>CADEBD010000226.1:21576049-22900343 GCA_902825455.1 Arctia plantaginis | reverse complement strand
CTTGAAGTAACATCATAAGCCTAAACTTCCAATTGGCATAAGAGTCGCCTTCTTTTCAAATAGGCAAGTACAATTTTTCCATTATTGTGAAGGAAAAAATTGTCGTAAATTGTTTTCACGAATTTTAATATAATCTCTAAATCATTTGCACCGTTCTTCTTTAATATTATTACTACAATATTTTTCCAATATTTTGCGCTTGTTATTTTGCGCAGTGGAAGCGTGCTTTTGGGTTTTCTCATTAAACAAAAATTAACACACTATTGAAGTTCGCCATGTCTTTAATACCAAACAACCATAAAAAAGATAGAACTCTAATATACCACAGATAATCAAAATATCCAACAGTTTGAACCCACAACACTCGGTGTAGTAGGAACCGGCGTGGCGCCGCCGCTTGTGGTGCAGGAACCGCTTAAACCACTACGCCATCCGTGCAGTCACTATTGTCACAACAAATAATAGTATTGTAATTTACTTACATTAATTTAACACGTTCAACGTTTCACATCATTACCGACACATTACAGTTCGTACTGCTTCTGAAGACAACGCCAGGCCTTAGTAGGTTACAAGTTAATGTACATTACGTTGTGAGGGTGAATTGACTATCAGTATAATACTGCAAAAGTGTTTGTTAATTAAGCATAAGCGAAGAAGATTGCCGTCAGTACAAGAACATAGCGCGATATTTTTTTTCTAATCTCTTTTTATGGAAAAGTTAGTTAATTGTTCTTTGTACAAAGGTTTTCTTTACAAATTGAGAAGTCACCCTGTAAGAAAAAAAACGTATTTTATTAAATACTACAGAAATTGTATTTAAAATCAAAAACTTTTCTATGTATCATTCGCATCATCAACGCAGACGATTAAAAGTCATCGCAGCGAAAATAAAGAATATTAACAAAAGAGCAAATATTCAAATATTATTTACTGAAACAGTTAATTTGCAAAAACCTAATTAAGAAATACAAATATTACCGCCACAAATTTGCACTTACAGAACACAAAAAGAACAGAGTTTCAAGTGCACATGCAAATGTAGCAAGTTGATTTACTGCCGATTGTCTTCGGTGTGGTGATGTTCTTTTTGCGAACTACTACGAGTAATTACCGCGGACCAAATATGGCGGCCGAGTTAATTATCTTTAGAGGGGGTTTTGTTATAAATATTTAAAGAGCTAAGTGTTTGTTTCTATTGGTACTACATCTGTATAATATACCGAACACTTCTGTATACTGTACTGAAGCACATAAACTACTTGACCCGCGCAGCTTTGTCTGCATCTTACAAAAGGAATAATTTTTCTCCGTCTTTGCAACATTTCTTGTTTTATAGCTTGTATACAGCCTTCCTCGATAAATGGGCTATGCAACACTAAAAGATTTTTTCAAATCGATTTAGTGGTTCTTGAGATTAGCAAACAAACTCTTTAGATTAAAAGATAAGTAAACAAACATCACTTTGTTTTGTTAAAGATGCAGGTATGCGATCCTGATCATCTCGAGTTATTGCCTATTGTCCCAATCTATTCGAGTAATAATCCTTTCCCTTCCGTTTACTGCCCTCATTACTAATTTGTGCCTTTTAATACTCTAACAAATTTGATAATAAAATTATATGAAACTACAAAAACAATTGTTTTATTTTACTGAACCTATTTTTGAATGCTCTTGAGATTATTTTCTAAATGAATCTGGAATCCACCGAATGAAAATAATGTTAAAATGATTGTTATCTTATTGGTTTAATGTAAAGACTATTATTTAAGTAGTAATCAATGGAAATTAAGTTTAATATTAATTGAGAAAGTTACAGCGCGCCTGTCAAAAGTTACATAGCTAAGTAGATATATAAGAGAGTGCTATTAGTTTGAAAAAAAATAATGATCAGTAAATGAAAAAAAAAACAGCAACATATAAGCTGTACCTATGTATTTTTCTAGGCTTTGGAAGAAAAAATCATTGCCCATTTTATGACGCCAGACACCATGGACTATATATATTTTAAATAATTCACTTTTAAATCAATCCGTTGTTATAATATGCATGAACATTTTAAATTTTGCATGTCAGAACGGACTGACGAAATTTGTGATTCTTTTATAATAACTGTTAACAACCTATGTACCATATTTCTGCAAGTAAAGCAACATTTCATTTCATTTCAAATAGTATCAAAGACTTCAAACCGCCTACATCACCATGACTTGTAATAAACTTCTTTCTTTAATTTTGCAGTCTTATGCGTGATATTATTTGTTCAAATATGATTGGGACTAAATGGACTTAAGAAAAGAAAAAGAAATATACTCCGGAATAGCCCACTGTGAGTTCTGACGTAGCAGTTAAAAACTATCGAATTGAGATCTGCTTATTTTTTTTGAGTCGGTTAAAAAAAGCAATATCTCGGATCTTTTAGCCAAAATACTGTCTGATGAGAGTATTTTAGCATGATTGCTATTTTATTTTAGAGATACAAATGTTAAGATATCGAGAGTTAAAAGTTAAATATATTCCGAAGCGCACGCATTGGCTCGACACAGAGATAAATCTAGTCGAACATGGATTCTGCCACCTTCTCAAGTATCAGAACAGCGCGCTTCTCATTTGTTCCCAGGGACTATTAGTTACAGAACGTTTAAAATTACCCGCCTTTATTTGTTTATTTTTCAAAACTTTTAGCTGTTTGATTGTTTTTTTGTTTCTTTGTTTGTATTTGTATAATATTATCAAGACCAGTTTTCTCACTCATGTGTGGTAATGACATTGATACATCTACAACCTTTACATCTGTAGGTAGTGAATGTCATCGTGTGTTCGAATCTGATCGAATCGACTATATCTGTGCAATTACCGAGTAAGTGTTGCGTGTCACAGATAGGTAGGTACGTGACGCTGACAGTCGAGCGATTATAATCTCATAGTCATATTACATGCAATAGCAGTTTTGCTTTATCTCTCAATCTCTGTCAAAATCAGTAAAGATAAAAAAAGTTTTCGAGACAAGTTTCAAATTTTTTTTATATATAGGCTCAACCTAAGCATATCATGCACTGGATTCTAGAGCAAGGACAACTATACCTAATTTTGCAGATATATACATATGTATCAAACACACCGAAACAGCAAATAAATATAATTATTCATTCATTCAAATATTTATTATTAAGACGGAATGAGACCTATTAAATTGTCGAATAGCGTTCCAAGTAGGGTTCGGATTGACATTTCTGATTTTGGTAATTTTAAAATATTTGGAGATCAGATACCTTTTTATTTCAGTTTTTTTACTTTGATAACTGTTAACGTAAATCAAATATAGATAACCTTACCATATTGAGAAATAAACCTAGATATCAAAAACTGAAATAAATTATTTAACTTTTTTAACCGGTAACGAATCCAACAGTGTAACCCCTTAAGGTTTAAGTTAAGTATATACGTACTGCATTGCACCTACATTAAGATGAATAAACTACTCGTATATTCTACATTCTTTAGTTTTTAACCCTTAGTGCTAATTTTAAACAAACGGGAAACATGACCTACTACCTAAAAAAAATATTTTGCAAATCGGTTCATTAATGATAGAGTTCGGAAGCGAAAACATCTGGAAAATATTGAGAACCTTTTTTAGAAGTGAGAGGAATAACTGAACTTGTTGAAAAAATGTACATTAACGTTGGCGAAGTCAAAGTCAAAAGCGAGCGGTTTTTACGTCACATATTACAAATGTAGCCGATGCGTTGTCGGTGCCTTGAGTCCTATACATCATTGTGACCAAGGCATTGATCTTTTATGTCGTCCACATAGTTGCAAGTAGCTATAAATATCTCTCTTTGAATAAACTTTGGTAAATCTATTTATATAAATGTTAAGTTAGTTTGTGTACGCTTTTAAAAACCCAAAAAGTTCTAAACCGATTGAGCTCAAATTTTAACACGATATATTATTTTTATATATTTTTCGTTTCAATTTTGTTCCTCATTTCACATCAATGCAATTTCAATGTGCCACAGATAGCGCATAATTTATTTGAGTTTTCTTGCTTTTATCAACTGTGTTGCGATGTGTAATTATGTCGCAAAGAAAGGACTCGGTTAAATCACTAACAATCATGATATATTAAGTTACTTTGAAACGAATTAAGAAAACCACAAGTGAGAAGTCAAATCTAGTGTAAGGTTTGCTTTTTTTTAATAGGGAATATGCACGTGACACCTAAATGGACAAAATATTTTTATTTGTAATTTTTATTGCTAAAAAAAGATACCCATACAATTATTTTTGAAATTTATTATAATTTAATAGTGAAATTTAATCATCAAAAATTGGCTTTTTTAAGATTCTAAAACGCAACGCTATTGGTTGAATAAAAAGTTGTGTGTATTTATAATATTTGGTTTCTGGTGATTATTTGTTTCATTTTAAGTAATAACTAATACGTTTTCAGTGTTAAATTATTAAATTCCCGTGTAGAAAGACTCAACACAATGACTGAATATACTTTGTCAGGTGCAGTTTTGATATTATTTGGGCACAAAGGAACGGCACAATATTTATAATAAGTTTTTATAGGCTTTTCCATGGTAATAAGTTAATTTTTATCACTGACTTTTTTAACTTTCACAAACTTTGTGAACTTTACTCCGTTGTTGACATCGAATTCGTCTGAAAGTGTAATCTGACGTCATAAAAAAAGCGCGCCAAAATGGACGTGTTCAAATTGCCCCAAAATGATAGTGATTTTAATAAAAAAAAAATCGCTTAACGGTTTATATTTCGGATGTGTTATATTTATTTTTGGTAATGTAATAACTAGTAGAATCGTTTAAAAAAATAAAAAAAATACATGCATATTCCCTATTATAGGAGTAAATTTAGCCGAACTAGCAAGCGCTCTACCTCTATTGAAGATTAAGGCGACCTCTGTCATTGATAAATTTTCCAATATTAGGAAAAAAGTAGACTGTAGGTGAACTGCGCCTATGTAATACTAAACAAGAACATAATACTAAACAAATAATATCCGATGCCCACTACAACAATAAATAAACATTGCTTGTTTGGACCAAACACCGGCGTACCGATCGTATGGTTTCCTTCGCAAATAACATTGATTGTAATTATTATTTGTGATCGTTAAAACCACGCTCAATAGAAATTTGTATTAGTTTTCCAGCAGTATTGTATGGTGACTTAGTTCAAAATGACATCTTATGTATTTGTAGTGAGTATAGCGGCAGTGATTATAAGTAAGTTTTTTATTGAAACGAAGTTCCTTATCGCGCGTTACACGATCAAAGGGGATGGGAGGAGACTGAAAAACAGGACTTTTTGCCAATACTTCTTGATATAGTTATTTCATCTAACTGAACTGTATTTTTAATTAGTTTGTCCTTATTTCCAGGGATGGTGTACACATATTCGTATTATTGCGACGTTTCAAACACAGGGACGATAAACGAAGGAAATTTGGGACAGACTGGTACATTCGTCTGGCTCGGAGTATTGAGAGTGGTCCTGTGTAAGACTATTGCGTTTAAAATTTGTTTTACTTATAAATTGCTGCTAACCTAACTATCCTGATCAAACAGCTTTCCTTAAATAAAAATACTAATAAACACACGGTCGTCTGATCCTAAACTACCTGCACGAAGCTAACCGGACTGCTGATTAATATACATATATACTTCTAAACACACATATACTATAAATAAATTACACCCAGACATAAAACAAATGATCGTGTTCATCACACAATTATTACTCCTGGGGGGGAATCGAACCCACGATCTTTGGCTTAGCAGTCAAGGTCACTAACCACTAGACCAACAGTAGACGCCCAAAGTGCATAGCAAACCTGAAGGGGTATCATCTACTCTTTTTTGATTTCCTTAAAGACAATCTTTTAAGTGGTGTTTGACTCCAATGTTTCTTGAATTTCTTATCTTTCTGACCATAGATAACAGGGATACATTGCCAGAAATAGCGGTGACGGGCGTGGTGCTCGTAAAGAAGGACTACGCCCTGGTCAATGCACATGACGTCTCCAAGATACCGTTGACTATGCTGAAGTAAGTACACAGCTTATAATATATTTGTTATTATAGAAATAATAATTATAGAACGTCTAGAAACGTCCATGTGGTCACGGATTAAGAATACGGAGTGTCACTACCGCTATTCATCCCGTGGGTGTTGTAAGAGCCGACTAAGGGAGTAAATTACGTAGGACAACAGCACTGCAAAAAGAAGGAAAACTTGACACAAACCAACCCGTCTGGCCAGCGTGGTATAGTAGGCCAAAACCTTATTTCTAAGGAGAGGCCTATGTTCAGCAATGGAATATTAAAGGCTGTTGATGATGATGATAATGATGATAGATGTGAAGAAAAAGTGACTACGTAGTATAACCTTTTTTTAAATGGGGTTTATCATAATATATATAAGTATTTTGGTAATATTCCAGAGAGCATGGTCGCGTCCAGTTTTACGCTACGGCCGACGTGCCGTGGTTCTGCAAGCCCAAGTCCTACACTGCCCATCCTGAGTACGGTCCGATTACTTTTAACACCGTGGCTCTCCTAGAGTTAGATATAATGAATACTGAAGAGCCATGTGAGTAACTGCACTATACTTTGTTAGTATTGTGGAACTTCAGTTTTTATAGTCGGCCAAGATTTAAAACATGTTTTTAGATAAATAGGACTACCCATTTTATATCTATATATAAAACTGTTATGTTGGTTTGTGTACGCTTCAAAAACTTAATAAGGACTGCACAGATTGAACTAAAATTTTGACGCGATACACAACCCGTTACAAAGATAGTTTTTATCTATTTTTCGCGTCAGTTTTGGTCCTCACTTCACATCGAAGTGCCATCGCGAATACACATGAGCAGATGGATCACCCGTTGGTAAGTGACTACCGCCGACCACTGATTCCAGAGTAATACAAGTCAAATCCAAACTCAAATATATTTATTTCACAAAAACAAAATGATTGAAATTGTCTTTTATGTAGTCAACAACACAATAGCAACAATATCTGTTTTGTTAAATATTAAACAATATCAATATATAATAAAATAAATAAATATAATAAAAATTATACCTATCGAAAATCTATTGTTCGCCTGTGCCGATCTACAACCGCCCGTTTCGAAGTGGTTAAGCCTAATGAGAAGAAACGGCAAACAAACTTACAGCCACTCTTTTTTAATTAACAGATAAATACAATGGCATCATTTAATATACCACAACATTAAGATGTGTGTCAGTATGTCGTTCATTAAGGACTAAAAGCTGAAAAGGCAATGAATAGAAATGAAAGTGAAGTAAAACATAAAAAATGGACAAAATAAATAAAAAACACTGGCCCACACTACATTTCCACTTAAGAAATAGCCCGTGCTAAGTTAATCCCAAGCATTCTTGTCTTCTATGTAATCCACAATTGAGTAATAGGCTTTCTGAGATACTTTACGATTTATTCCGGTCAGCAGCAAAGTTAAAAACTTACTTATCTTGGGGACCATGGATTCAAGAGATTATTTTTGCATTACATTTTAATTATCATAATCTATGCAAAAGCCCTGGTGTACAAATTATCATGTATAATCTACCTATCTTTATTGATAATAAAAAACTTTATTACATATCAAATGAATCATGCGTATAAGAAAATGACTCATTATAATAATAGATTACCCAAACATGAGTCATCGCAACGTATATTTAAAATATAAATTGTTGCGTTTAAGTCTCCTTATAAATACAAGACGGATTAAGAATACAGAGTGTCACCACAACTATACATCCCGTGGGTGTCGTAAGAGGCGACTAAGGGAGTTAACTAGGCTGGACAACAGCACTGCAAAGAGCAGGAAAACTTGAAACAAATTCTATACCAACCCGTCTGGCTTGCGTGGTATAGTAGGCCAAAACCTCCTTTCTGAGGAGAGGCCTATGTCCAGCAGTGGACTAGTAAAGGCTGTTGATGATGATGAATAAAAGATCTTGATTTACGTCTAACATAAAAATGCACAAAAAAGATCGTGGTTATCACATAATTATTTTTCCTGCATGGAATCGAACCCACGACTTACGGCTTAGCAGTCTGGGTCACTAACCACTAGACCAACAGATATTGATCTAAAAAAATTCTGTGTGTAGATCCATTAAAGCCGATATGTTGGACAAGTCAACCATTAAATGCGTCCACGTTCCTTTATGCTGCCGGATACACCGATGGTAAGTTAATATAATGGTAGCAGTACTATTATCTCATCAGAAAGTACGTACCACTAAGGGGGAGTATCTGTAATTTTACGTTACATTGCAAATAACATTCATTGATTTCGATTCAAATGAATTGGATCATTTTTTCTTACTATACTAACACTAATTAATAAAGTGAGTGTTATTCTGTTGCAATAAAATCAGTTTGACGATATCGTCTAATAAGCCCGCTTACTCTGCGTGATTAAATTTCACTATTGCGGTCGACAAAAATACCGTTCATCTTGTCTACCGTAAAAGTGAGTGTTATTCATGTTGATAAAGAATAAAGGGCCTGTCGCGTCAGTTTGAGGCACTGCACTGTCTGCCATACTCCTTGATAAAGGGGTGAAGGAGTCAGTTGGGCATCCCCGTTTACCCCTTATAAGTATGTTTATTTTACATTTCACACTAAACATATATTGAAAAAAATCTTATGTTACATTCCAGAATCCCGATGAAACATTCTGATGACATAATGTAACTATTTATTTACAGAGAACAGGCTTCTCGAGAAGGTGATACATAAATTACAGTACACAGATAATACTTCTTGTTCTGAATTTTATCACAGAGCAAAGGTGAGTTGTTTATTAAAATTCTTTGAACGTATCATGGAGTCGCCTGAAAATAAACGACGATAAAATGTAACAGTCACTACTGTCGTTAGAAAACGTTGAGTACGTGTGGATGTGCACGTATGTACTGTGTACGTTACTAAGTGTGAGTCCTTATATGTTGATCTGGCTCCTGAGTTGCAAGCATTTATGCGCGGCGGTAGTTGCTTTCTATCAGGTGACCCGTCTGCTCGTTGTAAAAGGTATTTTCGTAGGAAAGTATTAAACATCTTACGTAGAATGTAATGTAATTATATCGTATTTTAACGCTTTTAACGCTCGCTATTCTTAGTGAAACTTTACTATTTTACTACTAAAATACCTTTTATAACAGTTGTGAGATCGAAAGTTCATCATCACATCAACAGCCTTTAATAGTCCACTGCTGGACATAGGCCTCACTTTAGAAAGGAGGTTTTTGGCCTACTATACCACGCTGGCCAGACGGGTTGGTAAGTCGGATCGAAAGTTGATCAGAATTATTTTATGACCGTATTTCTGTTATGATACGCAATTCAACAAGGACAGCTCAATGTAAACTGGCCAGTGCAAATGCAATTACCATGAATGATGATCGAAATTCGTTATTTATTAATCAATATCACAAAAAATTCGTACAATATTTAAAATAAATTAAACAAGCAATGAATTCGTTTTAAATCTTTATTTAATTGTTAGTGAAAGTATTTCTCTTAGTTTGTTATAATTAATTATGTTGATCTGATTGCAGCTTAGTGACAAGACGAGGGAGCCGGTCTACTACCTCTGTGGCCACGCGGTATCAAGCAAATCTCATTGCGTATGGGATAACGGCATGGTCCTCATTTCCAACGCCACCCAGTACTTTACATTGGTACGTGTTACGCTCAGTGAAAGGCAGATTTCATACAGGATAGGGTGTGTAAAGTAAATACAGAGTTCTTAAATGTATACGTATACGATTTTAAATTCAGGTAGGATGCAAAATCGTATGTGAAATGAGACTGCGAATTTTCGAATGTTGACTGTAAATATTCAGAAAATCAAACTGTGTTAGCACCGTATTTAACTTCACAGCTGATTAAAATGTTATTCAATAAACAGTATTTGAAGCAAAATTTATTCAGCGTTTTGACTGTGTAAATGCATTTGTAGTATAAACCATAACCAGTGATAACATCATTTTTGAGGTTTGATGTTTTTTGTTGATGCCTGGCGGGCGGGAGGTTCAGAACTCTCCCGGCCAATAGGAGTCGTACATCAGTGAAAAACGTTACAAAATCGGGGGAAATTTATTCCTTTTAAGAGACACCGAGGAAGTAACGCGATTTAGCTAGTGATATAATAAAATACTTTAGGGTTACTTATGTTAAGTGTACACAAATGTGATTACAGGTTTATGTTGTATTGTATGTTCATAGCTTGGATTCGGAATCCGTGGTCCTGGCTGCGCGGCACCAGCTCGCTTCATCAACCTGCAGTACTACTACGAATGGGTGCAGGAAGTGACCACCGAAGTAGATCATTATGACGACTACCGCAGAGACGGTGGATTTGAGGAAGTTCCCTTACACGAACTCTTTAAGTATGTGTCTAGGCTTAAGCGCCCACCTCGCCGCTTTCTACTGCGCTGAGCGTTGTGTGTTCGATCCCTACATGAGACAGCACAGCACAAATTATTATTCTGAGTCTGGGTGTTCTTTGTGTCCGTCTCACGACTGTTTGTACATCTCCCCGCGACACCATATATATTCGTAGTAAGGGAGTTATAAATAAAAAGGTCATAGCTATGAGCTAAGTGGTAGTAGTAAGTTAGACGGCACGTAGGCGTGAGGTCCACGATTCAATTCACCTTAACAACACACATCATCACGTAAATAGTCTGGATATGTGCATGGGTACGGACCGTCTGGATACGGGACGGTTTTAGGTCACGGGACGAGGTAACCAGAGCTTGTACTATGAAAATTAGATTGACAGATAGAACACTTATATACACTCATAGAACACTTAAACCAACATTTGGCCGGTTCGGGAATCGAATCCTATGACCTCAGCACAATAGTCGCTACCACTGAGGCAGTGGAATTGAAGTTTTATTATTGTTTTAAGGTTAAAACCTGCTTGATGGATTTAGGTCACCGCGTCTCTGTCGGTCCGTACGTCCGTCCCGGGTGGCAACGGCCCTCAGGAACGGAACGGGCCTATATAATTATATTGCATTTAAAGATGTCCTATAGTACATTCTTATCAGCGTCTAACAAAAAGTGAAAGAAACTTCGTTCCGACCGGGAATACACCTCACGCCGTTTCTCATTTCAGCGCACAATCGGGGCTTCGAGAAGGCGATGAAAACCGAAGATCAAGCGTCAACAAGTCTATCCCAATTAAACATCATTACTACTCATTCGACACAGACTTACCTTTGTACTTCAACGTAGAACCAACGGACGCTGATACTATTGCTGTTTTTCCATGTAAGTTTCTTTTTTAACTGTACGTAGAAAATTAGTTCTCGCCGCTCGCGCTGTTTGCTCTAATTATGAATAAGTAGGTAGGTGCGTATGTCACTGAACTCCTTCTAGACCGCTGAACAGATTTTAATAACTTTATTGTATGTGTTTAAGTGGGTACTTAAATTAATATATACTCGTATTATGCTGACCTTCAATAGAAATTTTGACACTCAAAAAATACATACAGCCAAACATAGTATGGAAGTCAGCTAAAAATCATTATAGTACCATCCAACACAATTGTGAATATTAGTGCACGAATGTGTCTTGTGTGAACGAAGTGACTTAATCACCTACTGCTGCGTCTAAATAATGATAAATTGTGATGAGCTACGTATTAAACGCGGACCAGGGGGCATGATCGCCTTACCTGATCGGAGGAGAGAGGATCCTCCTTGTGTTGGAGAGACACAATGCCAGGTTCGTAACAAACTCTTCAATTTTTTGTATTTCGCAAATGTATTACTGAATTGTCCGTGTGATAACTATTCATCCCGTGGATGTGCGAAGGACAACAGCACCTCAAAAAGGAGGAAAACTTGACACAAACCCTATATCAACCCGTCTAGTCAGCGTTGTATACTCGTAGTAGAACAAAACCTACTTTCTAAGGAGAGGCCTACGTCCATTTGTGGATAGTTACTACTTAAATTTCCTCCATAAAAGGTAGAATGTTTTCTGATAAACTCAAATGGGACTAGTTGCGAACAACTAATTAATAAAGAAAGAATTATTAAAGCAGTTTACAAATGGCGAAAACATCACGTAAAAAGCATACAAAAAAAAACAAACATAAACTGAAAAGCTCCTCCATTTTGTAATCGATAAAAACTTTACTTTTACTACCGTAATATGATAACTTAGTATACTCACAATAATGTTGTGAAAATTAATTTGTACTCTTTTTTAATAGCTAATAACACCCAATCCACCAAAAGGTATGTAAAAACATATATTTATATACAATTGCATGTATCTTGCATGTATAACAACATCTATTATAATTGTCTGATCTATATTCTGATAAAACGTCCATCCTGCAGCAAATGCACCAAAAAATCTACATAATTTTGTGTACCTTGGCTTCAATAATTTATTTGGAGAAGTAAGATCAAAGGGAACGTTTCAGATATGTTTTAGAATACGAGCAAACGAGTCACTTGATGATGAGCCACTAACGCCGCTCATGATCAAGTCAAGTTTTGGGGCCGACCTCGAAAACCTTACTTCCTCTGTCAAAAACAACGAAAAATTGCTGCACACCAGTTTTATGTGAGGCCATGGTGTCAACCGGAGTGGTCAAGCTGTCCAATAAGTGCTGAACTATGGCCCTCGGTTAAATAATGTTCCCATTGTCAGCGTTATACAAATTACCATAACCTTGAATGTCTATTGTGACTGGACTAATACGTCGTCATTTCTTTTTCATGCCAAGTGTACATGTGAGCTGGTGATGATTAATGTCTTCCTTTCAGTTAACGAAACTTGGGAGTCATTCGATAAAGCCTGCAACTCTTGGAGAACTTTAATGTATCGCGAATTCTTCGAGCTGAAGGCTGAGGGACGCATTGGTAATGCCGTGTTCAAGGTCAGGAGACACCTTATCATTATTTAGAAAACCAGTCGGTTATGACCCTCAAACATTTCTACCAAGCGCTTAGGCATGACCACTCTATAACTGTACGCTGATTAAAGGGGTGGAATTTATTTTAAATGCTTAAGATTCAGGCGCATGGCATTATTATAAAATCTACCTTCTTGTTTATTTATTATATTTTGGTGTACCTTGTGTACGAGTATAAGTTAGGTACTTGTTTAAACAAAAATAAAACCCTTATAATTTGTAGCCTACGTTATAATATGTATGCCTTTAATAAATAGATGCTGCATTGTATCATCTTTGAGAAAACATTAGTTTGTTGATTGCGCTAGTATCTTGTTTTTTCTGATGGGTAGGAAAATCTCTTTTTCGAGGTGAATGGAAAAATAAAAATTCCGGGTGGTTCTACGTCTTCCAGGGGACGCCTGGTGGTGATGAACAAAAAATCACCCCGACAGCCTGCCTCAATTTTTTTAAGATTTCATGGTCTTGATGCGATCAGGCCGCCACCACTATCTCCTACCTACCGCTATAATTTAAATATTAACATTTAATTTAATAAACTTAATGTTAGTAATATCGCATGTCACTGTCATATTTCTTAACGGCCGTTTTGATATAAATTGGTCAAGTTATAATTTATAGAAAGTTAGTCTTCATGCAGAACTAACGTCATGTTTTCAAATTCCAGATATCACTTTATGACCTGCTTATTCATAAGTGCACATGCATCAAAATCAATGTGAGTATATCTGTTATTAATACAAGTGACAATATTGTTGCAAATTAGAAGACAACTACTGATATTGCACTCCCACTCTTGACCTAGTAACTAAAACAAAAAATAAAATTTTGACCTTCCAAATTTTTCTTCGATAATGGTAATAACCATAACATAATTTCCAGATGAACGTGCAGGAGCACTCTAGCGCCATATTATCGATAAAAGAACGGATAGACCTTGTGGAAGGAGAAGCTATTACCTCATCTGAAGAAATGGTTCCAAATCTCATGAAGCATTACCCCTTTAAAGATCTGTATCCTTCCCCCGCCAAAAGCGAGCACGGAAAATGGGTACCGGGCAAACTTTTAAAACCAACATTCTTGAAGGAGTTTTTCGACCCACTAAATGTTACAAATTACAATCTATACATAACGTTCACGATAAAAGATAAGGCGACCATGAAGTTTGAAGTTTATGGTGAGCCGTATGGGCCTGAAGACCCCAACCTTACAACAAAACCTCCTGGGAGACTTCTAAGATTCGGCTCAGAAGAGGAAAGCGCAGAGTATCAAACCCAGAAACCTATTAAGAAAGCCAAAGTTCAATTTCATCAGGGATTTCGAAATTTACTTCCCGATGCACCGATGTTTAAGTCAGGGTTCGTAAAAGAAGTTTATGATTCTGACGGTCATTCTCTTTATGGTGTTATAAATCGCAAAACTAGAGCAACTACTACTGTTAGAACCACAACATCACCAAAGTACTTTCGGCCTCTAAGCTCTGTCGTCATTAGACCTAAACCTAAAACTTTAACCCCACAGTGGTATCCTAAAATTCGAATTGTTGGTGATAGAAAAATATTGACATCTTCTAAAAGGAAAACTACCAAGTCTGTTCCTGTAAGTAAACGTCGTAAATATGACAAAGTCCATATGCTTACACGAGCTTTCACCACAAGTACGCTCTACCCAGCTGCTCATGTTAAAACCGTGATGGAGGCATCAGGGGCTCCAAGTACTGTTGTTGTTTTTCGAGTGACTTTAGTGAAAATTATTTCTTTTCATATTCTTATGCTATTATTAAATTCTTAGTTTTCTGATACGTATATTACACACATTTTGATGATGTACTTTTATTATTCACATGCATAAAGAATTTCCCTTTACACAATTTAGTTGTACACATAGTAGTTTGTAATTTTGTGACTAAATTACTGAATTATATTATATAATTATATTCAAATTAAGATGTCCATGGTTGCCGGTAGTCGCTTACCATCAGGTGATCCGTCTCCTCGTTCGCGTGGAGCGAAGTGGGTATACCAGAAAAACAAATTAAAAGTCAGTAAAATTGATTTTCCATATTGTTAGCTTCTCAAAACATCTAATTTGTAGAGTAGAGTCTAATATTATGGAAATGTATCGTTATCGTACCAATCATTCACGCAGTTTGGTATTAGCAGGTAAATTAAAGGTAAATTTAAATATACGACTGAGAGTATATTTGAATGAATGTCTCGTATAAGTCATCGCCTTAAGATGGCTATATGTAAAAATGCCCGCGGGCAATGAAATATTGTTGCAAAGTGATTTCGCGGTAAGGTCAGTAGATTTGCAATTTTTTGACATTTACAGAAGTTATAAGAATTTAGACGCAGTGTCATTTGAAAGATACTGTATTTCATTACATTAAATTACAAAGCTTGAAGAACCTTTTAAGATTAACAAATAACGGCATCAAAATAGTTAACCTTCCGCGCTGGTGACTTGTATAAGTCACTTGCCAGGAGTGCATCAATAGCAATATTCGAAAAATAGAGGCTTAAATCTACTGCTTACTTCCGATGTTTTTTATGACACGCCTCTCCGCAAACTTGCAGATCTTCAGCCTCACTATCAGGTTACCCACCTGATAATAAGTGACTACCGCCTCCCATGGACACTGCATCTCATACAGCTAAAGAGTTACAAGTGCGTTGCCTCTTTTTGAGTCCCCCCTCCCCGCTGAATCACGGGGAGAAGGTTTAGCTAAAAAAAGGGAAAGGGAGGACTCCGATACTCTCACTCGATGAAAAATAACTGAAGATTTGTTCAAGAATTGCTAATCTCTCTATTTACAAAAAAACCTGAGTTTTCGACAGTCCGAGGACTAATTCCAAGTTAACGATCATACAATCAAGCACACCTACAGATAACAAATACTGTGATAGAATTAATAAGTTGTTGAGTAATTTTGTCCACTCAGTCATTAAATGTAATACACCGTCCATACCGAGAATGACACACGTACATAATATCTCATGCAAATCGTTAACGATACTGTACTTTTTGTTTTTTCTTGTACACTGCGCAGGTGCTAATTATATTATGAAGACTAACAGGTGTGTTACAGCAATGTATAGCCGCGGGATCTGTCGACGCATTATGTTGATTAATCAATAATGGGAGGCTTACGTGAATTGTGAATATGTTTTCTTCTGTATATACGTATTGAAAATTTGAAGTAGTTAAAAATGCACGCAAAGGTGGATGTTTTCAAAAATTTGTGATTTGACTACCTAGCTCCTCGGTTAAGGCCGGGTAGATCAAATTATTAGTTTAAAAATGCTAGATTACAACAAGTATCTGACCAACCCTATTTAGCTACGAGTAGAATATATGTAAACGAAAATTTACAACAAAGAACATTTACACAGTTCAAGGTTCAAAATAATTATACCTTATACGAGATTTACATGAACATCAGATTCAGACAGTGGAAATTATCACATTTAATAGATTTTCTTGATTCTTGAAGCATACCTACCATAGCATACATACGCTACCTTGAATAATTTCAAGATTTTGTTTAAGTCTTAGAAAGAGCATACGACTCCAGGCGAGGCCAATGACATTAGAGTGTACGACTGTATAAAAAATCATAATTTATATAAATTATTAGTGTTCGTCATTTCCAAAAGTTGTCTACTACAAAAACTTGTCAGCAGCTGCAGCTGTTATAACCAGGAATGTTCCAAGAAATGCAATCAGTTACAAATAAGCTCGCGTGTGAACTGAAGCCTGCGCAGGCACATATTATGTATCCACATTTTGGAAACTGGTTCCCTGTTTTTGGATGATGTTCTTGTAATGATGAGATGAGGAATTTGCAGGATGTGTTCAATCATGGTGCAAGAATGCTTCAACCAATCATAATATTACAAGCATCGTTTTGAATAAACCCAAAAAACATACCTAACAGACACACATTTTTTTTCAGGAAAGGATAGTCAGAGGTGTATGAGACGCTAACATTTTGACAAACGTAATTTTAGATCAATTTACGTAACCAAACCAATGTATTACGATAATTAAAACAATGGCAGTTAACTGAGCACTTTAGAATTTAGATAGGAAAGTTGGGAACGTAGAGGAAGCAAAGGTAGATATGCTGTTGGAGAGATGCTTCGGCATACTTCGGCCAGCTCGACCAGAGTGATGCTACTGCCTCATGGAAAATAAATTATAAGCCAAACGATTCGTTGCTTTTCACCGAGTGAGTTAAATAACCAAAGCGCAACCGCCCCCTCTTCACCCCCAGATTCGAGGGGAAGGGAAGAGGCATCGCAAAAGGGCAACAACGCTCTTTTAACTCTTGAGTTGCAAGTGTCCATAGGCGCCGGTAGTCACTTACTATCAGGTAACCCGTGTGTTTGTTTACCCCAGTATCATAAAAAAAGATTAGTCAGAATTTCAGCCATTAAATTTTTTGAGAGTATTTTCTTTCCAACAGTCCCCTGTCCCTAAGAAGAATAGGTAGTAGTAGGAAAGAGAGATTGCTTACATGGATAAACAGGGTCATGTCAGGTTTGCATATCTGTAACTCGAACTCACTGTTGCTGAACATTCCAAGTTCACTATCGAAACAAGGCTTATGTTCCTAAAAATAGTTATCACATAATTCAGCCAAATAATTATCAAATAACGCGAACTTCAAATGTCAATAAAAGCATTTTTTAACGAACCGCTGACTTTAGTAACCTTGTGAATTAATAGTCCTTGTAAATTGGTACCCAGAACAATTAGAACTATCAAACTTAAGTGTTGTGCACCGATCACTTCTATTATGCTTCTAGTAAAGGGGAGAAAGGTAGATCTTGTTATTTTGGTGCTTGGTGTTTGGAAAGCAGATAAGCTTATCAGATTATCTTAAATGATAAGTTTTAAATTTGCTGACAATGAATATACTCTAAGAGATTAATATAGGTTTCAATTTTGAATGGTTCCTTCACTACAGTGTAAAGAGTGAGACACCGACTTGAATGTTTTCCAACTAGAGTCATGTTTTGACACAGAACAAAAATGGCTCTCCAGTTGTTTCTAAACACAAATGTTTTTACTTTTAACTTTGTATTTCTTTGTTAAAAATAAATTCTTAATAACAATACAAATAACAATACAATACAATACTTTTTAATTATTATACTTGGGGTATACTGAAAGCCCCTTGATTTGAAGAATGGAAAAATAATTAAGGGATTTCGAAAATAGAACTCTTTGCAAATATGTTACCTTTTAATTTGCGAGACTGTCATTTATTTTTTCATTGTGACGTCCTTTCGAAAATTGTGTGTCGCTATCAAAATGAATTTAACTCGTGAACATTTTCGTTTAATGTTTTTTTTATAATATGTGTTGTGGCTTAACTCAATAAGAGAGTTGCCTGAGACTTCAATTGGCTTTTGGTGATGAAGCACCATATCGCAGCTCTCTGTATTAATGGTTTGGAGAATTTAGAAGTAGACGTGATCATCTCCATAACGAGGTACGTGAGGGTCGACTGCGGTTACTGACTCTAAATATTGACACCGTAGGACAACTTATTGATACTGACAAAAAAATTACTTGACAGCAAATTCGTGCTTGTTAGGCATTGGAATGTGCCAAGTGCAAAACATTTTACATGTGCACCTGAAGGTTCGAAAGCTTTGCACTCGATGGATAATTTGAAGAGTCAATACACGATATTATAATGATCTACAACATAATACAGGATATAATAACACAAACATTCTTTGGTGAGTCTTATCAAGAAATATAAATATGTTGTTCTAATCCTAAATTTGATAAACATGGATTACAACGTTATTTAGTTTCTACTGGCTGACGAACAAACACAATAAGCATTGTGCGTATCTTTAAAAAAAAGTTATTCACTGTGACTTTGAAACACCTAAACACTTGCTTACGCTAGTGTTGGTTTTTCAAATTTCACTGTTTGCAACTTTTCTTTGCCATGTTATCTCAGCTATATTTTAATATCGTTCTACCATCTTAATTTTAGACGTCCTTTCTTTGTTCTCCCATCTCAAAATGTTATATCGTTGAGAGCCATTCTTCGGAATAAACGGCCTGGCAAATGATACCACGGCCTGACATAAAACCGGTGTTAAGCTACTCTTTTGTTGCTGCAACTGTGCACTTGTAACTCTTCAGTTACAGGTGTCCATAGGCGCCAGTAGTCACTCACTATCAGGTAACCCGTGTGTTTGTTTACCCCAGTACCATAAAAAAGATTAGTCAGAATTCCAGCAATTAAATTTATTTGAGACTATTTTTTTCGAACACTTTATAGACAGTCTCGTTACACAGTAAACAACGTGTTATTGTAACACAGAGTCGTCAATCTTACACTATGTCATCTTTATCAGCGCTTCAAACACCACACAAATCTTCAGAGCAGCATCCATCAGTATTGTTCACACTTCGAACAACTTGTCCGACAATTTCGAAACGACTCTTATTGCTCATTTAAAAACGAACAATTAGTGACTATTCATATTAGTAGTGTTGTGTAGTAACAATGTTTTTGAACGAAAAGGAAATCATATTTTTATTTTTCTTTGTGACTGTTCTGTTGATGGTGTTGGTGTATCTGACGGTGTGCGATATCATTATCGGCAGATTTATTGTCAGGATATTCCGTGAGTAAATATTTTAGTAAAGTAATATAGTTGTATTTCATATAATCTCCCCCACATTGTCATAATTTATTTAAGACATTTACAAGTGTTACTTATGTAAAAAAGGGCTAAGTTCAGTTGCCCAGACACTTCAACCCCTCATGCATTCCATAAAACTACTTAAGTAAGTATAAGCTTGAAATGCTTCTAAAAACGGTAGTGTTGTAAGATTACATTCTAAAGAAAGTCAGTAAAAAAGAAGTAGTATGAGAAAGAACTCAGTGACGTCTTATAGCCATAGTTTTTCTCGGTGATTTCTCGTTAAATCGCGATCTCTTGTTAAAATTATTTGTTGAAACATTAATCAAACTGTAATTTAATGCTCACACAAAATTTGGGCCCTCCACTAGTCTAGATAATCACTCCAATTAAGGGTTAGCGAGGAGCGTTTTTACTTCGAACTTCGAGGATTATGAGGTTGTAAACAAAAGGATTTTAACTTAACGAATTTCCAGACGTTTTGTGAGTAACTATAGAGCAAGGATTGTTTTTTTATAAGTAGTGACAAATATCACGTACCAATACTCATTATCATTTCAAATTATTATCCATAAAATTGTATTCATTTCATTTATATAATAGACTTTTGTAAATACACTAGGATTCCTTAAACTTTCGCAATCCGTGGCATTAAATTTGTACGTTTTACATTCCTTTAAATCGTCTGACGACATTTCGACCAGAATTTATTTTAAAAGTTATAATGGTTTAAACAATTTTGTAAAAAATTGCCTTATCGTTTTATCAAATGAATACTGCCTTGGGATCTTAATAAATATAATTAATGTGTTTGTATCAGGTCCAAATTGTTGGTGTTGCTAATGTTAACGTTTCGTGGTAACCTCTCACCACTGTCCGCCTTGCAAGTTTAATTTTCTACATTGATAATGTAACAAATAAACTTTTTTGGGTAAATAACGTTCTGGACCTAATACAAGATATTCTTCTAAAAGTTTCATCTGTAGCTGTCTCAGTACCTGAATATACTATTCAGGTACTGAGACAGCTATGGTTTGAGTTTATCAGCATAAATCAGATCAACCAACCTAGCCTTCAGTCTGTCACTTTGTCAGATAAGGAAGGCCATACAGGACTGTGAAATATCTCACATTAATGTTGAAAAGATAAAAATGCGCGATAAAATCAATCGTCAATAATATCAAACATCTTCGTGCGTTTATCTCATTAATGGTAAATATAAGACAGGATCTGCTGCCGCATTTTGACTCCTTTTGGGTCTATCACACATAAGCCTTCTAGATGTTTCACAAGCTTCTAAGAGTTTTACCAACGAAGTTTTCTTCGCTCGTTACTTATGTTCAGCCAGTTGAGCCTGAATAAGTCTTTCCTGATGCACTAAAGCCAGAGATGTTCACAGCTCTCTAGAAAAGACTTGCTGATTGTGTGGCCACTCATTTCCACTCCAGGATGATTTGGGTGGCTATTTCTTACACGTGTTGAGACATCCTCTACCAAAACGAGAGAGAGAGAGTTAACTCATGTATATCCGTGAAACAAACACAAACAGAAACTTAAAAAGACATCTCCCGACTTTCTCCGTCTAATCGTTATCTCATTACGACTTATCCCGACTTACCAGGAGCTTATCTCCATCATAAACAATATTCCTATCAACTAATTAGTTACTATCAAATGTACGTATCAGATAATCATCCACAGTCCGATAAACGCTCAACAGCACATCAGTTACTGTTCTATACTCTTGTTTTGTGGCGGTTCCGTTAAACTAAACGCTATGGATTATACTATACTGCTTATGCCATTCTTGGGGTTGACCGTCTTCTACTGTACAACCTGTTTGTGCCTCCATTTGTTTCGGATATTTGGTGAGTTTAGCTTTAGTTGAGCATTTAGGAACTGTCGATAGAGCCATTCAAATTTGAAAAAAAAAGCTCCTCTACCGAGGGTGAAAATTAAAAATGAAGAACACAGTTTTGTCATGATTCAGGATCGTTGAAGAATTGTGTTTCAACAGTTCCTGTCTAGTTTCACTATGTTACTGTAAGTCTTCCTTTTAAAATTTTCTTAAAATTAATGAAACTTGTTGTATTAAAGTTTTTGTATTTATTTTCTGCAAAACGTTAAAGAATTCCTCCATTGTTATCTCAATGAAGAAATGTTAAAAACAAAGAAATGTGTAAATCTGAACCACTAAACTCAATTACTACAATAAATTAAACAAATTATTTACGTAATCTCAAAACTCAAACTCAAACTATTTTTATTTCATAAATTGTTTGAAATCGCACACACAATAGCAACAATCTCTGTTTTGAAATTTTATAAAAATTTTACTAATACAAAATCTATGATATGCTTGTGCCAATCTACCACCGCCAGTTTCGAAGGGGTTGAGAAAGGGCAAATAAAATCATGGCCACTCTTTTGCAATTCACAGATAGATACAATGGCATCATTAAATATACATAACATTGTTTTGATGTGTGCCAGTATGTAAGTTTTAAAGACTAAAAGGTAAAAAGACAATGAAGAGAAAACAAGATATAGAAAAAAGATGGAATAAAAAAGAAAGGGAAGTAAAACATTAAAAAATGGTAAATTAAAAAAAGAAACACTAGCCCACATCACATTTACACTACGAAGTAGCCTGTGCTAAATTAATCCCAAGCATTCTTGTCTTCTATGTCATCCACAATTGAGTAATAGGCTTTCCGACATAGTTTTAAATTTAGATTTAAATTTATTTGTACTAAAATCTTGTATACCTACCTACTGTTTTGGATTTTATTATTGAATTAGACACATTGACCTCGAAATGACTTGTTTATCTTCTGGGCCCTAGAGACAGATACAATAAGTTTATTTCTATTTCTGGTATTCGAAGCATGTACATCACTTCTTTTTAAGAAGCTTTTTTTTTTAGTATGAACATATAATATATTTTCATATATTGACTTGCCACTGTCATAGTGTTTATCTTTTTAAATTTCTGCCTCAATCGTTGTTTGATTGCCTAAAATATAAATTGCTCGAATCGCTCTCTTTTGCAGCACAAAAATAGTTTGAAAGTCAGCAGCGCGATAAGGAACTTCTTTCCAAAAATAGAAAATTGGGAAATAATAACAAATAAAAATTTTGAAAAAGTTCATACACGGCTGTAACTATAGCAAGAAGTGTCGGAAAAAAGTATTGTTACACATTTCTAAGTTTCGCTCCTATCCGCTCAGAGCGTGTAACGCGCGATAAGGAACTTCGTTAAAAAAAACGACTTATTGAGAACCAAACCAACAATGCAGTAAATCTGGCATTAGTTCCCCTGTTCCCTGGTTTATAACACAAACTAAATTTCACATCACACCCCTCTGTGCTGCCCTCTATGATGTATCCACTTGATCTTCCAGTCGTATCATGACGGGACTGTTGAGAATGATGCTCTTTGGATAACATGTCTTTGACATTGTTTTGACGCACTGCCGCTGTCCACGAGCCGGGCCGCTTCAAACAAAATAATCCGCTGCGAGTACGGGAAGTACGGTGTACTAAAAACTAGGCCGGCTCGATGGACCAATCCAAACAAAAGTTTGCTTATATTTAACAACACAACTTGCACTAGTGGTAACTACTAGTGTTAAGTGACACTTACTCTGGGATATTGTACTGTTCCTTAAAAAAACCTCATAGTACCGACTATTGTAAGATAAACTATAACGCGAGCCTAGCAGAGGAAAGAATGACCTCTATCGAGATTTAACCTAGATAGTAATTTGTTAATTTGGAGTTTATCATAAATAAAACACGCAATGTATGATTTTTTATCACCAGATAAGAGTTGCACTATTCTCTCGTCTCTTTTTTGTTATTGTTTATTATGAATTCTTATCATTTATTTTTAAAGCGACTTACAAAAAGAAGGAGGTACTATATTGGGCTGTATGTTTCTTTACAATGAATGTGTGGGTCATACAATTTAAGAATTACCTAAATTTCAACACTGCAGATAAATCAAAACCTATTGCATGCTTTCTTTTGAACTAGTGATATGAACATTCTTAATTCAGTATTAATCGATATAAAAGCTGACCAAAACGTACCTATTGCCTTATGATGCTACCTATTGAAATGAGTGTCGCACTTATTTTTGTCTTTTCATTTAAGTTTATAATTATTTTTCAATTTTTAGCACACTTTGTCAGTGTTGTTTGAAGTCGTTTCAATAATTTTTTATTAGGTATCTTGCAAGATATTATCGTTTTCCTACTTATCTTAGTGCCCGATTTTTTTTTGTTTTATGCACCTCTCTTTAGCTTGCAATTTACTGCTTATTTCGTATGTCGTCCTTTTCTTTATATCTATAAAAGAAGGAACTGAAAGACTGATTCACTAACTAATCGATCAACGCAAAGCTGAAACATGCAATTTCGAACAAAAGTTTCTTAAATTCCTTAAGTGTCCACTAAAAAAGATTTTATTAATATTCTTCCCCCTAAGGGTGCAAAATAGAGGTTGTAAATTTATATGAAACTTCGTTATTTTTGGTGGTAGGGTTTTCAAATTCACGGTAATTACTGTTTAATAAAAGTAATCAAAAACTTTGTCACGAATTTTTCAAACCTCTATGATTTCTCATGTGGACCACCACGCGGTCGACGGCGCTGGCTAAAGCTAGCCTTAAATGCAATAACAATGTTGATCAGTCTTAGCCGACTGGATATCCGAATAATTGTTGGAACTATCACAGAACACCTAAGCAGCATATTTTACTCATCCCTTTGCATCATGACCAGATCCTGAAAGACATAAAGCTATACAGACACTTTCCCATCACATAAAGTTTTTTTATAAACACCCGAGATGCCTAATAAGCATAATCTGAATACATGGGGACATTTTCTGTAAGGAGAAATAGCCCCCTTCAAGTTGCAAAATCAATACAAATTAACCAAACTGAAATTTTTGTTTCTAATGTAAAACATTCGTTTTTGCTTGTCTGTCTGTCCGTTTGTTCCAATTATTCTTTAAAATGGCTGGACCGATTCTGACAAGATTTTACTGGAGTACTGATTTTTAAGGAGTGACTTAGGCAAATTTTTTAGTCAATAATATTTATAATTTCTAATAAAAAAACTTGATGAAATTAGGGACAAAATCACACACACATATTAAACATAAAATGTTTTATATCAAATTCCACGCGGACAAAGTCGCATGTATCAGATAGTTTACAATAAAATTGACCTTATATATACATAACATGACACATTGAAGAGGATTTTACTCCCAATAAACAATCTTTTCTATGTAGAATAATATTTTCAAACCATTCTTTACAAGCGTCGTGTGTTCAGACTGTCCCTACTTTCTCCGTCCAATCACTATACCACCTCGACTAATCCCAACTTACCAGGAGCACAACACCACGAAACATACGAGACCAGAAAACTTTTCTATTTGATTTGTTTTGGTGTTTTTGTTGTGTTTTTGTGTTTCTACTTGTAACTATTTGGAACCTATTTGCGTATGCCTGTCAATAGCAACGATGTTATTAGGTTTGTTTCTAGAAAGTGTATTTTATGCTGTTGGTATTCCAAAGATTATAAAATAAAATAAAATAAAATCATAAACCTCACCACGTCAAAAGTAAAACCTTTTAGCACACTTCCTATCAACTAATTAGTTACTATCAAATGTACGTAACAGATAATCGTCCACAGTCCGATAAACGCCTAACAGCAAATCAGTCACTGTTCTATACTCTAGGTTTGTGGCAGTTCTGGAAAACTAAGCACTATGGATTATACTATTCTTCTGATGCCCTTTCTGGTGCTGATCGTCTTCTACTCTGTAACCTGTGTCTGTCTCCATTGCTATAGATTATTCGGTAAGTTTAGCTGTAGTTGATCATGTAGGAACTATCGAAAGAGCCATTAAAACATAATTCATTCTGATACTATTGTTTATGATGTCGACGTAATCATTTTATCTAATCTTAGTAAACACATAGATCTGTTGTACACTAAACAATACTGAAAATAACTCAAGTTTTGACGCTAAACTGAGAGTATGGTACGATGACGTTGATACGTGGTACGTGTAAATAAACCGACCAATGACAAACCTGACGATTATTTAATATCTGATTTCGAACGTTCCTTCATCCATATTAGTGAAGTTAATGTCACGATGGAATCGCCTTGAAGTTTTCTTCTATAACTAAATAATATATTATTTTATCATATTCTTTATTTTTGATCTACAATAACATGCATAAGTTGATTATATATTAGTAGACACTAACCACGTCGCTGGAGTTTGCTCACAAGACCTAAACATGAACATATCACTAGCCTTAGGCCAACACAGTTCCATATTCAAGGCCATGTCATGCCATGAGTATTATGGACTATAACCGAATACTATCAAACAGCATGGCCGTCCTAAAGGCACTGGAGGGCAATACAATGATCTCTGGTATTGTCTTCGAATGCAATCAAGCATTAGAGCAGCTCGCCACAACAAATGGGGTACTCCTCTAATGCCGGCAAAGATACTCCTGATACTGTCTTTCAACCAACTTGCATGCTGGGCTAGACAATGTACTCGTGAAGCACACAACCGGAGTTGGAAAAACTCATCCGGCTGCAGACAGGAGCACCTGTCTGCAGCCGGATGAGTTTTTCCAACTGGTGAGACTTCGGTCAGCAGACCGAAGTCTCACCACGACTTACTTGCAGGCTGATCAGTCTTAGCAGACTAGATATACGAATAATTGTAGGAACTATAACAGGACACCTAGCCCTGAACCCACAACTATGCACCATTAATGCGACAGACAGAGACTGACGGACCTCTTTTGCAGAGGAGTCTGAAAGCAGAAAAAAGCCGTGTGGTGTCGTGGGACACCCGATAGGAACGAAGTTGTGACGATCGAGTAAAACTGATTCGAAACGATTTTAATTACAACGCCATCTATGAAAGCGGCTATTACCGACATATTTTTCAGTTGGTTTCTAATTAAAATAATTTATACGTTGTTAAAATCTTCTTGAGAAATGATTTCCTATCTATTCGATCAATGACTGACATAAAAAGTGTCGTTACAACTTTTCGTGAGAATTTTTTCCGTCCTTGCACCTACCGACTATTACTCATTCCAAAATTTACACAACTTTTTAGTAGGTAAAAAATTCAATTCCCGAGAGGCAGTACAAAATGCCTTTGAAGAGTTTTTTGCCTCCCGTCCAGCTGATTTTTACAAGAAGGGCATCAATAAACTGCCAATGCGTTGGCAAAGATGCGTCGATTGCATGGGTGATTACTTCGAATAACAGAAATAAAAAAGTTTGAAAAAATAAGTACTTTCACTTATTGCATACAAAACGGCAATTTCATAGGTAAAGACCTATTATATTTCTAAATACATACACCTTATAGATAAATTACATCCACACACAGAACAAATGATCGTGCTCATCGTATAACCTACTTGTCCTGGGCGGAAATCGAACCCACGACCTCTGGCTTAGCAGTCACGGTCACTAACCACTAGACAAACAGGCCCGAAAATATAATGTCTATGGCATTAAGTCTGCCTCATATAGTGCCACTAGGACAAGTAAATAAACATAAAAAATACGTATCAGGTTAACCACAAATGGTTCCTTATGAGGGAAGTCCTAACCATGTGCCTCAGTGGTGCAGCGGTGACGTATGGTATGGCCTCGGGTTCGATTCCCAAGTCGGACCAAATGTTTGTATGATGTGCAATTATTTGTTTTGGAGTTTGGGTATTTTCTATATACAATATATATGTATTTACAAAAAAAAAGTATATGAATATTCTATTAGTCAATCTAGCTTTCATAGTACAAGCTCTGCTTAGTTTGAAACTAGATGGCGTTCTGTGTTAAATGTCTGAAAACTGTCCGAAATATGTAACCAAGCTGTCACCGAGTGCATTTGACTGATTAGCGATAAGATAAACGCTTTTACGAAACACATGTTCAAGGTTACATTTGACGCTTTCCACTGTTGTTGATTGTTTAACACTCCAATTTAATACTTAACACAAAGAAATACAGTTCAACATTACGTAGACCAAGAAACTGCTGAGATTGTCAAATACAAATGTATCACATTTTATGTAGCTACAAGAAAAGTGACTACAATCTCAGTTGCCGTGGGAGAGTCACGCTTCCGCACAAATGGGAGTTATACAACGGCCTTACAAAAACCGGAGTTGAGTAACTCTTTCGTTGTTTTACACCGAATAAGTGAGGCTGTCGGAACCCAAACCCCCCCCCCCCCCCTGATTTTTTGGAGTCCGTCAGATGACCCGTCTGCTCATCTACTGAGATATGGCAAAAAAATCAAGTTTATAATGTTGTATTTTTTTTGAAATAGTGTATATGGCAGAACAACGTTTGCCAGGTCAGTTAGTTTTATTATATAATTTATATTTTATCGATTGGCAAGGCATTATTAACCTACTTCAAATAGTAAAGACTTAAATGTGTTAAATGTGCCCTATGATTTAATATTTTACCCAGAATATCTTGTTGCTTAACTTTGCATTGTGCGAACCTACCCGGTCACCACTCAGCAACGAGCCATAGTATATACCTACCTATTAAGTATATAATAAATTTGTACTTAATACCTACCTATCGTTAACTAAGCCTTTTTGCCGGGGTGAGGGGGGATGTTACGTAAAAACCCCAACTCATCGGTGGGGTTTTTACGTAACATTAATGTGTTAACGCATTTTTTTCTAATATTTTAATTAAAACATTTTACACAAATAGCATACTGTCCTTTTGTTTTCGCCGAAAACTTAAAAATATTTTAAGGTTGATTTCCTCCTGATTTGCAAAACGTGTCATGTGCCCTTTTTCATATGAGGGTAAAATTGAGCGTCACTGTATCTTTTTGGCAACGTTAGTACAGCTAACTAGTAATACGCAATGTACATACTATATAAATATTGTCACGACATATTACCGTCCATACCGACATAATACACGCTCGTTGATTATAAACCCTTTTCAATACATTGTACTCAGTAATTTGCTTTGTCATGGTGATTCTTAATATCAAAGTGATAAATACCAATGATTAAATAATTTATCAAGTCAGATTATTTACCTCTGTAAGAAAATAAAAAGAAAATCATTATGCCATTGGATTAAAAAAAAATAATAGTCTAATTGAGAACCTCACCTTTTGCGTTTTTGAAATCGACTAAAAGGAGGCAGAAAAACAGATAAAGTGAATGAATGAAATAAATTGAAAATTTTGAAGAGCCCTCTAGCGTCGATTAGCTGAACTACTAAACTGCTTGCTTTATGTTTAATAGGTTCTTAATAGTTTTCATAGATGGCGCTTACATAAATTATAAATTCATTAAGTTCAGCAATATAACACTAGATGGCGGTATGAAAATTAGAAGTTACTTTTAGTTAAAACTTTTAGATCCTGAAAGTGGTAAGAACCTTTAAACATGTTTCCAAACTCTGTCCAAACATTTATAGTTTTGGAACAACTAAAAAAAGTACCTATACGCTCTTTCCTTCTAAAAAATTCTGATACGACATGTAAAAGGGTAAGTATTATAATATTCCATTAATATTATGAACGCCAGTTTGTGATAATTGACAGTATATGTTTTTTGTGTGTTCGATTAGGTGAAATTTGACACAAAGATACATTGCATCTGGAATAGCACATCAGCTACATTTTGTCCAAGAGATATTGATTAAAAAAAAAAGTCACTAGTCCAAAATCAGTTGGATAAAGTCTTACAAAGCGGAATCAGCACTAGTTTACGACCTAAGTCGAGAAAGAAATTACCGATTTTCTGCCATTAGCATGCAAATATTGTCGTAATAAAGTTTCTACTTTTTTTTTTACTTTTTGACTAAAATACGAGTAGTTCTTAAGCCATCATTTTTTTAAGTAAGTTTCGGAGGCAGACGGGTCCTGCAGACCTGATGGCTAATGACTACGGCCGCCCATAGATACCTGCAATCCAGGAGTCGCGTCTCCGGCCTTTGAGTTAGAAGTACCTACGCTCTTTTCTTGAAGGGTTGAAAAATTGTCGGGTCGGAAATACCGCAGGCGATAATTAGTTCCACAAAGTCCCACACAGGCATAAAGTTTTTATGAAATATGTATCAGAATGCAGTTTGTATAGTTAGAAGTAGTCAGTTATTCGCCCACCAGTACATTCCATAATATCTCTATAGGATCAGATAGAACAATAAGTTACCGTCCATTTTTCAGTACCACCACTAATACACAAAGAAATTTCTCAAATTAATATCCAAAATGTTCTTGAAATATAAATAATTTTCATAATAAAAAACAATCCGTGAATATTTTAAGAATAGCCGGCTTTAGGAACCTTTCGGCCGCTCGTAATTAAAACACGAACGTTGACCGATGGGTGTACGATACATCGAACACGTACTCACTCGTACAATGCATTAGCGACCTTGACTTGAATACTACGCAGTTGGCAAACAAACACATGGACTTCCTCACAGAATGTGGTGTATTCCTTTAAGTTTGTGTTTTTGTAAGTTCCGAGTTTCCAGCCTTAGACATTCAGGAAGTCCGCCAATTTTTACACTTTGCGAATGGGAGCGAGTTGGCGGGTCGACGCTCACATATTTTTTTCATATTTCATATACGAGTATATACATAGCAAACGTCTACCAACAAGCGAAAGGAACTTCGATCCGACTGGGGGTCCATAGTCCTTCACGCCGTTTTATTTTATTTGGATCTCAAACAAGATCCTTCATCAATTATAGACCACGACAAGGACATATAAAAAATAATTACTCGTAATTACAAACAGTGTCCACAAATGGGTTTTGTAAATAAAAAAACTATGACAATTAATTGTGCAAAAAGTAGTAAATCAATATTTAAAAGTAGTAAACAAATGGCAGGTAGGTATTTCAACAATTAAACAGTGTTCAATATATGACTACGAACATTATTTAAAACTAGCTGACCCGCGCAACTTCGTCTGCGTCTCAATAGTAATAAATTTTCTCCGTTTTTGAAACATTCTTCATTGGTGCTCCTCTCCTATTGGTCTTAGCGTGATGATATATAGCCTATAGCCTTCCTCAATAAATGGGCTATCTAACAATGAAAGAATTTTTCAGTAGTTCCTGAGATTAGCGCGTTCAAACAAACAAACAAACACACTCTTCAGCTTTATAATATTAGTATAGATTTAAAATTTAGCCAGACTATTAGAAAAGATGTATATGTCCCCAGAAGGAACTGAAATGGTGTTATATTCGTGAGTCAGTTTCAAATGTCTCATTTATAGTATTTTATGATAAATAGCAAATCAGGGAATCTTCTATGTGTGAAGGAGAATGAAGAATGGAGGTCTAATGTAGTTGTCAGCCTTGGTAAATGGAGCCCGATCTTGGCATACCCCGGACGGGAATAAAGTGCGATCCTGAATGATGTATGTTTAAGCAAAAACAATTGCTCATTTCTTTACCGTACTATGGGTTTGTAAACACATGGGAGAATCTTGACCTTACCTGACCGATATCCTCAATCAAAGCGCCGTGCTGTGTCGTAACATTGACTTGTGCCATTGCGTCACAACACGTGATTTTCGCTGTATAACTTTATCTTTGTGCAAGTCTCAGTATTGCTCAGTCTAGTCTCAGTATACTTTTATATTTAGATGATTATTAGCTTTTGCCCGCGGCCTATGTTAAGTTAAAAAGCTTATGTTACTCGCTGATAATGTAAGTTTCCATTGGTAAAAGAATTTTGTGTTGTTGATAATTTTTATGTTGTAAGCACCCACAAAAATGGTAAAATAAGGGACGGACGGTTGTATGAAAGTTCGTAATTAATTTTCGTAGTCGGCAAGCCAAGCTGCGCGCAATAGCTATATTTTTTTTTTCATTTTGCGTGTGTGTATGTGTGTGTGACCTGTGTTTTTACATAGATTGTTGCCCAAAGATCGATAATCCCACTTGAGTGTGACGGTTTTATGAGTGACATCTGCAATTAGTGTTTTGAAGCGTAAACCGCAACAGTTAGTAAATCAGCCGCACCCGAAAATCTCTAGCCTGGGAAATGTAGAAGAGTTTTCTGGATCTCGAGTGTTCCATATCTATCTTATTTAAGATATTAAAGAGGACTGAATGTGCATTCCTCGACCACAAAGAAAAGATTCACAGAGCAGGCCAAAGTGAAAAAGTTGCACATACACTGTTAAAGATATTTTTAATTAATGTTAAGGTCACGTCTATTGGTATAGTCGGTAAAGCGCACGTCGACGTCCAGTCACGATTCAATTATAACAACACATTGTCGCTAATTGCAAAACATGTTGATTTTTTACTCTAAGACGTTTATGTTTAATGACTAAAACAAAGTTGGCAATTTTAATGCGACACAATAACAACAAATAACAATATTTATTTTTTACATGTTTAGACGAGTCTCTTGGGTGTTTATGGGAGTCGGTAGTCACTTACCATCAGGTCACCGATCTCCTTGTTTGCCTCCTATACCATAAAAAATCGATGAAGTAATATTAAATTATGAAGTTTCTAAATTAATCCGCCTCATCAAACTCTACACTATTAATTATTCATGACCGCATTCCTTTCCCAAAGCCGTGAAATAACTGTCACGTTATGTAAGGACATCACGTATAATTTTGGTTATAAAGTGCCACAGAAGTCGCCCCCAATTTAATTATTGGAAACGGTAGCTGGTACTTGTAGAGGTCCATTTGGTGTGCAAATAACTTTGGCTGGTTAAGCCCGCTCAGCTTCCTCGAGAAGCACAAAACCTCCTGAGGCGCTTACAGCTTTTCAGAGCGATTGTACTGAAAAGTTGGCCAGTCCCTTACATTCCATAATAAGCTGTGCTGTTTTCCGCCATTTATTGCGCTATTCTCTGCATACCTATAAGGATCAATGTCACATTAATGACTAAAATACTTGACGTTAGCCTATGGTTTAGTTTCTATCACCTTTCGTATACTGAATTTTGTTCGAGAATTCTCTCAGCACTAGATTCGACTTCTGACATCCAGGTATACAGGCCAAACAATCGTCGTAAGCTTCACGGGTTCATTAACTTCCTCAATTCCTATGTGCAAAAATCAAATTTTGTTATACCTTGCGTCTTCGTGCTCTTTGTTAGTATTGTTTGAAGTGGGTTCAAGTTATTTTTAAAAAGGATTTATTTATGCATTAAACTGGTTTGCTATAAAAAGAATAGTTGAAACTTGTCTTGTATTCAAAATATTCAATTTTCACATCTCATAGTAATTTTTTTTCTTCCTTTTTAATGGCGTTTGAGAAGATATTGTGTATTTCATAGCTGTATTATTATTAAAAAGAATAATACAGCTATTAACTACACATATATATCGATATCTTTTATATCTCTCTGACTAATCCTATTATTTTCCTATTGATAATTTGCTCATAAAAATTGACCTATGAAGAAACATCTTAATGCGAAGAATTTCAGTTTAAAATCAATAATTAGGTATTTTCGTCTAAATATGGCTGTGAATGTCGATCTTCAATAGTCAATCTAATACTTTATTTAAAACTAATACACACAAAACGACTTTGTTCATTGAGAGAGAATGCCATGCTCAAATAAAATGTCAGTTGAAACATGTTTACATTGTCAAAGGAATTCTCCGAAGCCTTGAGCTATTGCATACGAGGCTTTATTATTTTGTTCATTTTATTTTTAAACCATAAACTTATAACTTACATAACTTTTACCTACCCTAACTTATAACTTAAAACAAGTATGTATACTATGTTAAATACCTTTGAATGAGCAATTCTGGTTTATAAATAATCTGAATCTCGAGAACGGCTCCAACGATTTTCATGAAATTTAGTATGCAGGGGGTTTCGGGGGCGATTAATCGATCACCGAGGCCTAAAAATTGACTTGTATGCTCTACTTTTCGTAGAAATACATTTACAAAGTATTTAAAAGTAGAATTAATTTCATGTTGCTCATTATTTCTGGAACACTTCGGTCACATTGCCAGAAAGGATGACGGCAACTTGGAGAAGTTAATGGTCACTAGTAAAGTGAATAGAAAAAGACCACAAGGTAGAAACCCGTCACGTTGGACCGACTAGATCCGCACTGCTCTCGACACCACAGTCCACGATGCTCTTCACTCAGCGGCAGATAGGGACGGGTGGCGTCGAGTGATCCACAGCAAACTCTTGCTAAGAGGAGGCGGTCACGACCCTCAGCATTGAGGAGGAGGCACATTATTTTATTACACGAATGGAGTAGAGATACCTACCGCAAGTTTAGGATTGGTAATCGAGACTGAGTGTAGAGTCTCGATTCCAATCCCAAACTTAAAGCCTCACAAAAAAGTAGTGGTAAACAAGGTTTCCGATGTTTTTCACCAAGTGAGTGAGGTTGCCGGAGTCCAAACGCCTCCTCCCACTGATTCTAGAGGGAGGACTCAAGGACTTGTGATTCTTGACTTGCAGGTGTCCATGAGTGACGGTAGTCATTTACCATCGGGTGACCAATCTGCTCGTTTGCCCTCCTTTACCATGAAAAAAGTCTAGCAGTCTGAAGAGACGTGATCCGTCCGTACGTCTGTCCTGAAATAGGAAGAGGGACTTGTACAGAAACATGAGCATACCAACCCGTCTGGCCAGCGTGGTATAGTGGGTCAAAAACTCCTTTCTAAGGAGAGGCCTATGTCCAGCAGTGGACTATTAAAGGCTGTTGATAATGATGATGAGGATCTGGTCAAACTATTAAATTACTTCATACTTAGCAAATATTTAATCAGATGCTATACAATAGCGTTAAACTACATGTTTGCTTTTAAAAACAATTGCGATTCTGGTCTCATAAGTATATAAGAATAACATTTCAACTTTGTTGTAAGTAATTTAAATATGATTGTAAATAATTCATTCCAGGTTCCTCACAGGAAACCGATGTTAATATTAAATGTTTCACCGACTGAGTGAGGTCACCGGAGCTCAAACCTTTCCTCCCCCTGATTAGAGGGCACACACTTGCGGCTTTTAGTCACTTACCATTAGGTGACCCTTGTGCTTGTTTGCCCCCTACGCCAAAAAACAGGTTAACCGGCGACGAATTAGGAGGAGGTTGTCCGAGTCGAGGTTGTCCTCCCGTGCTCTCTCTGCCGCCTCGTTCTGCGAGATGATGTCTTTGCAGAAGGATGCGACCGCGAATAGCCGGTAGCCAGAGGTCTCCACCGACGACTGCAATGCAACGCCCAAGCCCGGCAAATCGCCAGCGTGTGCTGAGACGAATCCTCACTGCAATTGGAAGCAAAGGACCTGGCGTCAGCCGGAAGGAAAAGGTCCCATGCCACCGCTGTACCCAATTGAGGATGACCAACTGGAGCGCCTCCACGGCGGGAAAGCTAGTACGTTGAGCCTCCAGCCGGCAAAGCCAGCACGTGGAGCCTCCAGCCGGCAAAGCCAGCACGTGAAGCCTCCAGCCGGGACGACCAATGAGCCATCGTGGTTCGGCGAGCGGCCTTACACCATTTACGTACCTCATCTGGCGGGGGCCGACTGCCACTACCGGAACTACGCCCGGAACTTAGCCGTCCGCCGATATTCTTCGGCGAGCACTTCCGCCTCCAAATCCCAGAAGGCGCTAGAGGCATGCCCCTATAGTCCAATAGAGAAAAAAACTATTAATTATGTTTAGCATATCTAAAAAATATTATTTAAATTAATTACGTAGTGTGTCTATTGTTTCCAGTTCCTATTTACCTTCGAAAACCTTACCTTTGTTTACAAAACAACTATTTAGCATTGATTAAACTCAACGTCGATCACAACCCGAAGAGGAATGTTGTCACTGTATATTGAAATATTTCTTCACAACCGGTTGCAAACGTCACTTTTAATTAGTGAGCATAATAGTTATTTATGTACAATGAGATAACGGAATTAAACCCGGTAAGGGTCCTTTGTTTAAAAAAAAAGTAACATTCCTACATAAATACTGCTTTAAGTATGTTATGTTTTGTTTTCTTTGCGTCACCGTTGACTGTTAGAAAATGCCTTAGTCATGAAGTTCTATCTACGTCACGTCTGCAATGCTATAAGTAGCATATTGTGATAAAAGCCATTTCCCTCCTTTATCAGTACTATTAGTTATGTTTAGCGAAAACAAGGCACTGAAGTAAATTCTTTTGTTAAAAACAAAAAGAGACAGAAAATGAGTCTGAATGTATCTATTTCAAGGTGTGCTTATCACCTTGTCTAACGGTACACTCATCAGAGGGCCTAGTGTGGGTATATTTTACATCAAGTCGCTCTCAACGGCGAGCGCGTTCGGCGTTGCGACTGGTAAAGATTTCCGTGCGGGCCAATAGCAACGCCCAACGCGGTCACCGTGGCGATCAAGTGGAAGTGAGTTATGAATTAAACTCAGACTAGACCCTCTGAGCATGATTTTTTATGTGTGACCCATGCACGTTATGTTATGGAACTCCTGAAGGTCAATTCTCGTAATAAAAGTAAAGTCACAATTTAGTTCCGATCAACTTTCGATTTGTATTTTCGTAGTAAAATAATAAAGTATTACTAATCTGCTAAGATTACCGATTCACGTTGGATGTTTAATACTTTACTACGCAAATACTAAATTACCCTGCTTATCACACCATTATTTTGTCCTGGGCGGAATCGAACCTACGACCATATTTATTCATTTTTTATAATTTGTATATGTTTTACAATTGTTTATTTATTATTAAAAAAATAGTGAATAAAGTTTTATAAAAGACCAAAAAACATTCAATATTTTCGGTTTTTTAATAATAATAATAATATTGTACCACATTCACACAACGCCATCTAGTCCCAAACTAAGCAGAGCTTGTACCCTATGGGTACTAGACACTGATATAAATACATATTAATATACTTTTCTTTAAATACATACTTACCATAGAAACATTAATAAAAAAAAAAACTTTTATTCATTTACTGTAAAGTAGGTCAATCAAAACATTTCGTGATAATATAACTATTTCGTGATTACTAAATTAATAAAACAACCTGACACACTTTACACATGGCCGTCTGATCTCAATCTAGGCAGAACCTGTACTATGGGAACCAGACCGCTGATAAACATATTTATAAATGTATAGGTAAGTATGTTTACCATACATAAATTACACCCCGATAGAACATCACAACTGAGTGGGAATCAAACCCATAACCTTTGGCTTAGCGGTCAGGAACAATTACATAAAAAACATACTACGTTTGGTAGCTTTCATTTGAGTAACGCTAATACGTTACTGTCGTGCTCGCCGCGGTACAGACGCGACGCGGCGACGCGCCCGCCGGCATTGCCTCGTATTTTTATCAATGAACTTAGATAATAATATGTACACAGTGCGACGGACGATGCACGCTGCCGGCTCATCTGAAGCACTCTGGTTAATGTTAACCGCACACCAACACGCAGCTAACGTGCGGGCTAATAACTATCACTAGTTATTCAATAACCGGTTTTCGAAAACAGTTTTTCTATACGAACAATTCGACAGTGTTTTGTTGTTTGAAAATTAAAATTCAATTTTGAAATATAATTCAAATGTGTTAATTCAATGTTGAAATATTAAGACCTTTTTATGTCTATGGTTGTTTTTGTGTGTGAGCAGTGACTTTTATATTTAAAAATGGAAAACGACAGTACAGTGGAAACACTACAAGAGTTCCCATCTTCACAAATGGAGAGAAAACTGATAGGTCTACTGCCTATGTTTATACTTGTTCTCATAATAGTTTTAAGGATATCTTGGACTCTCTATAAAAGCTTCGGTAAGTCTATACATATTTAACGAACTTAATTTAATTAATAAGTTGCGACATTCGTGACTGCACAGTACTACACTGTACTTTTCCAGCTCCAAATTAAAATGGAAGTAATTTAAGAAAAAAATAAAAGACTAAAATTAAAAGCACACACTTTCGACACCTTTCTTCGAGCCGATAAACTTTTAAAGCCGACAAACGTCCCGTGTAATGTTAGCTTGAACGAAGTCACGGTGCAATGCACCAAAGATATCGATCCGAATCGAAGTTATTATTTTACAGATTTCAATTTTTATTGAAATCTACTAAAATAATAAGATAAAAAATATATAAAAATACATAATAGATACAATACCACGTATTTATTACTTTTATAAATCAATTACTGTTTATATAATTCCCACTCTCCTATCGTATTTTAGAAGAAATGCACCTAAATGAAAACATTGATACTTCTGATTTTTTATTTATAATGCATAATACTTGTTAGAATATTAATGATCATAGGCTCCATTTTAAACTTATTTTATTTTTTATTCTTACAAAAACAATCCTATAAACTCTTTGCAAAATATTAAATTTGTATGTATGTGTGTGTCTAGCCTCATAGGATTGACCGATGTTGATTTAGTTTAACTTATATTTATAAGTTATGTATTCTACATATTGTACTTAATGTTTTATTACTACTAACAGGCAATTTTTATAACCCAAACTGATAACCATATTGTCTAAGATATTCGTAGATCGTTGTAAAGGTAAAATTTACGATTAACAAATTCCGTGCCTGTTAAGTTTACGGTCAACAAGCTAATTATTGAATAAAAAACAAAACGAAAACCTGACTGCGTGAAAAATTTTATATAAATTAAATTTAAAAAGGATAACTTCCATTTTATAATTTTAATATTCCCAGTCACACTCTCACACTTAGGAAAAAAAATTAGGCACCTACAACGCAAAAAGCCTTCAAGCAGTTTAGGCTACAGATCGTTCCAACGAAATATATACTCGTATACACACATACTCTCGACAATAATAACCATCATTCTGGCCCAGTCGAGTAAAGATAGATAGTGTTGATTAAATCGCGGCAGTTAATATCCGAAAAGGTGGACAGGTTTTTTTATTGAACACATTCTTTATTCTTAATTCACTGCTATCTTTAAAAAACAACAGCAACAATAAGTAAAGAATACCAACCCTCTAATAATAAAGACCTCTCCGATCAGGGGACGGACACAGGCTCAGTCATTTTTAGATGAGACAGAGGAAGAAGGTAAACGAGTCCCAATTTACCTTCTTCTTTTGTCTCATATAAAAATGATTATATTTCAAGGAGCATATGTGTCAGTTAGAAGATCAGCCATGAACTAATTCCATCCCAACCCAAATTAAATTGGCAAGAAAATGATAGGTATGGGATTAGTCCCATACTTATATGCAGTATGCAGGGCATGTGGAAGTGATTAGTCCCTTCCACACGCCCCCTGCTATATCTCCTGTACACCAAGATCAACAGTAACCCACAAACACACCGAGCTTTGATATTCGGGAAGTCCCAGGTGAAGTTAAACTGTCTTGGAAACCGCAACGAAATTATCAGAAGTTAGAATTATAAAATGATGAAACGTAGTACCGGTGTTTAAACGTCAAGTATAACTAAATAACCTGACACATTTTACACAGAGTCGTATTATAATATAAATTACACCTAGACACACTCAGACACAGAAAAAATTATCATGCTCACACAGTAGTCCTGGGTAGGAATCTAAACCACTACCACTCGAACAACAGTCAACAACAACAACCCCGTCATCAATGTACATTGCATACATTTACACTAAAACTTATAAGATTTAGTGTAAAGACACTAAAACTGAGTCACACGACTATATAACTCGACTACACAAACATTTTTATTTCGGTGTTGTGATAATGTTGAGACTGTTTGCCTATTACGCAAGTGTTCTAAGTACTTATCTTGACAGTGAAATTAAAAAGAACGAGCACACTGTTGTTTAACGTATATTTTCACACGCTGACTTATTTCATAAATGATAAAACAGAGTTTCTTTAATCTCATTCGTAAAAGTTAAATATTATTAAAAGAGTGTTGAAGTGAACTGAAAGCGTAGTTAAAGAACGATTATATTATTGTGGTTCTTTTATGACATTGGGAACAAACTGATAGGTGTATTACCTTATGGTAAGTGACTATCTCCGTGACGTACTGCCGGCCTTTGGGGTGGGAGTAAGGGCTCTCACATAAAACTGCGAATCGTCGCGATGCGAATTCGGAGCACAGAAAACTACGACGCGATTTCGTGCGGCAAGGCGTCTCCCTTCTACGGTTCGGGTGTCCACTCCCGCTACGAAACATCGCAAAAGTGCGCGATGCGAATGAATTTGCAAGTTTTAGCGATGCGTCTTTCAAGCTCGTAAATTTTTACGATGCGACGCCGCGCCGCAATTTTGTGTTTGAGCCCTTAACAGTTATGTGAAGGGATTCAAAATTAAATCATCTTATTCTAATTACTTCATAAAATCACCAGAGTATCTTAAAGTTAGATTACTTATGTTGATTCTGTAACTTTTATGAGCATGATCAACTTATTATAAAAAAAACAAATATTATATTCACAGGACACTAAGTAGGCATAGACAGATCATAGAGCCTTAGCCTAAATATAGTCAGTTTAGTAAATTCCTATATAATTTCTTTCTTTGGTGACGGATGAAAAACCCCTTCGAATCTCCGGCTCCTAGGACGCAGGACGACACAGGAACCGATGTTACGGTGCGATGTTACCACTAAAATACACCCCGACGGCCCACTCTGGGGAGGACCGTCATATCAGAAGGATGTAATTTTGTCCCCAAGTAAATTCCTATCTATAAATGAATACTATCGTAAGTTTTTAGAAATTCAGCAAGGATATTTTTCCTTTTAAACTAATTTAACGAAACAATTTTTTTATAAAATTGCCTAATAATGATACGTTAATAAGGTTTTGAAGTTACTGTTGCCATTGAAAGGAAATTCAGAAATGTAATTTTCCATAAAAGAGGTAGAACTTGAATAATTTAAATTTCAATAAGAACCAAATGGATTAATACCAACACAAAAAATATTCTTAATCATTCCAGGTTTAAATTTAACTGACCTGCTTAACCTTTGTCTGATTTTAGACTATATATAAGACTATCGAACTATAAAAGAGGGAAGCCATCATAGTAATTACTTTATTCCAAAATGGCAATAAAAGAAAATCTAAGCCTTAGATTTTCTAAATCGATAATAAATGAATGTACACGGTATTGCAGAAAGGAGAGGTCAGAAGAAAATAGTAGAAGTTAACCTTAAATATTAGATTTTTTTTAAACTCAGATTTCTTCGAAAAATATTTTTTTCCTGTGTAGGTGTAGGTTTAAAAAAAACTTAATTTATTGTTATTCTGTACATGTACTCATCATCCTTCTTTAAAAAGTAGTTAGATATTTATTTATCGGACATTTTATATATCAGTAATAGTTTCAAAGTAAGATCTCTGAATAACCTAAAATTGTTAACACTTATGGGGTCGACTACGCGTCAGTAAAATCTGGTAAACAATAAACCGCTTCAAACACGTGAACATGTTGAATGATGGGCGCAATTATGTGTTAGTGTCAGGTTTTAATCAATTCACTCGCGGTGTCTGAGACATTCAGTTTATCGTTACAATTATATAGCTTTTATTTATATATAAAGTGCTGTTACAATAACGTTGTTTGTAATCGCAGTAAACAGAAAATAACAACAACACTCAATGAGACGTAACATTCTTCATATGTTTTCTGCGCCACACTTTTCTCATTAATAACTGAGGGCAGTAGTATCACTGAGAATAGAACAAATATTGTAATTCAGAACTTAACCGCGAAATACCTCTCGTCTTTATCTCTTTCTGCTCTGCTCCAACCAGTAGAAAATCATAGAAACCTTAGATCGTTAGGTATTCTACGGTGCCTGGTGCGACCTCTACAGAAAAACCAATTGCAACCATTCTTAGCGCACCAAATAGGCGCCTTATTTAAAAACTTTTGGTGTTTTAATTATCAATAATGATAGGGAAAAAATATCTATATCAATCCGGTATTCATTGTTTAAATACCCAAGTAAAGTATCGACTACAATGGTTAAATTCTAATCAAATATACATCGATTATTTAATAATAAATCTAATAATTTCATAAAATTTCTAACTTACTCTAAGGTTTGCTAGAAAAAACCCCAGATATTATGCGGATATTGTACCTTTATGAGGATATCGTGAAAAATCATGCTTCGACGCATAGGGTCGGCCTCGACTGGAGCGATATCATCAGGTAAACCATATCCTTGTTTGACCTCTTACACCAGACGAAAGCGAATTACATCTACTATTACTATTATCTTATTAAGACTAAAAAGTAACATGTGAGTTTATCACATATGCTTCAGTACACGCCTTAGTACGTGGCAAAACACACTATTGTATTTTTAGGTTTGGTTAAAAGCCGATAATCCTGAAGGTCTTGATCAGGATACTGAGACAGACTACATCGTCATCGGTCCTTGATAGTATGCAGTTTCAATTTAATTACGAATGGCGCAGTGGTTTAAGCGGTCGCCACGCCGCTTCCTACTGCGCCGAGTGTTGTGGGTTCAAACCCCACATGGGACGACACTTTGTGTGATCCACAAATTGTTGTTCTGAGTCTGGATGTTCTTTGTGTCCGTTTCATGTATGTTTGTAAAGTCCACCGCGACACAGGATATGTTCCTAATGCGGGAGTTGTCTTTATTAAAAAAAAAAAAAAAATAAGTTTTGAAGTTGGTCAAAATCACGTTCAAAGTCTCCGTTACATACATACATACGTCATACATACATGCCGAGCTAATAAAAGCGTGTTAAAAAGAACGATGACGCCCCTATGTGTTCATCAAATGTTTAAATCTACACAATAGTCTCACACTAACACATAACCAATGGAGTATCTACGAACCTTTCTAATTCATCCTTGGAGTGTGTACATCGTGTTGTTAACTGCACTTGAGAGTTAAGCGTCTTTTAGTATGCAAGCAATGTTACAACATCCGTGTCCACGGCCACGTCCACACGGAGCGTACTATTTGCTTTTGCTGTTTTTATTTTAAAATATGAACAACTAGCTTTTGCCAGCTTATTTGCTTGATTCAAAGTAGATTTCTCAACACGTCATAGTCTAAAAGCAATTTTTTTTTTCAGTAATAATTCTTTTGCAGGGATGAAAGCTTTGCGCCAAATCTGAAAAGAACTTCTATCGTATCTATAATATTAAGTTAAAAGGTAGAAATTCAAGCAACTGAGGAATACTAAGACATTCTGCAATTAAACTTAGATTATAAGTAACAAAACCGAGAACAAATCTGTCGATTTTGGGTTCACGCTTAAACCGCATTCATATTTTAAATTACTAAATCGGTATAATACATACCTAGTCTTGGAATAAAGAATATATATATAATAAATATTAGGTTCAAAGTATGAGTTCACTAATCAGAGCTTAAAGCCACCCGCGATTCTTATATTGGATATAACACAACAATCTGCATTCCACCACTTCATCATTATAACCGGAGTTGTAGAATCACACACCCCGAACGTGATGAGGTCACTATCGGCGTCCGAGTACGATATCAAAGTGAAGAGGCTATCACCAACGAAGCCTTTGAAAGAAAACCGCACGGACTAACGATAGCGTGGTGAGTTCGTGATATGAAATTGATTCTGTTTAAATTGAAAAACAAAGTAAAGTGGAAAATTATCTGGACCGTGGATTTACAAACACATTATCTAGACATAAAATTATTTGCTAACTGACTGACTGATTTGACGGATTCGTCAACGCAGAGCCTATCCGCTCGCACTACAAACTTCAAATTTTGGTAGTTGATGTTTTTTCAGTAGTAAGCACCCACTAATAAATTATATTTGAAAATGGGACCCCTATGGGGTAGAATAAGTGATCAAAGGTTGTATGGAAGTTCGTCATTTTCAAAGTTAGAAATACGGATTAAAAAATAACACGCAAATATTCGGAAATGATTAAAAAAATCACTCCTGGAAGTTATTGCTTAACAGAGTGTCATTGAGGAAATAAAAGATACCTTTAACGGAATTTTTCCCATGGAAAGAAGAAAAACCACCTGTTAGAAATGTAGACAATGGAAAAAGAACGCCTTGGTTTAACCAGAAGTTAATTAAATTTAAAAACTAGAAAAAATGTTTTATATTACTCTCTTTGACGATCTCGAAGATCTGGGATGCTTGTCATGTGAAGAATTTAACCGTTTTTTAGATAATTTAGAGTTAAGGGATTGAACAAAATACTAACTGCTAGGGCTATAGATAACTTCTTGAGCTTTTCTCGCATATTTGGGTGGTCCAAAAAATAAATTTCATGCAATTATTTTTGCTCTCAAACTTATTAATTTGCTCTTAGTCAAAACCCAAAAACTTAGCATCAGCATAATAGATGATCTGAAAAAGAAAGGGATTGAGCAAGCGCAATTTCTTAGTGGTGATAAATAAAAAATTGCGAAGCCTGCGCAAGGATTTTACAAAGTCTGCGCAAGGCAAAAACTTTGCGACTCTGGGCATACTCAAAGTGTATGTCGGCATCAAAGCATACGGCCTTGCATTACGAACAATCACTTGTGAGGCCACTAATCCGGAGAATACTCAAACATATGTCGCAGAACGCATTGTACTATACAAGTCAATTGGTTTGACGCTTTATGTCATCACCTGTCATTTCGTCTCTTTACAAAGCTGATTATGTCTGAAAAGCGAAACGTGTAGTTTTTTCTTAATTGTGAATATTATATTGTATTGGTAGCCGAGTTATTTAAAGAAGCTGCGAAAGAGGGCTGTTTCATTTATTAATAGAATCAGAAGTACAGCCAACTCAGTTGTCCAGGCGGTTTACAATAGTTAGTTAGTATTAGTATTAGTTAGTTAGATACAGCATAATTAAATGATTTGTAATGGTAAATGACGTATTTTATTTTACTTATTGTTACAAAAAAAATTGTAATGAATTGTGGTAATTGTGTGTTTTTTTGTTATTTTTATGACTTTGTCCACGGGTTTATACCTGCCAGCCCTACCAGCCGAGTAAATGACTTTTAGACTGTATTTAGTACTAAACAATGGTAAATAATAAGTTTATCGTGGGAAAGCCATGCCTCGTCACTTCGTCCCTTTTCACTTTGTGAATCAGGTCACCAGATGTCTGACCTTCTTCTCTTTAAGTGGCGGGGTTTACTCAAAGAGCGATAAGGCACTTGTGTCTCTTGAGTTGCAGGCATCACTTCCCATCAATTGACCCGTCTGCTAGTTTGCCTAAAAAAACTTCTGGAGTGCCGACAGAAGTAAAAACTTGTTTTTTTTATTGTAACAGGAACTATTTTTGCTTTTTTCGATTCAAAAAGTTCCGACATGACGACATATACCTATGGTATACGTGTATACACAATATATGTTTATGTTATATATAGTTTTATTATCAATGTATTTCCACTCAAACTCAAGTCTCATGTAAACGGTGCCAATATATGTAGATACTAATACTATATAGAGGTGTCGGTAACGGTAACAGTGTCGCGAGTTCAATGGTTTTTCCCATCTCAAAAAATACATTCTTTTGTTTGTTGTTCAAAAACGACCAACACGTCTAAAGAACTTTTCACTTCAAAAAGTTTGTGGTATAAAAATCCTTTATTAACTATTCTGTTGTATCGGCTATTGAGATCGGTAACAGTCAGTCGGTAACTAATTCTCATTTTGGGATAAGATAAAATCAATTTTATAGTACTTCAAGAGACGTCTGATAACAGAATCGAATACAATCAACATTTAAAAACATTTGAAGTCGAAATTGAACAAGTAGGATTTGTATAAACGTAAAATTTAGAAAGCGATTAATAAAATCGAACTAGAAATCGAAATAATTAAGTAAATCTATTTTACGATTTTACTCTGCAATATTCACGAATCCCATGTGCTCTACTATCAGCATTCTAGCCACATTATTTGTGAAAATTAGTATTTTAAGAGTAACTACCGTCGTGTTTATGACGGCAGGTGGAACTTAGTTTGGCTTCCACTCAGTACAGTCTCCGACTACAGAGCAGTGAAATCTCGGTCTATCGTCCAGACAGTCTTCAAGTTTACCCAAGTAAAAATTCCTCATTAGATTCATCGAATTCACATGACAGCAAAATATACAGGCCCCTCTTTCCTACTGGTCACTTTGGGCACGTGCCCAGGGCCCCTTGATAGATAGAGGCCCCCTAATTCCTACTTACCTATCTAATTCGGTAATCGATATTTATTACCGAAAACCATATTTATTTAGAAAAATCCAGTGAAAATGGCTGATTATAATACCTTTTTTGGCTATTCCAACATAATACTAATCAGTCAAGGTCGTAATGGCCCCCATTATTCCAATGTGCCCAGGCCCTCCGATAGGCTAAAGACGGCCCTGAAAATATATACAGACAAAACGATTACGCATTTAAATTTAATCATACCTTATTCTTCTTGTATGTTTGGCCCATTTATCGAAGAAGGCCATATAACGTCATGCTACGACCAATAGGAGCTAAGACTAAATGAAAAATATTGGAAAAACGAGGACAATTTATTATTTTTGAAAGATACGAAATGTATGTATGTACATGTGTGCGTGTATCTACATTTCTTTAAGACAATTTGGTGGTCGCCTTGAGAAAGGAAGATAGCTAGCGTAAATTAATGTTATCTGTCGCAGACGAATTACTAATTTAATGTCAGGTGCTTTCGACATCTTTTAGTAGAGAATCAGTTATGTAATTAGTAGATGTTGACTTGCGTAAATGTTTACAGCGAGACAATACTATTTACGTAATTTTACGATTTCCTCTGTCTTAACAGCCTTTTGTTAAATAGGAAATGTTGGTTTGTTTGCTTATAAATGTAGTCATTGCGTGGGGCTGGGTAATTATTGCGTGAAGAAATGATATACGAATAAGAACTCTTTATCGTAACAATTTGTTTAAAATATGAAGGAAAACTGTAATATCCGGCCAAGAGCGCGCGTGTAAGGTTCTGTAGCTTATAACTTACTTTAAATAAGGAACAACTGCCTCTAGATAATTTTTTCAAGTGTAACATTTTTCCTTTCGTTTTTCTGTGATCTGTAGAAGTAGCTGCCTGAAATGGGACTGAAGCTGTAACTGTACGCCGGGGAAGCGCACTAATAATTGCACACTTAGTTTAAAGCATTAAACCAAACTTGGTTTTGTTTAACATTCTAAGCCACTTAGCATGCAGGCACTTACTTTATATGCAGTTTATTTCAATAATGTTAAAGTTTATTTTCGAGTGTTTTAAAAAAAATCCGTTGGGCCGTTTAGCCGAAGTTAGGTGAGATAACAGATTGTTACATATCATATGTGGCTGCAGTAAGGCTCGCTAATTTGTTTTCTAAGGATTTTGTATTTTGCCTAGTCGGGACAATCTATATACTGGGCCACTATTAGTCTTAACCGTGATACTTTTACTTCCTATATACTTCCTATATACTGCTTTCATAATTTCTTTCACATTTTTAACCAACAGTTTAGGTTGTAGGCGAGAAGGATGCATTTAAATCTAACATAAATTTCGCATTTTATTTATTGCAAATTACTCCATTTTATTCCCCACGATATTTCAATCGAATAAAACTGAACGTGGTCACAAGAGGATACCATTTTTTATAAATATTCTCGACTTTTATGTGTAAGTAATTAATAATTATGCATAATTATCAGGACTTGTGAACACAAGTAACAAACAATTTTTATACTATATAAATCTTTTTACAATTGCAGACAAATTGCTTTGTACAATGCATACAATTTTATATTTGCACTGTGCGACTAAAATAATAATGCTTTACAAACAAAGAGCGCTAAAGTAAAACATTTTTATATCAATTTTCCTCCATCACTTCCATAGTCAACATACTTATTTTTTAAATTTATTTAAATATCAAATAATCTGCCACCGGTATCGAATACAGGAACCAAGCTACAGGTGAATCCTAAACATACTACACGCTGTGAGGAGCATTGACTTCCACATTAGGATTTTAAACTAGCCTCTTAACGTGAATCTTTGAAGGAGTTAGCATAGGCAAGGCTTTTAGCAAGTACCTTTAAGCAAAGAGCGTACTTCCACCTCAAAGGCCGATTGCCAATAGACAGCTAGAGTAACTCCGGTCGAGCCGGCTTATTTGTGCTGAAGCGTGGCTCTCCCGCGGTTTAATTGTGATTAATTGTTATTGATTTGTTTACTTTAAATGAGTCACTTCTAGTGGCATCTAGATGGGCCTGTTGGTCTAGTGCTTAGAGGCTTCTAAGCCAGTCGTAGGTTTGATTTCCCACCAGGACAAATCATGATAATATCTCACAGATGTCACAAACGGCCGTCTGATCCCAAACTAGGTAGAGCCTGTACTATGGTAACCAGACTGCTGATAAACATATTTATTTATTTTTAAATACATTCATATTATAGATAAATTACACCCAGATACAGAAGAAATTACCGTGCTCATCGCACAATATGCATAGCCATGCCTCAATAAAACTTGTGTTGAGCAATTCTCTAGTTGCTTTTCACCGAGTTAATGAGATTACAGGAGCCCAAAACCGCCCACCCCATTTTTTTAATTATATATTATTTAAAAGGCATACTAGTAGACTGATCCAATTCTTCCTCCTCCGTGCCTTTTTCCAAACTAGCTTTTGGTCGGCTTTAAGTATACTACGAGACAGCTGAACTTCGATTTTTTACGCTGATTAAATTCTATATCGCCGAAATTAAAACTAAAACACATATAAAATAAAATAAAAAACATCGAAAACAAAAGAAAACAAGTAAAACACCTATATCTGAAAAGTGTTACTTTTATGTAAACACAGATTATAAGATATAAAGGATTAGTGATTGTTATATAATTGTTTGTTTTGGCAAGGTCATATTTCGCAAATTGTAACCTTACGTATTTATTAGTCGTCACGTGCTCGTGGCTAATAAATACCTACCACAGAATTCACATGATTATTTCAATACCATAGGCAATATGACAGCACCGGCTTGGATACATCGTAGGTACAAATGGAGATACTGGAGCTTTAGATGCGTTGACGTAAAACTCTGATTAAACCCATGGTTCGCTTGTTTTATTTGCTAATGGGACGTCTATCCTGTTTTATTTGAACCCGGTGATATTTACTTTTTTTTGCCCCAATCTAGTATTCTCTACCCATTTCTCTACCGATAAGAATAACGTTTAATACCTACCTAAATATGACACATTAATATGGTATGAATGAACTGTTTTTTTTAAATTTACGAGTAATTTATCAGGAGTATTAATTGTTGTCTTAAATTTAGTTTTGGAGTGTGCTCCACTACTCAACTAAATATATGTGGGTACATATATTTATGTCTCGTACGAAACAATGATTTTCAGGATAATTACCGACCGGAATTTGACCGAATGGCGTAGTGGTTTGTGTAACGGACTGCTATTCCAAAGTTCGCGGGTTCGATTCCCACTCAAGTCAAATATTTGTGTGCATGAACATTTAATGTTTCATTTGGTCTGGCTGTTTCTACGTATAATTGGTATTTATTTACAAAAAAAATGTATATATGTATTTATATCAGTTGTCTAGTAGCCATAGTACAAGCTCTGCTTAGTTTGGGACTAGATGGCGTTGTGTGAATGTGGTACAATATTATTTATTTATAATTATAATCGCGCATACTACGAAGGTTAAATTACAATGATTGCATAGAAAACCTGACATTCCACTCATCACACACAATAGAAATAATAAGGGTCATCATCTATTATTCTTTTCTGTACTTTGTCGTTCTAAAACTGTTGCATCATATATATTGATAAACATCACAATCCAATCCCAACCCAAAAATGCAGACTTGTAATGGTGTTTTTAACGACTACAGATGTTTCCTTTACTTGTGCCAATAAGGATAACTCATAGTACAGAATATTTTAAAATGACTCATAAATACGATAATTTGAATGCACTGTTTTTTAATTTAATACCTACATTAATTGCTGGAATAATTTATCGGTAACTTTGCTTACATATAAATTTATATACACTAGCTTTTGCCCGCGTCTCCTCCCGCGTATATGTCGGTTATCGGGGTAAAAAGTAGCCTATATTACTCGCTGATAAATGTAGCGTTCCATCCGTGAAAGAATTTTTGAAATCGGTTTAGATGTTTAGGCGTGAAAGCGTAACAAACAAACTCACTTTTACAATACGAGTAAAATAAGTATGAATACATACCTTGCTTTTCGACCGACGATGATTCAAGGACTATAGTAATTGGACTATAGATTTTGATCACTTACAGCCTTGATATCTTCGAAATGTTAAAATTAGATAAAATGTAAGGTCTAAATGGCCGTAGATTTTGACTTCAACTTAATACCTCTACATGAGCTTGATAAAAAGGGTCAATACAGACAGACAGATGGACAACAACAAAAGTGGTTCTTTTACCCATTTTGAGTTACGAAACAACAAAAATACTGCACATCAAGTGCATAGTAAAGAAGCTCAGTCTTAGTAATTTATATTATTATGACATAATACACCACTTACTCCGACATCTTGACATTAACAATAAACGTCCTTTGACAAAACAAATTGCTATCTGGGAACTCTTTAAAGACATTAAACAAAAGCCTTTTATTGCTAAGACAATATGAATACTGATCGGCTTCCAGATACCAAGAACTGTCTCGTAATCTATATTTATTTATTTAATCAGTTATCAAACATCTTATGTTAACATCGTATTTGATAATTAAATATGTGCTTTAATCTGTAGGTGGTACAGCACACATCTTTTGTAAAATCTCTCAATATTACATGTGTCGCCTCCTAGGCTTAATTAGTTAAATTACTTTGATGCGACTGCATCACGCAGGACAAATTAACACGTAGGTAAGATTAAAGTAATAGTGAGTCTCACTTCTCCCTAGTTCTGTTGGACGGAGGAGCACTCAAAGGGCGAGACCGCATTTGTGACTCTTGATTTGCGGATGAGGGGTACACTACTATCAGGAGACCACCACCAAGTTCAAAGATTGGAATAGGAAGCGTGAGAATTATGAAATGACCTTTCCATTAGATAAATTGAGTATTTTTTTGCGTTCTAGTAATAAAGAAACAAATATAGAATAAATTATGATTGCATAAAACCAAATACCAACCTGTCTGGCCAGCGATGTGTAATAGGCCAAAACGTCCTTTCTAAAGAGAGGCCTGTCTCCCGCAGTGGACTATTAAAGGCTGTTGACATGATGTGATGATACTATTATAATTATATTGTCATCTTAAATCTCATTTAATAATAAAAAACTATCGCAAACAAATTCTATTCCAGAGGATGGTTATATAAAAGCAATTTGTGTCTTGACCTTTCTCAAGAATGTCAATTTTCGAGGTGAGCGTGTTCAATCTGGTACTAATTATCTATTCTGTAGCACAAATAGAAGCAAGCGACGATAAATACAACCTGCATTTAGAAAACCTGCTCATACATAAATAGACTACAAAACGTTTATTAAAAACGGAAAAAAAAATGTTTAATATTGCTAATTCTGTTGTTCGAAAACTCTCTAAACTAAACTAAAAATCCCTAAAAAAATTTGGTCCTGCCAAATTCTACGTTTTGAGAACAGGAAACGTTACTTGACAGGACGAAACAAATTTTTAGTGATTTTTAGTTTAGTTTAGAGAGTTTGAGAACAACAAAATTAGCACTATCAAAACATGTTCGCCAATGTCATTGACGAATATTTTTTGAAGGTCGTAGAAATTAGTTAGAAGATACGAACACGTACTTACGAATAACAATTTAAATTGCAATCAATTTTAAAAGACTTCTATTGACACCAAGCCTGAATTCCTGACTGATGGAAGGTCGTCAGCGACCCCGACTGCTTAGCCGGAGATTCCCATCCAGGCCAAGTAATAGTGAGATAAGCACTACCATTTGTTCTGCACCTGAGTGTTATTTATCTATGATATTTATGTATTTGGCAATATATAGGTTTATCAGTAGTGTGGCTACCATAGTACTGTCTACTTTTGGATGGCCGTAAGTGAACATTGTGAAGTTATCATTATTGTAATCACACATTACTAGGATGAGGTTCGAACCTACAAACAATTAATTTAAAGTTGTGTAAAAAGTGAGGCCTGAGCCGTTGCGCTACCGCCCCTCACTATTATTTACTTTGTCCCATTTTGAAATAAAATTGAAAGCAATCTTAACAAACTTGATTTTTTAACCTTATTTTATGAATTTGTTATTAAAAATTCTATCGATCCCACACGACCGGTAACGGAATAGACTAAGCAGACACGTCTATGATCTGGTTTCGGTTTAAGTTCAACAACCTGTCGAGAATAGTTGTGTACGATATCTCGAGGTGAAAAAGCTGATTAGTTAGTTAGACAATAAAGGCAATTCTAACTAAAACAGTACGTGTTCAATTCACTACATTCGAGAGTTATGAATCAGGGTAGGGTTGTGAATCATCTTGAAGAGGTGAACAGACGGCCTTGTGTTAGGTTATTTCACATCTACTCGATTTGGGACAGTGTGTGAGACAACGAACCTTCTCTGAGTGTCGCGAGAGCTGTAAATTTGTCATAGAGAAATGAGAGAATGTATCCCAATATCGTATAAGAAACTTGGAGTACAGCATTCCAAACCGCATTATCGCAGTAACGATAACAAGGAACATTTAAGGAAATCGTAGAAGTTGTTTAAAAAATGTTTGTTTTCTATTTTTGTTTCAAGATGAACATGATAATAGTACACACATCTCACTCACGGCCGTCCGATACTAAACTGGGCAATGTCTGTAGGTACAAGGCTAACCAGACTGCTGCTAAACACACGTATATATTTGATTCTTTCATTTTTATTCAAAACTTTATAAATATCCCACAAAGTGAAATTTCTTTACTTTCATTTAAGTAGAATCAGCTGTCTATAAAACACAAGTTTTATAGCATATTAGTTTCTTTTACGACCGGCCTGACGCCGTCGCTCCTAGGGAATGTATTCGCAGACTCCGTCTCATTATCAGATCTATGTGAAATTGAAATCGGATCATTTCGAAACAAAAGCCACTCGAATAAGAAAATAAATTTAAAAAACGGTCAAAACGACGGAGTTATGCCCGAACATACAAAAAAAAAGATAAATAGAAGAATTGATAACGTCCTCCTTTTTGAAGTTGGTTCAAAAATCTAATGCCGCAAAACGCAACGTGCGTGTGACCTTCGGCACATATGGGCGAGCTGACTGGACCGATACCACGGCCTCACAGAAAACCGGCATTGTTTCGATACTTTCACCGAGTGAGTGAGGCTAATAAACCAACACCCCATACCCCCATATTCTCTGCCTGGGATTGAGAGCACTCGTTTGCTCCTTTCTACATTAGTAAAACGGCGTGAGAGGTCTATGGACCCTCGGTCGCTTTGTGATATTATATCTTATTTACTATATTATAGTTTCATTAAGAATTTTATTGCCAATAGGTAAGTTATAGTTACTAGGTACAATTTTAAATTTAATTAGTTAAAAAACTCGCACATTTTTAATAATTTAAATAATTCAGTTTATTTTTCGCTTTTCCAGTGTTTTTATGTAGAGTTGTTGTTTTACGTTTTTTTTTGAAAGCGGTTTATTTTTTTATAAAATTCTTTATAAAATAATCAAAGGTACGTAGGAGGTTGAACTACTTCATAAAAGTCGCGAGAGGTAGCAACCTACGGCAGACGACCACCTTCAAATGTTACTCCTGCTGATGCGAATAACTGTGGTGGTTTGATGCACGTATTGAAACAGAGTTTTGTTGAGACGCAACATTTCTGTTACCAAAGGGCCTCGTCCAAGTATCTTATCCAAATTTAAATGGCCTGCCCTTCGCCGTGATCAAATAGAATCAGGCGAGATACCCAATTCAGTTTTTATAAAATACTTGTTGTACCCTGTCACGCTTTGTGGTGGCACATTGTGAAATAGATAAAAACTATCTTTGAAGCTTGTTGTATATCGCGTCAAAGTTTGAACTAAATCGGTGCAGAACTTTTTGAGTTTATGAAGCGTGCACAAATCAACTACATTTTACTTTTTATATATTATATATGTATAGATGGTGACGATTCTATTGCCACAAAATCAAAAGCGGTTGCCACAAAATCAAAACCAATGTCAACGGTTACTGTTGACACACCCCGTTCAACATCCCCGTAGCTTTTAGTTGCCTGATAGGTTGAACGGAGAATGCTTCTGCTAATCCAGGGCACTACCCTAAAATTCCTAAAGGCAATGTTTATGTTGCGCTAAGTCCCGTAAAGATGGCATAATGATAGTGTTGCTCTTTGAGACTTAGAGCCACATAAAACCAAAAAAAACAACGATTAAGTCTAATTGTAAATATTTATATTAGAACACTAAGACTAGCTATTTATTTAGTGCAGGTTTGCTAATCCAACCCTCAGCTTTGAATCTCTTTTCTTTCCTGTCCATTACAGGTTACTATGTCAGCATCTTAAGGTATCATCTAACTCCTAACCGTTAAGAAGTTTTACCTTCCATCATCAGCTCACCTGAATTACTTGAAAGAATACAACTAAAAGTCTAATACATACATATGGTATTTAAATAACTATCCTCCAAGTCCTGTTTAGGTGTTGTACCTTCTATCACCAGCTCATCAACACAACTGGTAGTCAGTACGACGCAAATACTAGAATAGCTTTAGAAAAATATGAAACACATAATACGTGCGTATAAAATTTGAGGGTTACCCTCGATTTCCCTGGATCCCTCCATCAGATCCTGACTTCGTGACAATGAGGCCACCTCAAGACTATGCTCTTTCTAATAAAAAAACTTGCCACTTTGCGCCCGCATTTTAAACCTGTGGTATCTTTTAAAATTTTCATTTTAATGAAATGATGTGAAAAGCACTTTTAATATACATTAAATGCACAACGTATCTAACGTATTTCATTGGATAAGGACTAATAATATATTCTTTAAAATAGCTTCGTAAATAAGTCAAGATTTTTTTGGTAAATTGAAAAGATAAAAATGGTAACTGTTGTTTATCCTGAAGAGCTAAACATACAATTGCGGACATTTTTAGAAATCTTTTTCAGATATACAATTTCGTAGTACATTATTTTGGTCTATCTCGTAAAGTTTAGCCAGCGTTTGCAATGTAAGCGCACAAAAACATGTTTTTAATCACAAAATTTGAAATTCTCGGATTTTCTATACTGTAATATGCATGTATTATTCATATAAACTCCTCTAGAATCACTCTCTCTCTATTGGTGAAAACCGAATTAAAATCCGTTGCTTAGTTTAAAAGATCTAGGCAAGTGCGTGCGTACTATATAGTAGGAAAAAGCCTAGTTACACATTTTTCGGTTTAGGTCCCATCCGCTCAGACCGTGCAACGTGCAACCGTTTTTGGAATGAAGTTTTTAAACTTCATTCCAAAAAAAAAAGATCACTCGGCACAAGAAACAAATCTGCCGATGCGTTCATTGACGCACTTATTCTAAAAACAACACTACTTAGTTCTTTGATTGCTTGATAAGCTTCAAGTGGAGGCACATGACACGTCCGACAATAATACACATAAGTCGAAAATATATTGTTTATCAATAATTTCTCTAAATAGCTCTTAAAGTCGGCTCTTTGATATACTTATATCAAATTGATGGCACGATTTCTTCAGATCTCGTGACCTGAGCCGATTAGATAATCTAATTTAAATCACATGATGTATTCTCAATATCGTATCCGATTACACTTTACGATTCTATAATTATCTTGCGTGTACTACTAGCACTAGGTTACGATACTTTACAAAGGACCCAAAATGTGAGTTCAAACGTATCCCTTCACTAGGGAAACGAGTAGATTGGTCACCTGTTTAGTGACCTGTTAGCTCTGCCCGCGGACAACCGCAACTCAAACGGCACCGTTCCCTCACCTCATTCACTCAGTGAAATGTAATGAAAGAATTTATTTGGAGGATTATGGCCCACATAACCCCTCTACCCCCTCTCGGAACACGCCTACTGTCACAGGTACTCTCTGTTCTCGGCTCAACAGCAGTTTTGCCGAATTACTTTGTTTGCAAAAAAGGCTGAATTTGAAATTGAAAATTTTCATCTTCAGGAAATTAAAACATGTTCATTTAAAGAATCTTTCTTCGTCCGACAAATAATCAGTCAGATATATAAAAGCATATAAAACTTTTTTCTCGGGAACTTTCTGACGTGACTTATTCGAACGTACCTACATTTTCTGTGATTACCGGGCCCCATGAGCTGACATGTTGCAATGGGAAGTTTCAACTTATTTTTAAATTCATCGATCATTTAATATGTTATAGTTGCTGCTGGACAGAAGCCTCTCCTTAGAAAAGAGGTTTCAGCCTTTTTTTAGAGAAGAGTTTTAGTTTTAGGATTGTGTCAAGTATTCCTTCTCTTTGCAGTGCTGTTGACCTGCGTAGTTGGCTCCCTTAATCAGTTCTTACGACACCCTCGGGATGAATAGGTGTAGTGACACTCCGTATTCTTAAATTTATATATTAAGTGTTCCAATTATGATGTACCGTGCAAAAGTACAAAGAGTCGGTACGTATTATGTCGCAAAGAGTACTCCCTAAACCTATGTCTGGGTCGCAAGTCTCAGGCGCTGTAGCAGTCGCATGTGTTGCCCCCATCTATCACGCCATGGACCCGTCACCCGCACGGTGAATCCATGGAACGCTAAGAAATCTTTCATATTACCTTTAATGTCGAGAAAGGCCTATACAAATTTTTATCCCCTATTTCACAACCTACAAGTTTAATGTTCGCAAGAAGATGTATAATTTGACCCTTTCCAATGTTCTACCTTTCTCCAAACTATAATTTATTCTGATTGGCAGTGAGTATGAAGGCAGTGAAAACCTGCATGTTCATCTTCTGAATCAAAGGTATAAAGAAACATATAAAAATAACAATAACAAGATAACGCATCCCAATAATAAGATAGTTAACAAATAATATTTGATATCAAGTTTGACCTAAATCCTTACAAGTAAACACAATAAATACAAATTATCGTCTGCAGTATTTCCGGACCGATACGACCTTCAAAAAAAGATCATACTCCTTCCTCAAAGGCCGGCAACGCGCTTGGTGACTCCTGAGTTGTAGGTGTTTATGGGCGGCGGTAGTCACTTTCCATTGGGTGACACACATAAATCATAAAAAAATACAAAAATACCAATAAAATATCATAAAAAAAATACAGATACAGAAATCAGGATTTAATAACACACCAGATGAATACGGCTGGCCTTTGGATTTGTAGTTAAAGATCCTCACTGAGAGAAGAGAATTCTCGTAATTCATTCAAAATCCAGTTCCGATCTACTCTCGATCTCACAAATGTCATAAATGGTATTCTCGAAGTAAAGTAGTAAACCTCCAGCGTTGACTGTAATATGATTATATCGTATTGTGAATCGTTATTCTGCTAATCTTAGTAATACTTTACTACAAGGATACCTTTACGACATTTGTGAGATCGAGAGTAGATCGGAAATGAATTTCGAAAGATTTTTATTACGAGAATTGACCTTTTAGAGGTTATGCGTTCGATTCCCACCCAGGACGAATATCATTTGTACTGTGTCTGGGTGTAGTTTATCTTTAATTTGTATATATTTAGAATTATTTCTTTAATTTGTATACATATATTTAGAATTATTTCTTTAATTTGTATATATGTATTTAGAATTATTTCTTTAATTTGTATATATTTCTTTAATTTGTATATATTTAGAATTATTTCTTTAATTTGTATATATATAGAAGTTCCTTATCATGCGTAACGCGCTCTGAGCGGACGGACGGGAGCGAGACCGAAAAATTTGTAACAAGACTTCTTGCCGACACTTCTTGCGGAACTTCGTTCCGACCGGGGTCTATAGACCCCTCACGCCGTTTTATATTTATTTATTTATTTATTTGACCAATATTCTATTTAAAATAGATCTCAGACAATAATTAGACTACTTATTACACTAGTGTAAAAACTATATTAGTCATACTTTATTCTAAATGTTTTTTTTTGTTTACCTGTGATTTTTTCATATTTGAAGGTATTTAGATTTAGTTCAAAACTTTAGTCGCCTCCTGCCTGGACCTCAATTCTGCTATCTTAATATTGTATCAATAGACTGTCGATGGAATGTCGTCGGAGTAGTTTTGCAATTTTCTTATTCTACTAACTATACAAGTCCAATGACTTTGTCACTGAAACAAATGTCGTCGATGTCTTTGTAATAGTTTGGTAAACGGTATATTTTCAATGTGTTAGAAAATGATATATATTCAATTTACCAGGTATGGCAATCTTGTGGATATTACCATTGATGACATATAAAACTATATCGACACTGTGAATTTATTTTAGTAGAATACTGATATTTTGACCGTCAATGGCGTTTCAATGACATCTCAATAGCGTATCAACGGAATGATATTGGCTTCACGTTAACATATAATATCAGAATTGAGGCCCTGAACTAGGGTAAACCTGTGGAGTATGTTTATCAGTAGTCTGGTTACACAGTCACACAGCCTAGATTGGGATCAGACGGCCATGTGTAAGATGTGTCAAGTTAAAATTAAAAAAAAAATATAGTTTTAAAAAACTAAAAAACAACCTTTCTATAGAAAACCAAACTAAACAATAGAAAATAAATTTGAAAAAAGCGTTGGGTGCCTGTTGTCAATAGTAAAAAGCACCCCACGCTTTTTTTTCAAATTTATTTTCTATTTTTTAGTTTTTTTAGATCTCAGACAATAATTAGACTATTAATTATATTTTTTTTTTTTTAAATTAGTGTATTGTTATCGGTCCTCGATATATATACAAAGTTTGAACGAATTCTGACCGTTTAAAGTCAATCAAAATCACGCCCAAAGGAGTCGGTTACAAACATACAAACAAGTGAAGCTAATATGAAGCGTGTAAAAAGATTACAATATTTTTAAATATTTTTTTTATTACTCGCACGGTACTCATTTTCTGAAGCCATTAACACTGATACTAATTTTAAATTAGCCTAAACTAACAATATTAGAATTTGTTGGCAAAAAAAAGAAAGTGGGATTAGGGTGTTTTCTATGTGTAATATTTATGTATTTACAGAAAAATATATAACTTATATATCAGTCAATCTAGCTTTCATTGTACAAGCTCTGCTTAGTTTGAAACTAGATGGCGTTGCGTATGCCGAGGCAAAAACATGTTTTAGGTATGTCTATCATCCACTGAGTTACTAATTCCGCATTACACTAGAATGTATATAATACAGAGATAATTAATGTTTGCATATGCTATCACTACATTATCACTGATAAGCCCTATACACGATTTTTATATTACTCCATCCAGAAACCTTTTACTAACAATAAAAAAATGTCCTCGGTTCTGTATATATATATTTTTTCTTATTTCTTAAATAATTACAGGTACACCACTATTTTCTTCTCAGTTTTCCAATTATTTTGAAGTCGGCGCAATGCAACAGCATTCCACCTGTCTGACGCCAATTCTTTTTGAAAATGTAGTCGTTTTGAAACGGGACAAATCATTACCTCACACATGGCAAGTTGGGGAGTGAAAGACTTCGTCTAGTGGTCTAGCCAATGATAGGACGGATATATAAGTACGTGATCTACACTTCTCGAAGCTACTGCATTGCCCACCCAAGACTTGCAACATTCTTCTCACTAGCTCCCTAACTGTACAGACGACCGGTGATAAGCTATTCTAAATTGCCAGAACTGGCGAGACACAAACTAACTGGCTTATTGGTCTAGTTGATTGGCCTGTTGGTCTAGTGGTATGTGACCCTGACTGCGTTAGTGACATTCCTCCCTCTGATTCTTTAGAAAGTACTCAAAGGGTAGCAATAAACTTGTGATTCTTTAGTTGTAGGAGTTACAGTTTGGGTAACGCAGAAGAAAAAAAAACTTTATTTCTTTGTCCCGTGAGAAAACGATTACTTTCCCAAGGAAAATTGTCATTACATAAGATGTTGGCTATAAAAAAAACCGCTTTAATCCTTTACAATATTAACGATTGCGCCAACTCCAAATATTATAGGTATTAGAGCAAAAAGATGGCATGTGATTAAAAGTAATAATACCGAAATTATTGGTGAAAGCCGGTGAAAACAAATAGTTTCGTGAACTGCCGCTGATAACGTGGGATAATGAACAGATAACATATTGATCAACTTTTATGCAAACCGACAATGTTATTAACTTAACGAAGCTCAATGTTAAATCACCAACACGCGTTGTACGAGTGCTCGAAATAAATACAAAAAAAGAAAAATAAAAACTCATAGATAATACAAAAAAGTGGTAAAATGAATTCTTCAATGACGCAAGAACAGTTAAAAAATACGGGGTCTAACATATTGTTCAAAATGTTAGTTACTCCGCTGGTTGTATCGTTAATTATCATATTATGCTTGTTTTACAACTGCTACAAGAGGAATATGGAAATGTGAGTATCTATTTATTATAATGCTTTTAGAACATTCAACGTGAACGCAGTTTGCAACGAGCAACTCTGTCAAGATGTTCGATTATTTAAAATTACTTCCAAGTTTTTCTGCTATTGTATTTTTTGCTATGTGTAATGATTTCTAACAATGTTAAGTCGACAAAAAAGTGGTTTTTCTACGTGTAAATATATTTCTAAGTATGATTTGAATCCGTGAATTAGGAAATTGATTTTTAGCAGAAGCAAACACATGACTTAACAGAAATACTAATTCATTTTCTTTATTTTAAGTCTTATAAGTTGTCAACTGGGCTCATTTTATTGCATATATATACATACCTGGACCTCGTATATATATATATATATGCTTAGCTGTTAAGCACCTACTTACATACTGACTTTACTAACTATCAAATTCCATAATATATGTTTAAGGGAATTACCGCACTCACGATAGGTATTAAGTACATACCTTTGATTTTTCTGAAGTTTCGACCAGGTTGCACTGGTCCTGGCCTTGATCACAGGCTGTCTGATGACAATTTAAAGGTATGTGCTTAGTTCCTGTACACATAATATACACGCCTGGGCCCTTCGAGCTGTTTTACCTCCCCCCCCCCCCCAACCCCCCAGCTGGGTGCAATTTGTTACGCCGATGACATTCTGGTAACGGCGCGGGGGAACGCATTTTCAAGAGGTGGTGCGCCTGGCCAGGGGAGTCTCTCTGGTGGTCGGGCGCGTTGAGGCACTAAGCTTACGGGTGGCCCTGGATAGGCCGGAAGCCCTCTTATTTCATGGGCCCCCCTGGCGCCTCTATCGTTGTCAACTCGGTCCTCGTACCGGTACAGGATCAGGCTGGTACCAGCCGGTCATCGTAGATTGGTCAAGTTCTTTCCGGGCATGGCTGCTTCAGGAAGTACCTGCACTCGGTCGCTAGGAGGGAATTGAGTCCCGCCTGTCACCACTACGATTGCAGTGAGGACTCGGCTCAGCACACGCGGGCGATTTGCCCGGCCTGGGCATCGCAGCGTCGGGTCCTCATTGCAGTCTTGGAGAGGATCACTCGCTACCGGCCTACGCTCCATGGCCGATAGTGACAGATGTTTTACCGCGGTCGCATCCTTTTGCGAAGACGTCATCCCGCAAAAGGAGGTGGCGGAGAGAGCCCGGGAGGATGACCTCCACTCGGACCCAATTCGTAGCCAGCGAACCGGGCAGCGTAGGCATGCTTACCAGCACCTCATGCCACCCTGAGTATGGCTGCGGGTGGATGGGACGGATTTTCTCCTACATCCGCTATAGTGGAAAGCACTGGCTGCGAGGAGGCCACTAAATGGAGAGTTTACCCAAAGGTGGTGCCCGCGCTATTACGGGCAGGCGCTGGGAGGGGTCTAGATGTCTTAATTTTAGCTGTTCTCGGACCCTTCCTATATCAGGCGCGAAGTGGCACACCGTGTGGTATTAGTCGGTTCAATTCCCACACACCGCCCATCCTTTAAGGGTTTCCACATGTTAAAAAAAAAGGCTCGGTCCGGGTTCTCAATCAGAACTTGCGATGTCCCCTATTATAACTCCTTTAGCCTACCCGTTTTCCTTACTCATATTTATCTTCTTTTTTGTTCCGTTAAGAAAGGTTTAAGCACATTCACAAGGATGGGTGGTGTTAGGCCGGTGGCCAGCAGAAAAGCAAACAACCAAAATATTAGGCAATATCACACATTGCCGACTTTAAATAAATCTGAGAAAAGGGAAGGAAAATGATGTTTACAATTTAAGTCCATTATAAATATATTAAATACGCAATATATATTTTTCTTATACAACTTTTTTAGCTTTAAATAAATAAATTTAATTATTGTTAAGATAATATAATATTTAACAAGTTCTGTCTTCATTTGAATCCTATTAACACAATTTAATGGTTTTGATTCATATGAATTTTATCTCAGATTTATATTATTGATCTGATAGTTTTTTTATATGGTATAGGGTGGCAAACGAGGAGACTGGTTACCTGATGATAAGTGACAGGTCCGCCACAAGTACGTTACAACAATTTGTGAATCACACAAAGTGCCGTCCAATATGGGGATCGGAGCAACAGCACTCGACGTAGTAGTGAGCGGCGTGGCGACCGCTTAAACCACTACGCCATCCGTGAAGTCACTTCAACAAGATATATATAATCGATTACATCATCCCCGACATCAAAATGAGACGTTTCGAGAAAAATCCTTAGCAATGGACATGAAAAGCGACTATCCCAAACACTCGTATCACAAGTAGAACAACAAATCTTTTGATAAAACTTGCTGAAATAATCTTATCTTATCTCAGAGTGACACTTCCAAACACATTATTCTGATTTGTTGTGAAATTTCTACATAATGAGTGATTACTTTCATTTACCTTTAATGTTATTTTATCATGTACCTATTTAGTTTCGTTATAGACTTTAAAGGTGTGGTTTATTATCACATATGTATTTGTGGTATATTCGCAATGGTGGTATCGCCACCTTCAAATCTACAAGACAAGACCGTAATCCGGTAAGATTACGGGTGTCCATGGCCGGCAGTAGTAACCCGTCTGCTCGTTTTACTTTTAATTAATAAAAAAATGCTGTTAAATAAAATCCGTAACCGTGGGAGAGACATGCTTCGGTTCAAATGGGCTGGCTCCACCGGAGTGATACCACGGCCGGCCGCACAGAAAACTTGTGTTAAACAATTCTTAATTTCCTTTTACCAAGTAACTGAGTTTACCGAAGCCTCAAACTCTACCTTTCTTAACTTTCTTGGGACGCAAAGGGCGGGAACGCACTTGTGACTGGTAGTTGCAGATATCCCAAGGCGGTGAGGTCTCGTTTGTCCCCCTTATCATAAAAAAATGAGTTAGGTCATCGCTAATTGTCTACTTATCGGAATGTCAAAAAAGAGTTCCTTTTTGCGGGAATGAGTGGGCAGATTGTGACGATAACACTAATATATACCTACTATCTACTTAGATAGCCGACTGTCATTGTTGATTACCTTTATCTGTAAACGAATACACATTAATAAATCATACAAACCCATCAGGAGTCTTCACTTCCATTTTAATTTTTTGGGAAGATTTAATTTACTGTCACTCGCATTCTTGGCATCTGTTTTTAAGATATGGGGTGAACGAGCAGCTGGAGTGCCTACCGCTGCCAATGGATCCATGGGACCCAAGAGTCACATGTGCGTTGGCACTCAAGAATTATAGGCAAGGGTACCCACCCTTCCCTATAATAATTGCACGAATGGCGTAGTGGTTTAAGCGGACGCCACGCCGCTTCCTACTACGCTGAGTGTTGTGGGTTCGATCCCCACACGGAATGACACTTTGTGTAATCCACAAATTGTCGTTTTGAGTCTGGGTGTTCTTTGTGTCGGTTTCATGTATGTTTGTAAAGTCCCCCGCGACACAGGATTTCATCCTAGTGCGGAAGATGTCTTAAAAAAAAGTCCAAAAATGGAAAAGCGGAAAACAGTTTGACTTTTGTTTATTTTCTTTAGTTCTAAAATAGTATTTACTAACATACATTATGACAAATGTATTATGATTATTTGCATAATTGTCTTTCAGTACACACTTCATGTTGAATAGAAGCTAGACAATAGAGCCTTGTTATGGCATTAGCTGAGCAATAAAACAATACAAACTAACAATTACAAGTAAAACATCATATCTATTACATTATAGTTCAATGAACCTATAAACAAACTAATAAACACGAGGATCTTTCATTATTACGTTATTAAGACATTAGCAAGACAGTAACTAAAATAAATCAGTGCCATCTAGCGAAGACTAACCGACCTACCTAGTTACTTACGCCTAGATCCCGAAGGCGCAGGCAGAGGCACATATATTTAGGCCCACATTTTACCAAAAATTATTTTAGTCCTAATTATTTACGTTACATAATACCAAATAACGCTTTGGACAATCATTCCGGTCAAGCCTGCCCATATGATCAGACATGACTCTCCCGTGGTTAAAACCTAGTCTAGGGTCATCCTTGTCCCTGATAAGGTAGGCATTGTTAAATAAGCTACAAGTCTCACAAAAAAAACAAATTGTAACAATAACAGAGCTTTCATTTTTCATTATCTCTTCGTTCGCTGATGAAAGCATTATTTTTATGTAAAAAATATAAATTGCATTGATAACGATTTATTAACATACTCCTACAACCCTGAAGGAGTAAACAGAGGTTTATTATAACTCCTACATTTTGTAAATTAGGTATAACTTTAATCGAAGTAAGTCAAGCCTATTGCTGCTACCCAAACGGGTAATTTAGGAACTAGATGGGAGAATTGGGAGTTCACAAAATTAATGGAGAAGTAAAATAGTTGTTTAAAAAAAGAAGATCAAGTATGTATTGGTCTCTGTCAAATTAGTACAAACTAGTTATTGCCAGAGGAACATGAAATCTTAGAGACAAGGACTGACTTCACTTGGCGCGTTGGGCATTTTTGAACAGCAAACAAAATAATGTATTTTTTGAGATGGGAAAAAACCATTGAACTCGCGACGCTGTTATCGTTACCGACAACTCTGTATATAAGTATCTACATATATTAGCACCGTTAACACGAGAGTTGAGTTGGGGTTGAAATACATTGATAATATAACTATATATAATCATCATTATCATCAACAGCCTTTGATAGTCCACTACTGGGCATAGGCCTCTCCTTAGAAAGAAGGTTTTGGCCTACTATACCACGCTGGCCAGACGGGTTGGTATAGGATTTGTGTCAAGTTTTCCTTCTTTTTGCAGTGCTGGTGTCCTGCCACCCACGGGATGAATTGGGGTAGTGACATTCCGTATTCTTAATCCGTCACTACACGGACCCGGACTACAACATAACTTTTCGAATCGAAAAACAAAAAAAAAACTGTTATAATAAAAAAAAATCATTTTCCCGCACTCCCAGTGCCATTGTTTTCTTTTTGTTTTGTCTTTCTGACTTTGAAATTGACAAAAATGTGTTAGTCAGGGCAAGTGATTTTTGTATGTATAGATGTATAGAAATATGTTCACTTAAAACAGACAAAAGCCATGTTGAAACATTAACATTGTGTAAAGTTACAGCGACCTTCAGTCGCCATCTTGTATAACATGGTTTAATTTTGTGTACCTATGCTAAATTACACAAGATACGGATACCACATCATATCAGTGAATGCCACTAACGATATAGCTCAAGGTATCGTTTAAAATTCGCAATGAACTCCACTTGAAGGAACTGCTTCAGTTTTGTTTTTGAACGTTTTTTTTATTTCAATGCAGTGTTTTGTGATGTTGAGTGAAAAGTTCGGTTTGTTATGTGTTCTGCTGGCCCCGATATTTTGTTATGTGTTGTATTTGCTGTCTTTGTGCATAGTGCACAATGTAGCGAAGTGTCATAATGGTGAGTGATTCTAACTATATTTAGCCGATTTCAAAAAGAAGTAGGTTCTAAGTCCTACTTATTATAATCAGGAGGATTGATAACTTCCTTCTTTGATTATTGCTTTTTTTAGCGTATGTGTATAACTTTGCCATTTGTGAACTAATTTCAATGATTCCTTTCGAATCTAGGTTGGTCCCTGTGAGGTTGGAAAATATTATTCAGTACATTATGCCATTCCAGTATAAAATTTCAATTTAACAGTACTGCTACAGTAACATTGGTCGTATATACTCCGCATTTTAAATAACTTAATAAATACCTTAAAGTAAATTTATTTTTCTTTTTTTTTCCTTCACATCAACAGCCTTTAATAGTCCGCTGCTGGACATAAGCCTCTCCTTAGAAAGGATGTTTTGGCCTACTATATCACGCTGTCCAGACGGGTTGGTATAGGGTTTGTGTCAAGTTTTCCTTCTCTCTGCAGTGCTGTTGTTCTGCGTAGTTTTTTCCCTTAGTCGGCTCTTATGACACCCACGGTAGGAATATTGGTGGTGACACTCTGTATTTTTAATCCGTCACCACACAGATAGAGAATACTTAATTCCTTAGCACTTGAAAACTGTTTTCCATTGCTTCTCCTTCTTGCACACCTGATTTTGATGATTTTATCTTGTTTTTAGATCTGACCAAATCCTCAACGATATTATTTAAACATTTGTTCCGGTAGTAGACAATGTAGAATCATAATTATGTTCGAAGTACGTTACATTCCGCTCAATGAAATAGTAAAGTACTGCTTTGTATGTATTTGGCAAGACAATAGCGTGGGCTGTACGCACAAGGAAGGCAAGCGAACGGCCCGTGACTTATTTGCATCACAATTGAAAATTAATTTTGTTTTTGTAGTATATATGTTATATATTTGCACTATATTTATCGTATATACGAAAAGCTGTACTGTTAAACTTTTAGAGCGTTATATGTAGCCGACAAATAGGTTTTCAGCTTTAAAAGTATATTATGAAATCTCCGGAATATATTTTTTTTCAGTACACCTTGTTCAATATGAATAATGTGCATTAGTTTTATTTAAGTTCGAAAGATGGCGTTGTATTAATTTACTGAATCGCGACTACAAAATTTTGACGTCAATTTAAATAATTTTTGTTTTTCCGATTGTTTTCTATCCTTCATACATATATGTACATGCCTACACTCTACACTCATGTCTTTATCCCCAAATGTAGTCTACTGCAATTTTAATCCCACTTACGAAATAGGGGGCAATCCTAAACATTCTTACATATTTCCAAATATATATGTACATATTATAGACGAATTACCCCATCACACAAATATGTATGTACCATATACAGTTTCATTCACAACAGCCTTTATAGAAACATTAGTTTTACCAATAAACCTGTGTTATAACTTTGGGGGTTGACTATTCGACCCTAAAATAAGAATACACCGTTACCTCTCTGTAACTTCCTGTATATAATTTTATTGACTTATTATAAATCAGAGGTCGACTATTCGACCCTAAAATATGACCACACCTGCCACCTGCCACCGTGGGAGAGCCATGCTTCGGCAGGAATGGGCCGGCTCGACCGGAGTGATACCACGGCCTCACAGAAAACCGGTGTTAAGCAATTCTTTCGTTGCCTTTCACTGCGTGAGTTTACCGGAGCCCAAATCCCCCCTCCCCTTGACTCGAGCGGGAGGGACTCCAAGGGCGCCAAAGCACTTGTGACTTTTAGTTGCAGGTGTCCATGGGCGGCGGTAGTTGCTTACCATCAGGTGACCCTTCGGCTCGTTTGCCCCCCTATACCATTAAAAAAAAACACCTCTCTGTAAAACCCTGTATATTTCACATAGTAGAATCTCTACATATACTACTTATACCTAATTTTCCTTGACTGTGTAACTATCCGACATTGATGAATAGTGTTTGACCTCAATAGTTCTTTAACTTCAAGGTGATCACTTGCGAAATACATCTCCGACATTTTCATATATTCGATTGAAAATTTATACATGTTCTATACACGCATTCCTGTTTTATATATTTCTTTTTTTGTAGATAATCTATACATTTAAAATTACTTGCCCCGACTGACGCTACAAATTTAAAATTCTGATGCTTTTTATCCCTAAGGGGAAAAATAAGGGATGAACAGTTGTATGGAACTTAATCATTTCTAAAGTTAGAAACACGAAAAAAGAATTAATTACTACAGCGAAGCCGTAGGCAAAAGTTTGTATAGAATTAGTTTGCTACGCCTTTGCTCGTGAAAATGTAGGTTTTTCATTTCGTTGAATTTATTGAACTTGAATATCAGTAGGGTAAGATTTTTTACGGCATTAGGGGCAAACAAGGAGACGGGTCTCCTGATGGTGTGTAAATACCGCCGCCATAGGTACCGCCTTCTGAGTAGCCCCCCCCCCCCCCCCTCCTCCTCGTGAGATGTGTGGCAATATTATATTTTTATTATTATTATTACTTAGTGCATATTAACGGGTCTGTCGGTCTAGTGGTTAATGACCCCGCCTACTACGCTTCGTATGTACACTACGGTGCTGGGTTCCATTCCCACCCAACACAAATAATTGTGTGATGAGCACCATCATTAATCTGTGTGTTATGTATCTATAATATGTGTGTATTTAGAAATATATAAGTATGCATATGACTGGTTAGCATAGTGCTGGCCACAGAACACGGAACAAAACTCTCTGTTCTGTGGCCAGCTTGTATTATGGAAGCTCTGTCTAGTTTGAAATCAGACAGCCATGTATGAGGTTATTTTAATAATTTTAGTACCACGTACGTAAAAGGGACACCCTATTGCTGTCAACCGCGCACGTGGGAATGGGAATATGTTTCAAGGAAAGATGCTGCTTATTAGAATGAATTGAATTGTGCATGGATGAATTAATCCGTGTGGTCAAGGATTAAGAATACGGTGTGTCACCACCCCTATTCGTTCCATGGGTGTCGTAAGAGCCGACTAAGGGAGCAAATTACGCAGGACAACAGCACTGCAAAGACTTGACACATACCCTATACCAACCCGTCTGGCCAACGTGGTATAGTAGGCCACAACCTCCTTTCTAAGGAGAGGCCTATGCCCAGCAGTGGACTATTAAATGCTGTTGATGATGGTGATGATGATGAAAAGTGCACAAGTGTGCTATTATACTTCATTTTTATCTTCTAAGGAGCGAAGGGTATTTATTATAATATTTGCAACTCGTCCAATTTACTTCTAGTACTTAGACAGTTTAATTTTTCCTGGGGCTGTTGATCCTGTTGTACATGAGTTACAGTAGTGGGCATGTGGGAGGGATTAGTCCCATAAAAAGTATGTAAAATGGTTTGTTTACGCTTCAAAAACTCAAAAAGTACACAGGGTACAGGCAGGGTACAGCTAGTTATAAATATCACACACACACATCAACAGCCTATACTAGTCCACTGCTGGACATAGGCCTCTCCTTAGAAAGGAGGTTATAAATATAAATCATTAAAATTAAACAGAAACATGCTTATATCTACTTGAAGATTGAGTTGGGACAATTGACAGTTGGGTCCGGATGTCTTAATAACAGCAGTTTCCGGAGCCCTCCTATTACAGGCCCAGAGTGGCATACCGTGTGGTTTTAGTAGGTCCGATTCCGACACACCACCCCGTTACAAACCCCGGTGGGGTGACGACCCAATAGGGTTTCCTAAACGTAAAAAGAAAAAAATTATAATTGACAGTTGTATTGTAAGCCTGAAGTGTATTATTACTTACGACAAAACGAGTTACTTACCTACTTTACTTAATATCTTTACCTTAACACAACAATTATATTGTAATATTTAATTATCCACTTATTTTTATACTTGTACCGTCATTAACTGCTAACAATTTCTTTTAGCACGATGTCATTATTATGCATATTTCATAACAGGCGGTATAATGCATTCTAATTATAGATTTTATCATGGTACAGCAGGTAAATGACCATATGGTTACCTAACGGTAAGTGAGTACCAACGCCAATAGACACCTGTCACTCAAGTGACTGCTCGTTGAGTGCAGAGTAGGGACGGAATAAAATCACAATAATCTGTTATAAATCATATGATTTGTAAATCATATAATCACACCTGTGACTGATTTACAAAACCACTACGACTTATTATTATCGCAAGACTGGCGAAAGGTCTAAATCTTAAAAAATAGGTCGATGAATGAAAAAGAATTTTGATTGATTTTAATGGCATTTATCTTTGTTTATGACGTAATTACAATGACATGTCAAATCGGTGTGACAAAACCCAATCACTTCATCAAATAAATGGGATTTAAAAGTAGCAATAATTTCCATGTCTAGTGCAGAGTTAGGAGGTGGAAGGAATAGTCAGTAATTCCACTTACTCGGTGAGCACCTATATAATAATAATAATAATATAATGATATTTTTTCGGACTTCTGACACACAACGCCGTCTAGTTTCAAACTAAGCAGAACTTCTTCTATGAAAGCCAGATTGACTGATAGAATACTTTTTTTTTGTAAATACATACATATTATACATAGAAAATACCCCAACTCCGAAACAAATATTTGCAGAACATACAAACATTTAGTCCGACCCGGGAATCGAACCCGAGACGCAAGAGTCACAACCGCGATGCCGACCTTTGAGGAACGCATTTAGAGGTCGTATCGGTCCGGAGCGATACGACCTCTGTCGTATCGGCCCCGGCTAACACGACCTCTAAACGTTTAAGTTATGTGTGTATAACCAACACAATCACACAGAAAATAAATTAAATTCACAAAAATGACCTAATATATTTCATATTCGCTTGTAACTCAAATTTCGACCCTCTTGGATGTTTTATTTTATTTCGTCCACCAGAATAACTTGAATTGTCATTACATAGACCTCTGGACCATGAGAGGTCGAAATATATACTGGACACCTGTAGCTGCCATAAAGGTGTTTTTACATACATTTTAATTTTGTACCACATATTGATTTTTTAATTTTTTTTGACTGCACGTATGGCATACTGGTTTAAGCTTGCTACTACGCTGAGTGTTGTAGGTTCGATCCCTACATGGGACGACACTTTGTGTGATCCATAAATTGTCGTTCTGAGTCTGGGTGTTCTTTGTGTCCATTTCATGTATGTTTGTAGTCCACCGCGACACAGGATATATTCATAGTACGAGAGTTAAAATTATAATTGATCAAATGTATTCCAAATATGATGGGCTTCGTATACCATATTTGTTTAAAAAACATTCACCTATTAATATATAGGTAGATAACATAATAGATAATAATAGATAACATAAATATAGGTAGATAAAATAAATAAAAAATAAAAATAAATATAAATAAACATACATGGTTAGAATTAGAGTAAAACCATTACGAATATCGATTTAGTGACATCCCTATTTACTAACTATCGGTCAGCTGCCAGTAATATCGATAAACTAGATCACCATTACCACAGACAGAAAAAAAGTCATTGTTTGTCTGCTCTTAATTATCCAATTAACAACACTGTAACAACAATAGATAAACCTCGTTATATCAATACAATAAACTACACTACAAGAAAGTTGAGGAGTTTTTGTTTGTTTAAACGCGTTTATCTTTAGAACTATCGGTCAGACATGGATGATTATTTTAGGCATTAGATAGATTATTTATGGCGGATCAATATGAGCTATAAAAGATCACGCTATGACTCTTAGAAGTGGTGCATTAAAAATATAAGCAGGTGGAATTGCGAAGAACGACTGGGTACCTAATAAAAAACACTTTAATTTTCCATTGTATGATTAAAAAGTTGGGCAGACATTACTATCTAATCAATAGAAGTTTTTATTGGAATAAAATCATAAACGACTTTAATTTCAGACGAGTGAAACTACTTTAAATGAAGTGTCTTTAATTTTTTTTAATAAATTGTTTTGTTATTTTTGGAAACGCTATGGATATTGTGGTTCAGTTAGTAACTTTTTTAATTCTATTTTGGGTCGTGATGTTTTGCCTTCAGTGGATTTTAGCCCTTCGTAAGTACCTACACACCGTAATACACTTATATTACTAGATTTAAGTATGTCTATCAGCAGTCTGGTTACCATAGCACAGGTTCTACCTAGTTTGGGGTGTGTAAAATGTGTGAGGTTACTAAAATCATTATTTCTAATTTGTCAGCTGTCGACGCATTTAAAAATGAGAAAGAGACTTGACATACAACATGACTTTACAATACATGAAATAATTAGCATATTTAAAAAAGGGTTATGATGTTTGAAAAGATACAATGCTTTAAATTACCTTGTCAACCCTTTAGTATGTTCTGTCTTCTTAACATTAATAGTCTGTCATATACTCAAAGTACTTATAGTCCCTTAACAAAGAAATATCCAATAACTTACCCCACGGAGTACTGCAAAGAGAAGGAAAACTTGTAACAAACCCTATACCAACCCGTCTGGCCAGCATGGTATAGTAGGCCAAAACCTAGTTTCTAAGGAGAGGCCTGTATCCAGCAGTGTTGTAGGCTGTTGATGATGATGATGAATATGTTTGCAAAGTTTTATTCCAGGTAAGGGTAATAAAAGCCTCTTAAAAAGAAAGTGAAGATTTTTTTTTGTGGATGGTCGTGCGCATTTGATTTGGCTATTCTATGAAGAAAGTTCCAGGCCATTTAACATTTCACAATGACTTTAAGAGCGGAGCAGTGACCATTATCGCAAACTACTGGGAAGACGGCTGAAACCTATAGTAAAAAGCCAATTTCATAATTTTTTTGCGGCAACAGTTAAAACAATATTAAGTATCACAGAATATATTTAGTACCGACATAGTATAGTGAATTATTGGTGGCTGCCTAAAACGTAGTTGAGTTCCGTGACTCTCAACTGTTCATGTCCACTGGGAGTGATTGTTATAAAGACTCGTCTTTGACGCCGACTACTACAACACTTCTATACACCTACATGACAGTACACAGTTAGTTTAGATTGACTAAGGCTAAGATCCTCAAGTGCTTTTTCTCAATTTAGTTTTAAAGAAATGTAAATGTCTGAAATAAAGTGTCTGCTGCTTGCGTGTTTGCGTGGATGCGTGCGTGCGTGAACTATAGAGTGGCAGTGTACCATTCGCTTTCAGTTGATTAATTACTCTGTTTGTTTCACTAATTATAACCAGCTGCTGCACAGGCTCCGCACGGATGTTTTTTAAACTGGCTACCAGAAAGATTCCGTAATCATAAATTGTATCATAGCGTCCATAGATGGTTATAGATGTTATCTACAAGAAAATAAATATATTTAAATATATATACATATATATGTATACTTATGTTTCTAAAAGCGAGTTTTACAGCTAGATTTATAAATTCTGTAACCATTAGAAAATATATAAATGGACGTAGCGGAGTTGGGTAAAAAGAAAACATTTGCTCCAGCGCCATCTAGTATCGAATAGAAAAAACAACAATTGTGCTGTTTTGTTCAGCAATTTGTTTAGTGTCTTACAACTTACATAGATGGCGCTAACATCAATAAAAACTCAAGTTTCACAAAAACTATATTGGTATCTAGAATGTTAGTACATTTATATCTATAACATAATAAGTCTTCCTATTTCATTTTACCGTAGAGTATTAATAGATATTTTGTAGGAAAATAAAACAAAATTACCATTGTCCCTACTTAGCTATTCGAGTTAGTGACACTAAGCCAACCTATCATTTTGAATCGTAATCTCTGAAATGTTAATCAGAGGCTAACAACCTTCTTGAAGAACGCTTTATTGAACACTTATCGGTGAACGTCTAGTTTGTTGAACGTTGCGTCTTTTTATTGTTTTTTTAAACAGTTCACAAAATTAATTTTATTTTAGGTTTTTTTTTAAATGTCGTGTTACCGTTTCGCCAAAAAACTTTAAGGATAATTATGCTTTTCTAGTTAATTCTAAATAGGTTTTAACGAAGCAATAAGGCCATAAATAGGCTTGTCCCCTATTACGCGGGATGAGATTATGGGACTAGTATTATGGTTGGTAAAATGTGTGTTTAAATACACCTCTGTCTACTCCGTCAGGGATAAACAAAATAGTTTATAATACTAAAAAACACGCTTTTTAAAGAAAACCAAACTAAAATATAGAAAATAAATTTTAATAAATTTGAAATAAAGGTGTTGGATGCTTGTTGTCAATAGTAATATTATTTATTTTTATTTTTTATTTTAAATTAATGTACTGTCATCGGTCCTCGATATATCTACAAAGTTTGAACAAATTCTGACCGTTTAAAGTCAGTCAAAATCACGCCCAAAGGAGTCGGTTACAAACAAACATACAGGACTTGCACTGACTTGACTGCACGGATGGCGTAGTGGTTTAAGCGGTCGCCACGCCGCTTCCTACTACGCCGAGTGTTGTGGGTTCAAACCCCACATGGAACAACACTTTGTGTGATCCACAAATTGTTGTTCTGAGTCTGGGTGTACTTTGTGTCCGTTTCATGTATGTTTGTAAAGTCCCCCGTGACACAGGATTTATTCCTAGTGCGGGAGTTGTCTTTATTAAAACAAAAAATAAAATAAAATAATAATAATTAAAACATACAGGAGAAGCTAATAAAAAGCGTGTAATAAATAAGAAGAAAAACGGATCGTTTTTTTGTTATTCTAATTTTTTTTTTAAATTGCTTGTTTGAAAATTATTCATATTTTATCAACTTTAGTGACAACTTTAATTTCGTTTTATTACGGAGTATTTTTTGGACAAGGCAGAGAAATACGAGATGGAACACATATAGACCTTAATATTCAGATCAGCCCTCAATCGACCAGTTTGTTGGTGATCCTGACTGCGCAGCCAGAGAACCAATCAGGGTATGAATAACACTCAAGACCAATAATAGTATGTTGAGCAGGATCATTTCTTCTATGTCTGGCTGTTATTTACCTTTTTTGATTATTATGTTATTTATATTTTTGTTTTAATTTTTAAATGTTTTTGTATTATGGCGAATTGTTATACATTCAAACACAATTATATTATTGTTTGTGAATAAATGAACTATGAACTATAATATAGATGTATTTGGCAATTTATAAGAATGTTAATCGCAGAGTGGGATCAGAGAGGTTATTACTATTTTTTCTTTAGGTATTTGATTTATTGTTTATTGATTACCTAATTTTTGGAGTTCATCTTGTCATTTTCTTAACAAGATATTTGCTAAAACATTACAAATTTTTCTAATATTTTAGCGCTAGACTTCAAAATTATCAACACCCTTTAATAGTCTACTGCTGGACATAGACCTCGCTTTAGAAAGATGTTTTGGCCTACTATACCACGTTAGCCAGACGGATTTTGTATAGGGGTTGTGTCAAGTTTTCGTTCTTGTTACAGTGCTGTTGTCCTGCGTAATTTGATCGAATGAATAGGGGTGGTGACCCTCCGTCTTCTTAATTCGTAACTACACGGTTGCTTAGACTTTAAAATAAGACCCCACATTCCTGTCACAAGTTTAGTATAGAACGCATAGATTTAATTTTATACCTCCAACAATGAAAGATAATACCACATCAGCAACACGAGCCACCATAAATTAGAATTGTGTGTGTGTGTGTGTGTGTAATCTAACTAGACATTAGTAGACACACGCACACACACACACAATTCACAGTCAGTGCAGTATGTGTGAGTGAGTCAAGAAGGAAAGAAATTATCCAATTGACCTATCAAATGCTGAACTCAATTTTGTCACGGATGTATGACTTCTCTCTTCGTTGTTACGAGTTAGAAAGAGATGGAGCAGAGATTTGTTACAGTTTCCTTAATGTTGCTACGACAAAAATAGTTTTGATTTTTATAAGTGTAGTATAATTTGTGCTAGTCCAGTTAAGTTCGTCAAAATTTTGAAAAAGGGTAGCAAAAGATACTAAACTGATATATATAATTAACCAAGTTTTAGAACGAAGTGCTGAGAAGGATTTCACGAAAAAAAGCGTAGGTACATTACGAAAAAGCATTAGTCAATTCTTTCCTATCGGGTCCCACGAAACCACGCGGCTTTTTATTTTCAAATTTATTTCATTTGGGCCATTATTACTTGACCTGTTATTGTATAGACTTATAGGTATACCTACTATGACACATCACTGTACAAGTACACACAAATGGCCAGGCTCGACAGGAGTGATACCACGGCCTCACAGAAAACCGTTAACCAAGCCTACCGTTGCTTTTCAGAAAGTGATTGAGGGTACTGGAGACGCAACTCTATAATTTTGGAGAGAGGAAGCGTACTCCCAAAGACCTTGTGCCTCTTAAGTTACATGTGTCCATGGGCGTTGGTAGTCACTTGCCATCAGGTGACTTGTGTGCTCGTTTTCCTTCTATACCATAGCAAAATAATAACCAAGAGCAACAATTAACTTACTAAGAACATAACAGACGCTATTGTAGTGTAACGTGACATTGTTTATGGCTCCGGCGTGCCACAGATAATGTTAATACCCCTCAGATAATATATTTTATCTGTGATCCTTATCGTGTGGAGTCCGATCCTTGGCGTTTTCCCAATGTGCATAGTTATGACGAATGTCGACACAAAACAACGTCAATTATCTAATTGAATCAAGATTCAGTTGGGAACTCTGGTTTTTTTTTCTAATCAGGAATACTTAAATTTTAGGTCCTGTAAGATTATTATAATAATAACTTCAGACATGGCTGTCTGATTCCAAATTAGTCAGAGCTTGTACAATAGTAACTAGACTTCTAATTAACATAAAACCCAGACAGAATAAATCACCGAGCTTATCGTACAATTATTTATCCTCGGTGGGATTCGAACCCACGATCTTTGGCCTAGCAGTCAGGATCATCAACCACTTTCGGGTAGTAAAATCTTAACGTAACCAGCCCCTAGCCCCTAAATAGTTAGTATTTTTTCAATCAATATCAATTTCACAAAAATATAATCGGATGATTAGGTAAACAAGTTATCGGTCAACTTTTTAAAAGATAAATACAATTGTACCAAAAAACAATCTTCATTGTCTTTTTAACGCATTAGGTACATATATACACGACTATATCCCGGAAAAGGTAGACAGAAGCATAATAGGGCAATCATATTGCCGTCAATCTAGCCCTTTAAGAATCCGATGGGAAAATCCGGAGTATTTTGAAAAGAAAGGTAGATAAGGAGAAATCGCCTTCCCTCCTACCAGGTAGGGGAGGGATATTGTTTATAATAAAAATAAATTTAGAGAATTGTGATAAAGGTCGCATAGCTGTAATTCGAATTGGAAGTGAGCAACTCCAACAAGCACTAATCCCTTTAACGTACAGACCTACATTAAGTTCTATTTTTGTAGATAATACATCCTCAAGAACATTGTGATAGCAATTGTTGTAATTTGTGATAAGCTAAATATGTATGTGTTGTCAACACCGATCAAAAGCTAAAGAATTACAATACTCAACGGGTGTTCTTGCATAAAACAATAGAACGTGTGCATAATTACAAAAAAATATTAATAAAATAGTGTATTTGCAACAATGCAGAGTGTTACCGCTCTAATCCTTGTGCTGACAGTGCCGGCGATAGTAATATTCTTGGTTATTGTACTCATCATGTTGTTAATCTCTCTTATTATCTGGATAAGTAAGTTTTGAATTTTATTTATATAATAATACATTATGTACATGTGTGTTCCCTTGTGAGTGTAAGGGGTCACTCACCTGTATTTATTTGCATGTAAATTCAATCTTAGATTTGCTGTAAGCTGTAAAGTTGCTAACCGTGTTAGAGCCATGTTTTCGCCGGCCGGCTTGGCCTGAGAAACCAGTGTTACGCTATGCTTTCGTGTGTGTGCGGCTACTTACAAGGTACAAACTAGGTAACGATAATTAGACACAACAAGAGATAAGGGGGCTTTGGCTCGTCACAGTTCACTAATGATATTGTGTCTCAACAATGACTATATGTAAATGAAACTAGCTCAGTCTTGTGTTATCCTTATCACTTTATCACAGTACAAAGTCTTTCTCCTAATTTTAAAGAAAGAATAGTGATTACTAATTTGGATGAGTTTATTTCTAATTTAAGTATCGTGAGGTATTTACATTGACAGTTTTTGTTTCACTTCAAAAGTTTTTTTATATTTATAATTTATTATTCTTAGGCTGACCACACCTGAAGATCTGAGGAACAAAAACAAATCTTTGTTCCTCAGATCTTCTCACCGTAGGAACAAGTGGTATAAAAAATCTTTCCTACGGTTTTATCAGTAAAGTTATCAATCTGGTTGGTTTTAGCAATCAATTTTGCGGGAATAAAATGTAGCCTCTCTGCTATTCCAGAGTATAATCTATCTTTGTGCCAAATGTTTTCCATATCAGTCCAGCCATTCTAGCTTAATGGATTACATCTATCCAAACTTTTATAATGCTGGTAAGATACTTGGGGCGACTAAACGGTCCAGTAGCCCGTCCTACGATGTTTAACAAATAAACGACTTATCAAATTTTAATATTTGTCCAACATTTAAAACTGATGCCCTACATTTTTATCGTTCCTCATTTGGTTAGCATTAGTTTCAATTAGCTCGTATCTTTTTTTAAATAAACCTTCCTTGTAAATCAAACGATTTTCCGACACAGCGCGTTATTGGAACAGCACTGCACACGGCCATTCCATTCGCATTCTGTCAAGCGTCCAGAATAACCGTCGCGATTATAAAGACAATGTGTAAGTGTCTTTATCGACGGAGGTTTTTTTTTTTAAATTCAGTAACGTAGATAAGATTTGATGAGTGTTTCCTTTCAAGTGAGTGTTGATTGTTGATCGGTTGAGTAAACATGGATCTAGTAGCTACTATATTAATTGGTGTTTTGGTGTTTATGTGTTTCTATTTATTTTGGATGTGGTTTTGTTTCGGGAACTGCGTTCGGAAAAGTAAGTTTTTACTTTTTAATTTAAAATAAACTATTGTCTTTTGTGATATGTACATATAATATTGTTTTAAAGTTGATTTGTTATCTTAAAGCTAAGTGCGACTTAAACATAAAACCACTCCATTAATCGATACTTATCTGTACATAATCGTTTTAAAAAAAAGGCAATAATCTTTTTCGTGTGTAAACAATTTATAAGTGTACATTTTGATGTGAGAGGGGGGGGTGAAGGGGGTAGGGCGAATGAAGGAGGATACTTCCATCATAACTACTATCAATGGTACATTACAAAGGTACCAAAAAGCCAACATTAAGTGGCATTCCCAGGCGGTCACCCATTCAAGTACTAAGCACGCCCGATATTGCTTAACTTCGGTGATCGGACGAGAACCAGTGTATTCGACAGAGTGTTCGTTGGCGTTGGATTAAGAATACAGAGTGTCACCTCCCCTATTCATCCCGTGGGTGTCCTAAGAGCCGACTAAGGGAGCAAACCACGCAGGACACCAGCACTGCAGAGAGAAGGAAAACTTGACACAACCCCTATACCAGCCCGTCTGGCCAGCGCGGTATAGTAGGCCAAGTCCTCCTTTCTAAGGAGAAGCATATCTTTAGCAGTGGACTATTAAAGGCTGTTGATGTGACACAGACAACAAAGAATAGGATTTTAAAAAGAAATTATTATGCGTAGGATTGTTTAGATTTCTTTGTGTTATCTGTATTTGATGTGTGATCGATCGATAGAGTGAGCAACGATGAGATAAAAGCTATTGCTAGGCTGTTTTATTCTTTGTTCTTCATTCAATTCCATTCTTTCTCAGGTATTGTCCTCCACATATTCGTATTTATAAATACACACATTTATTTCTTTCTAAAAACATACATATACAATATTTGTCCTGGGTGGGAATCAAACCTACGCCCTCTGGCTGAGCAGTCAGGATCCTAACCACTGGCCTGTCCGTATGTAAAGACTATTGGTTGCTTTTGTATTGTCGATACACGATAAACGGCCCGTCTTTGTTAGACTGGAAAATGCTCAACAATTTGCTTATTTAAAAACATAATATGGCTACTTAATAGACGTTTTTAATTATTATACCATTAGACCTGTTAGCCTAGTGGTTAGCAGGATAATTATTATTGTATGATAAGCGCAATCATTTGTACCGTGCTTGGGTGTAATTTACCTATAACTAATATGGCATAAATGTCCGCCTGTCTAAATGTCGGTTATCGCCTCAAAAGGTGGCCTATGTCTTTCCTCAAGACTCAAAGTATGTCTAAATCGGTTCAGCGGTTATTGATTTCCAAGAAAAAAATTGGTTGCCTGTAAAGTCGGTATACGGGCGAAAGTTTTACGTGACAACGACTATGTCTGTCTCTCTCGCTCTTAGGCGGGCTAACCATGCCCGATTGGAAGGGACGCGTGCCTCTCACTCGCTCTCATTGTGAGCGCATAACGTGAGCGGAGCGTAACGCAGTTTCTTGAAGTGTCACCCGGCAAACCAATTTATAAGACGTTGTCACGTCAAAAAATTCACAATAAAAACTACCTCATATCCTGGTCTGGGATTCAGACTATCTCTGTACCAAATTCCATTTAAATCGGTTTAGCGGTTTAAGCGTGACGAGGTAATAGGCAGACAGACACTCTTTCGCATTCATAATATTAGTATGGATATGTGTGTACTTATTAATATATAAGTTTGTATGAACTCACATTCATGTCAATACAAAACTATCTAATTTAAAAGGGCTTAGCTCTTTTTTCCTTAAAGAATTTAAATTTAAAATTTGCATTTAAGTCTATTTAAAGTAACTATTCAGTTAAACTAATAAAGTAATTCATGGTGGACTCGTGATGCATTCATGAAATTGTTTTGCTAACCCTCACATAATAAAAAGGAATGTCCCAAAAAATTGTAAAATAGGTATCGGCGATTACTCTATCAATAAACAAACATGTTACCAATCCCTTTCGACAACTCTTATGACACCGGAAACCACTTGTAAAGCTACTTATTTAAACAGTTAAGAAAGGAGTAGGTATTTATTAGACATATTTTTTTCCTAATTTCTTATCTCGAATCTCGTGCCATAACTTCGACAATCGAATATGTTTTAATGACTCTATTTAACTACAATTTAATTTACATATAACACTATATCTACAAAACAGTGTTATAATAACTCTAAGCTATAAAGGTAGAAAGAAAATGGCGTACTCTCACCTCAAAGGCCTGAGTACCTGAGGACCAATCTCCCCTCCTCTCTAATTCTGGGGAGAGAGGGGGTCAAAGGGTCGACTACACACTTGATTTATGGCGGTGTCCACGGGCGATTGTAGTGACCCGTGTAAAAAAAAAACCAACAAGTGTAACAAACATTAATTTCCCTACCTATGACATATTTTTATATGACTTCAATATTATTTCCTCTTTTTCTATAGGTAGGCAATGGCACCCTATAATGCGTCAATGGCCAAGTAATGTCATCTTTTCCTTATTAAACGTCAAAAAGTTACGTTCTGTAAACCACTTGTAAAAAATACCAACTTGTGACGTCACAGTTCGTTCGTCATATTTACTGTTATTACCTGACTGCGCCAGAAGGAGGTTGATGTGTTCTTGAATGTATGTATGTATCTATGTGTGTTTCTTTGGCACGTTCTGTAGTCTAGGCTTGATGAATTTTGACTTGGAAAGTTTCGTTAGATTCATCTGAATTGTTAAAGGGCCAATGGGTATATGAAAATTATAAAATTAAAATTTCCGGTTCGTCGCACTTGTGTTTTTTGTTTTCTTTTCAATAATCATCATCATCATCATCATCAACAGCCTATAACAGTCCACTGTTGAACGTAGGCCTCTCCTTAGAAAGGAGGTTTTGGCCTACCATACCACGCTAGCCAGACGGTTTGGCATAGGGTATGTTTCAAGTTTTCCTTCTCTTTGCAGTGCTGTTATCCTGCGTATTTTGCTCCCTTAGTCGGCTCTTACGACACCAACGGGATGAAAAGGGGTGGTGACATTCCGTATTCTTAATCCGTCACTACACGGATAATTCTCAATAATAAGCTTGTTTAATTATATAAATAATCTTGAAATTTAGTAACAAAACTAGTTCGTTCGTGGTATTTTTGATTTCATTACGTAAAATTGAGTACAAAATATTGTTTCAAGTAAAGGTACAAAGTACATGTCTTATCGTTAAGCACGATTGCCTGCAAATAACTTTCGGATTATCACAAGCTATTCATCATCTTCTAAGGGCTCTTACACATAAACACGACACTATTTGACGTCGTATCGTGGAAATACACGACAAGTAACGTAACGTGACGTATCACTTGTGTGCATGAACATTTAATGTTTGATTTGCTCTGGGTGTTTCTATGTAGAATATGTAAATATTTGCAAACAAAGTATATCAGATGTATAGTACCCATTTACCCATAGTACAAGCTCTGCTTAGTTTGTTTGGGACTAAATGACGTTGTGTGAATGTAGTGGTGGTATTATATGAATATAATTATTAAAGTACGGAACGCTCCTCAAATAGGGGCATTAAATGATCAACCAGTATGTCGTCTGTCATCTTTGAATAATAAATAACAAATGTCTGCGGCTTCGGTGAACTAGTTTATACGATACGTTGCTCATCGTAGATTTCCACAATACCACATCGCATGGTGAAACGGTGCCTCGTGTCTAGAGGATTCGATCCCGGGATCCCGGATCTCGGGATCCCGGGTCATATTTTAGTCCCGAAATTTTCGGGATCAAATTTAATGAATCCCGGGATTTTCGGGATTGATACATTGTTTACATAAGTCAATAAAAATGTGCGTAAAAAGAAACGCCCTTGCCTTGATTTGATGTTTTGACAGCCATCTTGTCTACACAGCTGATTTCATTTGTTTTTGCTAATGACCGGTTCTGGATTATGCGTAAAAGTGTGTAATTTATAAAGTTTCTGGGCAATTTAATTAAAAAGTATGAGTAGGTATCTATAAACATTGGTCTCTTAAGCATATAGTTTTTTTTTTATAGTTTATCTAAATAAGACTGCACGGATGGCGTAGTGGTTTAAGCGGTCACCACGCCGCTTCCTACTACGCCGAGTGTTGTGGGTTCAAACCCCACATGGGACGACACTTTGTGTAATCTACAAATTGTTGTTCTGAGTCTGGGTGTTCTTTGTGTCCGTTTCATGTATGTTCGTAAAGTCCCCCGCGACACAGGAATAACCTAATGCGGGAGTTGTCTTTTAAAAAAAAAAAAAAAAAAAGTCTAAAGAAGTTGATTTTTTGAAGTTTATTGTTAGTTTCATAAATTATTTGCCGAAAAACAAAACAAACTAGGCACTAGTTTGTTTATTTTACAAGAAGAAAGTATAAACTTTTTTAACCGCCTTTTTGGAGATTTAAAACTTAAATATTCTATGTCCTCACAAAACTAAATGATAAACAAAAAAAATATTTTGATATGTTTTACTGTCTTTTTGTTACCACTTTCCATTGCCAAAACAATCCCGGGACTATCCCAGGAGCCCGAGATTAACTGTAGATAATCCCGAAATCCCGGGATTATAAAAATCGACCGGGATCGAATCCTCTACTCGTGTCGTAACACGCTTCAACATCGTGTAACAGACCACGCTTTAACAAAATTTAAAGTCTGTGCAATGTATTCTCCTCATCCGCTCTATTCTATTCTTTGTCATCTTATTCTTTTCTAGCCATACTCACTTCTTTCCTAGCCATACCGAATTTCACCAAGTCTATTTATATTATATTTGCTCATCACCACTCCTGTATCCGCGTACTTACATATTAAAGTTACTTATGGTAACAGCTGCAATTCAAGAATCGTATGTATATTGACAATGGTTGTCTAGTAGCGAATGCCTTAGGCATTAATCCCGCCAATTGCCACCCATATGTGAGTTGTTGTCCTTAGAGACCAAATGCCAATTCGAACCAGTAGTTTCTGAGATTAGCGTGTTCAACAAACCAAACAAACAAACTCTCCATGATATTAGTATAGATTAAACGCACAGCAACAGTAATATACAAAGGATGGCCTTATCCATGTGTAGAGCAATCTCTGCATAGATAGTGATAACGGAAATCAACTTATTGTGTTTTTAATTAGGAATTGTTTCGAAGCTGTTGAACTTTGTTGCCAGGAGTTCTGAATCATTTAACAACCTCATTAGTTAAATTAACTCTGAATTCGTGTGGTGACAAGAAGAAAGGTGAAGGTGAAGAAAACAGAGTGTCACCACCCCTATTCATACCGTGGGTATTGTTAGAGGCGACTAGGGGAGTAAACTACGCTGGACAACAACAGCACTGCTAAGAGAGAGAACCTCTTTACAAACCCTTACAAACCTTACCCTTACAAAACTTAACATAGAAGGCCAAAACCTCCTTTTTAAGGAGATGCCTATGTCCAGCTGTCTACTATTAAAGGCTGTTGATGATGATGATTATTAGGTTTTGAAATATAACGTCAAAACTTAGGAATCCTCCCACCTCTTGTCACACAATGTCACACTTCGCCGATCCTACGCAACTGCAGTCCATGAGACCTCGGGTTCCTGCAAAATTTTATAGAGGTTTTCTGAGAAGAAAAATAGCCTAAGTTACTCCTTATATAGACAGCTCCCTGGTAGTAAAATATTTTCCAAATCGGTTGTCGAGCCGTTTTGAAGATTACCCGGAACAAACAGACGACAGACATACAAAACATTTAAACTGGTTTTTAGGCACAAGCATCGTGCAAATAACCGTGTAAGCATAAAAAAAATATTATTTTGAAATTACAAACAGACACTACAATTTTATTTATTTGTATGGATAACGTTTAAAAAGTGCCAGCACTCAGCCTAATTTGAGTAACTGAGGTTTGATTTTAATTTTTGTGTATTCGGAAGTACCTTCTTCTCTGTCGTGTCGCTCTTGGCAGAGCGGTCATGGTCTCTCCCTGTTGGCAGACTGTCAGATAGAGTCAGACACCAGGTGAGATCCCCCACTGCGGAACTCACCTGGGCCTCAATTCTGCTATTTTATGTTCACGCCAAGCCACTGTCATACCACTGACACGCTATTGAGATGCCATCGAGTGGCCATTGGCATCGGTATAAATATCCTGCCTTATAACTTGAAAATATATTACGGTTTTTTGAGGAAATGATTTATTTAAACCGATGCCGATGCAATAGCGTGTCAGTGGTATGACAGTGGCTTGGCGTGAACATAAAATAGCAGTCTTGAGGCCGTGGTCGGTCCAACGCATAGGTGCCCTGCCGCGGCGTCTGGTTCCCTACCTGGAAGTACCTACTTGGAATGTATTTGGATCGTAATCGTTTGTCGTCATATTTTCCATACCATATCGACCACCATATCGACACATACACGTGTCTATTTTCAATCTTTCATCTTCATTACCCAGTATAATTTAACTGTCTTTACATAGATTTTTGTACCAAGATCAATCACAAATCCTTTAAAAAAAAAGTTGAACCAACTTCAAACAATACTAACAAAGAACACTAAAAACCTAGCAGCAATCGCGGTTGCTTTGCTGTCATTTTTTTAAGAGTTTCGTTGTCTGTCTCCAAAACTCATCATCAGATCTATATGAAATTTAAATTGGACCATTTCGGAATGAACCTCTTTCGAACAGAAAAAAAAATTTAAAAATCCGTCTATATATGACGGAGCTCGAACAATCTCCTCCTTTTTGAAGTCGGTTAAAAATATATACTGGACCGTTATTTATAGTAAATATGCTCTTATTCATTTCTGCATAAGGTAGCATTTCTAATACACACTAGCAAGCTGTTACGTCAGAGATAACGGTGCGCCATTAAGTCATTACAGAGCTGTCAGATTTATTGATTGCAACAGATTGTGGATTACGTTATCAAAATATTTTCATGCAATAATTATAACAATATTCCTATAGCAGTAATTCATTGCGTTCTCTCCTAGTTCTAATATATTTAGTATCCTAATTTAATGCGCAATGTAGGGCAGCCCATGTTGCTAAATGGGGATTTACTCGAGGGTCATGGGGTCCTTTTGCATTTGAAAAAAGTTTAGGTAATAGAATGAATAAAAGTTACAGAATTTTTCCACTTTCAGCGGTGGGAAAAGCTTCTACAGGGTTTCAAGATATTTTGGGGATATGTTATTTGGATACCGAAAATGCTCCCATTGAAAGATCTGACGATTTAAAAGTGTCAGAAGCTCGTAGCTAATTATCGAAAATGCAAACTGTAAATTCGAAAACGCCATTTCGACATACCCTATCTTTCAGCTTAATGTTCCTGTCACGATAGCCAAAATCTGATGATACTTTTGAAGGGTATTTTAAATCTGACGGTTGGCAATATTTTGATTTTTTCCAAATGTGAAAAATTCATTCACGAAAAATTATGTAAGACATTTAAGGAAGATTTTTAGCATTGTTTGCTTCAAAATAAAAAAATGATGTGTTTTTTTTGGGACTTTGTGACCCTCCTACTATCTTATGTCACGCTGAAATCGTCAATTTTTTTTAAATACACACTAATGTGTAAACATAATCCAACTTACCATAATCATGTACGCTCGAGTATTTCTGACCATAAATTTTTTTTTTACTAATCTCACAGGTTGCCCTATACGCTCAGCCCTATATGTAGGGCTTTTACTTGGTGGAGCTACTCAAGTGTGTGTAAGGTATTCCTATATTAATCTGACACGCTCGAGTAAATACGGAAATCCCTTCTAGGACTACTCTATAAGGACATCTCACCTAAAAAAATACAACTATTGGGGATATCCTCCTTAAAAAAAACCCATTTATCAAGCTTTATATCAATTTGTATACTTTGTTTTCAAAAGATTTTTCAATATCGATCATAGATAATCTTAATCATATTTAATCTTAGTAATTAGTATTTATTTTATCGCAAAATTTCCCTTATCAACAGTCACGTAAGTTTTATAATGTAACGTGCGTGATAAAATTAGAGCGATGTGATTTTTTGGCAAAGTACCTTTACTTACGTATTCTATACCATACTACATCATGGGCAAACTTAGTCATACAAATGTTTTGCTATGTAATGTTAAAAGAAACTATTTCCCAAGTGAAAGAAAATTTAATGAATTATTTTATCACGTGTGCTGGCAGTTAGCAGTTTTATAGTTTCGTACACTCAAACTATAAAACACCGTTTTATATGTATGACAAAATAATAACGAGATATATATTGAGACAAATTTGTGTGAGAAAAATAAAAACCTTGTGAACGGTCTATGGACCCCAGGTCGGAACGAGGTTCTTTTCGCTTTTTGGTAGACTTTTGCTATTATATAGCAACACAGGCCACCGTTGGACCGTGTTGCTCTATGTTTGCTATAGTGTCGGAAAAAAGTCTTGTTACACATTTTTCGGCCTTATTCCTATCCGCTCAGAGCGTGTAACGCGCGATAAAGATATTTCGTGGTAGGATCTACGCTATAACATCTTTTTGCAATCAATAGGAGCTACTGATAAATGTTTTGAGAGAAACAAACGATGTTGTGCGGGTCAGCTGGAGTTGCATAATAACATACAAGGACTACGATCCAAACTAAGTGAACTAGAAATTCTATTTCTCTCAAAAATATACTGAAACTATCAAGGTATAAGTTGGCCTCACATTTCTCCAAAAAAAGTGATACACGTAATAAATATCATGCTTGAAACAGGCGTTTTCCCAGTTGATTTAAAAATAACAATAATTAAACCATTACATATCAAAAGGATCGAAACAGGATATGAACAACTACAGACCCATTGCACTATTACCGAGCTTCTCAAAAATATTTGAAAAGGTCATACAGACTAAGTACATTTTTTAATAGTAATAACACCTTAAATGCAAATCAATTTGGGTTCAAAAAAGAAAAACCACTTCACTGGCCATTTTCAAATTGGTTCAAAATATATTGGGAAGTATTAACTGAAAAAGGCGATGTTGCGCTTTGTGTATAGATATGTCGAAAGACTTCAATTGTGTGAAATGTGACATTCTATTCAAAGAACTGGAAAGCACCAGCGTAGGGGTGCAGCGCTTCAACTGTTAGAGTCGTACAGGGTTTTCCAACAAGAGGTGTTATTTTCAATCACCCAGTATTTCGGTAGCTGTCACTTTTGAAGCTTTTATTTTTTGACATTTGACAAGTAGAAACTACGCCATTACTAAAAATAGAACGATACACACTTCAACAACGCATTGAAATTATTAAAATTTACTACAAAAATGGTGAAAATCTTGCAGTCACAGTTCGCAAAACTAAAGCATTTTTTCGTCGTCGTGAAGCACCTTATCGGACCGCAATACAGAAAGGAGGCTACGTCAACAAGCAAAATTGTCGCATCTGCGGCTCGGAAAACCCAAGAGTTATTGTTGAGAAGCCTCTCCATCCTCAACGTGTGACTGTTTGGTGCGGTTTATGGTCCGGCGGGGTCATTGGCCCTTACTTTTTCGAAAATGAGGTTGGATCAACACTTACGGTGAATGGATTGCGCTATCGAGATATGATTAATGATATTTTATGGCCGGAGTTGGATGGTAATGATCTGGACAACGTTTACTTTCAACAAGACGGCGCTCCGTGCCACACAAGTAACGAAACCATTGCTCTTTCCAAAAAAAAAGTTTCCTGACCGTGTTCTCTCGAAGAGATGATCACAATTGGCTACCGAGATCTTGTGAATTAACACCTTGGGACTTCTTCCTTTAGGGCCACGTAAAAGATAAGGTCTACGCCAACAGCCCAGCGTCGATTCAAGACCTCAAAGATGGAATTCGTGGGGCTATCGAGGACATAGGGCAGCCACTTTGCGATTTGGTTATGCAAAATTTCATTAAAAGGATATGGTCCTGTAAGCGTAGTCGTGGTAGCCATTTGGCTGATGTTATCTTCCATTATTAACGGCATACCTTCCTCTTTAATATAAAATAAACAGCCGATTAATTATCTTAAAAAATTGCATTTTTCTTTGAATACTAAAATAACACCTCTTATTGGAAAACCAGATACTTGAATAATCAAATGAAAGCCACAGAGATAGAGTTCTATGATGGTTCTTCTAAATCAATTACGAAAATTCGATCAAGCTTTGAAAAAGTTCTCTTAGGTGTGCCACAAGGCAGCATACTCGGCCCTTTATTATTTTAATCTATATAAATATACTTCTGAACATAACAAATCATCCCTGTGCATTGTATGCTGATGATGCTACCATATATTTTTACAAATGATCGTTTAAATGATCAAGATTTTTAAAAGGAGATAAAACTTACGTTATAAACAATAAACAATTGGTTAGAGTCCATAAACCTGAAAGTTAACCTCAAAAAACAAAAATTATACAATTCAGAAATTAAAATTCAAGGCAAATACCAGCAAAGATAATATAAACATTAAGGAAGTTGTGCAAACTAATGGTGTCACACTGTACCAAAACCTCAACAGGAAAGCGCACGTTGAAAAAATAATAAAAGAATTTCAAGCTATAGTTATGTTTATTTTATTATTATTATTTGTCCTAGTTGAAACTATGTACCTCTATCCCTACAGCTAAGTCAGCATATTTTGGCTATGTGTACGATTTGAAAATGTCAATTTCTAGATATTTTAATAACTTATCGAGTTATTATCTAAAGAATAACAAATACTAATCGGCTTTGATTTAGTTGTCAGTTTTGTGTCGGTGACGGTAGTGGCATACTGAAGGCTGGTGGAGACATGAATCATACAGTCCTGATTTTGATCTATGTATTTCTTTTATTGTGTTTAACGATATCTTTGTGCGGTTTCTTGAATGGTAGTAAGTTTCTAATTTTATCATTTATATTAAAGTAAACGAACTTTCAGCTTTTTTAAATATAAATTCAAACCATACTTTTCCAGGCAGAGAGCACACCCATTTTTGCATGTTACGCGTTTAGATTCGGTGCCCAAAATGTAGCGCAAAACATTTCTAATTGACGATGATCTATAAGGGGTCCATATGAGTAAAAAAAAAAATGTTTTGGGGTCCGTGAGACGCAACTGGGGTTCATGAAATGCAAGTTGTAATTTTCAAATAGTGGTCTTATAAATATCCTGAAACCATCGTAATTTTGATTTATATAAATTGAAACATAATTTTATCACATCAGATCAGAGATTAGATACATTAATACGTAATTAATAATTATCATAGTCTATCAAACTTATATCCAATTTAATAATCATCTTCTGACGTACACTTCTCATTTATTCTCTTTTCTTATTTTTATTTACACAACTGCATCAAATTACTCTGGTTTAGAATCAAAGATGATCAATTGCAGTTCCATTAATCTAATAATAAATATTGACATTTAGATTATAAATAAAAGTTGATTTTGTTTGATAAAAATCATTACTACATAATACAGGTGACGATAAGTGACTCAACAATATGTTTTCGTATGGTTTTCCTCTTTTAAAATCTTTTTACATTCCTATATATATAATAGTTAATTGAGCTTATTTACATAAAATGTGACCCCTCTTTTTGCATGTGTGTGGGTAAGAATCTTCTGCATACCATCATTATATGCATAGATTATTGCTATGTTTATTAGATGCAATGGAATAACTCAAATACACAGATGATTAGTTATACAATTTGTTTTGTTGGTAACAACTACAATACTATTCTTACATATTTAACGATTTCGATTCTGATAGGTATATTTTTTTAATATTTATTGTTCGTTTCATACTTAATCGATAAAACTGTCACGAATCGCTCTTCTATAATTTATAAACCGACGCTAAAGCCGCTAAAGGCGTTTGGTTATTATTAATTATTTGCTAAAAGCTTAATAGGATCTTGACCTCGAGCAGAGATTTCGTAAATCTCTTTTATTTGATTGTGACAATGTCCATCGAATACACGATTATTTGTGTAAAAACTGTTCTCGCCCACCGAGGGTTCCGTACAAATTTGTAGGTAGGTAGATATTATAAATATTTTAGGAGTCGAGTCTCGCAGTTTTTGCCGAGCTTTTCCCGAAATTAAGTTTCTAAAATCTATAATTACTTATATTATTGTGTTTTATAAATTATAAGTGAAATGTTACCTGGACGATTGATTACGTACTTTTAATAAAGACTATATATTCTTTATGATTTAATTATAAATGTATAGTCTTCAGATTTTTCCGCTTAACTTGTAGTATAGGACGATGTTTTTTGACAAATTACATAGTTTCAACGGGAAGTACCTACTCTATAAATTTTGATTGCCATGAGAGTTAAAGTCAAAATATGCGTTTTTTGCGCTATAAGCGACCGTATGTTTTTTATGTTAACTTAAAAGTTTGATTTTTCACAAGGACTGTAGGGACTTGAGTATATGGTTTTAATTTCAACTCGATACACACAGTCCCGAGATAAAGGGTCTTGACAAACAGACAGACAGACGGATAAAAAAGTAATCCTCTAGGGGCTCAATTTTTTCCTGTTGAGGTACGGAACTTTGAAAAACATCCATCAACTGCTGCTTCATGTTAAAGTACTTTCGTTGACGAAAGGTCTATGTTGGTCCATGTTGACCAGACATAGTGAGTCGCACTAAAATATTTGTGACTAGCTTTTGCCCGTGACTCCGCCCGCGTTATCGCGGTAAAAAGTTGCTTGATGTCTTTAGATGCTAGATGTCTTTTCTAACGAATCAAAGTATCTCCATACCAAATTTAATATAAATCTGTTCAGCGGTTGTTCATTCTCCATACAAACTTCCACCCCACCCCCCTTTCATCTCCTTAAAGGATGTTTTCTGGAATAAAACTACCCTATGTCCTTTCCCGCGACTCGGACGATCTTTGTGCCAAATTTCATCTAAATCAGTTCAGCGGTTTAAGCGTGCAGCGGTAACAGACAGACAGTCAGACAGACAGATAGACATGTAAAAAAAGTTTACAATATTGCGAAGTATACCACTACGCAAAAGTGAAAACTTTGTTTCATGAGGCCAAAATCTAAATTTGCAGCTGAATTCTGATAGCAGGTATTAAAGATAAGGTATGATTATGAATATTTTTAATCATCATAGGTATTTATTAACGGTGCCGGTAATAAATTCCATAGAAATTAATTATATACATATATCTATGGTAATGTAATAGGGCTGAAGAGCTTTAAACGCGCAAATCTACGGAATTATTCATTTCGTTTAAATGGAGTTTTTATTGAGGATTAATACAGAGTATCAAACATCACGCTACGGCTCTTAGATATCGAGCAGTGAGTATAAATGCGAATAAAACTGAGAAAGGACTAGTTCATTAAACATTTCGTAGAGCCTTCAGAGAGGCTCTCACACGATATCTGTGCATCTAAACTTAAACAATTATGTATTTAATAGGATCGTTGTTAATGAGTACAACACTACAACACGTGGACACGATTGAAAGGCTAAGGTTTAGACAATAGAGTTGAAATTTGAAATAAATGAAAACAAGTACGTGGCTAACACGCGGCCACGCACGACGGCTGCAAGAAAGCTTTCGTCTCTTCTAAACGCGCCCTTGCAAACTCATTTTTTTTAAATCATAAGAATCATGAGGAAAGGTACCAGTATTACTTTCGACAGTAGTTACGTCATTACAATTAATTTCTTATCACCAGATAGGGCAAACACAATCTATATCAGTATACGTATCAGCTTTGTGCTTTTATGATCCATTTGTTGAAACATTGTTATTTAGAACGCACCATTTTAACTATAATTTAGTTAATCTTTGAGGGTAGAATTTGTGTAACTTATATAAGTATAATGAACACAAACGGTCTTATTATTTTTATGGTAGCTAATGTGTTATTGTTTTGGCTGGTTTATGCAGTGGCCATAAGAATATGTGGTAAGTTCTTTATAATAACATTTTTTATGGCACCTGTCGGGCGGTTATCTCAGTAAAAAATAATCCATAGCACTCACGGATTATATCCCTTTCTAACTGTGAAAGAATTTTTAAAATCGGATCAGTATTACCGGAGATCACTCCAAACATACAAGCTCACAAACTATACCTCTATATAATATTAGTGTAGATTTATTATCATAAAAATAGTCACAGAAAAACTATTTATTGAAATAAATCTGTGGACAAAATTGTCGTCTTTGTGTTTTCGGGTCTATACGACCTTCAAGAAAAGAGCCAAGTGTCACCCTAAGGGGCGGCAACACACATGGGACTCTTGGGTTGCAGATGTACATGGGCGTCAGTGGTCACTTACCACCAGATGACCCGTGTGCTGCTGTCTCCCTGTATGACACCGAAATAAATATTTATATTCCATTATATTTATAGAATACTGTTTTTATATTGATTTCTTCAAAAAGTAAAAATGGTTTTCGAAACTAAATTAAAACATCGTCACATCACATCAAGAGCCTTTAACAGTCCACTGCTGGACATAGGCCTCTCCTTAGAAAGGTTTCGTCCAGACGGGTTGGTATAGGGTTTGCGCCGGGACGGCCTGCCGATTCGGTCGCGGCCTATAGGCCCATCGTGCTGCTGGACGAGGCGGACAAATTGTTTGAGAGGGTTCTTTCTGCCCGCATCGTCCGGCACCTCTGCGAGGTGGGCCCCGATCTGTCGGACGCCCAATTTGGTTTTCGGGCGGGGCGTTCGACGGTCGACGCCGTGTTGCGCCTGAGGGCCGTGACCGAAGAGGCCGTGAGCTGTGGCGGCGTGCTGTTGGCGGTGTCATTAGACATCGCCAACGCATTAAATAGTCTGCCATTCAGCTGCATCAGGGAAGCACTCCACTATCATGGGGTGCCAAAGTACCTGAGGCGGCTAGTGGCAGACTATTTAGAGGAGCGTACCGTCGTGTACGAGGACCGAGAAGGTAATCTGAGGTGTCGGCCCATGTCGTGCGGTGTTCCACAGGGGTCTGTTCTTGGACCCCTCTTGTGGAACATAGGGTACGACTGGGCCCTTCGCGCCGATTTCCCCCCCGGGCTGGGTGTAATCTGTTACGCAGACGATACCCTGGTGACAGCCCGGGGGGCAAACTTCCAAGAGGCGGCGCGCCTGGCCACAGGGGGAGTCTCCCTGGTGGTCGGGCGCATTGAGGCGCTGGGCTTACGGGTGGCCCTAGATAAGACGGAGGCCCTGTTATTTCATGGGCCCCGTCGTGGTCCACCCCCTGGCGCCTCAATCGTGGTCAACTCGGTCCTCGTACCGGTTCGGGCCCAGATGAAATATCTGGGCCTGATCCTCGACGGGAGGTGGCTCTTCGACGAGCACTTCCGACAGCTTGCTCCAAAGCTGGTCGGCGCTGCGTCTGCCCTAGGGCGACTTTTGCCCAATATGGGTGGACCCAGCGTCGCGACAAGACGGCTGTACACGGGGGTTGTCCGGTCAATGGCACTGTACGGTGCACCGGTGTGGGCGGCGGCTCTGACCGCCCAGAATAGGGTACGCCTCTGGCGGCCTCAGAGGGTAATGGCGGTCAGAGCCATACGCGGTTACCGCACCGTTTCGACGGAGGTGGCATGCGCGTTGGCCGGAACTCCCCCGTGGGATTTGGAGGCGGAAGTGCTCGCCGAAGTTTATCGGCGAGTGGCTGACTCCCGGGCGGAGAGCGGATTTCGCCCTCCGCCCGAGGACGTGCGCGAGTGGCGCGAAGCCGCTCGCCGAGCCACGATGGCTCGTTGGTCGTTCCGGCTGGAGACTCCACGAGCTGGCTTCGCCGCCGTGGAGGCTCTCCAGCCGGTCATCGCCGAGTGGGCAGGGTGGCAGCACGGGACCCTTTCCTTCCGGCTGACGCGGGTGCTTTCCGGGCACGGTTGCTTCGGAAAGTACCTGCACTCGGTCGCTAGGAGGGAACTGAGTCCCGCCTGCCACCACTGCGACTGCAGTGAGGACTCGGCCCAGCACACGCTGGCGGTCTGCCCCGCATGGGCGGCGCAGCGCCGGGCCCTCACTGCACTCATCGGAGTGGATCTCTCGCTACCGGCCGTAGTACGCTCCATGGTCGGTAGCGACAGTTGTTTTACCGCGGTCGCAACCTTCTGCGAGGTAGTAATCTCGCGGAAGGAGGCGGCGGAGAGGGCCCGGGAGGACGACCTCTACTCGGACCCGATCCGCCGCCGGCGAACCGGGCGGCGGAGGCCCGCCTATCACAGCCTCATGCCGCCCTGAGTGTGGCCGCGGGTGGACGGGGTGGGTTTCCCCTCCACCCGCATTAGTTCGGCCAGCCGCGAGGGGGCGGCGTCCGCGTGTGCCGGACGTCGCCTAAAAGAGAGGAAAATATATTGAGACGGAGCCCGCACCAGGAGCGGGCTGGCGCTAGGAGGGGTCCGGATGTCTTAACAACAGCTGTTCCCGGATCCCTCCTGTTACAGGCGCAGAGTGGCACACCGAGTGGTTTTAGTCGGTCCGAGTCCGACACACCACCCCGCCGCAAACCCCGGAGGGGTGACGGTCCGAGGGGATTTCCACACGTTAAAAAAAAAAAAAAAAAAAAAGGGTTTGTGTCAAGTTTTCCTTCTGTTTGTAGTACTGTTGTTCTTCGTAGTTTGCTCCTTAGTCGTCTCTTACGACAATCCGTAATCTTAATCCGTCACCACACACACACGGACAGAAATTAAAACATTAACAGACAGTTAATGTTCTAATTTCTGTCTGTGTGTGTGTTTTTAATCATTAAATTTGGACACGATGTCGTTTGTCGGGTCAGCTACTTTGAAATTAAAAACAACACAAATACGTCAGCTTGCTATTTTGTTGTTGGCTGATAACCATGGTGACAAGATTTTTTGTAAATAGTACACCTAGCACCATCTATCGCTAAGGGAACACACTAAAAACAACCTAATGATGATAATTCAAATATTTGATTGATTAATGTTTAGTGAAGTTTTTATCGGACAACATTTTTGTAAATAAATGAAATACAGATAATAAAAAAAAACTTTTTAATAAATTCTTGTCTTTTGTTATAATTTTATCTAATCATTAATCATTTTGTGTAATTTATCTATAAAATGTATGTATTTAAAAATATACAAATATGTTTAAAAGCAATCTAGTTACCATAGTATAGATCTTGCCTAGTTTAGGGCTAGACAGGCGTGTGTGAGATGTGTCAATTAATATATTTATATTATAATATACAATTTTTTCCTTTTTGGGAATTTTCTCGTATGAGTTTCAATCTTGCGATTTGATCGATCGATCTTCTTGATACTTCTACTTTGTCACCTTACTCTTGCCTAAGTCTTGCTTAGAATGTGACAATCGTTTTCCAAGGGTGTGTTTATTGCCAGAGAGATAGTCTCTAATCTTAATTCGTTAATGATAACATATTACCTATCTAAATTGTTCAAAATTTTCCACTGACTTCATTATAAAATAGGGGGCTTTTCATTTTCGTTTAACCAAATTAGATTATACTATAGGTTAAAATCAATTTAATAATAATCGATAAATAATTAGGAGATGGAAGCAGAAAAAAATAATTAGAGATTTTATACGAGACATTTAATAAGGTTTGATATCTTGCGTAATGCCTAGTTTACACGCTTGCCGTTGCTTGGCAAACGTCCACAAGCTCCAAGTTTTAACGCCTTTACAAAGTTTTGGATGCCATTAACACGCTTACGAATGTGTTAGTGTGTTCTGAACAACAAACACAGCATCAGACGTTGAAGTTGTCTCGGCTGTTGACATATTTTATTTTAAAAACTGACTGAAATGATGTCATAATGATGACGTAGACTTTTCTATCTGAGAATTGAATAATAATGTTAACTTAGTGAATGCTAAGCCATTTCCACACGACACAGACTGTGTGCTGACCAGATTAGCGATTCTTGATTAGATTACTTGTCCACAATTACACAACGATATCACCAATTTTCCATTTGATTTTATTTTCTGTAATTATCTTAAATATCTATCAGAATGCTCGAACTTTCCGGCAATGATTAACTCCAGTTACAGGTATGCAAGCCTTTATCATACTAAAGAATTATTGATAGTTTTGACGGCTAGTTAGTCTAGTGGTTAGTAATTCTGACTGTTGAGCTAGAGGTCATGGGTTCGATTCCCATCCAGGGCAAATAACTGTGTAATGAGCACGAACATTTGTTTTGTGTCTGGGTGTAATAATTTATTTATAATATGTATGTATTTAGAAATATAAAGGTATGTATATCAGCAGTCTGATTCCTATATTACAGGATATGCCTGGTTTTACATCAGAACAGGTAGATGTGTGAGACTATTAATATTATTAAATACAATGTTAATTAACAACAAGAATTATACGTTTCGTGGGAAGCATGCTTCTAAACACAGGAGACACGCCGGTCAGGCCTGACCGGCGCGATATGACCCCAACCTATTCTGTTGGCGGCAATGAAAAGGCGTCAACCCACTTGTGTGTCTTGAGTAGCAGTCACTCACAATCAGGTGACCCGTCTTCTTCTTTGCCCCTACACCTATAACATAATTGGTATTCTCTTCAAATTTCACCTTTTTAAACCACCTATCATAATTTCGTATAAATATATCAACATCATTACAATTAACGAGTTATCAATAGATAGCGAAAAAACAATCTTTATCAGGTATACTATCAGCCTTATGCTTTCAGGTTTCATTTGTTAAAGCATTGTAATTTCGAGCGCACCATTTTGTCTTAAATTGTTAAGTTTTGTGGTTTTATAAAATGACGACTAACGTAACTGGCGCATTACTTTTTATGGTAGCTAATGTGTTACTGTTTTGGCTTATTTATGCAGTCGCTGTAAAAGCTTGTGGTAAGTTGCATAACAAGATACCTATCTAAAATAACGTCAACAAAAAGTGTATCCAAAGGATATAGAAAGCTTAATTCTCTAGAAGACGAGATAGGTTTTATATTTTGTATTTGTTATACGTTTTTTTTAAATTTAATATTACACCATTAGTCTGGAGATAGTTTATCATATGTGTTGATAATCGCTTCCTATCAACATACTTCGTAGTTGAATACAGTTGTATATTAAAAGTGATACTTTCTTTGTATTCCTTAAGTCATCTATTGGCATACGTTGCAGGGAGTCATGAGTAAAACAAACATCGAAATGCTAAATCAAAGAGTCCACAGATTCCCAGTTAAAGAGCTTTCCAATTAATGAAACGACATCTTAATCTCTGTATCGGTTTTGAAACTAAGACAACAGACTTAGTAAAAAAGCTAACATAATAAGAAATATAAAATTATCTAACGAGGTAACGAGGTATCAGGTACCTAAAAATAAAGTTGATGAGCACGTATGTGTAATACCAAAATCCACGCACCAGCGCCATCTAAAGCAAATATGCCGAACTACGTAGTTTTTCTGAATAACGCTTGCAAATAAAATAAAAAAAGTCCAAATGAAGTGACAATGATATTACAATCGAATATAAATTTTGCAGAAAAAGCATAAAATTTGGACGGGTCTTCATTTATCGGGTCAGCTATTAGCTGTTTTTTAACTAACTCCGTTGACAATAAATAATATAAATTGTGTGCCTAGCGTCATCTATCGTCGAGGGTACAAACTAAAATGTGTCATTTGATTAAAAACGAATTGATTTAATTAATGCTAAGAGGTTTTCCGATGAGTCAGTGATTAACTGATATCACACTGATAAACTGCCTCAAAACTTGTTATTTGTTGAAGTTTTGATCAGACTGATAAAAATTTAAATACGTAGTAAAATTTATCGTAGACATATTATCTGCTTTAATAGCCATAAGACAGGACGGTTCAGTATTTTTGTGTTTTTCTTGGCATACGATTTTCTTTTTTTAGAAGATATTTCAAAACTTTAGTGCGATCAATAAAAACATTGGAAAACATTATTCTTCTACCTTCGCGCTAAGCTTTTGATTCATGTAATTGAAATAATTACGGTTGAATTTCCACTCGAAGTTGACTTTTGGCTTGCCTAAGGTTTTGACCAGGTTTTACACTACATACTTCTATGTAGTAAACAGCAAATTTATTACAGCGGCATCTAGCCAGTGAAAGTTCAATTAGTAGTCGTTTGCTAATCATGTATCGCGCAATAAAAGTTCTCATGATGAACTTTTATATTTACTTACACAACATGCTTATGTTAATCATGGGAGTTCATCGGCCATGAGATTTATACACGGATGATATTAAGTCTATAATAATTCTTATTGCTACCTAAAGATTAATCTGATCAACTGACATCCCTGGGGGTCCTTTCTCAAGAGATGAAGTGTCCTACTGCGTCTTTTATAGGCGCCAGACCGCATACTCTGAAACTACTCAGTCATTCCTGAACACCTTCCTTACCTGCATAAAACAATATGCCTATCCTTATTCAATATGAATACAATTTATCAAGATTTTAGGGCCTGTGGGTTGGTAAGCCGGAGCTCGTGGTTATGATTCCCACCCAGGAGTTTCTAACCCAAATAGTTATGTGATCAGCCCAGTCATTTGCTATGTGCCTGGGTGTTTTACGTATGAAATGTATTTATTTACAAAAACATATAAGTATGTTTATCAGCAGTCTGGTTACCAGAGCCTGTACCTCTGCCTCGTTTGGGATCAGACGGCCGTGAGTGAGAGGTGTGAGGTTTTCTTATATTATATTCATCGTAATCGAATGAAAAATAATGACGATTAATCGAATTGATAGCAATTTCTGTTTATCATTCATTTATCGGTCGTGTATCGATTTCGTTTCGGTATTTAAAGTATACGTACGTTTTATTAAATATCGCTTTCGCTAATTATTGCACACTGGTACTTCTTTAGTTTCTGTTCTATATCAATTAAAAGTAAAAAACAGTATTTAAAATGCAGTTGAGTGTGACCCACATCGTAGCTATTGTAGTTGTAGGTTTACTGCTGTGTGTTATCATCTACTTTAAACTGTCTGGTGAGTAATATCATTTTTATTTTAATCTGTTTGTTAGTTAGTTCGTTTGTACTAGAATATACTGTACCAGAGTGGTGCGATCTCGCAAGCACTGTGCTTCATTTTATTATTTTGAATAAAAATTGGCTCGTTTTGACTGCTCAGATAGCGTAATGGTAGACAACACTTTGTGTGATCTACAAATTGTTATTCTAAGTCTGGATAGCGTCTCGTAGACTCCAGCTAGGGTCTCGGGGTGACATCTCCAGATCTATGGCATGTCCAAGTTGTCTTCCGCGACGCCTGCCACTACAGGCGGGTCAATGGGTTAGGCCCGGACGGGCCTGTTGGTAGTTCCAGGGTGTCATGCCTTTGCGGATGGGCCCTGCGGGGTGACCAGCGTCACCCCCTGTGCTTGGCGAGGTTGAGCTCCGAGGGGAAGGGACCCCGAGGAGCGTACTTTAGCCAGCACAAGGTTGGATATTAAGGATGGGTAGTTAGGGGTTGTCACAAAGACGTGGTCTCGCGGTAGGCCATGCCCGTCCGGCGGTCGCCGATAGCAGGGCGCGAGCTCCCGCAGGTGGCGGGCTTGCCATTCGTCGCCGTCGGCACGCCGATAAAAAGGCTTTTTGAAGCTCGCGTTCAAACTTTTTTTTTATGTTAGAGGGGGCAGACGAGCAGAGGGGTCACCTGATGGAAAGTGACCATCGCCGCCCATGAACGTTTGCAACTCAGGAGTCACAAACGCGTTGCCGGCCTTTTAGGAAGGAGTACGCTCTTTTCTTGACGGTTTGAAGGTCGTATCGGTCCGGAAATACCGCAGACGATAACCCGTTCCCCAGATTGGTTGTGCGGGGCAAAAAGTCTGAAAACTGAAAATTATCCAGTAGTGTTGTGAGGCGTGTAGTAACGTACAGCTAATGAGTGCGTTATCATTGAGGCAAGTTTTATCAAAAAACATCCTATCAACGCATTACACACTTTGAAGTTCATTCGACAGTTAATTCGACGTTAGATCACACTACTTTTACCTAATAAGTTGTACGCACGGACATGATGAGTTTCAGTTTTATGAATATTTTAACTTTGGTTGTCATTAACCTGTTCTTAATGATCATAATTTACTCTATATTAATGAAAATCTTTGGTAAGTTACATTTGAATCATAATTGTTTCTATAGTTCGAAAACTAGATGGCGTTGTAATAATTATTTTAAATTATTTTACTTTTGGACAGATATCATTGCCGGTTAGATATCTATCTACTAATGTTATCTACTAATATATTGACACGTTTATATTAAGTCATAAATCATTATTACCCTTCGTAAGGGCAGGTGCATTTTTAGTGTGTTTTTATAAAATAAAAAATGGTAGTTGATTGTGTTATTTGCGGCGCTTGCGAGTTATTTCTTTGTGGTAATATAACTATTAATTATGTAGTATTCATTGGTGCTTAGTTATATATTTAGCTATTATGATGTTTTTTTTCCTTGATTACGTAAACACAATGTAAATTATCTAATTGGTGTTACATTACATTATTTCTTTTACAAGTTTTAATTGCGTTAATGCTACTGAGTTCAATTTTTCTCAAGTACGTATTTTTCGTGCTGTATTTTTTATATATTTATATATGCTACCTTATCACTTTAAGACGGGCTTAAAAATGATGTATAAATATATTTATTTACTCGTTGCTGGCGTGGATTATCATAATCTTTATTATTTATTTACCTCTCATTATTACGACTGGTTAGAATGCTCGGTTTTCGTCAGTAGCTTATCAAACGCTCTTACAACTTTTTTTATTATTAGATACTGTAGCCATCAAACGGCACAGGCAAGAGCTGATCATCTTAGCTCCTCTGCTAATAATTGGCAGCAGTCACTATAGCTGAAATCGGCTGGGAAGGATGGATGACATTGTTTACTATAAGCAATATCCCTTCCCTGCCACAACCTTCTTTTTTAAACTTTTTTCTTTCCTTTCAACATACTAACTTGCCCGTATAGTCCTTATAGTCCCTGGTGAAAGGGGACTAAAATTGTCATGCATCCTGAAACCTAAACAACTTGAAAGCTAGATTATGTTTCCACAGTTTCTTAAGACTCTTGAGAATACAAAACTCCATAACCGGTTTATCCTAAATCACGGAATATGATATTTATAGCGTTATCTTTGTCAAGCATCGCAAGCTTAGGATACCCCTGAGGTTCTTGACACCTGAACGATCACCGATAGTCGCTGCAAGGTTGTCTAGATCATCTACAAATGGTAGACACTCACAAACAAGAAATGGCGGGAGTATCGTTACAATAAATAAGAAAGCTTAATAGAAACGAAAGCTTTTAACCCCTTTCTTCTTTAACCAGACTTATTGAATTAGAAACTAAAGTTTGCATCAAGTTCTAACAGAAATAAAATATATTTTTTAAAAGGAAATTCCTTTTAGTATAATCCTGAAACAACAGTATTAATTGCGTCAAACAGATAAACATATAATAACTCATTTAGATATGTACAAAACATTGTTCTAATCACAGCTTAATTTATCGTATCGCGATGAAAAATACATAAAGTCTTATATATTGATAATATTTAGCTATTATCAAATAAGTTTTATCTTTTAAATTACTTTTTGAGTCGCTTTACAAGTGAGCAGTTCTTTTTTGTGTATTATACGATCTGTAATAATGTTTTATAATCGGTATCTTATGTGGACAGTGGTCTTTATTGTAACGTTGTTTATGCTTGTTGCTGTTAGAATACTGATAGCCAGTGAGTATCTTCAATAGATCTAATATCTAAAGTACAGGGCTTTTGTTATAAATCTAGAAAAGATCAGTGTTGTACTGCTTTATTAAGCGATCCTGACTGCTAAGCTAGTGGTCGTGGGTTCGATTCCCACGGAGGGCTAATAATTATGGGATAAGAATATTCAATGGCTCTGTGTCTACAATATTCGTGAATTTAGAAATAAATAAATATTTTTATCACCAGTCTGGTTGCGTAGAATATTTGATATTTTTTTTGTCTACACTCTAAAGTATTAATAATTTATTTGAACAATCAGTAATTTACAGAAAATCTAGTGCATTTAAAGGTTATAATATAAAACATTTTTTTCTGAAACAGAACCTGAAATGTGTAAGAGTTGTTAAGTATAGTACATAGATGGCGCAATAATCAATATAATCACAGTGCCTTTCTGAAAATAAATTGTGAATCATAATAATGTTAAGTCTTCGTGTAGCGAGCCCAATTACGTGATAAGATAATAAAATACTTGATAATGAATATATTATCATATTATTTGGAATAAAATTAATAGCAGTCTATAAAATAATAGTATAATTATTCATTTTCATGAAGTAGTTCCTTTATTGTTGTGCCAAGGAAGTGTTGTGTACGAAAACGTTCAAAATAATATAGTACATGTAACTATAATAATGTATTTATCTACGATTATATGGAGTTTGATTGCTGTTATATTTCTTGGCATCATTTTGTGCAAATTTTATGTAGAGTTTGGTAAGTGGAAAGTTCTTGAGCCACTGTTTTGTTGTTTTAATAAACTACGTTTATGGAAAACTTGGAAAAAATACCCTTTACTGACTCGTCTTTTCAGCGTGGTATAATAGGCTGAAATTTCCTTTCTAAGGAGAGGCCTAACAACAGCCTTTAGTAGTCCAGCAGTGGACTACTAAAGGTTGTTGTTGGACCTTGGAAACGGGCTGTTGTAGATCGGTAAAGGCAGTAAATAGATTTTCGATAAGTATATATATATTTTACTAAATATTTGACAAAACAAAAATTGTTGCTATTGTGCGTGTTGATCTATGTCTGAGTCTACACAAGAAACGATTTCAAACAATTTAAAAATTAAAAATAAATTAAGATATTTTGAGTTTGAAACGATATAACAAAAGCTTTTATTTTCCATTTTCTTGAACGTCACTTTCCCGAGATAAGTCGATAGCTTCACATAATGCATTAACAAAGTATAGTTCTTTACTCTATCGATAGATGGCGCTATTGCACAAAAGAAACTTGTGTAGTTAGAAGGATTATCCTTCGATAACTAGGATATAAAACCTTACATACCATATAAATACTACGCACAGATAAGGTGTATTTATCGAATTATTTATTTTCTACTATCTTTTATAAGCAATTATATTCTTAGTAGATTATTGTGTTGTACAAACATCAGTAGTTAGTGCGAATATTAAGTTAAATATAATAAAATGCAGACAGGCTATACTCTTTGGTTGATTTGGCTGTTTATGTTCGTATTAATCTTAGTGGCGTTCAAGTTAAGGACCAGTAAGTTTAGTTTTTACATTATTCTTAAAAAAATCATTTTACGTTACATTGTTTTCTGTTACTACCCAAAACAGATGTTTGTATTTTCTTCATTGTCTTTAACGTAGTCTTGAACTTAATAGAATAAACTGATAATCTGCGTCATAAAATAAATCAAAGGAGTATTCATGAATTGGATATACCGCGAACTGTTATAACCATGAATTAGGTGGATTGGACCAAATGCGAATTGGACCAAACGCGCCTAAAAGTTGACCACGTTTTTTTAGTACTTTGATGAGTAAAATTACTAAAGTAACGTATTATTTTATATTATTTTATTCTCGCTAATTCATCGATCTTATATTTAAACTAAATTGTTCATAAATGCAGTAGTAAGCACAGTTGAGTTGATAAAATCCTAAAACTATGATTTACAAATGCAAAGAAACCCAAGAAGTGTAATAATATTTATAAATTTAATAAATAATAGTATCAGACGATGATTAAAAGGTTAGTTATTTTGAAAATACCTTAACTTTAACTGTGCTTAACCACCTGTCCTTTATGGTAAATAAAAATCTACACACAATCATCATCATCATCACATCAACAGCCTTTAATAATCCACTGCTGGATATATGCCTCTCCTTAGAAAGGAGGTTTTGGCCTACTATACCATACCACGCTGGCCAGACGGGTTGGTATAGGGTTTGTGTCAAGTTTACCATCTCTTTGCAGTGCTGTTTACCTGCGTAGTTTGTTCCCTTAGTCGGCTTTTACGACACCCAGGGGATGAATAGGGGTGGTGACACTCCGTATTCTTAATCCGTCACCACACGGACAGGACGGACGGACTACACACAATAAATTGCAGTTTTTGTATCAAACTATTACCTACACTAAATATTTGCCGAAACATTCAATGTACGTGTTGGTTTATTATTACGATGGTAAACGAAATTCATGCATATACGACGTAATTTTTGTAGAAGAGTGTGTATCTATGGTATTTATTTTTAATTATTTGTACAATCAGAGAAAATAATCAGAACCACTTATACGTCACATCATGCCATTTAATATCTGATAAAAACACATTCATTTTTTTTGTATCACTAAGGTAACAGAAACCCACTACCTTGTAGCAAAGGACACATAAATGTCCGCTACTTTGGGTTACCAAAGCTTCTTCCTATACCAGTAACTCATTTCCTCTGAGCCTTTTCACAAAGTAGGTAGGGGTGGGCTCTAAGTAGAGTCATATTGTAGTCCCGAAATTTTCGGGATCAAATTTAATGAATCCCGGGATGTTCGGGATTGATACATTTTTTACATAAGTCAATAAAAATGTGCGTAAAAAGAAACGCACTTGCCTTGATTTGATGTTTTGACAGCCCTCTTGTCTTCACAGCTGATTTCATTTGTTTTGCTAATGACCGGTTTTGGATTATGCGTAAAAGTGTGTAATTTATAAAGCTTCTGGGCAATTTAATTAAAAAATATGAATAGGTATAGCTATAAACATTGGTCTCTTAAGCATATAGTTTATCTAAATAAGTCTAAAGAAGTTGATTTTTTGAAGTTTATTGTTAGTTTCATAAATTATTTACCGCAACACAAAACAAAATAGGCACTACTTAGTTTGATTATTTTATAAGAAGAAAGTATAATTTTGGTTAACCGCCTTTTTGGAGATTTAAAACTTAAATATTCTATGTCCTCACAAAACTAAATGATAAACAAAAAAAATATTTTGAAATGTTTTACTGTCTTTTTGTTACCACTTTCCATTGCCAATACAATCCCGGGACTATCCCGGAATCCCGAGATTAACTGTAGATAATCCCGAAATCCCGGGATTATAAAAATCGACCGGGATCGAATCCTCTAGCTGTAAGTCTACTATGATAAGGCTGAACTTCGCTGAACTTTTTACGCGGTGCGAGTGCCACCTGACCTCCACAACCCTACTTTGGCTATGCGATATCGGAGTTCTGTAGAAACACTGTTGTTGGACTTTATAGGGCTCCGACTACCCGTAACAATTGAAACAGATGTTCTTATGGCAACCTTAGCTTAATTGTGCAATATGTGAACCTGCTGGGTTCCCACTTACATCCCCCCCCCCCCTCCCTTTCGGAGCCCTTCGGAGCCCCTCCTTCATATACCAGTACAATAATATTTACAGGAATTGGTAATCGCCAACAATCAGGCGGGCAATTGTTGATCACCAACATAGTATGATGACGTAGTATTATTTATTCTCTTGATTTTAGGAACACTGTAGTAATAACTCTAAAACGTTGTGTCACAGTCGGGATAATTAAATCATTATTACATTCAGGGGGCGTAGAATACCCTAGGGCACAGAATGGATGATACCAGTACCTGGGGCCAAGGGGGCACGGGCCTAGGTGCTGGTGGCTAGGGCGGTTCCATTTTCAAAACCTTAAAGTCATTGATAGGAATTTAAAAAAATAGTTTTATAAACAATTTTCTTATATTTTCCTAAATCAGACCGCATTATTTTTCTGACCGAAGCGTTTAATCTTCCAAATACCTCTGATTATAGTAAGCTTTGCAAGTCCAATCTGAAAAAAAAACGACAGGTTGCACTCCGGGAGTGCCGGCAGAAGTGAAAACTTGAATATTAACGTTGTACATTTTTGATATTTTGGAATGGTTAGAGAATAATTTTGCACGAATTGCTTTAATTATTAGTATAAAAGTACTATCATTTATGTGGTAGAATACAATATTTATTTATTGCGCTATGATACACAAACATGACAATTTATCGAGACGCTGTCACCATCCATGGATGCGCGTGGCACGCTGTAACGTAAACACACAGCAGGCGCAGGCATACATTTTCGTAGAAAGAGAGGGGGATACTTCCTCCCTACGCCGCGCCGGCTGTTTACTCTCCACCGTCTTACGAATTTTCGATCAGGTCACGTGTCCTGACGCGAGTTTAACATTTTTACCCATTACAAAAAAAGTGTACAACGCCGCTAAAGAAGTTTTCACTTCAAAACAACAGTGTGTGACAAAGCCTCTATGAAAAGAGCAGTAGTATTAAGTAAATAGATAAGTACTGATAACTGCTGAGAGATTTTTTTTAATTAGCTATCTCTCTCGTTACGCAGCAATAGAAAGAGACAAAGATCTGATCGCTTTTTTACCTCTGTCAGATCATGTAGCGTTTAGGCTATGGAACTAACGCCATCTATTAAACAGTTCTTGAAACTGTAACTAAATTTTATATTTAGATGACGTATTAAGTGTTTTTGATTAAGTAATAAAAAAATAAAAAATAAATTGACAGTGGAAACCTTCCTTTGGGGCTCTATTTCGAAAGCCTTGGCATTCGATTTTTATTATCAGGGTTTTATCTTGAGATATAGCATTTTTAATCTGCTTACATTATTAGCAGCAAGTATATTTGTAACAAGACAAGAGAAATACATTTGTGAAATATACGTATTATATTATTATTATATTTAAAATAAATAAATAAATAAATATTATAAATGTGAAAGTATGTATGTTTGTCTATCTGTCTGTTACCTCTTCACGCTTAAAATGCTGAACAGATTTAGATGTAATTTGGTCTAAAGATAGTTAGAGTCCCCGGAAAGGACACAGGATATTTTTTATCCCAAAAAATCGTCTTTCAAGAGGGTCCCCCCTGGCCTGAAGTTTGTATAGGGAATCAATAACCGCTAAACCGATTTAGATGAAATTTGGTATTTAGATAGTTTGATTCTTGAGATAAGACATGCTTTTTATAGCGATTACCGACATAAACGCGATCGAAGCCGCGGGCAAAAAATAGCATTAAACAAAGTGAAAAGCGGTGTTAAGCTAATTCATCGTTATTTGTCACCGAGTCAGTGAGGTTACAAGATCCCAAACCCTCCCCCCACCTGATACTGAGGAGGGGACTCAAAGGACGGTAACGCACTCTGTGACTCTTAAGTTGCAAGTGTCCATGGGCAGCGGTAATCACTTACCCTCAAGTGACCTGTCTGCTTGTTTGCGCCCTATAACATAAAAAAGTAAATGGATTACCTAGGGTAAGGGATAGGACGCAAATCTCGGATGGGGAAATGGGATTGTGATGGCATGTTTGGACATCCTGTGATTAGAGACGGTAAGAGAAAAGAGACGTTGGCGTTAATTTTATCAAGAGCTTTTAATAGTCCACTGCTGGACATAGGCCTCTCCTTAGAAAGGTTTTGGCCTACTATACCACGCTGGCCAGACGGGTTGGTATAGGGTTTGTGTCAAGTTTTCCTTATTTTTGAGGTGCTGGTGTCAGCTCTTACGACAATAATTGGGATAGTGACATTCCGTATTCTTAATCCGTCACTACACGGATTTAAGAATATAAATATTAAATTAATAAAATAAATAAATATGAAATCTTCATTTTACATTTTAAAGGTTGACGTGATTATATATGTCCATCTGTTATCTTTAACATTGTAGTTTTAGATAAATCCGATCTCGTTTGTGATACGACTAGAAAAAATATGTTTCTTATAACGTATCGAATAAGGTTCATATTCTGTGTAACGACAGACCACGTTATTTCAAACGAGAATCATCGATCATGTCATTGTATGTTTGACATAAAAATCTATAAAATATTAACTCAGTATCTTATATTATTTCCAAGAAGATAAATGTACTACAGTGTGCAGAAATGCTGGCTTTAAAAATACTTTTGAAATAAACGGGACTTAAAAACTAAAAGTGTTCACCATTATATTTGTTACAATAAATATAATTGTGTGATCGAGTGTCCAAAATTATAATTCGTGTTGTTTTTATTAACAATAGCGTAATAATAAAACCGTGACTTCAAAAAAAACGGATTCGAACGAAAGAAAAAACGGATCAAAAAAGACTCGTCACAAATACAGCTTTAAAAATAGTGTTAAATAGATAGTACTGGTGCTTAACACTCTTTCAAAAAAAAAAAAAGTGACAATAAAACAAAATGGCGCCTTCATACGAAGTTAACTACGAAGTACCAGTGACAGATGACGCGTCGAACGAACCAACTATAACTGTCGGAGGAGTGGTGTATATATCCGTGATGGTAACGATGCTGGCCTTCGTCTTCATGATGATGTGCATTAAATGTGCCTCCTTAGGTATTTATAATCGCTTTTTCATTCCAACCAATTTAATTATATAACATTAAAATCGATGGCACTGCACGGATGGTGTGGTGGTGTGGTGGACAACACTTTGTGTGATTCACAAATTGTTGTTCTGAGTCCGGATGTTCTTGTGTCCGTTTAAAGTATGTTTGTAAAGTCCCCCGCGATACAGGATACATTCCTAGTGCGGGAGTTGTCTTTAAAAAAAAAATATTATTAGAGATGTAAACCTCTTCTTATTTAAAGAATACTAGAGATCGCTTGCCGGTGAAAAGTCGACCGCTTTGAATGTGTGGTTTTGTTTCGTGGGTGTCGTGACACCCGACTAAGGGAGCAAACTACGCAGGATAACAGCACTGCAAAGAGAAGGAAAACTGGCCAGCGGCCAGGCTCTCTGGCGAGCGTGGTATAGTGGCCTACGTCTAGCAGTGGAATGCTGTTGATGATGATAGTGGAATATGATATGTTTCCGTGCGCCATAGTTTTAAGCAGTATAAAAAATTTATTTACGTGTAATTTAGATTATCTATTTTTTAGTTCAATTTGTTAATAAAGCGTGCTCATTTAAACTATAATTTTGATTTTTAACTTTCAGTGTTGTGTTATCTATCCTTGATGCGTGTGCAAATCTTTCAAATAAATCGGCCGCGTTAAGTTGATAAAAACTACTTCGAAAGATTTCATTACATAAACGTTAATAAACAATGAGAGAACGAAATAAAAAAAAACATTAATAAAGAATTAGTAACCAATTAAACTTTGATTATTCTAAATTTTACGCACCTCCGGTCGCGAAATTTTCCTAAAAATACGTGCGTAGTGAATTGTGAAGTTAAAACCATTTCGATAAGTCCTATATTAGTGGAGTATAATACAGATAAAAATCTAGCTATAAATAACGATAGCGTTTTCTCACATTTATCTTTATAGATACAAGTGGAGCTCGACTCACAAAGTAATGCATAGTTATTGAACATTTGGTGCTAGAACTTTAAGAAAATAAACGAGAATACAGTATGTGTTCAACATTCATTCGGTCGTTTTCACTTCGCAAGTGAAGTTACCGGACCCAAACTCTGATTCTGATTGAACAAAGCCATCTGATTCTTCGAGAGACTCAAAAGCCATTCTTGAGTTGCAGGTGTTGACGCTAATCACTTATCATTAGGTGACCCGCGTCTGCCTCCTCACCCTCATAATCATCATCTTCCTACCCTTTCCAATATTTATTTTGGGTCGGTGCAATAAGTTTTCTACTTCCATTCTTCTTGATTACTCGACATCCTCTTTCACGCAATCCTTTATTTTATTGTTTAATAGTTAAGGTTTTTTTGTTATCATCGGCCATCTACCTTAGGAATTTCACCGTTTGGGAAAGATTCAGCTATTTGGGAAAGATATTTGGGAATTTCTAATACCTAATACCAATACCTTAATAATGCATTAAATTTTTCCCAAACTCGTTACAATCCAACAAACTTACAAATCGCGATTAAGAATGATTATTTTAATTAGAAAGTACTTGAATTATTTAAAAGACAAAGCGTTGCGAGAACAGATATAGTTCTATCTGAAATTCAGAAGATTTCTATGAGACATGTAATGGTTAAACACATAGTAGTGTACCAAATACCTACGAAATATTGTTAAATTATCATTCAGCATGTACTGTTGCTTAACCGTCACGATAATACTGACATATCGCAGATATGAATATCTACAGTTCGTGATACAGTATCCCTTTGTCCAGTGATCCAAATACCGAGTATTTTATTTGAAAATGTTTAAAATATGTATATTTATTGTGACTCAGTGAAATTAAATCGTTATTTGTGTTCATTCCAGTAATTTGTTTAAGCAAATTAATTTGTGAGTGAAACAAAACGTGTCGGAAACTCGAATTGCTTGTGCAACAAACAATTCAGAAGTTTTTTGATCGATTCTACTACAATATTGAAGAAACTCTAATCTTCTTTAAAGAGAAGATTTCAAAGTAGTTTAAAGAAGGAAAATGGCACCATACATGTCTAGCGCTTTAGATGAAGATGAGACAATAGATCCGAGATACGAAGAAGCCGATCCTGGTTTGAGTCAGATGGCGTTTTGGTACTTGGTGGTGTTGATTGTGATGCTGCTTACGTGGCTCTTACTATTCGCTTGCCTTCGGGTGTTTTCCATAAGTAATATACGTTTTTGTTTTATTTTTGTGTACAATTTAATTATATTAGACTCAAATTTACCGACTACAGCCAGTTCGAGTGAAGAGGTATAATCGAACCCGTTCGATTTGTGGTTTACTCTCTAAACTATTCATATATATATCATATATTGCATATTAATGTTTCTCAAATTTAATTATTCCGTTGCTTTCGTTTCACACCCACTTTTTAACCTTTTATTTCTTTTTTTGCCCTTTTCATTAATATTCAAAAAGCACTTGCTACTATTTTAAAAGTTCGAGATAACTCCTTTGGGGTTACGAGCGGCTTGTTCGAACGACTGCTACGTCAGAAGTCGTCGGTTCCATTCCCACCGAGGACAAATAACTGTTACAATACATATAATTTATGTGTCTTACCGAATTTTCCTATAATATGTTTGTATTTAAAAATACATATTTATCATCAAATCAGACTGCTGAAAAACACACTTATATGTAAGTGTGTTTTCAGCAGTCTGATTATCAGCAGTTGAGATCTGACGGCCGCGTGTGAGATGTGTGAGGTTATTATAACTATACAAATCTGAGTGTATGTATGTATGTACATTTAGTACATATATGTAGGTACTACTTGTTCCGATCCCGAGCGAAGAAGACGTCGACGACGTAATGAGCAGCCGACGGGACCGCGGGCCGCCAGAGAGTGGGGACCTCTGGTGGCAGATTAATTGCTGCGGTAGGGGAAAGGATGGCAGCCTGATCGCACTGAAAATGTGATCGGGCTGCAACATCTGGATAGGCTGAGAGGCAGGGAGAAGCCACTGGCTTTCCCTGAGATGGGACCTAGTTACTAGACTAGACTAGACTCCCCAGAGCAGGGCTCCTAAGGCTGGCCGTCGGAGTGGTTTTTAGTGGAATCACCACATACTCCTGGCTCCTATATCCCCAACTAGCCGGAGATCCGAAGGGATTTTCCACTCCGTCAACAAAAAAAAAAATACTATTTGTTGATCATTCTTTGATTTTATACATCATTTCTGTTTGTCTCTTTTTTATATAAATATATCACATTTTTGTTCATAAATGTATCCAAGAGACATGTCATTCGATAGTGTTATCACCAGATAAGGTATTTTTGTAATCTAAACTCACTTTCCTGATAGGTGATAAGTTTTTCCTTTAGACTATACTAGCTTTTGCGCGCATCTTCACTCGCGTTAAATGATCATCATTTTTCTGAATAAATACCACTCTATGACATTGTCTTTATCCTTTCTGTATCTTTTTTTACAACATGTACGTAACATTTTATTATAATCTGGTGTATGAACAATAAATAAATTGCTTAATTGTGTGGCTAGGGTATTAAGGCCTCATAAACTGACCGGCCTCTTGGTCTAGCGGTTAGTAAACCTGATTGTTACACCAGAGGTCGTGGATTGGATTTCTATTACAAAAATGTTGTGATGAACACCATTTGGTGTATTTATCTACAATATCTACGTATTTCGCAATATATAAGTATGTTTATCAGCAGTCTGCTTGCCATAGCACAGGCTCTGCCTAGTTCAGGATCAGACGGCCGTGTGTGAAACGTGTGCAGTTATTACTATTATTGATAAAGAAACAAACATGTATCTGCATTTATACTATTAATTAGTTTCATCAAATATTTTTGACAAGCTAAACTAGTATTAAAATTATTACGATCAATTGCGTAGTATCCAGTCATTGCGTTTGTTATTTATTGTTTAATAATCTTTTTATTTCCTTTGTCTTTTGTAGTTCATAAGAATTTGACACGAAACTGTTCAGTTCGATAACATTTTAAAGTCACATTCTATGTTATTTATCTTATATCTTGATAAATTAATACTTATATATACAATTAAATATTTTAATATTTTATCTAAAGTATCGTGAAAGTGATAAAACGCCCACTGCTGGCCATAGGCCACTCTCAGCATATATAAACCATTACACTGACAGTAGTTGACAGAAGACAGAAGTCCATTCCATACCTTCTTCGGATCGTCAATTCACGGCTTGGGAGCGTACTGTATTTCTTTAAATTTAGCTTGTTTAGCAGTCTCCGTTCTAGGACTGGTTTACTTCAACAGCCGTTGGTCCCTCTTTGGACGTGGCCGGCTCGGTGACATGTTTATCGCCTAATTCTAACTTTAAACTAAGAAAGTCATAAACAGTTCACAAACTCAATGTGTGCATCTTCTGTCCTCTGTAGATTTACACACACATACACAAACGCGCCTTTAATAGCCCTAACTAATTAAATGTTAATTAGAAATCAATTACAAAGACTGACAACTGATGTCATTTTATTAGTTTTGAGACAGATTTCTTACATTACGTACGTTATAAACTATTCTAATACAAGTATTGTTGCTAATAACCTAATATCAAAATGACAATCGTGGTGTGTAACAAATAAATCTCATAGTATATTTGAAAATGGAATCTCAAAATGTGACAGAACCTCTGTCAGAGACGCAGGGTGGTGCGTTGACGGTGACTTTTGACAGCTCTTTGCCTAGTGTTATGTGGTCTCTTACGAGTATACTGCTGTTATTTGTGATAATGTGTTTCGTAGTGACGTGCATCAAAATATTAATTACAGGTAATACGGATTACTTGTCACATACAAGTGAAGTATTAGGTTTATTTTTATCATTAATTAGTGACGCTATTACAGAATAAAATTTCTAATTCAAATCTCATGGATCTTTTGTGGGTTGTAGTTTTCTTGAAAACTACGTCGCTATTGGTTAGATATTTTCTTTTTAACGTCCTGACCTCAAAAACTACTTCGTCGTACGTCGCATGTCGGCTACAAACGACTTTTGTATACGCTAATAATCTTGTTTATATACGGGCTTGTATAAATTAGGTAAAAGTCACTTCTAGGGGATAGATTTGTAATCTGCTGCGTATTTTTTGTTGTCTGTATTGATAACTTTTCCATTAGTATGATAGAATGATTAATGCAATATTCGTGTTTCTTTTCATTATCATCATTTGTGATGTCGAGCTACCGAGCTCGACATCACAAAACGTCACGCCACGTCAAACCCATTTTTGGTGGGCTTTTTCGTTTCTCCTCCTGTCTTTTTTTTAATAAATTATAATAAATAAGATAAAGTTAATTGATTGAATGGATGGAATCATTGTAGACAATATTTTCTACCATTTTCTCTCGTTAACCATGTTGGAAAATTGACAGAATTATTGTTTTTTCCCTTTTGATATTTTGCCCTAGTGAGGCTTGTTTAGAAAACAGGATATCATTTAAAAAATATTTACTTATTAAATTATTCTCACCGTTTATTCCTATGTATTTGTTGCGAGTAGTTATTTGATGTTAAATTTCTTATATGATTGTAGTTTTTTGATAAATATAGTGTACTAGTTGTACCCTGCCCTGCCATGCTTCGCTGTGACTCGTTGTGGTCGCATTGATTAAAAAAGGAGCAAAATTGACACAAAGAATATACAAAAGCCATCTTCGAAGTGTATTTGTATATTATGTCAAAATTTGAACTCGATCGGTGTAGAACTTTTTGAGTTTTTGAAGTGTACACAAATCAACTTAACATTTTTATAATATAGAAATAGTCGTAATAATTTTATTAAAATGGCAGGCAGTGTATTTATGCTCATCATTTTTGTTTTATTTTCAATTAGTTGTACTTAGTTACTTGCACTATTTGTCAAGTATATTGCTTACTTCTTAAAATATACAGTTATACTGTAAATTAATAAAAGTTTAACTATTTTCAAATTAGTACCATTAAAATGACAATTCATGTGAGACCACGGCCTCAAAAATCGTTGTATAGCAATTTTTTTCGTGGCTATTCACCTCGAGAGTTAGGTTACCGGCCCAAATTATTCTCTACCCTTTACTCTTTTCTATACTCTTTAAAATATTATGAAATTTCAAATAAAATTGATAGGGCGCAGATGATGACTCTTCGAAGTATAATAAAAAACAAGATTTTAAAACTGTTAAAAATTATTTGAAAATAGAATTTCCTCTTGTCGTGTCCAAATACAAAAATCGTGTTTATGTCAATTTTTAATGTATTTATTTGTATTATTTGCAGGACAAAAAACGCGCAATCCGCAGCAGAGGCGGATGTATGCGGGATCCCGAGCCCGCCCCTCGTTGACTACACACGAGCCTACTATATACGTCAGCCCTTCCAATTTGCCTCCCCCTCCAAAATATGGTGAGTACCGTCTTTGTGTGTTATGTAATCAGGGGACAGCCCTGACCGGAGTGTAACCACGTCCCTGCCAACAGAAAATCGCATGAGCTTTCATCGATCGACTGAGTTTACCCAAGCCCTTCCCCCTAACTACAGGGTTCCTAATGGTAGTACCGTAATGTTGAAAAGCTTATCACCTTCCTTAAGAATTAGTCTATCATATAATATTATGCAGAAAGTTTTTTTTTTTAATCCGACGGATAGTTTCCGAAATTAGAGCGCTTGAACAAGATATGGAACTTTATAAATATGGATGAAGCAAACGACTTTTTTTCTATTGTTCTAATACTACTTGAGTTAAATAACTGTAGTATGCTATTTATATATTGATGTGAAATATAGATTGCATAGAAATCTTAATAGTAAATAATATGCTGCAGTTCACCATTTTAACAATATAAATTGACATACGACGCTCCGCGCAACTAAATCACGAATGGTGTGAATTTATGTAAGTGGTGTTCGTCTACACATCATTGCGGCGACAAGGTCAAGGGTCTATGCGACTTCTCGTGTCTTATTATTATGTTACCGATGATTGATTGACATTTTGGTAAGGCGTGCAGATCTATGACGTCATGCACAGGTGCACGTTTATGAATGTGCCGGGTGTGACGTAGTTCTTTGTTTAAATGTCTATATAAGATTGACCTGCATTTTTTTATACCTCTTATAATAGTAATCACTGGGCAATTAATGGGTATTTGTAAAGACTGGTAAATGTATAAAAGTTATTTAATTATGCCTGGCATACAGTCCTTTCATTCATTCACATTTATGGTCAGTCTCAGTTTTAATAAGGCCTTTAGATTACGCGTCATACTCTATGGTTACAATATTTGTTTATAGATCTGTTCGATTTAGACTCTAAATATACAACTCTTCCTGTTTCCAGAATGTATGGCACCGCCAAGTTACGAAGAGGTGGTAGGAGTACACTACCCCGACCATCAAACCCAGCAGCCAATTTCACACCCCATCACATCCGCACTAGCACAGTCCAACAACAACAACACAAGGACCGTCGATCCGCTGCCAGCTACCAACGATTCCCCGCCACCGACCATCAACCAGGTCCCGGCAGCCGTAACAGTGACCACTGTCAACGAGAGGCAGACAGCAGCATCATGATTTATGTATAACGTTCAGAAGCAGCAATGTAAGTCTTCCAGTTGAGCTGGCGTGGCCGAGACTATGCATTTGTCATACACTAGTCTGTATTATTGTAGTGTTGGAAGCTGGCCTTTTATTTGTTTGTAATCTTGTGAATAGAAATCATACGAAATATTAAATTGCTATTGTCTTTATTTAGAACCACACAACGTAGAGTATACCACAGTGTCAATATATTACTTATTACAAATTCCCTTTTGTAACTTTTCAAAAGGGAATTTGTAATAAAAAATTAGTCGAGTTACCATTAAAACCATTCATAAATGGTATATTAATTAAAGATTTGTTTACGTGTGTATTCCGGGGAAGGTCGACCCGGTAGGGGCCCCTATTCGTGGAGTGAAGCGTCACACCACCAGTCGGTCATCTGCGAAATGAACACGTGAGCAAAACCATGTACTTCTTATAAATACCATTCACGGTAAATGGTTTATTTATAATAGTTACTGATCTCCAAATAGAAATAAAATGTTTATTTATTTTTTTATTTTATTTCTATTTTAAGAGGTGGAGAGATTGGACCAAAATATAAATTATAAGTTTTTACAAATTTATGTCGGTCTTTATAGAGGACGTAAGACTGGTTACAATTTGTTAAAAAAAACACTAAACATTCTATATATTTTAGTGTAATTTCAGTTTTTAAAAGTATCCCAAATTGTTGTGATAACGTGATAAAATTATCCATGATTATCCATGATAATTTAATTGTTTTTTTGATCAAAGGTCAAATAATGCATCTATGTATATATATTTTTACGTACCTAAAGTTATATTTAATGAAAATAAAATAAATTTAGTTTAAGGAATCAGTTATTTTATTTTATATCCACTTTTTGTCTTTTTTTACACCAACAACCAATTCTAAATATTTTTGAATTACCTGGAATCAATAAAATTTAGCTATCCGTCAGTTAAAAGATCTATCATTAAACTTTTGAGACGCTGTCTTTCTACATGATTTTTCAACCTAGTTCAGGAAATGTTAGCTTGTTTTGCCCTAAATTCACCGTAAACTATTACCTTCTAAAACCTTTTAACACTTTGCTACGAAAATACCTTTAATAACAGTTGTGAGATCGAGGGTTGATCGGAACGGAAAGGCATTTTTATTACAAGAATTGGCCTTCTTAGAGTACGCAGAGCTACGAGTATTACTACAGCACAAATAGAACGAGGCCTCCGAGATTATTATTACGATATTACGACTGTGAGGTTTCATGTGGATAGGCTTTAAAACCTGGGCATTCTAAATTTAACTTTGCACGTCGAGTGACGAGTGACGAGATTTATCATCAGTAAAGTTCACGTATCTTCTGGAACTAAGGTCAAGCCTGCATATATACGCCGTGATGCGGTCGACGTATTCTCGTTTTGCGATACGACGAGTAAACCAGTGCAAAGAATAATGAGAATTCTTATTAATTACTGGTGTTTTAGTGTTGTTCGTCTGTTTGCTGATGGATACCCCTATTCATCAACCACCAAACCTATTCATCCCGTGGGTGTCGTAAGTGGCGACTAATGGATTAACTACGAAGAACTACAGCACTGCAAAGAGAAGGAAAACTTGACACAACCCCTTTTTTTACGTGTGGAAACCCCCTCGGGCCGTCACATCATCCTGGAATTTGAATATTTATGCACGTATGCATAAATATTCAAATTCCAGGATGGTGTATAAAATGATGAAAATACACACATTTACCCACCTAACATTGAGAATGGCGAATACATAGCAGTTTCAAATAAATTTCCTTCTTATTATATCCATCATTTAAAATATCATAAAGCGATTTGATGTATATTTTTGGAAATTAAACCTTATTATAAACACGTAAGGTTCAGGAACATAATTCATAGTTATTGTTCTTTATCCTGGTTGGCAAGCCAATGTTATTTGTTCATTTAAACACATTTTCCTGAAGTATTCATAATGTTTAATTTAATAAAAGTTGAGAACCGTATGTGAATTGTTCAATGTTAATTTAAATGTAACTTTACTTTTATTCAAAAGTTATATCTCATGATTATTCAGTATTATTTATTGTTTAATAAATAGAATAAAGAAGAGTGGTTTTAGAGTCTGTGACAGTAATAAGTGTTTGGAAACAACATGGAGTCTAATACTATATTTCTTGAAGTAGTTTTAATTTTACTGGCAATGATGATATTATTAATGTTCTACACTTTTTGGAAAGCCTGTCAAGGTATGAAATTTCTTTCTATCTGTATTATTGCTACTTATTATTCAAATCAAGGATGTTATTTGACAAATCTATCAACCGATACTCCGAAAAATAAATCTGAATTTCGGATAAGGGCGGAGTCTTTTCTAACTGTAATGATTGTGTCACATTGTTTAAGTTTAATTAAATTTAGTTTCTAAGTAGATAACACTTAAGTATGAGTAGCCGAATTCGAAAGTATCTGAAACCATCGGATAATCTGATATAATTGATATCCGTAACTGTCTCAAAAAATGTTAAAAATATTGTACCTGTATCCCGGATAACGTTTACTTTTTGTGGCCTGGAAACCCCCTAAGGAAGTGAAGCTCACAGGGAAGTGGTATGTTGGAAGTAAACCGACTAAAACCCAAGGTCTGTCGGGCTTTGACCTTGACCGTAAAAGGTAGGCAGGCACACCACTGCGTGCAGAGGGCTTTGCTCTCCTTTAGGTTTAGAGATGCACACGCAGAATACGTCGCGCTACCTTCCCAGGCCATTTTCTGCCAGGATAACTGATAGACCCATAGTTTTTCACTATGCAAGCTCAGTGTTCCAGTTCACAAAGTATCTAACAAGAAAATAAATATATTTTAAAAAGAACGGTTGTTTTAGAGAAAAGAAAAATGTTTAGGCCATTGCAAAGACAAAACGCGATGAGACCCAGGAGATCGGAAGACCACTACGTCAGCTCTGTGAGTTCTATGTCTTTATGGCAATCTGATGACAGCATTTCGAATCTACCGCCAAGTTATGGTGAGTACTTAGTTTCGCAACCAAATGTACTTCAAGATATGTACATTTATTGTACTACTAAAGTATAAACTACGCACTAGGAATGTTTCATTCATTTTTTATGGTATAAGGGGGCAAACGAGCAGACGGATCATCTGATGGTATGCAACTACCGCCGCCCATGGACACCTGCAGCTCAAAAGTCACAAGTGCTTGTGCGTGGGAAACGAACAGACGGGTAACTTGATGGCAAGTGATTAAATTCGTCCATGACACCTGGAATTCAAGAGACACAATTGAAGCTCTTTGAGTCCCTCCACTCAGAATCAGAGGGAGAGGGTGTTTAGTCTCCGGTGACCTCACTCACTTGGTGAAAAGAAACAAAAGAATTGGGACCCAAGTGAAAGTTTATTTCACATTAACTCGCTCTCGACAGCGAGCGCGTTCGGCGTTGTGATTGGTTAAGATTTCAGTGCGGGCCAATCACAGCGCCGAAGGCCGTCACCGTGACGATCAAGTAGATGTGAAATAAACTCGCACTTGGCCCTCTGCTTAACGCCGGTTTTTTGCGAGACCATGGAATCACTCCGGTCGAGCCGGCTCATATGCCAAAGCATAGTTCTCCCACGATCGCCAGGTGATATCTTTAGCAGTTACAAAATCATTGATTGTTATAACTGAAACCTGATTCCTGATCAAAAGCGCAGGTTTGATTTCTTCGTCTTAACACATTTTTCCGTAGACGGGGTGTTGCTTTGAACACGTCAACCTCACTTTTAAGCCTTACATAAAAGAGATTTCAATAATTGATATGACTGCGTAAAAAAGTTTTATGTATAGCGTATTTTATACAATCTGATTTCTAATAAAAATGTTATCTGCTATGACGTTTCAAATCCTTAACTATAGTCACTTATATCAACAACAACAATTTTTGCATTCGTATTATAATATAGATTGATGGGTTTATCTTTTTGTCGCAATCAATAATTGGGGTTTTTAAGACATCCTGTTGGGTATAATTTCATTTATATCTTGAATACCTACATTCTAAATGATTACTATCGATGATTTAATTTTAAGAGGGTGTTTTAGATATTATTGCATAATCAGTGAGTGAGTAAGATTGCCGGAGCCTTCCTCTCCCCCTGATTCTGGAGGGGGGAATAAAAGGGAGGTACTTCTGACTCTTGAGTTGCAGGTATTCATGGCTGCACTGGCTTTTTCTTTCTGGTTCAAAGCAGTACACCTAGTTTTTGTCACCTGTCACGATATTTTAGACAGCCAATGACTGTCTTCCTTTAAATTTTTTTATCATTTTACGGCACCACTGGACACGCAGTCGTTTCTGGTGCTCCGTTAAGTCATGCGGTATCCATCGAGTGCAAAGCTTCCGAACCTTCAGATGCACATGTAAAATATTTTTCACTTGCCTCATTCCAATGCCTAACAAAGCACGAATTTGCGGGCAAGTATTTTTTTGTCAGTTTCAATAAGTTGTCGTACGGTGTCAATATTAGAGTCTCTAACCGCAGTCGCGGAGATGATCACGTCCACGCCTAAATTCTCCAAACCACGAATACACAGAGCTGCGACATGGTGTTTCATCACCAAATGCCAATTGAAGTCTCTGGCAACTCTCTTGTTGCCTTAAGCTATAACGAAAACCATAAAAAAACATTAAACGAAACTGCTCACGAGTTAAATTCATTTTGATAGCGATACACCTATTTTCTATTTTCAAGTGTGTGGTACATTGAACTAGGTGATGAGTGTCTGAGGATAGCCACATGGTGGAAATTTGTATCATTTGAGAATATTATTTAAGACTTGAGGAAATAGCTGGAAGCGGATGAATGCGGACTGCCCATGACCGGGATTAGTGGCGCTCTTTAGGAAGGCTCCCCCTTCGTTCACCTGTGGACGGTTATATGCTGAAGTAGTGGAGAATATTGTCTAATCTTTACATTGGTTCATTATTATATGTTTAAGTTCTTAACCACTTAGCGTCAAGTTAACAAATCTATGTATTATTTAATTACAGAGGACGTAGATCAGCCACCGCCACATTACGAGGAAGTGATGAGAATCCACAGGCCATTTTATCAGAACCAACAACCAGCCGTGCCACCAATAGCAGAATCCCTAGCTCTGTCAGCAAGTCAGCAACCAGCAAAAACGCAGATCATTGACATTGACACCAATAATTCTGTTAGCAGAGCTCATGCGGAGTCTGGGGATAATCATTATTGCACACTTGAAAATGTTTATATGAATTAGTTTACTAAAGGGCTTATGTAAATAGTCGATCGATAATTCAATGGTTTTCTCGTGATGTAAATGTTTTACAGTCAGAACGCGCCAGATCTCCTCTATTGTTAGGGAATCATTTTGTTTAGATAAGGTTGTAACAGCATTATGTTGCGTTTGTCGGATCGTTAAAAATGTGTATCATAATGTATAGAAATACTTTGTACATCCATACTTATATTATAAATGTGAAAGAAAGAAAGATAGGAAATTTATTGGCACGCAAAATTCTTTACAAAAACTGCCAATGGGTTTGTAGCTCAGCATACTGTTGGATGGCCACAGGTGCCTTCCAACGCTGGTTTTCAGCTGCAGCCCATAAGACTGGATGTCTTCAGCTCGAAACCATTCAAGTGTGTGATTGTGTGTAAATATATATGTTTGTGTGTAAATAAGTTCGTTTGTTGTTTGTTTGTAACGCTTTCATGCCTAAAATTCTTTCACCAATGGATACACACTACTACATTAGCAGCGACATTTTTTTCTGTTTTCCTGATATAGGCGGGGGGGGGGGGGCTGTACGAGCAGACGGGTCATCTGATGGTAAGTGTGTATCATCGCCCATGGCCACCTACAAAGTTTATAACAATGGTTTGTATTTTTTTGGTGGGTCACGCTACGAACCTGCATAGCTTTAGTAGTAATTCGCCCGCCTGATTTTTTATTTTTATGTTAGAGGGGGGAAATAAAGATGTAAATGTATTTATGTGACTCTTATAACCTTCAAGGTCATAAAGGTCATCAGGGCTATGGCATCCCTATTGCTCTAGCGTCTCCTTTTTTAATATGATATATTTTACATCCACAATGTCATTAAGAATTGGCTGTAAGTTTCCATATGTTTTTTCATGACTAAAAGCCATGACTTTTGCTCTGCCAACACGAATTTAATTGGATACATTCATAAAATAATCTGAGATCTGCCAAGAAAATAAATGTATTCATTAATTTAATATTATTAATATTTACTCATCCGTCTTCATTTATTCTGTTTGTTTTTCATTCCAACTTATTATATTTACACTAAATTTTTGAAGGCAATAATTGTTTAATAGCTATTTATGTTGTCATAACTTTAAGTTACGTTACGTACAAGAATCCCCGCAGAGCCTTCGTGTCTACGTGAACATGACACCAGTGATTCTCGAAGCATAAGTTAGTGCTCGTTGACAGAATGGTAACATTTGCACATCAAATCACAGAGCTTTTGATAAAACAATATCCATAGAGGTTCTCCCGTTTTTTATAAATTTACCTATGCTGTTCTCAATTCGACAGATTGTGGTGCATTCATTTCTTTCAATCATTCTTTAATAATTAAAATAAAACTTTCACTATTCACATCAACAGCCTTTAATAAGTCCACTGCTGGACATAGGCCTCTCCTTAGAAAGGAGGTTTTGGCCTACTATACCACGATGGCCAGACGGGTTGGTATAGGGTTTGTGTCAAGTATTCCTTCTCTCTGCAGTGCTGGTATCCTGCGTATTGCGCCCTTACGACACCCACGGGATGAATTGGGGTAGTGACATTCCGTATTCTTAATCCGTCACTACACGGACCACTTTCACTATTAACCGTGGCAAATTAGGGTATGAAGCTTATTACAATTTATCACCAAACAAAATCAGATCAGAATATTCATGAACTTAGCTGCCTGTCCGCTTGCAAAGTGTCGCGATGTTACGATAAGGTTATCATAACGCAATCGCTTCGAGAGCCAGTAGTTGCTCTAGATAGCTCGCGTGTCGAGTCCCCGTAAGGATATGTCGTCGGCATGATTACTAAACACCTTCAGGTTTAAACTAATCTATATTGACATTTGTCACCTTCGGTTAACATGCCTTGAGCGCGTCGCGGGAAAATGTCAAATTAGTAGAAATAAAATAGGACTAATACCGGAAATACCGGACCGAAGGACTAAAAGGAGGTAAGAAAAAACGTAACCCCGTAAACTGTCTGAAACTGGTTATTTGCAATTCCATTTTCTAGTTTTTGAGAATCTTGTTACCTTTTTATACGTACATTATTTTACCTCTTAATCTAAGATGGATTAAGCACATTTTAGACACATATATGGCGCAAACAATCAATATTGACGTCTACTGAGCACTTTAACATTGGGGAAATTAGAAGCAAGAAGAAGAAAATGCAATGGAATCACAAGCTTCAGAACTTTAACCAGTATTTAGAGTAGGTCAGCGCCATAATAATTACCTATTATTTGAGCTAAAAAGCCGAACTCTTCAATAAAGGACTTAAGTGCGAACTTAATGAATTAAATATTTTAGTTTCATTTTTAACAGTAGTCATCAGCTGAAAACTTGCTTTTTAATTTTGTAACACAACTAATTTCATATTATTATAATCAATCCTTTAAAAACTTACCTTCTCTTTATTGAAACTTTCACGTCACAATATTTATCTACTAGTACGTACATTCTTGATGGTAATGCTCGGAGTTTCTCTACGTGATCGAATCAGGAATGAAGAGTGGCAGCGGGCGGAGCACATGGTTCGCAGAAAAGACGGCCGACGGAGCCACAAACTTCTTAAGTGGCATGCACGTACCGGTAGGTCCCCTACAAGATGGTGGACCTGGTGAAGGTCTCGGGAGCCGTTGTGGATAGCTAGCGGTGGACGTCTTTTGGTTGAGATGATGACGTACATTCTGTAAATTACCACTGTCTAATAAAGAACTCGACATTAAAATCAGTAAGTTTTGAAAATGTATACCATTCTGACTTTGCCGGTAACATCTACACCAATTAAATTGTCAAACTAACTGCATTACGCGACCGAGTAATGAAGGTCACGAGAATAAACACATCCGCCGACAAACTTAATCAACTAACATTCATCGGGTAATACCTACTTGGTTTTACATTTTACATACTTGTTAGTAATTCTAGGAATATTTTGCAAATACAGTGGTGTTATTTTAGTGGCTTTTTAGTAGTTTTATTTCCAAGTATTAATTGGTATTTCGTGGCGTAAATATAAATGTAAAAGTTTGGATATATTGAGGGATGCATAGATGTTTGATAACTATGAAAATTGATAACTGTGCAACGCCAGTGTCAGAACGGCTGAATGGAGTTGGAAGAAATTTGGTATAGAGATAGATTATAGTCTGGAATGGAACATAGGCTACTATTTCTCACGGGATCTGCGCCATTAACGCGAGTGCAAAAACTAGCCTTTTATAGCCATTTTCAAAATACTTGTTACTAAATACCCGTAATTATTTAATGTCAGTTCTGGAGCTTATAGGATATTAGTTTCATTTGTAGAATCAGTTTTAAAGTAATATTTATCTATACAAATAAATAAAATTGAAGTATCTGTTTGTAATGTCAAAATAAGTGTTTTTTCATGCTCACACGGTTATTTGCACGATACCTATGCCTATAATCCAGTTGAAATTTTTTATATTTCTTTTTTTTTCTGGCTGTTTGTCCGTCTATTTGTGGACCGATTTTGATAATATTTATCAGGTAGCTGTTTATATAAGGAGTAACTTAGGCTATTTTCCGTCTCAGAAAAACCCTATAAAATTTTGCCCGGTCCGGGAATCGAGGCCCGAGGCCTTAATAACATTTTCAATTTAAATTCCACGCGAAACAAGTAGCGGGTACCAGTCCAGTACCAAGCTAGTTTATAAATATATTAAATATAACGTTATATTTAAGTTACATGACCTTCAAATATTACCATAAGTTAATTTAACTCCCTGTACAGTCGCTAGGTAACTTTACATTTCAATTATGATTAAAACATGTCATAAAAAGAAGTTTATATGCTTGCATAATATTCCACTTGTAGGAGCGTAGCTATTGCCTGCGGTTTCAGTCACATCAATGATAAAGGTGCGCTATATCCTTATCTGTACACATTACTACGTGTATGCAAAATTTGATGACCATCGGTTCAGCAGTTCATACTTGACAGCATGACAACAAACTCAGTAATTAGTACGAGTTAAGGGACAAAAGGTTTTTTACGGTCAACAGCTGGGTCACCTAGTGGAGTGACTACCGCCGCCCAAGGGCCGCGTTTTCTTGGTGACAACAAGAGACACAAAGTGCGTTGCCCCTAAGAATTAGGGTATTGGATAGAAGTCGAGGTTAATATGGTGGTCGAGGTGGTAGATTGATAACTATGGAATTTGCACCATTAATTATGTCTATTCGAAACCCAAGCCTTACCTACCTCTGACTCTGGGAGGGGAGTTTAGTAACCATACTCAATATATTTATTGCATTCCACAATATTTACTTAGATCATCATCATCATCATCAACAGCCTTTAATAGTCCACTGCTGGACATAGGCCTCTCCTTAGAAAGGAGGTTTTGGCCTACTATACCACGCTGGCCAGACGGGTTGGTATAGGGTTTGTGTCAAGTTTTCCTTCTTTTTGCAGTGCTGGTATCCTGCGTTTTTTTGCGCCCTAAGTCGGCTCTTACGACACCCACGGGATGAATTGGGGTAGTGACATTCCGTATTCTTAATCCGTCACTACACGGACATTTACTTAGATGGTACTCCAATATAATATCAGATCATCATGGACCCTGTCGGGCACAGCAATAGATGAGAGAGGGAGAGATAATACAAACTAACAATAATAATCATACTTCAGTTTTTTATGCACATGTTTAATTTATTGATTGCTCAGATATTCGTTGACGCTGTAATAGAATTTTTGTAGTTACAATTATTTTAATTTATTGAAATATATATTTTATATGGTTTCATTTCTAATTTCTTAGGGTAATTTATTGTAAATTTTGATCGACATTACTTGAGTGCTATTTGAATGAATTTGGAGTCGGGATGAGGGTATCAGTGCCGTTTGCCCGTAATCTAATAAAAAAGGTAATAAATTATTTACACTAGCTGGTACCCGCTGGTAAAGGCGCTGCCTCAGGGCCGCCGGGCAGAGCGTGCACAGCACACGGGCGCAATTTTTAAAGGGGCGGCAAAAACAGAAATCGAAACGAAAAATTTTCATAATTTGCATGTCTAATGTATTTTTATCTCATCATTGTAACATCTACTGATCGGTGTACGAAAGTAAATGCAAATGTTTATAGGCTTCGAATTACTTTATTGAACGTAAGTATATGTTGACTGCACGGATGGCGTAGTGGTTTAAGCGGTCGCCTTACGCGGACGCTTACTACTACGCCGAGTGTTGTGGGTCCGACCCCACATGGGACGACACTTTGTGTGATTCACAAATTGTTGTTCTGGGTCTGGGTGTTCTTTGTGTCCGTTTCATGTATGTTTTGTAAAGTCCCCCGCGACACAGACTATATTCCGACAACAGATGAATTTATGATATGCGAAGATTACTAATATGTCAGTCAATATTCTTAGGTATTATAGTATGAGTCGAGGAGGCTGGAAATAATCTTTGCAAATAAAATATAGTACACCTATCTGCTGATAAATATTACACCAGCTTCTCACAACGATAATGTTGTAGATTAGCTTATCGGAGGGGACTTTCATAAAACTCGAGGACTCCAAGGGCGGCAACACACTTGTGACTTTTGAGTTTTATGTCCATGAGGCGGTAGGTAGCCCGTCTGATCGTTTGCCCCCTTATACCATAAAAAAAGTCAAAAATCTTGTATATATATATACTTCTGTGTCCCAAAAGTACCCGAAAATTGTAAATAAAACACAAGAGGTACTTTTAATTATCTAAATTTATTTTGTCCTTTATCAAGTAACTCCCATTAGAGGCAATATTAGAGAAATCGGGATGGCTTTCAGTGCCTTCGTCGTATTTTCTTTCACCGCCTCTATTTTACTTTCGCAACGTTCGCAAACGCTTTCCGAAGCGGTAATTTAAGTTTAGGAAAGAGAAAATAGTCACATGGTGGCATATCTGATGAGTAGGGTGCCTGTGGAGCGATGTTAGTTGAATGTTTGGCCAAAAAGCTACGAATAATCATGGCTGTGTGAGCTGGCACGGACCCACAAATCTGGCCGTTTGTGACGAATAGTATCGGGCAAAAACGCCTCATGACTTCTAGATAATACTCCTTGTTAACTGTCATACCCGTTGGAAGGAACTCCTGATGAACCACACCCCGATAATCAAAGAAAATAGTCAAAAGTGCCTTGATTTTTGACTCGGTTTGACGCGGTCTATTTATTTTCGGCTTACCTGAAACGACCCATTCAGATGATTGTTGCTCTATTTTCATGTCTTTCTCATAGACCCATGGCTCATCACCGCTTATGATGGTAAATAGACGTGGAATCGTTTCGTGCATCAGAAAGCATCTCATTAGCAATGTCAATTCTGCGCTGTTTTTGCATGAAATACAAATCTTGGGCACGAGTCGAGCGGAGACGCAAAGCATTTGTACCGTAGTTTTTGGTACGCTGATGTCTCTGGCTATCTCGCTCACACTCACATGTCAAATTTGCATTACAATTTGCTTCAGATTATTGACATGATCGTCGTCAGTTGAATCTTCAACAACTGTACGTCTCTCTTTGAATGATTTATACAACTCGTATGCCTGAGTTTTGGGCATACAATTATTAACGAACGCCTTTTGTAACTTTTTAAGCATTTCGGCACAAGAAACTTTATTTGCAACACAGAATTTAATACAAGATCGTTGCTTAAAAAATCGGCCATAGTAAAGAACGACGCGACCACAAAAGTAATGAGTCGAAAATCCTCGACAGAGGTTAGATTATTTTTTTACCGCCAATTAATGACAGTTGTACCAACCTAACGCAAAAAGATTTTTTTAAATAGAATTTAATTTAGGGATTTTGAAAAGAGAATTTCGTGGTACTTTTGGGACTGAATGTATGTATTACTTTTATTTTAAACTACCTGAACTGCGTAACTGCCTCTGCGTCTCTCAAAAGGAATAATTTATTTTAATATTTTTCATTGATGCTCGGATCCTTTTAGTGTTATATAGCCTACAGCTTTTTCAATAAATGGACTATCTAATACTAAACATTTTTTAGCATATTCAACCAAACAAACAAACTCTTCAGTTTTATAATATTATCATATACATATGTCATTGAAGCCAGCAGTTTTTGTCATTTGTTTATTCTAGTGAGTCTGTAGCCTTCACGGTCTGTGAGCGTGGCGTTAAAAGACAACCATTTGACATCGTTCATAGATGAAAAGCATAAAACCTCTTTAGAGCCACCATATTGTTCAAACTTATCGAGACTTAGAGTCAGTGTATTAAACGTACCGTGTATTTCACCAATAACATTGTCATGCAAAGTAACTCCAAGACGAGTACATATTGATTGCATAAAAGTTATCAGTTCTTAAGATGAGCAAAACTAAAAAAAAACAGTACTTGTTTGGGTCGAATCAAACCTAAGATATAATCACGTTACAATATTGTTTAACAATTGAAGGTAGTTATATCAGAAATGTTATAATAATGATTTAAATGTACAGACTTCTTAACAGTACAAAGATTGTCGTAAAAAAAACTATTGTTATTACGGTACACAATATAATTTAATTACGGTATTTATGACTGTGTGGAGCTCCATCCACCTTTTAAATAGCTCTAACTTGGATAGCGTTCTGCGAATCCTAGTCCTAGTCTACAAACACTTAGACAAAGTGTGTGGCCGACGACGACTACTGAGGCCCAAGTGTAACCAACACTTGGGCCTCAGTAGTCGTATTTCACATCTACTGGATCGCCACGGTGACGGTGTTCGGCAAGCACTGAAATCTTCACCAATCGCGACGTCGAGATTCTGATATATTTTATTAAAGTTTTTATACCACCCACACTGGTGTTTCAGTTTAATTTTGTATGTACGATATAATATGTATGTATTCACAAAAAAAAAGTATATATGTATTTATCTAGAGTTACTAAGAGTAAAAACTAGAGTTACTATTCTAATCTTAATCCTAGAGAATAGTAACTCTAGTTTTTAGATTAACAAAACGCCTTACGCAGTTATTATAATTTTTAATGAAATATCGATTTTGGTTTGTACAAAGACAGTGGTAAGAGATCTCTATTAGTAAAAAAGTGTCCTCTATTTAACACTACTTAGTGAATAATAAAAAATTATACACAAGCTTTCGACGCTAAGGTAGTTGTATCAAAAGCGCTACGACTACCGCCAAGAATTATTATAAGTTAAATAATATTTTTGCCTTCCACAACCATTCTGTGGAACAAATTATAACGGGCCGATACGACCTTAAAACCTTCAAGTAAAGAGCATACTCCTTCCTCAAAGGCCGACAACCGGCTAGTGACTCCTGCGTTGCAGGCGTTTATCGGGAGTCACTTTCCATCAGGTGAATCGTCTGCTCGTTTGTCCTTTCTTCCATTAAAATAATAAATCATCAATCATCAACAGCCTATAATAGTCCACTGCTGGACATAAACCTCTCCTTAGAAAGGAGGTTTTGGCCTACTATACCACGCTGGCCAGACGGGTTGGTATAGGGTTTGTGTCAAGTTTTCCTTCTCTTTGCAGTGCTGTTGTTCTGCGTAGTCTGCTCCCTTAGTCGGCTCTTACGACACCCACGTGATGAATAGGGGTGGTGACATTCCGTATTCTTAATCCGTCACCACACGGATATAAATAATAAATATTTTGTATATATTACGCTCAAAGAAGCTCTAAACGCGTTGTGGTCACTGCCAAATTACTGCATCACAAAACTCGTGTTATAATTCTTATAAAATCGCTCACGGCGCTTTGTGGCAATAAAGAGAAGCGTATGCGCAAATGAGCTGCTCTGAATGAAATGAGCTCAGTGAGCGATTACGGACTTTGAGCGTAACATGAAATAATTTTCACAAAAAAATAAAATTATTTTATTCAATTTTTTTTTTTTTAACCTACACACAACGCCATCTAGTCGCAAACTAAGCAGAGCTTGTACTATGGGTACTAGACAACTGATATAAATACATATATACTTTTTTTTTTGTGAATACATACTTATTATACATACAAAATTAAACTGAAACACCAGTGTGGGTGGTATAAAAACTTTAATAAAATATATCAGAAGTGGTTTTGTCTTATGATAATTGTGGTCTAGGTAATATGTGACTAAGTAATAACGTCACTTTGAAAATATGGTATTGTCGAGTGGACGATGGAAGGAATTATAGTGTTAATAAAAGGTAGATTACACTGAATGTCATAATAACGGGCTTTATTTTAGGATGGCTATATATATTACATGTAAATGTCAGGATAATAAAATATATTGCATTTTCTTCCTTCTTCCGCTGGAAAACTTCGGAATTGTTTGTTTCCCTCCATTTTTGTACAAATTCAGTTTTTTTTTTTAATAACTTCACACATCTCACACACGGCCGTGTGATCCCAAACTAAGCAGAGCCTGTACTGTGATAACCAGACTGCTGATAAAAATACATTTCTAAATACATACATAATATAAATAAATTACATCCAGAAACAGAACAAACGATCGTGCAAGTCACACAATTATTTGTTCTGGGTGGGAATCGAACCCACGACATCCGGTTTAGCAGTCATTGTCACTATCCACTAGACCCACCGGTCCGTCAAACAGATTGAACGTCTGGTTTGAATGTTCGTGTCAAAATTGTGTTTATACGTCTGCTAATATGACATAAGCCCTCAAATGTATTACTTAACTTAGTTTCACTTTTTTATTTTTGTGTTGAGGTCTAGAAAAAAAACAAAACAGTTCTCATGAACTACCATAGATCAGAAAAGACAACTGTAAAGAACAAATAGTTATTAGCAGTAAACATTATCTGTATTATTAATAATTGTAATTATTTAAATTATTTTAATTTCTCACCGAACCAACAATACCGTAGTACCTACGTAATACACCAACCGCAGTTACCGTAAAGAGAGCGCACTGCTCGCACGCCGGAACTCTTGAAAATAAAATACACAGTACAGTTTTCAACTACTGGCCGAAAATATAAAAAAAAAGTAATTAAAACTAACGTTAGAACAAAAAACAAGTTGTAATTCTAAATTTGAATTATGCAAGACAAATAAATATTTCAAAAAGGTGTTCCCTTTTCAATATTTTTTTGTATTTAATGTAACCATAAATTTATTTATTAAATTATTTAAAATAATTAAGTGATTGTTTTTTATGGTGGTATCAAAATAATACAAATACACATAAAAACATAATCAGTGATGTAATGTGTTGATAATAATATTATTTTAGTGGATTTGTGTCTGCCAAGGTGAGTGTTTTATATTTATTGTGATAACATCTGTCAAAACTAATCTTAAGTTGTTTGTTAACGTATTTCGTACAATTTTAAAGATATTTTTAGATATTTTTCAAAGTAGGTAATTACGATTTAATAGATGACAATAGGACTTATTAATAGAAGTAGGTATAATGGTCCTATACCAGACCATGAGAACTATTCCAGAAACGACAGAACTTTCGGGGATAGCACTGACAAAGTATATAACATCAGGCGGTTGGTAGAGCAGCTACACAGCACGGCAGACGACAGAGAAGAAGAAAGAGACCGTGGGAGAGCCATGTTTCACCACAAATAGCCAGGCTCCACCGGAGTGATACCTCAGCCTCACAGAAAACCGGTGTTAAGCAGTATTTTTTATGCTTTTCGCCATAGTAGAGGGAGGTTACGCAAACATCGGGCACGCACTTGGAATTCTTGAGTTCTCCATAGTTGTTTGACTTCATGTAGTATTAAAAAGGGAGATGTTTGAGAGTATTATAGGAATCAAAGTAGGATCCCAAGATTTCACGTAAAGTTCCTTCCATCCTGGAGAAGACTGCGTTGAATTTTCACATAACTAAACAGTTTTTCTTGAAATATAGTTAAGAACACTCTAAAACTAAATTAAAATTGGTCTATCCGTATAGAGGTTGTGATGGCACATACAGATACACCATTACATAAACAATAAAGATATAAATAAATAAGTTAAATTGATAACACACCTTTTCCTTAAGCGTTTATAACCAGTTTGGTTTTACTTTTATTTTACCTTAAAACCGGAACAACAGTAACTATAAATTAGGTATAATATTATTACGTAAATAGCCTTAAATAATTTTATTAGCTCTCTGCCAATAATATAATTATGTGGTGGGATTTCGCCTTGAGTTAAACAGATGAAGAAAGTATGGCAAAACAAATTGACAAATGTTACTTCTATTGTGCCTCGTTCTAAATTAGTTATTTTTTAAGACAACTCCCGCATTAGGAATATATCCTGTGTCGCGGGGGACTTTACAAACTCAGAACAACAATTTGTAGATCACACAAAGTGTCATCGTAGTAGGAAGCGGCGTGGCGACCGCTTAAACCACTACACCATCCGTGCAGTCACTTATTTTGCTAACTTTGCAGACCCAATACATAAAAAAATTATCCGACTGCGGCAAAAGGGGAATTACGTATTTTAAGTGTATGCAAACTACTCAGGACAAAAGCACTGCAAAGAGGAGGAAAACTTGAAACAAGCTCGATACCAACCTGTCTGGCGAGGGTGGTGTAGTAGGCAAAAACCTCCTTTCTAAGTAAAGGACTATGTCCAGCAGTGGACAAATAAACCCTGTTGATGTGATGTGAGTTTAAACGGCTTGATAGATGTTGGCATTTGAGGTGTCTTTTGATTCCTTTTAACTGCGAGAGTGACGCTGGTTATATGAACATTATATGTATAAATAGCCGGGTTGTAAATTTTAAGTATCTTAGTACATTTCCACGCAGTCCGGCTTTTTGTTTGTTTTCAATAATAAGCTTGTTATACTAATTCTACGGTGCATTACACACCCATATTTCAACAATTGTATTTCGCTAACAGTGAATATAGACAGGTCCGTGTGGTGTCGGATTAAGAATACGGATTGTCACCACCCCTATTCATCCCGTGGGTATCGTAAGAGCCGACTAAGGGAGTAAACTACGGGAGAAAGAAAACTTTACACATACCCTATACCAACCCGTCTGGCCAGCGTGGTATAGTAGGCCAAAAACTCCTTTCTAAGGAGAGCCCTATGTCCAGCAGTGGACTATTAAAGGCTGTTGATGATGGTGATGAATATAGAATCTACTTAATGGGAATCGAACCCACTACTTCTGGTTTAGTATTTATAATCACTAGCCACTAGGCCAATAAGTCTGAGTGGTCCAAATGAGTGGTCATAATAAACTTTTTTACACATTTTTCACACCTCAAGCCGTTCCGCGTCTAATCACGCAATTTTCGTGAGAAATGAATTTCATTCATAAGGCAAGGTTGACGTTGGTCTTGTGGTTAGCCTGGGAGGGGTCCAGAAGGCGATAACTACCTGGACCCCTCCTAAACTGGAAGCGCAAAGAGGGCACACCGTGTGGTTTTAGTCGGTTCGAGTCCGACACACCGCCCCGCCGAACGAGAGCCCCGGCGGGGTGACGGTCCGAGGGGATTTCCACACGTAAAAAAAAAAAAAAAAAAAATGGTCTAGTGGTTAGTGACCCTGACTGCTAAGCCGGAGGTCGTGGGTTCGATTCCCACCCAGGACAAATATTGTGTGATGAACACGGTCATTTGATCTGTGTCTGGTTGTAATTTATCTAAAATATGTATGTATTTAAAAATATATAAGTATGTTTATCAGCAGTCTGGTTACCATAGTACAGGCTCTGCCTAGTTTGGGATCAGACTGCCGTGTGTGAGATGTGTGAAGTAGTTATTATTAAGTAGTTAATTTGACATAAACACGCTAAGACACTTCTGCATCCCTGTTTAGTATATAAAGTACTCTAACTCTCCATCCCGTTGCAATAAGAAGGGCGATGTGTGTTATTGCAACAAAACGAATTCCGATCATATACGAGTATTTAGTTTTCATGTTGTCTTTCGCTGTGTGGTTTTGTTCTTGCTCAGTCTACGGCTTTGCGTTTATTTAACTTTTTTTTTTCTTTTTAAAAGACAACTCCCGCACTAGGAATAAATCCTGTGTCGCGGGGGACTTTACAAACATACATGAAACCTACACAAAGTACACCCAGACTCAGAATAACAATTTGTGGATCACACAAAGTGTTATTCCATGTGGGGTTTGAACCCACAACACTCGGCGTAATAGGAAGCGGCGTGGCGACCGCTTAAACCACTACGCCATCCGTGCAGTTAAGTTAACTTTTTTTATTAAGTTGAAGTCTTTGTTTGTAATGTCAAAATAATGGGTTTTTTCTTGTTTAGACGGTTATTTGTACGATATCTAGGCCTAAAAACCAATTAATAAAAATCATCTATCTGTCTGTCTGTTTGTTCCGTAGTCTTCTAAACGATAGTTCTCTATATAAGGAGTACACTTTCAGGATTTATTTATATTACAAAAGAAATGTATTAGAATTATCGGACAAATTGGAAATCGTGATAGTTGTAGGCCCTTCTTCATTAAATATAACATCCTCACACTACCATCATTATACATATTTGACATCTGCATATTTGTATCCAAGAACATGAGTCACTTCGCGAGAGTAAAAGACAATCACAATTTAAACACACGCCACAGAGACAGACTATACCTACCACCATCAAGAATTAAAATGCTACACCAGAGCCCTTACTACATGGCTGTAAAAATATACAACAAATTACCTATCCACATAAAAAATGAAACGAAGACTACACTATTCATTAAAAAACTAAAAGCATTCTTAATTACAAAATGTTTCTATTCTGTTAAAGAATACATTGAGGAAAAAAACACTTAACAAACTACATTTCTTATTACACGGAAAACAGAAAGCATATACCTAAGTACAAATCATAAAAAGAAAAATCGGTCGTGATGCTCGGAAATGCTAGGGACAGTAGGAAAATGTGTATATGTATTAGTGATGTAGAATGTCGGGTGCCTTCGTATTTTTGCATGCTTTATTTGATTGTTATACTGTACTATTAAGTCACTTAATTTGTATTGTCCAAAAAATGCTTGTACTTGTGTAACAATTTATTCTTCTGCGTTCTCTCTCAAATTTTTGCAATGCCTGAAGAAGGCTTCTGAGTTGGGACTACTACATATAATATTATAAGATCATTGATGTACACTTGGTTGGCAAATAAAGATTTGATTTGATTTGATTTGATTTGAACTTAGGCTACTTTTCCTCTCCTTTAAAATTTTGCTCGATCTGGGAATCGAACCCACCAAGGCATCGCTTGTCAAATTAATTATTAAAGCAATTCTTTCACCAAGTGAGTGAGGTTAACTGTGGTGCGAACCCTGACATCCTCCTAATTCTGAATGGGGGTCAATGAGCGACGGTAGTAACTTACCATCAGGTGTTCCGTCTGCTTGTTTGCCCCTATATATTTAAAAAATACCCTAAATAACATTAGGGCAGGGAAATGATGCGTGGTCCGGATGTCTTAATAACAGCAGTTCGGGGATCCCTCCTATTACAGATGCAGAGTGGCACGCCGTGTGGTTTTAGTCGGTCCGATTCCGACACACCACCCCGCCGCAAATCCCGGTGGGGTGACGGCCCGAGGGGGTTTCCACACATAAAAAAGAAAGGGAAATGATGAATGATGATCGGTTTATATCCATTCTAACTTAACTAAATAAACAAAAAGTTGATATTACGGACGTGTTATATACAAAACATATGTTTCTCATTGATACCAGGCAACTATCGAAGGTTATGCCCTACAACGGAAACTTGAAAACAGTGCATTAAATACCAGGCCTATTAATTTTCTATTTCCTTCCTACTCACTAGAACGTAGGATTTTTAATTTTCCTGTAATATAATCTATAAAAGACTATTGGTTTTATAATAGTCGAATGTAGAGGTCAATTAAAGAATAAAAGTGCAAGAAAAGCATTTTGCTAACATGATCGTATCGTGTGGTGACGGATTAAGAATACAAAGTATCACCACCCCTATATATCCCATGGGCTCAGGACAACAGCACTGCAAAGAGAAGGAAAACTTGAAACAAACCCTGTACCAGCGTCTGGCCAGCGTGGTATAGTAGGCTAAAATCTTCTTTCTAAGGAGAGGCCTATGTCCAGCAGTGGACTATTAAAGACTTTTGATGAACATGATCGTATGAAAATTTGTTCCACGTTATGGGTCGAAATGATTGCACAGTTCTGCCTAGCTTCTGACCAACAAATCTGTTGTAACATATTAAAGTTAAATCATTTGTTATTTTTGGTTTAACGCGCTCATCTCACAAACTATCACTCAGGCTTTAATATCTATTCTTGCATTTCAACATCACCCTCAACAGCGTTTGATAGTTCACTGCTTTTCATAGGCCTCTCCTTAAAAAGGAGGTTTTGTCCTACTATACCACGCTGGCCAGAACGTGTTGGTATAGGTTTTGTAGTTTTCCTTCTCTTTGCACTGCTGTTGTCCTACGTAGTTTGCATTTGGTAGCCCAAATCTTAAGGATTGTTACAATTAAGTATTTTTTATCTAGCTACAGCGCTTAGGAGTTGAACAATTACCAAATAGTACACAGTAAGCTAACTATTGAAAAAAATTAAAATGTGGGAACTTCTATACTTAAACTTCACAAACCCGCTATTAAATTTTATTAATGTTGATAAAACCAGTGACACTCTCAGTTAAGACGAATACAAAGATACCTCGCAGGTCAAAATCCATAAAGCAGTTTGGTCTACAAATCGAGATACCTTTATACATATAATTGAAAAACAACCCTCCTTCTGGTGCAGTCGGCTAAAAAATGAATTGAAATTGATGAAATTTAAGTAACATAGATTATATGTAAATTTACACCTATATAGGGTTTTTCTTTTTCAATCAATGTAAATTAATTAAATTGAAGTGTATATTTGTAATGTCAAAGTAATGTCGAAGAGCGACTCGAATCGTCGATAGCCCAAACATCTCCGATCGGCTCGATCCCTTGGCGTTACATAGAGATGTGGCTTCACTCTGCATTCTCTATCGCATATATCATGGAGAGTGCTCCAAGGAATTGTTCGGGCTAATACCAGCTGCAAATTTCCGCCATGGTTCCACACGGCAAAATTTTTATCCTCATTACCTCGATAGTTGGCGCTCAGTGGAGTGTGTCTCGAAGTTTTTGCCCCGCACAACCAATCTGTGGAACGGGTTATCGTCTGCGGTATTTCCGGACCGATACGACCTTCAAACCTTCAAGAAAAGAGCGTACTCCTTCCTAAAAGGCCGGCAACGCGTTTGTGACATGTGTTGTTCATGGGCGGCGATAGTCTTCTTTCCATCAGCGGAATTTCCTACACTTCCCGTCTGCTCGTCTGCCCCCTCTAACATAAAAAAAAAACATTTAAGCGTACATAGTTATTTCCATGATGCCTACACCTAAAAATATTGTTGTTTCTAATAAGATTTTATGGGCAGGAAACTGACCCACGAATTATAATTTATTTGTCGTAGCTGACTATATAAGAATCAATTTATGATACTTTTCTACCAGAAAATATTTAGGGGTTATAGCAAAAACAATCTATGAAATTAGGGATAAACTCGATTTTTATACATATCTAAATACATAAATATATGTTATAGATAAACACTTTGTGTATATAAACGATTTCGTACGTATTGCGAATGATAAAACCACACATGAACAGTGAACAGATTGCTGCTAATTAGATAATGGGTGGATATTATTGTGTTATCGAATAAAAACAATCAATCTGTGTTATGTCGTGACACATAAGTACGTAATACATAGGTTTTTGTACCTAGGAATGTGCCTAATACATGTATAATGGGTTAAGAAGTTAAGATATAGATAAAGAAACTAGGCAAACTGTGGTAACCAGCGTACTGACAAACATCCATACTAATATTACAAATGCCTGTCTTTCTGTTCGTCTGTTTAAACCGCTGAACCGATTTACATGAAATTTGGTATAGAGATAGTCCGAGTCCCGGGAAAGTACATAGGGTATTTTTATCCAAGAAATCATACTTTAAGGGGTTGAAAAGGGGAATCAATAACCACTGAACCGATTTAGATGAAATTTGGTATAGAGATACTTTGATTCTTGAGGAAAGACATAGACACACCTTTTTTACCGCGATAACCGACATTTATTATATTATATGTCGCAGGCAAAGGCCAGTACCTATATATATTTAAATATATACAATAGATAAGTTATACCCAAACATAGTATTATTACAAATTGTTTTACGCAAAGGACAATCACTTGACCAGTTACTTGTATTTGGCGGGAACGGAACCTACGACCTCTAGCTTAGTAGTCGAAACCACTACTCACTAGGTCATCAGGCTGATCCGTGTTCTTCTTCCTCAGAACCTTTTCCCAAACTAGATTGTGGACTTTAAGTCTACTATGATACGGTTTAACTTGGTTTGTTTACAAGGAGCGACTGCCATTAGACCTACATAACCCGTATAGTAGCCGATAATGAATTTCTGTAAAAAGAATGTTGCCGCATTTTTTAGGTCTCCAAGTACCCGTAACAATTGCCACAGATGTTCTTATGGCAGCCGGGACCGACGGCTTAACGTCCTCTCCTAGGCGCTAGGCGTGTTATAGAAATAGATATATTTATTTGTCAATGTAGGTAAAATTTATATTGGATGATACATATGTTTTTTTAAATAAATCGCTACATTGTACCTATAGGTATACACATTTTAATTATTGTTAAATCCTAATTAAAATTAACTACACAAAACTAGACATAAAATTACACACAACTACACAAAAATAAACAAAATAACACAAATAAATTGATTAGACTTATAATCAATAAACTCAGTTGTAGAATAAAAGCTTTTTTTATGAGAAACTCCTTAAAAACTATTTAATTCTAAATCTCAAATGTCTTTGGAAATTTTGTTCTATATTATTGGAGCCATTTCAAATTTACTGTTTCTTAAAAGTGCTGTGTTTATGGATTATAATGTTATGATATTGGACCTATACTGAAAATATTTGAATCTCTTTTTCTTTATCTAACATCTGCTGGTTCTTTTTAATAAATAAATATGGATTGTTTTTTTGACGAATACTGCTTAAATTACATATCATACATACATTTTTTTGTTCTAAAAAAACTACATTTTTATCAGTAGAGTTTCCCCAGAACACTATGCCGTACCTCAAAAAGGATTCTAAGTAGCTATGATAGCCTAGATAGACTAGAAAGCTTGTATAAGGCATAAACAAAACTATTTAATTTTTTACTTAATTCCTCTATGTGCTGTTTCCATGTTAGCCTGTGATTTTCCTAAGAAAAGCATTTTTTTGTTTTTCCTTATTATGTCTATCAGTATAAGAAATTTTCCTTTCCAACCATTGGGGTACCTTCGTCCTCCATTCCCATATATCCTAAAGTGCCTATTGGTAGATGAGATGGTACATAGTGAAGATAGAATCCGTGTGGTGACGGATTAAGAATACAGAGTGTCACCCCTATTCATCTCTTGGGTGTCGTAAAAGCCTAAGCAGGACAACAGGACAACAAAAAGAAAAACTTGAAACAAACCCTATACCGAGCCGTCTGGCTACCTTTGTATAGTAGACCAAGACCTTCTTACTAAGGGGCTTACTTTTGGCCAGCAGTGGGCTGTTAAAGGCTGTTGATGATGATACGTAGTCACGTAAAGATATTTGTACATATAGTCATATGTACAAATATCTTTACAGAAATAAAACAGGCTAACTTTTATACTTTTTTTTTTAACTTTTATACTTATAAAGAGAAGTGCCGGTAACAGTAACATTGTCGCGAGTTCAATGGTTTTTTTCCATCTCAAAACAAAAATAAATTCTTTTGTTTGTTGTTCAAAATTGCCGAACACGACTAAAGAAGTATTCACTTTAAAAAAAAAAAAACAAAAACATATTACAAAATGAATTAAAACTTCCTCTATTAGAAGCGGTCTATCAAACTTTAAATTAAAACAATTTATGTCAAGTAGTCACTTTGCAGTCAGCGATCAGATCATATCTCGTCACATGACACAAATAATTGCCGCTAAAATATACGCGGATCAATTTGAAGACCTTGGTGCGGTGATCACGTGCGCGTGAGTTGACTTAAACAGTTACTGACTACTGTGTTTTTTAATCTGACTAGCAGGCACAATAGGCGCTGTCCTGCCTGAAATTAGAATTCTCTTTTTCTTTTCTAAGAAGCAAATAAACTGATGGGTTACCTGATAGTAAGTGACGACCTTCACCCACGGACGCCTGCAACTCAACACGGAGACGAGATCGTTGCTGCTCTTTGAATGCCTTGAGTTAGAGAGAGGGAGGGGGGGGGGTTAGGCTTTGGTTACCTCACTCACTTGGTCTGAAACTCAAATCAAATAAAAAAGTTAAGTTGGTACTCTGTGAATCATGAAGTGAGACCAATTAAAACCTAGGCTTGTACATACGCAATTACACGCACACACATACAACGAAACGACCCTTGTCAGTCAAAACGTCATCAAAAATGTTAACAATTTACAAGTAAAAATGCCGAATTGTGTAATGAAAGGGTAAAAATCAAACTACAAGAGATGGATAGTAGAATGGAATCGCATTTCACACATTAGTAAGCTTAGAAACAAAAATTTTTTTTCGGCCCGTCATAAATTTATTTATATTAATGTGTGGCGACTCGACACATAAACATACTACAGCGCCATCTAATGAAGACACATCGAACTACGGAGTAACTACTAAAATAAGAATTGCTAATCCTGTATCGCGATATAAAGAATTCCCTCGCCGATTAGCATATATACAACTTCCCAACATAAACCGTTGGGCCGCGGCCCGCCAGGCATGATCACCTCGCCTGGTCGGAGGATCCTCCCTTTGTGTTAGAGGGACATGACTCCCGTTCCTCCACAAATGTATTAAAAAAAAATGTATGAAAATGTTATAATAATGGTTGCTCCACTTACACAACTTTATAAAACCGGCGTCACTTCGTTCTTCACAAAGTTCCATCCTAACTTTTTTTTTTGTGCTGAGGTCTGAAAGTGAAATAAGAATTCCAAAACACGGTTTCAGCGCCACCAATTGGTTCTCATTCAGGGATGCAGTTCAATCCAACACAATTTTCTCATCTTCACATCTCGATTGGCGCCAATTTCACTGACATACTGTGGCGCATTCTCTTATTTTCTTTTTTTCTTTATTGCATATAACATTTATTACTATATTAGTTTTCACACTAATATAACACCATTAAAAATTTATGAAGCATTATTCAAAATAATCTCCATGGGCTTTAATACAGTCCTCTAAGGGTTGAGGCCAGTTATTGGTAGTAACACGCACTCTCTCCAATGGAACATTCTTCACTGCCGATCTTGTAGATACGTCGATCGTTTAGAGCATGCCATACTCTCTAAAACTAACCATAAACCATAATCCAGTGGATTAAGATCGTGACTATATGTCGGCCAGTTTTCAGCTCCAATAAAGTCAGAAACAAAAATATTTAACACTAATTGGCGCGAAAATGAGATAACAATGAATAGTTATATAAGAATGACAGATTCCAAATTCAAATGTAACAAATGTATTTATGGCCAGACTAAGTATTTTATGACACAAATTCACACAGCTCTGCTTACCATTAAGAACACAGACGTAAATGTAGATACGTTTTTAAAACTAACGACATTGCAATAACTATTGCAATAGGTATACACATATACGGCCATTGCCTTACGGACACCGTCCGTTAGACCCTGCCCCAATTCTGCCAACCGAGAACATAGATATTAATGGCTAACCACAATAATTAATAGATACTAGAATTTATCCATATGTCACCTGATCTCTTTTTTGTACTGATCTTATTTAATATCATTACACAATAATAACTATTATAACAGTCTACCTTATTGCGTTAAGATAAAATTCTATTTCGCCTGATTGCAAGATTGTTTCAAGAATTATATCACATCTGACAAGTTTAAAAGTGCAGTTTATTAGACTCTATTGGAAAGGAAATAACGATTAAAATTGTATGACCCAGTCTTACGAAACAAGTTGGTGTGGTAGATATTACTTTGCTAATTTATAGCGTGTAAGGCGAACATTATAAGTTATGAAAGATATAATAAGCATGTAGGTGTATAGGTCATGTTTTTAATTGGCAAAATAGGTCCTTTGAATTCTCTAGAGTCTATAGGTATAACGTTTTTAATTTCGAATAGTAATTGGAGTCTTCAACAGTCTGTCTCTCCTAGAATGTTCCAACACTTGAATAAATTGAACACGTTGAATATCTTAAAAGCATACATTTCATAAGTAGAGGAGGGGAGGAGGTTTATAATTAGCCTTTTGTTAAAACCCCCATTGACAAAGTATCACTACCTTAAAACACTGTGGTAAGCGTATCTCTATTTATAGAGGTATATATTCTCCTGTATCCAAGAGAGTTGATTGTGCTTGAAGAAGCAAATTCTAGTCTCTTTTAGATGGGAGTTCTTCATCAACTGGTTGTGGAGTAACGACTTTTGGCTTCTCTAACAACAAGGGAAGATTTAACTGGAGTACTTGATCGTATCGTTGTGGCCAAAGTAAATTTCAGTAAATAAATAATAAATCTCAAACATTTAAGTACGAGACCTCTCCTGGTGCGATACAGGCTCAGTGGTAGTGTTGTAGTTTGTTTGATTTTCGCTGAGAGATTTTTGAGTACTTAGTCTGTAGTATACAGTCAATTACATGATCTTGGTAAACAGTCTAAACGTAAAAATTAAAAGAAAACTCCTACTCAAAAATTAGTTCAACGATTAGAAAATGGTGGGTGATTTTCCGGGGTGGGTCCGTGTGCTGACGGATTAAGAATACAGAGTATCACCACCCCTATTTATCCTGTGGGTGTCTTAAGAGCCGACTAAGGGAGAAAACTACGCAGAACAACAGCAATGCAGAGAGATGGAAAACTTCACACGAGCCCTTTTTTGTTTTTTTAACGTGTGGAAATCTCCTCACCACTACAGCCGCGGTTTTGGGCGGCTGCAGCTTCCGCGGCCTCTTTGCAGAGGCCGTTGCCACCGGTGGCGAAGGCTGGGCTTGGGCTGCTTTTTGGGCAGCCCTTCTGGCCCGCCTTCGGGACTTCTTGGAGCCCCTCGCCTCCTGCCAACCCTCGTTGGAGGGGGCAGGTGCGGAGGGGCCCGGCAGGGGTGTCGGAGTGGGGAGCGGAGGGAATGCCACTCCGCTCCTCGGCGCTGTTTTAGGCCCCGTCTTGGCCGGCACTTTGGCCTGCGCTTTGACTGTAAAAATAAAAGTGGTTAACATTTCGGGCGTATTCGTTTTTATTTAGAAGAGTATGAGATGATTAGAGATTGAAATGAAGAATACAGTTTATTTATAACTTGCTTTATCTAAATATGCGTTATCGAACTAAATAGTTGCGTTATATGTTGTGCTATGTTACTAGCTGACAATGTAGCTTTCCATTGGTTAAAGATTTTTTTAAATCGTTTTAGTGGTTTAGGGGTGAAAGCGTAACAAAAAAACATAGACACAACGTTACCGTAAATGTTAGTGATTTTATTTGTAACATTTGTAATTGTAATAAGGTTTTGGCCTACTAGAATACACTAGCCAGATAGTTTGAAATAAGGCTTGTTGTCCGACACACCACCCCGCCGCAAACCCCGGTGGGGTAACGGCCCGAGGGGGTTTCCACACATAAAAAAAAGGCTTGTTTCAAGTTTGCCTTCTCTTTACAGTGCTGTTCTGCGTAGTTTGCTCCCTTAGCCTACTCTTAGGACACGCACGGGATGAAAAGCGATGGTGACTCTCAGTATTCTTAATTCGGACCACACGGATGACGACGTTCCTGTTCAAACAAGGTTATTACTATTTAGCATAAAGGTGGGAGTAACCAATATTGAACCGGCGCTTAAATTAGACCACTTCTGTATTTCTACCAGTGGTGGTTTCTGGTAGAGTATATTGGCACAAAAAAGAGCGCTACAAAATGGCGGAGTATTAGTGGCGCTGCTAGCGCTCCTTTTTGTATTGCTAGTGTACAAATTAGTGCCATTTTGATAGAAATACAGAAATAGTCCAATTTAAGCGCCGGTTCAATATTGGTTACTCTCCCCTACATATAGTGCTAACTTAGTCATAGTAACGCAGTCTTTACCTAACTTGTCCTATGCCGAGATGGATGGCTTTGTGTCCGTTTCATGTATGTTTGTAAAATCCCCCGCAACACATTCATACATATATTCCTCCCGGATATATTCCAAAAGCGGGCGTTCTTAAAAAAAAACTCGAAAAATCTTTGGAGCTAGAAGTCAGAATTATATCATCACAACGTCATCAGCCTATCGCAGTCCACTGTTGGACATAGCCCTCTCCGCTTGCACGCCACTTCGATCGACGGAATAATATACTTAATAACTTACAGGAACCATTGAAATATGACGGTGAAATACATTGTATTCGTAACTATGCAATACAGAATGGCCAAAATTATTTCGGACCGGCTGACTGTTAGTACAATGGATGGCATACAGACAACCTTGAGAATAAATGTACTGATTTATAGAATATAGAATTTACTAGATCTCTGATCACGACATTGATCAGTATAGTAGTATACTGTAGGTATTTTTTATGGTAACTGATCACCTGTTAGGTCCCCCCATCCACAAAAGCAGGGGAGAGGGAGTTTGGGCTATAATAACAATAAATGCCAAGAAAGAAAAGAAAGCTTAACACCGGTTTTCTGTTAAGCCGTTTATTACTCCGTTCGAGTATATTTTTTATGGATGATAGGTAATCTATGTCTTCACATACACATCCGACGGCGAGTATGCAATGTTATTGGTTTAGTAGTTATGGCGAGGAAGGGTCATCACTCATCACAGACGCATTCACAATGGGCCTTGGATTGTGGGTGAAATTTAAGCAGATAACTGTTGTTAGGTTAGAAAACGTAACAAATAAACTAGCCCAGATTGGAAATTATAATTTTAGTTAGAAGTATTATATGTTAATGGTTTGTTTCTTTTAGTCATTTTCTGTGTTTTTCATTTTTGTATTTAATTAATATATCACGTATCGCGAGGGTTTTTTTTTCACACACGGATGTCTGATCCGAAACTAGACAGAGCCGAAACTAGCTGCAAAACATACTTATATATTTTTAAATACATACATATTATAGATAAATTACACCCATACACAAAACAAATGGCCGTGCTCATTACAAAATATTTGTCCTGGGTGGGAATCGAACCTACGACCTCTGGCTTAGCAGTCAGGGTCACTAACCACTAGACCAACAGGAACGTCAATTCACAAACATACATAAAACGAACACAAAGAACAGCAATTTATGGATCATACATGATGGTCATAGTCACGCAATGGTCTTCGAATTACTGCAGTTAAGACAAATGTTTTATCATAAGTTGAGTCACGGAACGACGGCGAACTGTTGTCCTCGGGGTGACGTCGACGACCAACCGAAGTCAATCAAGGATATAATATGTTTATCAGCAGTCTGGTTACCATAGTACAGGGTCTGCCTAGTTTGGTATCAGACTGCCGTATGTGAGATGTGTGTAGCTATTATTATTATTACGTTTGCGTAAGAAGGCTGCTGAAGTGATCCGGCAGAGAACTAAGGTCACCGACATAGCGTACCGGATCAGCAAGCTGAAGTGGCAGTGGGCTGGCCATATTAGCCGCAGAACCGATAACCGTTGGGGAAAACGAGTTCTTGAGTGGAGACCGCGTCTCGGCAAACGTAGTGTAGGACGCCCACAGGCCAGGTGGAGTGACGATTTGCGCAAGATGGCTGGCAGGAGCTGGATGCGAGAAGCCCAAAATCGATCTAAGTGGCGTGCAATGGGAGAGGCCTATGTCCAGCAGTGGACTGCGATAGGCTGATGATGAAGAAGGCTGCTGTAAATTATTGCTGTCCCCATAACTACACATCGGCCTACACCACAGCTTGTATTACTAATGTGAGAATATTAATCACATAAGGATATAGGATGCCATGCTTCTGCTTTACTGGGTCTGCAGACTACTACGTCATCCAAGTACAGTTATCAAGTCTGTTGGTACATAGCGTCAGCATTGTAACCGCTGTCACAATCATCCTCAGTAGCTCTGTACACGATATCAATACCGCATTTCAAAATGGTCTCCTATTAAGTAACGGAGGCCACCGTTGCGTTACAACGCTCAATTTGTTTATAAAATGACCTCGTAGTGATTAATCAATAGTTTTATAGGACTCGCTTACAATCGAGGGCGATTTCATAGAACCATGGATTATGAATTTCAACAGTTCTACTGGTGCCTGTGGTTTTGTTTTTCTCATATACTTCTGTCAACCTTCATTGCTCTCAACGACTATTTTTGCAACAAATTGCAGTCTTATAAATGTAAAATGAAGTATACACCTTCTCTGGAGTCCCACCAATAAAGATAATAAACAAAGAGTTCGTCTAAACTAATATTCAGGCAATTTTGATGAATGATTTCGTTGTGTAATTTTGTCAAATAAGGTCAGATGGAGTTGAATACATTTATTAGCTAGTAGATTTTGCCTAAAAATTCAGGTATCTCGACAATGGCCTGAAACTTTGACTTGGAAATTGTTAAGGCAAAGGATACCACAACCCTCGGATGGAAAACGGGTCTCAAACCACAGTAGCTCCAAATAGCAAGAGTTGCTTAGCTGTATATCCCCGTTGTGATTGGATAGGCCTGATATGAACGGTAGATCAATATACTTGAACATAATTTTGCAAAATTTGCATAATTATTCCTAATTGGGAGGAGGTGGACAATTAGGTGGGCAAAGCACTTGTTTCTGTTATTTGCAGGTGACAATCAGTAGACCCGTCTGCTCGGTTGGCCTCTATGTCATAAAAAAAAAGTTTTTTTTTTAATATAAGACCAGGAAATGTAACAAACATACATACGTGTAAGATACATGTTGACGGGCTTGTGGCTAGTGGTTAGTGACCCTGACTGCTAAACTGGAGGTCTGGGTTAGATTCCTCCTCAGGACAAATATTGTGTGACGTGACGTGTGTGTGAGCACGGTCATTTGTTCTGTGTCTAGTTGTAATTTATCTATAATATGTATCTATTTAAAAATACATAAGTATGTTTATCAGCAGTCTGGTTACCATAGTACAGGCTCTCCCTAGTTTGGGATCAGACGGCCGTATGTGAGTGTGTGATATATATTATTATTATTATTATATACATGTAAAGTAGGAGTTATAACGTAAAGCAACACATTGAGACTGCACGCAATATATCGTGCATTATCAATTCTAGACCAATTAGAACTATTTATGTATTTACGTTAAACTTTACTAGGCTGGACGACCGCTAACATACGTTTTTGAGAGGGCTCTCAGTATTGTATGCTGTCTCTTCCTTGTTATTTATCCTACATGATGGTAGAGTCAGTCAGTTCCTCGTTTTATCCTCGCTATATCCAATATGTTTTGTTGGAAACCTGAAATGTGCGATAGAAACCGGTGTTAAGCAACTTTGGAGTGGCAGGCGTCAATGAGCGGCGGTTATCACTTACCATCAGAGTGCTTAGTGTAAGTTTATTTCATTTCAACTGGCTCTTGACAGTGAACGCGTTTGGCGTTGCTTTAAGTGAAGATTTAATCGCATCGCTGAACGCGGTCACCGTGACAAGCGGGTTGATGTGAAATAAACCACCATGCACCAGGCCCTCAGGTGACCCCTCTGCTCGTTTGCTGCCTATTCTCTATACCATGAAAAAGCACTTAACTAATTAACGTTACGTTGACTTATTACGTTGGTATACATAAGGTAAAATAAAAACATTCACACGTTTTATATTTCTAAGCATATATGCTCTGTTTTTTATCATGATCGTCTCAGCTTTAGGTCTTCCAATGCTTTGCATTCCTCCTTCAAGCCTCTCTCAATGACTTCCAAGATGCCCAGTATGAAGCGCCAACATTTACTGACAACCTGGTCATAACATTGTCATCTAACCACCTCGTTGGTTGGCATATTATTCTTTTTTACATTAAATGGTCATTAATTGACATAGTTAGCTGACATAATTAGGAATATATTGTACCCAATGCGCATCAAAACTACTCGTGTTACGCTCGTAGGTAATACGATTCGGTGCGCAGGCGGCGGTCCAGTTTAATGTTGTTTTGGATGACTATTATAGTTGCTTAAAAAATAAAACATGTTTTTGTTAACGTATAATTATTTTTGTTTTTGTAAAACTCATACATAACCTGTAGGTTATTTTTAGTGCAAATATTTCTGTCTACCCTCCACTTGGCTTACCTACATTCATGGACGTATAAAAAAAATCGGATAGAGTCTCGTTAACAAAAAACTGTGTTTGTGCAAATTACCCGAAACAAAAAAAATTTTGTTTTGTTATTAAAATCAATTCATTAAGGTTGTTAATTTAATAGTTACTAGTAGGTATATTTTTTTTTATATTCTTTTACCAAATTTTATAGGGAAAATGGAGTATGGCAAAATGATCGAATTTAAATATGTAATTAGAAATTGTAATAGTGGAAATGAAGACAACTCAAATATATTCTCACAAAAATTCTAGAAAAGTTTGTTGGCAATGAAAGCATTTTTTAAACTAAGAATTTGAACATACTTTCGTCGGAATAGAACACAAAATAAGTCTTATTAAATATGAAGCAGAAAAATATTTAACGATTCGATTTCACCAAATCTCCAAATTAGAGGAAATTTCAAGAACTTATCTACATTATTTTAAAAAAATATTAAGCATTTGGGACATTAAACAGTAAACTTTCGAATAAATAAAATATTTTTATTTATTGACTGTGTTTTTAGGGTATAAATTAGGGTAACTTGGCAACCCTTAAATTCATTCACACACAAAGAGCTGCCGCCATTACGGTGCCTCAGTTTTGTCTTAGCGGGAGTTCCGCCAGACTTCTTTACACGTCAATGCCTTTTGCCATTATGTTAGTCTGTTTTTTTTACGGTGCCAATGGTTTTTTTACGGTTTAAGGTGGCAAACGAGCAGACGGGTGATGGAAAGTAACTACCGTTGTCCATGAACGGCTGCAACTCAGGAGTCACAAATCATCCAAATCAACAGGAAGGGTGAGGAGGCGGGGTTGGTCTTCAGTAACTTCACTCACTTGGTGAAAATTAAGGAAAGAATTGCAAAATTTTTCACACCAGTCGAGACTATGCCTTTCCAAGGTTGCTGGAGACCAAGTCCAGGCCCCTCACTCCTCCTGTTAATTCGGAGGGAAGCGGGGAGAGGGGGCAAGACACTTGTGACTCTTCAGTTGCAGGTGTCAGGTGACCTGTCTGTTTATTTTCTGCCTATACTAAGAAAAATGCAGATTTGGCATTGAAACAAACCAGCATAGAGTTAAGCATTGTTTCTCGGAACGTGTAACATCGATAAAAAAAACACGAGTTTCGCAATTCTCAGACGTCTTTTTCTCATATTTTAGGCGGTAGTTACTGATCTACTTAAAGTGTCTTTTCATTAAAGAATATACCCACACCTACACCCGAGAAAATATTAACACGGTTACACATTTAACATCTTTACAATTTGATTGACAGAATGTAACGTTGTCATTGCAAAAGGAAAAAACGCAAAAGATTAAATTCAACCTTAAAACTATAACGGTAAAGGTTTAATTAAATTAATCAATTGGAACTTAAGGTTGAAATTCGTTTGATGTGATACTTCTTTGTTGATGAGTCTTATTGTGAGTTATTAGAGCATTGAATGAATTCTAGAACGTTGAAATGATTTTTGTATTTTTGTTTAGATTGAGTACAAGAATTTATCCACTTTGATACACTTGGGTTTTAACCGACTTCCGAAAAAAGGGAGAGTTCTCAATTTTATTGTATTTTTTTATGTTTCTTTACCTCAGAACTTTGTAATTTACTTATGATTCGATTTAGTAAATTCTTTTTTATTTTGCAGCGTATACTGCCCGTTTCAAATTTGATGATAAAATAATCACCATTTTGGGTGAAAATTAAGTGTATTATTTATTACATTTTTTTTATTACATTTTACCATAGAGACGACCGACCCGTTTTTAAATGTATTACAAAAGAAAAAAATACATTTAAAAATATAGAAAATAGTAGACCACCGTCAACGGGTACAAGGACCAAGACATCGGTGGTTAGAACTCCAAAGATAGGAACCTCCTCACTATACGAGCCGTGTCAAGGAGGACTGCCTTCTGCATCAGACCCTTGGTCCAGCCGTCCTACTTGAGCCTCGTAAGGTGTTAGTCGAGGCTCTTGGCTATCAATCCGTATTATTATTATGAAACAGGCGGATGGAAGTCGATTATATCTACTTAATATTAAGTATGTTAGCTCTGTGTGGTATGTGGTGACGTCGTGTGGTGACCGATTAAGAATACAGAGTGTCACCACCCCTATTCATCCCGTGGGTGTCGTAAGAGCCGACTAAGGGAAAAAACTAAGCAGGACAACAGCACTGCAGAGAGAACTATTAAAGGAGGACTATTAAAGGCTGTTGATGATGATGATGATGATGTTAGCTCTGTAATAAAATTTTATTTGTAGTTAATAAATGATCCGTCCGCTGTATACATCACCACCGTTGTGTAAATCACCACCCCTATTCATTCAGTGAGTGTCGTAAGGGAGCAAACTACGCAGGACAACAGCAGTGCAGCACTGTAAAAAGAAGGAAAACTTTACACAAACCTATACCAACCTGTCTGGCCAGCGTGGTATAGTCCAAAATCTCCATTCTTGGAGAGGCTTATGTCCAGCAGTGGTTGGCTTATGTCGTTTTGTTACTCAATCACGCCCTACCCGTATAAACAGATTTAGATAAAATTTCGCACAAAGGTAGATTAATCAAAGATACGTTAAAAGAATTCTAATTAATCTTCTTATCTTCGTTTCATGATTCATTAGGAGTGGGTTCACAACACGATGCAGTTATTGCTACTTTTAAGTAATAATCATATCATGGGTAGATTGGTTTTAGTCGCAGCGATTTTACCAGTGATTTGGTCATAGACAAAAATAAATGCCATCAAAATCATTCACAATTCTCAATAAAATACTTAATACTACTAACAATAATAATAATAATCCGAAGTGATTTTGTAAATTAGTCACGTGTGTAATTAAATTATTACAAATCATATGATTTATAACATATTGTGATTGGGATTTTTTTCCATGCCTAGTTCACTCTAGCCTGTTGGTCTAGTGGTTAGTGACCCTGACTGCTACGCCGGAGGTCGTGGGTTCGATTCCCACCCAGGACAAATAATTGTGTGGTGAGCACGGTCATTTGTTTTGTGTCTGGTTGTACTTTATCTATAATATGTATGTATTTAGAAATATATAAGTATGTTTATCAGCAGTCTGGTTACCATAGCACAGGCTCTGCCTCGTTTGGGATCAGACGGCCGTGTGTGAGATGTGCCAAATTATTACTTTATTATTGTTACTAGCTGAGACCCGCGATGTTACCCGCGTTTGTTGTAATAACCGCGGGCAACGCCGCGGGGCAAAGCTAGTCTAAAAAAAGTAGCCTAAGTTACTCCTCATGTCATCAGCTACCTGCCAGTGAAAGTCCTGTCGAAATCGGTCCAGCCGTTCCAGAGATTATCAGGAACAAACAGACAGACAGACAGACAGACAAAAATTGAAAAAAATGTTATTTTGGCAAATGTACCGTGTAAACATACATATGCATTTAGTAAAAAGCGGTTATTTTAATATTACAGACAGACACTCCAATTTTATTTATTTGTATAGAAGATTACTACACATACACAGTCGAAGAAACTCAATATAACTAAGGGTACAGTTTCAGAATTTCTGTTGTACAACCGGAATATGCTTACAAAACTGTAACAACTATGTTGATAAATATACAACAAAACATTGAAAGTAACGCTGCAAGAAAATAAAAGAAAAACACACACACACACATACATTCACTTATACCTTTCTCCTCTAGGGTAGACCGAGACAAGAGAACCGGCTGTACCGTTCTCACCTCATCCTTACAGAGATCACGAGTTTCCTCAACTGTTTTTAGACACTTTGAAGACTATTTTAAGTCCCACTGACGTAATATTGCAAGCCTATTGGCGTCTACCAGGCACATACCAGTACATCTATACGTCATCATCATCAACAGCTTTTACTAGTCCACTGCTGGACATAGGCCTCTCCTTAGAAAGGAGGAAAACTTGAAACAAACCCTATACCAACCCGTCTGGCCAGCGTGGTATAGTAGGCCAAAACCTCCTTTCTAAGGAGAGGCCTACATCTATACGTACATACAAATAAATAAAATTGAAGTGTCTGTTTGTAATGTCAAAATAATAGGTTAATTTCATGCTCACACGGTTATTTGCACGATACCTATGCCTAAAAACTAGTTTAAATATTTTTTGTTTGTCTGTCTGTTTGTTTCGGGTAATCTGCAAACGGATGGGCCGATTTTGATAATATTTTACTACCAGGTAGTTATATATATTAGAAGTAACATAGTCTATTTTTTCTCTCAGAAAAACCCACTAACCTACAAAATTTTAGTCGGTCCGGCAATCGAACCCACTAAACTTCACGCGAGTGAAGTCGCGGGCACCAGCTAGTTTCTAATAAACATACCTATATTTTATTGTTATATTTATATATATATATATCTAAATGCTTAATTATTATCATCATCAGCCTATCGCAGTCCACTGCACAGTCCACTGCTAGACATAGGCCTCTCCCATTGTACGCTACTTGGTTCGACCCTCGGCTTCTAATTTTAATTTTTTTATTTAAGATAAATTACGCCCAGACTCTGGAGAGCCATGATTCAGCACAATGGGCCGCCCAGCGGAGTGATATTACCGGAACTCAAAACCCCCTCTCCCATTATTCCTGGGTGGGGGGGGAGGAGGAACTCAAAGGGCGCAACACACTTGCAACTCTTGAGGCGTAGGTGGTCAATGTGCGACGGTAGTCACTTACCATCACGTGGACCGTCCGCTTGTTTGCTCCTCTACCCTCTTTTTTTCTGCGCAGAAATCCCCTCGGATACCACAGTGGTTGTAATTTCGGACTCGAACTGAATAAAAACCGCACGGAACCAGGAACCAGGCACCGGGAACCAGGTCTTGCACCCCGACTTACCTCGGTCCACCCACGGCTTGTATATGACCCCCTCCGATTACTTTAAAAACAAGCATCTAAATTACAAAGAGTACTATGGGTCCCATCACGCACCTATCTGACTCATGATAGCCATTTAAAATGCCAAAATCCCATGAAAGGTATTTAAAATGAGTAATATAATTATTATTTCCATATTTATCTACATAACTTAAAATGAAATTTCCCATACACGTATAGGGAAAAACTATGTGTTATGAACACCTCATGCGTGCAAACGGAGACGCATTTGTTGTGTTACGTCATGATCTTGATACCGCCATTTTCAACCGGTTCAGTAACTCACTACAAGGTTAGGTAACTACAGACCTCTTTGACGGTAAAAATAATATAATAATAAAACAGTGGCACGCCGGGAGTGCCGACAGAAGGGAAACTTGGAAATCCCTCCCCCCCCCCATATTCTAGGAGGCGGGAGATTCCGAAGCGGCTACCGGTGACTAGAAGGAGCTCATGGCCGGTATATTTTGGTTTTTTTAAGCGAAAACTTCTATAATTGGGTTTTTTGGATGGGAAAAACAATTGAACTCGCGACACTGTTAACGTTACCGTTACCGACACCTGTATAATAAGTTTTCACTTCTATCTTCTGTCGGAACTTCCGAAGTGCTACTGTTTTCTACGATAGAGATGGAATACGAGCAAATAAGAGCAGATCTTGATGGTAAGTGACTTCCTTCACCCATGGATACTTACAACTGAAGAGTCCCAAATGCGTTACCGGCTTAACACCATATGTTTTTTGAACTTTAAAAGTCGCATCATAATATCATTACGTGTACTAAATATACTAATTATTAGATCATGGAACGCAGAAGTTTAAAAGTTACTTTGGTCGTTACTTTTGCCTGACTCGATAAAAAAAAAAAGTGACGTCCTACACCCGGACTGACAGCTGATTTGGCAAATTCTCAGAAAATAGTTATGACTCCTGTTGAAATTATCTTAAGCTCCCATCACAACAAGGAAACTTCGATAAACGCATTGTATGCAAAATACGTCATTAGAAACCGCATCATGGTTTGTTACGTCACTATTTTATAAAGTTGCGTGTACCGGCGTATGGCACAAGCGGTAGCGGGCGGACGCTTATTAGAATTTGTAACTATTCAGGATAACTGGACGTGTGAAGGAAGGAAACGAAAGAAAATACGAAAATTGGTGTTTGTTGTTTGTGATATGTACTAGTATATAATATGATGTTTTATTAAACACTTTACGAATGATTGTAATACATAAATATTTTTTTTACAATTTTCTCGTTTTAAAGTATTCTTAATGTAATGATGGCGATTAAATAAAAAGAAAAATATCATAGCTATGGTTATATTGAGATAAAATAAATAAATTATGGTTTTTTGATAAGGATACAAACGTTAGATCAGAGAGATAGGTTGGATATACATTTGATAAGTATTTAAGTGCATGACGAGGTCATAGAGAAACAATATTAATAGTGCTAATTATATTTTATTTATATATATATATATATATATTATAATTCTTTATAGACCCAAACTGAACGTCAATTGCTGCTTCCTGATGTTCAGTTTAAGAACAAAATAATATGTTTTACATAGGAAACAAAACCTTCTTTATATATGAATATGAATGAGAAAAATATCGATGGGCATGGTACCAATGCAATGACAAAAGAGGTGAAAATAATTAAGACTTAGATAAGAGGTTTTTCAGTTAAAACATTAGAAGGGCTTCCTGGAAAATGGAGAATTAAAAACTGAAATAAAATGTTTTATATTTATATATTCTTATGTTGAACAAAACGTATAAAATACATCTTGATAGATCATAAAGTAATGAATAAATCAGTGTTTTGCATACACCTGAATTTGTTTCAATAATATTTATTACACACCGTAAAAGTGACGAGAAATGTATTAGATAGTTATATACAGAGGATGTAGACGACCTATGGAAAAGGTATATATCAGTATGTAATATTTGTAACAAAAGTAGCATAAACCAAAGATCCAAGAAACCAGTAAATAATAGTTGATTGTAGCTTAAAGAACCAATAGTTTTTCTTGACGTGATACACCTTACATAAGCCTGTTTGATTTTAAATTGAACGGCCTGTGGTAATCAAACTGCTGATAAACCTACTTATGCATTAAAAATATACTATGTACATTATACAACGTTCTCATAGACATAATAACACTCAGATAATCGTGCTCATCAAACGATTATATGTCCAGATTAGGAATCGAACCCACAAGATGTAGTTGTGGTTCAGTATTAAGTACTCCAAGTCTCGTTCCGTAAATCAAGTTAAAGATACGAGTAAATGAGAAAACTGCAATAACAAGTGCGCTTTCTTTTTCGTATTAAATTTTTTTGTATACGCTATTTTTAATTTTTAATTTTTATAATCATTCATGAATAATAAGATGTAATAAAAAATGTTATCGATAGTTATAATTTTAATAACTCGTAATGAAAATAATGCTGTAATTTAATATATATAAACTTTTAAATATATTTGTGCATGAAAACTATTGAAATGGGTACAAAATATAATTCTTTATGTAAAATTATATGAAATAAAATGTTAAAAATAAATAATAAAACGTATGACAACTTAACCTCATGTCAAACGAAACGTTCAATGGTGATAATTCTATATAATCTAATAGGGATTGACATAAATATTGCAAAAATTATGAATTTTCAATGTTTTTCTCGTAGCCGCATGTTAAAACTTTGCTTGTGTGCTTATATTAATGTAACCTTTCTGTAAAAAAAATATCAACCACAAACTCGACGGATGTCAATGGAAAGTTGAGATGAAAATGATTAAAACGGCTATGTACATAGATACAAAAGCATTATTAACGTTATTATTTAAAAACCTACAAATTTATCGAAGTTGCTGCTGCTTGTCGCTATCGCTTATCACTTGTCCTGTTGCCAGAGCTCAATGAATCACGGAGCGGTAGTACTCGCTGCTCACGCGGTCGGTTAGTTTCACTACCACGCCGGGCCAACGCACTCGCACGTACCCGCAAGCACAAGACCAGTGTCCGTCAATTGTGACCAAAACAACATTCGAAATTCGAACACGCGCTCAGTTTAAATTAAATCGGTGTTTTTATTAGTGAAGTGTAAACAGTGAGTTCTTTAATGGATATTTGAATTTAGAAAGGTGGAATTGAACGGTGAGTTTTAAATTCAGAATACAATTAAACATTTTTTTTTGTTTTAATAGGATTGATTTGAGTATGAACTATGTAGGTATTAAAAAAAAACAACAGATTCTAATTCATAATGTCTGTTTTTACGCTGTCGCACCTTAACTATTCAACCGTTCATTATAAAATATACGAGTAGTATTCCGCCGTCAGGAGTACAAAAAAAAGATATGGTAGATACGTTTCATAAAGAAAAAAGTAATGTAGCCAAGGGAAACATGGATCGGTTGGTAAAATCTTCTACTTAAAAAATAAAAACAAAAATGTCAGGTAATAATTATGGAGTTAAATGTAATTAAATATCGCCTACCCTCATGGATATGGCGGTAGGGTAGGGTAGGTGACTTATTGAGAATACGGAGTGTCACCATCCCAATTCATTTCGTGGGTGTGGGAGCCGACTAAGGGATAAAACTACGCAGGACAACATCACTGCAAAGTGAAGGAAAACCCAACCAACCCGTCTGGCCAGCGTGGTACAGTTTGCCAAAATCTCCTTTCTAAGGAATGCCTATGTCCAACAGTGGACTACTAACGGCGGTTGATAATGATGATGATATTCCTAGTGTAAATTGAGTCAAAAAGCTTCTAAGTACTCTGTTAGTGCAATAATATTTTCTAAAACTCATTACAATAAGGATTATTACATTTATTTTTCATTAGTTTGTTGTTACAACCTTTAAAAATAATTTAAATCTCAATCAAAGTTATTTTAGAAGGTTATAGGTGAAATCTAATGAATAATAAAGCAAAAATTGGCGGGCTGATTTTGTGCCACAGTTCCTGCGTTCACGGCTAAAAAAATCTCTTTTTTTTAATTTTATAACATATTGCCTTATATATTCACGCTATATATGTATAGTCGCCGCAGCTTCAGGCACAAAATAATTAAAAGAACTAGGTGCTTTAAGGAACATATTCTCTGTAAATAATAATCTTTTATTATTTAGGTACCGCTATAAAATACTATAAAATACTATCAATATACGCATATTCACGTCCATTTTTAGTCACTTCAGAGCTCCCAAGGGTCGTAGTGTGATGTTTTATAGCATAAATTACCTATTCCTAAGTAAATACTGGATCCAATACAAAAGGAATCATTAAAATCTGACTTATAGTTTCAGAGATTTTCGCGCTTAAATTATTATAGGCTTAATAGCTTTTACCCTCAGCTTCCCCCACGTATATGTCAGTAATTGCGTTAAAAAATAGCCTATATTCGTAAGAGGAATCAATAAGCTCTGAACCGATTAATTTGAAAATAAATATGCGATTACCGACATACACGTGGGCGGAACCGCGGACAAAAGTTCGTTAAATATATAATAGTAATCTTAGTAATTTTATAGACAAAAGGTAATTTACAACCCCTACAATAGTGTCACATTTATTAATAATTGAATGACTACACACTTCTGATTATAACCATTGTAATAGGTTTGTGAATCATTTCATTTTCCAAAACCCGTCTATTTCCCATCATCGATATCAATATTAAGTATTGATAAAGATAAGTAATTTCTTTTAATTATCTACTGTGTTGTTATTTATTACAAGTTTACGTTAAAGGAATTTTATCGTCGAATAACTACTCCGGTGACCTGTCATTAGGTGAACAGCAACGAAGAATTACTTAACACCGGTTTTCTGTGAGGTCGTGGTACTCTGTACTTCGGTCGAGCCTGCCCATATTTGTGCCGAGGCGTGGCTCTCCGATAGCCTACCTTTTGGTATACATATAGTTTGATACTTACGTGGTAAGTGACATGTATCCCGTTTTAGCTATTCTCGGAAAGCTATTTTAACTAAGGAGATATAGGAGCGCTATCATTATCAACAGCCTTTAATAGTCCACTGCTGGACATAGGCAGAGCCCTAAAACCTCCTATCTCAGGAGAGCCTTAGAAATGAGGTTTTGGCCTACTATTCTACGCTGGCCAGGCGGATAGGTACAGGGTTTATTTCAAGTTTTCCTCCTCTTTGCAGTGCTGTTATCCTGCGTAGTTTGCTCCCGGCTCTTACGACACCCACGGGATGAATAGGGGTGGTAACACTCGGTATTCTTAATACGGCACCACACGAATAGTAACACATAATTATATAGTATCAAATGTTTCAAAATAATTATTTATTTCATAGCATTTCGCACTTCACATTAGTTGTTTTTTATGAAGCTGAAGCTAGCCGACGGAGATAGCCGACGGACATAGCCTGCGTAGTATATGGCACGCCCCTCAAATTGAGTTTTTTTTTAATGAAAAAAGAGAGCAAACAGTCATTTTCCTGCATCAAATTACTATACAATGAACCAGGGCCTTTTAAGATGAAAAAAAATTATTTAAACAATCATATTAAATGAATAAACGCTGTTTATAAGCGAAAACTCGAGTTTTTCGATGGTAAATTTGTCCTAACTTTTTTCACAAAAATAGGATTGCTTTCTAATTTTGTATAGTTAATACCTAAGTATCATAAATTAATACTAAATTACTTTCACGTTGGCAGAAAAGTTATAATTTTTATTATTAAATGAACAATCAGACACGACTTACGATAAATTGAACGATTCGACGAAAAATCTGATATAACTCTGTTCACAACAATAGGATTGCTTTCAAATTTTGTATAGTTAATGCCTAAGTATCATATAATAATACTAAATAGGTTTTACGTTGGCAGAAAAAATAGAATTAACACAATTAATGAGTAAACGTACGTAACCAACAAAAAATACTGAATTTCGATAAAAAACCTGCTGTAACTCGATTCACAAAAATAGGATTGCTTTCAAATTTTGTATAGTTAATGCCTAAGTATCAAACAATAATACCACATTACTTTTACGTTGGCAGAAAAAATAGAATTTACACAATTAATGAGTAAACGTACGTAACTTACAAAAAATACTGAATTTCGATCAAAAACCTGCTGTAACTCGATTCACAAAAATAGGATTGCTTTCAAATTTTGTATAGTTAATGCCTAAGTATCATACAATAATACGAAATTACATTTACGTTGGCAGAAAAGTTATAATATTGATTATTGGATGAACCATCAGACACGACTTACGATAAATTGAACGATTCGACGAAAAATCTGATATAACTCTGTTCACAAAAATAGGATTGCTTTCAAATTTTGTTTAGTTGATGCCTAAGTATTATACAATAATATCAAATTACTTTTACGTTGGCAGAAAAGTTATAATTTTTATTATTAAATGAACAATCAGACACGATTACGATAAATTGAACGATTCGACGAAAAATCTGATATAACTCTGTTCACAACAATAGGATTGCTTTCAAATTTTGTATAGTTAATGCCTAAGTATCATACAATAATACCAAATTACTTTTACGTTGGCAGAAAAGTTATAATTTTTTTTATTAAATAAACAATCAGACATGACTTACGATAAATTGACCGATTCGACGAAAAACCTCATGTAACTTTGTTCACAACAATAGGATTGCTTTCAAATTTTGTAAAGTTAATGCCTAAGTATCATACAATAATACCAAATTACCTTTACGTTGGCAGAAAAGTTATAATTTTTATTATTAAATAAACAATCAGACATGACTTACGATAAATTGACCGATTCGACGAAAAACCTGATATAACTCTGTTCACAACAATAGGATTGCTTCCTAATTTTTTATAGTTTATGCCTACGTATCGTACAATAATACAAAATAGGTTTTACGTTGGCAGAAAAAATAGAATTAAAACAATTAATGAGTAAACGTACGTAACCAACAAAAAATATTGAATTTCGATAAAAAACCTGCTGTAACTCTGTTCACAAAAATAGGATTGCTTTCAAATTTTGTATAGTTAATGCCTAAGTATCAAACAATAATACCACATTACTTTTATGTTGGCAGAAAACATAGAATTTACACAATTAATGAGTAAACGTACGTAACTAACAAAAAATACTGAATTTCGATCAAAAACCTGCTGTAACTCGATTCACAAAAATAGGATTGCTTTCAAATTTTGTATATTTAATGCCTAAGTATCATACAATAATACGAAATTACATTTACTTTGGCAGAAAAGTTATAATATTGATTATTGGATGAACAATCAGACACGACTTACGATAAATTGAACGATTCGACGAAAAATCTCATATAACTCTGTTCACAACAATAGGATTGCTTTCAAATTTTGTATAGTTAATGCCTAAGTATCATATAATAATACTAAATAGGTTTTACGTTGGCAGAAAAAATAGAATTAACACAATTAATGAGTAAACGTACGTAACCAACAAAAAATACTGAATTTCGATAAAAAACCTGCTGTAACTCTGTTCACAAAAATAGGATTGCTTTCAAATTTTGTATAGTTAATGCCTAAGTATCAAACAATAATACCACATTACTTTTATGTTGGCAGAAAACATAGAATTTACACAATTAATGAGTAAACGTACGTAACTAACAAAAAATACTGAATTTCGATCAAAAACCTGCTGTAACTCGATTCACAAAAATAGGATTGCTTTCAAATTTTGTATAGTTAATGCCTAAGTATCATACAATAATACGAAATTACATTTACTTTGGCAGAAAAGTTATAATATTGATTATTGGATGAACAATCAGACACGACTTACGATAAATTGAACGATTCGACGAAAAATCTGATATAACTCTGTTCACAACAATAGGATTGCTTTCAAATTTTGTATAGTTAATGCCTAAGTATCATATAATAATACCACATTACTTTTACGTTGGCAGAAAAAATAGAATTTACACAATTAATGAGTAAACGTACGTAACTTACAAAAAATACTGAATTTCGATCAAAAACCTGCTGTAACTCGATTCACAAAAATAGGATTGCTTTCAAATTTTGTATAGTAAATGCCTAAGTATCAAACAATAATACCACATTACTTTTACGTTGGCAGAAAAAATAGAATTTACACAATTAATGAGTAAACGTACGTAACTAACAAAAAATACTGAATTTCGATCAAAAACCTGCTGTAACTCGATTCACAAAAATAGGATTGCTTTCAAATGTTGTATAGTTAATGCCTAAGTATCATACAATAATACGAAATTACATTTACGTTGGCAGAAAAGTTATAATATTGATTATTGGATGAACCATCAGACACGACTTACGATAAATTGAACGATTCGACGAAAAATCTGATATAACTCTATTCACAAAAATAGGATTGCTTTCAAATTTTGTTTAGTTGATGCCTAAGTATCATACAATAATAACAAATTACTTTTACGTTGGCAGAAAAGTTATAATTTTTATTATTAAATGAACAATCAGACACGATTACGATAAATTGAACGATTCGACGAAAAATCTGATATAACTCTGTTCACAACAATAGGATTGCTTTCAAATTTTGTATAGTTAATGCCTAAGTATCATACAATAATACCAAATTACTTTTACGTTGGCAGAAAAGTTATAATTTTTTTTATTAAATAAACAATCAGACATGACTTACGATAAATTGACCGATTCGACGAAAAACCTCATGTAACTTTGTTCACAACAATAGGATTGCTTTCAAATTTTGTAAAGTTAATGCCTAAGTATCGTACAATAATACAAAATAGGTTTTACGTTGGCAGAAAAAATAGAATTAAAACAATTAATGAGTAAACGTACGTAACCAACAAAAAATACTGAATTTCGATAAAAAACCTGCTGTAACTCTGTTCACAAAAATAGGATTGCTTTCAAATTTTGTATAGTTAATGCCTAAGTATCAAACAATAATACCACATTACTTTTATGTTGGCAGAAAACATAGAATTTACACAATTAATGAGTAAACGTACGTAACTAACAAAAAATACTGAATTTCGATCAAAAACCTGCTGTAACTCGATTCACAAAAATAGGATTGCTTTCAAATTTTGTATAGTTAATGCCTAAGTATCATACAATAATACGAAATTACATTTACTTTGGCAGAAAAGTTATAATATTGATTATTGGATGAACAATCAGACACGACTTACGATAAATTGAACGATTCGACGAAAAATCTGATATAACTCTGTTCACAACAATAGGATTGCTTTCAAATTTTGTATAGTTGATGCCTAAGTATCATACAATTATACCAAATTACTTTTACGTTGGCAGAAAAGTTATAATTTTTAGTATTAAATGAATTTGAGGGGCGTGCCATATACTACGCAGGCTATGTCCGTCGGCTAGCTCCGTCGGCTAGCTTCAGCTTCATGTGTTTTATTAAGAATTCCTGTATCGTGAGTTGATAGAATACATTGAAATTGATTAATACCTGTCCTTATTTCTTAATAAGAGCATTGTACGTATGTGAAATTTCTATGGAGGGGGGTTTTTCTATAACATTGTTATGAGAACATTACAATAATACTGTTTACCTAAAAAACTATAATAAGTACCCTCAATGTAACAGGTAACATTATAATACCAATAGTCTGTTTGAAGTCGGTGCCAAGCCAAATAGGTGCTTGATAGGCATGGTAGAATGTAGCGCGGCAGCTGCAACAGTCTTCGTGCTGCGCAAAACATGTTGAACGAGCTAAAGTGGACGCACATCTCCAATTATATTATTATTTTGAATGCTTTAAAAAGTAGTTGATAAGTTTGCGCACGTAATTGATCTGGTTGGTCTTTATTAATTAACAAAATCTTCGATGTTTCATTAAAATTATTTTGAAGTCTTAATTTTTCATTGTGCTAATATAAAGCTGACATAGACCAGTATTACTTATTGTGCATCGAGCTTGGCACCGACTTCAAACAGACTAGAAGGGACTATTGGTATTATAATGTTACCTGTTACATTGAGGGTACTTATTATAGTTTTTTACTTAGATTTGTAATTATTTTTTAATTATTTTTTAATTTTTAGTGCTCTTTGTCGGTGTTGTTTGAAGTCGGTTCAACTTTTTTTTTAAAAGGGTTTATTTTACCATTTTTAGTGTAGGATATGTTTGTAATGAGTAGATAAGTACGATATTTAAAACACTACGTACCGTAATGTATAGTAACAAACTGAAGTTTGTTAGATTATATTAAATATTATATTAAATTACTGCTGGACATAGGCCTCTCCTTAGAAAGTTGATCCACACAAAATTTAAGAGTTTTTCCAGAACTATTTTAATAAATTAAGTATAAAATTACTTACAAACGAAATGCGATGCCATCCATAGCAACAAAACGTCTATCCGAATTATTTTAACAAGATAAAATACAAAATTTCAACCTTTTCTTCTTAATACAACGAAAATTACTGTGGTGACATAAATACTGCAAGTTCTCTGCGCATCACATCGCGCAGTCTCTGACGGTTGCCATGGTTTGTTTGGCTAAAGAAATACTCGTAGCTAAAACACGTTGTCGGGGATGTCAAATTCCCAAAAATTGTGAGGGTTTCCCTCGATTTCTCTAGGATCCCATCATCAGATCCTGAATTGGTGGTAATGGGACCAATTCGGGAGCATACCCTTTCGATTACAAAAAGAATTTTGAAAATCGGTCCACAATTGACGGAGAAATCGTGGAACAAACATACATAAAAAAAAATACAGACGAATTGAGAACCTCCTCTTTTTTTTTTAAGTCGGTTAAAAAATAGCCTAAGTTACTCCTTATATAGACAGCTACTTGGTAGTCAAATATTATCAAAATCGTTATGAAGTTTACCCGGCAAACAGACAAACAGACAGACTGACAGAAAGACATACAGACAAAAAATATTTAAACTGGTTTTAAAGCATAGGTATCGTGCAAATGAACATGTAAACATGAAAAAAAAACTAATTTGATATTAAAAACACTTTAATTTTATTTATTTGTACTCGTACCTGCATATTATATTCGTACACTATGCATACCGGAATAAAAGATGTACTATGGACAGGATAGTTCTGCCATTTTATTAAGAAGAAGGACATGTAACTTCTTTTTGGGTATAAAACGGTTTGTGGACATCCTGACTTCGAGTGGGAGCGTATTTCTTACCCTGTCTGTGGAAGTTAGTTGCCAGTTTCTAGGTCGTGGTCCACCAGGGTACCTAAGTCACGGAGAGTAACTACATAAACGGGTCACTTATATACTTAAAACCTATCTTGAACTCGTAATTCCCGCAAACATAATTATATGTAACTACTACTAAAGGTGGCCTACGTTACTCGCTGATAATGTAAGCTTTACATTGGTGAAATAATTTTTAAAATCGGTTAAGTGGTTTAGGCGTGAAAGTGTAATAAACAAATAAACTCACTTTCACGTTTTTAATATAAGTTCCATACTTATATTAAACTAGCTTATAAATGGGTCACTAATACTAATACTTAATACCTACCTATCTTGAGCGCGTAATTCCCGTAAACATAATTATATATTACTAGCGTTTGTCCGCGTCTCCGCCTGAGTGAATATCGGTTATCGTGGTAAAAAGTAGCCCATGTCCTTTCCTATAACTCAAACTATCTCCATATCAAATTTCATCTGAATCGCTTCAGCGATTATTGATTCCTTATACAAACATCAACCCCCTTTTCAACCCCTTAAAGGATGACTTCTGAAATAAAAGTTATAGTATGTCCTTTCCCGGGACCCAAACTATCTCCATACCTAATTTCATCTAAATCAGTTCAGCGGTATAAGCTGGAGAGGTAACAGACAGACAAACAGAAAGACACACTTCCGCATTTATAATAATAGCACGTAAAGATATACAATATCTGCTCAGATACAATTAATTTATTCATATAAAAGAGTTCTTCATTTTAAAGACAACTCCCGCATTTGGAATACATCTTCCTCTGTCTGCGGACTTTACAAACGTACATGAAACGTACACAAAGAACACCCAGATACAGAACAACAATTTGTGAATCACTCAGCGCAGTAGTAGTGGTTTAAGCGGCGAGGCGACCGCTTAAACCACTACGCCATCCGTGCAGTCATACACTACAGTAGGTATAGCTGAATATGACATACATATGTTTTACATTATCTAAATGGATTAATCTTTTTACTTGATATCTATGAAATATTCTGCCGGAAGATTTCAGGTTATCTCAATAAGAATCTGCCGAAATCGAAGATATTTTATAATGTTTTACAGCGTAGTGCCGCCCTTAGAGTGCTTCCCGTTACCCCCGGATCAGGGGATATTTTACTTGTAGGAAATCGAACCTATGGCCTCTAGATCAGTCAGGATCACAAACCAATAGTCAAACCAGGATACAATTTTTTTTACAATATTCATCATCAACAGCCTTTACTAGTCCACTGCTGGACATAGGTCTCTCCTTAGAAAGGAGGTTTGGCCTACTATACCACTCTGGCCAGACGAGTTAGTACAGGGTTTGTGTCAAGTTTTCCTTCTCTCTGCAGTGCTGTTGTCCTGCGTAGTTTGCTCCCTTAGTCGCCTTTTACGACACCCACGGGATGAATAGGGGTGGTGACACTCTGTATTCTTAATCCGTCAGCACACGGACAAAACCAGGTTATTTTTTTTTTTACAAAATATTGATTACTAATAAGTAAAATTAGAAAAAAGCGATTGTTAACAATGACCCGGAAGTCAAAGAATCAGTTTAAACCGCAAACGTCTCTAATTCTTCGTAATGCTTACAGCTTCTTGCTAAGTGAATGAAAATATTTATTTTGTGCTTAGACAAAAAACTGTGGTGTACCAAAACCTGTTATTGACTGTCTGTGCTTGTATTAACTAAAACTCAACAATATATATTTTGACCATCAGGTGACCCGCCTGCTCGTCTGCCCCTGTAACATAAAAAAAATGTATATTTAGCAGATCTGGGACTGTTCGTCTAGTGGTTAGTGACCCTGACTGCTAAGCCGGAGGTCGTGGTGTTAGATTCCCACCCAGGACAAATATTTGTGTGATGAGCACGATCATTTGTTCTGTATCTGGGTGTAATTTATCTTTAATATGTTTGTATTTAGAAATATATAAGTATGTGTATGCGAAAACTGTATCAGCAGTCTGGTTACCATGGTACAGACTCTGCCTAGTTTGGGATAGGACAGCCGTGTGTGAGATGTGTGAGGGTATTATTATTATTATTTATAAAAACTCATCCTCATAGACCCGCCCTTTTCAATCGGATTCCAAATAAGCGGTTCTCCATCCTTATAATTTTACGTTTATTACCTAGAATTGAAAACTGTATTTTGATGACTGAGAAGTGACGTTTGAATAAAGTATCTGTCATCTCTGTAAAACAAGTCCAAGGAGGTTTATAATTACAGTGAGTTTGTTCAGCGAAATCGCAATTAATTTGATTAGTCAGTCCAGCTTGTTAAGAACAGTGTTGGACTTTAGCCAAGGGTGACGAAGAACAACCATATTTTTACTGAGCTTGGTTCTTCATTCTACAACGAATCTTTTACCTTTGTCCTGTATGTTCTTCGGTCTGACACATATTACAGTTCACCGTCGGAATGATAGCCAATAGTTTTGCGAACATTCTGAACAAGAAGGCTAGGGATAGGTCAGTAAAATGAATTCGACACATCTCCCACACGGTCGTCTGCTTTCAAACTGTGCAGGGCCTGTATGTACTATGGCAAGCAGACTGTTAGCAAACTAAAAATATAAAGAAAAAACAGTATAATAAATAAACTTAATTAAAAACATCTATAACATATCTATACTAATATTATAAAGCTGAAGAGTTTGTTTATTTATTTGTTTGTTTGTTTTTTTTTTGATTGAACGCGCTAATCTCAGGAACTACTGGTCCGATTTGAAAAATTCTTTCAGTGTTAGATAGCCCATTTATCGAGGAAGGCTATAGGCTATATATCATCACGCTAACACCAATAGGAGCGGAACATCAATGAAGAATGTTTAAAAAACGGAGAAAATTTATTGAGAGACGCAGACAAAGTTGCGCGGGTCAGCTAGTGTTATAATATAAAGACCGACGTCCTCAGAACACACTACCGAAGTTTTATGACTATCTGATTAATGGTTTCGGAACGCATATAGGACGAACATACAAACATTGATTTTATATGTATAGATGACGCATACGGAACCCAACAATGTTCAAGGACGGTCGGTGACATTTGTGCGACGTGCGCGAGGAGAGGAAGTAGAAAGTAAGGCTCGCCACACACGGCGCTAAGATTTTGATTAAGAAAAAATCAAAATGATTAATTTTATGTATTTTATATGCGCAGTATCAAAACTCTTACCAACAATTTTGTTTTTCTTTTGTTCATAAATATGAAATCAAAGGTACATTACATAATACCTACCGTGAGTCGTTAACCCGACCGAATGACGTTGTGGTTAGACGGACTGCTATTCCAAAGGTCGCGGGTTCGATTCCCGCTCAAGTTAAACATTTGTGTGCATGAACATTTAATGTTTGATTTGTTCTGGGTGTTCTTATGTATAATAAGTATGTATTTACAAAAAAAAGTATATATGTATTTACATCAGTTGTCTAGTACCCATAGTACAAGCTCTGCTTAGTTTGGGACTTGATGGCGTTGTGTGAATGTGGTACAATATTATATAATATTATTACCCGTAATACACAATTATAATAGGGAAGTGTTATTAATATTTTATGCAGTGAACCAACTTTTAAAACTTGACATAGGTCAAGATGATAATGTGAAGTCTATTTACAATGCTGTTCTTATGTAAATATAATGTGTATTCATATAAAAACGAGATATCTAAGTATGTATTAGCCGCAGTATATGCCCCATGGTACAAGCTGTACTTATTTTGGATTTAAACAGCACCGTGTGAACACCCCTTTTCATCCCGTGGGTGTCGGTGCCGACTAAAGGAGTAAACTACGCAGGACAACAGCACTGCAAACAGAAGGAAAACTTGAAACAACCCCTATACCAACCCGTCTAGTATAGTAGATTAAAACCTCCTTTCTAAGGAGATACTTATGTCCAGCAATGGACTAGTAGAGGCTGTTGATGATGATGTGTCGCAGGGCATTTCCAAGAACTCACATGACTCATAAATAAACTTTTCAGAGTAGATTCACCTTTAACCGGTTGAAGAATTAAAGTCAATTTTGTCCGAGAGGTTTAAGTAACACGGCGTTATCGTTATTTGTGAAACAGCGGTCTGCTTTCAAATTTGGAAGTACTTTTACTGACGAGCGGAGCGTTAAGCGATAAATATATGTTTCTGCGCAAAATATCAAAATAAAAAAGATTTTCTTTATTATTAATCAAGTCTTCTGAATATCTTTTACGTACGTGTTCTTGAGGCTTCGAACAGACAACTGATTGAGAAGAAGCCTAAATAAACTCAGTCAGGCCTTTTGAAAATCTCAGTGATTATTCATTAACGCTTCTAACTTTAAATATTTCAGTTATTGACAGATTTAATAGTCACTAATAAACTCACATGAGAATGTCATTAATTACCCCTATATCATAAAAAAAGCCGAACGCCCTCCTGCCTTATAGGAGGAGCCCCTCCATTATTGCTCATCATTGAGTTGTACATCAGGTAACCCCACTGCTTGATTGCTCTCTATTCCTTAAAGTTAAATACGTAATTAATTATATCCGCTACGCTAGTTTAAAGTTACAACCTTATTGATTTAAAAAAAATACTTTGAAGTATAATTTTAACTTAATTTAGCGAATGAATTGCAAGTAGTTTACATTTAATCTTGCCAATTACTACGAAAAAAGTTAAGATGAATGTGTGACAGAACGTATAATTTTAATTTAATTTAGGTCAGGTAATTTAATGTCCGTGTGGTGACGGGTCCGTGTGGTGACGGATTAAGAATACTGAGTGTCACCACCCCTATTCATCCCGTGGGTGTCGTAAGAGACGACTAAGCAGAACAACAGCTCTGCAGAGAGAAGGAAAACTTGACACAAACCCTTTTTTTTTTTTTTTTTTTTTAACGTGTGGAAATCCTCTCGGACCGTCACCCCTCCGGGGTTTGCGGCGGGGTGGTGTGTCGGACTCGGACCGACTAAAACCACACGGTGTGCCACTCTGCGCCTGTAACAGGAGGGATCCGGGAACAGCTGTTGTTAAGACATCCGGACCCCTCCTAGCGCCAGCCCGCTCCTGGTGCGGGCTCCGTCTCAATGTGGATGTTCCTCTCTTTAGGCGACGTCCGGCACACGCGGACGCCGCCCCCTCGCGGCTGGCCAACTAATGCGGGTGGAGGGGAAACTCACCCCGTCCACCCGCGGCCACACTCAGGGCGGCATGAGGCTGTGATAGGCGGGCCTCCGCCGCCCGGTTCGCCGGCGGCGGATCGGGTCCGAATGGAGGTCGTCCTCCCGGGCCCTCTCCGCCGCCTCCTTCCTCGAGATTACTACCTCGCAGAAGGTTGCGACCGCGGTAAAACAACTGTCGCTACCGGCCATGGAGCGTACTACGGCCGGTAGCGAGAGATCCACTCCGATGACTGCAGTGAGGGCCCGGCGCTGCGCCGCCCATGCGGGGCAGACCGCCAGCGTGTGCTGGGCCGAGTCCTCACTGCAGTCGCAGTGGTGGCAGGCGGGACTCAGTTCCCTCCTAGCGACCGTGTGCAGGTACTTTCCGAAGCAACCGTGCCCGGAAAGCACCTGCGTCACCCGGAAGGAAAGGGTCCCGTGCTGCCGCCCTGCCCACTCGGCGATGACCGGCTGGAGAGCCTCCACGGCGGCGAAGCCAGCACGTGGAGTCTCCAGCCGGAACGACCAACGAGCCATCGTGGCTCGGCGAGCGGCTTCGCGCCACTCGCGCACATCCTCGGGCGGAGGGCGAAATCCGCTCTCCGCCCGGGAGTCAGCCACTCGCCGATAAACTTCGGCGAGCACTTCCGCCTCCAAATCCCACGGGGGAGTTCCGGCCAATGCGCATGCCACCTCCGTCGAAACGGTGCGGTAACCGTGTATGGCTCTGACCGCCATTACCCTCTGAGGGCGCCAGAGGCGTACCCTATTCTGGGCGGTCAGAGCCGCCGCCCACACCGGTGCACCGTACAGTGCCATTGACCGGACAACCCCCGTGTACAGCCGTCTTGTCGCGACGCTGGGTCCACCCATATTGGGCAAAGGTCGCCCTAGGGCAGACGCAGCGCCGACCAGCTTTGGAGCAAGCTGTCGGAAGTGCTCGTCGAAGAGCCACCTCCCGTCGAGGATCAGGCCCAGATATTTCATCTGGGCCCGAACCGGTACGAGGACCGAGTTGACCACGATTGAGGCGCCAGGGGGCGGACCACGACGGGGCCCATGGAATAACAGGGCCTCCGTCTTATCTAGGGCCACCCGTAAGCCCAGCGCCTCAATGCGCCCGACCACCAGGGAGACTCCCCCTGTGGCCAGGCGCGCCGCCTCTTGGAAGTTTGCCCCCCGGGCTGTCACGAGGGTATCGTCTGCGTAACAGATCACACCCAGCCCGGGGGGGAAAAACCCTATACCAACCCGTCTGGCCAGCGTGGTATAGTAGGCCAAAACCTTCTTTCTAAGGAGAGGCTTATGTCCAGCAGTGGACTATTAAAGGCTGTTGATGAATTTAATGTCAGGATATGCTTAATAAGTATGTGTATATTTGTGGAAATAACACGGGGCTCTCATTTCAACTACTCAAGAATTTTGTATTTCAACGTTTATGAAGCCAAAACTCAATTTGGGTGTAATACTGAGAGGAGACCGTTCATTTTCACGAAAACCGTCATCAGTCAGAAAAAAACTGTTACAAGTCATAAACTGTGTGCATTTATATAACTCGCAAGCCAGTTAGTTCTTAGTGCAAAGTACACGTATGATTTGGGCTCCCTACTTATCTGTGCGATACCAGTAATACGTGGTTTTACTGTTAGTTAAGACAAATGTCAGATACGACAGACGAGTTATTAATATGTTTTTGCATGACAGTTTTTGATATCTTATCAAACAAATGTGTCAAATACCATTTTAGCGGCTATTCCTAGATCAAATAGGATACCACGATATTAGAACTGGAGAAATAAAGGCTACGAAAATAAATTAAACGAAAACAATAAACAAGGAGGATATAGTAGCAAATAGGATTTCCTATTTAAGTTGAGTGGTTGACAAATCGGGCTGATAGAACGACTGGACTGGAAATCATCTATATATATTTTCTAAGTAAATACTTAAAATGTATAGATTACACAATCAGAATTGGCATTTTTATGTATTTCTCCCACTGGCTTACCGGTGGGGCGATGTGTCGGAATTGAATCATCCAAAACCAGACTGTTACTATACTGTGCATTAAATAGGATTTCTAGGAGCAGCTAAAACATGACCGTGACCACTCTTAATTATAAATTGACCTTTTAGCAAACAATTCAGATCTCTAGTTAAGTGTTTTTATTATATCTTTGGATTAAAAAGATATGTTTAACACAGTAAAAAAAGTGTAGGCACATGTACTTTACTATTAACTATGTAAAGTCGGGGTGTTTCGCCGTGGGGTGTACGCAAGAAGAAAAGCAGTCTATCTATGTATACATATAAAATTATATGCCCTGACTGGCTCATTGATTAATCAAAGCAGAGATTAAACCGCTGAGGAAACAAATTTCAAATTTTGGCAGCTGATGCAAGAAAGGATTTAAAAAAAAACACTTCTAAGAAAGTGAGGGTAAAATAACGGATTAACGGTTGTATGAGAGTTGTTGTTGAAAGTTAGAAACACGGAATTAGATATAAATATGTATAATCACGCGAGCGAAGCCGTGAAAATAGCTAGTATATGTATGTATATGTTGAAATGTATTTGTAACTACCGTATCTTTACAGTTTCCTAAGACATCTGTTTATAATAATAAACACAATTTATTTAACGATGTAAGACAACAAAGGAACGGAAGTAAGGAAGCAATAATTTACAGGCGCCTTTGTCGCACTTGGCAGCTTTGCACTTGGCACTTGTTGTGCTTAATAAAGGGCTCAAGGCTCAGACCGTCACCCTTAGTCATCGACTCAAATATCTAAGTACTAACTTGATGTTTTTGTTATTAAATTAAACCGTGTCGTGCAGAGACGATTTAAAACTGGGCAAATAGTAGTTCAATAGAGTTTTTTTTTTTAAATTTTACTCAGCTGCGATGAGAACAGGATTTCTAATCTAACAGTTGGTTTGTTTGGTTGAACGTGCTAATCTAAAGAACTACTTGGTTCCAATTGAAATATTCCTCTAGTGTTGAATAGCCCATTTATTGAGGAAAGTGCACATCATCTTTACCAATAGGAGCCGAGCATGAATGAAAAAATATTGCAAATGGAGAAAATTTATTCCTTTTGTCAAACGCTGACGAAGTTGCGCGGGTCACGCAGTAATTTTAATAAAATAGGTGTTTTTCTAGAAACATTATAAATACAGATAATTTTTGATTCAGTTTAGCATAATTATTACATAACAGGTCCATCTGACCTTGAGTTCTCGACTTCTTGAATTCTAGCATCAAGAGTTTTTTGCAGTTTTGTTTATAGTAAATTAATATTTATAATTTTAAATTTAATGTCATTTACCCAACTGCTAAATTCTGCTGCTGCTGTCTTAATCACTAATACTTCGGGAATTCATCATCAAAATCAACAGTCTTTAATAGCCCACTGTGGGACATAGGCCTGTCCTTAGAAAGGAGGTTTTGACCTACTATACCTCTGACTTGTAAAAATATCTGAAAAGATTTACTAGCAAAAATAAATACCGTTTCATTTCATAATCCATCATCACACGGACATCTGCCACTTCGGTAATTAGCTAAAAAAAATAAAGGATTCGCAAACAAAGTTTGTCTCATAAATATCTTATTAAAGAAAACTACTTTTATGATAATTCATGGGTATTTTAAGGTGCTTGTTTAAACCACATGAGGACATTGACTATGATGTTTCTATTGTATCGTTATCTTAATTAATAGATCAACTGGTTCTGGACTATTTTTCAAAGTCGATTATATTCAATTAAATTATTTATGATATATATGTACCTGTATGAGGAAAATACGCATCGTTTATCTATTAAGTAGTAGCAACAAAATAGAACTACGATTAACATAATTATTTTTTTAAGAATACCTATTTTCCTTCTAGCAAAGCACATTTGATTTTTGACAACATTACGTAATTTTGTTTTGAACTCTTCGAATTGCACAATTAAATTGTCGTTTATTTCTGATATTGGAGGGGGGGAGCGGGGGGGGGGGGGAAACGATCATATCGGTCTACTAAAGGTAAGTGCCTATCGCCGTTGCATTTTGTAACTGTGACGACTCTAAATTTAAACATCGGCAGGAAATTCTTAAATATCACAAAAATACATAGTATTTTCAAAACTTTATAATATTTCTGTTTAAGTTTTATATGTTTATGCAATTCATAAAAATAACGCTCATTTGAATCAGTTGCTGGTACATAACATCTACTTTAATCGACTGAGTTTGTTTTTAGCTAATAAGTAAAAATTCGACAAGTTTTTTTCTAATGCAGCAGTATGTTAACGATTGAAAATTATTCTTGAGTAAATTTGTGAAATAACCGATTGTTTTTTTTTACATTTTAAACTATGTATATGGATTCTGAAAATAGATATAAACAGATTCTGTGAAACATTTGCCACGTCAACGGTATCATAGTCACTGATAAAACCAACTTTCATCAGCGACTATCTGCTTGTTGGCTTATATTAAAAATTAACACCCAACAAGGTGTAGATTTGGTCAGATAATATTAGCAAACTATTAACATTCGCTATGAGTGACAGAGACGAATGATCCCACTTTGTCCTCGTCACTGTTCAAATTAGTTGATGTTCTTTGCTTGACTTTGATATAACGGAGGTAATAATTTAGGCTTATTATTCTTATGAACAAAATAAAAACTATACAGTGGTATTTATTTATTTAAATCCATGGGGCATTCTCTCCTCTTCTCTCTCTCTCTCTCCAGTCAACCTTCAGGTGATGTAGAAATATGATGCGGTAGGTGCAAAAATAAAATATTAAATTTGACATAGTAGAAGTCCAGAAGTATACGACATATATACATAATATATTAACACACATACATAAATTAAATTTAATGATATTTATTTACTTACAGAAATAAATATCATTAAATTTAATATACAGTGAAACTTGGATAAGTGGCACCTGAATAAGTGAGAAACCTCCATAACTGGAACTCATGCTGAGGTCCTAACACTTTGGCATTGAATTACCTCTGTTAGTGGGACGAAGCAAACCTGGGATTCGTTCTTTCGATTTTATCGTCATAGTTACCTCAATGTATAACTGAGACAGCAAATGAATTTTATATGAATTAGCGTCTGTAATTGAGATAACATTGTTTTGTTTGTTTACTTTATTCTTATTCTTCCCGCAAATTCCGCACTTAACTAATTTTGAGCCTCAATGACCTTCAGTTTTAGTTTTGCTTTACTGTCATATCCTATATAAATTTAGTAAAAATATCTAAACGTGAAGCAGTAAAAGCACTAGAAACTTTACACAGTTATTTTCAAATGACATCAATTGAACCCCTCTGTAAATGAGACAGATATTTATTTATAACTGGATATCTGAGACACTCGGTAAGCAAGACAAATTTGCTGGTCTCTTGATGTCTCACTTAACCAGGTTTCACTGTAGTATGAAATTACTCAGTCGGGTACTAGCGTTGTGACTGTTCTGCCAATTCACTCAGAAGAAGATCGTGCATTTTGTCTTGAATGCAAGGCGGTTTGTGGACATGTTATCTTACACTGTCCTATTGATCTATTGGCTAGAGACCCTGACTGCTAAGACAATGATTCGATTCTGGACAAATATGGTGTGATCAGCACGATCATTGGTCTGTCTCTGGGTATCATTTATCTGTGAGATAAATTTAGAAATAGGTATATAACCATGTTTATCAGCATCAGATGGCCGTGTGTGATATAACGATGACCGTCTCTGGCCTGTTTGAGCTCTAGCAGTCTTAGTAACCTAGTCCTAGCGGTATTGCTTACCTGGCTTCTTCGCAATATCCTTTTCCCTCATCTCAATTTACCTTCTTATTTTGTTCCTGAAAACTTATACTACTGATGCCAAATCAGGAAATTTTTCCAATCTGACTAGAGATTATCAATGTTCTAGAGATCATCGCGTTTAAACATACGAACGAAAAACTTTAACCTTATACGTTTATTCGTATAGATAAGATTGATTCGAGTTCTGCCTATATCCTTTTACATCATCCTCCAAGCGTTTTCACATACCCACTAGGTTGGGGTCGGCTTTCATTCTCCAAATTCGCACACCAAATACCAGGCGAATTCTAAGATCTGTAGAAAGAATGTTGTCGGACTTTTTAGGGCTCCAACTACCAAGACAAGGGGGGGGGGGGGGACTTAATGTGTTAGGAATGGTCAGCCATCTATAGACGGAACTGACTAGGATTGCTTAACTTTCGCAATGTGCCAACGTACTCGGTTACCATTTAGTCACGAGCCCCTATATCCTTTTACATTAAATAACACAATGTATTATCTTTAACCCGTTTACAAAACCTTAATGCCTCCATTACGTGCTTAGATCTCTTGTCAGTAGATAACTAATAAATAGATAACGTTGTGTAGTTTGCTATCGGCCTTATCAACTCATTATTGTTCTACGTATCAGATGCTCAAACACACCTGATTATAATTAAGTTTATATTGTAAAAAGATTAACATTGATTGACACTGTTATTACTTAAATATTATGTTTGGAAAACACGTCTTTAACGGCCCGGCGCTAGATTTTTCAATTGTAGAATCACAGGCTGCATTCCCACCGTTACATTGCAAAAGTTTTTAAAGAAAGAAAGAAAAACAACATTTATTTCATAAGTGACGTTAATTACTTTGTTTTAAAATATTATTAAAATTAAACAGTTATTAACATATTTATAACTAAATAAAAAAAGAAATATTACAAAAATAATAAATTATGATAAAAGGAAAAAAGCAACATAAAAAGTCTCTTCCACGACACTTATTAAAATTGGTCACCATTGATGAGATTGATGGTTGATTTTAAGTGGTTTCTTTTATTATTGGACACCTGCCTGAAATAAGCCTCTCTTGGGAACAATCCCAAGGTAGGGCCGTTCTGAAAACGATAGAATAAGAAGGGACAATAGGAAAATGTAAATTCTGGTAAGAATAACAACAACAGGTATACAAAAAGCACGTCTTGGATTAGGCACAGGTATGAGACTACAATCGCGTCATTATTTTAATTTTAATACCGTTATCGTAATTATTTTAATAGCGTCATTATTTTAATAAATTACTAAATTATTACTTAACGCATCCAATATCTTACGTTATTATATATATCTACTGATTACTAACTTCATCCATCTTGATATCGCCGAGGATCGACCGATAAACTTGACAGACTGCCGTTATATAAGAAACTTGAATGTAGTATTACCACCTGTTGTCTTCGACTTCGCTCGCTTTTCATTTATATCCCTCCGTAATAGTACTGCATGAATTTGGTGGTTTTTCTCACGTGTGTGTCCACACGTACATCGAAAAACATACATCAATACCATCTAACGAAGACACACCGAACTAAGGAGCACTACTTAGGTATCCTGTATCGCGCAATGAAAGTTCTCTCACCCATTAGTATACCTACATTATACAACTCCTTAACATCAACTGTTTCACATCTGTATTTTGAGCATCAGAACGCACGCATATACACGCCGGTACCACGCGGAAGGTCGTTTCGCGATTTGATAAAGGTCCAGGTCACCATTATAACGATGATCGGCTAAGCTAGTAAGATGCGAGTGCAGAACAACAAACAAACTGACATTCACATTTATAATATCATCATCTTTTTTCTCTTTTTATAAATATATTTGAGGTCTGCACAATGAGTTTTCTTCCATTCTTTTCTATCACTCTTCAGTTCACTGCTTACTTCTTTTCTAGCGATACCCCTTTTCACGCAGTTTATCCATCTTTTATTTGGTCGTCTCTCTTGTATCCGTCAACTTTCAAAACATTCTTCACTACATTTTGCTAATTTCTCACTATCATAACCATCCGCCTACCGCCGTCCGCTGAACAAAGGCATTCCCCAAAGCAGTACCAATCATCCCGGTCTTAGGCAATCCGCATCCATCCGCTGGCAGTCATTTTGCTCATCTCTACGCATCAGCGGTTTATAATCATCTCATTAACTCATATTTATAATATCAATGAGTGTTATTTCCTTATTGACTTGCCACACCTTCGCTCTTTCGTTTTAGACCTTCATCTCAATATTACCGTTTCGTCAGCTGACGTCCACCCATCCCTACAAATGACCTCCAAGAAGTTATTGTGTTTGTCTGTATACAATATGGCGATCTATTGTTTTGTGTAGGCGTTTGAATTTATTTGGAGACTACTTTACTTCCGTTCAGAATATAAAGTAGTTACAGATTGTAGTAAAAGATTCTAATCCGTATGCTTTGTGTGAGATTTTTATCGGATTTTATTGCTTATTAATGTTGAGAATGGCATGCTTAAGGAAGTTACCGCGATGTATTCGTAACAGCTTGTGATTTGTGATGTAATAAGTGATAGCTTTGATTAAAAAGAACATAATAAACAAATGAACATAAACCTTGAATGAATTTCAAACAACAAGTGTAAAATCGTTACTACCATACATTTATGCCTTTTTTTTCCTGTGAGGTAATTCCCTCGGATACCAACCACCAGTGGTTATGTCTTACTCGAACCAACTTATGACCGCACTGCGTCTCGAGTACCAGTAGCCGGGGAACCAGGGATTCCCTTCATAGGGTACACGTACATTCATGCCTGAATAATTTACACGAATGGTAATTGTTAAACTCAAATGTAATAACACATAACTATAAAATTACACTCACAGGTTACAAAAAAACACTATATCTTAAACACCAGACATCTCAGATACTCTATTTATTTGAAATGAAGCTTCGTTTTATTTCATTTCCTTTCATTTCATATCGTTTTGTTTCATTCAACATTTGGTATTCTAAAATTTAGGAACAACTTATAAATATAAATTTGTGAATTTAATTAATGCAATACGAAGCATAAATTCATTTACATAATAAATATGTCCTATGAAAGTGACAAAATAACGGTTACTATTGTCGTCGATAGCTTAGATATATTCTTATGTATTAGTGAGAGATACGATTATATAATATAAATATGTATAAACAAACGCCTGTCTGACTGTTGATCCCAAACTAGGCCGAGCCTGTACTATGGTAACCAGACTGCTGATACTTATACATGTATTTCTGAATACATACATATTGTAGATACATTGCAACTAGACACAGAAGAAATGATCGTATTCTTTACACAATTCCTTATCCTGGATGGGAAACGAACCTAAAATCTCTGCAACCTGTTGACAAAAAACACGCTATGATAACATCTTAATGTTTATAATCGGAGTCCGCAATATTTGTCTTATCATTTTAAGTGTCTAAGCAAAGTTCCGTGATAATTCCTCTCCGTGACGAAGAGCCATTGTTTAAAGTAAATACCTCAATTAAGACATCAGAAGATTATCTTAAAACCAAGTGGGTCACGACTCTACCACCAAATGAACAGATAAGACAAGTTATGAGGCCGGTGCGTCATTAGGGAATGCACGTTATAACCTCCGTGTTAAATTAGTCCGTCTGACTTTTATATGGCACCAATTTGCTTATTTTTTCTCCAAGGATATTGTCAATATCGATTGCCAGAATATTTCCGGTCGCCTTGACACATTAGCGCTATGTAGAGATGTATTTTCACTCTGAATTCTCTGTCGCTGGTATGATCAGGAGTGGTCTAATGAATTATTCGGACAAATAGTGCCTGCAGCTTTCCATCATCGTTCCACGCGTCAAAACATACAGCCTTATCATTTGGTTGCCACCATGCGCTTTCAAGGAACCATTCTTTTTTTATACAAGACAACCTCCGCACTAGGAATATATTATCCTGTGCGGAGAACTTTACAAACATTTATGGAACGGGCACAAAAAACACCCAGACTCAAAACAACAATTTGTGGATACACAAAGTGTTGTCCCAAGTTGGGATCGAACCCACAGCACTTAGTGTAGTGTGAAGCGGCGAGGTGCAGTCATTGGAACTAACCTAACTTTCACCTTAATGAAGTTTTAATCAAATTTATTCACTTACAATCACCTAGGCTGTTTAGAGGACCCTGTCACTGTGTATTCCTTGTCAAGATTTAACCATGAAGATAGTCTTTGAGAACAATAATTTAATTGTTATATTTATATTTGTGCATAACAAATGCATTATTGCACATACCTATTAAAAGCATTACGAGTAAATTTTATTGCCAACTCAAGTTCTTGGAAATTACTAGGTGCATAATGTCTTTATTATCCTTATTCTACGGCAACCAATTGTTTGTTTACCATTAAAAGAAGAGTAATTCTAGTTTTAAAAAAAACGTGCTTCACCTGCTTACACCCTTCTAGCTCCATCATCAGCCTTATCTATTAGACTCGTCCAAATGAATCATACAAACTAACCTCTTACTATCCGCCCTCGGTTTGATCCCCGTCTTTTAGGGGAGACCTGAAATCATACAGTCCGGGTATTCCCCAGAGTAGGGCGCTAGAGGCCTGCCGTTGGGCTGGTTTTTAGTGGAAACAATACATACTCCAGGTACCTGCGTCCCCAAAGAGCCTGGTGTCATCGTCAGATCAACTCTACGACGTCAAACAATTGTATTGTCATCCAAATTACATATAAGTTTTATTTCGTTACGTCAATTAGTCATTAGTTAAAATGGACTTCTAAAATTTGTTTACATAATTACAAGTTACAATAACAGCGTGCTAATAATGATGCAATTTTCGTAAAATGAATAGTTTTACCGTATTGTACGTGACACAGATCACTGTTCTAAGTTCTTTGACCTTGTTTTCAGAAGCATTATGTAGGTGAGTGTGAGGTCTCATTACCATACAATGGGACTGACACTTAGATCGATTTGAACTGCGATAACAATGTAGGACGTATTAAAATTGTCATTGGTCTTGTTTCTTGGACTATCTCGCGAGCGGATTTTCCACTTAACTGTTAAACACTTTATTTTTTGATATAAGCAATCGTCGCGTTGTCTACTGGCGTGTACACTGTACATTAGTTCGACTTAAAAAATCTTTATGTTCATAATTTAAAATTAATTAGGTAGAATTTATCTATAGATATGTTTTATTTTTATGTGTGTGTATTATATGAATAAAAATATTAAGTATGTTTATCAGAAGTCTGGTTACCATATCACGGGCGCTGCCTATGGCCGTGTGTGAGACGTGTGTCAAGTTGTAATTATTATGATTTCTTTAAAAAGGGATTATTAATTTATAAAAGGTATATTAATCATCCCTTATTACTTAAAAAAATTGAATCATCCCCATCTTGTGCAACATATTCAACGTCTGAATATAGTGAAAAAAACGCCCGAAATCGATAAAATGGATAAAACAACTTTAAGTGCTATTATTTAGGCACCTTTCACAAAGATGTTACATTTATTTCGTATCAGTATAATTAAGGATCGAGTCAATCTAAAAATAGATATTTTCTTCCTCTATAAGTATGCGTATTTATCTTTTAACGACTGCATTCAATTCATTCTACGCCATTGTACAACCGCTGCTCAGTACAATCGGTTTTTTGATACAGGAATGTATAAATGTGTATTGTTGTATTTGTTTACAACTCGCAGTGATTGTTGGCAAATGTATTTATTTAGAAAGTTAGCTGTACATAGAATATCTCGGCGTAGATAACGAGAGAACAATAGAATGTTAGTGTACATGATATTATATGGTATATAGATATATAAGACTAGCTGACCCGCGCAACTTCGTCTGCGTCTCTCAATAGTAATAAATTTTCTCCGTTTTTGAAACATTCTTCATTGGTGCTCCGCTCCTATTGGTCTTAGCGTGATGATATATAGCCTATAGCCTGCCTCGATAAATGGGCTATCTAACACTGAAAGAATTTTTCAAATCGGACCAGTAGTTCCTGAGATTAGCGCGTTGAAACAAACAAACAAACAAACAAACTCTTCAGCTTTATAATATTAGTATAGATGAGCATTTAATGGCCCTGAGAAAGTGGAGACCGGAGCGATAGCACCGCTTTACAAAAAACCGCTAATATGACATTTACAACAATCCCTCGCCCCCCCCAACTCGGTGTCAGGGGCACCTGAAGATCTAGAACGCACTCAAGTCTCTTCAGATGCAGGTGTGAATGGGTGCTGGTAGTCACCTACCATGATACGACCCGTCTGCCTGATTGCCATCTGTACTTACCGTAAAAAATATTCATTTGAAATGCTTCTTCCCTCCCGTAGTGGAGAAGAAGAAACTGTAGAAGAATCATCTATCTATCTTAACTAAATACTAAATAATAAAAGAAAAAAGACTGTCCTGCCAAAAATGATCAAATTAAATTAATTTGTTTGCAAATACATTTATAGGTTTTACAATGTATAGAATTTTCCAATGCATTTTACCACATTATTGGTGTACAAATATTTATCATTAAATGTTAAATTATTCCAATAACAATTTAAAATACAATTTTCCAGAAGAATCATCAGTGTCATCCGTCAAAAGTTATGGTGGAATAAAGAAACTTACAAATACGAACCCTGAAAACCATGTTACTCATTTTTGGCAGTACATGTAGGTAAACATTCACACCTATATACCTAAACTCAAATTCAAAATATCTTTATTTCATAAAATAGTGAAAATAGTTCGAAATCGTCTCTTATGTAGACTCTAAAGTCAACGCGCACTATAGCAACAATCTCTGTTTTGTCAAATATTTAGCAAATATGTACGTATCGAAAATCTAAAATATAATAATAGTATAATATTTTCGGACATCTAACACACAACGCCATCTAGTTTGAAACCAAGCAAAGCTTTTACTATGAATGACTGATAAAAAACTTATGTAACTTTTTTATAAATACATAATGTGGATATATAATATAATTATATGTATTTTTAGGTGCTTATGTATATATAAATACTTATGTATTGTGTGTGTTAGTAATTAGTATTATTATCACTTATTGTATATGTATTAGTTATTAAAAAATATTCTAATGTAATTAATATAAGTACTCTGGGTATATGATGTCCTATATATGCTATATTTTTCAAAAAAATTACATTTTTAATGTCTTTTGTGCATCTACAATGTTTTAGCTCTGCATCGCTCTACTTTGGTTGACTGGGAGAAAATGCCTACGGCATTAAGTCCGCCTTTGTCATTAAGTGTAAATAAATAAAAAAAATTAAAGAAAAATATTATACATAAAAAAAAACATCCAAACTCCCAAAACAAATATTTGCAGGTCATACAAACATGCCTGTGCCGATCTACAACCGCCCGTTTCCAAGGGGTTGAGCCTTATTAGAAGAGAGGGCAAACAAAATGATAGGGTAGGGGTAAACGCCCTTCACCAGGGACTTCCTTTCTAGGGTATACCCTGTTCCCCGGCTATTAGTACCCGAGACGGCGTGCGGTTTTAGTCGGTTCGAGTCCAACATTCCACCGGTAGGTGGTATCCGAGGGGATTTCCGCACGGCAAAAAAAAAAAAAAAAGGGTAAACGCCCTTAACTTGGCAACTTTAATTTTAGCCCCATTCCATCCCATTAGTTACATACAATAGATGGTAAGTCTAGGATGACAACCGGGCACAAACTTATTTATTTCTAAAATATATATTTTCCGGTCACTTGCCAACACATCGATAGGTTTTTATTAATAGCAGTAGTGCCTGGTATACTAGCATTTGATACAATTTCGCCATGTTTACGCAGTTTCATCACGGACGCAGTTTCATGACTCAACGGTCTGTGGTGGCCTGGTGTGGCAAACATCTCACTTATCTATTATCTTTATTTCCAGGAGTGCTGCTTCTAAGTGTAGCAGATATTGAGGGTGCTCGCCGAAGACCGGGAGACAACACACCGCTGATGTGGACTTTAACTGAACATTCACGATGCTGCTCACGTTGTGCAAGTCATGCCAGTAGTAAGTGCCTTTTTTATTTATAGTTCATACTAGCAGAGACCCGCGGTGTTACCCGCGTTTGTTGTTATAACCGCAACGCCGCTAGGCGAAGCTAGTCTAAAAAAAGTAGTTACTCCTTATGTCATCAGCTATCTGCCAGTGAAAGTCCCGTCGAAATCGGTCCAGCCGTTCCAAAGATTACCCGGAACAAACAGACAGACAGACAAAAATTGAAAAAAATGTTATTTTGGCATATGTACCGTGTAAACATACATATGCATTTAGTAAAAAGCGGTTCTCTTAATATTACAAACAGACACTCCAATTTTATTTATTTGTATAGATGTGTACACAGTACAGTGAAGGTTGTACCACAAATGTATCATAAATCAAGTATCATAAAACGATCTCCATATTCGCCTTCCTCTTCGCCTCTGGCTTTTTGTCAAACTAATATACTGGACTTATTTAAAAAACAATAATTAAAGGACCCGTTAGGATATAATTATATAATAATAATAATAATAACCATGGATTAGTTGCTAAGAGCCTCGACCAACATCTTCAGAGGCTCGCGTTAGGCAGTTGGATTAAGGGTCTGATGCAGAAAGCAGTTCTTCTCGATACGGCACGTATTGTGAGGAAGTTTCTGTCTCTGGAGTCCTAACCACCGATATCTTGGTCTCTGTACCCGATACCGATGGGATACTATTTTTTATATTTTTAAATGTATTTTTTTTTGTTTTTGTATATAAATATATTTAAAAATGTAATTTATATGTATAAAGAATGAAATAAAGAAATAATAATAATACACACATCTCACACAAGACAGTCTGATCCCAAACTAGGCAGAGCCTGTACTATGATAACCAGGTTGGTCATAAACATACTTAAATATTTCTATATACATACATATTATAGGCAAATTACACCCAGACATAGAATAAGTGATTGTGCTCATCACACAATTATTTGTCCTAGGTGGGAATCGAACCCACGACCTGTTCTTAATCTTCGAAGTGCAATCCAAGCATGTTATTAGCATTTAATTTCCTTTATTATACAAAATTACTTGTGTCTGTTATAGAATCTTACTGAGTCTTACTTTTCCCAAATTTATTTGGGATTGGTGCAAATAGTTTTCTTTTTTTATGGTATAAGGAGGCAAACGATCAGACGGGTCACCTGATGGTAAGCAACCACCACTGAAACCTGCTGGATACTTGCAACTCAAAAGTCGCAAGTTTGTTGCTGCCCTTGGAGTCCCTCCCGCTCGAGTCAGAGGGAGGGGGGATTTGGGGTCCGGTAACCTCACTCAGTCAGTGAAAGGCAACGAAAGAATTGCTTAAACCGGTTTTCTGTGAGGCCGTGGTATCACTCCGGTCGAGCCGGCTCATTCGTGCCGAAGCATTACTCTCCCACTCTTCCATTCTTCTTGATCAACATCCCCTTTCACGCACTCCTTCATTTCATTGCAAAATGAATTTGATTTTTCTTCAATGGCCGACCTGCTCGACGTTATTTTTCCTTGTGAATGTAATGATAATGTTTATCTCAATAAATATTTCACTTCATTTCATTTCAAAAAATCGTTCCTCACACATAGTATGAAGCGATATATATTTGGGAATTCCGAATTCATGCAAATTTGCATGCATACATATAACTAGCTTTTTATGTTGCATAGAATCCGGTCTTTACAAATATGATATGCTTCCGCCATCTTTGTTTTTAAAAGCAGACAAAAAGGGTTCTCTTCACGTATTAATATATAGATAATTATTATTATTGTTATAAGACAGTTCTCTCTCTCTGTGAAGTACAACAAGTGTGATTGCTGTCACGTTGCAGAATTCCGTTCTTCTTACGCACATAGTTTACATCCATCCCAGATAATGTCATTCATTGTCAAGATAAACCCACCGTTACAGAGAAAAAAAAGAAATGAGCTGATACAGTGCCCTAACTCGTGGCGTTCAAGTGTGGCCGTGTCGAATATCTTGTGTCATAAATTGTTTATATGGAATGTGTCGTGACCTTTTTAGGGCCCAAAATAGGTGTTAGAAATCTAGAAAATATTCAAAATACAAAAGGCTGTAATGTCAACTCAAAGAAATCATCAATATATTGGTCCCAAATTGCACTCGAGAGAAATACTTCCGGGTCACATGAAGATACCCGAAAATCTTGGCAACTAAACATACTAGTTAAGTGAATGAAATTGGCCTAATAGACAATTAAATGAATAGTCTTCAAAATGCTGTTCGGTATGCTGTACACAAACTATCGTTAGTTGGGGAGTTGAGTTAGTGATGATATTTAAAACAACATTTTAACCTCGAAATAAATGTGAATGAGTGATCAGTCAGTTGCAGTCTTCAGTTCATAAATAAACCACAACAAAGGAAACAGACATTTGCATGTCTTTTGTACTTTATTGTATGTAACCACAAATGTATGACACACTCTGAGTTACGACTCTGGTGGACAGACGCCTCTGAGGATTCTGTGAGGAATATTTAAGATAAATACGTACAGTGTAGTACAGTAATTCGTGTTGTGTAAAACAAAGGTGAGACAGCTTAAACTATTTGTGCTGTTTAAGATATGCCACTCAATTTGAACCTGCTGGAAAAAGAAGGTGCTAGAGAAAGAATTGATTATATCACTTATAATACTTTAATTTCTGATGACTGATGAAGACTTTAGGTGTTTTGATGTTCTGGTAAAAGGTGGAACCAACGTCTAGTTATGGTTCTCATAATATAAGACTATTACTCTACTTAGACCTTTCCTACGTACGAAACAACCCTATGTTTCATCCCACCTAGATTTTACAAGTCTGGCAACGGTATTTTTTTTTAAAGGTGTGCTATCAACCGAAATTACTTGCATTCCCGTTAAACCCTCCAACTTGTGTTAGGAGCGGGTTCACGTCGGTCAGGATGTGAACCCACGACCTCTTGATCGCAAGTCCAATGCCTTAACCACTAGGCTACCGCCGCTAATTTAAACATTTATGTTCGGTACCCTAACTTTTTTCATCACACTTCACTGCTCTAAGTTTTAGTTTTGGTTCTGGTAAAAAAATGCAGAATTAAAATGGCTATGTGCTCTACCGAATTGTGATGAATTTCTCTAAGTATTATCTCTAAAGAGATATAGATATTCCAAGCTTCGGTTATGAAGATCATCAGGTGAACTGAAGATGCATAACGTATGATATGTTTGTCTTATTAGACCTAAGTTGAAATTTAAATTGATCGTTTTAGGGAACTTGTAAAAACCGATTCCAAGATTCGATCAACTAGAAATAGGATAAGTAAAACAATAAAAATAAGTTTCCATACGCACAGCACACAAACTTTGAGGTTGCTATTATAATAATAATAAATTGACCCTGACTGTTAAGCCGGAGGTCGTGGATTCGATTCCCACCCAGGACAAATAATTGTGTGATGAGCACGGTCATTTGTTCTGTCTGGGTGTAATTTATCTATAATATATATGTATTTAGAAATATATAAGTATGTTTATCAGCAGTCTGGTTACCATAGTGCATGCTTTGCCTAGTTAGAGATCAGACTGAGATGTGTGAGATGTGTGGATTTATTATTATTATTATACAACTGCCCAACTTAATAATAATAATATTGTACCACATTCACACAACGCCATCTAATCCCAAACTAAGCAGAGCTTGTACTATGGGTACTAGACAACTGATATAAATACATATACCCATACTTTATTTTTGTGAATACATACATATTATGAATAGAAACACCCAGACCAAATCAAACATTAAATGTTCATGCACACAAACGTTTGACTTGAACGGGAATCGAACCCGCGACCTTTAGAATAGCAGTCCGTTACACAAACCACTACGCCATCCGGTCGTCAAAGCTATTGATATTTTATTCTCCAAATTCATTAAACTTTCAAACCCTGATCTGGGAAGGATTACGTTGTCTTTCGCAGCATCCGAGCTTATCCTAAGCATGCTCGATCGAGTTATTGTCTGGACTGCGTGCTGGCCACTACATTCATAATCTGACAGGGTTTCATCACTCTTGAATAAGATTTTGTCCGTGTGGTGACGGATTAAGAATACAGAGTGTCACCACCCCTATTCATCCCGTGGGTGTCGTAAGAGGCGACTAAGGGAGAAAACTACGCAGGACAACAACACTGCAGAGAGAAGGAAAACTTGAAACAAACCCTATACCAACCCGTCTGGCTAGCGTGGTATAGTAGGCCAAAACCTCCTTTCTAAGGAGAGGCCTATGTCCAGCAGTGGACTAGTATAGGCTGTTGATGAATACGATTTATCATATTGTGAATACAAGAACATTTGATTTTTATGTTATTTTTTAAATTTGCTCTTCTTGTATTTCCAGCTGTTTGGAGACAATGTATTGGAACTGCTGCGAGGAGCGGTTTTGCTTCGACAAGAAGATAGCCACATACAAGTAAGTACATTATATCATATTTAATGTGTGATGACGGCCAGATGGCGTAGTGGTTTGTATAACGGACTGCTACGACAAAGGTAGCGAGTTCGATTCCCGCTCGAGACAAACATTTGTGTGTATGACATTTAATGTTTGATTTGGTCTGGGTATCCCTATGTACAATATGTATGTATTTACAATAAAAATAGTATATATATGTATTTATATCAGTTGTCTAGTACACCCATAGTACAAGCTCTGCTTAGTTTGGGACTAGATGACGTTGTGTGAATGTGGTAGAATATTAAAAAAGAAACCTCTCTAAAGTGCAGTTTAGAAAATAAAAAGGTAAATTAATACGAATTTATTATAGTGAATAGAAGAAAATCACTTAAAAAAAGATTTTTTATCACTGACTGCAATGTATCCTTTCTGTATTCTTCATAAGGTGTTTTTTTTATAAATAAAAAAAAAAACGGACAGTACATACTTACCTCTAAACGAAGAATTTTAATCAAGAACTATAAAATAAATACAAATATAACTTTTTGGATATAATATTACCATTACATTGCAAAGTTAAGCAAGCCAAGCCAGGTCAGTCTATGGATGGGTGACCATTCTTAACACATTGAGACCGATATAGTACTTGGGTTGTAGGGATCTGATCGCAGTTAAATCGCATCGCAGACGTAAAACCGACCCCAACCCAGTTTGCGAAAAATGCTCGGCGAAAAATTAAATAGTTTACAAAAAACCACACGCCAACACGACATATCTTCAGACTCATCTGTCAAGGTTAATATTTAGGTTAGGTTGCCTAAACTCAGGGTCACGTCACGGAATTGGCAATACTTAACACTTTCTATATAATTTCTGCACATACCAAGTTGTCGTGATTCTTAAATTTAATACAAGTTATTTTTAAATAAAACCGAAGCCGCACATTTTGTCATCAACATCACAGTCGGCTGCAACCGTAGCAAATCATCAGAGATATTGCCCCTCTCCTAATAGCCAACCTAATCTGCCAAACCAAATCCTGGCAACGCATCTGCAACTCTTGAGTCTGTAACTTCAGCCTATTGCCATCCACTGCTGAACGAAGGCTTACCCCAAAGAGCGCCAAAATATCCGGTCTTGGGCAGTCCGCATCCATGCGCTTCCTGCCATTTTCCTCAAGTCATTGTCTTCCGCACCATACCATATTACAATCCCAAAAAAGATTGTCGTTAGGATCGTTGATTACCATTAAAAGATATCATCCAAAATTTAAAGGATGTCCAGGTAGGTGGTGTTAGTAATGGTGATGTCAGATATTTTATTCAAGATCACAGCCATAAGCAATATTGATTATAGTTACGTGGGCTTAGTGCTTCACCATTATTTATTCTTTTTTCCATTGTTGGTCAATTTTATGGCAATTAGCATACGAGTCGTAAACTGTATGTATGGAAATCTATATTATTACCTTAGCTATTTTAGTTCGCTATATATTCAAAATGGACGAAAAGAAGACTAGATTTGATAAGCTCTAGTCCAGACAAGATAATGGAATGGCCTGGAATGAAGTGAGTCTGGATTACTTCAGAAATAGAGACAGAAACTTAAGAAACAATAATAATTATAATCTTAATTACTCGTAATGCCCAGACTGCTCACGATGTATTCCCAAAATGACTTTTCTAAATTAAGAAACAATAATTTACTGAACGATCAATGAACTCATCATTGTTTATTTTTGCCTTTGTTCAAATACTTACACAAATTGGTATAGCATTTAAATGAGTTCCAAAATGACAGTATAATTTACAAACGAACAGATTCAAACCCAATGTAAACAAGTGTAATACTTGGTTTGTATATGATTCTTTTATGATAACATAACATTTCCACAAAATCTTTATTATCTTATCTGATGTTGCAAATTGAACATTTGAATCGATAGAACGCTGACTGAATAACAATGAATTTAAGCCCTTAGCTTCGAATCCTTAAAGTTGATTGTTTTTTTCTCAAAGTCATTGGACATTCAAATTTCTATTTGTGAGATTCCTATCTTCCTAGTCGCGTTCTTCTATACTGAAGGTGTTACTTCTTTGTGGAAGATTCCACTGGGTTTCTCCGTCTCAGTCTGTCTTCAGCCTGATAAGATAGAAGATATATATGCATTTGTAATTTATATATAGTCATCTGCAACTCAAGATTCAGAAGTGAATTGTTTTTATTTGAATGACATTGCAACATATAACATAACATAACATATAACATAACATAGCCTATAGGTACAGAAGATATTTGCTGTACAATTTCGTCGCAGTGTTCATTAAAAGGAGATGTTGCTCAGCATAATGCTGCACCTCTACGATACAGCGCTTATTTCCATCAACATCTCGATAGTGATATGTGCGTCTAAAACAGTCCAAATTTAAATTTGTGTTTCGAAATAATATTGGTAAACAACACGAAGATTTTTCAAAAATAGTATTTATATATCAGTGAGTGCCAATGCCAAAATTTGTGAGGAAGGAGCTTTACTAATTTTAAAATTGAATATGAAAATAAAATAATAAAATAAAAATATAAAAACCGCAAGCAGCCGTTGGATGCGGGCAACGCAGGACCGGTTGTTGTGGCAAAATTTGGGGGAGGCCCATGTCCGTAGACGTGTTTTGGCTGAGAACAATATGAGTCTTTTTTCTAATCGTAATTCATAAAAACGACTTTATTTGTTTGTTACTCGTTTATGCTATAGCTATTCCAGTATGACCATAAAATAATTTAGCAGATAAAGATCTTTCATCTAGAGTAAGGTACCATGTCAAACGGAGAAAAAATGACGCAACCGAAGCTGCCAGTAAATTAATGAAATTAGACTATCGTCACGTGTTCAAGTATACATCAAAACATCTTACGTCGAGTACATAATCACGTATACATTTTATTTGTAGTGACATAATCGTAACTACAAATAAACTGCTATTTTATTACATGTGATTGAACATAAAACATTATTACATGTATGCATAAAACGTTTGAAACACAAGTAATAACTCTGTGGGGAGTTTGATGAGTTGGTTAAAAGTAAGATACACTGATTATTATGGCCATCCTGTTTGACCAGGATTAGCCGCGTTGGATCAAAAGGTGGTAACGCATTTGTGACGGAGTTAGTCACTTCCCATCAGGTAAACCTTCTGCTACTCGTTGCTGCGACTGCGACCTCGTTGATAGAACCACAATATTTGAGACCTAAATCCAAACACTGATTTAGTAGACACTGAGTTATTTTACCCGTGTGGTGATGGATTCAGAATACGGAGTGTCACCACACCCATTCATCCCGTGGTTGTCGTAAGAGCCGACTAAGGGAGCAAACTACGCAGGACAACAGCACTGCAAAGACTTGACACAACACCTATAACAACCCTTCAGTGTGGTATAGTAGGCCAAATCTTCCTGTCCAAGGAGTGGCCTAGTAAAGGCTGTTCTAAAATTTTTTAAACTCATTGTTGTTTCTGGTTTACTAAGATCTTAGATTTGATGCGCATTACAATATTTTTAAAATAGAAGCCAGGTTCGAACTTTCAACATGACTTTCAATATTTGTTCCTACTGAAAATAGTTGTTTAACTGATAGGCTGGCCTGTTGATCTATTAGTTAGTGACCCTGACTGCTAAGCTAAAGGTCGTGGGTTCGATTACCACCCAGGACGAAGAAAGTTTAGAAATATATAGGTATGTTTATCAGCAGTCTGGTTACCATAGTACAGGCTCTGCCTGGTTTGGGATCAGACTGCCGTGTGTGAGATGTGTGTATTATTATTATTATTATATAATTATATCCTAACGGGTCCTTTAATTATTGTTTTTTAAGTAAGTCCAGTATATTCGTTCGACAAAAGCCCAAGGCGAAGAAGAAGGCGAATATGAAATATCGTTTTATGATACGTGATTTATGATACATTTGAATACAACCTTCACTGTACTGTGTACACATATGAACTATAAATAACTCACTGTGTTCTGTGTACATGTATATACATGCAAATATTGAGTTTCATTATCCTATGAATTGCATTATTCATTAAACATATAATTAAGAGTCGATGCCATTATCTATATCAATGAATATGCAACAGCACGATGACACAATGACACCTTTTCTACATTGTCATATATCTGTTTTTTCTTAACAAGGGTGTCATTCGGTTGGTATATTTTATTTATTTATTTATTCATTTAAATCTTTATGCACAAATGTGGCAAAGGCGGACTTAATTTTCGGCATTTTCTACCAGTCGACCTTAGGGCGATGCAGAGTCAAACGTGGTAGATGCACAGAAATTAAATTTTATTATTTTCCGTCTGGTCAACTTTAAATTTGAAAAAAAAAACACCATGCTTAAGGGTAAAAATCTAGCATTGCAGTCGGTGATATATTTTTTTAAATAATTATATGTAAATGGTGCTCTTGACTTTTGTATTTTTAATATATTCATTTTACAGAAATGGATAATTCAAAATATTAGTTTTCATTCCTCAATTTTCAATCCTTAGGGATGTTTTTTTTTTTGAAATTTGGAACCAAACGGGCAGTATACCAAGTAGAAAACAAATTTTATAAATAAATATAATAGCGAAGGTTTAAGTTAACAAACAAAAAATTGCAACCAAGTTAAAGGACCTCCTTCTTTTTTAAACTCCTTTAAATTGTACACCATTTTTGAATTATTTTCTGACTTTGAATTGAATCTTTTCAGACTAGAAGACAATGTGACACACACAAACGGCTACTTAAATAATGGAGCGAGCCTCGACAGCGTGGTCACGGAGCAACCAGTCAACAACAACCATCTACCACCCCGAGCCATCTTTGGGAGGGAGGTGAAAGAAGTTCCGTTACACGCTGATAAACTATACGAGGTCAGTATGTGTGGCAATGACTTATTGACGCTGATCAAAAGAATATATTACAGTTAATCTTTTACCATCATCCAAATGAAAATTATGTAAATACTATACCTACAGCGTGTACCAGAAAGTTGTGCTTTAATTATAGAAGTGTCATATGTGTTACCTATTGAAAAAAAATAGTTTGTTTCGAAAGGTGATTTTCCTACAATATTAGAATATTCATTTAAATTTCATTTGTTTTGTAAGCAGACATGTTCAGAAAAATCTGGATATTCCATTCCTTCAACAACATCTTTGGTATTACCCACACTTACATTTTGTGTTTCTCTTAAGATTCCTGAAATTGTTATGGTCCTTGAGCCAGGCGCTATAAAAATTGTCAGCTTATCATAAAGTGGTGGATTATACGTCAGCTGGTCACACGAACTTGAAACAAATATATTATTATAGGTGTTCAGTGATGTCCTTCTAACTGAAAATTTATCAGATGATAGTTAATATTATGTTGCTGTACATAAATAAAAAAGTCATGTCTTAACACTTTTTTTTCTAATTTTTAGGTATTCTCCAAGTCTCTAATATTCAGAGAAGATCACGAACTGAAAACGAAATCCACCAATTCCTTGGACGAATTAGAAACTAAATCAGAACCAGACTACTTTAGCAATAGACCTAACAGAACCAAAGTGTACTTTGAGGACGAAATAAATTCACCAGTGACTGACTTTGAAATTATGTTTAAAGACGAGCTTCTCGCCAACCACGACATGTTCAAGATCGACGAAGAAGGAGAAAGCGACCGATATAGCCAGGACACAGAAGAAGGATTGACCATGAATGTAGCTGTGAAGAAACAGGACGTTGTCAAACCTAGTACGGTGACCATTAAAGACGAATCCAAGATTACCATACCGTACCCTATTTATAAATATGAACCTCTTAGCGCTTTAACCATGCCCTCGGCCTTGTCTCTACCACGCGTTGAATCCGTCAAGGGAATCTTGCGGACGAAAGAAGATTTAACAAGAAGTAACAGCGCCAAGACTTTAGAGAGAGTCGAGAGTAACAGTAAAATATCTAGACCAGTTCTGAATAGAGTGGAGAGCTTAATTAGCATAGATCCTAATAAGATGAACAAAGTTTTAGCAAGAGTGCCACATAGAAGCGCTTCTTTCCTGAACATTCCTGACCATTTGGCTCCTGAGAAACCTCCGTTAATCAAGAGTAAATCGATGGTTGGAGTATTATTAGCCACTGACGAGCTAAAACTCGGCCAATTACCTGATACTCCTATCATAAAAAGCACGAACTTACCAAGATTCTTTGCAGAAGGTCCCGCTTTACCTGAGTACAAAGGAGAAACTTCCTTGCAGAGCATAAGGCAGAAGTCAGCTTTAATGTACCAAGAAGATTACAGCATGCCGCGGTACTACGGAACTGTGGCTAAAGCTACGGAACACACGCCGGTCCATGAGAGCAAATCGATGCCAGACCTGAGGAACCCTGTGACGTCATCGACGTCTTCTGGCAAAGTGAGTAAGAGACTGGTGAAGTTAAGGAGCAGGTTAAAGCCTTTGGTGATAAAAAAGAATTCTAACGAAAGATTGTAAGAGTAAATAAGTTCGTTGACAGTATTTGATGGTATCCATTCTCTTCTAAATGTAAATATATTTTTTGGATATTTATTGAAATCAAAAGCAAATCTTCCATCGTGTGAAAATGTTTGCGCCGTATCTATGCTCAAATTCAGAAAAAAACATTCACCTTTATGATGATTTGTATAATTAATACGGCATATTACCATTATTATGATAATATTTGTGTATATTTGAGCAAGGCGGTGTTAATTTATACTATTAAGAACTTATTAAAATACTAATTTTTGTAAATTAACGAAAATACATGAAAAAAATATTTTTTTAATTATTTCAGAGAGGCAGTCAAGTATTATGTAAAGAGTTTGAAATAATCATTTCGGAATTCGACTTGATTTCACTTGATTGTTAATTTATTTCTCTAAGCAAATTACCAATATATTATTGCTCAGAACGAAATTTGTGATTTTAAATAACAAGTATTGTAGTTTTAACATAGATTTTTAAGGTTTTAAGTAATTATATATATAATATAGAATATCCTACCTAATAGTGTTAAGTACTTAAATATTCTTATCTAGTCATTGTACATCACGTCTAAAATAAAAAACTTAAACATAAATACTATATCTAGAAATACTAATTAACAATATTTTTGTAATTAGTATTTCTAGATATAGTATTTATAGTATAATATAGTATCGGGCGGGTCTTATAGCAGTTGCATAGTGATGTAACATCTGTCGTCTCACCTACAATCTGACGGACAACTCTAGCGCCGCGCGCTCATTGGTCAAATCAAATAGCACGCGCTTCGCTGGCTTCCTGTTACACATTTTCGTCCCTTTTTACGATTATAAGAAAGAGAGAGAGAGACAAGATATGGCATCTATAACCTATCCTACTATGAAACTTCTTGACGAACTAATAAAACTTATTTTTAGTTATTTCCTCGAAGGTGTAATTTAGGCCACTGACGTAACAGGGAACAATCCTATTGCTATCAACTGGGAATCACTTTGGGAATGAAAGATAAGAAAATAGGTAGTGTGTTAAAAAGAAATGGTAGATATAAAGGAAAGATTATAAAGAATTATAAAGAAACTGTTTTTTTTTTTGTTTTAAGCCTTTTGTCGGATAATCCATACTTCCATGCTAATATAATATTATAAATGCGTGTGTGTGTCTATCTGTTTGTCTCTTTATCTATCTGTCTGTTACCTCTTCACGCTTAAACCGCTGTACGGATTCAAATAAAATTTGGTAGTTTGGTAGAGATAGTTTGAGTCCCGGGAAAGGGATTATCTCACAAATCATCCGTTAAGGTGGTGGAAATGTGTATGGGGAAACAATAATCACTGAACTGATTTAGATGAAATTTGGTATAGAGATAGTTTGATTCTTGAGAAAGGATATACTTTTTGCCGAGAAAACCAACATACACGCGGGCGGAGCCGTAGGAAAAAGTTTAGTTTTAAATAAACAGAAACATAACTTTTCACTTTTACTGACCACAGATGTGTAGAGGAACGCTACAATTGCATGGTTGTACTCTAAACACTAGCGCAATTCGAACAAACAGTAATTAACAGATCTGTGTAACGTCCATTGTTAATTTTGATAATAATGGCTAAAGATAACTTACTACTTTATATTGTACATAGCTATTGTTAAGTTTTAACGTTCCCAAAATAAATTATAGAAATTGTTTGAGTGTTTTACTTGTCACCATCATTCCTTATTCTTCAGGAATTAGGACCGAACCAAAAATTGCTTACAAAATATAATAAAAATGGTCATGTCCTTTAAAGTAAATTTACTGATTTGACTACATGGATGGCGTAGTAGTTTAAGCGGTCACCTCACCACTTACTACTGCGCTGAGTGTTGTGGGTTCGATCCCCACACGGGACATCACTTTGTGTGATCCACAGATTGTTGTTCTGAGTCTGGGTGTTATTTGTGTCCGTTTCATGTATGTTTGTTAAGTCCCACGCGACACAGGATTTATTCCTAATGCGGAGTTATCTTTTAAATAAAAAGGACTGAGCTGATTAGGGACTTTTAATTATAGGAAAGCCATGGGTCGGCTGCACTGATGTGATATCAAGGCATGATACAAATCCGATGTTCGGCATTTTTTTCACTGGTCTTCACCGACTGGGTGAAGCTTCCGGAGGTCTTCCTCTTAATGGTGGTGGGGCTTTTAAAGATTGGTAACGCTCTTTTGATTTTTTTGTCGTAAATGTTCAAGGGCGGCGGTATTCACTTAACATCAGGTAACACACTATTGATAAAAAAGATTACACGAAGTTTCTACAATCTTTTTTTTTAAGAATATTGGATTGTTTGTTTTGATTGTGTACCAAAGAATTAGGAAAATACGTATTTACCACATTCCACGCAACCTCAATTAAATACAAGCAATTAATTGTATTTTATGTTTTTTTTTTTTTTTTTTAATTATAATAGAAAGTAGCAGTAAAAAGTGGCATTAAAAAAGAACCCCTCCTTTTTGATGACTAGTCTTCTGAATGACACACGTCTCTTTAAGACTTCAAATACAATTAAAAATTAGTTTATAGTAGACTTGCAACGAATAGTATATTCGGCAGTATACCGAATACCGAATATTCGGCGAGGCCCCTGACCGAATAGCCGAATATTAGGCAAAAGTATTCGGCTGGATTTTAGCGCCAAAAACTTGTACAGACGTGAATTAAATTATGTACCTGTTTTATGTACCAATGACTTCTTAATAAATGATTATAAAATAAATGAAAACCTTACCCTTCTAAATTTTGATTACCACAATAATTCAAATACATAGAATCCTCCATTTTTCCTATTCAGAAGATGATTATGTACCTGTGTTATGCACCAATGACTACTTAAATGATTATAACAGAAATGAAAATATGAATATATACGTAATCAATCGATTTTAATTTTTCATTTTACCAATTATTTCTCAATGACAAAATATATTATTTAAGTATTCGGTATTCGGCCGAATAATATGTAGATATTCGGTATTCGGCCGAATATAATAAAAGCAGCCGAATAGGCCGAATACCGAATAGTAACCGAATATTCGTTGCAAGTCTAGTTTATAGTAAGATTAAACAAAACACAAGACAGTTTGTATGTAGAAGAGGCAACAATGAAAGGACAAAACCTATTAAAGAAGTAATAAAAATAAAAATTAAAAGACAATTATAAAAAAGCGCACAATTTTATTACGTTATCACTATTTCGTACAATATACCACTTGTGTACACAATATTAGGTAAACTCCAACGGTAAAACTTTATAAGAAATACTTAGGAAACTACAGATTCGCGCCAATTAGAAGTTTCAAACTATCACTAGTATTTAATGTTACTAGCATTAATGCTATTATTAAAATTATTTTAACAAGGCGAATCTTAAAAAGGACTAAATAAGTACAGAGAAAAGTTAGTTACTATTGTTCTAATATTCTTATTATTAATTTACAAACGAAGGGTTATTTATATTTCTAGTAAGATCACCAAATGTCTACTTATTACTAAATTAATACTATTATAATTTGTTAAAATAATATTTTACAAAATACTTTCTGAAACTGATTATTTATTTTTGCAACACATTTATTTTTTGTTATATTTATTTAAAAAAAAATGTTTATTAAACAAATTAGGAAAAAGTCATGTTTTTTGTCCTATAGTATGTGATAATGTAGTAAGTGGAGTGGCACAGATTCATATATTCCTAATAAGCTATAAATACACGCTATTTATACAGGTTTTAGCTGAAATCGAGGCCGTATTCTACCAAAAATCTATTGAAAAACCTCGTCTATATATAATGCAACTAGAAGTACTTTTCTTATAATATTTAAGAGGGTCAAAGACGAACACTTTTGTACACTTTACAATGATTTAGAATAATGCTACGCAATCCATGTGGTATTTAAATGCATTATTTATATATTACGTGTTATATTAAAAGACGCGAATTCGCTTTTATATATTTTTATAATGGCTAATAGCAAAATTTAAATAATTATTTAATAATAATTTTTTACATAACTATCATAATTATAAACACCGTCTTATTAAAATATCTTACTTATGTCAATTTTGTTTTAAATTGCCCATTGTGTTGTATAATAGATAGCGCGTGGAGCAGGCAGTAATAAAGCCACAAACGCAAGTATTTATCTGTAATAGATTTTAATGCCTATCATTTTTAATATAAATACTTCGCAATTAAAACCATAATCTCAATAAACCATCATGTTTTAGTTTGAAACTGTTGGGAAAAAGATTCAACCAACATTCTGATATCCAATTTAAGGTTTTTAGTTTTATTTTTCGCTAATCGAACAACACCGCCCAAAATATAAAATTTGCGGATGTTACATATTGAATGTTGGATAAAGCTACTTATCCCAATCAAAACTACACTTTCGCTAAATGAATACAACATTACTTATGATCCATAAACTGAACATTATAATCAAAGTCAACAATTTAGGCGGTTTTTATAGACACGTGTTATTTAAGACACAACAGGTCAGGCAGTGTTGGACAATAAGCAATGATTTTTAAAAACCAATAGATTATTTTATAGATACATTTTTATGTCGATAACATTTTTGTAAGTAAATTTATTCACAAATAGTTAATCAAACCTCCAAAATATCTTTGTAAATTATTTTCGCAAAAAAAGTTGGTCGGATCTATTCTGCCCAGTTTCCATTCTTATTGTTCTGTTCTAAAAACGCTAGTTATTTCCCATGCAGACGGTGTTATATCTCCTTAGTTAATACAACTGACTGTCTACAAAGTGCGTCACCTAGTGTAATTAGTGTTAGGAGTAGGACCCTAGCATCTAGCGACGTTAGTGGAATGAAGCCTACGCTAAAAGGCAACTTAGATTCTTTAGTACGACTAGATAAAGTGTGTACTTATTTGCTTTTGTTTATGAATAGTAAACTTCGAATTCTAAACAGAGATATCATAATCGTAGCATTTTGCCGTTTATTACGTAGTTTGAGTAGTAATTGGTATTATAGAAAAGGTATTTTAGCAAAAAAGGTAATATTCCAACATTTTGTTCGTCAAATATATTTTTTTTTTGCTTTTCAAAATTGTAGATAATATAATTATGTGACTAACATCACAATTATGTAATTAAAATATACAAAATAGTATTTTCTAAATGTCCAACTTAATTTGTTTTTAGTTGACTAAAACAGTAATGTGCATTGGTAATTTTATATTTAAGATGCCAAAAACAACATTATTTTAGTTACTTTTATTACAGAAAAATGCTGAAGTATATTCACTTTTCGGCATTACATTTAAATGAAAATGTAACATTAACTGACGATTCAATATAAGAGTTTTATTGTAATATGTGGTTGTCAAATCATAAATAACATTTAAATAATTGTTACTACTGTATTACTAGTCAAATGTACTGTTGCCTGAATAATTAATAAAATAATGCTCTACCATTTATATGTAAGGAATAATTTAAAAAATATACTAATATTAAAGTTAAAAACGGCAACTTTAAATACTGAATGTATATAAGCTACAAACCAAGGGTCATGTCGGCCTTTCAACATAATTTAAGCTAATTCTCTTAAATCCAAAAATACTAAATGTAACAATAACAGCAAACTAACCCTGAATCTGACTAATGATCGCTATGTTTTAAATACATCGAAATGTCCCTGTGCATAGTAAACAGCATATATGTTTTTTAATAGTCAATAAAAAAGTGATAAAAGATATTTAAAAAAAAATAGTTGAGCTATTTTATTTATAACAAATAAGTAAAAACAGCAAATAACAGTTCACATTCTAACTAAAACTTACTAGAAATTTAGTGTTTAGGTCATCATGTCTGAGGTCGCATTATGAAGAAATTTAACAATAAATGGGGAGCTATGCCTAAATCATTTGATTTATTTTCTATTTTATAGTTATTACTCAAGGTTTAGACTGAATATGGTAGAATATTGATAAAAGATCTTTAAGTTCTTGTCCGGTGTTACACAAATCTAAGGAATTTATTAGTACTAGCAAGTATTATTAAATTTCTCAGACTCTTCCAGGTGTGTGTCGTGTAAGAAAATAATTTCTAACTTGATCTTTTTCAGATACTGTTACATCTTTATTACTAGGTTACAAAAGAAACGAAGAAATAAATAAAGATTGGAAATTGGCAAGTGCTGTACAAACGTCAGGGATAATCTTGATTTAAAAGATTTTTTTTTAATTTTTGAGTCAGTATCCATAAAGGCAAACTCTATACCAACCCGTCTGGCCAACGTGGTATAGTGGGCCAAAACCTCCTTTCTAAGGTGAGGCCTTTGTCCAGCATTGGACTATTAAAGGCTGTTGATGTGATGTGATAAAGGCATGATCAGATGATAGACAGAGCCCTTTAGCCCTTATAAGTTGTTTCATTAATAACAGACTTCTCGTGGAATACTAATTTACTCTCTATAGATTAACATAAAAAAGCAAATGCAAACAAAAAATCGAAATCTAAATCGACACATCGAAATCAAAATTACTGGTTATCAACTCGGTGGAGACGGCGATTACTGTATTAAAGAAATGATAAAAACACCACAGTGATTGTTATTCTCTTATAATGGTGGTATAATTTAAGGAGTTCGATACCCTATAAAACTAATTTATTAAGGGGATTTCCTGATGGTGGGATTCCATTATCTGTTTTAAACATATATTTTCTTATTAAAGGCGTAAAATTGCACAATGTGTTCAATTAGTATCTTTTTATGGGCCTAAATTGTTTTGGAAATCAATTATTTTTTGCTGGTAGCTGTGGTGAAACTGAGGTCTCCGTTAGCCTCATTCACTTGCGGTGAGTCCTTATTTTACAACTACTGTGTGTAACCAAAGGCGAGTGTTAGTAAAACTTTAGATCAAGTTGTACCTAAGTTAGAAACGAGGAAAATGGGATTCTATTGTTTCTGATTGGCTCGGTTCAGAACAGAGAGTTTGAGTATATCGTTCTACCACATCCAGTCTAACAGCTAAGATTTAAACAGGGTTAGGTGAACAGAATTACAGATACGACTTATAATTTTATTGTCTAATCACTTCCGACGCCCGATGTGTTCTATTATACCTATATTACTCACTATATTATACTTAGATATTAAAACCTGTTAATACTGTTGAAGAAAGACACTTATATGTGTTAATTTTGTTCGTAACAGGTTCCTATGAAAGAGAATTTATTTGTTCCAGTGTAAAATCGTCAACGGACATGTCACAACAGGTTTTTTTTATTTTATATTATTATTGTTTAATATTTCTGCAGGAAAACTAGGCCTTGATAAATACATAAATAAGCGTAATTTACAAAAGTAATTCAAATTGAAAAAGTATTATATTTTTATACTATTCATTAAATAAAATAATTTAAAAAAATAGTATACTGATAACTTCTTTTGCATATGAGATTTTTTTTGTTCTACAATAACATTCTTTTTTTTTAAGTTTCGGTGTCACGTTATTAAACATAAAAATGATATATTTTAATAATCTTACATAATTATATTTTAAAATAAATCTCACTACAGCGATATTAATATTATTTTAAATTAAAACAAAATACTTGTACTTCTTTTGGTAAATCGTTTATTTTTATTTAATATTTTTAATTACCTTGAAATGGAACTTAAAATTTTATATAAAATTTACATGTATATCTTGCAAATATGTTTATTTTGTTTATTAGTATACGTGGAATATCTTAGAGAGAATAAAATCTATTTCTTTTTATGGTAAAATAACACAGGAACTTCAATAATTTTATAATAAAATAAAAACAATAAAAAAAGACAATTTCATTTATTCCTAATAAAAATACGTGAGGCATGAAACAAGAAGACTCGATTGACACCAAAACCGGCGGAGGCTTCCCCTCCCCCCGGTTTTACCTCACACTCTTGAAGCGCTTGACCTTGATGGTGGCCTTGTTCGCGCACAGCTTGAGCGCGGTGGCGGCGCCCACCAGGTCGGCGCCGGCCACGTCCCTCCCGTCCACCGCCATCAGGAAGTCGCCCTTCTGGATACGGCCGTCCAGCTCTGCCGGGGACCCTGGCAGCTGAACGACAAAATATATATACTGAATACACCGTTCTGGACAGCTTATGATAAAGAATATATGAAGGGAAAATGCCTGCGGGAACAGTCGTCTCTCTTTTCTGGGGTCGGGTGCCTAAAAAAACCCCCTAGTATTGTTTTCATCTATCGTCGCACAAAACGCGGTTTAAGATACTATTTTTTCACTCGGTGAATGAATTTGGAGGTTTCTCAATGGAGTGAATTAGATGTTTAAACCAAAGTGATCATCACCCATTTCCAGCGTTCAAAAGTACGCGTAACATTTAGTGATGGAAGACGGACTCTGTTAGTTGTATAATAATAGTAATTTCAAATAATCCTGAAATCCATCTGGATCATCTGATCCAGATGTAAATGTTATTACTGCCAAATGTACATGAAATGAAATGTTATTTGCCTACATCCCCTCCTTTGACGGGTTCGTCAAGTGTATATCCCTGGTAGTTATCCAACTAGTTTTTGGAGTATTGTCAAACAATTATTAAATGATCAATTTTTTCCCAGAATTATTTTCTATTTTTAAATAGATTTTCATCACAGAATATCAGGTGTAAATTCTAATTACTACCAGATGTAAAGAAGAAAGATCATTAGGTAAGAGCCTTAGTTGAATTAGTTGGGTATCAAAAGGAGAAGAAGAATATGATTCTGGCAGATCGAGTTTCTGACAAATACTTACAAATTCTCCTAAATATACTCCAGGAGCTTGAACAGGAGCTATGCAAGTGAGGCCGAGGGCTTTGCCTGCCTTCCTCGTGAGGTCAACTTCAATTTCTTCATACTTTATAGGGTCAGGACGATGTACTGTCATTTTTAACTGTTAAGATAAAATGAGAACATATTAGCAACACAATACTACACTACATTTTTAAGTTTCCTTCGAACAGAAGGAAGAAAAAATGCAGAATTTACTTCTGTAAGTAATATTTTCTGACTGCAATGCAACCGGTATGAAAAAACTTTGGACGCAGTAAAGATTTTTTTGTCAAGAATCCTCAACCTTTATTGTTATGGGACTAATCCCACATATTATATTCCGATGACTGTAACTATGTTCCAGGATCAACTATAACGACCCACTGATATACAGAACATGAAACTCGGCTAGTGTCGGGGAAAGTCAAACAGACTGATCTTATTCAGAAATAACTCAAAAATATTCAAAGATTTAGAATTATTGTAAATCTATTTTCCTCGGTAGCAAAACAAGAAACAAAACAACAAAAATAGGCAAATTTGGGAAAAAAGTGAACCAACTGACCAACTTTATGGGTTCTTAGGTATTTTATGTTTGATACTAATTATATGTCTAACAGAAATATCACACTATATATAAACATTGACATTTTAAAATTTATTTGTTAAAAAATATGGCTTACGAGACTCACCTTTGCAGTTTTCTGTTTAATACTAAGACAGAGTCTTTCATGAACCATCTCTTTAGTGATAACAATGCCGTTACAATCTAAGATCTGATCTCCGACCTTCAGTCTACCGTCCTTCTCTATGACACCGCCTTTGTAAATATCGAGAATTATTCCTGATGCACCCTGCAAGTTTAAATTTTATAGATCAGTTAAGCTTTTGTTGCTTGTAGTTGAAATGTTTTTAAATGCCTATATGTTGGCATACACACGTACAACTATTCAGATATTTTTTAAATATAAATACCCCTCACAAAAGTATGACATAATTTAAATAATTTGAATTCTAATTTTACAAGCGTTAAGTGGGGTTCGTACATTGACATACTTGTTTGCATTTCAGCTAAGGGGAATTTTTGGCATTAAGGCCTCAAAAGGATTTCCAGAACATTCTCTACATTATTTTATAGACTGTGTCTAGTTAGAATATATTCTCTTACTCGAAGAAAAGTTTCTCTTGGCAACGTGTAACATCATTACCACCATCAACAATCTTTTATAGTCCACTGCTAGACATAGACATCTCCTTAGAAAAGAGGTTTTGGCCTATTACGAGTATAGCACGCTGGCCAGACGGGTTGGTATAAAGTTTGTATCAAGTGTTCCTTCTCTTTTTGCAGTGCTGTTGTCCTGCGTATGCTTCCTTAGTCGGCTCTTACGATACCCAAGGGAATTAATAAAGGTAGTCATAATCTGTATTCTTAATCCGTTACCACACGGGTGGACATGTTCAAATAGGGCAGAAAGTGAGTACACTTACATTAATGAGAGTATCACTGCCTCCTAATAGTTTGAATCCAAGAACTTCGTTAGCAGAGTTGATCTCTATCACAGTGTCCTTGTTGGGCTCCACAGGCGCGGTGGCCGGATCGGGCGGCGGCTCCGCTGTCACCACAAACCATAGTTACACAAATTCTATGTGAGTTAAAGAAGCAGCTCCTAACACCGTACCTGACTGACCTATGCAACAGTTAATTATTGCGGTGATCTGTTTTAAAGTTGAGTAAAAGAATCTACATAAGTATCATACAGAAAACCTTCCGAAAGTACATGCAGTGGTATCTGAAAGTAGTAGCAATTCGCTCTGTACTTTTTTTATAACTCGGTTACTGCAAGAAAAATTTATTGTCAAGTCTGTCGGTCTAGTGGTTAGTGACCCTGAGTACTGAACCAAAGTTCATGGGTTCAATTTCCATCCGGGACAAATAAAAAATAGATCTGTAGTTTTTATAATTTTAGAAATCATATAAGTTAAGTTTATTAGCAGTCTGGTTATCATAGTACAGGGTCTTCTCAGCTTGCCGTGTGTCTGGTGTTTTTAGTTATTACTGTTTTTCAATTGATGCTCTGCCAAAAAAATTCTGAAGGGATTTCTGGGATAACTGCAAGATCTCGTTCGAATTTAAACTTTGTGTTGAAGCATCTTTACTATGTTGTATGATTTTCGTGATTTTCTTTGAGATCTTGCTCTGGGTACCCATTCTACTGATAAACGCATTAAATGGCCACTCTCAAGGGTTTGAGTCTGTTCTCATTCATCTCGTTGTATCCAAAAGCATGGTCGAGTGTTACCTTTGACAGGCGAGGGCACAGGGCGCGGCGTCTGCGGGCGCGCGCCCTCCGCGTTCCTGCTCGCCGGCCGGGACGGGGCTCCTGGACAATTGCGACAATACAATATAAACTATCTATATAGTCACAAAATACTGCACTAAATAATGGTCGAAGAGCCCAAGGTTTGGTCCTTCACCCGTCAACTTGAACTTTAGACAGAAGAAAAATACTGGCGAGCAGAACTGGGTTCAAGTCAACCGGGTTCACCTCATGAAATATTGCAATAAATACTGGTGGAAGAACCTTTGTCATTTTATAAAAGCTGAAAGATTTTAGGTTTAAGAACTTAACTGAAGATTCAAAAAAATAATATATATTCAGTAACATTCTTTGTTGAAGTCATTGGTGCATGCCGATTACATGTATATCTTAGAAGTCATTACTAAAATGATAGTGATGTCGTCACGGAAGATCATTTACGTACCTGGGGTGCCGGGACTGGTGGCTCCTGCGGGAGACTCGTCCCCTTTGTCATCCTTGAGGTTCGGAGTACACACGGTGAGGATTACTACTCCTTCAGTCTGCTTTAACTTCGCTGCCGCCTAAAAACATAACAGAATAATTAACATAGTATTATGAAGTAATATTTAACTTCGTCCTAATGACAAACTAGTCGCTACAATGCGAGGGGATGTTCTCTCTTCTCACCTCAGACCTCTTCTGAATTCAAATCGCGCGAAAACTATTAACAGTATAGAATAGAGTTGTTTTAACCCTTTTATGGCTAGAACCAAGTTCTCAAAAATAAGAACTCGATTCAAAGTAAGTACAACAAAAACAATCGCATTAATATATTCATATTTCACAGACTATGTATTGAATCTAAAGGTATACTCACTGCATCGTAACTGCAATTGAGCAAGGAGTCTCTGTTGACAGCCAACAGCATATCACCAATTTGCAAACCACCCTGAAAAGTAAAGAAAAGAAAAAGTAACGGATTGTTTTTAACTTGTCTTATCTTGTCTGCTCAAATATCTCGTTAAAATTATGTTTTGTCTCAATGAAGAGTTTTTCTGAAACAACGGTTGGTACAAAATCACAGTGAAGTTGGTTTAAAACCAGTTTGTAACTTCAGGTGTCTTATTATACTCTCAACTTTCAAATGTGAAAATGTCTGTGATGACAAAACTTCTAAATTATAATAGAATACAAATTCTTTTTTTTTCACGCCTGAAGGAGGGGTGATGGTAACTATCGCCACCCATGGATACCTGCATACCAAGAGCTACAACTGCGATCTTTCTGTGATATGCCCGTCTCTCTAGAGTAAGGGGGAGGAGAGTTTAGGCTCCGGTAACCTCAATGGTCGGTGGCAAGCAATGAAACGTATCGTAATCACTTCTGTCAAGCCGGCCCATATGTGACGAAGCTTGGCCCTCCCACGTAAACGAACTAGTTTGACTTTTATTAACATTACGGTTAGAGGGATAGGAATTTCTGGCGATAGCCAATTTAAATTACAGGTGTATGATCCTGAGGTACTCAGGCTATTCATCAACAGCCTTTAGTAGTCCACTGCTGGCCATAGACCTCTTCTTAGAAAGGAGGTTTTGGCCTACTTTTACCACGTTGGCCAGACGGGTTGGTATAGGGCTTGTATTGCTCCGACAGCTTGCTCCAAAGCTGGTCGGCGCTGCGTCTGCCCTAGGGCGACTTTTGCCCAATATGGGTGGACCCAGCGTCGCGACAAGACGGCTGTACACGGGGGTTGTCCGGTCAATGGCACTGTACGGTGCACCGGTGTGGGCGGCGGCTCTGACCGCCCAGAATAGGGTACGCCTCTGGCGCCCTCAGAGGGTAATGGCGGTCAGAGCCATACGCGGTTACCGCACCGTTTCGACGGAGGTGGCATGCGCGTTGGCCGGAACTCCCCCGTGGGATTTGGCTGACTCCCGGGCGGAGAGCGGATTTCGCCCTCCGCCCGAGGATGTGCGCGAGTGGCGCGAAGCCGCTCGCCGAGCCACGATGGCTCGTTGGTTGTTCCGGCTGGAGACTCCACGCGCTGGCTTCGCCGCCGTGGAGGCTCTCCAGCCGGTCATCGCCGAGTGGGCAGGGCGGCAGCACGGGACCCTTTCCTTCCGGCTGACGCAGGTGCTTTCCGGGCACGGTTGCTTCGGAAAGTACCTGCACTCGGTCGCTAGGAGGGAACTGAGTCCCGCCTGCCACCACTGCGACTGCAGTGAGGACTCGGCCCAGCACACGCTGGCGGTCTGCCCCGCATGGGCGGCGCAGCGCCGGGCCCTCACTGCAGTCATCGGAGTGGATCTCTCGCTACCGGCCGTAGTACGCTCCATGGCCGGTAGCGACAGTTGTTTTACCGCGGTCGCAACCTTCTGCGAGGTAGTAATCTTGCGGAAGGAGGCGGCGGAGAGGGCCCGGGAGGACGACCTCCACTCGGACCCGATCCGCCGCCGGCGAACCGGGCGGCTGAGGCCCGCCTATCACCGCCTCATGCCGCCCTGAGTGTGGCCGCGAGTGGACGGGGTGGGGTTCCCCTCCGCCCGCATTAATTTGGCCAGCCGCGAGGGGGCGGCGTCCGCGTGTGCCTAAAGAGAGGAAAATATATTGAGACGGAGCCCGCACTAGGAGCGGGCTGGCGCTATGAGGGGTCCGGATGTCTTAACAACAGCTGTTCCCGGATCCCTCCTGTTACAGGCGTAGAGTGGCACACCGTGTGGTTTTAGTCGGTCCGAGTCCGACACACCACCCCGCCGCAAACCCCGGAGGGGTGACGGTCCGAGGGGATTTCCACACGTTAAAAAAAAAAAAAAAAGGGCTTGTATTGCTCCCTTAGTGTGCTCTTACGTCATCCAATGGATGAATAAGGGTGGCAACACTCCGTCATCTTAATCTGTCACCACACCACCATTGTTAACGCTTTAATACTGACGCGGCCTAAGCGCCGTCTCCTGTAACCAATTTATTTACTTTTCATCATATCCCTAATTGTCCCATATATTAAACATAGCGGTTGACGGCCATAGGTTCGCCATCTACTCCATAAGTGGGACTAAAATTATAGTTTACAAATAAGTGTATGTATGTATATTTTACTTGTATAGTTTGTTCCTAGAATCTGTAGTTATCTGACCTGTTCAGCAGCGCTTCCTTCTTGAAGGTCTGATACGAAGATACCCCGGCCGGCTTCTGTGTGCCGGCCTTCTATGATCATAATGCCGAGACCAGATGGACCCTGAAAACATTTGAGGATTATGTATACACTTACATGATTGATTAATGTTTTTTTTATAACTAGATACATCTAACATACAGAATTTTGATCCCAAATTCGACAGAGTCTGTGCTATGTAACCAGACTGCTGATAACATTATTATGTATTTCCAAATACATATTATAGATGAATTATACCACGTCGAATCCGGGACCTCTGGCTTAGCAGGCGGGATTATCAACCACTAGATCAAGAAGCCAATCATCCTTGTGTGCCGAAGACTTTACATCCTATTGCAATGTTTGTCTAAACATCAGAAGGCCGTTTCTTGTAATAGAAGTTCGGTCACAATTCAGTTCCGATCAACTTTCGATACTGTCATAAAAGGTAGTTTCGTAGTAAAGTATTAAACATCCATCGTTGACTGTAATGTGATTATATCGTATTGTAATCGAAAATTGAATCGGTAATGTAGTGTTAGTTTACTTTTTATTACGAAAATACCTTTTCTGGTAGTTGTGAGATCGAGAGCTGATTGGAACTGCATTGTGACCGAACTTTTATTATGTGAATTCACCTTCAGGTTGAACTCTGAACAGTCAAAGACTTAGCCATTTTAAAGGGTTGGATATACATAAATACGGGTAGATTTACACAGGCTGTCTGGCAATACGTTAGACTTATTACGTAGCTTAGTCAGAAGATACCCCCTTTGTGCTAAAGGGACATTAGACAATGTACAAAATGATCATAAAAAACACAGGTCTGTTACCTTTTTGACAGTGATGTCTCTGACGCCTTTGTACCCAGCGAACCGCTCTTCCGAGGACTGCAACAAATATTTCACATTTAAATTGTTAGAAGGGAATACTTAATTAGGTACACTTTATTTCAAACTTATCGCTGTTAGAAACTTATCTATATTAGGAGACCCGTGTGACAGATTACCAGCCTCCAGTCATGTGGAGTCAGGTAAGTACCTTATGGAATAGGGAATACTATCTAAATATAAGTATTTACGAGTTCAAAGTACTCATTATTGGGTTTTAATTGTATGCATATGTGTGGATCTAAAATTAACCAAATTTTCACTTAAGACCTTAGAACGTCTCGACAGAAATAAACGATATGCATAATACTGTTGAATAGAATATTTAACTTACATATAAAATGTTAAATTTGAGACGCCAAGGTTATTGACACCGTTAAATTTGATGTTCGAAAACAGGTGATTTAAGTATTATTCACATTGTTTCACCTATTGTATTCGTTTTGCTGACTTTAATTACAATATTATCCACATATAATTTTGATTCAAACATTATATAATCTATCATAATTTGCCTGTTTTTTCCTAAGTCTGTTTTGAATCGGTGTCGTTTTACACCAAGTCACAGAGTAGAACAGTTATTTACAAAAAGGAGAAGATTATTCGGTTTTAGCATGTGTTTCATATTAATTTGTTACCCTAGAATTCTGTCATTTATAAAGCTGTTAAGAAATTATTTTGTTTTAATTGAGAGGTTTATCCTTTGCGTCTGGTCCCATTGTAACGGTGGAGAAATAAATAAGCACTGAAAAATTTAGTTTGTTACAATTTATTTTGATTTATCATAGGATATATTTTTATCGGTTACAATACAAACATTTGCAGCGGAAGCAGTAAATATAATATAATAATATATAATATAATATTCACACGGCCGTCTGATCCCAAACTAGGCAGAGCCTGTACTATAGTAACCAGACTGCTGATAAACATACTTATATATTTCTAAATATATACATATTATAGATAGAGTACTCCCAGATACAGAACAAATGACCGTACTCATAACACAATTATTTGTTCTGAGTGGGAATCGAACCCACGACCTCTGGCGTAGCAGTCAGGGTCACTAACCACTAGACCAACGGGCCAGTCAAAGAAATAAAAAACAATACAGTAAATAAAGTAAAGTAAATAATAAAGTATTGTTAATCAATAGTTGTGTAATTATTTTGACACGATATAAACAAGGGCTCGTTCACAAAGTCAATGCTGTTTACAATTGCATTGAAATATGAATGACAATACATCAATATTACTAGAAGAAAGGGTTTATATTAGTCTATTTAAAGCTTTCAGGTGGCTAGAAGTTATTTAACGTCAAATTTTGACCATTAAACAGAAGAAGAAGAGAAGTTTATTTACTGAAATGGGACAAGAAAAAGCAGAAGTATTGTAAGCAGTCATGCTATAGAACATGCTTAATTCTCTGTGGTATATTACCCTTCCACGATGATTTTGCTGTAAAAAATAAACATTGATAATGTCAGTTGTTATAAAATAAAATAAAAACTAGAGTGGTCGCTGGTACTTTTGTTATCTTCTGAAAATAAATGCTTGTGTTTGAATACGTCTTTTGCAATGAACCACCTTTTGAATATATTTTGACATACTACTTAAATAGTTTCATTTTATTAAAAACTAGCTGAGACCCGCGGTGTAACCCGCGTTTGTTGTTATAACCGCGGGCAACGCCGCGGGGTGAAGCTAAGTAAAAAAAGTAGCCTAAGTTACTCCTTATGTCATCAGCTGTCTGCCAGTGAAAGTCCCGTCGAAATCGGTCCAGCCGTTCCAGAGATTACCCGGAACAAACAGACAGACAAAAATAAAAAAAAATGATATTTTGGCATATGTACCGTGTAAACATACATATGCATTTAGTAAAAAGAGGTTATTTTAATATTACAAACAGACTCCAATTTTATTTATTTGTATAGATAAACGCACACATCTCAGACTTTACCCTGTACTGTGGTACAGTTATGTTATTATACAACCACATTATAACAATACATCGTGGTACCTAGACTGTTGATGAGTATACTTATATATTTCTAATTACACACATATATATATCGTAGATAAATTACAAATGATAGTGATCACCACACAATGATTTGTCCTGGGTGTTAATCAATGGGGAACAGGACAGGACAGGTCTTTATACATATTATTATATACTATCTACTACTTTCTATTTATTTATTTTACGAGTCATTTGTACTTTAAGGCTTATTTAAAGCTTTCTTCTTGTTTTCATGCAACCTGTGCGACTGATTTAGTGAAAAGGGACGAAAGAGTGTAACACGAAGCTGGGGAAGGGAAACGAGGCGCTATTTTATTTGACCAATAAGCGTTCGTTGTCAGAGTTGATTTGAATTGATGTTACACAGCATATGCGACTACTGCGGGCTCGCTCGTTTTCTTTTCAATAAAATATTCTTCGTAATAAATACATTGCACTCTAGCTGTGAATGAAATCCGAAAGAAAATAGTTTTTTTTCTGGTGAAATCCCTTCGGATCTCCGGCTTCTTGGCGATGCCCCCGACGGGGCTGATCTGTACGAGCCATGTGTTTCCACGAAACATTATCCAACCTTCTCTAAAGAGGGCCATGTGATTTCAGACCAATCCAAACCAAGACAAATCGACGTCGTGCCTAGCCAGGCCATATCCCGGGGACAGATGCAAACCAATCAGGCCAATGTGAAAGAAAATAGCCGAAACGTTTTTGTATGGCGTTTAGATGTTTGAACAGAAAGCAACGTATTTAGAAATCAAATCGTGAACCAAACGTATGTGTAGGAATTATATTTCAGACTTCAGGGATATATGTGTATTGAATGTTTATTGAAATCACAACAGAAAGTAAGTATTTTCTTTACATATTAGAGTACGATATTTCTTGTAAGCATCTATTTTGACTGCACGGATGGCGTAGTGGTTTAAGCGGTCACCTCGCCGCTTCCTACTGCGCTGAGTGTTGTGGGTTCAAACCCCACATGGGACTACACTTTGTGTGATTCACAAATTGTTGTTCTGAGTCTGGGTGTTCTTTGTGTCCGTTTAATGTATGTTTGTAAAGTCCCCCGCGACACAGGATATATTGCTAGTGCGGGAGCTGTCTCAAAAAAAAAAAGATTTAATAATATTTGACATAGTACTCGTATGTTGAAAGCAAATAGAGCGTGCCATTGTTGATACAAGTGCAATTATTGTAATTTACGTACATGTGTTCCTTTTTATACAACTAAGTTTGCAAACAGGTAGTTACTGTAGTTGTAGGTGATCAAATAGACCTCTAAAAAATCATTCACATAAGTGTGTGAGTGTGTGTGTTGAGTATTTAAATAAGTAATATATTTATCTAATTTATTGAAAATTTGTGGAAAACATTATAATTATCGTGCCCTTATTCGCACTGTGTTCACTGGTTTCTCTTAGGGTGGAGAGTATGGACACCAGACCTGCAATTTTCTCACAGTTTTATTTTCTATGATTTCAAAAATATGTTGAGATTTTCATTGCGTTGTATTTTTATGTTCGTTACTAAGATGTCGGCCATTTATGAAACGATTTTGGCAAATTCTTTTTATTTGGGTGGTTATTCTTTCTGTGTTCTTATTCAAATTCAAAATCATTATGTGTAATAGAAGTATGCAGTTTCTCAAGTTTTAGGCGTATTTATGATGATACTTTTTCTAAACTTAATCATTTCGTGCAGCGTAACCAGGATGGACAAGATCCGAAATGAGCGCATACGAGGAAGCCTGGTAGAGCGCAACGTAGCGGAGAAGGAGCTAGAGCGTAGTATAAAATGGTATGGCCACGTCAGGGACAGGGTAAAGTGGCAGAAGTATACGAAGACGGCTGAGTGGTACGAATAGTCGGGAAGAGAGAGAGAACAAATGTTACAAGAAAAGACAACTTGTATGCGTAGCAGATGTTCTTATAGTGTGTGTGAACTTCTTGTCCACAAAGTTTTTACCAATGACGTCAGAAGCCAATTTATTTATCTATGACGCTCTTGTATCTTACGGAGAACATGACTTACAATTGTTCGTTTAATCCAGAAATAGCAACAACAATAAACTAGCCAGACAAGAATGGGTATTTTATACATTATGTTTAATCTGTATTCTAAATCCGACAGTACAATATATACTTGATTTTGGTAGTAGATAGCGCTTTTTTATTTGCGTCACAATACTAGTTAAATGTTTAGATTTGCCGGCAACTGACTTGACTTCCACTTGTCTCGTAGTTTAAGAACTATTTGTTTACATTTTTTATTGAGTATGCGTTGTTACATCGTAATTCTATAAACACGAGATTTATGGCTTGGGGGATTATTTAACCTTAAATATTTAAAGTGAAAATCACAACTTAGTTTTTTTGAACAAGCTTTTATAGTCACCAAAACATAGCAAATGAGCCCAAACTCTAATTTGTTTAGTTCAAGTTCCTATGGCTGTTTTCAAGGTCCATTAACAGCTCCATGGTATCATATTATTGTATTGCCACTCAAGATACATATAATATACGAGTATACATCAAATCAGAGCCCAATCGGACGTCGGGAAGTGGTTCTAATATGACTTCCAAGATTCGTGATAAACATTCATACAAACATTACAAGTTAAATAAAAGCTGTAATTTGAAACGTGGCGTATATAAATAATAGTCATATTAAAAAAAACGAGACACTAGATCTACGGTGCGCGAACGCCGACAACACCCGTTTGCAGTGCCGCTGGCGCGCACTAACCTGTGTCGGTATGCACCCCTGTCACCAGCACTAAGGTATATTAATGAAATCGTGTCATTTAGCCCATCAATAGATTTATTCTTATGCAGCGAGGGAGCGTTTCTCAAGGCAGCAGGGTGTTGCATGGAGACGTTGACAGTTGCCAGTACTGTACAGATTAATTGATGGCTACCCTAACAGTGACTTGGTGCACATGATGTTATTCTTTATTATTGATGTTATTTTTTATTATTAATGCTATCTTCTCGTTTTATATTGTGTACGGGTTTTGTTTTACCAAATGTTGTCATTTGTTTTGTGTTGAATTTATTACGTTTGTGTCCGAATATGTACTGTTTTTTACAATTTTATACTATGCTGATGAATTCTTATTGCAATGTTACCTACTTTCTGTTTTACGACTTGAATGCTTTTTATTTTACAATGTAATGATACTGTAAGTCCATAATCACTTTCTGCGCATGGATTGTTCTGTTAGCATTAAGGTGTCTGTAAATAATAATGAATAAATAAATAAATAAAAACAGAGATTGGATGACTGTGATGACCTAAGTGAAATATCAGAATAGTCATACATACATTTCAATTGGTATTGCAGGACCTACTATAGAGCAGTCTGTCGTCAGCAGATGGACATCTATTCGTATTATAATAAATTTTTCTTCTTTTTCATTTTTTCTTCCAATGCTATCCTGTCTTAATTTATCTTCTATTTTTACAAGTGCTTAGTTGACGGATACAGTATTGCTTCTATTATGTAAGTATCCTGCTCATATGAAATATTGTTGTCAAAATAGAATCCATAGAAGCGAACCTACTCGTTTAAGATGCCTCTCTCTACCTAGTATAAGAACAATAATTTGATGCATGTTTCATATGGTCGTATTACACCGAACTAGGCTGAGCCTTATGCTATGATAACTATATTGATAAATATAGTCATATATTAGTAAATACATACATATAATAGATAAATTAATATCTATACTAATATTATAAAGCTGAAGAGTTTTTTTGTTTGTTTGAACGCGCTAATCTCAGGAACTACTGGTCCGATTTGAAAAAATCTTTCGGTGTTAGATAGCCCATTTATCGAGGAAGGCTATAGGCTATATATCATCACGTTAAGACCAAAAGGAGCGGAGCACCAATGAAGAATGTTTCAAAAACGGAGAAAATTTATTACTATTGGAGACGCAGACGAAGTTGCGCGGGTCAGCTAGTCTATAATAAACAATTATGCGTGTGGTGACGGATGAAGACTACGGAGTGTAACCTTATTCCTAGTTATGCTATGCTATATATGAAAACAGCACTGCAAAGAGAAGTGAAACTTGAAATAAACCCTATACCAACCCGTCTGTCCAGCGTTTTATAGTAGGACAAAACATCCTTACTAAGAGGAGGCCTATGTCCAGCAAGGGACTATTAAAGGCTGCCTATGATGATGATGCTAGTTGATATCAGGCCTAGCGGTGAGGATCACGAACTACTCTGCCAACAGGTCCATCAAGTCAGGTTTAACAAAAAATACCAATAATGACAGAATGACTGAACTGGTACCTACGCACTTGATACCTACAAATGCTTCACCTAAATTAATTCGTTATTAGTTTCACATATCCATGACTCATATGTTCCGGGTTCTATTCCCGTAGCAAATGTTTATTGTTTACTCAGCTACGCATAGTCTTAGAACATAATACATATTATGTAAACAAAAAAAGATTAATTTGGTGTTGAAACTTGACCAATCTGATTTTTACTGCTAAGAATTTTTATAGAACTAGCGGTTTCCCATATTTTCAAGCATTTTAATTTTTGAAGTGACCACTTCTTTATACGCGTTGGGCTGTTTTGAACAACAAACAAAATAATCATTTTTTGAGATGGGAAAAAAACAATTAAACTCTCGACACTGTTACCGATATCTCTGTATATAAGTTGTGTGCCACTGTTTTTTTTATATGGTATAGAGGGCAAACTAGCAGACAGGTTATCTGATGGTAAGTAGCCACCTGCCCCGAGAATCAAAAGGGCGGCTACGTACTTGACTCTTGAGTTGCAGGTGTCCGTGGGCGGCGGTAGTCACTTACCATCAGGTGACCCGTCTGCTCGTTTATCCCTCTATACCATAAAAAAGAGAATTAATAAGAAGATAAATTTTAAACTACAAATTTAAGTTAAAGTTCAGTCTAGTTATATTTACAAATTACGCAGGAAAACAGCACTGCAAAGAGAAGGGAAACTTAAAACAAACCCTATAACCCATCTGGTTAGCGTGGATTCAACGGATCAAAGATTTTAGTTCTGATCAGATTTTCATATTTTAATTATCAACTCGATAACATCAATATTCGATAATATTCGATGGATACTAAAATCATCTACGTTCGATTAATCGCACTAGATGATCACTGGCAACTCACATATAAATACATATATTAACACTAAAGCTACAAAACATGGTGTAGCAACAAAAAAAAAGTAGTGCATTTAGGTAGGTACAGGGAAAATCCCAAGGTAGCGCAACGTTGGATCAACAGTATTATAATAGCTAATTATGGGAATCAGCACGGAAGAATCAAGAAATTGTTAATATTATATAAATGATTAAATGTAATAAGTGTCAAGTTTGCACGGATGGCGTAGTGGTTTAAGCGGTCGCCACGCCGCTTCCTACTACGCCGAGTGTTGTGGGTTCAAACACCACATGGGACGACACTTTGTGTGATCCAAAATTGTTGTTCTGAGTTTGGGTGTTCTTTGTGTCCGTTTCATGTATGTTTGTGAAGTCCCCCGCGACACAGGATATTTACCTAATGCGGGATTTGTCTATTTAAAAAAAGGAAAAAAAAGTCGTTGGTTAGCGTTAAGTGGAGTAACTAGTGTGGTAAAGAATGATTATATGGAAAAGGTGTACTAATCTATACTAATATTATAAAGCTGAAGAGTTTGTTTGTTTGTTTGAACGCGCTAATCTCAGGAACTACTGGTCCGATTTAAAAAATTCTTTCAGTGTTAGATAGCCCATTTATCGAGGAAGGCTATAGACTATATATCATCACGCTAAGACCAATAGGAGCGGAGCACCAATGAAGAATGTTTCAAAAACGGAGAAAATTTATTACTATTGAGAGACGCAGACGAAGTTACGCGGGTCAGCTAGTACATATTATACAAGGCTGTAGAACAATGGAATGAAACAACTAAATGTGAACAAACAATAAAATTCATTTAAATGTTCAATCCTAACTATACCTAACATTTGGTTTGAGAAACCCCGACCAGACTGACCACAGAAAAACGGCATTTTTTCGTTGCATATCACCGAACGAGTGAGATCCCTCCACTCAAAGGGCGGCAATTGTAACTACTGAGTTGCAAGTGTCTATGGTCGCCGGTGGTCACTTATCATCAGGTCACTAGCCGGCTCGATTGCCAAATGTCAAAAGGATGCATTTTCATCGTGTTATATTTCAAGTAAAATACAAAATATAAATAAAAAAGTACCAAATAAATACTAAAAATAATAATAACAAAAAACACTTAGTAAAACTTTTTAACTTTAGTTTGTGATTTAGAATTAATGTAACAATATCGCGTTAGAATAATACTGTAAGGATATTGTAAGAAAATAAATAAATAATATTATAAATACGAAAGTCTGTTTAACTGTCTGTCTGTCATCTCTTCTCGCTTAAACCGCTAAACTGATGTAGATGAAATTTGAAATAGAGATAGTTCGAGCCTCGGGAAAGGACATAGGATAGTTTTTGCCCCAGATATCATCCTTTAAGGGGCTGAAAAGGGGGTGGAAGTTTGAATGGGAAATCCATAACCGCTAAACCGATTTAGATGAAATTTAGTATGGAGATAGGTTGATTCTTGAAGAAAGATACTTTTTACAGCAATAACTGACATACACGCGGGCGGAGCCGCGGGATTCTTCGAAAATCCGAGTCATTTTTGAATACGAGTTCCGACGCGGAACTAACGTGGCAGAAAAGGTTTGGAGGGAAGACTGCTAATGAACGCACCGTGAGTTTTCGGTTTAAACGCTTTCGTAATGGAAACTTCAGCTTGAAGAAGGAACCACGTGAAAAACCCCACAAGTGAATAACGCTGAATTGAAGGAGATGGTGAAAGCCGATCTGAGTCAACCTACCCAGGAATTAGCGGCATGGTTTAACGCTACCCTACCCACAATATTGTCTCATTTCCATCACATCAATCTGCTAAAAAAATCAGTCTGTGGAAAGAATTGTGTGTTGAAACAGTACGAGTTTAAATTTTTGAAAACAAATCGGCACCCCTAATATTTTTACCCCAACAGTAGCAGAAAATATTGTATCTGCTTAATGTTATTGAAATCTATATTCGAGCATATTCTCGGCAGTAAAAAGATTATTATTATTACACGTTTTTAGAGCATCTTGTATCATCACATCACATCAACAGCCTACAATAGTACACTGCTGGACATAGGCCTCTCCTTAGAAAGGAAGTTTTGGCCTACTATACCACGCTGGCAAACGGGTTGGTATAGTGTTTGTTGTTTTGCAGTGCTGTTGTCCTGCGTAGTTTGCTCGCTTAGTCGGCTTATGTGACACCCACGGGATGAATAGGGGTGTTGACATTCCATATTCTTAATCCGTCACCACACGGATCGAAGTACCTTGTATAGTAACCTAAAAATATTTTTGTAGAACAATTTGAGCTTGCTTAAGACTATTTATATTTGAATCTGTGACGAATCCAGTCTGCAAAGCAGATCAATAATTTTTTATCGTCGGAAACAAAGATGCACTTAGCTTACCTTCCTTTTCTTGAAGGACAAAGAAGTCCGCCGCCATACTGTCCTGAGGAACGTGGCAGGATTGCAGTATTGCTCCGAGGTGGGGCGGCGCGTGCGCACCTCAGTCATCACAGTCATCACTCACTATAGAGCGTTCATCTGTCCATCACTTCCCTACTGCACTTTAATTAATGTCACTATATGAGTCTTCACTTTATAAATATATATATTTTTTTTATTTATTAAAAAACTGGGAATCGGATTTTAGAATTTAATTAATTGGGAAACCGGAGTTTGTGTAATACAACATATTTAAAGTTAAAATTATCGTGGTAACTTCCGCATACAACGAATGTATACCAACGCCATCTAGTAAAAGCAACCAAATATCGTCCTACCTACTATTTGATTCTAAATTGCTCCTTGACGTAGACCTGGAGAAGTCACCCTGAGACCCTAGCTGGGGTATACGAGAAGAAACACGTGGCCCATTGACTGTTGTTAAGCTAATCCTTCTATTAAGTGAACGGTTAGCTTATACACTAATCCTTCACTTAATAGTAAGGATATCAGTTAAAATTTAGGCAACATTGTTATTTCATTAAACTCGTCACAAAGCTATTTGTAGTATAACTTTATGTTTTCTTATTTAATAGATTGTTCTAAATAAAATATAAGTAAATAACTAAGAAAAAATGAAATTAATGAGCTATTAATTAATCCGGCACGTAAAGTCGGTAATTAAAAAGAAGATGACCTAAGACCAAATAGGCCACTATTAAAACGAAATAAGACTGCATACGGAATGTCACTACCCCAATTCATCCCGTGGGTGTCGTAAGAGGCGACTAAGGGCGCAAAACAACGCAGGATACCAGCACTGCAAAAAGAAGGAAAACTTGATACAATCCCTATACCAACCCGTCTGGCCAGCGTGGTATAGTAGGCCAAAACCTCCTTTTTAAGGAGAGGCCTATGTCCAGCAGTGGACTATTAAAGGCTGTTGATGTGAAGACTGCAGATAAAAACAGTAAGTACTTTATGCTACAATACGCGGATTTAGACTAAGTTTAGACAGTGGGCGATGGCCGCACGTCGAACGCCCGAAGCATGTTTGTATAGTGTTGATAATAATTATGGCAAACGGTTTCAGGACGTTGATTGCGCGTAGTTGAAATTCAATGGTTATACGAGTAGTTTCATTGAAAAATGGGCGGAAACACAGATTAAATAAAAGAGCTCCTGATTACTCTACTAATTGTGTTCGTTTCCTGTATTTTTACAATAAATAAACTGCGTAGAATATATGATATAGTGTCATGGAATAATAATAATAATAAGCTCAGACATCTCACACACGACCGTCTGATCCCAAACTAGGTAGAGCCTGTTCTATGGTAACCAGACTGCTGATAAACATACTTATATATTTCGAAATACATACATATTATAGATAAATTACACCCAGACACAGAACAAACGATCGTGCTCATCACACAAATATTTGTTCTGGGTGGGAATCGAACCCACGACCTCCGGCTTAGCAGTCAGGGTTACTAAATACTAGACCAACAAGTCCGTCAATACAGGAATACATGTTATGTGAAAATTAGTTTACTTAAAAAAATATTTCATTTAAAAAAACAGCGTTGTCGCATTCGGACACACAACATCAAATGTTCGGTAAATCAACGACCTCAAAATATGTATAATTTGCTTGTGTGTATGGTTTACAAAATATGTATTATAATTTAAAACAGAATCAGTCGCAGACGAGGACTTCATGAAATACTTCGATATAGGAAACGAGATAGCTGATAAAATGAAAAGAAAGATTATATAGACGAAGAAGATACATGAACATTGAAGCAAATACTAAATAAAGAGTTAAATATAAATGAAATGCTTTAGACCGGTTATAACAGATACTGTGATACATCTATACGAAATCGAGAACGATAACAGTAAATCATCTCTCTAGTAATCTTATCTAGAATAAATATTATCTAGAATATTCGGATACAGTACTTAGATTTACTTTTATAAATCTCCACATATCTTCCTTCCCTCCACCACATATACCTCCAGCATTGCCTCTCCTTTGGTACCATTACCTTCCCTTTTTGTCAACTTTTCCTTCCAATATACTACCAATCTTACCATCGAATCTTATCTAATTCCGGGTTGTAGGCAATTACGTAAATAAGACTTAAAATGACAAATGTATGCATTTAATACGGCTCTGTCTACCTCTTCGGGGATATAAGCGTGATAAATCACTGAAATTGAAGTGGCGATGGACAGGGTGGGTACGCAGCACCAAGAACAGATGGCCGGAACAACGTAAGACATATACCGACAAGATGGACAGACCACAGAACAATATTTCTTTTTCTGTGGGACATGCGGTCCTGTGAAGATGCAAGCTAATTTCATACGATCTTCTTGAAAGCATCGAGGGAGGCTAGCTGAAGACATAACAGTTCAAATGATGACGTTGATAAAAGCAATAGAATAAGTGTAATAATATACAAAAAAATTGATAAGTACATAGCCGGCTTAACTTTAGATGCAGAGGATATGATTATCTCGGTCGCCCACACGCAGCCGTGAATGAGGATCAAGCCAGATAAGGCTGTTGATAACTAACGCAAATGGACAAAAACTAATGTAATCTGACGATTGTGTCAATTCGAGGGGAAATGTATGTGGGTACATTAATAATTGTGTATGTAAATAAGACAAAACGACTGATAAACGCGATGTGGAATTACAATAGACCGAATATGTCTGTTAGACTAGGGATATTGAATCGTATCCGTTTGGTTATCCGAAATAGACTTATTACTGAATGTCGAACCAAATCGGTTGTGGTTTCGATTAATGTTGGGTAGGGGTGTAGTCTAAAATAAGGAACCTAAAGACAGATTTATTTTTTATTTGTATAAAAGAGTTTTTTATTTCTTTTTTTATAGACCACTCCCGCATTAGGAATATATCCTGTGTCGCGGGGGACTTTACAAACATACATGAAACGGACACAAAGAACACCCAGACTCAGAACAACAGTTTGTGGATCACACAAAGTGTCGTCCCATGTGAGGTTTAAACCCACAACACTCGGCGTAGTAGGAAGCGGCGTGGCGACCGCTTAAACCACTACGCCATCCGTGCAGTCAGTTACGTGATAGGTTTTGGTTTAATTTATATACTTGTAACGACTGACTGATATATCAATGCAGAGCCTACATAGCTGGGGCCTCAAGTTAAAAATTTGGCAGCTGATACTTTTGTGTAATAAGCGCTCACTAAGAAGAGATTTTTGGAAAATTTACCTGTAAAGGGTTAATATTAGGAGAGAATGGTTGTATTAAAGTTCGTCGTTTTCAAAGTTGGAAACATGAAATAAGAATTCACGCGATCAAAGCCGCAGGCAATAGAATGAAAAATCAAGAAAAGGCAACATTAGGCTGTGCTCGTCAGAGTATCATTTACTATTTAGTATTTATTTTGCTAACTATTTGACAAAACAAAGATTGTTGCTATTGCGTGTGTGTTGATCTACTACTGTAATCTACATAAAAGACGATTTCAAATAATAAAAAAATAAAAATAAAAAAATGATATTTTGAATTTGATTTCCTTGACACGAATATTTACTCATGACACGAGTCACAACTAGAACAGGAATTGTTCTTAGTAAAAAAAAAGTACAAAAATTTAATAAAATGATCAATTTAGATAATATTATACCTTGATGGTTAAGTAACCTTTTTATAACGTGTTATGAATACGACCTGAAGGCCATGACATTAAGAAATTTGAACACAAAATAAGTGCCTTTGATTGCTTCGTCTGCGGTTATCTATTAATATTTAAATAAAATTAGCCAAATTAGCCAACAAATTATTATTAACGACTATTTATGAGCTTTTTATGATATAGGGGGGAGGGGGGGGGCAAAAAGTAAACGGGTTACCCGATGTTAAGTGACTGCCATCGCCGATGAACTCCTGCAACTCAAGAGTCACAGGTGAGTTGATTGATTCCCTTTGTTTCCCCCCCAGAAGAAGGGGGGGTGGGTTGGTTTTGGGGTATGATAATCCCAGTCACTCGGTTAAAAGCAATGAAAGTGAGTAACTACCATAGTTAAGGCTTAAAGGCGTAACATAATAAAAAACATACATTAGCATTTGTAATAAGGGTAATGAAGAATAAATTTATTAAGACGTGACAAGAGGCAGTAAGATTAGGCATCTAAGTACGAATGGCGTAGTGGTTTAATTGGTCGCCACGCCACTTACTACTACGCTGAGTATTGAGGGTCCGATCCCCACTTGGGACGACACTTTGTGTGATCCACAAATTGTTGTTCTGATTCTGGGTGTTCTTTGTGTCCGTTTCATGTATGTTTGTAAAGTCCCACGCGATACAGGATATATTCCTAATGCAAGAGTTGTCTTTAAAAAAAAAGTGTATTCAGAATACATCGATTTGATAACTGGACACAGAATTTCTGGGACAATAACAATTCAAAGCGCTCTCCCACGTTATTGTTTTCTGTATCTTTGTAAATGCATAATGAATTTTAAAAGTGTAACCAGAAATCCGTTCACAAATAGCGAAAATATCTCGTAACATACACAACAAAAATAAAAACTTCCGCCATTGTTAAACACGGCAAAATTGTCATCCCCACCACTTAGATGATTGGCGCTCCACCACTGTGCGCTTTTCAAGACACTTTTTGCCTCGCACAACCAATCTGTGGAACAAGTTATCGGCTGTTGTATTTCCGGACTGATACGACCTTCAAACCTTCAAGAAAAGAGCGTACTCCTTCCTCAAGGGCTGGCAACGCGCTTGTAACTGCAGAGTTGCAGTCGTTCATGGGCGCCGGTAGTCGCTTTATATCAGGTGACCCTTCTGCTCGATAGCCCCTATTCCATAAAAAAAAGAAAAGAAAAAAAACCAAACCAAACCTCTTTTCTTTAAAGTCAGTTAAACCGACCCATGTATTGTTATATCAGGTTTGTATTGATATGTAGAAAATAGTATTGTGTTATTCTCACGACATTGCAACTCGATACGTAAGCCGACACCGTACGAGGCAAATGTATTGTTTTATATGCACAATAGCGTGTTATTATCGTAACTCAACATTTATAAGCGTTAAGGAAATTAGTTCTAATATCGAGGTGTAGTGGAATCGGCTAGAGGTCTTGGAGCTCCGGTCAACAGCCGATTCGGCACCTCACGGGAAGCGCGTTCGGCGTTGCGAATGGCTCGCGTTTTACTCTTCTCCATTCACAACCGATCGAGTTGATGTGACATAATCCTTCACTCTGCTGTGTATCGCATAGCTGCAACTTGATTTGGCTCGCACTAGGACCTCTGATAGCCTATTGTGGCGTTGCGATTGGTGAAGAGTTCAGTGCGGGCCAATCTCAACGCCGAACGCGGTCATCTGGCCATCGCAGATTATACAAACGAATCGAGGAATCTGTCGTGCAGCACCACCAAGTCAGTTATATACACATAGATAATATAAATAAAGACATAAAATATATAAATATAAATACAATTACAGAGGAACACTACAACTTATATCGAAAACATCAACATATAAAATGTTGTAACCATTCGATTTCTACAGAGGTCGCGGGTTCGATGCCCGCTTAGTGCAAATATTGCGTCGCAGTCACAATATACCTATTTGTATTAGTCTAGGTGTTTTAAATATGTATACATGACATAATATGTATGTATATTGACAAAAATGGTTTTGTGCTTTAGTACCATAGTTTATAAATATAAAAAGATATATATGCAGAGTTTTGTACATAGATAGAAAAACATTAGTATTACTACTATTTTATTTTGTTGCTTTTTTTCGAATGAGTGCAGTTACCTGACCCTCCCTGATTCTGGGGGAGGGGGTCCAAGGTCGCCGATGGGCTTGCGACTGTTGAGTCACAGGCGTCCATAGCGGCGGTAGTCACTTACTCGTATAGTGACCATTAGGAATGGAATAAAATCACAATCACTTGCGACAAATCATTTGATTTTTAAATCATATCATCACACCTGTGACTGATTTACAAACCACTGCGACTTAATTATTATGATTCTCTTTATTTCATTAAATTAACATATAAATTACGATTTTATTGGATAAAAAAAAACATTTAAAAATATAAAAAATAGTGTCCCATCGGTATCAGTTACAGGGACCAAGATACCGTACCGATACCGATACCGATACCGATAGTGTAGTTAGGACTCCAGAGACAGAAACCTCCTCACAATACGTGCCGTACAGAGAAGAACTGCTTTCTGCATCAGGCCCTTAATCCAATTGCCTAACGCGAGCCTCTGAAGATGTTGGTCGAGGCTCTTAGCAACTAATCCATGGGCCGATATGACTATCGGTACAATGATTACCGAATCAACATCCCACATGTCGACAATCTCGTGGGCTAAATCCAAATACTTCACTTGTTTATCTTTTTCAACTTTCAAGAGATTGTCGTCATGTGGAATGGTAATGTCAACAATCATTGCTAGGCGCTCTAATCGCTCTATTACCACCATATCAGGTTTATTGGCAACAATAGTCCTGTCAGTGATAATAGGGCGATCCCAGTACAACGTTGCACGACCATTTTCAAGAACTGGGTCGGGCACATATTTGTAGTACGGCAACTCTACAGTCACAAGGTTATACTTCGGAGCAAGTTGCTGATGGACTGTCCTGGCCACTTGGTTATGTCTATGCAAGTACTCGCCGTTGGCAAGACGAGAACAACCGGAAATTATATGTCTGAGGCTTTCACCGGAACAATGACATGCCCGACAAATGTCTATTGTGCCGTCCTTCAGGATATAGTTCCGATAATTATATTATATTATACTAATATATAATTCTTAATTATTATTAGGCTAGCGCAAGACTCGCAAAAGGTCTTAATCCAAAAAAAAAAGGTCGTAACCTTCGATAAAAATAATTTTGATTTATTTTAATGCCCTTTATCTATGACGAAATCACAAGCACATGTGAAATCGCTGTGACTTCAACCAATCATTTCATCAAATGAATTGGATTTAAAAGTAGCAATAATGTCCATGTCATCAGGTGACCCGCTGCTTGTTTGAAACCTAAGCGATAGAAAGCAATAGAGTACCTTCAACTTTTATACAAGATTTCGCTAACAGTTATGTTTACTTTGCCCAATAAAGATAGTCAAACCCGGTAACTTGACATGCTCAGACAGCCATGCAGATGTGTTAATTGCGTCAGCCAAGAATAATAAACAATGATATTCGTAAATATATTCCTATGGCTCTAACAGGATCAGCAGAAGTATCAAAGAATTATTACTATTAAGGCTACTTTCTGTCCGTATTGTGACAGATTAAGAATACAGGGTCTCGCCACCCTATTTATCCCGTGAGTGTCGTAGGAGCGGATTAAGGGAGCAAACTGCGCAGGACAACAGCATTGCAAAGAGAAGGAAAACTTGAAACAAACCCTAAACCAACCCGTCTGGCCAGCGTGGTATAGTAGGTCTGGGTGTTTCTATGAATAATTATATATTTACAACAGAAATAGTATAAATATATGTATGCATATCAGTTGTCTAGTAGCCATAATACAGGCTCTGCTTCGTTTGGGACTAGATGGCGTTGTGTGAATGTGGTAAGATATTAATATTATTATTATTTTCATGCAGCGCAGTCGGGTTTTCAGTTTTGTTTAGATTATCATAGTTCGATCTGGTATTAATGATCATCGCTTGATCGTCAACCAGATATACTTTAACAGCACGGATATGTCCAGGTAATATTTAAAACTAAAATGGTTTAAATAAGGATCTAAAGTCAAAACAAAACAAAAAAGACATTTGCTTTAGTTTAAATTGTCGCAGTGTTATCAGACATATTATGCAAAACTCCAATTATCCTAAATACACTAAACACACATTGAAATGTAAACATCAGGTCTTGTGACTTCAAACTGGTTTCTTTTATCTTCTAAGATAACACACAACACAAAAGAAGAACACAATTAAATACTTTTTGTGCATTTACTTACCAACCTACCAATATCGCGCATTGCACCGAGCACCGGGTCACGTGATGGTAAGTGATTACCGCCACCCATGGACACCTTCAACTCTTAGAATGCGTGACCCCCCCACAGAATCAGGTTTGAACCTCCGTTAACCACACTCACTCATTAAAAAGTTACGAAAAATACAGTGGCCTCCGGGAATGCCGACAGAAGTGGAAACTTGAAAAATTTAAAATTTTTGATTATAACAGGTTTTTTTTTTGGTTCCGACATGAATATCTACTATGTTGTACGTATATACACAATATAGGTTTATATTATATTACATAGTTATATAACAATATATTTCAACCCAAACTCAACTCTCATGTAAACGGGTCAATATATGTAGATACTTAAATACAGGGGTGTCGGTAACGGTAACAGTGTCGCGAGTTAAATGGTTTTTTAGCATCTCAAAAAATATATTCTTTTGTTTGTTGTTCAAAATGCCCAAGGCGCTTATGGAAGTTTTCACTTTACAAACAGTGGCACTCCGGGAGTGCCAACAGAAATGCAAACTTATATACTTATACATATACAGAGGTGTCGGTTACGGTAACAGTTTCTCGAGTTCAATTGTTTCTTCGCATCTCAAAAAATGCTTAACGCGCCTATAGAAGATTTCACTTCAATATACACAGAGGTGTCGGTAACGGTAACGGTCGCGAGTTCAATGGTTTTTCCTTTCTCATGACAAAAATAGAATCTTTTGTTTACTGTTCAAAAATCCCCGAAGAAGTTTTCACTCCAAAAAAAAATCCTTTACACGGGTTCTTTGAAAAGTCATGTCATCTCTTCGGTCCAGCCAGGTCATACTTCAAGAAGCAGCTCTCAGTTAAATCGTTATGGATTACACCTACATTTGTAACAAAAGTATTACATAAATTTAATGAAATTAAAACACACAAAAAATTAGGTATTCCAGATAAAAGCACGATAGTCGTGATTTAAAACCGTTAAATATCACAATTGATAATTTAATCACCTACATGAAATAAACTCCAACACGTGGTCATTGACATGTAAAACGAGTCAAACGCCTTTTAAAAGTCCACGTTGAAAATATGAGCAGACACGAGTAGGTACAAAGGCGAGTCTCCTCAAATATAAGCAATTAATTATCAAGATTAATAATAATAACTGGACACGTCATATACAAGGTCGTCTGATCTCAAACTAGGCAGAGCCTGTATTATGGGAATCAGACTGCTGGTTAAAATCATTAATATATTTCTGAACGTAATTATATATATTTTAGACTAGCTTTCGCCCGCGAATCCGCCCGCGTATGTCGGTTATCGCGATAAGAAGTAGCTTATGTCTTTATCTACAACTCAAACTATCTAGATACCAAATTTCATCTAAATCGGTTTAGCGATTATTTACTTCCCATACAGACAGCCACCCCACTTTTCACCCCCTTAAAGGATGATTTCTAGGATAAACCTATCCTATGTCCTTTCCTGGGACTCACACTAACTCTATGCCAAATTTCATCTAAATAAGTTTAGCAGTTTAAGCGTAAAGAAGTAACAAACAGACAGAAACTTTCGCATTTGTAATATTGTATAAATTACACCCAGACACAGAATAAGTGATGGTGCTCATCAGACAAGTTTTTGTCTAGGGTTTAAATCGAACCAACGACCGTTCATTTGTCAGGATCGCCACTAGATCAAAAGTCAGTGAAAAAATTATGTTAAATAATATTTTAAAACCGAAATTGCATTCATTGTTTCCGTGTAAAAAAATACATTACCGCGAGCCCCGGCAAAAAGGTAGTTAACAAAAAATTCAATAAAAATCTGGCAGAATACATCCTTTAATAAATATGAGTATTGTACGGAAGAGGCTCTACAAGGACCTCATTAATACTGTGCAAATGTAAAAATGGGTGTTAAATAAACCCAATCTATAGAAGTATTACATTTAACCTTGCATCTAACAACTTAACACCTGATAAATTCGTGAACAATTTGAAGCACACCTATCAAAATATGCTAAAATGAACTCTAATTTCTTTAATTTGAACGAAAATTGAGTTCGAATTGGTCTGTCGTAATTAAGTTTACCTTATTTTGTTTTTGTGAGAGTTTTAAGTTCCTTGTAAGGTTTCGTCTTACTTTGGTCTTGTTTTGAAATTAGAATAGAAACCACGTGTTCAAATTCATTAAGCGTTAACGTTCCAAAAAAATAATTAATAGTCTATGGGTATGTAAATAAGATTTTAGGTGGGTAGACATTTTCCGTGTTTGAATTTCTTGGTATACCAACCTAGGTGTTAATAAATCGTGATACGAAGTATGTAATTCTATTTTTAAACTTATTGGAAATATACGTGAGTTTATATAATTAACACATTATATTCAATAAATAATAAATGGAATTGGAGATTTAGATTTCAGAAATCTAATTGTATCTTTTTCGTAAACAATTTTATTAATATGCCATGTTTATTGTGTATGCCTTCCAATAAAAATAAAAAAGCTATTTTCAAATAAAGAACGGAATAAAAGCAGATTCTATTGCTTTTATTCTATATTAATTTAAATGAGCAATGGTGTTTGCAAAGAAAATTAGATTATTAGAACAATAATAATTGTTATCTATGTCTTTATTTACATTGTTTATTATTACACACAACTCCGGTTGTCTATTTTGCAAAAATTTACCTGTTCGCTGTTTCATCACAGACTTTTAGCAATTTTTACACTTAATTATAAATTAATTGTATTGTCCATCACATTGACACCGTCACCGATTTATTTTTATACACAACACTGTAAATGTTACTAATTATTGTTTGATATCGCTATAGTATTTTAGTATGAAAACTAACCGGACGCATACTATTGCGTCTCCAAAACTGTACTAGCGCTGTTTTCAATATGACACTGCTAAAATGCGAGATAATGTTTAATACACGTCCACAGAAAAAACATAACTTATCAAAATTATGTATTTGAAATTCTATCATATTTTAAAGACATAAAGCACAAAATGCTATCAAAATAATATGGCACTTACGTCATTATTTCATCGGTATTCAAGATAAACACTGAAAAATGTAAACGCAACCGATAATAAATTTTATTGCCCACACATTAGAGTTACAAGTTGTTTATCGAGAGTCACTTAGGAAAACGCTTCGGAAATCTCTCAGCTATAATAGCCGTGAGTGCGAACGAGACAGGTGACAGTTGCAAGGTCAGCTTATAACAAACATAATTATATAAACTTTGAGTATTATTCCTCATAAATTAAAGACTGGTTACACTTATTAATATGTTACTCATATTTATATATTACATTTTTTAAATTCTCAACATTCAATAGATTTTTAAATAAAAGTAACATCAGTAGTAACATCATTTTCTGTATGGACTTGATCTATCGCGTTTGTCCGCCTGTCTGTCAGTTTTTAATCTGTATTTCAGTTAGAAATAGAGAATCTAGCTCTGAAGGCTTCGCTCGCTAATAATATTTTTCTCTATCTCTGGACTAGTACTTCCTATTTCAGGGTAAAAGGTTTTTGGATTCCTGAGAACGTGCTTAAAAAAATTAGTGGACGCCGGTTGAGTAGTATTGACGCGAAAGTGTAACAAATAGATGTTGGTATGTACTTTTTGCATTTATTAATTTATTCTAAGTTTATGGTACTATTTGTGATAAGGATCGGAGGTAATTGCATCACAGAATTGTGGTCGAAATAAAGATGGCTTTTCTTCAGTTGATTATTAAATGATAGTGTTAACAACCAGTTAGGCACGCCGTCATCGCGGCGGTAACACGCGTTATGGAGGATTGGCTCGAGAGGCATCCCGGAACCCTCTCATACCGGTTGACGGAGGTGATCATCGAGAAAGGATGTTTCGGCGATCACCTGTGTCTTATCCGCAAGGAACCAATGCCTGAGTACCACCACTGCGATGGCCGGACCGTAGACACGGCGCTGCACACGCTGGCAGAATGCCCGGTATGGGTGGAGCAGAGGCTTTGTCTCGTGGCGGCCATCGGAGTGGGAATTCTCTCGCTCGGTAACATAGAGTGCGTAGAACTCCGCCGTCTCCTTCTTCGAGCAAGTTATGCTTGCAAAGGAGATAGCGGAGCGGGACCGGGAGAGGTTTAGAACCTTCCCGGCCTGCCAGGATCGGAATCGGGCCAGGTACCGCGTACGACCGGAGGTCGCAGAATGTCCTCTGTCCTCGTGGGTCGCAGTGCGCGCAGACCTGAGGGTGGTAGGTGAGGCCATCTGTCACCCTAGCAGAAGCAAGCCGGGGTGCTGACGAGACACACTGTGGAGCGCGCGCCCCTTACGGGAGCACAAAGGGGACATTATAGGAGGGTCATCTACATGCCACAGATAGCCCGAGGTACGTTGGGTATCAGGGATTTCCTTCCTAGGATACACCTGGTTCCCCTGCAACTGGTACCCGAAACGGCGTGCGGTTTTTGGTCGCTTCGAGTCAGAAAAAAAAAGGTTAGCAAACCAGTAAGTAGCTTGTAAGTTGTAATTGATTTTTGAAATTAGATATAAATAAATATTTGATATTGATAGATGTTTACTTAAATGTATTTATTAATAACAATTTTTCTTCGATAATTATAATCATCAGTTTCCACCCTTTTCCCAAATTTATTTGGAGTTGGTGCAATGAGTTTTACTTCATCCACTTTCTATGATCACTCGACATGCTCTTTCACGCACTCCTTCATTTCATTGCGAAATGGTTTTGGCTTTTCCTTTTATGGCCGCCCACCTGCCTGACACTTACCCCTTTGGGAATGAAATCGTTCTTCGTACATAGTTTGAAGCGAAATGCTGTGAACCACGTGCTCAGTTCAAGTTGGAAGTAAAATTTGTTATGATAGAATGTCAATACAGTTTATAAATAAAATAATTTGAATAAATTTTTATATTGGCTGTGTAGTGACGGTTTAAGAATACTGAGCGGAATACGGGCGATTGTAGAACAGCACAAGCATATCATAGATTTTGTATAAGTTTTATTTTTATTAAATTTATTTGCTTTTTTATTTGACGAAACAGAGATTGTTGCTATTGTGTGTTGATTTATAACTTTAGAGTATACATAAAAGACGATTTCAAACAATTTTAATTTCAACATTTTTTTATGAATTAAATAGAGTTTGAGTTTGGAGTGTCACCACCCCTATTCATCCTATGGGTGTCGCAGAAGTCGACTAATGGAGTAAACTACGACGAACGAAGAGAAAGAAAACTTGAAAAAAACATACCAACCCGCCTGGCCAGCGTAGTGTAGTAGGGCCAGAACCTCCTTTCTGAGGAGAGGCCTATGTCTGAAAACGGTTTCGTCTGGAAACGGTTTCATTGTCAAGTAGAGCTAACGTCAAGTAGACGGCGACCCATGTATTATTAAGGACAGCCTGTTGATATCAGGCTGGCGGCTGATCATTAAAGAAACCAGCTAAAACTTTTTCAGTTACACACATTGCACCGACTCCAAAACTTAAATTGGGAAAAGAGTTGGAAAAGATGATGAAGATTCTATTCTTTATATTTCACTCTCAATCTTGTGGTTCATAAAAAGCATGGGTATTCTTATGTGAAGTCTGTTCAAGAAGGTTTCTTTTTTTTCGTCTTTTCATTTAACAGACATACAAGTGGTTTGTATTCTTTGATAAGTCTTAAGAGATTTCCTTTAGAGTATGTGTTGAATATAAAAATATTTGTCAAGTGCTATTATTTGACATTATAGTACTAAATGTGCGTCACATATTTAACTGGACAGTTGCTAAGTCGACGTCAGTTTCACATTAAGTCAGTGTTAGCAAAACCCCGGTAGAGGGTTTCCACACGTAAAAAAAAGAAAAAATGTGTTCTCAACACAGATTTTAGGGAATTGGTAGATAAAATTGAAAAAAAAAGTTGGTAGAAATTGGTAGACTTTTGCGAATTATTCAAAGCAAACAGAACCATGTACTAAATAAGAAACTGCCGAATTTTGTAAAAGCATGTGAATAGTTATTGACTTACTTTTTACTTTTGAATCTGGTTCATAAACTATAAATGTTATTAAATACGTGTTATAGTTTTAGGAGATAACGTTGTCCCATATTCCTGGTTTTCGGAATTTTAAAGTTTCACTATTAAGGTCGGTGGATTAGCTGGATTACCTGTTTACAAACAGGGTCTCAATTCTGCTATTTTAATATTGTATCAATAGACTGTCGATGGAATGTCGTCGGAATAGTTTTGCACTTTTCTTATTCTACTAACTATGTAAGACCAATGATCTCCCAATGACTTGTCAGCGATACAAATGTCGTCGATGTCTTTGTAATAGTTTGGTAAACGGTACATTTTTAATTTGTAAGAAAATGATATATTTAATTTTCATGATATGGCAATGTTGTTGATATAACCATTGATGACCTATATTACTATATCGACAGTCTATTGACACTTTGAACTTATGTTAGTAGAATACCGATATTTTGACCGATGTCAGTGGCATCTCAATGGCATCTTAATACCGTGTCAATGGAATGACAGTGGCTTGGGGTTAACATAAAATAGCAGAATTGAGGCGCAGGTCGACAAAAACTTTTAAGTAGATCTAGTCCTAATAAGAATATTTTAGTGCCATTTTATCGTACTAGGGGCGCTACAACAGGTAAACGAGGAATTTATCGTTGTGACGTTTTTTCTTTTGTATACATAGTTAAGTAACCATGATAGTAGCCTGAGTCACTTTCAGGTATGCGATAAGCGATGTTGCCTGTATCCATAGGCTGATAAGTGATCAAATGAACCCCTCCCCTCCCCCTGGACGGACGTCAGGAGTATGTTTTCCAGATTTCTGCTGACAAGGCTGAAAGTATTTAGAAATGGCCGGTTATAGATTGACACAGAATAATTCTTTTAAATAAATCAATCTAAATGTAAATCTTATTATTTTTTTAAGACACCTCCCGCACTACGCTTATCTTGTGTCGCGGGGATTTTACAAATATTCATGAAACAGACACAAAGAATAGCCAGACTCAGAACAACAAAATTGTTGATCAACACTCAGAGGAACCGGCAAGGTGTGCTTAAACCACTACGCCGTCAACGATCAACGATTGAAAAAGATCTGAATTTTGTAAACCAGCCTCCTAACGTAATTTTTACACATGTAATTATCTTATGGCTACTCAAACATACTACAGCGCCATCTGACGAAGATACACCAAACTACGGAGTAACTCCTGAATGAGAATTGCTAATCCTGTATCGCGATATGAAGAATTTTCTCGCCGATAAGCATACGGTATATAAAACTTCCCAAACCGTTGCGTCGCGGCCCGCCAGACATGATCACTTTGCCTGGTCGGAGGATCTTCCCTCTGTGTTAGAGAGACATGACACCCGTTCCTCCACAATCTATAGGACCTATTTTGTTTTTAGGTAAAATGATTAAATAACAAAAATCATTTTTGTGAATCAATCATATGAAAACTGAAGATGTGGTAGTCAAACAAACACTATAAATTTTACCCTTATACGTATATGTATAATAGACTCATTTCTTCCAACTCACCTGATAGAAAGTAACGATGAAAACAAAGATGGTGCATTATTTTAGTAAATTAGACAGTTTCAATGGCATTTTTATGACGTAAAGTCACAAACACAAGCATTTAAGATGTTACATTATCTCTAACATAAGATTTCAAAAAAGAAACGAAAAAAAATAACACCATAACTGATTAGCTGTAAATATAGGTTTTTTATTTGTATGGGTTATAGTAAGATGTTTAAGTAACATATTTCGCCTCAAAAAATACATACCAACACCCATCAAATAGATTACCATAAGAACTAGGTTTAAAAAAATATACACAAGTAATACTGAGATAATACTGAACCTTTAAATATACTAAAGTTTAAACTTGCCATTCCAAAATACATTTTTGGACCGTGTTCCGCAAAATAAATTTTGTTTAAAATATTATTACAAACAGATACACTCCCTGCTGTATCACAGACAGGGTAGGCAGAAGTGTGTGAAACGGCCTCACTTTGCCGACTATTTTTGGTCCCACTTGTGTATTGGGGCATTCTATTACCGGCAACTGGGTACTTTGAGAATTAAATGGGAAAGTTAGGTGTAGGTAGAAAGGGTAGGTAGAAATAATCCACCTAACTTTCCCATTTAATGAAAGGGCAAAGGTAGGAGAAGGGCGGAGAAGGGATGGTTAGGATTATATTCCCCTTCAATTCCCCTCGGTATAATATCGGCAATATCAGCAATATATAATATCGGCCATATTAGCAATACCAAGGGGTATTGCTTATACGTGGTTTTTTTCTAATATGATAATTTTAAGCAATTAATTGACCAGATTGTAGATCCTATATTCAAAAGGGTCCAAGAATTTACGTGATATATAAGTATTCCATACTTCAGAATTGCTTGACATTTAGATCAGGTTACACTGGTCGGGGCATGTCCAGTGCACGTGCAGTAAGTACCGTCTCAGTAAGTCCGATTGATTTTCAAAATTCTTTTCTTGGATTCTGTACTGTTACGATAAGTAGACTTACCTCTTCTTCCAAAGCTACAGGAAACTGCGCTGGTGTCAACGGTTTCACAGCTACATCTTCGAGGGCTGCCTTTCGTCTGTAACAGAGATGGAGAAAAAACTCTAACTTCTGTTTTATAACACAAGAATGAAACACGGGCTAAGATGTACTTAGCAAGACTTTTTTCTTTGGTATATGGAACCAAAGAGCAGTCGGGTTACCTGACGGTGAGTGATTAAATACAAATGGAGTGAGAAGAGGGTGAGAAGGTTGGGCTTTTGGTAACCTCATTCACTCAGTGAAATGCAACGAAAAAATAGCTTAACAGTGACTTTCTGCTGGCCTCTACGGGCCGAAGCATCGGGCTGTGGGCAGTAAATATTTGTCGACACAGTTCCTATGGCGCAGTGGGTATTTTAAAGGATGGAATAGGTTGTATTTCTGATTGTAGAGTAACAGTACTTATTATAAAATATTCTATGATATTTTATGTCCAGACATGTGACAGATTAAGAATACGGATTGTCACCACCCCCATTCATCCCATGGGTGTCGTAAGAGCTGACTAAGGGAGCAAACTACGCAGGACAACAACACTGTAAAGAGAAGGAAAATTTGAACACAAACCCTATACCAGCCCGTCTGGCCAGCGTAGAATAGTAGGCCAAAACCTCTTTTCTAAGGAGAGGCCGATGTCCAGCAGTGGACTGTTAATGTCTGTTGATAATGGTTATTTTTGGATTGACCTCAACTTAGCATGAGTATATTTTGTATGAAGATTATTTTATCATCTTTTGTTTTATGCTCTTCTAATCCTAAACTGATGGATAGTAAAATTACGTACGTATTTAAAATTTACCAACTTCATTTTTTTAGTAATGCACAACAAATATCAAAAATGAAGAAAAATTCACAATGATTTGGAATGTTTTCGCTGATGCCATCTTTCTTAACTAAGAGGTATTGATTTAGCTCGTCCCATAAAGGCTCTATTGGGTTAAGGTCTGGACTTCGTGCTGGCCAGTCCCGAACTTGATTTCCCACTTCTCTCATGCACATCGCAGTGTGGGGGCGCGCATTATCGTGCATTAATTTAAATTCTTGACCAATAAATTCTGAGTATGGCACTACATGTTCTTCAAGAATGTTAGTGATGTCCGATTCAGCAGTCAGTTCATCTTTCTAGGATGACAAGCTTTGTACGGGCTTCTGAGCTTAGGTATTACCTCAGAAGCCCGTAGAGAGCTTGCCCCCAGAACAAAACTGAACCACCTCCAAAGCTTACCTTTCAGATATGGCACATTGTGCACATCGTTCTCCCAGTCTACGATATACCACCAGCACCATTTAGAAAAGAGACGAGACTCATCAGAAAAGAGTACTTGCTCCCATCGTGCCAATGTCCAGGAACGGTGTTTACGAGCAAAATTTAACCGTGCTATGTTATGAGCTGTTTTAAGTTTAGGACCTGTCTGTTTTGTTTTAAACTACGTTCTTCAAGGCGTCTTCTTATTGTCCTATCACTTACAGCAACACCTCGGACATCTCTGAGCAGTTGCTGCAATTCCACTCCAGAACGATAAGGATTTCTGAGGCTTGCTGACAATATAAATCGATCATCCTGTTCAGGTGTCTTTCTCCTTCGGCCTGATCCAAGTCTTCTGATGTAACCACCGGTCTCCAGATACCTTTTGAAGACATATTGAACCGTTCATCGACTAACTTCACATGTCGAGCGACATTACCCAGGCTCATTCCAGTTTGTAACAACGTTACGATTCGAACAACTTCTGCTCCATATTTATAAGTAAAAAGGAAGTGGGAGGCACAGAACTTAAACCAGTAATACGAATTTAATGATATTTTTAAATAGCGTCCTAGCGACAGGATATTAAATATAAAAGAACTAAAGTATGGGTCTCTAAAAACTGATTAAATGACATTTGACACATTTACACTTGATAATTTTATCAATACTACCTCTACTAAGATTGAAAATTAATGAATGAAACATAAAAATAGAGGTGGCCTATTTTTTTTGTCCACCAGCGTATTTGACGGTCTCTAAAAGTTGCCGTTTCTGGCTAACGCTTCTCAGAACTTTTATATTCGAGACCCTCTGACATTGGAAATGGACTAGAATAGCGAGTACTGCCGATCTTTTTCGCCAAAAGCAAGAAAGAGTACGCAGGGCTGACTGCCAACCTGCGCTAATCGGAGAGTCATTTAAAGAAGAAGAATCCTATTTGAGGTCGGAGTAATCTATAAAAATGTGATTTGTGACCGGTGAATTACCTGATGCTGACCTTCCTAGGGTATGTGCTCATATTCAGATGGGACAAAGGAAGAAAGTAAATTGGGGCAAAGAAAACCTAAAGAACGAGGGAGATAGGGTCAGGAGGGAGTTAAGATATCGCGAGGTCCTGATGCAAAACTGGATTGATTCTGCAGTAGTTTAAAGAGACCTGGTTGGTCCTGGACCCGGTCGAGCTGTCCCAATAGTACCGACGCATGTCTCTCCTACGGCTACCTATTACTTATCACCGATTTACCTACCTTATAACCTTAGTATTATACTTATCTATATCTTATAACCTATATCTTATAACCTTAGTATTTTGAGTATAGAAATTAGTCGTAATTGAATTAGTCATATTTTCCTTCTTATCTGAGAAGGTCAAGACATAAATTATTGTCTGACCTTTACTAGATATAGCTGGTTTGGATACGATGTTCGTAAAATTGGAAACTCTGACTAGTTTTAGATGTGATTTCTTCCAAGGTTATTTCTAATGTAACAGATATATAATAATAATAATACTAATAATAATATTCTACCACATTCACACAACGCCATCTAGTCCCAAACTAAGCAGAGCTTGTACTATGGCTACTAGACAACTGATATAAATACATATAAACTTTCTTTTTTGTAAATACATACATATTATACATAGAAACGCCCAGACCAAATTAAACATTAAAGGTTCAAGCACACAAATGTTTGACTTGAGCGGGAATCGAACCCGCGACCTTTGGAATAGCAGTCCGTTACACAAACCACTATGCCGTCCGGCCATGCTTCTATATGCTATCGAAGAGCTACGTGAGTCGGTCGTATGCATTCGACAGTAACATCAGAGGTTGGGGTTTGATGCTCGAAGTATTGATATCACAGCACGAATGTATAGTTATCTTATATATAAAATTCTCGTGTCACGGTGTGCGTGGTTGAACTCCTCCGAAACGGCTCGACCGATTTTCGTGAAATTTTGTGTACATATCGGGTAGGTCTGAGAATCGGCCAACATCTATTTTTCATACACCTAATTTATTATTATTTTTGTCATTTTTTTTAAATAATGTATTTGGCAAAACAACTTTTGCGGGGTCAGCTACTTTGTAATAAAAACGTATTTAAGAATGTTTATCCGTGGTCTAGTATCTAAATTAGATATAGGTTTATGTACGCGTTTTGATATTATAACTACAAAGAACAAGAACAAACCCTAACCAACATGCACCTACTTCCTGTTCTCTCTGCATCACCCAAAGGTTGACTTGTAGACAATGCCTCATTCATTAAGTCCGCCAACGCATCAAAAGTGCATGATGTACAAATAAATAAATAATTTAATATTACATTCCTCCATCATCGCGAAATTTTGCTTAAGAAGAATTTACAGATCTACGAATCAGAATAAGTCAGCTTATAAATACTAGAGTAAAAAAATAATTAAGTATATCTACCTATGTCATGTAGAAACACACAGAATAAATTGGCATAAAGCAGGAATCGATTCAATGGTTCCACCGCCAGGTGCCGTAACATTGCACTACCACCGTTGTGTTACTACCATTATACTCGTAATATCGCGCTAAACTGCTGAACCGATCAACATAAAACGCACAGTGACAGATTATAGTCTGGAGTAACCCATAACATATATTTTATTCCAGAAAAAATAATTGACAAAATCGATTTTAGTATGAGCGCAGTTGCGGTCAAAAGCCAGTCTATTAGATACTAAGTGTGTTTTAGCGTTAACCGTTTGTTTATAAACAAAGAGAAATCGCAAAATTTTGACATGGAATCCTTTTCAAGGAATAAAACCAAGATCCCAAACCCAACTCACGTCACTTGGTGTTCGAGGCAAGATAAATAGATTGAGTACTGCAGACGACGGGCTCCAGATACACTCAAGTAGTCGTCTTAATGAAAATATAACGGTTTGTTGCCCAAAACTAGATGTAAAACTGGACCAGATGTGGTAACATTACTATAATGTCAGTTGGTGTTACATAACAGAATAGAACTCTATTTTTTAAAAGACTTGGTTTTAGCTCGCGTTTTAAAAAGTAGCCTATGCTACTCGCTGCTAATGTAGCTTTCAATTGGTGGAAGAATTTCTAAAATTGGTTTAATGGTTTATGCGTGAAAGCACACACGTCACCTGATGGTAAGCGACTACCGCCGCCCATGGGCTCCTGCAACTCAAGAGTCCGAGTGCATAGCCGCCTTTTTGGGTCTCAGAATCGGGGAAGGGGGGCTTTTGAGGTCCGAGGGCCAATTGCGAGTTTATTTCACTTCTGCTCGATCGTCACGGCGACCGCGTTCGGCGCTACGATTGGCCCGCACTGAAATCTTCACCAATCGCAACTCTAAACGCGCTCACTGCCGAGATCTAGTCGATGTGAAACAAACTTGCAGTCGGCCCTCTGGTAACCTCAATCACTCAGTGAAAAGCAACAAAATACTAGCTTAACACTGGTTTTCTGTGAGGCTGTCGTATCACTCCCAAGTTTAGAATATATTACAATAGTTTATAACAAGCTATTTTAATTTTTGAAGTGAAAACTTCTTTAGGCGCGTTGGGAAATTTTGAATAACAAAACAAAGTATTTTTTGAGATGGGAAAAACCATTGATCTCGCGCCGCTGTTCACCGACACATCCGTGTATGAGTATTTGCATACATTGGCCCGTTTACACGAGAGTTGAGTTTGGGTGGAAATACATTGATAATATAACTATATAAACAAATATTGTGTATATACGTAGAACATAGATTGTATATGCATGTCGGAACTTCTCGAATCGACAAAAACAAAAATGTTTACCTACTGTTAAAATAAAAAAAATAAAAAACTAGTTTTCTTTTCTGTCGGCACTCCCGGAGTACTACTGTTTTTTAAATTGGAATTCAGTTTGCCTTATCTTGTAATGATGACTCATTAAAAATCAATCATATTTCTCTTATCACTTCCAGTCTCCCAACATCATTGTGATGGCGTCTTAGAAGTAGCCTTTGTCCATTTAATGGGGCTCTATACGATTCTTTATGTGCCGCCCGCCCCCCACTGATTCCCAATTGGCCGTTAAATCAACCAAATACTTTGTGCTTCACTAAATTGAGGAAGCGAGATGTGAATAGCTAAAAGGTATTTTAATATCTAAATGATGTTGGAGATAAGCTGTTTTGGAACTAAGACGGTATTTGTCTGATTTGATTGATTTAAGGTATTATGTGACGTCATTTCTACATAAGCATGAATTTGATTTCAATGGCTTTTTGAGCCGTCATCAACGGCCTATAACAGTCCACTGCTTGACATAAGCCTCTCCTTAGAAATGAGGGTTTGGCCTACTATACCACGCTGGCCAGACGAGTTTAGTTAGTTTCAAGTTTTCTTTCTCTTGGCAGTGCTGTTGTCCTGCGTAGTTTGCTCCCTTAGTAGGCTCTTACGACACCCACGGGATGAATAGGGGTGGTGACATTTAGTATGCTTAATCCGTCACCATACGGAGCCGCTTTCTGAGCCGTAATATATGATTTTCTAATGGGTGTAACTTTTGTGATATATACCAAAAATTTAAATTTAATATTTACAAACCGGCGGTTTTAATTTTTATAATTTTTCTGTCACTCTCACAGTCGAATCTAACGACACCTCTTATGCCAAAGTCCATCGAGTCGTTTAGGCTACGACGCGTGCCAAACAAATACTCACATATACCATCATCGTCATCGACAGCATTTTATAGTCCACTGCTGGACATAAGCCTCTCCTTAGAAAGGAGGTTTTGGCTTACTATACCACGCTGGCCGGCTGGTACGGTTTGTTTTAAGTTTACCTTCTCTTTGCAGTGCTATTGTGCTGCGTAGTTTGTTCCCTTAGTCGGCTCTTAAGACACCCACGGGATGAATAGGACTCGTGACACTTCGTATTCTTAATCCGTCACCACACGGACTTTTAATTTAAACGAAATAATTTATTTGAAATGAAAAAAAAAATACTTTAAAGGTAAACTATACCTGAGCAGTATTATCTTGAATATGGGTCCAACGAGGCCCTTGATGATGGCTGACGCGTTGAGATGACATCTTCCATGCAGCACGATGCCGTTCACCTGGAACAAAGCCGCACAACCATTAATAGAAAAGAAGATACGGACATGGACGTTCCTCGACTTCAGTCCCTGTATAAACTGTCATTTAAATAAAACTATATGTATTTATAGACTCGAAATGGTTGATCTCTACTGTGTAATGCCGTATTTACAACAATCAACTTACATATAATAGATTTGCTATTCCATTTTTTTAGGCGCTACGAGTTTCTGTACCGAAACGAAATGTATGATTTTTACTTTTCATAGGTAACCTTTATGTTTATAGATAGATACGGCTTCAAACTGAAGGATACATTTTTTAATTAAGGGCTTCAAAGTGATCATTATTTCCTTGAGTTTATTAGTTTTGTTATTTTTAACTTTGGTTTACGAGTTTTTGAACAAATATCTCGCTTAATAAGTCAATATAAACGGGATATTTACGAAATATCGAACATTAATTCTCGGATATAAACTCCGGAGTTAGTGTCTATTTCTTCATTGTCCAGCAGTGGACTGCGATATGCTGATCATGATAATGATTTTGTCATTGATGCTAGAGAGATGAACATTTTTTGTTATAATTACCCCATTTCTAATATCTTTTTGATTCTTTGACGGTCGGATAGCGTAGTGGTTTGTGTAACGGACTGCTATTCCAAAGGTCGCGGGTTCGATTCCCGCTCAAGTCAAACATTTGTGGGTCTGAACATTTCATGTTTGATTTAGTCTGGGTGTTTTTATATGTAATAAGTATGTATTTAGAAAAAGAAGTATATATATATTTATATATATATATATATATATATATATACTTCGTTGGGGCTTTGGGACTAGATGGCGTTGTGTGAATGTGGTACATTATTATTTTCAAGATAAAAAAAACCATGGTAGTTTGATTTAAAATAACTCTCCTTAAAAAAAATTTTTTGAAAAGAGAATAAGAGTAAAAATAGGAAAAACGAAGACTTAATAAAGAGACACAGAAATCATTTTATCTATTCAAGACTTCAGCGAATTGCAAAACAAAACCTGAATGAATCATACTAATTAATACGGGTGTACGCGCACTTGTGCCAGAATAAACTCCGTACAAGCTCCGGCTTCTGTAGATGTTACCATACCTTGAAGTATCCATGAACATCCTAACTAACATTATTAATGCGTCTAAGTGTATTTGTTTGTTTGTTTTTCCGTTTTAACGCCTAAATTACAGACCCGATCATCATTAAATTTTGTAATCACGTTGTCACTCACACAGAGTTTTGAATGAAAACTACGTTTACATATGAAATATCGTTTTTGTCTAAAAAAAGAACTTTTACGATAGAAAAAGTATAATTTTAACGTAAGGGAAGCCGAGATCAAAGCTATACATTTATGTAAATAGTTTTGTGTGGTTATAATAATATACTCTACTGCTTAATTATGACATAATTAATGAAACTGAGACAACAAACTTTAATCAAATTTTAATTGACTTTGTATTTCTTATAAACTGAATTTTATTTTTCTCTTTTTTGTACTTTTATTATTTGACTTTGTTAAATATATTTTACGCGTGATATTGGCATTTTACGGATGTCCCTAATGCTTTTATAAGAACCCGTTATATACCCGTAACAAACAATAAATAAATTGATTGATTGATATACAGGAATTACAACCTCTTTATTAGGACACCCTTAAATATTACAGATAATCGGCTTTACTAACATAGATAGGGGACCAATATAGAAATCGTGTTGTCGAATTCTATTACGAAATGACTGTAAACTTATTTTTTTTTTATGTTATACGACAAACAAATAAAGTGGTCACCTCATCATCTGCCTACCCTTTTCCCAAGTGGTAGTGGCAGTGGTAGCGTATGCAACTGCTGTACTGAGGTCTCTGGTTCGATGGACCAAATGTTTATATGATCTGCAAATATTTGTTTCTGAGTTTGGGTGTTTTCTATGGATATGTATTTCCAAAAAAAATATAATAGTACTCTAACAGTCAATCTGGCTTTCGTAGCACAACCTCTGTGGGCGTTGTGAGTTAAATGTCCGAAATATTATTATTATTACTAGATACCTGTAAGTTGTTGGCCTTAAAGTCCTTAGCCTTAGAGTGACTAAGTGCCTAAGAGCCTTAAAGAGTGCCTAAGTCACTTGACAGAGAGGAGGAGCACTGGGATGAGAGAGAATTGGGCTTTCAGTTACAACGCTCTTTGAGTGTGATTCTACGATGATATATAAATATTTCAATGACCATAACTTGCTTCGCTCTTGTAAACTAAATACACATATAACATTTTATTTGCACATTTTGGTAACTGCGGTTCGCGTAAGTCTACGTTTGTCGTAGTGTACCTAGAATCCAATTTGTACCAGTTTAACAGGATTCCATTGAAACTACCACAAATGACTGTATCTGTTTATTGTTTACACAAGCCGTGCCAATTTCAGCTTATATGTGGTTGTTTTAGTGGAGCTTGTTTAGCGGTGTTTCAAGGAACTACTTTCAGTTCTAAATGCTACATGTAACACTAAGGGTAAAATATGTTACCAATATGCTACCAAAGAAGAACAAGAAGAAGAAACTAACAGATTTGTTCTTTTCTATCGGAAAAAAATGCAGTCAGTTAAAGTAATTTTATGTCAACACTTTTTAAATATAATCGATAATAATTCAGATCGAACTATTTCTATTACTACTACTCTCTCTCTACTATTTGTCGGGCCTGTTGGTCAAGTGGTTAGTGACCCTGACTGCTAAATCGGAGGTCGTGGGTTCGATTCCCACCCAGGACAAATATTGTGTGATGAGCACGACCATTTGTTCTGTATCTAGGTGTAATTTATATATGTAGATACGTGCATACATATATGTATGTATTACTATGTATTTAGAAATATTAAAGTATCGGCGAGCTGGTCATCATAGCACAGGCTCTGCCTAGTTTGGGATTAGACTGATGTGTTGAGTTACTATTATTGTTATTGACAAATGCTGTTGAAATTGTAAAATATTCATTGCGATATGCACATACACTAAATACATGTTACCACCTTGTTGTGAAGATAAACAATAGGAACCGGACATACTACTTGACTACTCAAATTACTCAAAGAGAACTGCCCACAAATACAAAAAAATAATACAGCACACCATAAATTCTTGATATTGAGCTTTAAACTATCACGTTCCATAATTAATAACTGTGTTTACAAGAAGTAACGCGCTCGTGATAGGTATTAAGTAAAAACCTTTGAAATAACTAAAGTTTTGACCAGCTCTGGCCTGGCCGTTGTCACAGGCTTACTCAGGCATTCCAAAAATATGTCTTCATCATCAAAAGCCTTTAAATTGTCCACTGTTGGATGTAGGCCTCTCTTTAGAAAGGATGTTTTGGCCTACTATACCACGCTGGCCAGACGGGTTGGTGTAAGATTTGTGTTAAGTTTTCCTTCTCTTTGAAGTGCTGTTGTCCTGCATAGTGCTTACTTAGTCGGCTGTTAGGGCTGACAGCCTCGAGATGAACAGTGGTGGTAACACTCCATATTCTTACACTACGTACTTAATACTTATCATGATCGCGATTATTCCCGTTTAACACAATTATATTTATCTTGATATTGAGGTCACATCGAGGTACCAAATCTCTACATTCCTGAAGATTATCTCGGTCTCGGCGAGGTTCACCAGTAGTAATCCACTACGATTTACTTGCATACATTTGCATAATATCTACGTTGATAGCGGTCGTAACATAGGAACGGTTTTAGGTCCATTTGGAGCTCAGGGAGAGAACGCATTGACAAGTGAAACGAGAAGAATATTTTTCAATTTATTATTTAGGATATAATATTAAGATAACGCTTAAGATTTAGATATATTTTTATGATGTAGAAAGCAAACGAGCGGGTGGGTCAGATGGTGGAAAGCGAACGCCTCAACTTAAACTCAACAAGTGTTAGAGCACTTTGAGTGGGGGAGGGGGGTGTTTGGATGACAGCAACATCATTCAATCGGTAAAAAGATACGGAAGAATTGCTTCACATATGTTTCTTGTGAGGACGTGGTGTCATTTGTTTTGAGCTGAGCAATTTGCGCTGAAGCATGGTTCACCCACTATCAGCTCAGCTATAATTTACGATTTGGATTGATATCTGACAATGCTAAAAACTTGTACTTTAGAATGTATAATACTTATATTTGGATATACAAATATAATTGGATACCATGGTCTGAAATAAAAAGTTTAATATTATTATTATACAACGGATGTTATAATCGTTCCGCTCCGCGTGTCTAAATCACAGTGTACACCAGCGCTGGCACCTCGCCAGTACAGAAGACCGAGATCGGTCGTTAATTTATTGCACTAAGATGTATGTATGCCATCAGATAAATTCAAATATCTCTTTTTACAGAGCTATGCCTTCATTAATAGATCGGTGCATCAGTGCAGAGAGATCACCGTGGATTCAGGATGGAAGGTCTAAACAGCGAGGAAGGATGGAACAAGTTATCGTCTACGGTATTTCCAGACCGATACGACAATGAAATCTTTAAAAAAAGAGCGTACTCCCTCCTAAAGGGCCGGCAACGCGTTTGTGACTCCTGAGTTGCAGGCGTTCCTTGGCGGTAGTCACTTTCCATCTGGTGACCCGCCTGCTTGTCTGCCTCTTTTGCCGTAAATTAAGTAAATAAAAGCCATGTTTTAGCACATATAAGCAGGCTCCACCGGAGTGATACCATAACCTCACAGAAAACCGGTGTTAATAATAAAAATCTATACTAATATTATAAAGCTGAAGAGTTTGTTTGTTTGTTTGTTTGTTTGTTTGTTTGAACGCGCTAATCTCAGGAACTACTGGTCCGATTTGAAAAAATCTTTCAGTGTTAGATAGCCCATTTATCGAGGAAGGCTATAGGCTATATATCATCACGCTAAGACCAATAGGAGCGGAGCATCAATGAAGAATGTTTCTAAAAACGGAGAAAATTTATTACTATTGAGAGACGCAGACGAAGTTGCGCGGGTCAGCTAGTATATGATATTTGCACAGGCACAATCAAGTAGCCAGGATCGTACACCAACAGCTTGCCCTTAAATACCATCTTGTGAATCTAGAGGTGCCATACTACAGGTATGTGTCCGACCCAATTCTCGAGAATGGTCGGGCCACGTTGTATTGGGATCGATCAATTATCACAGACAGGGCTATTGTTGCCAATAAGCCAGATATTGTTGTGATAGATAGATTAGAGCACCGCGCACTAATTGTTGATATCGCCGTTCCTCATGACAAGAATCTCTTGAAAGTTGAAAAAGAAATACAAATAAAATATTTGGAATTATCTCACGAGATGTGGATATGTGGAATGTGGTTTCGGCGATCATCGATAGCCAAGAGCCTCGACCAACCTTAAGAGGCTCACGTTAGACGGCTGGATCAAGGGTATAGTGAGCAGGTTCCTGTCTTTGGAGTCCTAACCACCGGTGTCTTGGTCCTTGTACCCGATGTTGGTGGTTTACTGTTTTTTATATTTTTGATTTTTTTTTTCTTTTGTAATATATTTAAAAATTTAATCAATACTCGTATGTGTATATATAATGTAATAAAGAGACTAATAATAAATAATTATGTTTCATTTCTCAATAAAGTTTTATATCATTATAATACAGAAATGATGCTTATATAAATTATGTACTATTGTTAATAAACGCTGATTTCTAAACTAGGTAGGTTTAATACCTGTATTTTAGAAATCAATGCCTCTGTTGTTTTTGATACAGTAAAAAGCCATTGCGTTAAGAGTAAAAAACAAAAAAGAAACACAACAATTAAGAAATGTGTGTGAGTGTGTGTGTGTGTGTGTGTCAGTGAGTGAGGTTACTGGAGCTCAAACTCCCCGTCCCTCTCACTCTGGGGTGGAGGAGTGAGGACTCAAAGGGCGACAATGCACTTGAGACTCTTGTGATCACGTGATGCGTCTGATTTTGCGTCTAGAGGGCTCTTACTATCCGGCAAAAGTCAGTCAGGTTACTCCTGAAGTATTGCTAACATTGCCCAATCTATCCTATGCCTTCCTACGGAAAAAATTAGAAGTATATCGAAAATAAATGAAGATCAGTAGGGATTATCCATATGGGATTCCAATTTTTTCCTCTAACCCCTAAAATACTCAATTGTCGGCAATAGGCTTGACCCCTAATGAGTGCGTGGGACTAAAATGATAGTCGACAAAATGTAAGCCTTTGGCCTCTGTCTCTCCCTTCGTGGATGGCGTGATGGCGTATTTGTGTCACAATATGTGGTTACATTGATGAAAAATGAAGAATAAGACTGACACTAAAAATATTTAAAAACGGTCTTTGAAGCCGGTTGTACATTGTATGAAAATTGGAGTTTAAGGCGATTATTACGCTGCACCGCGCTCCGTCGCCGTAGCGCAGGAACGCAGATTTTAATGTACGTAGCGCCCACGCGTTTTCAGTGTTTTCTCCTAGGCGTGTTTTCTATACAATTTGAGATACTTAGCTACGCGACGGAGCGCTGTACGTACAATGTGATAATCGCCCTACACAGACACACAAACCAAATTAACATTTTAATTTTTATTTATTATAAAATAGCTTTTGCCCACGGCGTCACCCGTGTGAATGTCGGTTTTCGCCATAAAATGTAGCTATGTTAAAAGAATTTTTCAAAGCGGTTTAGTGATTTAGGCGTTAAAGAGTAACAAACAAGCAAACTTGTTTCACATTCATAATATAATAATAATATATCTCGCACATGTCACACACGGCCGTCTGATCCCAAACTAGGCAGAGCCTGCTGATAAGCAGACCGAGACCGAGAGACAGAGTAACCAGACTGCTGATAAACATGCTTATATATTTTTAAATACATTCATAGTATAGATAACCCAAACACAGAACAAATGTCCGTGCTCATCCCGCAATATTTGTCCTAGGTGGGAATCGAACAAACGACCTCCGATTTAGCAGTCAGAGTAACTAACCACTAGACCAACAGGCCCGTCTGAATATAGATAAATAAATAAAGTATGCTTTTGAGTCGCGAATTAAAAAGCACTACAAATGTAACATTTAACACAAAATATCGTTATATTCATGTTGACTAATTCTAACCCCTAAATAGTTAGAAATATCTAAAAGTATATCTTCTGGTGAAACTTTCTTTAAGTGGCCGAGCGTGGCCAATCAATCAACTCCAGTTCATTTATTAACACATCCAGTCATTAATACTATACATCAATCATTGTTGAAAAGAGATACCGATGAGTGTACTCGTATGTTCAAAAAGAGGGATCACTATTTATAGAAATAGGTACTAGTTTTGTCTCTGGGCTTCGTTCGCGTTAACATATGTGTAAATCCGGAAAATCCTCGGCAACGGTTTCCATTTTCAATATAAAAGTACCTGATAAGCTTTTGACCGCGACTCTGCTGGCGTGTATGTTGCTGATTGCGATAAACCGTAGCCTATGTCACTGATAATGTAGCTTTTAATTGGTGTAACAACTTTTAAAATCGGCTTAGAGGTTTTGGCGTGAAAGCGTAACAAACAAACAAACAAACTCACTTTAACATCTATAAGTATGAAGTATGGATGGGATGACTCCTTTTATACACTTGACAAAGCCTATGCTTATTGCTCATCATCATCCATCATGCTCCCAGGCATTTCCAAAACTAGTTCGGGTCGGCTTTCATTCTACTAACCCACAGCTGAACTTAGTTTTTGTTTCCCGGAGCGACTGTCACCAAGTAAAAGCCAAGTACTAGTCGAATTCAAAGTTCTGTGGATAGACTGTTGTTGGACTTGTGTCGATTGTCTCAGATGTTCTTATGGCAACTGGGACCCACGACTTAATATGGTCTCCACCAGTTCTTCCTGTTATTCAAATTGATTTATCATTTTTATTTTATTTTGTTAAATTCGTGCAACGCGTTGCCAGAAAATATTAAAATTATTACTTTACCTAAATTTCAAAAACAGTTGAAATTGTGGCTTTTACAAAACTGTTTTTATTCACTGCATGAACTGTTCGATAGGGCTTAAATATTTTGTTTTATTTTATTTTACTTGTATTAGTGACATTTATAAATATTTTATTGATGTTTTTAAGTTATAATTTATATTTCGTCCGTGACTTTATGTTTGATTGATTTTACCATTTTTCATGCAATTTGTAATGAAGACAGAAAAATTTTTGCATGTCGATATGACTAAACGTTAGCACATGTCTTTTATAACAACTTATGTACAACGTTTAATGGCAAATAAACTATTCCATTCTATTCTATTCATTTTGGTCATAAGTTACGATCTAACCACAGATAAACAGAACGAACTTTATTGGATGGGTTAGCAAAACAACACTATTGTAGTTTGTTGAATATAAGGCAACACAAGATTTTAGCTTTTATTTAATTCTATCAATTTTGAGAAATATTATTAGTATTTACCATTAAATACGATTAAGTGATCTATACAGGATGTAAGGGACGTCGTTCGTAACGAATACTGAAATAGTGTATTCAGACCATGATTCTGAGTCGAAAATCATTGGAATTTCCTGTCGGAAAATTCATCTTTTTTTTTTATAATATTCCATTTTTTTTGTTAAAAATTATGAAAAATAAAATCACAATAAGTAAACAGAACATTTTACGAAAAACAATTTAAATAAATACCGCAGACGGTCAAAAACTGCAATGTAATTAATCAAACGCGCGGGGCCTCTCCCCCGCCGGCCGCCAACTGGTGTTAGTGTGCGTAGACTGTTTGCACGGAATACACATGTAGTTATTACTTTTGTACGATACCTACGGGGAATGACCTTAACCTTGGACAGCTGATTGCATAAAAAGTTAAATTTTCCGGCAGAAAATTCCAATGATTTTCAACCAAGAATGATGGTCGAAATACACCATTTCAGTATTCGTTACGACGTCCCTTACACCCATTATATATAAAATTACGTGCCCTGACTGACTGACAGATCATCAACGCAGAGCAAAAACTGCTTTAGCTACAAACTTGAAATTTTGGTAGCTGATACTTTTTATGTAGTAAGCACCTACTAAAACAAGGATTTTTGGAAATTTCACCCCTAAGGGGGTAAAAACGGGATGAACGGTTTCATGACAGTTCGTCATTTTCAAAGTTAGAAGCCAGCCACGGGTAATAGCTAGTAAGAAGATAATTCATCAATCTTTAGCCAAAAAAAAACACGGAAACACTTTTTTTTATTAAAAAGTATAAAAAAATTAACCTTCAAGCGCACCGTTCGGAAACACTACATCACCGGCGTAGATACTACGTCACAATCTTGCTATGTGATTCTGCTATGTAATGTATGAGATAAATCTTACTCGATACAGTTGGATGACCGCCAAACGTACGGCCAACATATACACACATACTTGGTACATTGTCGTTTCAAACAATGTATCAATTCATTCAATGTATAGCGAAATTGTTCGCCTTCCAAATTACCATGATATAGATTAGACAAGGACTGTTTTTTTGTAACAATATACTGTGTGTCGATGAACTACCTACACTAGTTTTGCTTACATCTTATCTCGAGTTAATATCGATTTTGTCAAATATTTTTTTGGGAAATAGTAGCCATGTACTATTTTAGACCTACCTACATGACATACATAACGAACGTTAACGCTTTTATCCCTGAAAAGGCTAGACAGAAGTGTTTCAACGCCCGCACTTTATTCAGACTCACATGGTAAGGCCCAAGCCTGTTACTAGAAACCAGGCACTTAGGAGTTCGGTAGGATATCATGATGATCATCATCAACAGCCTTTCATAGTTGTTTAATAAAAATAGGCCTTTAAAAAAACATATTATTATTATCTATAAAGATTTAGTTTTCATCGCAGTGCTGTTGCCCTGCGTAGATTGCTGATTGGAACCCACGGGATGAATAGGGGTGGTGACACTATGTATTTTTGATCCGTCACCCTTGGACATAGGAAAGTATGAGTATATTTGTAATAAATAAATAAATATTGAAAGAGAAGGTAGGTAAGAAGGAAAGTTTCCTCTTTGCTCTAATCTATAAAAGTAGATTTTTAACCGTTTATACACTTTTGTAAATATGCAGACTTAATGCTCAGGGCGTTCTCCTCTAGTCAACCTTAGGGTGATGTAGAAATCTCGTAAAGTTAGCGCACATAGGTGAAATAATATATTATCAATAAAATGTGTTTTTGAATCAATTATATATACCCAGTTCACTGAACATGTAGATATGTTTAAACACTAGCATGTTTGTCGGTCTGATAAAATAGCCTATGTTACTCGCTTTGCATTGATGAAAGAATTTTTAAAATCGGTTCAGTGATTTCGGTGTGAAAGCGTAACAAACAATCAAAATTCACTTTCACATTTATAATGTAAGTGAGGATACGCACATAGATTTGAAATAACATTTTTGTGACGGATAGCAAGATGCTACGACCATTAAGGGAACAGTAATGACAATGAGTATTTAACAGTTATATCATGTAATACAATAAAAAAAACTACCTTGTTGATTCTGCGGTAAAGAAACCAAAGATTAAAAGTAAATTATGTGACGTACCTATTTTATATTTGCAAATTAAAGATTGTCGGCCGAGCAGATTGGTCACCTGGTAATATCCATTCAAAAGTCACAAGAGTACGCTCTTTTCTTGAAATATAACAAAAACCATCAAAATTAACGTTTTTACACCTTTTATTTTGATGTCGTTTGAAGAGCAACTGATTAAATCTTATCACCTTCCGTACAACGCTTAATGATTAATTTGCCCCAGTAATTAATTTAGTAATTGAGCGATAGGGCATGAATTTTTAAGGTTAAGATGAGACTAATGCCATGATGCAGTAGTCTCATCTTAACCTATACAAATACAAATACTAATAAAATACTATACAAATACCGTTCTTAGTATGCACTAAGAACGGTATTAACGGTCCAAAAAAGTGATTGTCGCAGGACCACAGCTTTCTCTGGTAAATTCTTTGGTTTCATGGGCAGGTACTTATATAACAGGGTAAATGCAATTTTAGACATCTATTGCCTTTCAAAATATCGCTGCAAAAGGGCTATTTCTGACTGGCTGAAAACACTCAGTTATGAGGAAACGGAAAATCTGTTATATGTCCCGCAATAGACAATTATCTAAGATCTATATATCTAGTTCTGTATAAGTATAGTCGTATCTACACATATTAGTGCCATGTATTTCCTTTGTAAATCACGTTCAATCACGCATATCCGATCACCATCATCTTCATAGTTGTAGGGTTATTACCTCTATTCACACACACAACCTTCCTCACACTCATCACACACACACACACACACACACACACACACACACACACACACACACACACACACACACACACACACACACACACACACACACACACACACACACACACACCATACTCACACGCATCACACACACCATACTCACACGCATCACACACACTCACACACACACATTTTTCCTTCACTTCACTTTGCTTTAGCTCTCACCTAATCAAGTTATACCTACAGGATAACACTTACGCATCTAGTGTCAGGAGAGGCTGGTAATCTGTAATACAGGTGTACCTAGTGCAGATACCAGTCTCTCACACAGATTTAACTCACCTATGACTGTGTATCTACTTTAATATGTCAAGATATGTCATTCTGTGTGAGAGAAAATAAAAAATACTTATTATTATTATATTATTATTACTCTTATCATATCTGTATGAAGCTCTTCTTCAACTGATGTTTTCACCCGATGGTTACGAAAATACTTTTGGAGCTGCATTATTCCGTAAGCTACCGCGTTGTATGACGAATGATGATTTTGCACTTGAGACATATAAAAACACTAAATTAGCTGTGATCGAAAGCAGAGAAGAATAACAGCGACCAAACAAAACCCGTCAAAGGTTTAAAGTTCAAGATATTGATCCGAATTTTCTTGCAACGTGGCTTGAATCTTAAATACTTAATCAGAGAATTAGGTAGATATTTATAGGTACGCGAGTGACGCCGGGGGGTAACAATTGCTATTATCTTTGTATAAATTCATGTTCAGAATATCTTTATTCATTTTATATGTTTAACAACTCAAGATGGCGTATGAAGTTTTTTATAATTTAAAAACATTTGTATCTAAAGTTCACATAATTTTAAATGTTACTGCTGACTGCTAAGCCAAGATCACGATGAGCGGAATCATTTATTTGTGTCTAAGTGTAAGTTACCTATATTATATAGGTAGGTATTTAGAAATATAAAAGTATGTATCAGCCTCTTCTAATGTTTTATTTTCTTCTCTCTTTAACTAAAAGTGTTTTAAACTATTCAGAAATTATTTGATGAAGTCTATAAAGCATATTTTAAGTCATTATTGTTAAAAGATTCTACAGTAACAACAGTTATTGTGTATACAAAAAAACTGAAACATCTAAAACTTTGTGCCTCGAGCTAAATAAAAAATAAACGATAATAAATTTAAGAGCTAATTGTTAGAACCGTAGGAAGTTGGATTTTCTGAATGTTTAACTGGTCTTCAAAGTATCTTTTTTTTTAGTTTTTATGGGTTTTTATAGAATTTAAGAATATTTAAGTATGTACCCGGTTGACGCAATAGGCTTGCCCTATGTAACTTAAGTTTACGTCATCAGAAGTAGGCAACGGCGTCTCTGCCTACCCCTTCGGGGTCATAGGCGTAAGTGTATGTATGTTTTTTGACACTATGATTCGACAGTAATACCTAATCTTTGGCAAAGTTCTGAGCTTGACTGACTACAATATTATATCAGATACGAACGAGTGCCAACATTTATATAGGAATTCAAGAATGTCTATTGCATTGGTCGCGGTATTTTCTAGGTATAATTTGTATTTATTTATAAAAAAATTAATGTGTGTGTTTTTATCCGTGTTTCATAAGTCTTAGTAGAAACTTTAGATAATTTTTGGCACGCCTAGTTGAAGCGTGGTACTACAAAACTAAGAAAATATGTTAAATCTTAGAAAACACGAGTTTCAATTTTTCAGTACAAATCGGCAATTTCATACTTTAACCCCTATTGTAATAAAGCTGAAGTGTTTATTTGTTTGGTTGAAATCGCCAATCTCTAGCTCTACTAGTTCGAATTAAAAATTTCTTTTAGTGTTAGGAAGCCTATTTATCGAGGAAAGAGTTATCTTTATCACACAAAAAGTATCAAAATTTACAATAAAACAAAGTTAATGACGATCAAACAACTATACACCTACAACAGTTGCATTTTTGTACGCAAAGCAATTAACAAAAATATTCATACCAGCTTAGAATTTAACAAACGAGAAAAGGTTGCTAACCCCGGGATTGTCACGCGCCGCGCTAGCTATCTCGCTCTGCCAAGGATTCACGAACTACGTATAAAGGAGCGCGCTTTTACAACAAAATACCCACAACAAAAAAAATGTCAGCTCCTATAAAAAGAAGCTTGCGCAATTTATAATTATAATAATAATAATATATCTGACACATCTCACACACGGCCGTTTGATCCCAAACTAGGCAGAGCCTGTGCTATGGTAACCTGACTGCTGATAAACATACTTATATATTTTTAAATACATACATATTAAAGATAAATTACACCCAGACACAGAAAAAATGACCGAGCTCATCACACAATATTTGCCCTGGGTGGGAATCGAACCCACGACCTCCGGTTTAGCAGTCAGGGTCACTAACCACTAGCCCAACAGGCCTGTCTAATCTTTCTAACTGAAAACGAATCTTTATTAAAATATTATATAATGTGTTAGCATTGTTAGCGCTAACCGTAATTAGCGTACCTTTTTATTTTTCTGTGCGGAAATCCCCTCGGATACCACCGGTGGCAATGTCGGACTCGAACCGACTAAACCGCACGCCGTCTCAGGTACCAGTGGTCGGAGAACCAGGTGTACCCTAGAAAGGAAATCCCTGGTGCCCTGTTGGATGTGCACATGAACTTGATAACCTATGTATTACCATTAACTATTTGTTGTTTTTATCCTTTTGACGATGAACACTATTAATATTTTGAATGGTCATGTTCTCATGGAAGTGATGTAAATCTATACTAATATTATAAAGCTGAAGAGTTTGTTTGTTTGTTTGTTTGTTTGAACGCGCTAATCTCAGGAACGACTGGTCCGATTTGAAAAATTCTTTCAGTGTTAGATAGCCCATTTATCGAGGAAGGCTATAGGCTATATATCATCACGCTAAGACCAATAGGAGCGGAGCACCAATGAAGAATGTTTCAAAAACGGAAAAAAAATATTACTATTTAGAGACGCAGACGAAGTTGCGCGGGTCAGCTAGTCTTATGTAAGAATAAATATCTTTAAACCTAAACCTAACAGCTACATCATCACGCTTCCACCCATAGGAGTCGAAGATCAATAAAAAATGTTGGAAAAAAGTAAGAAAATGTGCGGGTCAGCTAGTTACCTCCATAATGGGTAAAGCTGAGGATTATGTAGACACAAGTCACGTCACCAAGTGTTTCTAAGTATCTAAACTTAGTTCAGTCTAACTCACCTCAAGGATTTCATCACCAACTTTCACCGGAGGAGAAGCCTTCGCGGCCGCCCCAGCTGGATGCAGCCCACAGACGAACACGGCCATTTTGCTGCGGTCCCTATGACCAGCCAGGCTGAGACCCAGTCCAGCCGTTGGGGTACGCTCCAGCCGGATTGACAGCACACTGTCACCCAGACCCGCATACTTCTTCCGAATTTTATCTGGAAATAAAACAAACGAACTTAAACATCAATGAAATAGTATCATAAAAATAAAAATCTAACACTTTTTTCTTAGAAATCTGTAGCTTTGTTTTCGCGATGCCGGTCCTAATCCTTCTCCAGTAGAATTTGACACTGGATTTTATCGTTCATAATTATGTGTCATCATCAGTACACGCAAATTGATTAAAAAAATATTATTCTTGTTAATTGTTAAAATATAAACGTTGAAAAAACTATTTTGCCCGTTATTTTGTTATTCTTATTTCTAAAAATTATATCTTAATGATATAATTTTAAGTGTCTAATTAGAGAAGGAAATTCTATTAAAATGAACTAATGATTTTTTTTTTATTTACGCACCTCGGACATATCCTGTGTCGCTGTTTTTTAAAAAATAATTTCTGAATAAACCTTTAAATATGTTACTTCAAGATCTTATAAAATTATATATTTACTGTGACATTTTAGATAGGGTGAAAATCAAGTTCAAAGATTCCGTACATACAAAAATAGAAAGAAAGAAAAAAAAAACAACCATGTATTCGTGGACGTAAGAACATACACTCACAATAAAGAAAACCTAATACAAGGCCTAAGCGAAAATACATTTTTACGTGTGGGTACCTCACGTGCCAGTCGACTAGGACCTGGATCAGCGTCTACTTGACAGATGTCAAGCGCTGGTCTTCAACCAGACCTTGTGAAATACACCCAAAGATACGAACTACTAGTACTGCTTTAGAAAGACTTCATTATCATTTACTTAGTCTGACACTGACCTGTTATCTACTGGAAGGTCGTTCTCCCTACTGTTTTTTGTCACACTAACATTCTTTTTTAAACAATTTCACCCACAATTTTTAAACACGTAGTCATACGAACTTTATTCTGACAATCACAAACCAAAAAAATATATAAACAAAACACGTGCAAACATTCTGAAGTGTGAAACATTCATACGATAATTAGATTTTTATATTAACACTGTTTTAAAACTCTGTGTGGCCTACAAACTGAACGCAGAAGAGTAATCGCCTTAGTGTACAGTTTACCAGCCAAGGGTACGCCGAATTATGTACAGCGAGAAACTTTGTTGAACGAGTGTGGCCTAATTACTGCTCCCAGTGCTGTAGGTATCTGCTATACCGCTATAAGTTGGTTTGATGTGAGGAAATACTCTCAGATACCACCCATGGGATGGTAATGTCGGACTCGAACCGACCAAAAACTGCACGCCGTCTCGGTTACCGGTTGCTGGGGAACCAGGTTTACCCTAGAAAGGAAATCCCTGGTACAACCTCCTCCACCTAACTCTGTGGGAAGCAACTTGAGTCTTCAGTTGAAAGTGTCCTTATAAATGACTAGCCCACGGCGTGATTATTTCTTATTTCGTGTACTTTCATACAACCGTTCATATCTTATTTTACCCCCTTAAGGGTGAAATTTTCTATAATTACGCCCACTAAGAAAGGATTTTTGAAAATTTCACCCTTCGCTTTTTATGTTGTAAACATACAAAATAAAAAGCATCAGCTGCCAAATTTCAAGTTTGGAACCCAGCGGTTTATGGTTTGCTTTAATATTTCAGTCAGTCAGAAGAAGTCATTTTATATGCATAGATTTTTATCATTCACTGTAATAATAATAATATAATATTCTACCACATTCACACATCACCATCTAGTCCCAAACTAAGCAGAGCTTGTACTATGGCTACTAGACAACTGATATAAATACATATATACTTTTTTTTATTGTAAATACATACATATTATACATAGAGACACCCAGACCAAATCAAACATTAAATATTCATGCACACAAATGTTTGACTTGAGCGGGAATCGAACCCGCGACCTTTAGAATAGCAGTCCGTTACACAAACCACTACACCATCCGGTCGTCTGTTTGCGTCTTCTTTCATAATACCCAAAGAAAAGTATATAAATTTAGAAAAAACACTGAATATATTTACTTCTGAAGTTTCACATGAACCGCTACTGAATCGAAACCAATTTGAATTGTAAAAATACCAAAAGAAGTTTGAGGCCAACACTCGCATTTTTAAGATCTTCATTAAGAGAGAAAAACAGCACAATTGGGTCAGACAAGTCCCTGAGTATCATTTATCAAATAATATAATATGGTTCTCTAAGATGTTCCTACGGTGTCATTAATATCATACAAACAGTATGAGAGAGATTATCCATACTTTTGTTTTAAATGTGAAAGTGAGTTTGTCTGTTCGTTTGTAACGCTTTCACGCTTAAAACACTCAACCAATTTAAAAAAATATTATACCAATGGAAAGCTACATTATCAGCTATATATATATGTATGTAATGAAATGAATGACATTTCATTAATTTGAATTTCGCGCATCGAAGTGACATGTGAACTATGATTCAATGGCGGATGACGCTTAGATTATTTTGTGCATTTTATTGTTATAAAACTTGTAGAGAGATAAACCGAAGGATACGATTGAGGAAGCGATATTAGTGAACTTTAAATGTCGTTTCTTAAAACTACGTAAACGATACGATGAGTTTGACACTGTTCAAAAAAATCCAATTTTAGACATAGATGGCGTCGGTTTTGACCGTTACAAAACTAAATAAGATTTGCTTGCTAAATGCAATATCGTGTCTATACTAATTGTGAATTGTTCGTTAAAGAGTGATGACGGAAGTTTGACGGAAGTTTAGTGACAAATTGCTGTGGTTTAAAACTAGATACTGAATAAAGACTGATTATTAAGACATCCTAGCAAGATTTAAGTGCCATAATGTCAAAGAAATGAGAATAAAACATTGATTAGAATGTGTTATTTTATTTATCTGTCCAGTTACAATTTGAGCGAATGCTAATTATAATATTTTCAATTTAGTAGTATTGTAAAATCATTATTATAATGGGTTTTCAAGTATTTTTATATTTTGTTACATAATTTATATGGGGATTTTACAATAATTAATCATAATTGAAAAAAAAATAATGGAAAAGTGTTACTATAAAAATTTAAAATCGTAATTAACAATGTTCTATTAAAAAAAAATAGCTTTTCTGAATTTAATGTTATAGTGTAAATAAATATCCATCATTATGACCATAAAGAATGGCTCAAACCACCATGATCTTAAATGCTATTGCAAAAAGGTCCTGCATTTTTCTTATTTTAGCTCCTGTGTAAAATTGTATATTTTCGTTTAGAAACGGTTTGTCTTTAAAGGTGCGTTATATATAAATGCTACTTTTTACTGCGATAACCGACATACACGCGGGCAGAGCCCCGGGCAAAATATAGTATGTAATGATGGTGATTTCATAAAATATTAACGGATCTATTGGTCTAGTGGTTTGTGATCCTGACTGCTAAACCAGAGGTCGTGGGTTAAATTCCCACCCATGACAAATAATTGTGATGAGCACGATGGTTTATTCTGTACATGGCTTATCGATAATATTAAGAAATATATAAATATGTTTATCAGCATTCTGGTGACCATAGTAGAGGCTCTTTTTTTTGTGGACGTGTGGCAATCCCTTAGGATTAAACAGCCGTATGTAAAATGTGTGTGTTTATTATTATTATCTTAGATTGTTTATAGAAACCAATATTCGTGCAGAACCATCATTTTAATAATTGCTTTTTTGATCGTATAAGCAAATCCTTTTCCTTTTTTTAGAGCAGAAAATTAAGATTTTTATGGCAACTAATTGAAAATTTGAAATAATATTTTCAAATTCCAGTAATAGAGCAAGTCTTGCACCAATAAAAGAAATATTTACAAAAGGATTGCGCTGAAAAGAGGCTGAAGTGGTATCAGTGTTGCAACGTTGAATAACAATGTTGCTTTTTAATTGAAAACAAACTGATTTTACGTTTCTTTTATATTGAAGCTCGTTTTCAATTACGACAACAGAATTGTGATCTCAACAGTGCCCTGGTATTTTTTTTTCCTAGATTTACACAAAGATGGGTTATTCATAAGATGGCATAGCATAGATAAAGCCCGGAATTGAAATATAAATGGGATATGTCAAACATGACAGTGAGGTTAATTTCGTATCTAATTCAGTACATCTTCTTTTTAAGTTTGACCCTGTTTGAGCAAAAAATATTCAGGTAGTTTTGTTTTTTTGCAATTTTAAAACGTCATAGTGACAAGTGAACGTTTTTGAACGATTATTTGCTTTAGCGTGTAATTTATTAGTGCGTTTTTCGACAAAAGTGTTAAATAACTTTTTGTATACCTACTCTATTGTTTTTTTAATTTAAATTTATTAATGTTTGGGTTTACGGGCTCCTATATGACTACCGTGTAAAACGTATTTAACTTATATTTTTTTTATAATTTAGATATTTGTTAATTTTTTAGTAATACCTTAAATAGGTATTTTATATTAAATTCAAATTTCCATATTTGAAGTTCCTAGATTTTCTTAGAGATATCTTCTTCTTTTTTTACAAATCTATACGAAAAATACATTAAAAATATGCATATATATATATATATATATATATATAATACGTATACATTTTAAAGGAATTAATATAAAGTGTAATATAGTAGGTATAACATATATATAATTTGTCTATGATTTCATTATACACCTTAACGTAACAAAAAGCCATTTTTTAATTTCAAATTGTGGTTTATCTGCTCCCTCCAGCTCCCTCAAGTACACTGAGACTCAGAAAATGGCACATGGCTGTGTCATATTCATCAATGAGGAGTGTCTCCGTCTGATACCAATTCCTTGTACAATTTCTAACTCAACTAATATCTTCATTGTAAGTTTCAACGACATTTATTGACGTGCAATCGTCAATTTAAATCAATTTATTCAGTCAATTGTCACGTAAAATGAGGTTTCAATTCAATGGATTATGGTCTTCGGGGTAAAGGCCTACGTAATCATCTCTCTTATTATTCGCCTTTAAAACAGTTTTTTTCATTTCAACTTTCGTGGACGACGAAATGATCAAAATTCTACCGCATTAGTAGAATTTTGATCGTTTTTAACCCCCGACGCAAAAGGGGACCTTCTTTCGAGTTTAAGTTTAACGTGTCTGTTTGTCTGTCTGTGGTAGCGTGGCAGGGTACAGCTTGCATTATAAAAATAATCATTTAAATCTTAATTTCTTTTGACGAGTTTTTATTGCCACACATTGGCAGACGCCTGTGCCTGCCCGGTTGCCAGGAATAGTCTTGGTCCCTATTACGTAAGAGTGGGACTAACATTATAGTCCGTTTACACGCTTCTATCTACCCCGAGCGGGAAGAAGTGACTGTATATATTTAAATGTATGTATGTTTTAACAAGTCAGACGTTCATGAGCGGCGATGGTCACTTTTCATCAGGCGACCCGTCTGCTCGTCTGCCCCCTTTAACATAAAAAAAGTCGTTCATTGTACGCACTTAGTGACGGAACGTATTAATTTATTTAAAATATTATTAAATTTACACAATATTGTGGTTTCAATCATGAAAACTAGTCTAGTTTTGCTTGCTTTAATGCCTAATTTAATTTTTATATTTATAAAAAATAAATATTATTCAGGCGCCCCACACCAACGTTCTGACACTGACCGGAAAAGGTCCCCCGATAAGACTGAAAGCAGTCAGTCCCCTAAATACACATGAGCAAAACCATTGATCTATATTTTATTTTTACCATTTGATTGTGGCGGCTTTATAAGTGACATCTGCGATTTGTGTTTTGGAGGGTAGTGCTGTATTTCTTATTCGGTCTGTCAGTCATATGCCCAGAATACTACGCTCTATGGCTCGCTGGCAAACCTCTAGCGCGGACCTCTGCTGTCCAGTCAAAGACCAAGTTTGCGCACCATAAGTGAGAATGGAGAGGACGCACATGTCCAGGTACTTCAGGCCGAGCCATAAATATTCGTGGACATATGCAACTTCCGTACCCCCCTTTTGTTTTTGACATATTCATCCGAAGTCCGATCTCGAGGCTCGCCGTGTGCAGGTCGTTAAGCATGTCGGCGAAAAGAGGTTAACGAACTTTCAATATGCCGACGATTTCGTGCTATTTTCTTCTTCGGCAACAGAATTGAGTGACATGCTTAACGATCTATATAATATATACATAAATATATATATATATATAATATATTGTAGGATTTAAACCGACATTGACTATTTTATGCCTATAAAAAGGCATGTAACACAGGGCGCGTTCTAATTTGCTTGTCAGACGACGTAGAGTAAGGACCTACGTTGGTGTTCGGTGTCATCTGCAATGTGTTCGTAAGACTCAGTGCATAATTAATTTAATTGTGTTATTAGCGTAGTTACCATGATTATGTTCCGAGTGTATTAAATTAATCAATCAAAGTAATATAACCTTAATCTGTGAACCTGTGTGTGTTTTAATTGAAATTATTACTGCTACCTAACATATATATATACAAATGTTAAGTTGGTTTGTGTACGTTTCAAAAACTCGAAAAGTTCTGCACCGATTGAGCTGAAATAAATAGCAAGCCTATTGCCGTAAAATTCGTGTACACATATTTATAAATTTCTAAAAAATACTTAGATATTATAAATAAGTTACACCCATAGACAACAAATCATGGTGCTTATGACACATTATAATATTTATTTCTGGGTGGGAATCGAACACACGACCTCTGGCTTAGCAAACAGGGCCTCAATTCTGCTATTTTATGTTCACGCCAAGCCACTGTCATACCACTGACACGCTATTGAGATGCCAGTCTCAGTAGCGTGTCATTGGCCACTCAGTGTCTATTTACTCAGTTAACGTAATATATTTTCAAATTATAAGAAAATGATTTTTGATTTTTGATATCACCACTGATGAGGCACTGCCATTCCATCGCCACTGTAAAGACACTGAGTTAGTGTAGACTACCGATATTTATACCGATGCCAATGGGCACTCGATGACATCTCAATAGCGTGTCAGTGGTATGACAGTGGCTTGGCGTGAACATAAAATAGCAGAATTGAGGCCCAGGATCGCAAACCAATAAACCGATAGACCAACAGGTCCGTCCATCCATCCGCAACAATCCAGAATATTTAAAAAATACTATGACGTTGAAGAACGCCATTATTATGTCAAGTTAAATATAATATGTGTGAATGTCATTTACGAGTTGTCAGGTAAGTAAAGAGTGTAAGCGCAGTAGAAGCTATTAAATTGTGCCTCTTCAGATATAGGACACTATACGTATGGTAGGTAAGTTGCAGAAGTATAACTTAATTTTATGTCAGTCTTTAAACATTTTCAATGTTCTTATACTTGGTAAGTTGTATAAGAGGACTTGTTTCGAGAAATCAACAGGTTCATACGAGATTATAAATTAAATTCTGGTAGTAATAGTCAAATATTATATTGGAGAAATTGAGCTTTTTAAATTATGCATGAACTAGCTATTGGCCGCGGTTTCCCGCGTAGTATACGACGTATCTCCATACAATCGTTCATCCTTTGTTTTACCCCCTTAGGGGGGGAATTTCCAAAGAGTCTTTCTTAATTAGTGGTATCAGCTGTCAAAATTTCAAGTTTGTAGTCCTGAGGCTTTCGGCTATGGGTTGATGAATCAATCAGTCGGTCTAGGTGAGTAATTTTATATTGATAGATAATTTTACATCGTCATAAGAGTCTCTCGTCAACCGTCTAGGTTGACGTCTAAAATTCAAGTTACTTCAGTTGAATTCTTTTTATTTATCTCTATATGTGATTGTAATAACTAGAAGTATTTGATGTCTACGCTCTTGATCTGTTTTTTTTTTCGTTGATGTTGTAGAAAATCCCTTCGAAAATCCTGCTCCTCGGCGACTCAGGAGCCAGGAGTATGTGGTCACCACATACTTCTGGCTTCCACTAAAAACCACCCTGACGGCCGGCCTTAGCTGTCCTACTCTGGGGGACCATGTTATTTCAGGTCCTCCCCGAATTGAAACCATGCCCAATCAGGGCCTATCCCAGGGCAAAACATTTGCATCTTAATGCAATCGCGCAATAAAAAAAACATTATGAAACGCTCTCAACCCTAGAGTTTAATTAAATTTGTGACCTCAGAGCGATCTGCTAGTGGAACTTATCTGTTTATATGTTAAATTTACAATTGACGCTATATTTGTGTACTTGTTTCCGTACCTCGGAGAGCACGTCTCGGTGGCCATACTAACGTCTGTGGCAATCGTTACGGATAGTTGGAGCCTTAAAAAGTCCGACAAGTCTTTCTACAGAATTTCGATATCGCCTAGTACTTTGACTATGGAGGTCCAGCCAGCTGTGGGCTCTCGAAGAAATCGAAGTTCAGCCATATCGTAGAGGAGTAGTAGTAAACGACCCCGACCTGGTTTGGGATAAAGGGTTGGAGGAAGGAATTTGTTTGTTAAACACTCTGTTACTGTACTCTGTACTCTGTTTCTCTGTTAAACAAATGATGTACTCACTTCAACAAACAAAAATCAAAGTTTCTGCGTGGAAAAAACAAATGATGTATTTTTTTGTTGTTGTTGTAACAATAACACAAGAGAATTCCAAGTTACATATAAATGTATTTTAACAGTAAAATTATGATACTCGTACCGATACTTCTGAAGTTTTGTTTGTCATGTAATAAGAACAGGCGCACACTTGACCCGGCCATTGTCAACTAACAAAGCTCCGACATCGCACCGCGCATTGAGCACAGCCTTATCATTTTTGTATGGATTTAAAATCCTATTTAGTTATAAGCAAAGGAAGGAATTATTTCCGTGGGCCGCCATGTATTAAAAATTGTCAAATTAGCTTTTCGATTATGTAGATTGAAAATTATTGATCAACAGTATATTCACCACTGGTCGTTTGATCTATTTGTAAAATTAATTCATTTCTAGAGTCTTCTTCCAGAGGATATTTGTTGTATAGATTTTCCTTATTTCATAAATCATCATTTATAAAAGACACGTGTAGGCTTATTATCATAAATAAATATAAAATACTAGCTGACCCGTGTACCTTCGTTTGCGTGTCTGAAAAGGAATAAATTTCCAATGTTTTTGCAACATTTTTCACTCCTATTGGTCGTGGCGTGATGTTATAAAGCTTATAGCTTCTTCGATAAATGGGCTATCTAAAATTAAAATATATTCTCAATTCGAATCCGTAGGTCCTGAGTTTAGCGCGTACAATCAAACAATTAAATAAATTCGTCAGGTTTATAATTTATACATAGGTATTAACTGACAGACTAATTCACTGACTGATCGTCCGTTGCACAGATAAAACCACTGCGTCTTTTTTTATGATATAAGGGGGCAAACGAGCAGACGGGTCACCTGATGGTAAGCAACACCGCCGCCCATGGACACCTGCAACTCAAAAGTCACAAGTGCGTTGCTGCCCTTGGAGTCCCTCACGCTCGAGTCAGCGGGAGGGGGGAATTTGGGCTCCGGTAACCTCACTCAGTCAGTGAAAGGCAACGAAAGAATTGCTTAACACCGGTTTTCTGTGAGGCCGTGGTATCACTCCGGTCGAGCCGGCCCATTCGTGCCGAAGCATGGCTTCCCACGATGTATAAGCGTCAAATTTCGCACAAATGTTCCTTAGTGACGTAGGTTTGCTCTAAGAAAGGATTTTATAACTCCACCCCTAAGGGTACAAAATGGGGGTTAGCAATTTATATGAAAATTTGTTATTAACATACTAACGTCTGTGGCAATCGTTACGGATAGTTGGAGCCTTAAAAAGTCCGACAAGTCTTTCTACAGAATTTCGATATCGCCTAGTACTTTGACTGTGGAGGTCCAGCCAGCTGTGGCCTCTCGAAAAAATCGAAGTTCAGCCATATCGTAGAGGAGTAGTAGTAAAAGCCGAGCCCGACCTGGTTTTAGATAAAGGCTTGAAAGAAGAATTTTTTGTTAGTCAAATGATTTCCTTTCGCACTGGTAAAATCAAAGTTTCTGCGTGTAAAATAAATGATGGTATTTTTTTTTGTTATTGTAACAATAACACAAGAGAATTCCAAGTTACATATAAATGTATTTTAACAGTAAAATTATGATACTCGTACCGATACTTCTGAAGTTTTGTTTGTCATGTAATAAGAACAGGCGCACACTTGACCCGGCCATTGTCAACTAACAAAGCTCCGACATCGCACCGCGCATTGAGCACAGCCTTATCATTTTTGTATGATTAAATTCCTATTTAATTATTATTTAAAATCCTATTTAATTATATTCAAATTAGCTTTTCGATTATGTAGATTGAAAATTATTGATCAACAGTATATTCACCACTGATCGTTTGATCTATTTGTAAAATTAATTCATTTCTAGAGTCTTCTTCCAGAGGATATTTGTTGTATAGATTTTCCTTATTTCATAAATCATCATTTATAAAAGACACGTGTAGGTTTAATATCATAAATAAATATAAAATACTAGCTGACCCGTGTAACTTCGTTTGCGTGTCTGAAAAGGAATAAATTTCCCATGTTTTTGCAACATTTTTCACTCCTATTGGTCGTGGCGTGATGTTATAAAGCTTATAGCTTCTTCGATAAATGGGCTATCTAAAATTAAAATATATTCTCAATTCGAATCCGTAGGTCCTGAGTTTAGCGCGTACAATCAAACAATTAAAAAAAACCTTAGGTTTATAAATCTATACATAGGTATTAACTGACAGACTAATTCACTGACTGATCGTCCATTGCACAGATAAAACCACCGCGTCTTTTTTTTATGGTATAAGGGGGCAAACGAGCAGACGGGTCACTTGATGGTAAGCAACACCGCCGCCCATGGACACCTGCAACTCAGAAGTCACAAGTGCGTTGCTGCCCTTGGAGTCCCTCACGCTCGAGTCAGCGGGAGGGGGGAATTTGGGCTCCGGTAACCTACTACTACTTGTCCCGTGGGTGTCCACGGGACAAGTAGTGGTGGTGACACTCCGTATTCTTAATCCGTCACCACACGGAGATTTTTTATAGCGTAATACAGCATCAACTGCGGCAACATAGTTACTACGTAATTTAATATTACGTCCCTTGGTGACCATAAAGTTGCTTTGAAAACAAGCTTTTTTTTATACCAAAATAATTTTTCGTTCTTTTTTTAAATTACCATACTTTTTTTCATCTGTTAATTTTTTTGTTTAGCGAATTTGCACCAGTTGTTCTAAAAATTAAACTAAGAAATAGAAACAAAACGTACCTACCCTATATACCTACCTTAGATTTACAAAAACCATAGAAATCGCAATAATAGTGTCTACGATTTCTATGTACAAAACTGAGAATTAGGGAGCATTTACATCCGGCTGTTTGTAACTTACGTAAACTTCCTTCGATTACTTTGTTACTTTAAATGCCGTTCCACTTATACATAGTTGAATGTCAAGCTATCCGTTCATGTTGTATCTTAATCTCCATTTGCTGAAAACCTATTCCGAGCAGCTCTTGACCCACTGGCCGACAATGGCTCGATTATGCTTTGAAACTTGGCTACTCGATTGAACTTGGCACTTACGATGTTGATGTAAGACTATGTGAATAATATAGACTGGTTTTTTGCTTTGCAGTAACTGTTTTATTCGCAAAACTTTTACAGTAAAAAATTTGAAAACTTGAAGTACTATTCCTCGCAATCACGAGCTAATATAAACCGTACGATTATGTGTAAACAGACGCTTTGCTGAAGAACGGGTGTTATTTCTCTTAAAATCAATATAGAGTTAAAACCATCTTGCCTCCGACTAGGCGAGGTGATCGTGCCTGGAGGGCAGCAGCTCAACGGTTGATGGCGAGAAGTATTAATACTTATCGGTGTGAAAACTTTCATAGCGTGTCACAGGATTAATAATTATTCCGTAGTTGGTTTGTCTTCATTACATGGCGTTAAAGTATGTATATTTTTCGTCTAATCTAATAAATCTATACTAATACTAGCTGGCGACTTCGTCCGTGTGGTGGTCGACGTTAGACATCGTAAAACAGACAATCAAGATAATATATTCCCCATACAAATTTGCACCCGTTTGAAAGGGTAGTTTAGAAAAAATTGTAACAACGTTTTTTATCACAATAATAATAATAAATAATAAACTCACAGTATTTATTTAAATACTCTTTGTATTTAAATAAATACTGTGAAACTGAAAACGCTACTATAAAAATTGTACCCTTTTTGTACCCTTAGGGGTGGAGTTATAAAATCCTTTCTTAGAGCACACCTACGTCGCTAAGGAACATTTGTGCGAAATTTGACGCTTATACATCGTGGGAAGCCATGCTTCGGCACGAATGGGCCGTCTCGACCGGAGTGATACCACGGCCTCACAGAAAACCGGTGTTAAGCATTTGTTTCGTTGCCTTTCACTGACTGAGTGAGGTTACGTAAGAGCGAACTACGCAGGAAAACAGCACTGCAAAGAGAAGGAAAACTTGAGACAAACCCTCTTTTCTAAGTGTGGTAACAAAACCTCTTTTCTAAGAAGATTCTCTTTTCAATGTCCAGCAGTGGACTACTAAAAGCTGTTGATGTTGATGATACTATAAAAACTTGATTGGTGGTAATCAGTACTTTGTTACGTACGTTCAACTTATCATGATCCGAAGATCTGAAAAGAAGAAGTCTTTAAGTTGGTGGAATAAAGTTTCTCGACTAATTAACATTTCATCAACACAAATATTCAAAATCAACAACGACTAATATTGCAAAGGGTTGCAAAGGGAATATACATTTCGCTACACCAGAAACAAGATGCTCCTTCCACGTTGATTTAAGCTATTAGCAAGTAAACTAGATGGCTATCTTCCTAAACGCAATCACTTGGGTGACGCGATAATGAACAGTTCGCCTCAACGTTGCATCTATAATTGCTTTATAATGAATGTCATGTAAATCTTGGCGGGCTGTCGTTAGACGTGTTGATTGCACTTTTATGGGTGATGCTGGAACTGGGACAGGGCAACTAGATATACTTTTTTGATTACCACTAATCGATTTTAATAGCATCATCATCGTCAACAGCCTTTAGTAGTTGGATGCGAGAAGCCGAAAATCGATCGAAGTGACGTGGGAAGGGGCCCGACCAGGCCCATGTCCAGCAGTGGACTGCGACAGGCTGGTGATGATGAAATACTTTTTTTAAGTTATAGAAGGCAAACGAGCAGACGGGCCATCTGCAAATTAAGAGATACAAATGCTTTGTCGCTTTTTAAGTACTCTAGCCCCCTAGAAACGGAGAGGGACAGGAAGATTGAGTGGGTGACGAAAAGACACGAATAGTTATGAATAAGAAGCAATTTTTAATACCGGTTTTCTGTAAGGGCATGGTAACAGTCCGGTTAGCGCATTCCATACGTGTCGAAGCTCTTCCGCAGTACCTAATGTATTACACTTTAGACCAGGGATTCTCAAAGTGGTCGATATAGACGCGTTGGGGTCGAAATTGGTTTCGCAGGGATGATAGGCCTTTATGGGACTTTAAATAAATATGGACTGTATTAAATATTATATTCGTATATAGGTAAATCAATATAAAGAAATGCCCGTAGCGGAACGCGTGAGAGGACCGCGGCGTACAAGGCGGCGAGCTACGCTCCCAGCGCCCCGATTTGCAACGTTGTCAAGTTTTGGTGCGCCGACACAGGGGTCGACATAAGCAAAAACTGATTTTGGGGGTCGACGAGGGCTAAAAGTCGACCCCTATTGATTAAGACAAGTTCTTAATTAAAGTAATTCAAAACTTTCAAGATACTGTATTAGTTATGTTACGTATACCAACTTGTTATGAGATTAACTAAAATTTTAGTAAGAAGTATCATTGTTGTACTTAAAAAAAACTCAACACGTCGATAAGCCTGAAGTAATATTGGCATGGGGGTCTAAAAAAGGGTCTCTTGAACAAAATAGTTTGGGAATCTCTGATTTAGACTGTCGGTACAGATGTGAAATGAACAAAATCACAAAAACTATTCACATAACCTTTAATTTTTTATTGATAACTATTTAATACCGGTTTTTCTAGGACTGTCATTATATCCTAGTTGTTTTATTTAAGTAGCCGTAACCGAAGGTTAGATTAAAAATACCATATCTTGATGGTGCACTTAAAAACTACCCTATTTTAACCATTTTCTGAAGCACGATTTGCATTTTATACTGTTATCTGTTTTAGTGCATCATTAAATATTCTTAACGCGAGACTAGGCCATAACTTTAACGGCTACTTAAAATGATATGAGGGGCCCCAAGAATTGGGCTCCTTTGTTTTGAACGAAGAAGTTCTGAATAAATGAACTTATTTTTTAACATCGGACGTAAAAAGGAGAGATTCTTTAAGTTTGACGTGTTTACTTGTATATCTATGTATCCGTGTATCTTTGTATCTATGTGTCTGTTCGGAGATCAAGTTAAGATGTCGTCCCCGGTTGCCATTCGAACATCTGTGGCAATTGTTAAGAACTTCGATATCGCCTGGTACTTAGGTTGTGGAGGTCCGAAGGCAGTCGCTTAAGATATTGAAGATCAGCCGTATCGTAGAAGTCTCAAAGCTGACCCCAATCTAGTTTGGGACAAAGGCTCAGAGGAGATTTAAGAAGGCTTGGTCACACGATTAAGATTAAAGAGCTCTGACTCCATCCCGTTCCTACCACTGCCTTCCCATCTTATATTTGTATAACAATAACCTACAATCACTTTATATTATACGAGGAAACAGATTATTGTACAAAACACACCGTGTGTTCATGTAAATTAGAGAAAATTCACCAGATTCCGATCTTAGCAAAACAACATATCGACAAGGTTATATTTTAATTAAACAGTATAAATATTTATCGCTAAAAAAACGCTATCGACAGCTGTGCACATTGATATAAAAATTGTATTCATACGATTCTAAGCAACTAGAAAGTTCTTGATAATTAAAAATAAGCTCAAGGCGTACTTTTGAAACGTGAAAATAAATGTTAATTTATCTAGATGTTGCATCACAATCCAGTCCAAATTATATATTAGGGTTGGTTGTTGATGTTTAATTTTTTTTTATCACAGTTTATATAAAGTAATACCTTTTCAAATTTAATTAATGAAAAATAAATTATGAGGTGACAACCTTAAAACCAAAATTATCTTAACAAACTTTAGAAGGTTGTAGTTCCTATATGCTCCGGAATTTGAATTTTTTTTTGGTAATGCATATTTTGATAAACTGCAACATAGAACAAATAGGATCTCTTCCTCATAAAGGAATAAAAAATTAAACCAAAAACAACAAAAAAAAAATCTCCGTTCTTTTGTAGCATAGAATATTGAGTGATTTTTTTGTTGCAAACAATCATGTTTGTTAATATAATTACATGTCCTATAAGCAATTAACAAGTGTTATTTTTCAAACTAAAAATATGTTTATATTTGCCATAGAAATACTTTAAAGTCAAAGTTGAAATCAAAATTGTCGCACGGGAGTTTTACTCTTCCATTGAAAATGATTTCGTTTATCGATAGATGTAAATAAAATGAGATGTCCGCTTTTTCGGTCAAAAACCATAATGTGCGCTGGACACAGCAGAATTTATCTAACACCAGTATCTCTACAATATTCTGACGAATAAATCCACTATATTATTCAATCCAAAACAATATAATTCTCATAGTAAATGGGGTGGGGGGGGGGGGGGAGGGGTATAGGCTACTGGTTACTGGTACAGCCAGTTCGAGTTATTGGTTTTAAACGTTCTTTAATATAATATATATAAATAAACCTAGAAAATTTTAATGTTCTCGTTTTTGAAGAAAATCATAATAAAAAACCAAATGTTAAACGCACTCCCTGAGATAGTTGTATTGTACACAGTTATAGTATAAGTGTCCGTGTGGTGACGGATTAAGAATACGGAGTGTCACCACCCCTATTCATCCCGTGGGTGTCGTAAGAGGCGACTAAGGGACCTAACTTAGGAAAACCAGCGCTGCAAAGAGAAGGAAAACTTGACACAAACCCTATACCAACCCTGGCCAGCGTGGTATAGTAGGCCAAAACCTCCTTTCTAAGGAGAGGCCTATGTCTGAGAGGCTGTCGATGTGATGATGATGATGATGATAGTAAAATGATAGTAAAAGAACGTTGGGAACGTCTGACTGCTGAATAAGAAGTGAAGTTTATTACTATGAACATTACTGGAACCTAGTCCTAATATTTTCAGCGGTACTACGATACATACATAACTTAAAGATGTCCGCCATCCTTTACGGGTTTAAATAAAACTTTTATTATTATATTTGCAGATAATTTCGTCAGTTTTACGGATTCTACTGGTCGCTCTGTGTTTTTAGGACAGGGGTCTTTTGTTACGTCATGTTGTCAAACCATTTGTTTTTGTGGTTGTATCTAAGTCGTAGAAGTTTGAGAATTAAATTAAGAGGTTGGGATGAAATGTTTCAATTTTACGTTCCTCTTTCGGTTTGGAGTTTGTTTTATTTGTAAATGTTTTAAAGTTTTTTTATTATCTTTTTTTGTGGTGTAGGTAGACGACAAAAGATCCTGCAACAATTGATATCAACGAACTCGTACAGAGTGCCTCGAGGGGCAGAACGTAAATGGCGACAAATGAATTGGTATCCACAGTCAGGAAAAAAACCACGACTGCTATTGTAATTGTAAAATTGTATTGTAATATTGTATTACATTCACACAACACCCCAAACTAAGCAGAGCTTGTACTATGGGTACTAGACAACTGATATAAATACACATTAAATGTTCACGCACACAAATGTTTGACTTGAGCGGGAATCGAACCCGCGACCTTTGGAATAGCAGTCCGTTACACAAACCACTACGCCATTCGGTTTGTTTTAAGACAATGAATGTTTAAATTTTTATACATCCATGCTTACAATGCAAATGTAAACGTGTGTTTTTTTTATTTGTTTGTTACGCTTTCACGCTTAAACCACTAAAACGATTGGATACTGATGACGATGATGATACTTTTATAATAATGATAGGCTTGTCCGTAAAGTCCGCGTGGTGACGGAAAGTCCGCGTGGTGACGGAAAGTCTGTGTGGGGACGGATTAAGAATACGGTGTGTCAACACCAAACCTATTATTTTGACATTGACTTCAAATTTATTTATTTGTACCTATATATTTACAAAAGTATGCTTACTTCGGTTCTAGAAATCGCTGTATATCTCATAAGATGTATGTGGTTTTTCTTTCAGATACAATCAATTCCTTTTCTGTTCAACCTAACCTCGGTATAACATAGATCCGGCGTCGTAAAGTCTCAACAGTTCCCCAGAGAGTTTTATATACAACTATATCTGACCTACTTGTCTCAACGAAAGTGATCGACCGCCACGATTGTTATATTGAAGCAATAAACTATTGGAGGCTTTTAAGGCACACAGTTGTTTGTTCAGGTGAATATAATATGGGAAGTACGTTAAACTCTATCAACAAACCTATTTTTATGCGTGTATAAAAAGGATGTTAACAGACGTAAATATATACGATAGACGTAAAATTATTTGCAAAGAATACAGTATCATCATTACTAATGTTGTGAATGCAAAATTAACTCTGTTTGTCTGTTATGCTTTCAAGGTTAAACCACTTAACCGATTTTAATGGATTTTGAGCATGAAAATTGGAGGAAGGACACAGGTTCCTTTTTACCGCGATATCCATTCACACGAGCGGGCCCCGGGCAAAAGCTAGTCTAATAGTAAGTAAGACCATAGAACCACCAGTAACACAGAATACTTGTTTGACCAAAGACAGGCAGAATTCTCAATATTTTTAGCGGCCCTTAAAACCACACACAATATAATAGTTGTGGTAAATGCTTTACAAGTCAATTCAACACCCTCTTTCAAAGACTGAATAAGCCTTTATATGTTAATAAAATACTTTAAGATCGCAGTTTTCTCTGAGTTGGAAGTTCCCCTTTGTTTCTTCCGTGCGGAACTTCCCTCGGATACCACCCACCAGTGGGTGATTATGGCGGACTTAAACCAACCAAAAACCGCACGTGTCCTTCAAACTTAGAAATCTTGGAAATGCAGTGCGCTTTTTTATACCTCAACCTGTACTTGGGACAAAGATAAATATACTTAGATATATTCTATTGTATATACTTACAAATTTTTTAGGTAAACCTGTAATTATGCAAACTAATGTTAGACTGCCGCTTTAAATGGGGATTGATGATTATCCGTGCTTACACAATAATATTATTGGATGGAATTGGCCCAAAAAATAAGTGATCAATATGCAAAAGCTAATTCTCTCTAGGTCTTCATTTCAGTAGACTTAATTCATCAAAATGGGGAACTGATATAAAAGATTCTTCAAGTTGGTATGTCATTTGGACATAAATCAAACTTTTAGCCTACTGCAAGAAATTGTAATTTGCTTGATATATTTATGTATGCATTCAAAACTATATCTTTACTTCAAATGTTAGTTTTTTACTGGTTGCCTCTGCCTGGTACATACTAGGTTTTTGTCTGTTAGTTAGAAGAATCAGTAACGGGAAAAATACCCCACTTAGCAATATGCTGTAAGAATCTACTGAGTCCAGGGAAAAAATATTAACCTCCGCTGATGTTGGTAAATTTTGTAAATGTCAATTACTTTGGTTGGTTTTTTGTACTGCTAGTCTAATCCTACCATTAAAACCTCCTTTTTTAGGAGAGGCCTATGTTCAGCAGTGTTAAAGGCTGTTAATGATGATGTTGACTAAAATTTATATCAACATAGTTGACTACGTTTTAGCAAGCCTTCGGAGAAAAATATACTCGTAAATTTGTGTGTGAATTTAAAGAAGTTGTTTTAAAGCGGCATAGATAGGGTTATTTAAGATTAATTATTTCTTTGTGGCAACCCTATGCAACAGTATCCGTGCGGCTGAGGAGTCGAAACCCTCATTATAAAGTTTTAATGCTTTTATCAAGCGTACCGCTGAAGGGAGGAGGGTCTTACGAACAACAAACAAAGCCTCTTTTTACCTGATAAGGTTTATTTTGTTTGAAAATGTGGCTGAAGTTGAAGTTTTTGGGTACTGTTTGGTAGCACTGAAATTCGTTTATACAAAAGTGGAAGTAGTTTTATGTCTATACTAACTATTGCCAGCGGTTCTGCTCGCCTGAATATTTCTTATTTGCAACTTTGAAAATGACGAACTTCCATACAACCATTCGGCCCATATTTTACCCTCTTAGGGGTAAAATTTCCAAAAAAAAAACTCTTAGTGTCTTATACAACATAAAAAGTATCAGATGCTCGAAATTTAAAGTTTGTAGCTATGTAGGATATGCGTTGATGAATCAGTCCATGTATAGACATAACTGTACAAAAATACTGTGCTTTTAAAATTACAAGTGATGGTTAACTCCATTCAGATGGTGGGTGGGGGCAGCGCGTCATACGAGCATTGGGGTTCAGTATAGTGTCCACATGCCGAGTATTTTCTTTCTACTTTGCCAAATGAATTTAAATAATGTAACCCCAACCCGGTTAATATTTGCTCCTACATACTCATACAATAACAAAAATTTATGAACACAAAAGTTTCTAAAAAATCCAGATTACTAAAGTAGCTGTTTTTTATCTCACAGACTACAATCAAATAATTACAGTTTTATAGTATAAACCACTCCACGGTAACAACATTACTGCGATACCCCTTAGAAGTTAAAGAACCTTAATGTCACGAAGCCCTTAATTGAAAAGTTTTTCCTCGAAAACCTTCTAACTTATTCACTCGAATTTCGTTCGTACAAAACCACTTTTGGAGAACAAAACAATACTTTTAATTTGTTTGTACTTTTGTTTTTGCAATCATAACACAAATGAACCACACAGAGTAATGCTTCATTTGTGAAAAGTGCGGTTCAATCAAACGAGGTCAATTTGTGATACTCGTATAAGACAAAAGTTTTAAGTAATAATATATCAATTTATATAATATAATAGTTCAACCAATTTTCTCTTCTGATTACTTCTGATCGCCAAAGAGATCGGGGGAGGTACGCCTTTATGCACTGATTGCACGGATGGCGTAGTGGTTTAAGCGGTCGCCACGCCCGCTGCTTCATACTAAGCTGAGTGTTGTGGATTCGATTCCCACATAGGACGACAATTTGTGGCTCACACAGAGTCTGGGTGTTCATTTTGTCAGTTTCATGTATCTTTGTAATAATCCCGCGACACAGGATATATAACTAGTGCAGGATTGTCTTTAAAAAAAAATGAATTGCAGGTGTATAACACTTGCCATCAAGCGACCAGGCTCCTCATCAGCCCCCTATTCCGTAGAAGAGTCGTGGGTACACACTGAAGAATTTTATAAGTTCTGTTGTTTTTATAAGTTTGATGAAACTAATAACCTATCCCTGGCACCGTTCCACCTTCCCGTAGTCACTGTCATGTCTGAAATAATTTAGACATGTTTCGTAAATAGCGATAAGAATATACAGAAAATATATTATTATAATAATGCAAAGAGCTTGCCAATTTTATTGCTTTATGACTTGGTTCAAATATATCATAGGAACACATAGTCCAAAAAGAATGGCGTCACATAATATAACTCGATAGCTACCACACCATCCAATGAATATTCTTGTAAATTAATATTGCAATATACAAAAATCTGCAATGTATAATTAATTTGTGGTATATACAATATGGCTTGTAACAGCGCCAGTATTATTAAATAAGATAAAATATTAAATCATACTTGAAATTTGTTGAAAATACGATATTCTTTTCCTTCCTTGCATTTCTACAGCATATTTGTAACATTATTAGACTACACCTACTGAAATAAATTATGATATTTATTTCTGTAAGTAAATCTTTTCAGATATTTTTACAAGTCGGACACTAATTAAAACGTCACAGCGTAACACTGGAGCGAATCTTCTGATAGTTAAACTGAATTCGCAACTGCAGTTATTGTATTGTTTAGTTAGTTTTGTTTATAAACTAGGCAGTATCCGAAAATGCCTCTATAAAACTGTAAGGCTGCACGGATGGCGTAGTGGCTTAAGCGGTCACTACACCGCTTCCTACTACGCTGAGTGTTATGGGTTAGATCCCCACACGGGACGACACTTTGTGTGATGCACAAATTGTCGTTCTGAGTCCGGGGTTCTTTGTGTCCGTTTCATGTATGTTCGTAAAGTCCCGAACACAGCAACTTGGTTGTTGGTGGTGTTTCGTGACACAGGATTACTTATCAAAATACTTATACAATATATATTAACTATTTGGTATAGCATACTTATACAACTTGTAAGCATATCATAGATTAACCTTAGATATGCCGCTACACTGTACATTGCTTACCGCTGTAAACACTCTACAGTGTAGTGACATATCAGAGGGGTGGCACGTGAAGAGTTAAATGACACTGAACAAATTATCAGGCTCATTACACTTATTTGTACTGGATCATTACTCCTAACCACTTCTTTTGTTTAGTCAGCGTTTTTTATAAAATTTTAGTACTTACTGTTTAATGTTAGGTCTCGCAATAGTCGTACTACTGATGTTTAAAAGTGCACTGTTAGAAAACCTTCTTAATAAAGAATATGGCGTAGTGATTTAAGCGGTCGCCACGCCGCTTACTAGTACGCTAAGTGCTGTGGGTCTGATCCCCACATGGGACTACACTTTGTGTAATCCACAAATTGTTGTTCTGAGTCTGGGTGTTCTTTGCGTCCGTTTTATGTATGTTTTTATAGTCCCCCGCGACACAAGGTATACTTATTCCTAATGCGAAAGTTGTCTTTTTTAACAATTAAAAAAATATCAAAAATTGAGTTTCATAAACTCATTAAAGTTAAGGTTTGAAAAGTAGGGTTCTCCATCCTCTTCAAATATGCTTTTTCGGTGTTAGCGTTTAGAAATTGAGGAAAACTAAGAAGTCAGGTCCTTAGCGGATGGCGTAGTGGTTTGTGTAACGGACTGCTATTCCAAAGGTTCGATTCCCGCTCAAGTCAAACATTTCTGTGCATAAACATTTGATGTTTGATTTGGTCTGGGTGTTTCTATGTATAATATGTATTTATTTACAAAAAAAAGTATATATGTATTTATATCAGTTGTTTAGTACCCATAGTACAAGCTCTGCTTAGTTTGGGACTAGATGGCGTTGTGTATATGTGGTAGAATATTATTTTATTATTATTATTACTACTTCAGCAGCTTACTAAGTAAATTCAAAAATGATAACCTATTCACGCTGTCTATTTTTTATTTTTTATTTTTGAAAAAGACAACTCCCGCACTAGGAATAAATCCTGTGTCGCGGGGGGCTTTATAAACATACATTAAACGGACACAAAGAACACCCAGACTCAGAACAACAATTTGTGGATCACACAAAGTGTCGTCCCATGTGGGGATCGGACCCACAGCACTCAGCGTAGCAGTGAGCGGCGTGGCGACCGCTTAAACCACTACGCCATCCGTGCAGTCTATAAAAGCCTCTATATTATCCTATTCTAAATCCGTGTACTTCTGTTCTGCATCTCTTTTTTATCTATTGTAAGATGGACATCCTTGCGAAGCCGCTAACACTAACACACATCACTACTACCGAGTTATTTTGATACCCTACTGATATACTCCTCAGGTCAACTATATATATATTTATCTTCAGGGTGTTCAGTAGTTAATAGCTTAGTACCAATGTACGTAGGAGCTGTGTGCGATTCAATCAAGAGAGATAGTTCCTGGCCACAAGTCTAATTGCTTTAACTACCCCTCACCGGCGACCCTCAGCCCATAAGGGATGGTACACATGAATGTAGAACGATATTTAGTAACAATTCGAACTGGCAATAGCCAATATATATAATAGGCAATTCCCGGGACAACTCAATCCCCCTATTTACCGAAATTATTATTTATTAATATTAGGTGTCACCAAATTATTTATTGTAGTTTACGTTGTTAGTGTTTTATTGGTAAATAAAAATTATTAAAATTATTTGTTTACTTTATAAATTTATTTTATATTTTATGTTATATACAATCTCGAAAGCCGTCGTTTCGTTTGTCCATTTATACCGTAAAAAAAATTGTTTTGTTAAATTAAAAATCTTAAAATATTTTTTTTTTTTATTATTATTTTTGTATTGGGGTTTTTATCCACATGGATACGTCAACCCCATCGTGCTAAAATATTTTAAACTCAAATTAATTACACGAAAAAAAATCTAAAATTCAACCTAAAAGTAATTGCCTCTTGGTCTAGTGGTTAGTGACCCTGACTGCTAAGCCGCAGGTCGTGGGTTCGATTCCCACCCAGGACAAATAATTGTGTGATGAGCACGATCATTTGTTCTGTGTCTGGGTGTAATTTATCTATATTATGTATGTATTTAGAAATATATAAGTATGTTTATCAGCAGTCTGATTACCATAGTACAGGCTCTGCCTAGTTTGGGATCAGACGGCCGTGTGTGAGATGTGTGAAATTATTAATTCATAATAACTCTAGATAATCAAAACTAACATAGGTAGTATGCTGATGATCGAATAGTTTATGTGTCAGATACTGCACTGTACCGAAGAAGGTCGTTTCGCCCCGTGGGATCGGAAAACAGTCTCGTATTCCCAAAACATACTTACAATTAGGTAAAACTTTCAACAGAAATAAAAGAAACTCTGCAGATATAACAACGCCCTTATATTAATAAAACAGTCGAAACCACGTGCATCTGGTAGCCTTATTGCCAAAGAGTAGGTTGTTGACACACTTAAGCTCAAATAACGAAAGAAATGTCGGTACTTGCGGCACTTCTATTATTAGTTTGTTCAGTGTCTTCTAGGAAATATAAAACATTTGGTGAATTAAGAGATAACGTTGTCATTCTTACCTTTATTCTTGTCAATTTGGGAGAAAAGGGAATTTTAAGAGTCTGGTAAAGCTAATATAACTAATATAACTTGAGACACGGTCGTGTTATCCCAAATTTAGCAGCCTGTGCTATGGTAACCAGACTCCTGATGAATTTTTCTATTTTAGTTTTCTTATTTCAATTCTCCAGTCGAAAGGTACAACGAAATTTCAATATATGTTTTGAAAAAATGTTAACATTTTTTCATCAAATTTATTCAATTCATCAAATTTCATCAATTTCATCAAATTAGAAAATTGAGGACTGACTGGAATTGAAATTAGAAAACTAAAATAGGAAAATGTATTACTTAACAAAACTTAAAAACTACTTACAAAAACTTAAACAAACGAATCATTCTAGTGAGTACACTAGAATGATTCTTTTGTTTAACTTTTTGTCTTCACTTAAATTGATTGAGTCGAAGAGAAGCAAGGCGTGATCACTCAACATAAACTTAACGTTGCGGTACAGTATCGGTCTTACTCGGGGGTAACGAAATGTATGGAATATAAGGTGTCTTTACCGTTTGACACAGTATCTGCCAGACAAACCTAGGATAGACTAGAATGATTTTACAAAACCGTAGTAATGTTGATGTATGGAAACTAGACAAAGCAAATTCGTCAGTTGCTGATGAGATGGAAGATTATGATAGCTATCTTTATATACATCAAACTTCTGTGCGTGTGTATAAGATGTGCCTGAACTCCTCTAAAACGGCTGTACAAAATTTGAAGATTTTATTTGTGTTCAAATGGTTTTTTTTTGAGGGGGCAGACGAGGACACGGGTCACCTGATGAAAAGTGACCACAGCCGACCATGAACACCTGTAATTCAGGAGTCACAAACGAATGGTTTAGATTCATAATTCGGTTGACTACAAAATAGCAGTAAATAACGCAGTCGTAGTTGCGAGGGGTAAAAAAAAGTATACATATAGCACAATAAAAAAAAAACAAGTCCTTGGCAATAAATAGAATGTGTATTTTATAATTTGCTTGTACTTCCATTAGAACTTCGCTCATGGTCGACCAGAATTTTAGTTATATTATTTTACAAATATATCCCTTTCCAAATAAATCTTCTCCTAAGCGGTGGGCATAAAAGTACGTGGTCGATTCCCCGTAATATTCAATCATCAGCTACCTTCCGCATAGGTATTAAACCGCAAAAACTCGTCCTATCGATTTTGCGCATACTGAAACCATTACGCAATTCGTATAGCCGAAACAATTCTAGTACTTATTAACCACGGTGTTCTGTACAATTGAAGTACTGCTCCAGACAGTAAGAAATCTTTTGTGCCTACATTTAAATAAATCACGTAAAACAAAGCAAAGCTTCAAACAATAAATCGTTCACAATAGCCAATTGATCTCCTCCGAATTTGTTCTTTGTTACAAATCCAATACAAACTTATTCATTACTTTATAATTGAACATCTCGACTTGAGGGACTTGTTTCTTTGTAAGAAACTGAAAACATTCTTTTCTATACCTTGGCACTACGAGTGCAAAATTTTCTTAAGATTTTAAAATGCTTCTGAATAAGCCGGCCGACTGGAGTGATGCCAAAACCTCAAAGAAATCCGGAGTTCTTTCCTTGCTTTTCCGAGTGAGGTTACAAGAGGACTCTTTGAGTGCACCACTCTAAGGGTGGCTACGCACTTGTGTGTCTTCTATAGCAGGCGTCAATGATGAATAAGAATTAAGGAATAAAGTTTGTTACAACTTTATTCCTTAATTTTTCACCCATACCCATTATTCAAATTTGAAGAAAAAATAACAAACGAACCCCTCGTTTGTTATTTTTTCTTCAAATTTGAATGGGACCAAATGGGAAGTATTCTCTTCCAAGCAAATAAAATAATTTCTCAAATCGATTCAGAAATGACAGAGTTCTAAAGTAACAAACTGGACAAAAAACATGCTAGCGAATCATCTACCAGGTCTTCTTTAAAAGCCGGTTGTAAAGTCATTTACACCATTATGGCCATATCTTGTAAATACTCTACTGAGAGGCTTGCTTTGGTGGGGTTTCAGGACATATTGATGGATTAAGTTTCAAAGACAGGCAAACTGATTGATAGTCGTTGTTTTTGTTGGTATTTAATTCTTTGTATTTTCCGTTAACGTAGCATGTGTATCTATAGCTAGGTAGAGATTGTGTGCTAACAGAAATAAGACCATAATTAAGTTTAGAATGTTATGTTTAATTTAATTAACTGTATTATTTGAACTGTCATTGTGTAAGGTTTCTGTACCATGACGTATCAATATGAAGACTTAACTTTTGTCTTTATCTATACTAATATTACAAAGCAAAAGAGTTTGTTTATTTGGTTGAACGCGCTAATTTCAGGAAATACTGGTATGAATTGAAAAAATCGTTTAGTGTTAGATAGCCAATTTATCGAGGAAGGCTATACATGACGCTACGACCAATAGTTGCTCTGAATCTGACTGCACGGATGGAGTAGTGGTTTAAGCGGTCGCCACGCCGCTTCCTACTGCGCCGAGTGTTGTGGGTTCAAACCCCACATGGGACGACACTTTGTGTGATCTACAAATTGTTGTTCTGAGTCTGCGTGTTCTTTGTGTCCGTTTCATTTATGTTTGGAAAGTCCCCCGCGACACAGGATATATTCCTACTGCGGGAGTTGTGTTTTTTAAAACAGAAACCAGAAAAGGAGCTGAATGTCGAAGAAGTTGCACGGGTTAGCTTGTAATAAATATTTGTGGGTTTTCTCAGCACTTCTTCTAAATTGATTTCAGTATGAGCAATGTAGTATTTTCACAAGAATTTACATATTCAAATAATACGACAGACCAACAAATATAAATGCCTTTAAGGTATGTAATTTAGAAATAAAAATAGCAAGTTCCCGTTGAATTCGCCAACTGTGTGCGAAGTGGTGGATTATTAATAGTAGCGATTGCGTACCTGCTTCGGAGTAGAAATAAAATGTGTAAACAATATTGTATAATACTGGACTTTGCACCGAATCCGCGAACAACAGAATATAAACAAACTCTTGTAATGTATGCGTAGTCTATCCTAACATAGGACACACGGGAAGTTCTCAATTTGATTGGATATTTTTGTTGGGGAATAATTATATTTTTAATTGAATTAGTTGTGTTTAAGTTTAGTTTCTAACTTTTCTCGCTTTTGTTCGAAAACGTGATTACAGGTGACACACGTTAGGTGTTACGAAATATTAAGCAGCTAGAACATATTATATAATGGTTATAAGACGGTTTCTATTATAAAAAAGATCGAATTGGGGTTTCAATAATTGTATATCAACCCTGAGTGTTCATTTCGTTAGGCGTTTATAAAGCCAAGACACGTGAGGAGTCTAACCACGTGACAACCTTGGTTGTGTAAAAAGTTCTTAAAAGTAGCTGTTAAACACGTGTATAAGAAACGAGTCCAATTATTGTGGCTAATATTTTTAGCTTTGAGTCTCAGGGAATTATAATACGTTGCAGAATTTCTCGTAAAACTAAAAATTGTTATTCTACTTATAGGAAAATAAAAATTACCAAGTTCCAATTCAGCTTCAGCATCCTCAGAGATGGTCTCCATGACCCGGTCAGCGCATGGCTCGAGATCGCGCGCGAGCGTGGTGCGCGCGCGACCACCACGCCGCGCGCACTCCAAGCACGCGGCGTGCACCAACGTGGTGGGCGGTATTACGTCACAGTTCACACAACACTCGTTAACAACACAACATTATAAGATGTTTGTTACTGTTTTTGCTCCTTCATTGATAATTTTAAACACACACTGATGTTTAAACAAAGAAAAAATACATGAAAATTTTATTAGCAATACACTATTAGATTGTCCAATCAATCAGTGTCTATTTGTACACAACAAAACAACTAATGGTTTGTGACGTTATAACCCACTATAGAAAAAATGATTCGTTTTATAATTCGAATATCATAAATCCAATTGTTTTTAAAATTATCTTAATTTACTGCATTCGAATTGGTCTCTATGGAATTTGGGCACAAGTTTTTTCCACTCACATTGTTAATATATCTTGTTAGGGTTCTAATAATTTTTTTAACTCATTCTACGGTTGCTATTTTAGCAGACTCTAAAAACCTAGTAGTTTTTATATAAATTATCCAATTGTATTTTTAGTGAAGTATATATTTTTGATTCTAAATCGATCTCTTATCTTTCCTTCCTATCCTTTCTCGTCTGTATTTCCCTTTCAATATTTAACCCATTTCCCTCATGTTTATGTGAGTAATACGCAATGATAGTTGGAAGAATGTGCGTGATAAATCATCTCTGCCTATTTCTTTGGGGATACCAGCGTATATGCATGAACATATGTCATTTACTCCAGAGCTGTCACCACACGACTCCCTGATAGTAAGGTGTAATCGGTGTTTAAAAACATTCGTAACAGTAGTAGTGTTTTTTCTTTTTTTGTCGACTTCATTCTCTCACCAGAAAAAAAAATAGTGTTCCTAACTTACGAAGATGTTCTTTAGGGCTGCTTTTAGCCGGACTGAGGGAGTAGCCCTCGTTTAAGCTGTAATAGGTTTTCACCCTATTTTGTTCAAAACATTCATCATCATCATCAGCCTATCGCAGTCCACTGCTGGACATAGGCCTCTCCCCTTGCACGCCACTTAGATCGATTCTGGCTTTTTAAAACATTCACTTAGTACATAATTACCTTTCTAAATGGACAGCCTTTTAACTATTCAACAGTCAGTAAATAAATAATTTTCCGTTTAGAAACTAATCAATCAACGTTTGAAGAAAATGTGTGTTCGTTGGCATATAATATGTTATTTTTGGTGAACTATGTGTTGTAGTTAAGTACTTGAAGTACTTGAGGTTGTTTACATATTTTGACACATTAATAGTAGACTTCAAAATGTTCTTGAAATGAATACTTCTTGAATGTAAATTTAAAAATCAAGTGACTAATCTATACTTATAAAATTAAGCAGAAAAGTGTATAAGTTTGTTTAAAGGCGCTTATCTCTGTAACTACTAGTCGGATTTGGAACATTGTTTTTATTTGATTTCATCATGAAGGTTATAGGTTATTAACATTAGGAAACAATCCTTAGAAGAAGTAAACGAACCACAAATACGTAGGGAAATTCTGGGAACGGCTAGTTGGTAACTTGAGTTTTAGGTATAGGTACGACCCTGATCATCGAAGTTTACACTCTTCAAGCGATAGGTTCAAGCAGTATCCTCTTTCTTCCATTATCTTCCCTTACTGCGTATATTTCCCTTCAATAAATAGCCCACTTTGCAATGCATAATTTCGAAAATGACTGATGACAGCAATACCTAGGCTTTGCTCTCTGTGACTTCGATTAATACCCAATTCAGTTCCTTGCAGTTTGCGTTTGAAGACAAATCTGTTGTAGTCCATATCTACTAATAGCAGCCAAAGGACGTTTACAGCTGCATATTGAGACTAAGTACTAAAATCCTGAATTTTATTACCTTCCTTTAGTCAATAAAATGTCATCAAAGTAACTTAAGTACTGTAACATTGTATGAACTTGTCTTTAGTTCAAAAGACTTTATTAAAAAAGGACTTAAACGCAGAGAAGTAAAGCGTCTTTTAAAATGCCATCACTGACACAAACATTAGTGAAAATGAAGGCGTGTGTTTGGGCCAACATGTATCTCACACTTTATCTCCAACAATTGGGGTCATGTCCTTTCTATTCTTCTTTATTATATTTTATACTATCTATAGCGAATAGCAGGTGTTGCATATTCAGTAACGAAGACAGGAACTAAGGGCTAATATATTCTGACTAAACCGTTTTAGTCGACGCCTTTGAAATTAATAGACTCTTAAAAAATTCGGAGCAAGGTTTTGAGCCAATACCTACTTAATAGTTTGTGTATAATTGGTTTATAATTACGAGGAATTGTTGGTAAAATATTATATTGCTACTTCCGTTGTTGAAGTAATTTTGTGATATAGTACCACGGTAAGTACCTAGCTTTGGCCTCTGATAAAAGACCCCTGTCGTGCCTGGTAATTGTACCAGAAAGAAAGAAGTAGTTATAATAATTATAAAAAAAAAAAAAAAAAAACCGTGTGGTGACGGCTTAGGAATACGGAGTGTCACCACCCCTAATTATCCCGTGGGTGTCGTAAGAGCTGACTAAGGGATAAAACTACAACAGCACTGCAGAAAGAAGGAAAACTTGACACAAACCCAATACCAACCCGTCTGGCCAGCGTGGTATAGTATGCCAAAACCTCCTTTCTAAGGAGAGGCCTATGTCCAGCAGTGGACTATTAATGGCTGTTAATGTGATTATGAATAATAACTTAAAATGTCTCACACACGGCTAGTTTAGGATTAGACCCTAAACAATCAAAACGATTCTAACCAGACTGCTAATAAAGTTACTTATATATTTCTAAATACATATATATTGTTGATAAATTACACCCAAACATCGCATTATAGCAACGTTTAATTATGTCTATCTTCATAAATTAAAAATATTACCAGACAATACCTGATTTTAAAATTTATATTTTTAATTAAGCGGTGTTTGTGGTGGTTTTATTTAATTAAATTTAAACATCGTTTCTGTAATAAAACAATTACTCCCCGTGAGTCAGCACAGGAAGTAGTTTCGTAGCAAAAAAATGATGCCTCTATCAGTTTTTTTGTAGGGTAAGTGACTACCACCGCCCATGAACACCCGCAACTCAAAGAGTCGGAAATGCGTCACCGCCCTTTGAGTCCCGACCCACAGAATCAAGGAGAGTGCAGGGAGTTGGACAAGAGAAAGGCTTATCACTAGTTTTCGGCCAGGTCATGGATCATTCCGGTCGAGCTTGTCCATTTGTGGCTCCGACGGTAAGTACCGAACAATGTTCGATTCAGATTTCAACATGAAACCTTCACATTAATAATATATATATATAATAATATAATAATATATCTCACACACTCACACACGGCCGCCTGATCCCAAACTAGGCAGAGTATATATTTCTAAATACATACATATTATAGATAAATTACACCCAGACACAGAAAAAATGACATCACACAATATTTGTCCTGGGTGGGAATCGAACCCACGACCTCCGGTTTAGCAGTCAGGGTCACTAACCACTAGCCCAACATGCCCGTCATTCATAAGTACATTCATAAGTAGGTATTTCTAAGGAACGGAACCCTAATACATAATTATATACATACACTAGCAACTTATTTGAACACAAATTTTGACTGTCTTGTTTCATTTAATTGACTTTAAATATAATTTCAAGTATCGTTATATAGCCTTTTGTATAATAATAGAACAACATATACGTTACCCATATACAGTACACGGTCCATGTACCATATGCGTTTACAAGCTAATTATTAAAAAAAACAAAACCCGACTGCGTGATAATATATAAATATTTAATATTTACAAACCGGCATCTTTAATTTTTATAATTAACATAAACCCAGTGTCCGAATCCAAAGCCACCAACCAAGCCAAAATACATCAAGTTGTTTAAACTACATAGCGTGCCAAAAAAATAATTGTACATACATATGTATATAAATGTACTATGTTTTGCCCGAGGCTCCGCCCGCGTGTATGTCCGTAATCGTGATAAAAATAAGCTATATCTTTCCTCTAGAATCAAACTATCTCCATAACAAATTTCATCTTAATCGATTGAGCGGTACTGATTCCACCCCCTTTTTACCCTCTTAAAGGATGATTTCTGGGATAAAAACTATCCTATGTCCTTTCCCGGGACTTATATATTATCTCTATACCAAATTTCATTTAAATCGGTTTAGCGGTTTAAGCGTGAAGAGGTAGCAGACAGACAGACAGATAGACAGACAGACAGACACACTTTCACATTTATTATATTAGTATAGTATAGATAGTCGTCACATTTCAAGCTTATTCAAAGCCATCGTTGAAGTGTGAACAGATAAAAGTGATTACGTTAAGACTCAACGAATTGTCATAAACAAATAATAAAACGTATGTTTAGCATCAAGTTCTTGGCAAACACGATCATAGTTATATTCTAAGATACTTCGCGCACTGCGCGATGAATCATTACCGTAATAAATGTCACTAGTAATAGGTTTTTTTTTTCTTTTTTTTTTTTTAACTCTCCATTTGACATCATGTGTTAATATGTCACTTGAACCTTTAGTTAACTATTACTTTAGTTTGTGCATGCCCATGTTTTCATGCACCTTAGTTTTTTTTTTTTTTTTTTTTTTCTGTTTTGTTTTTTTTTTGTTTTGTTTTTTTTTTTTTTTTTTGGTGTGTGGAAGTGGAACTGAGTTGGAGGGATACACTACATCTGGCGACGATGGTTGGATAGGTAGAGAAGAGTCGGTTATAAAAATGTAGGTATAGTATTTAGTAGGTTGAGTACCTATTTGTAGATAAAATCTTTTTATCTTCCCATGGAGTTTTTCAGCTTTACATTTGCTTAACTACATTTTTCTATGTTATTAAAGTACTAGCTTTTGCCCGCGGCTGTGCCTGCGTAAATATCGATTATCGCGGTTAAATTAGCCTATATATTTCCTCAAGAAACAAAGTATCTCCATACCAAATTTCATCTAAATTGGTTAAGCGGTTATTGATTCCCCATACAAACATCCAGTCCCCTTTTCACCCTCTTAAAGAATGATTTCTGGAATAATAACTACCCTATATCCTTTCCCGGGACTCGGACTATCTCTATACTAAATTTCTTCTAAATAGATTCAGCGGTGTAACAGACAGACAGAAAGGGACAGACAGACTCACTCTCGCATTTATGATATTAGAATGGATAAGCACGGGGCATTCGGCACATATGGGGCAGCTCGACCGGAGTGATACTACGGTCTCACAGCAAACGGGTGCTAAGCAATCTTTAGTTGTTGGGAGAGTTCGGCTGAGATGCAGAAGTGCATGGGTGGTGATAGTCACTTACCATCAGGTAACCTCTGCCTTCCTATATCATAAAATAACGCGTCAAAAATAATAAGACTGTAATACTGAAAGATGTACTGGTAAAGGCACTCAACGTACTTGTGACTGTTGAGGTAGAAGTGTCCATGGATAGCAGCGGTAATCACTTACCATGCCTTTTAACCTATATTAAGACCATGTTCAAATGTAATTGTTGCCTTAAAGTTGTGTAGTGTGTGCGATCCCTTACAGTAAGTCTATAAAATAAATTAGCTTACATAAAAACACAAACTATTTAAAATTATTCCCATGGGGTCATCAAAACAGACATTAACTACCGTTTTTAATAACGGTAACGTGTTTTTTCATGCGGTTTCCGGTTTTGTCGGAAAACATCTCAATTCTAGATGACTAAGATTTATTTTCAGTTTGAAGTGAGTTTAAAATTCGCGCTGTGAATGTCGTTTTGCATTGCAATAGGTTAGCCACCTGTTTAAATTATGTAAAGTTGTTGTTCTAATAATTTGGATTCTTGGGTCGGCCCAAATGTTTCTATGATCTGCAAATATTTGTTTTGGAGTTTGCGTGTTTCCTAATATAAGTATTCTATCAGTCAATCTAGCTTTCATAGTACAAGCTAAGAAAAAAAAAAGAAAGAAAAAATAGGTTTATTGTAATGACATTGCAACACAATCACAATATTATTGTACAGATTCAGAACATAAGCTCTGCTTAGTTAGAAACTATATAGCGTTGTGTGTCAGATGTCCGAAAATATTGTTATTATATTTGTTACTTATATTCCTTAGTTTTGTACTAATAATATAAAGGGAGAGCTATGCTTCGGTTCAGAGGTACGGGCCGTCACCCCACCGGGGTTTGCGACGGGTGGTGTGTAGGAATCGGACCGACTAAAACAACACGGTGTGACACTCTGCGCCTGTTATAGGACAGATCCGGGAACCGCAATTATTAAGACATCCGGACCATTAAGATATTCGGACCTACAATATAGATGCTATGAAACTATGAAACTTTTCGTATTTTTATCAGACACTGCTATGTCGTCGACAAGGTCGCATGGAATATTTACATTTCGCTTTGGAAAAAAAAGGTAAAAAATACTAAATAGGTCGCCCATGCGTTTGAAACCTCTTTGTTTTTACGCATGGGACATATTGAATTAAAAAAAAACTTTCAACTTTCATTATTAAACTCTGTCCGTGTGGTGACGGATTAAGAATACGGAGTGTCATCACCCCTATTCATCCCCTGGGTGTCGTAAGAGCCGACTCAGGGACCAAACTACGCAGGACAACAGCACTGTAAAGAGAAGAAAAATTGACACAAACCCTACACCAACCCGTCTGGCCAACGTGGCCAGTAGGCTAAAACCTCCTTTCTAAGGAGAGGCCTATGTCCAGTAGTGGACTATTAAGGGCTGATGATGATTGATGACTCAAAGAGCCCAAGATGAACATAGGTTAGAGATTGATAGAAGGACATCACATGCGCTAGTTCATTTCTTTCTAGATGTAAGGTACCATTCTATTGGTTTTTTATCCCTCTTAAATGTGTTTAAACATGACTGCAAGTTGAGTTATTAAGAGGTAAATGCAAACCAAAGAAACATATTCACAATGTGTTTATAATATTAATTAGGATTCGACCCATTTATTTAATTGTTGTTACAAAATAAGATACAAAGCTAAGACAATCCGTAAGACGCCGCATAAACTCATTCGAGTTCTTTCGTGCATCAGTGTCATCGCCAATCAATAATTATTTAAATACACTCACATACTAAATTACAACTAAATTAATACATTAATCAAGGCTTCACAATACTCAATTAGCACTTCTAAATACTTCAATTTATAGGTATCTACATCTCCTGTATTTAAAACAAAAGCAATAGTTAATTATTAATTTGGGTGGTAATATTAAATACTTTCATGATTTATTGGATAAACAAACCAACACACATCAAAAACCCTGGTTTTAACAAATTGGGATAGTACCGTGAGATTAAATGTACCTAAATAAATTTTCCCAATTCAGCTGATTCAAAATTCAATTAACAATTTCTGCGCATCAGAAAATCAACAAGCGATATGAAATGATGTATTTATTAAAAGCTTTATGGAATGCAATCGACAAAAACACGTGGGCGATCTAAAACAGTACATTAAGCAATGCACTTGTATCGAGCACGATGCAACCACTGGAACATTCCGTTTCAGAGGTTATCAATCAATGGCTTTAAATTGTTTGGTGCTGAACGATTACTTGAAAATATATGTGATGCAGAGACGAGAACTTGGATACTGTTACGTCGATATTGATCTATTAACAACTGTGTTGGTGCAAGAATTAAAAACATTTTAAAGAATATCACTGTATTAATCTTGTTCTTGCTTCAACTCGTCAGTGTTGCTTACTGAAGTTTTGTGTCTGTACCATTTCTTTCATTTTCTTTGTATCCAATTGTTTCATTTCAAGTGCTGTTATAAGTTAAGGTGGTGATTGGCTTGTACGTTTTAACGTAACGTAAACTGTTGTTATCTGATCATTCTTTTAGTTCATACAGCAAGTACCAACTATCATTTGTACAATTTTCGGGTTTTGAATTAATCTCTGAGTTTTACGCCGTATAATATGTATTAGTATCATACGTGACGTCTCATTTAAACGTTTTAACGTAAACTGGCTAACATAGTACAATTAATTATTAATTTTTACTAGTACTACTGGACTAGTTTTTAAACCCTCGGCTGGTATGGAAATCACGAAATCTGAAATATATTGATCACGTCACTATTTTACGCAGCTAATGTTTAGCACGGCTGAGTCATGAATATAAAAGAACTAAGAGAGCTATCACATATCAGCAACATATTATGTAAAGAAATATACACACACGTTCATTTACATATTTGCTTAGTAACATACATTCTTTTAAATAACGACTTAATTCTTTTTAGTGTGGTGTTTATTCGTAGTGGTTTAAGGACTGCACGGATGCCGTAGTGGTTTAAGCGGTCGCCACGCCGCTTCCTACTGCGCCGAGTGTTGTGGGTTCAAACCTCACATGGGACGACACTTTGTGTGATCCACAAATGTTTGTTCTGAGTCTGGGTGTTCTTTGTGTCCGTGTCATGTATGTTTGTAAAGTCCCCTGCGACACAGGATATATTCCTAATGCGGGAGTTTGCAATTTCTCTTGTTGCATTATTTCCAGAAGACTATGTGAAATGATCAACACATTTTCTACAATTTACATATCTCTCTTGAAACATATAAAGTGTTAATAAGTTCTACGATATGTAAATTGAGTCTAACTTCCCGAGTTACAAAGAAATTTAATTCCTGCCAAGGAACAAACTTGCCAGATTTTCATCGGTACTTTGCATAAAGTTTTACAATATTTCGATTTGTTGAAATGTTCTCTGTTAATTGATAAATCCTCAATATCATATAGTGTACATACGATATAGAAATAGTTGATCCATTATCATAAGTAAAAGATGAAATAAATTGCTAGATGACATATTAAATACGAAAACTTTGAGATAGGTATACTAATAAAGGCATGTACTACACATCTTCAATCTTTTTTAATTAAATCAAAGATGTTTATGACAACTAAGTGAGAATTCAAAAATATATCCCCAGCGATAAAATGCATTAACGTCAGGAATTCTGTTGTGACAGCAAGCTAAAACAGTCTACTTTTCTGAAAAACTCAAGTAATTTTACAAAAATAAATTGCTTTTAATTAATATTCAGAGTATTGGAGACTCCACGTGATACAGAAACCTTTTAATATTTTAGTTATATTGAAACTGTTTAATTTTCTAATATAATAGCATCATCCAACCTACATATAATTACAAGTAAAATTAATTTATGGGAGCCTAGATTTTTTTTATCTATTCTCACTGCTGTATTTTATTGAGAAATATAAAAAAAAAAACCTTCTACGATTTTTTTTAAATATTGGCAAATTTAACTGATATTAGTTGAGCTATATTTTTGCGGTAATGGTGTTATGGTGTACAGTTTTCTTCCATATGTTTAAGTATATCAGCTCCAAAAATATCATAAATATGTATAGATGGATATTATAATAGGGGCGTGTTACTTGCGACCTATTTTCGCTTCTTACGATATTCGGAGCCCTAATCATTTTACCGCTTTTTGCTCTTACGTTTTAACCTACTTTAGAGTATTTTTTCACTTAAGATAAAATAGGATGATCTTTAGGGGACACAGTGGCTCATTAGACCTGATATCTTCTGAGCAAGTTTGCTGTATTGTAAATGATCAGCACTCAACCTCAGATCCAGAAGTATTCAAAGAAAAGGAAATGAAGAACTATTTATTCTGTATTCCACTTTAATATCTTCCTTTTTAAAAAATTATGGTAAATTTTGGTACTAACAAGTTTTCGCGAAAATCGAAATTTGCCCATTTCTTTTTATCGTGTTGACTCAGGACATTGATTTTTATACACCTAATAAGGACCATAGACCTCAGTATCTTGTATAAATTTCAACTTGATAGGTCTCCCCGTTCCTGAGAAAATTGGTGGTGACAGACGGACAGACGGACAAGAAAGTGATCTTATAAGGGTTCCTCTTTTACCTTTTGAGGTACGGAACCCTAAAAAGAATAGTGATGATGACCAGATACTTAAAATACATTACAATTGAGACCTTGATAGATAATACCGATTTATATGTACGCTAAGCCTAGTAAACGATTAACAGTATTAATTTAATTGAGGTCAATTGACACAATACGTCTGTCGTCTTGTGTGCTATAAACGTGACGTAGGAGCGGCAATACATGCCGTGTTAGCGCTTTCATCTTTGTGTTAGTTTATGATTGTAGTAATCAAATGTTAATGGTCTTCAGATATTATATTATAAATTATATATGTTTATCAAGATCGGACTATCCCACTGACTTTCAGTTTTGATTCAAAAACTATTCACTCTCAGAATCAGAAATTAACTTAACTCATAATGTTATTTGTTGATCAGCAAGGAGGTCTTTAAAAAAGCATGAATAGGTGAGTAGCATGATCAATCAGAGTTCCCATTCTCATTTCCCTCTTTATGCAGAACTATCTTCACAAAAAGATTTACCGCATTTCTATATAATCTATATAATGAATAATTTCTTGGGGGATAAATTAACCAAATTATACTGCCAAAAGGCCATTTGTAGCTACCTAAAAACATTTTTTTTTTCCGTTCGGAAATCCCCTCGGATACCACCTATCGGTGGCATGTCGGACTCGAACCGACTAAAACCGCACGCCGTCTCGGATACTAATAGCCCGGGAACCAGGTATACCCTAGAAAGGAAGTCCCTGGTGAACCTACGAGTAAAAACCCTAAACTACAAGGAAGCTGAATCCTTTCTGAGTGCTTCTGGTTACATCCTAGCCAACATGTAAATTTCAACTATTATACCATCTGTATATATTTTTATATTTTTACACTTTGTAATTTAGGATATTATTAGCACGAATGAACAGTTCCCTTCTGAGTCACAGTCTCAACTAGATCAGAAGGTACGGTATAATATTGCTAAAAATAGCCTAAAATGTATTAAATGGAAGCAAATTTAGTTGATTTAAACTTACTTAGATATGCATGTAATCTGGGCCTCAATTCTGCTATTTTATAGCGTGTCAGTGGTATGACAGTGGCTTGACGTGAACATAAAATAGCAGAATTGAGGCCCTGGTGTAGTACTCCCTTGTGTCGATTGTTTAGGCTTATAACTACAATAGAAATAATTTTGAATTTAAATTCATACTTTGAATTTTTTCCGCTACAGGGTTTAATAGTAAGTTTTTACGCCAGTGTACGCTACAATCAGGAAATTGAGGATTTTTTGTCTTTATCCCCGTTCGATAGACAATGGCGTATTAAACTATTTTGTGTATGCTGTATTTACTATCTACAATCACTGGTTTATATTCTTTTTTTTTTTATAAAAAGACAAGACTAGGAATAAATCCCTGTGACGCGGAGGACGACGAAGCGGCGTGGCGACAGCTTAAACCACTACGCCGTACATGCAGCCATTGTTCGCTACTACGCCATTCTGTGTTGTATGTTTGTTTTCAGAGTATATTCAAATGTTGGTGAATCAAATAAATAAATAAATCCTACATTTTACCGAATATAATTTTAAGGCACATTTATTTCTAAATACTACCCACATTTTATCTAAATACATGCATTATGGATAAATTATTATACCCAGAAACCGAACTAACGAAGGCATTAGGTTTGGCCTGGGTGGTAATCGAGCACCAGGGACTTCCTTTCTAGGGTATACCTGGTTCCCGGCTATTAGTACCCGAGACGGCGTGCGGTATTAGTCGGTTCGAGTCCGACATGCCACCGATAGGTGGTATCCGAGGGGATTTCCGCACGGAAAAAAAAAAGAAAAAATAAGGGTGGTAATCGAACCAACGACCTCTAGCTTAGCAGGCAGGGTCGCTAACTAATAGACCAACAAGCCAGTCAATAAATTACTAATTTCCATAAAGATTCTACTGCAACCTTGCTCCGCTACACAAATTGAGATTATATTGATAAAATTCATGTCACGTTCACAACAATTTATAAACTGAGTTTAAGCGTAACAAAGAAAATTCTTGAAAAACTAAAATACTATTTACTTATGACCAGCACCTGTTCATTGCACTGTCAAAATAAACTATTTTCGGCATCATTGAATATAACATTAAAAGTAAATATGTTCTGTTAACGCTTAAGTATAATTCCACTAGTAAAATCTGCTAATTTTATCCAAATTTATCTACTGCTAATAACGCTGACGAATAAACACATTATATGATTCAGCTGTCATTACATATAAATATTACAACTGTTAGACTGTAATTTCACTAGTCGAGGTTAATGTTTACGTACAATACTTATATAATACATAATTTGGTTAATATTTGTGTATTTAGATGACGTCCTTGTTTCATCTAGAAATTAAATTACTCATACCGGACACATTCAGGTGGCTTTGTACTTCAAAATGTAAATTTTGAAAAAGGGTTTACTTCACATTCGAACAGTGCAATTCTTAAGTAAGTTAAATCAGTAAATATTACAACGTAGTGTTACATAAATGGAAGTGTTAAACATTTGGGACCAAAGGATTTCAATCTCAAGAGTAATCGAAACATAAACTTTATTACATTCATTTAAGGTTTAACATAAAACCGTGTTAGGGCATAGTAAACTTTAAATCAGTAATTGATGACTGCACGGATGGCGTAGTGGTTTATGCGGTCGCAACGCTGCTTCCTACTACGCCGAGTGTTGTGGGTTCAAACCGCGCATGGGACGACACTTTGAGTGATCCACAAATTGTTGTTCTGAGTCTGGGTGTTCTTTGTGTTCGTTTCATGAATGTTTGTAAAGTCCCCTGCGACACAGGATATATTCCTAATACTGGCGTTGTCTTTTTTAACAGAAATAATTAGTTGGATTAGGAAAACCTTTATTTATTGTAAATTGTATATGTGTCAACTGTATTGGGTTGTGTGTGTGCATTTCTTTATAAAAACTGTATATGTTTGTTTTCCAGACAAAATAAAGAGATTAACTTTTTTTTGGAAGCACATAACACAATGTTCTAATTAAGATTATAGATTTTTATTCGCCAAACGACATTGATAAAATATGAAGTGGCTTATTTTCGAAACTGATTCAATTTTATTTCCAATCAGAACTCGTAAAGTCAGAATCATAAAAACAATTTTTTATTTATATAACTACGAAAAGAAGATTACTGCTTTTACCCTCTAAGGATAATCGGCTGATGGTAAGCAATTACCAAGACTCGTAACAACAGCAGTATCATCAACGTGCTGTCAACCCAATCTTGTCAAGTTGACACTGACAACCTCATTTATATGCAGAAATATAATGGTATAACAGTAGGGTTGCTGCTATTTCCTATAGGGAAATCAACAGTATAAGAGCCAAAATTGACTGTGTTTAATCTCCTATTTGTCTAGAATCAATTTCAGCCAACCTATATTTGAACGGTTACATTCTACCCTGTTTCTTTTGATTAAATTTATTTATATGTAACTTTAGGAAAGATATTTCATCTGGAAATTATTCATGTTGATACCTAGTTCTTGGGTTGTTTTTAAGTTTCCCACGCAATAATTCGAAATCTTATCGGGTATTTTTGTTTATTTATATGGTGAAGGGTTTTGTCATATAGATCAAAATAGTTCAGGAAAGATTTCTGCATACAAAAAAATTACCAAAATAAAACACAGACGCCTCTCATTCAAGATGAAAGTTCGAGCTTGCATTTTGGACACCCTAGCAGATTCATTACAACCAAATCCAAACAAAATTTTACATACGAGTATTATCAATGTGTAGGTTTATGTATGTATGTAACTAGGTAAGTATTTATGTATGTATTTGGTACGTAAGTATAATAATTTTCTCTCACTTTACATATCAATGTCTAGTGCATCTAGACACCCTTTTGAGCCCCACCCTAACGTAGAGTGGGTGAAAATGCCTGTGGCATTAAGTCCGTCATTGTACTAGTGCATAAAGTATTAAAATAATGAACTAATAACAAAATACTTAAAACATTTTTGCTTCTGTTTGTCAACTAATTTAATTTTATTCATTTTAGTAGTTTATTGGACCTGCGCGCCTTCTTTATATGGAGACACAGAAATAAGGTATTGGCATTTGTTGTTTAGTAAGTAATAGTCATAGTAGTGGGTATTTTTTTTTTCCTATTCTTAAAGGGCTATTATGTGCTGGTTCGAGAGATTAAAATAAGGGTGAGGATTAAAGTATTTTTTTTTATTTAAATGTATCGTAATATAAATTTGTGTTCGAATCGCGCTGATTTTAATTTTATTTATGCGAAATTATATAAAAATACCGTATCTTGGTCTGTATCTGTCTTTTAAATGTGACGGGCCTGGTGGTCTAGTGGTTAGTGATCCTGACTGCTAAGCCAGAGGTCGTGAGTTCGATTTCCATCCAGGACAAATATAATTATTTCGTACTCAACGTACTCATCACATTATTGTGATGAGTACGAACATTTGTTCTCTGTATGGTTAGAATTCGTGTATAAATTATATGAATTTATAAATATATAAGTACATTTTGACGGCACGGATGGCGTAGTGGTTTAAGCGGTCGCCAATCCGCTCACTACTACGCTGAGTGCTGTGGTTCCGACTCCCACATGGGACGACACTTTGTGTGATTCACAAATTGTTGTTCTGAGTCTGGGTGTTCTTTATGTCCGTTTCATGTATGTTTGTAAAATCCCCCGCGACACATTATTTATTACTAGTGCGGGAGTTGTATTTTAAAGAGATCAGACGGCCGTGTGTGAGAGTTAACACTTTAGTACAAACAATATTTAAGAAAAAAAATACAAATGATAACTTAGCATCTTACCGTTATGTTTCGCAATAAAAAGTCAAAGTCACCCGAAAAGCGGATAAAGTGGAAAAGATGATAATATTAACTATTTTACGGAAAATGCCACACCATAAAATGTTTTACTGATAATTATTATTAGTTAAATCGATTAAAAACAAACGTATTTGTAATACTACTTTATTTATTTAGTATTAACATTAAAGAAAAATTGGAACATCTGTTTGAATCACCTTTTATTTAGTTACAGGAGAGGAGAGAAGGAAAACTTGACAAAAACACTATACCAACCCGTCTGGCTAGCGTGGTATAGTAGACCAAAACCTCCTTTCTAAGGAGAGGCTTATGTCCAGCAGTGGACTGTTAAAGGCTGTTGATGTGATGATGTGACAGGAGGTCTTTTAAGTGTTGGAACATTCAGCAGCTACCTCTTACTGTATGGCATTTAATCAGTTCACCTGGTTATGACGAATTAATTTTCTTTTGGAGGCACATTTCATAAGAGACAAAGGATTTCATTTTTTTTAATAAGTCGCCACAACGAGAATCGCTTACCATAAAGTAAAAGTAGTAATAAAAACGATAGGCCTAATAGTTTATGAGATAATCTCATTTAAAAAGACAAACAGTCTTTAGTTTCATTATTAATATTTGTATTGATGAAGTTAACATAAATTTAAATTTCCTAGAAGTCTGATTCAGAATAAAACCATTTTTTTTAAGAATGGTACGTGTTCTCCTAAACAACCTAAAATTCGCAAACCCCATAGCGGTACATTCACAGTTCATTAACGGAAAAACTCATAAAACCTTTTTACAATGTTTATTATTTATATTAAATTTCAACACAACACTTTATCTTCAAAAAATATGAATCACTTTTACGCGTTCCACAATTAATCGTGAAAAATTAAACTTGTAAAAATAATTGGCGCGTAAGGAAAAGCGCGCGAAAATCGTCACTCGGCACATGTAGCTACGACCATCGCTGACGCGGCACTGACGAAAATCTGAGCACGTGGTTTCACCACGGACATACACAATACGAAATTAAACTTTATTCCTTGACGTTAAAACTTAAATATCTTAATTGCAATTCTGAGTATACATTCACGAGAAAATTTTGACAGAGTTTTCATCTCTCAATCGTAATATAATCTTATTTAAAGGCGTATATAGTACGTTATGGCTTGACAATTAGATTTTGAGTAGATTTCGAATATGGAAAAATAAACAACTCGTGAAAATTCCGGCGTTTAATAAAGAAAAGCCCTGGTACCCCGACCTACCTCATCTACGGCTTATAGAAGACCCCTTCCTGTGTAGGAACCCAGATGTTCCCGTCTTAGGAGAGACAATACTGAAAGGGAAAAGTGCCCATGGGTGGTGGTAACCGCTTATCATCACTTGACCTATTCCATCAATCCAAAAAAAACGCCCCCATATGATGCATATTATGATAGTCGTAAACTAAGTCATTTTTAATTGTAATAAAGTTTCTAAATTCTACAAAACATACCAAGTGCCAGAATACCAAACATTATTACATAAACAAATATTACTGTTTATTGTGTAAACAAAATGGCTGCCGAAAAGGTACGCTTCAATGTAACAGTTAACATTTTTAATATACATTTAATATTACATGTTATTTATTAAATTAGTTCTGTAATTATTTATTTATTTCTGAAATAATTTTTTGCAGTCTACTCTTTTTTTGATACATAAGAAATACTTGAATTTTTTGTTTGAAAGAGGGAGCAAACGAGCTGACGGAACCGTCACCAGACGGAAACTCTGAAGTCACAAGCACGTTGCGGGCCTTTTAGGAAGGCAGAAGGCTCTTGTCTTGAAGGTTTGAAGGTCGTATCGGTCCAAAAATAGCGCAGAAGATAGCTTGTTTGCATTTTTTGTGACAGGTATAGAGGGACAGACGGGTCATCTGATGGTAAGTGGCTATTGCGTGCATAGACACCTGCACGTCAAGAGACACAAATGGGGCTTTTGTAACCTCAGTTGCTCGGTGAAAAGGTCGTGGTCGAAAGTTCGTGGGTTCGATACCCGTCCTTGACAAATAATTCCTGGAAGTACCTATCTATCTAGACCTTCCCACACAAAAAAAAGATTGTCCCCAATCGGTTCATGAATGACGGAGTTCTGAAATAACAAACGTCAAAAAAGGTTTTAAGTTTGAAGTCAGTTCGATACTTCGTTTAGTCTCTTGTGAAAACTGGAAAATAAAATATTTATTGGTCCATCCGTAAAAATTGTTGGCGGAAAACAATCTAAATATATGTTGGTGTGTGCGCTTCAAAAACGCAAAAAATTCTATACTAATTGAGCTCAACATACGATACGATATTCACAGATTTTTGGTATCTTTTTTTTGCATCAGGGTTGTTTCTCATTTCTCATAAATACAACCACTTATGCCATAGCGTAGCTTGGCAGGGTACAGCTGGTTTATTATATAATATGTAATATATAACAAAAGCCCTGAACAAGATCGAAATGAATTCGTCATAGTAACGTGTATATTAATTTGAATGTTGAACAACATAAAGATGTTTTTATAGTTTATGGTGCTGTAAAAATGAAACTACATGTGTTCCGATGGAATTTTCTATTTCTGTTGCATGATATACTAGATATTTGTTTAGAAAACTTTATCTACTATGTACTATTGCGACATTGTACCTAGGTCATTATAGCTAGTTATTTGTTATAATGTGGAGGAACGGGTATCATGTCGCTCCAACAAAAGGGGGGATCATCCGACCAGGCGAGGTGATGATGTCTGACGCGCTGCGGCCCAACGGTTGATGTTGGGAAGTTGTATGTATGCTAATCGGCGAGAGAATTCTTCATATCGCGATACAGGATTAGCAATTCTTATTTAGGAGTTACTCCATTGTTCGATGTGTCTTCGTTAGATGGCGCTGTAGTATGTAACTGTTTCACCACAATACTATACGCACATACATACACTCACGTCTTTTATCCCTAATAGAACTAACAAAGGAATATTAAACGTCCACATTACTCACTTAATGTAATCATCATAGAAAGCTCAGTTCATCATCATCTTCTTACACTTTTTCTAAATTTATTTAGGGGTGTAATGAGTCTGCGAGCAAGTTATGCTCGCGAAGGAGACGGCGGAGCGGGACCGGGAGAGGTTTAGAACTCTCCCGGCCTGCCAGGCCCGGGAACGGGCCAGGTACCGCAGGCGACTCAGGCGCCGGAGGTCGCAGAACGACCTCCGTCCTCCATAAGCGCAGGCCTGGGGGTGACAGGTGAGGCCATCTGTCACCCTAGCAGAAGCAGGCCGGGATGGCGGCGAGCGCGTTGCGAAGCGCGCTCGCTTCCAGGGAGCAGAGGGAACATGGGGTTCCCACACGGGGGGGTCGTCTACCTATTGTTGTAGATGGCTCGAGGTATGTTGGGGCACCAGGGACTTCCTTTCTAGGGTATACCTGGTTCCCCGGCTATTAGTACCCGAGACGGCGTGCGGTTTTAGTCGGTTCGAGTCCGACATGCCACCGATAGGTGGTACCCGAGAGGATTTCCGCACGGAAAAAAAAAAAAGAGTTTTTTAACTATTCTTATGTATCATTCAGCTTCTAGAGATCTCCTTTTTATGCAGTGTATTCATCTTTGGTTACCTCTTTTTTTATTATTGACCCCTATATTATAAAATCGCGTCGAAATTTACGAACATAAATCAAACAGATACAAAGAACACCCTGACTCAGTACAACAATTTGCTGATCACACAACATTTTATCACATGTGGGGATCGAATCCACAACACTCAGCGCAGTAGGAAGCGGCGAGGTGACCGCTTGAACTACTACGTCATCCGAGTAGTCGCATTATGGTCATTGGTTACCACCTAATACTATCAATAAAGAGTTAAAACCCCTAACTCTCTACACCTTGACATTTGAACAATTGAACAATGTTTAATTAATTAGTTTCTACGAATTACTTCAATTATCATCGCATTAATACAAATGAACTAACATTTGTGTGTGCTTGTATTCGTAAAGAAATTTAATTAAGGACCATATACAATTGTCTATACTATGTATAGGTTGGAATCTGATGATGAATAAAAAAACAAGCTCCATATCCTAGCACACCGTGTGTCAGCTACAGCGCGGTCCAATAAACCAACAGCGAATTGCACTCAAATGATATTTGAAAGCTCGGGAATTTATGTACCACGTTATATTGTTCACGGTATGAAGAACCTTGATTTGTGAATACCTTTATCTATGTTATTTTATATTAAAAGTAAGTACCTTACCAAAGGTACCAATGGTTGCCTGGAAAAAATTGCACTAAGCGATAAGGCCGCCCTTTGTACATTACATCTGTTGGTAATCTATACTAATATTATAAAGCTGAAGAGTTTGTTTGTTTGTTTGAACGCGCTTATCTCAGGAACTACTGGTCCGATTTGAAAAATCTTTCAGTGTTAGATAGCCCATTTATCGAGGAAGGCTATAGGCTATATATCATCACGCTAAGACCAATAGGAGCGGAGCACCAATGAAGAATGTTTCAAAAACGGAGAAAATTTATTACTATTGAGAGACGCAGATGAAGTTGCGCGGGTCAGCTAGTTACTTTATAAAGTCTGTAAAACTCTGGTGTACAAATAAAGTGTTTAACTATCTCTATCTATCTACCTTCATATGTAGATATATACCTAATCGGTACAAAACACTATGTTATAAGGAAACAGATAACCTATTATGTGTCCTGAAATATCGACAAATATCTGAGATGTGTTTTGTATGATTGTAGTCATATCTATGTATATTAGTATCATGTGATTTTATACAAAATCACGGTTACTCACGTAATTTTGTTCATCATCATCAACGTTGTAGGGTTGTCACATCACACACACACACACACACACACACACACACACACACATATACATACATACATACAACACCACCCACACACAAACCTGTGCCACACACCACATACTGACAGCTGCATTTATTTTATACCTACAAAATAACACTCAAGCACGAACGCACCTAGTGTCAGGAGTAGGGTAATCTGTAATACAGGTCTCCATTACAAATACCAGTCTCTCACACAGATTCAGCTCACTTATAACTGTGTATCTAGTTTAAAATGGTACACGTGTAATTCTGTCCAAGAGAAAAAAAATATATAATAGGTTTAGTGGATAGGTAGTGATTCCCTCTTTAGCTCCACTTGCCAGGAGTTTTAAATTTTACGACTCGTCTAACAGGGATTATTAAATAACCAGAATAATGATTTTAACATACACTTTCATCTCTATTTCAAGCAGTCAGTCAGGCCAAATAATTTTATATGACTGCAGGGATGGCGTAGTGGTTTAAGCGGTCACCACGACGCTTCCTACTACTCTGAGTGTTGTGGGTTCGATCCCGACGTCACTGACGTCGGCGACACTTTGTGTGATCCACAAATTGTTGTTCTGAATCTGGATGTTCTTTGTGTCCGTTTCATGTATGTTTGTAAAGTCCCCCGTGACAAAGGATGTATTCCTAATGCGGGAGTTGTCTTTTATATATAAAAAAAAATTATACATATATATATGTATTAATATATTATAGCCTACCTCCTAGAGAATTATTATAAGCGAATATATTCTCTTGACAGTGTCGCAAAAGTTTTATTTGCTCGTAAACTAGAACATTCTATCGTCCAACTAAAACGAGATCAATAAATGATAAAGCAAACTTTTGTATCAGTTGGTCAACGGAGTGCTTCATATTGCGACACGAACATGATTTGAATAGTTCACCACTTTCTGACTAAAATTATTGAGTTGAAAAATAACTGAACCAAACTAAATAAGGGATTAAAAGTTTTTTTTGTCTATGGGACAGAAGATGACATCAATTAATGGTAAGTGCCTACCACCGCTCATGGACAACCGTAACTCATAAATCACAAGTGCGTTGTTCGCCTCTTTGAGTCATCAATCACCAACAGCCTTTACTAGTCTACTGCTGGACATACACCCCTCCTTTGCAAGGAGGTTTTGGCTTACTATACTACGCTGGTCAAACGGGTTGGTATAGGGTTTGTTTCAAGATTTCCTTCTCTTTGCCCAGAGGAGGGCTCTTATGAAGGTTGAAGATGGGCGAGATTTATGTCTCTGCCTGCCCTGGGACGGGAATATGACGTGGTTATTTATATGTTTGTATGTAAAAGATTGAAATATGCTTTAAAGTTCAAAAATACATTAAAATACCAAGAGTCAAAAATAGGTCACGATTTATTTTTCTGTTTTTGTTTTAATACAATAGGTACATATAAGATCACATACTCAGATCAGATACTCGTATAAGTGTACATTCCGTTCTTTGGTGGCCAGTGAAAGTTCCCGTGACTACTGTTTGGCGCTTAAAAACATCCAAGCCTAGGTACTATCTATCGCATACGTACACTCAACTTTAATTTTCACTTTGACATAAAACTTCTTTCATACATATCTATATGTCAAGGTTGGTAACCCTAAATATGACAATAGGTTTATTTCGCCACATTAGAAACAAACATTCGGTTTCATGAGGTCCCATTCGTGTAACATCATATATGATGAAATGACTTATTTTTAATTAGCCAATAAGCATCGATTGTTTGCTAAACCTACATCACTGTTAATTAATTAATGTTTCCATCCGACCGCAGGTTGAAATTCCACAAATTAACCCGGAAATTCCGGAGTCAAAAACTTCAAACTACACATAAAACTTTCATAACTGATATCGAATATAAGCGAAGTAAAACACGCTCACATACACACTCACACATATGTAGTCAGGATTAATTCCTTACATGTGTGCGTGCACATCTATTTCCGACATGAGCGAAGGTCATATTCAATAAACAATAAGCGAACAGGTGTGAAACGTACGTTATGCATGCGTACAAGTCCTCCAATAGCGATGAGTACGAGTGAAAGATCAGGTTAAAAAGAGACAGAGTTCGTAATGAGGAAGCGATATAAAACTTTGGCATATCAATGTAATTGGGGTGATGATACACTTGATATTTAGTGGCCCTTTTTTACTAGTTTATTAGACTTGGTGAAATGCCACTCCCGGCGTAACTATTTACATTGTTAATGAATGAGGTGAAGGAAATAATGAATGAAGAAGAAACACTAATAGTATTTTAGCTAAAGTATGTTCCGGAAAGAGATAAATATATCCAAGAGCGATTAAAGCTAATATTCTCTTTTGCCTTGCTTTCTCTTTAAGGTCATATATTTTTAATTTAATAAATTGAAAAGTGAAGTATATTTTAACTTGACGAGAGACACGATATCATAAAATATGGATAATGAACCTCGCGTTTGCTTTTCGGGAAAGTACTTTTAGTCGTGTTAAACTTTCAAGCTTCCCCGAAATATTATGAGAACATTTATAATCTTAAATTTAAATGAATTTACCGACGAAAGTAACTATTCTGAATATGGAATCTTCCTGGAAATGCATTCCTTAAGATTATAATTTAAACTAACATGCAAATGCATGCGTATTCATCGGCATGAATGTCGATTACTGTATGGCTATACATTAATTCAGAATCCATTCAATCTTCATGGGGTGAAGATGTTACTAAGAGACTTATGACACACACAAACGCACACACACACACACGCACTCACACACACACAGACACTCAATGTCATGCACATTCGCGGTTATTACATTCCAGCTTTTAATCGCAGGTTTACTGGCGTTAATGTTGATTATTTCAAACAGTAGGGGTTGTCCTATTCCAGACTGTCATTAAACTCGATGCCTAATTTCATCCAGAGCCTTTCAGCCGTAATTGTGCTACAAATACCCATGTTAACATTTGCATTTAAGATGTTTAAAATAGTTGTTTTCTAATCACGGGAGAGTCATGCTTCGGCAGAAATGGGCCGATCCGACAGGAGTTTACCACGGCTTCACAGAAAACCGGTGTCAAGCAATTCTCTCGTTATTTTTTTACCAGAGAGTGACCAAACCACTCTCCCTTGAATTCTGGTAGAGAAATCGAACTTGTGACCGTTGAGTTGCAGGTGCCCATGGAGGCGGCGGCAGACTCTAACCATGAGGTGACCGGTCAGCTCGTTTGCAATACACCGTAAAAGACAAATACTAATTAGAAGATGGATGTTAATAGCCTATCTCTTATTAAGGTTACATTACATTATAATTGAAAGAGATCATCTTCATCATCAGCCTATCGCAGTCCACTGCTGGACATACGCCTCTCTTATTGCACTCCACTTCGATCGAGAAGCCGAAAATTGAATTGAAAGAGATAATAATAAAATAATAATATTATTGTACTATATTCACACAACGCCATCTAGTCCCAAACTAAACAGAGCTTGTACTATGGGCGCTAGACAACTGATATGAATACATATATACTTTTTGTTTTGTAAATACATACATATTATACATATAAACACCCAGACAAAATCAAACATTAAAAATTCATGCACATAAATGTTTGATTGTGCGGGAATCGAACCCGCGACCTTTGGAATAGCAGTCCGTTACACAAACCACTACGCCATCCGGTCGTCAAATAAATATTAAAATTGATTCTGTGAGGCTTGCTGTCTCAAAATATTCACAAGTTTTTTGAAGACCTTTACTTGAAGGTTCATTACTCATGCCGGTGGCATTATCACTAAAATACCTATAATATACTTTAATATAATTCAAATAATTTGTTTTTCATTCCAATTTATTCATTAAATTATTCAGAAAGCGTAGCTTTTTAGATGTTGCCATTTCGCTATAAAGGAAATAATTTTACTTGTGTCGAATGAATAACTACTACATGACTGAATTCCATTATTTCTACAATAATTTTAATCTGTTTATGGAAATTATTATTGACCAGCAAATTCAGACCATTTTTTTTCCATATTAACGACGGAAGCACTTCGGACGAAGTGTACTAAACGGTCGGTTTTAAAAAGTTAAATTAAAACACTTTAAATACTGCCTCAAAAATTTTTTTCAGCAATGGGGCTATTCCCTCCCATACGCCCTCTGTAACGGACCTTTGTAACGCCTGTATACCAGGATCAATTGCAGTGATCCACGAACACACCGAGTTATGACACTTGGGAAGACCCGGGCAAAAATTAAACTTTTAACCCACAACGAAATTAATCATAAGAAAATTGGAGGAGTTAGAAATACAGAAAATCTACTTCCCTTTAAAAGCGGTTTTTTATGAGGCCGTGGTATCACTCCGGTCGAACCTGCCATTAATGCTATCATCATCATCACATGTAATTTAACATCCTGAGATGGGCTTGGCTTGGAGATGGGTAAACTACAACACAGTTATGAAACTATAGCAGGCATCATCAACCAGCAGCCAAATCAATTAATTAAACATTGTTCAATTGTTCAAATGTCAAGGTAGTGAGGGACTGTAGAGAGTTAGTGGTTTGAACTCTTTATTGATAGTATTAGGTGGTAACCAATGACCATAATGCGACTACCCCGGATGGCGTAGTGGTTTAAGCGGCATTGTGGCATCCCCACATGGGTCAACACGTTGTGTGATCTACAAATTGTAGTTCTTCATCTGAGTGTTCTTTGTGTCCGTTTCATGTATGTTTGTAATGTACCCCGCGACACAGGATTTATTCCTAGTGCGGGAGTTGTCTTTAAACAAAAACATTCCTCTGTGCAATTTGTTATTTTTACTTAAAAAAAATATTTTTTTCATTTTAGCCGATCGTAGTCCCTCGCTTGACATAGGTATCTCCCATTGCACGCCATTAATTTATATCAAAGCATAATTTGCTTAAAAGCGTCACAAGGAATTCTCTTTACGTTTATATATGGATTTTTTTGGAATTCATATATTTATTTGTTCAATGTTATATTATAAGCTATTATGAAAGTGGTTTATCAGAAAGTTTCCACTTAGTACGTCCAATATCGATTAGAACGTGAAACAAAGTGTATCTATCTGATAACAGTGATTTATGTAATGGGAATATAGTTTATATGAACGTTAAAAACCAGAGCTAATGTACCTCATTAATATGTTGGTGACAGCTTCTTTGTTAACTAGCTACATCACGTGATATATGGACTAATATACAACAATTTTGAGACAAACATATTTTTAAAATGTATTTAAAAATATAAATATGTTTGAAAAATGTGTCCCGACTTAAATACGCCTACATCATGTCGAATTGTATGAACCAAACTAATAAATTTCAAATAAAATAAAATATTTTTTTTTTTTTTTTTTTTTTTTTTTTTTTTTTTTTTTTTTTTTTTTTTTTTTTTTAAAAGACAAGCTCCCGCATTAGGAATTCATTCCTGTGTCGCGGGGGACTTTACAAACATACATGAAACGGACACAAAGAACACCCAGACTCAGAACAACAATTTGTGGATCACACAAAGTGTCGTCCCATGTGGGGTTTGAACCCACAACACTCGGCGTAGTAGGAAGCGGCGAGGTGACCGCTTAAACCACTACGCCATCCGTGCAGTCCGTGCAATCAATTCTAATATTATAAATTCGTAAGTGTGTTTGTCTGTCCGTCTGTCTGTTAACTCTTCAGGCGTAAACCGCTGAAACGATTTGAATGAAATTTGACAAGATTTAAATGAAGGACATAGGATAGTTTTTATCAAAGAAATCATCCCTTAAGGAGGTGAAAAGGGGTGGAAGTTTGTATGGGGAATCAATAACCGCTAAACTGATTTAGATGACAAAATTCCCTAAAATTGGTTCTAGTTTCTCTGCTACCTGACATTTGGCTAATTTAGACTGCACGGATGACGTAGTAGTTTAAGACGTGTTGTGAGTTCGATCCCCACATGGGACAACGATTTGTGTGATTCACAAATTGTTATTTTTGCTTGTGGGTAAAATCCACCGCAACAAAGGATTTATTTCTAGTGCGGAAGTTGTAAAAAAAAAACTTTATACGCAGATTGAAGTCTGCTCCAAAGGTTTTCTATAGCGTAAAAGCACGTTTTTGGACATATTTTTACTAATTATCTTCTCATTTCCCTACTCATCTATAAAGGCACATTTATAAAGGATCACAATTCGTAAAGGTTGCAAAACAAACGATTAAAATAATGAAAAATAATAATATTATTTAACTAATGAATATAATTTATTATCATTAAACTTTTTATACACGCAAAAGTAAGTTAAAAGAAAGTAAATGTACGCATTATTCATAATTTTTCAATTATGAGGATTTTAAATAAGTGATTGATACAATTAGGATTAACAGTAAGTAAATAATGATAATAAAGCAAGCAAGTGAAAAGATACATCTTCTTATAATTCAAATAACAACATCAAAATTGAATACAAATGAAAATATATGACATGGTATAGATGGGCTCTTGGCTAAGTGGTATCCAAGTGCAGACTTAAGCAATCCTAACCAGGTCAGTCTACGGATGTGAAGTCCCAGTTGCCATACGAACATCTGTGGTAATCGTTGCGGATAGTTGGATCAGTTGGAGCCTTAAGAATTCCGACAACATTCTGTCTACAGAACTTTGCTATCCCCTAGTACTTCGGTTCTGGAGGTCTGATTGCAGTCACTTAGCGTTGAAATCGAAGTGCAGCCGTGTTTTAGTAGACAAAAAGCCGACCCGAGGATAGTATTAGAGGATTATTAGGAGTATTAGAGTAGTAGAGGAGAAGTTAATTTTGTATTATTACGTTTTTAACAAGTACCTACACATATTTAGGTCAATTTATTATAAGAAAACAACACTAACTTGATTTTATTAACAATTTCAGATAGTTGCACATCACTATTTCAGATTTGCAAAAACCAGCAACCCACGATATGTCAAATTTGTGTCAGAGGAAAAAACTATAGGAGATAGCAATATGTTTATAACAGTATGATCTTGAAGGAAAAGTTGTAAAAAAGATAAGCGTTTAAATAACAAAAACACTTTTTTTTTGTCTGGCTGTCTTTTTCCTTGGGTAAGGAATACTGCTATTCTCAGGAGGTAAAAACTAGGACTTGTATAACATATATAACAGCAATAGCATCATTATTAAAGCAACTACTAGCAAGCTCTACTGGTTACAGAATTTATTCGTTTTTAAAGTGTAGCACTAATTATGGTCACGAAATAATTTAGCCAGTCCTCGAACGAACTATTTATAGCCTTCATCATCACTTCCACTCGATAGCGTCACTTTAACTCTCTCTCATATCACGTCTAAAGATGTTTAAACTCCAAAAATACTTCACAAACAACTTTCTAGAAATATTTTACTCGTAAAGGAAAAAGTACAAGAATTCTGAGCTATTTCCAAAGAAAAATAGACGCGTCTTACGGATAATATTTCTGCCGAAGTTCGGTAAATGCTTGAAACTTCTAAGAGGACTTCACAAACTTGGAAATTACGGGTTGCAAGAATGTTTAAAAGCCTACTTTATAAGATCTTAGTATATATCGTATCGGATATAATCTTAGACGTGTACGCCTGGAGTTAGGTTAGATAGATTTATATAATATATTAAGTTTTATTAACAGTACATTTGGGATTATACGGTCGATATTTGTACAGGGATCATTTGTTCTGTGTCTGGGTGTAATTAATATATGTGTATGTATTTAGAAATATTTAAGCATCTTTATCAGCAGTCTGGTTGTCATAGCACAGACTCTGCCTAGTTTGGGATTAGTCAGCCGTTTATAAGATGTGTCAAGTTATTGTTATTATTAAAGTATTTGCATATATACATGCGTGTGGATCCTTTATCAAGAGGTAAAGCGACTTTCCTAAAAGGTATGAAACTAATCTAGTATCTCTGAAATAGGAGAGCGGAAGAGAAGGAAAACTTGAAACAAACCCAATACTAACCCGTCTGGCCCGCGTGGTATAGTAGGCCAAAACCTCCTTTCTAAGAAGAGGCCTAAGTCTAGCAGCGGGCTGTTAAGGGTTGTTGATGATGATTGATGAGACTAAAAATATAAACGACTTCAAGAAAAGGAGGTTTTCAATACAGAAGCATTTTTATTCATGAGCCAATTTTGTAAAAATCTTTTTTTATTTAGGAGGGAATACTTTCATTGGTACTATTAAAATTTGTAAAGAGAAATACATCCCCTCAGGGTCGTAAACCATGAAATGAAGAATACATTTTAATAAAATCTATCACAAATTAACGCATTGAAGTCGGTGAGACTTTTACAAAAAGGAATATGGTTCGTTCATTTTGACCTGACTGCGTATAGTTATTATGCTGTAACTGGACCGATTTGTTCTCAAAATACAAACGATATTTACGAAACAGTTCCAATTTATGATCAACAATGGTTATACTATGAATAGACCACCGCAGCTTCCTGTTTCTGTTGGACTATGAATGCCGAACTGATTACTCAATGAGTCAATTTATAGTAGATCATAGAATTGTAACATATCGTATAGCGAAGTGGTATGTACCAGAATAGCCAAAAAGGTATGTATTCTAGTCTAGTGGTTAGGGGCTGTCTCCACAAGCGAGAAAATCGCAACAAGTCCGCGATTTTTTCGATAGCGTGTCGGTATCACCGCGTGTCCGCAACGACTCATAGCGGCATCGTCACGTTTCCGCGACGAGGCGTTGTATAATATTTAGATGCCATGTGAGAGCGATAATAAACTACAAACTAAACATCATAAACTGCAGGTCTTTCTCTCACTTCAAGTACTGTCAAACTTTGTTTATTCTTTAAAAAACTGTCAATTCGTAATATCCTTGCCTTGCAGACAGGCAACATTTTATTTTATTTTATTTTATTTGGGGAGCTTACAGCTACAGTACAAGTACATCAGTAATTTAGTTGTTGAAAAACCATTAACAAGCTTCCACAGATACACAAGAAACATTCTACTTAAGTTACATTCTAATTAAATTACTAAAGATGTAAATAGATGAAAACAAATTGAAACACATGCAGAACCTAGAGTCAGCTCACACTGCAGTAGTGCAGGCAACACTATCAGCAAATCTGACGGTTAAATAGGATCTAGCACTACCAGTACTTGTACTAAAAAGATCAAAACCACTGTCACTATTTAGCTTGTTCAACTCGGTGAAAACTCTAGGCAGATAGCTATTTTTTCTGAAGTTGGTGTGACTCGACGGAAGATAAAGTAAAGAGTTGTCACGCAATCTTCTAACGGGTGTTCTTAACCTAATCATACTGAGTAGATTAGGGCAATCGATCCTGCCCTGAGCAAGACTGAGCAGGAATACTAGGTCTGAAATATTACGCCTAATATACAAGGGTAGAAGATGTAATGTTACACAGCGTTGCTCATATGTAAGATCGACCAAGTGGCAAAGTTTAAATTTGAAACCCAGGTAAAGAATAAATTTCTTCTGTATTTTCTCAATCTCATTGGAGTAACAACTGTAATATGGGTTCCAAATCTGAACAGCGTATTCCAAGTGACTCCGCACGTAAGCACAGTACAAAACTTTGATAGTTTTCATATTTCTGAAATCACTGGAACAACGGATTATAAAACCCAGTGCTCTAAAAGCCCTGTCAACTATGTGATTCACATGCCTATCAAATAGAAGTTTGGTGTCGTGCACCACGCCCAGATCCCTAAGTACAGTTTTCCTCTCCAATGTATGGCCCTTGATAAAATAATTAGAATGGAGTATTTGACGCTTACGTGTGAAGCTCATGGAGAAACATTTAGAAGCATTGAGGTCCAAGTTATTATAGCAACAGTATGTGTCAAGTCGCTGAAGATCTTCTTGCAATAATTTTGCATCAGTCAAGTTGTTAACTGTCTTAAAAATTTTCATATCATCAGCGAATAAAAGAAAATTGGAATGCATAAAACAGGAACCAATGTCGTTAAGAAAGATAACAAATACGATATTTCAGTGCGGCATTTCTCAGCGACGGCGTTGTAACGTTTAAATTGTTTAATTTTGCCACTTTTAAGACTTCATTTTGAAAATGAAAGGGATGTGGACTTACGCTAGCCTTCCTCCAGAATCATGAATTAAACGTATATTCTAAATACAATTAAAAATGTACGTGTTTTCTTTAACTCCTTATTCAATGGCGTCTTGGGAATTGGATATGCTATCCATTGGCAACAGGTTATACCCATCAACTAGTACACCAACGACTTAACCCACTCCAACATGTGACCCTTGTTATCAGTATTCCAAATAAAAACATAATTTTACTTCGCTAAAACTCAAGGTCAAGGACGACTTAAAACCAAGTACAATAAGTAGAAGAATATCAATAAAAAGTGCCAGAAACTCTACGATCCTAATCTCAGAATAATAGCTTAATTCGACTACATCACCAGACACCTTGTATCCGTTTCAATAAATATCTGTATTAATAAAAAATATAATAATTTAGTTATTTCTTCTTAATATGTCTCAAGGCTCATGTTCAACAAGACACGCATAAAAATACACATGAAACAAATAAATTGAAAAGTTAAATAACGTGAACAATGTATCTTTCCACTCACTTGTTGTGTAACCGAAGTCATCTTCTTCTTCTGGGTCTGCTTCTTTCTCTTCTTTGCTGCGCTTCACTGCGCCGGCTGAAGCACGATCGATCTATGAGACGCAGAAAAGCTTCTTAATGTTTCGCAAAAGGTAATCGCACTACAGATATCTGGCGCGGTTGAAAATCTTCTGCCAAGGAGAACCGCTTGGACAGAAGAGTTAGATAGTATAGACTATTTATATATGTTTAAGTGGAAAGGCTTGTCCTCACTGATGTTGCAGAAGAATTCATTACACTTTAGGTATATCTTAAACTTAATATTTATTGTATTGAACTTCATGTAAAGATTGAAACTTGAATGGCTTCTAGTTCTGTACTAAACAAGTACAAACACCCTTCACTTCAGGTAGTTAAGTAGGTAGTTGGTGTTGAAGTCTTTACAAAATGGCATGCCTCGAAGTTTCCGACAGTAACAATAGAAGAACCATGCTTCGGTACAAATGGGCCGAATTGACCGAAGTGACTTCACAGAAAACCGCTATTAAACAATTCTTTGGTTGCTTTTCACTAAGTAAATGAGGTCACCGGATCCCATAACTCTCCTTTCCCCTATTTCTTCAGCCGTCTGCTCGTCTGCCCAGTATGCCATAAAAAAACTGTTTCATAGGGTATATACCTATATTGAGCAGAATTCTCTTACCTCAACACCTTTATCCGAGTAAGTTCTTCCCTGCAATTCTCTTTCGTCTTCTTCATCACTACTCTCCGAGTCAGAATATACTGGCTTCTTTTCAACAGAATTCGCTTCTTTATTATCTTGTTCATCAGCTGCCTCTTCTGCGTCTTTTTCTACGTCTGCTTCTGATGTTACCGTTATCTGGTGAAGAGAATTACGTTTATATAAAAATACAGCTTTGTGGAGATATTTCAGCTTCATAAGCGCCGTCTACATGAAAAAGGCATATATTTTCTTAAGAGTTTTGCAATTGCACTGTGTATGAAAAAATTTGTGTTACCTTCTTAAATTTTACAATTTCAGTTTGAACTTATTTTGAGAAAATAATCCAGACCTGTCTATATTTTTATTTATTTATACTTTATGCACAAATGTGATAAAGGCGGACTTAATGCCGTAGGCATTTTCTCCCAGTGAACCTTAGGGCGATGCAGAGCTAAAACATTGTAGATGCACAAAATAAATGGAAAATGTGATTTTATGAAAAATATAGCATATATAGAACATCATATACCCAGAGTACTTATATTAATTACATTAGAATAATTTTTAATAAATAATACATATATAATAAGTGATAATAATACTAATACACACAATACATACGTATTTATATAAATACATATGCACCTAAACATACATATAATTATATTACATATATATATATCCACATAACAAATTCTAGAAGCGAAAGTAAAAAAAAATTAAGATGGATCTGATAAGGAGTTTAAAAAATATATCTCTTACCTACCTACCTATATATCTTACCTATCAGAGTAATTTTCTCAAATAAGTCCTAATAATCTTAATATTTAAATCCAATATGCACAGGTATTTTGAGATAATCTAACAGTTGCATTTTTATCATATTTCATTATAACTTTTTTCCAAAGTTTAAAATATAAACTAAACTAAATAAAATGGTTTTTTTTTAACTATATTGTTCTGTAATACTTCTGCCCATCTTTTTTTCTTCTCTTCTGTTTTTGAATATATTTTCGAACATGTTTAGTGCTTTTGTTTGTGACTTTGCTAGTTTAGATGTCAATTCCATCTATGCTTATACTATTCCAGACTATAATCTATCTGTATGTCAAATTTCAATCGAATGCGTTGAGCAATTCTGGTGTAATTAAGTAACAAACTTTCGCATATAATAACAGACACTATATACCTAATATATACTTATAAAAACAGAAAGGTTATTTCCCTAATACAAAAAAAGAAAGTTAAAAATCAACTATTTGAATGGTATATTTACAAAATAAACTGTAAAAATCAACACTTGTATTTACAATGAGTAATAAAAGTACGAAAATAATCTGTCTGAAATACAAGTTCCGCAGACAGCTCAAACACATTAATTTAATGTATTTGGAACTTCGGACTTTTGTTTGACTTTACTTTAAGATTTATAAGTCAATAAACTATGGTTTTTAAATCAAGATTTAAGTAAATTTTACAATGCACGGTGTCTTAATAATTTTCATTAGCCCATAATACACTCTACGGCAATGAATCCGAGTCACATAAATTAATTCGGGTCTAAATTAGATTGCTAGCTTAGTGAAAGTTATGTGAAGTTTTCTTTACATTTATTTCCCTCACTTTCCACACTAAGTAAAATAAATTAATGAATGAGGAACACAGTTTATTATAATTTCATCATGATGTAGGCGGCTGGTATTGACGGAGCTATTGGCCTAATGGATAATGATCCTGGCTGCTCAGCCAGAGGTCGTGGTTTCGATTCCCACCCAAGACAAATAATTGATTTGTGTCTGAACCTTTTAATATGTGTCTGGGGGTAATTTATCTATAAAATGCATATATTTATAAATACGTAAGTATGTTTACCAGCAATAAATCCGAGTTAGGTAGAATAGTACAGGCTCTGCCTATTTGGGTTCAGATGGCCGTGTATGATTATTATCATTCAAATCGGTGATACCTTATAAAAAATAGTTATGTTATATAGAAACTATGACTCACTTTTATCTCATGAGTTGGTGTTTTATCCAGTATTGAAGGCGCTGGAGATTTTCTGGCAGACGGTTTGGGAGTCACAGGAGGCGTTGTTGCTTCTACGTCTGAAGAGTCAGTGTTCTAGTAAAAAGATGATGACAGTCAGTAAGGAAATCTACACGTAGAAAAAGTGATAAAATTTTTAGTCAGGTCTATTTAAGACTTTTTTGTCTAAGGAACATTTTCAGAGGCAATTAATAGAATAGACAAACACACATAATTAGAACTCAGTAAGAATTGTACTTCTAACACAAAAATATGTGAATTTTGACTGATTTCATTTTCTAATTGAATGCAGGTAAACTTGGCTTAGGTAAATCGCTTAATTTCGTGTACCTATACATATTTTTGTCTAAAAAATACAACTCCTGCATTAGGAATGAGTACATTGGTTTTTATAAATAAGTTTTCTCTGAAAGCGACTTCTTTCATACCAGTTTTGGATAACACAAAAGAAGAGAAAAGCATGTGTATTAAGGAATATCAACGAACCCATGCAAGTAGACTCTGTACAGTGAGTGTGACGGTGTCTCCAGCAGACTTGATGAGTTGCACTGCACGCTCGTGCTGCGCAGATCTTACGCAAGTTCCATCAACCTCCAGAATCCTGTCGCCTGTCTGATGACAAAAGAATTACTATTAATTAGATTATCACCACAATCTTCAAATGCTATAGTTAATTGATATATTTTATTAAATCATAAGAATTTTTTGACCAGTTGACCTTTCTACTCACAGGATGTACGTACAGATCCGTGACCTTGAACTCTTCAAACTCTTGCAGTTTCAGTCCCGACTTCCTGCCCAAAACTTTCTGTATTCTTATCCTTGGCTCTCTCAACCTATATGCTTTCCTTACCCTACTTTAGCTCCTCACTTTGTCCTGTCTAAAAAACAGTGCCTTTCCAATGAGGCATATGGCAGGTGACCACCCATATCCTTGAATCCCAGCCATAATATTGGGAAAAGTATTGGAAGGCAATGATTTTGTTGATGAAATTCTTAATTTTTATATAAAACAGCTAGAATAACTAAAATAAACATAGAGATTGTCCGTGTGGTGAAGGATTAATAATACGGAATGTCACCACCCCTATTCATCCCGTGGGTGTCGTAAAAGCCGACTAAGGGAGCAAACTACGCAGGACAAAAGCACTGCAAAAAGAAGGAAAACTTGAAACAAACCCTATACCAACCCGTCTGGCCAGCGTGGTATAGTAGGCCAAAACCTCCTTTCTAAGGAGAGGCCTATGTTCAACAGTGGACAGTTATAGGCTGTTGATGATGATGATGAAACATAGAGATGAGAAGAATTGACAGTATGAATGATATCCTGTTCTAAAGTCGGAATGAACTAAGACGGAGTAGATAAGGTTCATTTCTCAATTGATTTCTTATTGTTTTATTGTACTTTAATTTGAGTCAGTTAGATGTAATTTGGTTTGATCTGGTTTGATTTATTTTGATTAAATCAAATTGGTTTGGTTTAATTCTGATTGTATTTTTTATTTTGGTTGAATTTAAGTTGAATTTGATTCGGTTTGAGTTGATTTAATTTAATATAATGTTTTATGATTATTTATTGTATGTTTTATGTTTATTATTATTAGTGTAATGTTATAAGACTCCTTATTTTCTAGTTTTAGTGAATGTCGTGAAACTCTGTAATAGGCCTAAGAATTTAATTTAATGTAAATATGAATGTATTATGTGAAAAGCTGTTGAGTTTCCTATCAATAAATAAACTTACTTGTAATTGTCCACTGTTTCCCGCAGGACTTTCAGGTACCACATTTTTGATGAATATACCAAATATCGCCTTCTCTTCTCCATCTTCATCTTCATCGTGTGAAATTATATCAACCTGATCAAGCAGAAAATATCATTCACCAATAGCCAATAACTATGTACATTATGAACTTATAATAAATTCTGGATCGCATTCATTATTTTTATTTATTTTTTTTGTTTTTAAAAGACAACTCACGCGCTAGGAATTATATCCTGTGTCGCGAGGGACTTTACGAAAATTCACGAAACGGACAAAACACCTGGACTCAGAATAACAATTTGTGGATCACACAAAATATTGTTGCGTGTGGGCATCGAACCCATAGCACTCAGAGCAGTATGAAGCGGCAAGGTGACCGCTTAAACTACAACGTCATCCGTGCTGCAGTCGATCGTACATTTATCATTTGGCAAACAATCTATTTTGCAAACACATTTTTTGGATCCAAATAAAAGTTACGTTTAAAATTGTTATTATATCCCTTTGTAATCAATAGTTGTAATTAATATTAATAGTTGATGATTATAATACATGTACGCATTTAGAAGTATTTATGTATGTATTACATATGTGATTAAGAGAGTTATATGAAACACTATTAAACAGGACTTTTATATCGTTGTTTATTTAGAAGAAGTCTTTGGTCAGTATTTTTTTTTTAAGCCAAATCACGGTTGTCTCCATGGAATTGATTGCACGGACTGCTGCGCCGAGTGTTGTGGGTTCGAACCCCACATGAGACGACACTTTGTGTGATCCACATATTCTGTCGTTCCTGTTCGTATCCACATCTTCCGTTGCGAGTCTGGGTGTACTTTGTGTCCGTTTCAAGTTAATTTGTAAACTCCCCCGCGCCACAGGATTTATTCCTATTGCGGGAGTTGTCTTTTAAAAAAAAAGAAAATAAAAGAATTTACTCGCAAAAACGAGGTTCTCAATTCAGATGTTTTTTTATGAATGTTATCCGAAATGTTTAATGAAAGAAGAAAATCATTTGGGAAGCGATTTCAATTTACATAATATTTATATAGGTGGGACTCAAAGTTATTCCTATCTAAATTTGAAGATAATATTGTATTAGAATTGAAAATAAAAAAAATATAACTATAATAGTGATGAATATAGCTTATCATTATTCAGAGTCATCATTATTCAGACACACTTAAGTTGTCAATTATTTTTTGTTTTCTATCAACTTATACGTTACATGTACATGATATTTCAGTACATTTTGAAATAATGTTGCTAAAGTTTATTCATTTATGTTTTATTTTTGAATGGCTTTATACATAAATAGCACAATACCTTTCCTCCGACGATGCTGACACCCAGTGGAGCTCCAGGGCATCGCTTGAGCGTGACCTGCCGCGGCGGACCCCAGCGTTGTGCCACCAGGGTCTCGGTGCGACGATCTGATGATACTGTGACGGTCATCGTCGGTAGTGGCACAAAACTGTTAAAAATACCAATGATTTATCTTTAAACAAGCTGCTCAAAATCAAAGAAGATCTCTGAGAAGAAGAGCCATAAATTTATAAGAGAGTGGGGTAACCCATTTTCTCTCTCAGTACATACAACAGGTTGGAGCCATTGTTTCTTTCAACCACTTCCCTTATGGAGAAGAATAAATTTTACTTTCATTGTAGAAGGTCAGTGAAACCTTTTGTAGCTTGCCAGTCCCGTAAACTGTTCTTACCAAAGTAATTTTGGAGATTTCTAACGCATCATGATCTACGTCAGACCAAACCAAAACTCACAAGAAAATTAAAACAGCATTCTGTTTCTTGCAAGAGTATAGCTTAGAGCTTTATGGGAGTACCTATTATAATAATAATAATACGGCCGTGTGTGGGATGTGTGATGTATAATAATAATACACCACACATCCCACACACGGCCGTCTGATCCCAAACTAGGCAGGCCTGTGCTATGGTAACCAGACTGCTGATAAACATACTTAAATATTTAAATACATACATATTATAGATAAATTACACCCAGACACAGAACCAATGAGCGTGTTCATCATCATCATTATCATCAACAGCCTTTAGTAAGACTCGGAACAACAATTTGGTGATCACACAAAGTGTCGTCCCATGTGTGGTTTGAACCCACAACACGCGGTGTAGTAGTGAGCGGCGTGGCGACTGCTTAAACCACTACGCCATCCGTGCAGTCAATACTTGCAATAACTGATGGTTTCAAAACGTCATACACATCCCGCTTTGAGTGACAATCACGTAACGCATGTAGATAACGACGTGGTAACTAATCTCAATTGGATAAGTGTCCAGGGAACAATTGCGAATGTCACGATATAACCTGCAGCGGTCACATATTCTAGTGGATTGAAGAGTTCATTTTACTATTACGTACCTACATGTAGCTTGAACATAGTTATGTCTTTTGCCATTGTTAAACATTATTTTACTTATATTTTTGCCACTAAAGTAGTAGCATTACAACCAGATGCTATCAGAACCCCGTCTGTTTGGGTAAATCTTTATTTATTATCATAATTGTCGATTCGTTCGAAGAAAGAGCGAGTTTATCCTACAGCGTCCATTAACATAAATTTTATTTATTTTATAACATTCTGGTTTTTTTACTTTAAGTAAGCTACTAAATAATTTCAGTTAACCACCCCAATTTATCCCGTCGGTGTCGTGAAAGCCGACTAAGGGAGCAAACTACGCATGACAACAGCACTGCAAAGAGAAGGATAACTTGAAACAAACGCTATACCAACCCGTCTGGCCACCGTGGTATAGTAGGCCAAAACCTCCTTCCTAAGGAGAGGCCTATGTCCAGCAGTGGACTATTATGGGTTGTTGCTGATGATGATGATGAGTGCTTGTTAGGCCGTGTTATGAAAAAATAAAATTATAAAAAAAGAAATAAAAAAAAATTAAAATAAGAAAATAAAAATTAAAAAAATATTAAAATAAATAAATCATCTCCTTATAATTTGAAAATATATTGCGTTTTTGAGGAAATGATTTTTTATTTTTTTATTTAAATAATTTATTTGAATAATTTATTTATTTTAATAATTTGACTGATGACAGTGGCTTGGCGTGAACATAATATAGCAGAATTGAGGCCCAGACAGGTAGACAGACATCCCGAAACTATAAAAGTTCCTCATTAGGAGCACGGAACCCTAATTAGATATCGTATCTCATAAATTTACATAATCAGAAAGAGCCCTGATAATCTCACTTGCACTGTACTTCAACGCCGGTCGGATCCCATCTGATTGATTTTGGATCTCCTCATAACAACTGTTATTCGACAAGCTAAAGTCAGAGTAAACCTCCTTTTCAAGAGAAACCATATCCACTAGTGGCCTGTAATAGGCTTTAAATGAAAGTCAGAGTGAGCTGAAAGAACCTAGTAGAAACATCCACGACGGAGTATCAAATCAGACACGTACTCCAGTAATTAAAGAATGCAACTTAAAAGAAAAATCTTGTAAATATGTTCGGGGTGAATTCTCATCTAAAAAGACTACATAACCGGACTCAGTGACTCGTGAAACGGGAACAGCCGGAGTTGCACTGTATTAAACAGCATAGGTAAGCTAACAAAGGCCCGCCCCCGCTCAATGGACTGTGTTATTAAAATATGGTGTTCATATCAAACGAATTAAAGTGGGTCGCATACCCCACTTGCCAATACCTGTGTATTGTACTGTTGAGTACAAAAGTGAGAATACATTTTAATATTCTATATTGGAAAGTGTGTATCTGTTTATATTACGAGTCGTTAGTGTTTCAAAGTACTGAGCCAAAATTCGAAGATTTTATTCTTATTCAGAAAAAAAAAAGTGATCGGTTGTTCTGTAACTGTACTGTATGTATGTATTTAGAAATATTTAGTATTTTTATCAGCAATTTGGTTACCATAACACGGGCGCTGACTAGTTCGATATCAACTGGTCATGTCTGTTGTATCATAAGTAATTTTTATAATCCTATTATTATTTTTAAATAATTACTAAGTTTAGTTTCGATTAGATGTCATCACCTGATCCGTTAATAATAATTTTAATATATCGTTAATATGGCGGCTCAATGCAACGGGTACGTGAAAAGAGTAATGACACACATTTTTTGGTAGAAATAGAACCGACAATAGGTGAAGTATCATCACCCCACAGAAGGAAAGCGTTGTATAGTAGGTACTATACAACTGCAGACAATTTGAATTTGGTCACCAATGGTGTTTAAACCTATAAGTTAAGACGCATAAGTATGTTGCTACTCCCTCAGTGTCCCTTCTTCCCAGGAATAGTGCCAGTACCCCCCGGAAGGACTCTGGTAACACTTACTTAAAGAAAAGCAACGACATGCTTGATTAATTGATAAACAGCGCTTTTCTTTGAGTCCATGGTATTATTCTGGTCGATTCAGTCCATATATGCCGAAGCTGAGCTCTCACACGGCAACATTTTTTCAATCTAAATTATAAATTCAATTTTATTTTACTTATTTCTAAATTAATATTCAGTTACACTAATCTTACTGGCAGTTTGAGAGGATAGGATGTTTAAACAAATTAACAATCAAATAAAATACCCTTTAGCTTGATTATATCAGAGTATAGATCTAAACTAAGACGAGAAATTATTCAGAAATTTTAAAACTATACGCGCTAGAATAATGAACAACGCTGTAAGGGACTGTACTCGATTCATTCGAATCAATCACGTTGCCAGGCGGCGATCACGGGGCGTGGATACAATCATGATGTGCATATTTCCGATTAACGTGCTTATAGTTAAACATTGTTCATTTGAACAATTGTGAATTACTTAGGACGTTATTACGTATTACTTGGGGCCTCCTGAAAGTTTCTGTCAGAGCATCTGTTCCCCTCTAATAAATCTTTGCATGTCGAAAGAACAGGTATATATGTTTGGACGTATCTTTGTAAGGAAAGCAGTTGACACCAAGTACAAAAATAATCAAAAGGAAGGAAAGATTTAGTCTCATATGTTAATCTTTATTTATATTTATTTTGAGTGGTACTAGTTATTGAATACATGTTAACACCATGATGTACTTGTCAATATATTACCATAGATTTATATAATACTGTTTTAAGTAATAACTTTGATATAATTTGCCTGTGTGAAACTTGGCTTAATGAAACGATATTGTCTTCTGAATTGTTTGATGACAGGTATTGTGTGATGCGTTGGGATCAAGATGCCAGGTTCCGCGCTCAGTATGTTAAAAGCCATGGTGGGGGTTTACTTGTCGCATATTTAAAGGAACTTCAAATTTCAATTAAAAGCGAATGGTTTTATGAATGCTTGGAGAATCTTTGAATGCAAGTGGGGGTGAGTGGCTCTCGCATCAATAATTTGTGTGTTGCTTTCCTTCCTGAGTATTTGCCTGTCGATGTCGATTGTGACTATTTCACCAAGTGCTACACCATATTTAATAGTTCATCGAATCACATGACTTGTGTTTTGGGTGATAACAATCTTGGGGATATCATGTGGTCGAGTGAAACAGGATGCCCTTTAAACTGTAACTGTGAAAAGTCTAAATCCTTACATGACCTCTTTCACTCGGTAATGATACGGCAGCTCAATTTTATTGGAAGCCACAATAACCGGATACTTGATTTAGTTTTTACTGATTGCCCGGATTTATTGAGTGTGACACCTACATTGCCCATTCGTCGCGTTGGCTTGCATCATCCGCCATTTGAACTTGTATTGACAACTGTTGTCGCTACACAGTCACGCTACACTAACACAGAACACATCACTTACAAAGTTATTTTTTTATGTTTGAGGAGCAGACGAACGGACGGGTCACCTGATGGAAAGTGCCTATCGCCGCCCATTAACGTTTGCAACTCAGGAGTCACAAACGCGTTGCCGGCCTTTTAGAAAGGAGTATGTTCTTTACGCTTAGCCTCTTTCGTCTCTAAAAACCGTAAAACAGATTACGAGAGCTATAAATGGGACCTAGAAATTATTGATTGGAAGAAACATGCGTCGAAATTAGGATGAAATGAATTTGTTCAACTTTTTGTAATAAAATATACACAATAATTGAAAAATATACCCCCAAAACTAAAAATCCTAATAATAGGTATTCCAGCTGGTTTTCGAATGATTTAATTAAGTTACTTGCATCCAAAAGGGAAGCATATAGAAAGGTTCAAACGTTATAGAAACACCAGAGATTACGATTTGTATTAGATGCGAACATCCCAAGTTAAGATTGTTGTAAAACAGTGCTTCAAAAATATATTGAGCAAATTTAATGTGATCATAGGGTCAATATAAAGTCTTTTTGGCGCTACACAAAAGCAAGCGTGTCACCAATAGCATTCCTAGTCGCGTATATTATCAGTATACGGTTTGTAGCATAGGTAGTGATATTGTCAACCTATTTGAAAGTTATTTTTCATCAGTTTATCACCCCAGTGCGACTGCAAATTATTCTTTCAGGCTTCAAACGTGAGAATGACGTGACCTGAGAATTTCTAATCAATTATAAACGTTACATCAATTGTAAGTTGGGTTAAATTGCTGGCATAGATGGGAAACTAATGGAATCATTATTGAAGAAAATAAGAGGCTCGTGGCTAAGTAATATCCTTATAGGTTAACACATTGCAACGTTAATCGATTCTAACCAGGTCAGTCTATGGATGGGTAACCTTTCTTAACATATTGAGACCCCTGCGCCAGAATTAAAGCCGACCCTAGCCTAGTTTAAGAAAAAGGCTCGGGGAAAGAAGATTGAAAAAAATAAAAGTAAATTATGAAGGAACGTGGGATACTGCCTGAGATTGAACTTGATCCTTTTTAACTCGGTCAGGGCATTAACTTTTCTCTCTCTTTCTGCATGGCATTTTAAATTATCTTTTATATAATACTATTTTTTTTCAGACTTAAGTCTATTAGTCCCAATAGTTCTAGAACCTACTATTAGAATATCATTTCCATAAATTTGTTGAATGTAAGCGGAGCCTTTCAACTCAAACAAAAATACTGCAGCATTTGCTGCACCCCGCTAACACAATTTCGCGCTAGGCTAAGCGGAAAATTTGTCTACAAAGAAGGAAAAAAGAAGGAAAACTTGACACAAACTCTATACCAACCCATCTGGCCAACGTGATATAGTAGGCCAAAACCTCCTTTCTAAGGAGAGGCCTATGTCCAGCAGTGAACTGTTAAAGGCTGTTGATGTTGATATGATGATGTGATGTGAACATGCATTTGATTTACCTTGTGAAATTCAGCAGTCGAACCATTCGCTTCGAGTTCGGGGAAAGTAAACTTAAAATCTCTTTAATTTTAGGATTATGATAATTTATTTACAACAGGCTACTTTTTAAGAGCTACAAGCGCATTGTCGACACTTAAGTGATAACTTCCAGAATTAGGGGAGGGGGCGGGTGCGGTCCATGGCCCTTTACGGGTGCCCAGTATGGGCAGGGGCCCTGAAGGCCAGCAACGTCGCGATACTGCGACAATCGCAGCGAGTGCTGGCCATCAGGATCATAAGGGGGTACCGCACGATCTCCTTTGAGGCGGCGAGTCTCCTGGCCGGAACTCCACCGTGGGACCTGGAGGCGAGAGCCCTTGCGGCTCTGTATAAATGTAGCAAGGAGGCGCGGGGGTTGGGTCGGTGTCCCAAGACTCGAGAAATCGATGACCGGAAATCCCAACTCCGCCAGGTCATCATAGGTGTGTGGAAGGAACGACTCGGGCAACCGAGCGCCGGGCACGCCGTCATACGCGGTAAGACCCGTTATGGAGGATTGGCTCGAGAGGCGTCACGGGACCCTCTCATACCGATTGACGCAGGTGATCACTGGGAAAGGATGTTTCGGGGATCACCTGTGTCTGATCCGCAAGGAGCCAACGCCTGAGTGCCACCACTGCGATGGCCAGACCGTGGACACGGCTCTCCATACGCTGGCAGAGTGCCCGGCGTGGGTTAAGCAGAGACGAGACCTCGTGGCGGCCATCGGAGTGGGAGTTCTCTCGCTCGATAGCCTGATTGCGGCTATCGCGCGGAAGTTATGCTCGCGAAGGAGACGGCGGAGCGGGACCGGGAGAGGTTTAGGACTCTCCCGGCCCGCCAGGCCCGGGAACGGGCCAGGTACTGCAGGCGACTCAGGCGCCGGAGGTCGCAGAACGACCTCCGTCCTCCATAAGCGCAGGCCTGAGGGTGACAGGTGAGGCCATCTGTCACCCTAGCAGAAGCAGGCCGGTGTGGTGGCGAGCGCGTTGCGAAGCGCGCTCGCTTCCAGGGAGCACAGGGAACATGGGGTTCCCACCAGGGACTTCCTTTCTAGGGTATACCTGGTTCCCCGGCTATTAGTACCCGAGACGGCGTGCGAAATATGTCTTTACCTTCTTACCTCTTAATTTACTAATTATGTCCTTACTAAAATAGGTATTTACCTATGAAGTTGGAGATTCGCATGAAAATTAAAAAAATATTGGTTATTTTTATTTTAGCTACTAAAAGTACTGGCTCAAATTATCTATACAATGTTGTCATTTTTATGGCAGTTTGTTTATCCTTTTACTGTAGAAGTGTGTTGTTTTGTACTGCCTCTCGGGTGTTGAATTTTTTCTCACTTAAAAACTGTTTTTATTTAAAAAAAAGTAGAAGTCTGTTGGCTCAAGGTCGGGTAAGTACCAGGTCTAAAACGATTAAACCAAAAATAGACCATGTTTATGCAAGCAGTCTTAGGCCTGTACACGTCGTTAATGTTTCGTGTTGTTTGCGCAGTGGTAGGAACTCATATTCGAAAATTGAACGAATTTTCAGTTTATCCATTGCGCCTAAAACTACCGCAATTTCAACATACTACCACAAAAACAAACACCACACATAATTAAATAGAAAAATTCTGGTTTTAAAAATCTCCAACTTCATAGGCAAAGACCTATTATTGCTACACGTAACTCACGTACGTACAAGACAGGAAGTCCCAAATAAAGAGTATACCAAAGTCGTTAGCTCGTAAAGAATTTAATTCAGTTAAGCAGTTGCTTTGATTCAGTAAATTTTCAAAGGTAGAATTTCTATATAACTCTTAAATGGAATGAATAATCAGATAAGTAGCAGACGACAAACGGAGTGGTGTATGACAGGACGTCAACAGCGTTGAGCTTGTATCGCATGATTCGTATACAAGTACAATACAATACTTTATTGGAACCCATTAAACAAATACATACCTAATAACGTAGATGCATAAAACTGTACAATCGGCGGCGTCCTTGGCATTAGCTACAACGTATCTATACTAATATTATAAAGCTGGAGAGTTTGTTTGTTTGTTTGAACGCGCTAATCTCAGGAACTACTGGTCCGATTTGAAAAATTCTTTCAGTGTTAGATGGCCCATTTATCGAGGAAGGCTATCGGCTATATATCATCACGCTAAGACCAATAGGAGCGGAGCACCAATGAAGAATGTTTAAAAAACGGAGAAAATTTATTACTATTGAGAGACGCAGACGAAGTTGCGCGGGTCAGCTAGTTGGTAATAAATTAATAAGTAAACTGCAGCAAACTTTTGCCAACCGCAAAATTTTGTTTTCTTGTTTCACTAACTGTAAAGTTTAATTGACATGATGGCTGACCAATTTCGGACCGTAATAAGGTTCCTTTTCGAAGAGTTAAGCTTCCTGCCGCCTGCCACTATAATTGCACTTTGTGTCTCGCCAGTGTCAAAATACGGTAATAAAAAGTCTGTCTGTCTATTACCTCTTCACGCTTAAACCGCTGAACCGATATAAAATTTGTTATAGATATAGTATAAGTCCCGGTAAAGGATATAGCATAGTTTTTATCCTAGAAATAATCCTTTAAGGGGATAAAAAGGGGGTGGAAGTTTGAATGGGAAATCAATAACTGCTAAACTGATTCAGATGAAGTTTGGTATAGAGATAGTTTTATTCTTGAGGAAAGATATAGGCTACTTTTTACTGCCATAACCGACATATTTGCCGTCGGAGCCGCGGACAAAACTAGTCTTTAATAAATGTGAAACTAAACTTTTTTCGTTTCAACCAACCTGCATTAGATTGGAACAAATGATCCGCCTCAACTGGTGTGATACCACGGCCTTAAAGACAGCCGGTGTAAAACAATTCTTTCGTTGCTTTACATCGAGTGAGTGATGCCTCAGACCTTACTCTCCCTGATTCTGGGTGGAGGACTCGAAACTTGGTAATGCACTACTCTTGAGTCTTAGATATTCATGGGCGGCGGTAGTCACTTACCATTAACCCCTATACCACAAGACAAAAAAACGGATATCTGACAAACAACGCCATCTAGTTTCAAACTAAGCAGAGCTTGTACTATACTTGTACAAAAAACATGTATATTGGTATAACAATATAAATTGTTTGGATATTCAGTCAATATTAATTTATTACAACTTCTAATTGACGTGTGCTGTCTAATGCAGGTTGTTGTTTTAATTAGTTTTGTAACAGATTATCTCTTATAGCAATATTACTGTCCTGGTTATTTCATTTGTTTAAACTCTGTGGCTGAGCGATCATATTATTTACTGGCTTAAAAGGGATAAATAAAGGGAATAATTCCCGTCCCTTCAGTCCCTCACCCCTTATAATATATATTAATAATTAGCAAATATACGAGTGCAGAAACGACTTATTCACAATTTACAAACATATGTAAACTTGACTAGGTATTTCGTTTACCGTATGTACATACATATATACTCATTGAAACATCCAAGATATTTGAACTAATTCGTGAATTCTGTCTCCATTCGAAGACTATAGACAAGTGACAGTGTGGACGCTTGTAATATGTTTACACAGTCACGAATAACTCGTCTATTATTGAAAGGTTTATGAGTTCTTTAGACACACTTTAAATGTTAACATGAAAAGAAATCATGTATTTTAACGACGGTAACATTAACACAAAGCTTGTCTAATAAGCATATTTGTGATAGCTAGATTAGTCGCTACACTAAAAAAAGAATCAGTGTTATTCGAATTATAATAGAAACGCTCAAAAGGTCTGGTGTATCGATTTACTGCACCGTAACTGTATTCGAATGCATTTGTATCGATACGCTAAAACATACCATGTCAAGCAAATTGACGTAGATAACCTTTATTACTTTTAATGAGTATGTCCTATGAACATAATTATGTAGTATTTGTTCCTGTAATGATTATAAGTCCAACTAAAAAAAATAGTTTTTCAACTAAAATAATATACATAAGACAGCCTTTTATAGTCCACTGCTGAACATGAGCCTCTTAAATCATTAATACATAAATCATTTGTTTTTATATTTAAGCGTTTAAATCCACTTGATGGAATTAGAAGCTTCTTAAATATATAATTTTGTAACGTGAAATAGCCATGACTGTAATATAAATGCATTATTAGGTATATAAGCTAATTGTTGAAACCAAACTAAAAACCCGACTGCGTGAAAACATACAGGTACGGTCGCGCACTCAGCACTTTTAGGCAAATATAGCATTATAACTAGTCGGACATACGACCTTTTACTATTAACTTATTTCAAAAACACATGCACAGGACCGTTGACTGAACTTTAAATTTACAAACAGCTGATTTCAATTTTTATAATTTTCAAGTAACAAGTATCACTCTCACAATTAAGAGGAATGTAACGACACCTCCCAGCGGCCAGACGGCTTGGTATAGGGTTTGTATCAAGTTTTCCTTCTCCTTGCAGTGCTGTTGTCCTGCGTAGTTTGCTCCTTTAGTACGACACCCATGAGATGAATAGGGGTGATGACACTCCGTATTCTTAATCCGTCACCACACGGATTAAAAATTAGATAGTTTAACGCTATCATCAGCCATCACCCTCAGATATTTTAGAGGAAAAAAGAGATCATGGCATAGACACATGATAAAAAAAGGAGGACATATTAAACATCCTACAAGTCTTTAAAACGTACCAAATATAATATTGAATGCTTTAATCTGAAGATAATAAAAACGAACTTGCTAAACCATCAACGTATATAAAGAAATAGAAAAAAAACGTTTTAAATAAAGTTATCATCACTTTGAACTGGTAAAAATAATAATATGTGTATTTAAACATACCGATATAAAATGACCGCACTGAAAATCCAACACTACATGTCCGGACACTCCGTTTTTTGGCCGAGTGTCGAAAGTCTTCCAAAAGCCGAAACTATGCCGAAAAATGACAAGTATAAACGTTAACCGTTGGTCGGCTGACAGTCCGTAATGGAGCAATGAGGTCGCTTCGACCTAACTCAATTACGGGTATTAACAATTTTCTATCGGGGATGGGAAAAGGTAAAAGTGATTTGTCGATATAATTTTTTTATCTGTATTTTTATTGTAAATAGAGTAACCGATCGTACTAATTGATGGTGGTTTGGTAACCACACGCCTTTGTAAGTAGCCAATCTTTATAACTACTACCTTCTATTGTTAAAAATTTAAAGTTTGTTACGATCCTAAAATACCTTAGAAATCAATTTGCAATACAGAATACTTGTGCGATAATTATTTATAGAAATTGTTTGCAAAATTAAGTCCTAAATACAATTTAACTTAGTTTTTACACATAAAACATCATCAACATCCTTTATGAATCTACTGCTGTACATAGGCCTCTCCTTAGAAAGGAGGTTTTGACCTACTACAAGAAGCTGACCAGACGGGTTGGTATAGAGTTTGTGTCAAGTTTCCCCCCAACAGTATCCTTACGTTGTCATCGGCGTAATCTCCGGGGCTATACCGGTAGAGCCATTGATGCCAGATTGACACAGAGGGAGACTCCAGACTAAGTAGGATACTTGATAAGACCCTGAGTCACTCATTATCTAACCAAAAACCAACTATCTAAAGTGGAGAAACGACGTTTTCCTCGAACAAGGGCACCTAAATAGAGAATGTCTCTGAATCGCGCCACTGCGGGCAAACAAATAAAAAGGGTTTGGTCAAGTTTCTCTTCTCTTTGCAATGCTGTTGTCCTGCGTAGTTTGCTCCCTTAGTCGGCTTTTACGACACCCACAGGCTGAACAGAGATAGTGACATTTCGTATTCTTAATCCATCACCAAACGAAACATAAAGCAGAAAAAGTAATACACATTTTTATTCATTAAGCCCACCATACAAAATGTAAGTTTTTTAAATAAATACAATAAAAAAAAAACCGTATTATTACACAGACGTGCATTCCTACATACACGGAAAATTGAGCACCTTGAAGGCCATTTGTAAGGCGAAGATTCAAAGAGTTTTTCTAACAGATAAACAAATTGTCGACATATTGATATTTACACAAAATTCTGTTTATGTTACTGAAGAGTGTACGTTTGTATGAGTCGGGTAAATGATTTACGTACATGGTTATTACTTGGGTGATTTATGTCGTTCATTTCTGAGAGTTGAAGCACCTTGTTTAATAACTCTTCATATTTATATACAGGACTTCCAATTAAGACTTCATTAGAAGCTAGAGTTATAAATTAAAATGATATCTTCATCATCTATTTGACCTTTTTCCAATATAATTCAAGATTTGGACAAGGTTTAAAAGGTGGGTCATCAACAGCCTTTAATAGTCCACTGCTGGACATAAGCCTCTCTTTAGGAAGGAGGTTTTGGCCTACTATACCACGCTGGCCAGACGGGTTAGTATAGGGTTTGTGTCAAGTTTTCCTTCTCTCTGCAGTGCTGTTGTTCTGCGTAGTTTTTTCCCTTAGTCGGCTCTTACGACACCCACTGGATGAATAGGGGCGGTGACACTCTGTATTCTTAATCCGTCACCACACGGACAAAAGGTGGGTATGGTTTTTAAAGTTTCTTTTAATGCCAACTCTCTGCCTGATTCTAACAGTCAGGCCGAGTTTCCCAGACATGATAAAGGAAGAAGCAAGATCGCAAGTCTCATAAGTAAAGAGAATGAGATTACAACAGTTTTAAAAGGGCGGGATCACGTAATAGTATGACCATCCTGTGATTAGAGAGGCCCACAGGAAAAGGACATCAACTGACCAACAAAATATAAAAAAAAATATTGTCTTCCAAATTGTTTCTAATAACTATTTGTTTAGAATAGACCTTGGACTCCATGAAATGTGTCAATACCGTTTGTCTACTTAAAACCAACATGTATTACAATAGTCCTAAATCCTAGTAATTGCACAGAGGATAAAACTAAATGAAAAGACTCAACTTATGTGGGCGGAGCAATTATCTCTAGCATCCACAGTCATGAAATCCATACAAAAAAATAATGGTTTCTTTATTTCATGTTCAACTTAAATAAGTAAAGTTTTACAAATAACGCCACAGTACACTTCCATTCTTTAAGTTGTTTTATTTGCAGCCGGACAACTGTTATTGTAAGAAATGTTACCATCTGTTTTGTGTGAAAAGATATAGCTAAAGTATCTAGTACAGAACATAAATATGTATATTGAATTTTGAATAGGCACTCCGTTACTTTGTTGCATTTGCATTTTCTCCTACAAACAAATCTAATAGTGTGCATTGAGACGCGGTCCCGGTCATTTCAATATAATTTGAGTTTAACGTCCAGTTGACAAATATAATCCCTTTTGTAATTATTGAGTGAGTCCATATTGTAGCAATTAACTTCTGACATAAATACGCAAATATTTTATTTGCGTGATACCCTTTATCTTATATTTATAACATAATTCAAATACACTGCTTGGAATAATAATCAGTAATATAAACAAACTAATCTTTTTTAATGATTTTAGAGTTGTGGAGCAAAGGGTGATTCCTACAACGTGAAGGCCTCTGATTAGACTATCGGGATAACTTTCGTGGCGCGATGCAGGATTAGTAATCATTCTGTAGTTTGGTGTGTTTCCGTTAGATGGCGTATTTTTTTTTTTGTTTTTCAATTTAAAGGGTTCAATTATATCAATGAGATATTTAAACTACTACTATTGTATATTGCAGAGTAGGATCACCAGAGTTGCAGGGTATGGAGAAAAGATTATTTTTGCAGCCTCTTCCTACTTAAAATCTCTTCCGGTTATAATAAAAATATTTTATAAAAAAAATAACTATCGATAGTGACACATTGTGTCAAGATGCTTTCCCATCACTATTGTATTCTCTAATCCCACATAAGCCGGGACGGGCCTGGATTTCACTATTTATTAATTTCCTATAGTCAACAGTCACGTTATATTGTAATCTTTGCTTTAAACTGTACGTAACAGTAAACGCTCACACAATTATATTGATGGTAACTACACCCGACAGCTCTGCTTCAATTATCGTTATTTTACAAACACTTATAAATTCAGTGTCAAATAGGGTATTTGGAAATTGATAGTTGCTCCAGTTGTCATCGGTTGCAGTACCAACCAGCCAAAGATAAGTAAATTAATAAATTTCGTTTTGTGTGACTTTCAGTTTCAATAGCTCTAAAGTCGAAACTAAAAACGAATTCATTATCGTCATAAACAACAGTCTTTAATAGTCTACTGCAGGACATATGCCTCTCCTTAGAAAGGAAGTCTTGGCCTAGTATACCAGGCTGGCCAAACGGGTTGGTATGGGATTTGCTTCAAGTTTTCATTGTCTTTGCAGGGCTGTTGTCGTGCGTAGTTTGCTCCCTTAGTCGGCTGTACGACACCCATGGGATGAATATCGATGGTTACACTCCGTACTCTTAATCCGTCACCACCGGATTTATTCATTAATTCATCAACAGCCTGTACTAGTTTACTGCTGGACATAGACCTCTCCGTAGAAGGAAGGTTTTGGCCTACTATACCACGCTGGCTAGACCGGTTGGTATAGGCTTTGCTTCAAGTTTTCATTGTCTTTGCAGGGCTGTTGTCCTGCGTAGTTTGCTCCCTTAGTCGGCTCTTACGACACAAGAGTCAATGTCAATTACCTATTGAACAATTTAAAATTGTAATCTAAATGATTTGATGAAAATCAGAACAGTGAAAATTTAACATCGTCATCCATAACAAACACACTTGAAGTAAATTAATATTTGGACAATAGTTGTTATTATTGTCTGGCTTGTTGGTTTAGTGGTTAGTGATCCTGACTACTAAGCCCGAGGTTGTGAGTTCGATTCACATCCAGAACAAATAATTGTGTGATGAGCAGTATCATTTGTTCTATGTCTGGACATAATTAATATATGTGATGTATATATTAGAAATATATAAGTTGATTTAAGGACATCAAGGTCATCTCATCGGTCAACAATTTAGGAAATGCTCCTTCAATATTTTTTTAAAGTTAGCGAGTGTTGGTGCTCATCTGATGGGCAGTGGTAATGCATTCCACAAACGTATAGCTTGCACAGTAAATGACTTATCATAGAAGTCGTAGAATTCCTCGGGATTTTCAAAGTCAAGTTCTTTGACGATCTTAGCAACCTTGAATGCGTATCATGTATGAATTTGAAGCGTTCTTTGAAATAAAGGGGACTGTCGGGATTGAAGAGTATATTGTATAATAGTGAAAGGATATGAATATTCCGGCTAAGATGAACGGGTAACCAGTTGAGCTTTTGCCGATGTTCAGAAACATGGTCAAATTTGCGCAATCCAAAAATGAACCGTATGCAAAAGTTTTAAAGCCGCTCAACCTTATTAAGTTGGTCCTCGGTGAGATCAGGATAGCTGGCATCTGCGTAATCGAGCACGCAGACGAAGTTACACAGCCTTCTCAGATTGTCCACAGAAGCAATCATTTTTTTACTGACTTCTTGTAGTTGTGGACCCCAGGACAAGTTTTTATCAAAATGACTACCCAGATTTTAGACGGTGTTCAAAATCAATGTATGTATATAATAGTTGAAAATTAGTTTATGTGTATTTTTATGTGTATATTACTGTGTGTATGTATAGTATTTTAATATATAAATATATGGATTCATATCGTCACATCTCTCTCCTTAGAATGGAGGTTTTGGACTACTATACCATGCTGGATATAGATTGTTAAAATGTATGTATGAAAATATAAATATTTCATAGGTTAAGACCTTATTTATTGCTCGAACTTGTATATACCTATCACCAGCTTAAACTGAATCCAGTCCATCCAAAGGTAGCCCCTTTTACATTATTACTTTATCATCATAATCATCATCAACAGCCTTTAGTAGTCCATTGGCTGGACAGAGGCCTCTCCTTAGAAAGGAGGTTTATAATGATTACAAATACTTAAAATGTCTGTCAAACCCTAGTGAACAGTTAAAATATTATCTATCAATGTAAATTTATGGATTCATACTAACAAGGTAGGTATGAATGCATAATACATTTATGTAAGCCTTCCAGACTAATATTTTAAGAAGTAATGGTTGATAAGTTTATACTTATGCCTCTGGGAGCACTTCAATTCGTGTCTTCCCTTATTACATTAGTGGTCAAGTCAAGTCAAGTCTCGTGGGTAGTATACACTTAGCTAAAATGATTGGTGCTGTAATCGTTATCTCAATTTGATATATTTCAAGGGTTATACAAACTAAAGATATTCAAATATGGTAATAATAAAAGTATCGAGAACTAGGAAGAATATTTTGATCACTGTATAAAACACGACAAAGAAACATACGTATACGAGTAATGATAAATCTGTTTAACAGTCAAGTTTCTTTATTTGATTATTTTATGGAAAGTAACTACCACTTCCGTTTGCGTAAATAATTAGGAAGAGGAGTTAGGTCTGGCTCCGGTAATCTCAGTCACTCGAAGAATAATTACAAAGGAATTTCTTAACAGCGGTCTCTGTAAAGGCTATCACTCAGTCGAGAAGGTCTATTTTTGCATGTTTTTATTTCTATACATTACATAATTACAATACATCGTCCGTTTGGTGACGGATCAAGAAAACGGAGTGTCACCACCCCTATTCATCCCGTGGGTGTCGTAAGAGCCGACTAATGGAGCAAACTATGCAGGACAACAGCACTGCAAAGAGAAGCAAAACTTGACACAAACCCTATACCAACCCTTCTGGTTAGCGTGGTACAGTAGGCCAGAACCTCCTTTCTAAGGATAGGCCTATGTCCAGCAGTGGAAAATTAAAGGCTGTTGATATGATGATGGTGTAGAAATTAGTTGACAGTGAAGCTCTCCATGGTTAAGGCACGGCATGAACATTGACTTTGACAGCTTCAACTTGACGTCCATATTCAAACTAAACATCACGTTTATAGGATCAACCTTTTCAACTTACAACAGCCAAAATTCAACCCTAACAGTTTTGCATAAAACACATTTCTATTTCTACGCATTACATTGTATACATAATGATGACTTTGTTAAAAACACAAAGGTATTCACATCAAAATAGATTTCATTTTCGAATGGAGTGTGACGATAGTGTTTGAACAGATAGACGTAAGCCTGTCCGCTATCATACGGCTTCATCGCATTAGCTTCACGTGTTACGAGGAAATTTTTGACGAATACAATGGGTATATTAGTTTGTTCGTGTAGTTGGTAATTAAAGAAAACCTCGGGCAGAAATAAAATTATTTGTATAAAGGTGGCGAATACTAGAGGCAGTTGAATTTTGGCCATTATGAATGTCTTGTTATAATCTATTTAGTGACCAGTATAATTTGAACTGCTATTGTATAGACTTGTGTACAAAGACAGACAAAGTTTAATGAATCAGTTTTGACATAATTTAACTCTTTGGCACATAATTTTTTTCCTTCTTTCCTATTTAAAATTATTTTTGCCTAGTTTTTCATTTTCCATGTTTATTAGCATAATGTAATATTATTGTTTTTACTGTCTGGTGATTTAACAGAGTGGTAATGAGTTTGTTTACTGGATGTATTTTCACAGGGCTTAATTGTTTTTTTAGAAAAAGTTGTTTTTAAATCTGCACAGGCAGACATAGTATTAGTTATTTTCCATTTTACATTTGACATAGCACATTTGCCTTCACCATACGAAAAGTCAATGGCGTACATTGTAATACTGGCTTACTTGGCAGACTTCCCACACATAAATAATACGAAGTTTAATTTGTCATAATTACGTTAGAGGTATTCCTCTAATAAGATTACGAGTACACTCAAACATCGGGCAAATATCGGCCTTTCAACAAAAAACGAATTAAACAGTAATTCAAGAAAGATTAAATCAAAAGATAAGTATTAATGTAACCACTCACCTCGGTCTCCTCGACGACGCTGGAAACTTTAGTGGTCCAGCAGATTTCCGCCTGTCCTTCACTACGGGCACCATTAACAGATCTTCATCATCAGTTTCTGAACACCCGCTGTCTAAGTTCACCAAAGCAGGAGCCGAACCCCTTCTACTACTGTCCTTAGGCACCTCCAACATTTCCCTAATCACTTCACAATATTTACACGCATTAGCCTCTGCCATATAAGCTTGGGTTATTACATACGCATAATTCTCCAAAAAACACTTATGACAACTAGGATCATAGGTCGTTTCAGCGTCTGTAGATTCCTCACTGGCCTGTTGTTTCATCTGAATTCTCTTCTCCATAGCAGCAAAATTAGTCTTCAATCTTTTCTTCTGTTCCTCTTTATGTTTCTTTTCTTCTTCTTCGAGTTTCTTCTGTCGTATTTCCTTCAAACATTCTGCTTGATCGTTATAGTACTCCACGCATTGTATTCTCGGACTGTCGTGCTTGGACGGTTTTGTAGGACTGCGTTTCTTCTTTTTAGTGTAAACATTTACGTTTAATGGCTCTATTCGCAATGACTTCATCTGTTTAATGATGTGCTCTTGCACGTACGGGTGGCTGTACGACACATCGTCACTAACCGTTTGATTAGAAGTCTCTACGTTCACTATTTTGGCACTTACATCGTTGTTTTTGTTTTTAGAATCTATCTTTTCGTGTTTACTAAACTCTTTGATGTCAGTATCTCCGTTCATTTTACGAGCGTTCTTTACAGTAAACTTTTGTGACGATGAATCTTCGTCCAGACATGTTTCGTAACCATCTATCTCGTGATCTATATACAGCAAGGCATTGTTTTCATCCTGGACGGAGATTCTAGTGGTTGCGTCATAAAAACTGATTGTATCTTCAACTGGGGAATTGAGACACTCTTTCCAACTTTCATCACTTTTAACTTTTTCTAGTTGCTTTTCAATTTTTACGCCGTTTTCTTTCCAGTATTTATCAAAACTAATCCTTTCCAAGCCTGTTGGAGTAACAGCAAAAACCATTTCATCCGACGTAGAAATTTCTTTACTTTGCTGTTTTGAGAGGCATTTTTCTCTATCCTCATCTCTTCTATCAACAGATTTGCTCCTACTATTAGTTAATTCTCTAGGTGCTACTAAAACATCGTCTTCAGTTATTGTCATATCATCATCGTGATCATCCAAAGACTCATCAGATTTCGATGACTTCATTTCACTTATTCCGTTAACCTTAATTTCATTTGTATCGTCAATGATGATTTCTTTTTTTATCTTTTTATAGTCATCAAAACTGAAATCTCCAAGAGCTGATAACTCGTCATCTTTTATCGAAGCTTCTTCAGGTTCTAAACATATTTGTACTACTTCTAACCCTTCTCCGTATTCTTGGAGGCATTCATGGAAGGAATCCATTCCAGTGTGTTCATCTGACGCTAACGAGTTAATACATTCCTGTGAAGGAACAAAATATTTTCGATCTTTAGAAATTCATTAAAATAATTAAGGAATGTAGTATTTTAGTAATTATTCTCATAAATTGTAAAGCTTTAGGGCTTTGTAAGGCTTTAAAAGATCGATATCAAGAGAGGCAAATTCATCGTAGAATAAGTGAGCGTTGAAAAAAATTAAACATAGATTCTTTTTCAACTATAAAACACCTAAAAAATCAGATAGTTTAAATAAAACACAGCAATAATGTGTGGTATTTATATTTAGCAGACACAACAAAGCGTAAACACTGAACACGGACATAAGCGTTAACGCACAATATACTATACTCTACATAAACAATATGTTTGACGTAACAGATTTAGTACAAGGTTTACAGTAACGTAGAGTTATTATGAGACATTTCAAGTACTTATGAAATGCATTATAAATCTTTTTGAACGATTTCTGAAATTCAGATTTTGTAATAAAAAAAGAGAAAATTTACTAACCTACAATAAAGGAAGGTTGGGAAAGATTTGGGTCTTAATTAGACCGTATTATGTGGAAATAATCCAACTTATAAATTAGTCAAAGTGATTTTTATATTAATAAAGTTAATTTTATCAATTAACTTTTCGTTGCTATTCCAGACTATAATCTATCTCTGTGCCAAATTGCATGCCAAACGGCTCTACCGTTCGGGCGTTATTGAGTACTAAATATCCAGACATTCATCTCCACAAACTTTCGGGTGTGTAATTTTAATGAGATTCTTGGACAATTATTTAAAGAATCAATTTAAATTATAAGTGTTGAATACCTTTGAATATTCAACGAACATCAAAGCTAGCTTGTGACCACGTCAAGTGAATAGGTCAATTTGATTTACTGCTTTTTTTAATATACGAAATTAGGAATACATTTTGATCAAAGCACTTTTACTATAATCAAAAGACGGATGAACGTAGCTCATAATAACTCTTCGTTAATATTATAATATATTATATTAACCTCATTTATAATAAAAATAAACTCATCCAAATTATTCTAGAAGTAGTAGACGGTTACATTAAAATGGACATTTTACGAAAAGTTTAAAAGCTGATAATATCTGTAATAGAACGTAATTACTACACAGTCTTCTTATTACAAACAATGATAATAATTATTAACATTTTTATAAAATTATATATTTTTTATAATTTACATAAATTGTTTTGCAATGCTTAAAACTATGATATGTTATGAATTACCTGTAGGTAAATGACTTAATTATACAATTACAAGCCAAGCATTATATTATAATTATTTTTTTAAATTGACAGAATATTATCCATGCCAACATGCCATTGTGTAAAATGTTTTATTAGATTCTCAATTTATGTTCGTTTTCATTTCTTCTTATATACTTCTCACATGATCAACTCTGCAAGTTTACCATTTTATTCGATTTACTACATATTATGCCATACATACTACATACATCTAACATACACTTGTTTTTTTGAATAATATATGTATAATAAAATATTATTACATATATTATTCAAAAAACCAGTCACAAATTACTACTTGACATTGTAAGGGCTGTTGAAGGGATATTGATTGTTTGTTAATACTTCACAGGTTAAAAACCATTCGTGTATTAAAATTTATAACCTTTGTATGTATTGGATTTATATGCGTTAGTAGTATGTATCATCATCATCAGCCTATCGCAGTCCACTGCTGGACATAGGCTTCCCCCATTGCACGCCACTTAGATCGATTTTGGGCTTCTCGCATCCAGCTCCTGCCAGCCATCTAGTAGTAGTAGTATGTATATTGTAAGCGTATTTAGTATGTTTACTTTTATATATACCTATTAATTTTCTTAGGTGTTATAAAGTACACCATAGACTACCTTAAATCAGATTAAACAATATCCGTGTAAAGGTTGTCTGTAAGAGATCGCCGTGAACGATAAGACCGCCTATTGTTATACCGAAATGTAAATGTCACTCCATGTCTGTACAATATATACTGTAGCGGTGTACTGTAAAGATGTATAAAAAAAACGACGGGTTGCACTCCGGGAGTGCCGGCAGAAGTGAAAACTTGAATATTAACGTTGTGCATTTTTGATATTTTGGAATGGTAAGGGAATAATTTTGCACGAATTGCTTTAATTATCAGTATAAAAGTACTATCATTTATGTGGTAGAATACAATATTTATTTATTGCACTATCGTACACAAACACGTAATTAGTAATAAAAAAAATTACCCATTTCAAAAAAGTGTACAACGCCGCTAAAGAAGTTTTCACTTCAAAAATAAATGACACAAATGTAATCGAATATGTATTAAATCGAATCGAGAATCATGATGGACAATATTTACAAAGTGCATAACTTTTTAGTTACCAGATTTATAGGTCGATTTCTAGTGACTAGTCTCGTTAAATTACGAGTTTTGGCAACTACCCGCTCTTACACTTCATTATTTTTATTTGCTAACATAATAGTTGTCACTGACTAGTAGTTTAATATGCTTTGACTTTCAATATATCTATGAGTGACTAGAGAGACCCTCACACATTCAAATTGACCACTAAAACATTTAGCTAAGTATAATAAATACACATTAATTTGCAGCTACACAACCATTATATAAATAGACATCAATTTCTCTGATCACAATTATTTTCTTTATTAATTATTCTGTAGATTTTTGTGCATAAATCTATTAGATTGTGGATTATTTGAGTACAGTTTTCTATTAAAGAAACAGACGTATTCATTTATAGATAGAGGGCTCGGACTCTTTCTTTTATGGTGGTATAAGGGGGCAAACGAGCTGACAGGTCACCTGATGGTAAGCAACTACCGCCGCCCATGGACACCTGCAACTCAAAAGTCACAAGTTTGCTGCCCTTGGAGTCCCTCCCGCTCGAGTCAGCGTGAGGGATTTGGGCTCCGGTAACCTCACTCACTGAGTGAAAGGCAACGAAAGAATTGCTTAACACCTGTTTTCTGTGAGGTCGTGGTATCACTTCGGTCGAGCCGGCCCATTCGTGCCGAAGCATTGCTCTCCCACGGTAAAACTTCCAGGATATAGTCACTAAGAGTTACAGGTATAAGACTCCAACCTTCTATTGCAGACACTTCCCAATCAACTACTTTTCAACTACCTTCTTTATGCCTTCATTTCCCTAATACTTCTAATTTTCAATTTTCAGTGTCCATTATTACGTAAGTGGCATCAAATATTTTGTGTTTAATACACCTTTCTATTACTTGTTGAAATCGGCTTTAACGTATGTTTGTCTTAAGTCCTGTTTCTTTTAATAGTACTTAATAATACTATGAAACAAATAAATAATAACATGGGAGTCTGTGATCGTAATGTCATTCAATGTTTTTTAATATGCACATTGTGTTATTGAATAAATAATTGCAGAGTATCATCATTATCATCATCAACAGCCTCTAGTAGTCCACTGCTGGACATAGGCCTCTCCTTAGAAAAGAGGTTCTGGCGTACTATACCACACTGACCAGACGGGTTGGTACAGGATTTGTTTCAAGGTTTCCTTCTCTTTGCAGTGCTGGTGGTGACAAACTGGTGGCTCGCGGATTTTGCGATCGGGCCACAACACACATTGATTAGGCCGATAGGCGTGGGGAAGCCTGCTTTCCCCGGGATAGGGCTTGGCTAGGCGCAGCGTCGATCCGGGGGGGGGCTGAAATAACATGGTCCGGGTCCTCCCCAGAGCAGGGCGCCTGAGACCGGCTGTCGGGGTGGTATTTAGTGGAAACACCACATAGTCTGGCTCCTGCGTCCCCGAGGAGCCAGAGTATGCCTCAACAAAAAAAAAGGAATTACCAACATGACAAAGTAAATAATTCTATTGCTATTTAATACACATTATAACCAGCGTTACCTAGTTAATAATCTATTCTATTAGTATATTTTTAGTGCAGCATTTTTAATCAAGCCTTAGGAGGTATAAACATCGAGAATCACTCGTTAACCTTTTTGTTTTGACATGTTACTACAAAGATTGGAGGTTAAACATTTATGCAACTTTAAATATGTTTTAAGCTCGCCTTTTAAAAAAATGGACGCTATCTTTAAATTTGTATTGTTACTATTTAAGTTTTCAAGGCTTATTAATTATTTTTATCTATTTTAAGTTTTTTTTTGTTTTGGCAAGAGTTATAAAATTCAATGTTTTTTTACATTATTCTAAACACGATTTTAACGAACACGCACGCATGGCAATAAATTGGAATGTTATGTTTGTAAAATTTCAAGAAATTCTTTAAATATATTTTACCACTTATACATTTTTTTATGCGACACATCTTTTTTTAAGCACATGCTTATTTTTATATAAACCCTTTAATATTGGTATCCTTACAATAAAACGATTACTTTAATCATCATCTTCTCTAAGCATTAAGCATCTACCATCTCTCTCTTGTCTTCTCTATAATAATATATATATAGAGAGATCTATCAAAACAGTTGTCTCAAAAAGCCACATTAACAACAACAAAAAGAACAATTTTTTCTTTCGGCGTTCATCTTTTGCATCGCTGTTTTATAATAAATAGTTCGTTGCTTTTAATCCAACAACCGATTGATCATAACTGTTACGAAGCTTGAACGTTAATTAATCTATCCCCTTTTTACTATTAGGTAGCTTTCCTTCTTACCTAGTTTCCCTTTCATTTTACTCATAATTTTCCCATTTCTAAATATCCTAAACACCCATTTCACGGCACTAGGCTTGCCACTAATTTGGCCTCAAAATATAAATGACACAATGTGGGCGTTATGTACGCCTCTGTCCATCCCTTCAGCGATTTAGGCGTGAGTGTGTGTACTCTACTCGTACTTTAAGTAATTGATTAGACTGTATTGAAAACAAACAAAAAACAAATATTGGCACTCATCATAAAATATCAAAATTCCTAACAGTTTTATAGTTTAAAAGCCTTATCTCCTAAGCTAATGTTTTTTAATTTATTTCTATATATATAGTATATATATATCAATCTCTCTTTTATATTAAATTACTTTTAAAATCTTGATTTTATCTGATGATTACTTAATCAATCACTCATTTTACTACATCAATAAGAAGTTGATATTCCATCCTAAGTGTACTGAGTTTTAGGAACAAATAAAGTGATATACTCTTGAGAGAAACAAATCGTAGTCGCATTTTGAATTGTTATTTTTAACAGCAGAATTTTAATTTTATGGAGTAGTGAACATGCTTTCGAGCATGCTTCAAATGAGCTCGATTGATGCAATGAAACCGAATATTTCCCAACATCGTCAAAGAAATTTTATTACGAAGAGGTTACACAAAACTAAAATTTAAGAAATACGTTACGTTGCAGAAAACAACGATGTTTACTACTATTTTTTGTTTTAAAATAAAATATATTTTTTATATGTAACACTAACTGGTACCCGAGACTTCGTTCGCGTAAAATTTGAAAAGCCCGCTTTTCAAATTTTACGCGAACGAAGTCTCTGCGCTGCCTTGGTGAACCCACCAAGGCAGCGCTTTGATTCCCGGACCGGGCAAAATTTCAAAGGGTTTTTCTGAGAGGAAAAATAGCCTAAGTTACTCCTTATATAGACTGCTACCTAGCTATATATCAAACAGACAGACAGATAGACAGACAGACAGATTAAAAGACAGGTTTTTAGGCATAGGTATCCTGCAAATAGCCGTGTGAGCATTAAACAAACCTATTATTTTGACATTACAAACAGACACCTCAATTTTATTTATTTGTAGAGATTACTTATGAATATGATATGAAGTAACAAATAAATTTAATTCCTGGTATTACCTGGTATTTAATTGCCTATTAAACACAATTTATATTTTTTTACTCCTTACATTTCTAAGTGTCTTTATGTGACCAGAGTTCAATGCTCTCTACAAGCGACTCCGACGCAAAGCATAGCTCCAAAAAATTGTAGCAGCGTTGCTCTTCCAACCATTATATATTGAACTCATCTATTTCAAGAAGTTCTTTATCAGAGCAGTTTCCCTTATCTGGCACTTCTACACTGACGGTATACTTCATCCTGTCTTTTTGTCATTTCATTGTAATTTCTGCCTTGATCTTGGGCGTAACTCTGAAGGGGGCAGGAGGGTCTATCATATCATGCACACATTGCACTTGAAGCCCCATGATATCACGATGCAGAGACATTATGAGGCGAAGGATTTTCGTGAAGTACTCTAGTTTCTGAAAACAAAACAAATTCATGTTACTTAACTCAGTAAAAGTAATTTTTTTTATGATTATTAAAACAAATCCAGTTTTATTTATTAAAGCATGCGAATAACAAATATTGTACACTAAAGGGAAATATATTTTTTTGCGGCAGAATTATTGTTTTTATTATTTAATAAAACTTAAACCTCTTAGAGCGGTAAATTTATTCCCTTTATTGTACAAGAAGGTAAGTAATGTTGTATAAATATGCATGCTACTGATTAAGACAAATACTGCTCTAAGCGTATTATAAGCTTTAATATAGAAAAACTTAACTTACTTTAATTCCCCTCAGTGTACAATATCACTGCACTTGATATTTAAATAATTTTAAATTTTTGTGACTGAGTTTTAAACACAACTTTAGATTTTCAAGGTGAAGAAAGATTCTTTCTAAATTAAACATATTATTTTAAACACATAGAAAGTCATACATATAGGTTTTTTCGTTTCCTTTTCTATAAAACACAACTCCCGCACTACGAATATATCCTGTATTGCGCAGGCCTTTTACAAACATTCATAAAACGGACAAAAATAATACCTAGACTCAGAACAACAATTGTGTTGTCCCTTGTGGGATTCGAACCCACAACACTCAGAGCTGTAGGAAGGTTAAGCCATTACGACATCCGTGCAGTCAATTTTATAATGGTAAGTTTAAAAATAATCTTGTTAGCTCAGTATTGTGCTTTATAAGAATCAGCACTGATATTAAGCCTAAACCAAATATTGATTAATTAAATTCTTCAACAGAGATAAAACAAGAAGCTATAATATAAATAACACACGTGGTACCTTTAAGGGAGACCAAAAATCTCTTTTGAAATTGAATAAAGAAGGAAAATGGTAATTACCTGGCTACTCTGCACACTAGGACCATTGGCCTTGTCTCCGCCGACGACGGTACTGCACGGTAGAGGTTTTGCTATGCCTATGGTTACAATTCCTGTAACAAAAACATGTTTGTTTAATTTTTTATTGAAGTGTATGGGTCAAATGACGGGTCACCTGGTGGTAAGTGACCACCGCCGCCCATGGACACCTGCAACTCAAGGAGTGCGTTGCATTCCTTTGTGTGATCGTGCAACCTACCCCCCTCGAATTAGAGGTGAGGGTCAGAGAGGGTTGGTCCTGCGGCAATCTCACTCAATCGGTGAAAGCAACAAAAGAATTACTTAAAACCGGTTTCCTGTGAGGTCGTGATATCACTCCACTCTTAAATAAAAAAAATATGTTTGTCAGCTCCGACGCACGACTGGAGTTTACTTGTTAACACTGCACACAAGTATACAAGTTATTCACACACACGTGAAAAGGTGCGCACGATAGGTTGCGCACAAAAAACTTGACGAGGTCATTCGATCACTAAATTTTACTCTTCATATATTTTTTTATACCGGGCGCCTTATATGAAAATCGATTCTTAAGGAGTAAGCCCCATAAAACAATTTTGTTACTTCCCAAACACAATCACTTCAATGACATAGTATCTACAGACTTCATATAATCATCTATAGATCCAAGCCATCTGCTGTTTCTTCATCAGAAACTTATCACTCCTAATAAGCAACATATACCGTGACCATTATATTTACCACATTGTGACGTCATAGTATCCTTTTTAGTATTAGCACTAATATACCCAAGATGTCAGCAACTATTCTCAAATATAGACAACACGATACTGCAAATGTTCTGCAAACTGATTACACGATGTACGTTTGTACAACATAACATCAGTAAACTTTATGATATCATGAATACATCTGATAACTCTGTTTATTTTCGCATTTGGAGTTGTGTAACAAGAGGTATGTTTTACATTGTGAGTGTTACTTTTAATATTGAAATTATTGTTTAGCAATTTTTCCAGTAAAAGTTTTTTTTAAATTAATCATCATTATTATCCAGCCAGCAGCATTGCAAAGATGTTAGGATGGTTTTAAGGTTTTTAGGGGCTCGTGGCTAAGTGGTGAGCGAGTAGCTCATTAGATGGCTTAGCATTCATAGTGACGTCAGTCTATGGATGGGTCACGTTAAGCCGTCGGTCCCAGTTGCCAACGAACATCTGTGGCAATCGTCACAACTCGTCGCAAATCGTCACAACCAAACACAACCTAAGGGTCCAACAACCTTTAAAAATTACGACAACAGTCTCTCTCTACAGAACTTCGATATCACCTAGTACTTGGGTTGTGGAGGTCTGATGGCACTCGCTCCGCGTAAAGAATCGAAGTTCAGCCGTATCGTGAAAAAAGGCTCGGAGGAAGGAAGGCATACTTGACGCTAACCCTCCTATTTATATTATATTTTCTTTATAAATAGAAACAAAACCTACTTCATGATTATTATGACGGGCCTGTTGGTCTAGTGGTTAGTGACCCTGACTGCTAAACCGGAGGTCGTGGGTTCGACTCCCACCCAGGACAAATATTGTGTGATGAGCTCGGTCATTTGTTCTGTGTCTGGGTGTAATTTATATATAATATAATATGTATCTATTTAAAAAGTATAAATGTATGTTTATCAGCAGTCTGGTTACCATAGTACAGGCTCTGCCTAGTTTGGGATCAGACGGCCGTGTGTGAGTGTGTGAGATATATTCTTATTTTATACAATACAACATGGAATTCTACGACAATGGGCGAAGATATAGCATTAGCACATATAGATGTGCTACTGTCAGTGTGGCGTCGGATTAAGAATACAGAGCGTCGCCACCCCTATTCATCCCGTGGGTGTCGTAAGAGCCGAGTAAACTTCGCAGGACAACAACACTGCAGAGAGAAGGAAAACTTGAAACAAACCCTATACCAACCCGTCTGGTCAGCGTGGTATAGTAGGACCAAACCTCCTTTCTAAGGAAAGGCCTATGTTCAGCAGTGGACAGTATTAAAGGCTGTTGATGTGATGTGATGATGACATAGAGATATTAATACAACATTCGTGAGTTCAGTAGACGCATCGATGGCAATGACACACAGATCAGTATCTACTTTCTAAAATGTGTTTGAAACTATAATAGGGAACCTCTTAAGGAATCTAAAATTGATTACAGAGGATAACAAAATAATCTATATGGTTTTGTAAAATTAATAATAATAATAGTAATCTTCTACCACAGTCACACAACGCCATCTAGTCCCAAATTAAGCAGAGCCTGCACTATGGCTACATAAATACATATAAACTTTTTTTTTTGTAAATACATACATATTATACATAGAAATACCCAGACCAAATCAAACATTAAATGTTCATGCACACAAATGTTTGGTTTGAGTGGAAATCGAACCCGTGACCTTTGGAATAGCAGTCCGTTACACAAACCACTACGCCATTCGGTCGTCAAATTAATTCTTACACATCTCTATCTAAACCTCGCTATTTATCTTGCCTATTTATGTTAGATATAACTGATCTTGTTATTACTGAGAGATTAAAAAATATTTATGTAACTTAACATCAGTGAGTAGCTTTGTAAAGTCTTTTCATTTTAATTAAGTGCATGTTCATATAAGGACATATGTATCTTTTGGCAGGCTCGACTGGAATGATACCGTGGTCTCGCAGAAAACTGACGTTACTTTACACCGAGTGAGTGATATTACAGGGACCTCAATTCCTCTTCCCTTTTTTTAATGGAATAGGGGGCAAACGGGCAGACAAGTCAACTGATGGAAAACGACTTCCGACGCCCATGAACGCCTGCAACTCAGTAGTCACAAGCGCGTTGCCGGTCTTCGAGGAATAAGTGCCGCTCTTTTCTCAAAGGTTTGTAACGGTCCGAAAATACCGCAGACGATAACTTGTTTCACAGATTGGTTTTGCGAGGCAAAAAGCGTCTTGAGAAGTTCAAAGAGTATCTATGAGTGTCGGTAACCATTTTCCATCAAGTGACCCGTCTGCTCATATGCCCTTAATACTATTTAAAAAAAGGTATTTAGGAACTTATTGGATCATATCTGGTACCAAGAGAGGTTTCCCTTTTAATAAGAAATTGAAGTAAACAGCAAATTTTGTCGGATATATCTTTAATTCGATTTACATTATAGAGGACCGAGGTCCGTGTGGTGATTGGGTTTAAGAATACGGAGTGTCACCACCCCTTGTCATCCCGTGGGTGTCGTAAGAGCCGACTAAGGGAGTAATCTACGCAGGACAACAGCACTGCAAAGAGAAGTAAAACTTGACACAAATTTTTAATCAACCCGTTTGGCCAGCGTGGTACAGTAGGTCAAAACTTCCTTTCTAAAGAGAGGCCTATGTCTAGCAGTGGACTATTAAAGGCTTTTGATGTGATGCGATATTATAGAGGACAAGTCTGTTGCTGGAGACTGGACACTCGAGAAGTTTAATGGGCAAAATTGATTGGATATAACGCAAGGAAAGATATATTAGAGGATACAGGGACATTCCTTACACGAATGTAAGGGGAGTGTGAGCTCGAGTAGTTAGTTAGGGTCGTATGCCTGAAATTCGGACTCGCCGTTGCTGGGAAATCTGAGTTTTCTGACTGATTGGCTAGTTCGAAGATTTCTCGTACTTAATTCATAATTTTACAGACCTATATTATAATAATATATTTGTACATCTAAATCACAACGTCATATAGTTTCAAACTAATTAGAGCTCGTACACGAAAGCTAGATCGACTTTTTTTGTAAATACATACATATTATACATAGAAAACCCTCAAACTCTGAATCGTAGATCATACAAACATCAAACACAACAGTTGACAATATAGGTGTGGCGTTCGTGAGGTGGAAACCTCCTTTCTAAGGAGAGGCTTGTGTCTAGCAGTGGACCATTAAAGGCTGTTGATGTTGGTGAGGTACCTTTGGGCGCGGACTTGATGGCGGCGACGGCGTGCGCGAGCGGGCTGCGCGCCACGTCCCGGCCGTTGACGGCGACGAGCCGGTCGCCCGGCGCCACGCGCCCGTCCGCCGCCGCCGCGCCGCCCGCCACCACCGACCGCACCACGATCACCGAGCTGCCCGGCTCCGACGGGTCCTGGACGGGACCGTTACGTTCATTACTCGTTCATTACTTTGTTTGTAAAGCCCCCAGCGACACAGGATTTATTCCTAGTGCAAAAGTTGTCTTTTTTCAAAAATAAAGGTAGTAAATACATTAAAAAACATCCAACACATTTGCCATTTAACTCATGACGTGCAAATTCCTAATAATTTACATAACAAAGATTACTACATTAATACAAATGCAATAAAATACAAAATAATTTAATTAAGTATACATTTATTACGATAGATCAATCATCAACCCAATAAATAACTCTATAATATTATTTGAATCTTTAACAAAGTAGAAACATCTGTCAATAAGCCATTTGAACAATTATTTCTTGAACTTTTTAATAGGTAAAAGTCTAGCATTTTCGGGTAAATGATTGTAGATGCACACTGAGATTGCATAACTATTCCGATTACATATTTCGGTTTTTATTGGCGAAAACGCAAGATTATTACCAACCTTCGCTACCCACTATAGATAACTTGAATCGAAGAATGTGCCAGGAACTATGACCGAGTAGTTTTTGTAAAGACGAACTTGTTCAAGTTGTTCTGCTTCTCAGATTGAAATTGTATGGGTCAAATTTTTGTAACAAAATCAAAAATATGATTAAGAGCGAACACCTCGAAATACAGTATAAACATAACACTCCAAATGAAAAAAAAAACACCTTGTTTTAAAAAAAATAACCCAAAACTTTTGTCTTACAATATACTTAACAAAAAATTGCGTGCTGTTTCATCTTTTTTTTTAAATTTAAAAAGACAACTTCCGCACTAAGAATATATCCTGTGTCGCGGAGGACTTTACAAACATACATGGACACAAAGTACACCCAGACTCAGAACAACAAAGTGTTGTCCCGTGTGGGGATCGGACCCACAACACTCAGCGCAGTAGTTAGCAGCGAGGTGACTGCTTAAACCACTACGACATCTATGCAGTCAATCAGTCAAAGCCACTATTGATTGTGTCTTTGCCAATAATGCAAGTATATCTATGTGTATGTTATGCTGGAACATACCAGATAGTCCAATATAGAAAAACCGAGCCCCCTATCTTCCTTCACCAGCTGTATGTATTCCACGTGGTCACTCCACATCGCCAATCCGCTCAAAGGTTCCAAAGATCTCGACCGAACACGTTCCAGATCTTCTGTACAAAACTCTGAAACGAACGAATGAACTTTGAAATATTTTGGACTAATATCAATACAAATATTGAAAGTGAAAGAAAGATAGCAAAAAATGAACAACTATACTGCGTGAATTTATTTAATATATTTTTAGCTTTTCTCGTTCTAAATTACATTTTTCATTTTAAATCTTTACAATTTTTGTACGACATTTATGAAACCTTGTATTTTGGTATGCCACTGGATAGATTTTGAAGAAAAAAAATGTTAAAAATCTGCTATTTTATTTATTTTTATATATCCAGTGGCACTCTCACAATTAAGACGAATATAACAACACTGCTAACACCAAAATCCATCAACTCGTTTAGGCTATAGAACGTAGCAAAGAAATAATTAAAGGCAGTCAGGTAAAAATACTAAGCTTCAGGGCAAAATGTTGAGTATTACCGTCATGATCATGACCTGCGGACATGACAGTGGTAGCGCTGCACAATGATGCTACCGAACTCTCCGACTTCGCCTTGATCAGTCGCTGAGGAGGACTTAGAAGATCCTGAAGACTGCCACCCAGGATGTTACTCTGTGAATTTAAATAAAAAGGTTTTTTTTTAACAGGATTTTTTCTACCGTGCCCCATTTTATACTTATAATGACATAGTCAAACTGTCATACGAAAAGCTAGCTGTGCTTAATAGAGCGCAGAAGTACCACATTGCAAAGATGGGGATGTCTGATGCTGATCGGATGCTGTATTCTCTCTTAATTGTCGTCAACATACATCTCGTGTTTTATACCAGGGTCAGGTGGTGTCAGGATTGTCTGCTTTTAGAAAACCTACCGGTACCACTCAGTAAAAATTGTTCAACCAATGCTGCGCAAATCGTAAGCAATTGGCCCTTGTGTCCATAACAAAACATGAATTCACATTCGATGACTCATGTTTATTTAGTTCACCGTTCTTACATCATCATCATCATCAACAGCCTATAACAGCCCATGCTGGACATAGGCCTCTTCTTAGAAAGGAGGTTTCGGCCTACTATACCACGCTGACCAGGCGGGTTGATGTAGGGTTTGTTTCAAGTTATCCTTCTCTTTGCAGTGCTGTTGTCCGGCTCTTACGGCACCCACGGGATGAATAGGGGTGGTGACATTCCGTATTCTTAATCCGTCACCACACGGAAAAATTACACTCAGTGTTATTTGACTGGCCTGTTGGTATAGTAGATAATGACCCTGACTGTTAAACCAGAAGTCGTGAATTCGATTGCCACCCAGAACAATTAATTGTGTGATGAGCACAATCTTTTTTTGAGTGTAATATGTCTGTATTAAGATTTATATAAATATGTCTATTAGTCAGTCTGGTTACTATAGCACAGGCTCTGCCTAGTTTGGCATCAGACGACTGTATGTGATAAGTGTATGATTATTAATTTCTTTATGGATCTAATATTTATTTATTATAGTCTTACCCTAGCAAACCCGTTATCAGGAAGTCGACCGTCTCCAATCAAGTGATCTCTCTTTCGGACAACGATCAGGGATACGGGAGATATCACCGCTCGCAGCCTGGTCACCACCTCCACGTGATGAGCGCCTAATACTCGCCAGCCGTTCACCTGCAGCATAGTTGTTGCAATTTATGACCAATTTTTTTATTAAACTGATGGTGTAGAATTGCTATGAATATGTTAATATTAACAGAAAAGTAAACGAACAGCTCACGACCAATATTCATTTTTTACGCATCTATGATACAGAAACTCATATTCAAAATTATTTAAACATTAAAAAACGAAAGTTTGACACACAGGAACCTTATAAGGTACATCAAAATCCTAAACGAGAAAGTGTAGAATTTAAAATAAAATGTTTCTCCCTCGAGTTATTTTCTCATTCATACTTTCCCACACGTTTCTGTACTCAAAGAAGAGAGAAATTCGGGCTAGATGGAAAGGATTCTTTGGAGTGCTTTTTTCTTTTTTTTTTTAAAGACAACTCCGGCATTAGAAACATATCGTGTGTCGCGGGAGACTCCACAAACATACATGAAACATACATACATGAATCTGGGGTTTGAACCCACAACACTCAGCACAGTAGAAAGCGGCGTGGCGACCGATTAAACCACTACGCCATCCGTGCAGTCAAGTTTAAACCCGCCAACTTCACACTTAGATTAAATAATTTCAAAGTGAGTCAAATCACTTATAATTATAGTTCTTACCTCCAGTAATTCGTCTCCGACTCTGTACATCCCCGACCTGGCGATAGGCCCATTGGGCGCAATGGCTCTGATGTAATGTCTGGCTTGGACCTCCTTCCCGCCAACCACACGGACTGTGCCCTCGAGGGAAATACCCAGGCCGCTGTCTTTCTCCTTTATTACTGTGCCAACCTACGGGAGATTGTGGAAACATTAATTAAATTTATGCAGTCTCTTATGTAACCATATTTGTTTATTTTAAACTTTGAATACCACAGGCTCAGCCTATTACTATTACATGTTGATACCTAGTTTGGTTGTTTTAATATCGTGAAGAAAACAATGTTTCACAGCATATACACGATAAATTCAGATTTGAATGCCAAAGGCAAAATTAAATATTTAAAATAGCAAAATCTTTTAAATTACTTCTTTAATTAGCTCCAGTTGTATTTTTTACATAAAGGGTACTGTAAAGTTTTTCGTAAGGTAGTCTAAAAACGTATTATTAACAGGTTGATATTTTTTTTAAACAACTTTGTTTTTCAGATATCTTAACGTAAGTACGTAAAGTTAATCCTCCAAGGCTTCTTCTTTAAAATTTCTAAAAACAAGGTGTAAGGGACATCGTACCGAATACTGAAATAGTGTATTCAGACCATCATTCTGAGTCGAAAATTAACGGAATTTTCCGACAAAAAATTTCAATGATTTTTGACTCAGAATGATGGTATTCGTTACGACGTCCCTTGCACTGTGTATATTAGCGACCATTTTTGGATCAACTTCTTTTATCTCTATTAAACAGTTTAAGATCCATGTTCATTCTAATTTTAGTGTGCCTAAGTGCCAAATTCTATTAAAATTGATTAAACGTCTTAGCTTAAATGCGAAATTAACTCTGTCTGTCTGTTAAGACATACAGAGTTACTTTCGCATTTACGAGTATAATATTAGTAGGGATAAGTTCACAAACCACGATATCATATTGGAACTGATGTCCAGGCCAATCTGATTCTGCCTTCAGTATGTCCCGCCATTTATCCTGGATCCTTCTAGCTTCTCGCTCTGATACTTCGTCGTCTCTTCCAATTACTATCTCGGCTTCTTCTGACGGAGAAGTAGGAGAAGGAAGGTGCGGTAGTATCTCAGATTCTGGTTCTACTTCGATTACTGTTGATTCATCGTACTGGGGAGGAAAAAATTAAAAAGGTGAAAAATCATAATTCATGGCCATGGTTTAATCCTATTTCTCGGTATTACTGATATTTTAAAGTAATTTTATGTACATCAAAAGAAACAAAATACATTTGTTGAAAACTCTTAATGAAGAAAATAAAAATACAACAAAATTTAAATTTTTTTAAATAGGTATAAGACATCCTTCACAGCGTAACACTGCGTCTAACTAAATATAAACTTTTTAAAAATATTAATTTAGATCGCTGCTAAGAATATGTTTTTTTTCCGATGATGAAAATGAATTTGTTTTTTGTTTAACTTACTAATTTTAATCTTCTAGGTACTATAATGGAGAGTTCAAAAAAAATGACAAAAGTAAAAAGAAATATTTGTTCATAACTTTAAAATAAGTTAAGATTAATAAATATATTTATGCATACTTACAACGCTAAAACTGTATTTGGCCAACGACGTGACAGAAGGGCTTGGTGGCGCTATAGGAGATCGCCTCCCATCTTGGGCTGCTAACGCCTTCTGTAGCTTCTCAAACCCCGCACCGCGAAGATATCTTTAATTCAAAGTAAAACACGCGTTACTATAGGAGCACCTTAACATCATTAATTTAGTTTTAATAGAAATAAAATTAATACTTGAGTTGACTTATTTTTTGTTACGAGAAGACTTGTTTACCAATTCCCTTTTTCATCTAGACTTCTTCAAGAATATCTTTAAAACAATTTTAACTCCAGAATAACATAATTCAATCAATTATATTTTTTTAGGAAAATACTTTATTCCTCACGAAATCTGGATCAAAAAATCTACGTACTGATTTGGATGTACGCCAACTGACCCAACGCCAATAAAATGATCTAACAGCTACGATACTTACAGAAGCATTAATAGTATAATGATCATAATTATCACACTTTAGCGTTTGTAAAGTGTGTGCCAATAATATATTCAGCGCCATATAACGGTTCGCAACTAAACTAGTCGCTAACTACTGATTCTGCAGCGCGCAATAAGTATTCTTACGTTGATTAGCATAGAAAATAAGTATCCTCAAAAAACGTTAGAAGGTTATGCCTGTTCCACATTCAATAAATATGGAATAGCGGTCAATCAAACACGTCTGTTTGATTGTCCCGTCGGACATCTGATGGAAAGTGACTATCACCGCCCATGATACCTGCAACTCAGGAGTCACGAGTACGTTGTCGCCGTTAGAGTCCCCCCCTCCCTTACAATAAGGGGGAGGGATTCATTTGACTCCGGTAGAATCAGCCCATTTGTGTCGAAGAATGACTTCTCTGTGTTAATCTTTAAGATATTTGGCGGATGTCATGGACGGCTATCAACGTGTTAATTGAGATAGAGAATCCATTGAAACAACGATCTTACCTCAGAGCTTTCAGTCGCACCACTGGCCCCTTGGCATCTCGGAGGAGAGCGACCGCTCGGTGGTTCGTTACACCATGAAGTGATACGCCGTCAACCTGTAATATACACACCACTATTTTATTAAAGATATTTTTGAAGTAAATTTGAAAGAGAGCAATTTAAGGTACTCTTTTGACCGAGTAGGTAAGCACACTGCAAAGTTAAACAGCACGGATGGCGTAGTAATTTAAGTGGTCGCCACGCCGTTTCCTACTACGCTGAGTGTTGTGGGTTCGATCCCCACTGGGAACTACACTTTGTATGATCCACAAATTGTCGTTCTGAGTCTGGGTGTTCTTTCTATCCGTTGCCTGTATGTTTGTAAAGTCCCCGCGACACAGGATTTCGTCCTACTGCGGTTGTCTTTAAAAAATCTTAGCCAGATTAGTCTGTGGATGGGTGACCAATCTTAACACATTGAAATCCCTTCGTGACTCGGAGAGCACGTTAAGCCTTTCAATAGAACTTTGACATTGCCTAGTATTTGGTCGTTGGTTCGTACGTTTTAATGGACACAATGAAATATATAGGGTTATTGAAAGAAAAGCACTTTTTTCAAAGGATTGCCGTAAAAAAATTTTTTAAACAATCAGAGAGGTAACCGACTCGACGTGGTAGGTCGTTTCGCCGATTGATGTAAGGGCCCTTTCACTCTCCAAATTCCTCTTTCACACACCTCAGAGAGGTGGCCCTGAAGGAGACAACCTAATTAGAGATCCCCGCAAGATAATAATTTTTCGTATCTATAAATAAAATTTAAGTGTGTCAAGTTTTTACTAAATGCATAGTAATTATATACGAGTAAATGTATGTGAATATATGTAACAAAAAACAGTTATACTTTTGTTTCTCTATCTGCTTGCTTCTGTACAAAGAGTTGATTCGATTTTGAGTGACTTCCACTACTTTTGTTTATAGGGGAATATAATGATTTTGCGCAATAAATAGAAGAAAGCGAAGCCACTGCGTTGGTAATCTATACATTTAAAATTACTTGCTGCACTGGTTGCAAATTCATCAAATCATCAACACATAGCCTAAACCATTGGGGCTTACCTAAAATTTGTGCAGCTGATGCTTTTGATGTTGTAAGCACCTACTAAGAAAAGATTTTTTGAAATTTACCCCTAAGGGGGTAAAAAAGGGGTGAATGGTTGTATGGAAGTTCGTAATTTTCTAAGACACGAAAAACAACAATAACGAGAGCGTAACCGTATTACCGAGCGTCTTTTCACACATTTCACACAGGGCCGCCTGATCCCATACTATGGTAACCAGACTGCTGATAAACATACTTATATATTTCTATATACACATGTATTATAGATAAAGTACACCCAGACACAGAACGAATGATCGTGCTCATCACTCAATTATTCGTCCTGGATGGGAATCGAACCCACCAAATAAATTAATAATAAATTCACTATACTTAATAATTCATTACATACTATTCAACATTTACATGTTACATGTTACAATTGGCCCAAACAGTATCATTAACAATACACTACTAAGCAATCTCCGTTAATAGATCCCAGCCCTTAATTAGCGTGTATTAATTAATGGTCTCCAATACCATGGGCCAATTAGTTTGCGCATTAGCTATTAGCTTAATTGGAACGACCAAATTAAGTAGGAATAAATATCATCATCATCAGCCTATCGCAGTCCACTGCTGGACACAGGCCTCTCCTATTGCACGCCAATTCGATCGATTTTCATATTAATACACTTTATTTCGTTACATACAAGCTGCAATACAGACTATTTAAATCTTATTTACTAATCTTTTTTTTTTTTACATTTCACACACGGCAGGTGTGATCAGATCCTAAACTAGGCAGAGCCTGTGCTATGGTAACCAGACTGCTGATTAACATACTTAAATATTTCTAAAAACATACATATTATAGATAAATTACACCCAGACACAGAACAAACGATCGTGCTCATCACACAAATATTTGTTGTGGATAGGAATCGAACTCACGACCTCCGGTTTAGCAGTCAGGGTAGACCAACAGGCCCGCCAACCTACATAATTCAACATTAAGTCATAGGAGTATTTAAAATCATTATTACATTTCAAGAAAGTAAAACAAGTATCAAATTTTTAGGCTACCGTGACTCTTGGTTTCTAACTGCAACATTATTAATGCAACTGATCAGCTTATTTATTTAAAACTGATTAACATGGTCCTTCGAGCCGAACCTGAATTGCATGGCAAACGAAAACTAACTCTAAATCAGTGAACCATAGCTACATTTCTTCTGAACCTAATCCTCATTAACTCGTTAATACAACATAATGCGAAGGGAAGGGCATTTAGCTCCGCTCCATTAATTCCGAATTAATATTCTTCTAGAGCTCTGTACGTGACGACTTCTAACTGGGCCAAGGATAATGTTTTGGCTTGAATCGTAATAAAGACGTTTTATAAGAAAATACTTACCCTCGGTTACTGAACAAAGTTGGAAAGATAGAGACGGTTTTTATGATCATGTTGCAAAAACTTTGATAATATTCTTTTATGTAACACATTTAAGAAATAAGAGACAAACTCTTAAAAACTCATAAAAAATCTCTAATCGATTTCAACATGCTACAATCTTCGCTTAACTCTGTTTCCGAACTTCAATTCTTGTTTGTTTCAAAGCTCCTATTAAGTTTAAATTATCCAAAAAAATATTTAATTTTAAGAAATGTTTTAATACGATGCCTATTTTCTTTTATACATTTTAGAATTTCATATTTTTTAAATATAGTAGGCCAAAACCTCCTTTCTAAGGAGAGGCCTATGTTCAGCAGTGGCTGTTGATGTGTGATGTGATAATTTTTATCGTTCGCAAGAAGACAATGACACGACAATTCCATTTTGAAGCAATATTACTTTGGAGATTAATTAGTTGAAAATTACTTCTCGAGTTCTGCTTAGAATTTCTCATTTAGGCCTCGAATCATGTAGAAACTTTTAGTAATCTTGGATCCACATTCGACATGTTTATTTATAAAAAAACTTTCGATTTTACAAAGGAATGGTAGTGCCATAGAATTGAATTGTAACGAAGCTTCACAATCCCTAAACGACTGAAGAGCTACGGGTACTGAGTGAAGTGCACTTCAGCCGGACGCTCGGACAAGCGCACCATTTTAAAGGGGATAATTTGATTTTTGCTCTGCGATTTATCCAAAGTATTTTGCCAGAATTTCATTTTTTAAACCATTCAGATAAATGCAGAAATATTTAATAAATACAAGTGGAAATACTCTATTAAGGTTCATTATTCGTATTTAAATAATATATTATTCACCGATACTTTTATTACGCGGCGTTCCTCTAAAAAATGTCAAAGAACAAAATTATAGTCAGCGATGGCTTGATCTGCTATTGGTCTATGATCAGTTTTAGTAGAAATGTTTTCAAGATTTGCAGTGATAAGGTATTTAATTACGTACATGGATCTCTTCTGCCGTAGACCTTAGTCATTTATAAAAGGTTCTGAAAGATCATGCTAATACGCTCAATTTTCAAGAATTCTTCGCCTTATCAAGTCTCTTTAAAATCTGTATTGAAATTGTTTTTTCTTACTTTTATTTTATTTCTAAGTTTGGTAATATTATTATTAATATTTTCGTTTGTAACTGTAGTGTGGTACAGGTAATTTTACGCAAATAGGTATGTAATTATACCTAAGTTAGCCTTATTAAAACATTCATGGCGACCCTGCCAGCCGCAAGCCTCTAAGTCCCTAGTTGCCAAGTATCGGATAGCGGGCGAATCTTGTAATTCAGCTGATTCCTGTGTGCCTCGTTGCACAAAGTTAGACCCTTTGAATATTAGAGTAATACGTGGACGTGTGTTATATAAAGCCTGCAAATTATAATAAGGACTTTGAGCTTTTAAACGCAGTTTATGTGTAGTGTTATATTTCAGGTAATATAGAGTAAAACACTGGATGGGTTAATACAGTGTTATAATGCCTGTTTGTAGCTTGTAATGCCGTAGTTTAGTTATATATATAGATATATATAAATAATATTTTCCCCTACAGATCGGAATATACAGTAGATAAAGTTTGGGCATGAACCAATTATTTAGATAGCTACTACATGTTAACGTTTGTCTTATTTTACATTTCATGGAAAGATAATTAGAAGTTATTTTAACTGGGTTAAAGGACATTCAGATTTATCTAAGAAAGTTAGGTCCACACAAAAGGTTACAATACACAAACAAGGTTAATGAAAGAATATTGAAAGCTAAAGAGTTATATTCTATATATAAAAATATACTTAACATTTTTTCTAAATAGAAAAGGTCATTAGAATTAACTGAGTATTTTTAAGAAGTATTGAAAGCAATAGATTTAGTTTACAATAAGATTAATATGGAGAAATTTAAAATTAAAACCGCGACATCTTTGTTCGGAAGGGACAACAGAAAAAGTAATTAACTCTGTAGAGTTATGTAACGATTGTCTGAAGGAAAGTGATCATAAAAAAATGTTAATTTCATTTGTTTTGAAAACAAGACTTAGTAAACCGCTAAATGGAAATTAAAGTGTAATTATGACGATGTTGCGAACCTGGTTAAGGAAATGTAAACTTATTTACTTACTAAGAAACCTGATAATTCTATTCTATGTCAGTTGCAAAATTTGCGACAAAATAATATGTTTATTCGTAAATTTGGCAATAAACTTTTCTGACTTATTTTTAGATCATACTATTGCACAATCTGACGGCGATGAAAAGGCGTATGAGATATTAAGACTTATTAATAAAAATTTCGCATCAATTTTTTTTTTGTAATGGTTTAAAAATATAATCGTCTAGGTACTATTGTTTCATCCCAAAACTACGCAGAGCTGAAAGATGCGATGCGTGCTGCTGAGAACGAAAAACTTGCGCAACCCTCAACTTCTGGTGACATCCAAAGCCCAAGGGGTCAGTCAAAAATAGATTTAAGAATATATTTAGCAGAGGAGGCCAATATAATTATTACAGTCAAGGTTCTAATTACCGTGGTAATATTACTTCAGGATAAGAATCAACAAATTTACTTAACTCGCAATAATATTACTACAGGCTTAATCTGCATATATAGAGCTCTTATTACTACGGGTTAGGGCGTCAGGTCACAAAAACACCTTCTCAAGGGAGAGATAACTAAAGGAATTTATGTAAATTACACAAGGTTTTTGGAGAAATAAAAATATAAAGTTATATAACATCCTACAAATTACTCAAAATTCAACAAATTTCCCATTAAAGTCTTTATATTTTTATACCTTTAGTTTATTTGATGGACGATCTATAAGATGATGCTGCAGGGATGATATATTTACTGAGATGTCTTTTAGGAGATGAGAGGAATTTTCAAGTTGACTTGACGAATACACTAGGCATGCAAGTTTTCTGTTGCTAAAGGATAAGAGTGGTCCTCTGAAACTTTTTATAGACGCATAGGGGTTGAATTAGTGTCCAGATACTTCAGCCCAATACATGACAAAATGGAATTGGAAGGACTCCAGTACAGCTGGTAAGCTGGACTGTATAGCTTCTTTAAGGACCTTGGTCTCTATAAATTACTATAAAACAACTGTTTTTATCTTTAGGATAAAAGTTACTTTCACTTTTTTAATCTTATTTTTTTTGCATTTTCTGCATCATTTCATCATCGCTTCGCTGTGAGGAATAAAACTGACGCGAAAAGAGATAAAAACAATCTTTAAAGTGTTATTAATTTGAGCTCAATCGGTGCAATACTTTTTGAAGCGTAAACAAACAAAATTAACATTTTTATATACTTAAATAGCAATGGATATTGGTTACGAAAAACTTTGAGCTGACTTGATTTCTGAAAAGCAAACTGTGCTGAAGTGTCAATTATTCCAGTGACACGTTTAGTCGCATAGATGACAAAAGTTGTGGCCGATAAATCCAAGCAATCTGACCGAGCTTTACAAGAAGAAATCGAGCAAATAAATAAACTAGAAGAAACAGAACTTTTGAACAAAGCCAAACTTTTGAAAGCTAATTAGTTGCTGAAGAAACCCCATTAGTTTTTCTTCTATAATGTCGTTAAACATTGAACATAAATCAGGTCGTGTACAAGGTCCCTTACAATAAAACTGTTTACACATGTCGTGTGTGAATTTATGTCGCTAATCGTTTCCTGTGGGGGGCGCTTTGATGTCACGCATATATCCGTCACGGATACAATGTTCAGGAAATTATTTTCAAGTAAGATTGTGTTGGTATTAAGATAGCATAGTGGTTCGTTCGTGTAATATTACAAAATTAACATTTTTTTTAAAACCTTACATTAAAATCAAGATTCTCATCTAATCATTTGTTATTTTATATTTAAGCTAGTAGTATTTTTAGTAACCAAATACAGAAATTGTTTTGTAAGTGAATTGGGCAAATTGTTCTAAATGTGTAACATTGTAGAGGGTAGTTTTTCAAATGGTCAGCCGCTTGCCTAAAGCTTGCTCCTCTTCGCAGTATTTATTAAATCTTATTAATTAATTAGCAAACTGTTTTTAACTGTTTTATGACCTATTGTAATACCTGGCCTGTTCCCCACCCTGGCGAACCGGAAGAGTTCTAAATCTCGAGGGCTCGATGCCGATGCGAGTGCCTCCTACCGTGAGGCTAGATCCCTCAGGCGGCTTCCTCCGAAGCCCGTGGAAGAACAGGGCCTCGGACTTGTGCAGAGCCACCTCGAGACCCAGCCGCCGGATTCGCTCAACGACTTGGGCAACCCCGGCCGTGGCCCTCAGGGTTGCCTCGTGGTGAGTGGACACCGCCAACACCACTTCGCCCCGAGAAACTGCTTCCTCTGCCAGAGCCTTCACGCGCATGATTGCATCCACCGGTGGAGCGCCCCTGACGGAAACCGTACTGGTTGTCCGCCAGATCCGGCCCCACCATCACAAGATGCTTGACGAGGCGCCTTGCAATCACTCTTTCAAAGAGTTTGCACACCTCGTCAAGCAACACTATGGGCCGGTAGGCGGACGGTGAGTCCGCCGGGTGCCCCTCCTTTCGGATGAGGACCAGTTTCCCCGTCTTCCACAATTTCGGAAACTGGCCCCGCTCGAGGCATGCGCTGAAGAACCCTCGCAGTCGGGGCTCGAGAGCCTCGTCTACTAAGGCCAGGACCCACGCTCGGCCAGGAATGCCATCGAGTCCCGGGGCGGTGCTTTAAGCTTTAAGCCGTAACACCGCCACCCTTAGTTCCACCCCAGTGACCTCAGGCACGTCGTCGTCATCCACGTTAGGCGCCTCAAGCGCCGGAGGCGGAGGGTTCTTTGAGGTTTTAACAACGTATAAATCTTAAAATATGGCAGACTAACATAGACTAGTTAGAATAAAAATAGGTATGAAGTTTTGCCAAACTCAAACCGAGCATGGATCTGGGGTATAAAATGTATGTATTTAGAAGTATGTAGGTATGATTTTCCGCAGTCTAGTCTAGCCTAATTTAGGATCAGACGAACGTGCGTGAGATGTCTGAGCTTATTATTAACTGATTCTTAACCGAAAACACAAATTTTACTATTGAGTAAGGTATTCGTTAGGTCTGCTGTCAATAAACTGTGAAAGTAATAAACCGATTTTATAGATTTTTCTCTATTAATAATACCTACCTATGTTTTATTCAAAAATATAATCGAACAATATCGTACATAGCAGAATGTTAATTTATGACGCCTACTTTTAAATCTTGTTTTTATATATGTTATAGGAAGCAAACGAGCACACGAGCCACCTGATGGTAACCGCCCGAAGAAACCTGTGACTCAAGAGTAAAAACTACGTTATCGCCCTTCCAGTTGCGGCGTTTTTTACACACACGGAGAAACGAAGAAACATATTACAGCGCCATCTAACAAAAACACACCGAACTTCGAAGTGACTGCTAATCCTGTATCGCCATATGAATAATTCTCTTGCCGATTAACATATATAGAACTTCCCAACATCAACCGTTGGCCGCAGCCCGCCAGGCACGATCACCTCACCTGTTCTCCGATCTCCGACCGAGGAGGATCCTCCCTTTGTGATAGAGGGATATAACACTCGTTCCTCCACACAGTAACGCCCCCCCTCCATAATTGGGGAGACGGGAAGGTTTTGGGATCCGGTAACCTCACTCACTCGGTGAAAAGCAAAGAAAAAATAGTTTAACACCGGTTTTCTGTAAGGCACCGATATCACTCCAGTTGAGTCTGGTTTATATTATAAGCCGAAGCATAGCTCTCCGTCGTTTCATCTCGTTATTTAAGTTGCAAGAAAACCTAGTGAATTGAATTAAAAACCTAACAGAACATGTCGAGTACGGTGTAAAATTAACTTATTACACAGTGGGGACGACGGACAGCCGGGTGACAAATCGACCGACGTAATTGTTTCCGACGAGGGCTGGACACTGCCGCAGACAAATTAAATAAGTTTACATTGAACAAAACTCCTAGTTTTTCCCAAAGCTTATTAAATAGACTGTAGGTTTACATTTTCGTGTCCATTTATTGAGGAACAGGTGTTGAGTTTAGTTTGGTTTGGTACAAGGTCGATAACGAAAGTTTGATGGATTTATTGCTTAATGCCATAACTGCCTTTTTTTGATACCGGGGGCAAAGGAGCAGACGTGTGTCCTGATGGAAAGTGACTACCGTCGTCCATTAACGCCTGCAACTCAGGAGTCAGAAGCGGGTTGCCGACCTTTGAGGGAGGAGTTCGCTTTTTTCTTGAAGGTTCGAAAGTCCTATCAGTACGGAAATTAAATTAAATATGTCTTGACGAACTTAAATTTTATTAGAAGGGTTTAATTTTCAAAGTTTTCCAGAGGTTGCAGGTTCGATTGCCGTGAATGGTAAACATTTGCATTCTTGATGCACTTCAATATTTGCATTGATGAAATATTTGAAAATATTTAGAAAAAAAAATATTGATTATTCGTGTGCTAGATCTCAAATTACTGCGAATACTTAATTTGGCTCTTAATAGCATTGGATAACAAAAACTGTTAACGCCTGATAGTCATCACAACCTAATATTATGTTGGTTTGTGTAGGCGCTTCGAAGTATGACAGTACTTAAAAATAACAGATTTTTTGAGAAAGGAAAAAAAAACTACCTACTATTGTGCACTTCCACTTGCTATTCTTATTTCAATACGAACGAATTGTGAACATTACTGTAATAAAACGAATATTTACATTAAAATCAATTATCTTCGCTACTTATCATCGTTTTATTGAGCGTCAAGGCTCCAGTGTCTTGAGAAAAGACAACAAAAACACAACATATTTAACAGCTTACCAACTAATAATTTACTCTGCATAATATTTTATGATTAAAATCGTAAATTTCCGCCGCTCGGCAAATGACTATATCTCATTCAAATGTTCATTTAAGTGAATATGTAATTCTTTATGAGAATAAAGTTTCTGAAACTCGAATTTAGAACACGTCATAAAAACTAACAAGCCTTCAGACCACATCACATCAAGAGCTTTTAATAGTCGGACATAAGCCTCTCCTTGGGAAGGAGGTCTTAGCCTACCATCCAACGCTGGCCAGACGGGTTCATCATCATCATCATCAGCCTATCGCAGTCCACTGCTGGACATAGGCCTCTCCCAGTGCACGCTACTTAGATCGATTTTTGGATTCTTCTTTTCTTAGACGGGTTGGTAAGTTACAAGTCTTAACAGTTACTAATTATTTGCTAAATAGTTAGCTAAATTTATTATATAATTATGTTACATCTAAATATTAAAAAGAAAGCAGGGCGCAGCAGAATTCACCCTTAAATCAAATACACTCGACTGGATGTACCTACGACAGAAAAGATCTTAAAATTTTTTAGGTCGCGTCCTTTACGATCAGCAAAGTGTCCCCTAGCCGATAGATCAATACATATGACACGTCCTTTTATGTAGCTGTCTGTCTGTTTTCATACAGATGTCAGTTGCCGCTCGACTTCGCTATTGCGAGGGTCAATCAAATTTTGTTACGATTATATTATTAAATTATTCCGAGTCTAACTTTTTTTGTGTCTGTGTTGCGGAACACTTTACAAAGACAGTTATGTTAAAATGACTGGGGAGCGTTATTACGAGTAATTAATATTACTCGTAATAACGCTATAATAATAAATACATAATAATACTAATGTATTCCAGTCCTAAAGTAACCAATAGCAGAATTATAATACAACACGATTGTTATTCTACAACACTCAATTTTTTCATCGGGATAATACTTATTTATTAAAAAATGGAAGGCTAATAAACCCATGAAAACTAAAAAAAAAATTGTGGTCATATAGAATATCCTCCTTAATTGATTTCACGGAGACGCTCTGAATTGTACTTTGTTTTCTTATCAATTTAAGGATCCTTTTTATTAGAAAAATGGTCTCAAGAGCGGTCTGTTAGTTAAAAAAGAGAGCAAAAGTCCGGAATCTTTGAGAGTTAAACACTTAAAAATAAACTACTCTGACTATAGAACGCTAACTACTTAAAATTATACGTTATCTACATCTCTATAGTATCTCTGCCTCTGCCGCTCCCCACAGGTGACACGAGGGTGTATCGAGGCCCTACCGCGGACCCGCAAATTGAGATAGTAAGTACAGACAACATAAAAAGTTTGAGCAAATCCAATTTATTAACACGTGAGAATGTTATTTGTTTAGAAATTGTGTTATGTTTGTTATATTCGTGCTACACAGTATATTTTTGAAACGAAGTTCCTTATCGCGCGTTGTGAAAGGGGGCTAGACGGAAAAAAAAAACACGAAAAGTTGTGACGACACTTTTTATTTTGAATTGTCACTTGTCAGTCATTCAGCGCCATCTATCGAATAGATAGGAAATCATTACTTTTCATCTCAGTAAAATTAAAATTTAAGTTCTTAGGTTGAGCAAAAAATATTGTATTCGACATCATTTCTCAAGGAGATTTTACCAATGTATAAATGGTTTTAATTAGAAATCAACTGAAAAATATGTAGGTAATAGCCGCTTTCATAGATTGCGTTGTAATTAAAATCGTGTCGAATCAGTTTTACTCGATCGTCATAACTTCGTTCCTATCGGGTGTCCCACGACATCACACGGTTTTTTTTACTTTTTACGTTTTTTTTTGTGTATTTCTCAGGCGGGGAACTGCCTTCCTCCGAGCCTTTTTCTTAAACTAGGTTGGGGTCGGCTTTTAAATCTACCACGATACGGCTGAACTTCGATTTTTTTAAAGCGGAGCGACTGCCACCAGACCTCCACAATCAAAGTACTAGGCGATATCGAAGTTCTATAGAAAAAACTGTTGACGGACTTTTTAGTAGCAACGACGACGAGCAAATGTGCTCTCCGAGGCTATCTCTGACGTGGACCTGATGGAAACTATTTAAAATTGATAATTCACGAGTGGAATTCAAAGACATACGGACAGACTCCTCCAGAATCTAGGGGGAGAGGGAATTTAAGGGCGGCAACTCACTCTGTGACTCTTGAGTTATAGGTGTTTATGAGCGCCGGTAGTCACTAACCATCAGGTAACCTATCTGCTCATTTGATCCCTAAGCCATAAAAAACTCAGATTCATATGAACTAATGAGCCGGAGGTCGGATGTAATTTATCTACAACATGATTGTTTTTATAAATAGGTTAGTGAATATCAGCAGCCTGATTACCATAGTACAGGTTTTTATAAGTTTAGTAGCAGACGGCGGATTATATCTATACTAATATTATAAAGCTGAAGAGTTTGTTTGTTTGTTTGAAAGCGCTAATCTCAGGAACTACTGGTCCGATTTGAAAAATTATTTCAGTGTTAGATAGCCCATTTATCGAGGAAGGCTATAGGCTATATATCATCACGCTAAGACCAATAGGAGCGGAGCACCAATGAAGAATGTTTCAAAAACGGAGAAAATTCATTACTATTGAGAGACGCAGACGAAGTTGCGCGGGTCAGCTAGTGAATGTATAACGCTCTTTCAAGTAATAAGGGATTTCTAAACACGGTGTCTCTTGTATTAATTGTTTTTATGTTAGAGGGGACAGACGAGCAGACGGATCACCTGATGGAAAGTGACCATCGCCGCCCATGAACGTCTGCAACTCAGGAGTCACAAACGCGTTGCCAGCCTCATTCTGGACGGCAGAATTCGATAGGCAAAACTGAAACTGATCAAGTGATAACAACAGCGCTTTAGTATTAAGAGGTGGAAGAGCATATTTATTCGTTTCGCAAAAGGTTATAACTTTAGGTAACATTCTGTACACCGATCGTTCATAATCTGCATTAACATACAGAATACTTTTTAGCATAGTAAAATTATTCTAAACGGCTGAAGTCATTTTCAGAGCGTAGTAATCCCTGCTAATATTATTAACGCGAAAGTAACTCTTTGTCTGTTACGCTTTCACGGCTAAACCTCTGAACCGATTTTAATAAAATTGGGCATGGATATGGAAGGAAGGTCCTTAATTAAGGCCCAAGGCTAATTTTTACCGCGGTAACCAACACACACGCGGGCGGAGTCACGGGCAAAGCTAGTACGAGTATAAATAGAGCATCATGACAGACATGGCGGGTGTAAAGCGAACGCAAAAATACACGTCTAACACATTTAATAATGTACTTTCAAAGTTATGATGTGGAATTTTTTCTGCTGTCTGTACATAGCTAGGTTCAGTAATGTGGTATATTAACCTAATTTGTGCGTTGTCTCCATCAATTTAGTACGGAAATAAGATTGTGGTTGTACATAAACATGTGTGTTGATAATGTTCTGGCATGTTCTGAATATGATATTATATTCTTCTTCTATTATTATTTTTCTCTTTATGTCATTAAATGTACATAATATAAATTACAGTTTTAAATATATTTATGTACAAAAAAAAAACAAAATGCATTTAAAAAATGTAAAATAGTGTCCCATCAGTTTCAGGTACAGGGACCAAGATATCGGTGGTTTGGATTCCAGAGACATAGAACAAGACATTTATAAAACTTAAGAAACGATATATAGGTATACGAACACAGCTTCTTTGAGTCTCTTTTTTATGGTAAAGGGGGCAAACGAGCAGACGGGTCACCTGATGGTAAGTGACTACCACCGCCCATGTACTCCTGTGACTCAATAATCACAAGTCAGATCATTTGGGATCCGATACTCTCACTCACTCGGTGAAAAGTATCGGAAGAATTGCTTAACCAGTGCTAAGCAGTTACAGAAAACCGGTGTTTTCTGTAAAGCCGTATATCACTCCAGTCGAGCCGGCACATTTGTGCTTCAACATGGCTCTCCCAAAAAATCTGAGGAGCCTCAGTCACATTTCTCATCTCAGATTAGCAGCATCGCTGACTTTAACTTTCTTGCAATATGAGTTTTACTTTCGCCCTCTCCCTTTGTCCTGATTAAAACGATTACATTCAGAAGGCAGGCGACCGTCCACAATAGGTACAGTCACTTTGGTTTTCTTCCAGAATAGATACAAAAACATCGTAAAAAGGCACTCACCTCCACGATCCTGTCGTTGACCTGTATTTTGCCGCAAAGATCTGAAGAACTTCCCTCACTGATACTCTTCACGAAGATACCACTCAGTTCCTCTGTGGAAAGAAAATTTATTTCATAATTATTGCTGAACCCACTTTGTTATATTGTATTAAACACCCCCTGTATTTTACGCCAGTTTAACAATTCCAGTTCGTGTGGTCCAATAGTCCAGTAGTCCGTGTGGTGGCGGATTAAAAATACGGAATGTCACCACCCCTATTCACCCCTTGGGTGTCGTACGAGCCGACTAAGGGGGCAAAATACGCAGGACAACGGCACTGCAAAGAGAAGGAAAACTTGAAACAAACCCTATATCAACCCAGATGGCGAATTGTTTGAGAGGGTTCTTTCTGCCCGCATCGTCCGGCACCTCTGCGAGGTGGGCCCCGATCTGTCGGACGCCCAATTTGGTTTTCGGGCGGGGCGTTCGACGGTCGACGCCGTGTTGCGCCTGAGGGCCGTGACCGAAGAGGCCGTGAGCTGTGGCGGCGTGCTGTTGGCGGTGTCACTGGACATCGCCAACGCATTCAATAGTCTGCCATTCAGCTGCATCAGGGAAGCACTCCACTATCATGGGGTGCCAAAGTACCTGAGGCGGCTAGTGGCAGACTACTTAGAGGGGCGTACCGTCGTGTACGAGGACCGAGAAGGTAATTTGAGGAGTCGGCCCATGTCGTGCGGTGTTCCACAGGGGTCTGTTCTTGGACCCCTCTTGTGGAACATAGGGTACGACTGGGCCCTTCGCGCCGATTTCCCCCCCGGGCTGGGTGTAATCTGTTACGCAGACGATACCCTCGTGACAGCCCGGGGGGCAAACTTCCAAGAGGCGGCGCGCCTGGCCACAGGGGGAGTCTCCCTGGTGGTCGGGCGCATTGAGGCGCTGGGCTTACGGGTGGCCCTAGATAAGACGGAGGCCCTGTTATTCCATGGGCCCCGTCGTGGTCCACCCCCTGGCGCCTCAATCGTGGTCAACTCGGTCCTCGTACCGGTTCGGGCCCAGATGAAATATCTGGGCCTGATCCTCGACGGGAGGTGGCTCTTCGACGAGCACTTCCGACAGCTTGCTCCAAAGCTGGTCGGCGCTGCGTCTGCCCTAGGGCGACTTTTGCCCAATATGGGTGGACCCAGCGTCGCGACAAGACGGCTGTACACGGGGGTTGTCCGGTCAATGGCACTGTACGGTGCACCGGTGTGGGCGGCGGCTCTGACCGCCCAGAATAGGGTACGCCTCTGGCGCCCTCAGAGGGTAATGGCGGTCAGAGCCATACGCGGTTACCGCACCGTTTCGACGGAGGTGGCATGCGCATTGGCCGGAACTCCCCCGTGGGATTTGGAGGCGGAAGTGCTCGCCGAAGTTTATCGGCGAGTGGCTGACTTCCGGGCGGAGAGCGGATTTCGCCCTCCGCCCGAGGATGTGCGCGAGTGGCGCGAAGCCGCTCGCCGAGCCACGATGGCTCGTTGGTCGTTCCGGCTGGAGACTCCACGCGCTGGCTTCGCCGCCGTGGAGGCTCTCCAGCCGGTCATCGCCGAGTGGGCAGGGCGGCAGCACGGGACCCTTTCCTTCCGACTGACGCAGGTGCTTTCCGGGCACGGTTGCTTCGGAAAGTACCTGCACACGGTCGCTAGGAGGGAACTGAGTCCCGCCTGCCACCACTGCGACTGCAGTGAGGACTCGGCCCAGCACACGCTGGCGGTCTGCCCCGCATGGGCGGCGCAGCGCCGGGCCCTCACTGCAGTCATCGGAGTGGATCTCTCGCTACCGGCCGTAGTACGCTCCATGGCCGGTAGCGACAGTTGTTTTACCGCGGTCGCAACCTTCTGCGAGGTAGTAATCTCGCGGAAGGAGGCGGCGGAGAGGGCCCGGGAGGACGACCTCCACTCGGACCCGATCCGCCGCCGGCGAACCGGGCGGCGGAGGCCCGCCTACCACAGCCTCATGCCGCCCTGAGTGTGGCCGCGGGTGGACGGGGTGGGTTTCCCCTCCACCCGCATTAGTTGGCCAGCCGCGAGGGGGCGGCGTCCGCGTGTGCCGGACGTCGCCTAAAGAGAGGAACATCTACATTGAGACGGAGCCCGCACCAGGAGCGGGCTGGCGCTAGGAGGGGTCCGGATGTCTTAACAACAGCTGTTCCCGGATCCCTCCTGTTACAGGCGCAGAGTGGCACACCGTGTGGTTTTAGTCGGTCCGAGTCCGACACACCACCCCGCCGCAAACCCCGGAGGGGTGACGGTCCGAGGGGATTTCCACACGTTAAAAAAAAAAAAAAAAAAAAGGGTTTGTTGAATGGCCAGCTTGGTATAGTGGGCCAAAACCTCCTTTCTAAGGAGAGGCCTATGTCCAGTAGTGGACTGTTACAGGCTGTTGATGATGATGATGATGAACAATTCCAAGACCAAACCTAAGACTTGTGTGGCAGAAAATTGTGTACTTTTGAATAATTGGATTTAGTCTTTTACTGTAAGTAAGGCTTGGCCTACCGAACTATTGTTTGCACTCCTCTATCCAGCCGTTTAAGCAATATCCTTTCCCTCTCATTGCCCTCCCTTTATACCTACTCTTTTTATATTGAACTCTCAATTTTCCCAGCTTATTCCTAAAGCACCATCTAATTATAGTCGGCAAAGTGGGTCCTAATACGCCTCTGTATAACCCTTCGGATAAAATAATTATTATTCTTCAATGTCAGACATACGTTCTATCTTCTGCTGACTACACGTTTTCTTAAAAACGCCTTAAAGATATTCAAGGAGGTTCCACCTTACTGAACATACAAAGGCCAAATTTAGGCTTTAATCTTTTAAATGGTCGTATCAAACCCCTCCCTCGGTATCTGAAAAGGTATCTTAATAGATTCCTCAGAAATTGTCTTTTTGTGCACATCGCTGTCTTACCAAAGCTAATATGTGGCGTTTTTATACTGTATTTTTATCCATTAAGATATATTTTATGACGATGAGTATGAAAACGAAGTTGTGTGCGTTTCTTGAGTTATATAATTAGGTCTTAAACCTTCTACAAAAATATAGTTTCAAAATCGTAAGTCTGGAATGACACAGAAATATAGTGCCAAGATAATAAATCTTGAATTAATAAATGTGTATTTTTGTTTGTTTGTTTCGCTAAAACTAAAACACGTTTAAAGAAAAGTTTCATTATTGATGTACAAACTACAATCATAGCGACTCGTCAAATCAAATCATAAACTTAGGCTAAAATCCTAGGGGTTTATAAGTAGGCACTCAAAAAGCTGTTTTTTTTTAATGAAAAAGTAATATATCCTCCTGAATATATCCTGTGTCACGGGGGACTTTACAAATATACATGAAACGGAAACAAAGAAAACCCAGACTCAAGACAACAATTTCTGGATCACACAAAGTGTTGTCCCATGTGGGGTAACCCGCAATACTCGGCGTAGTAGGCGACCGCTTAAACCACTACGCCATTCGTGCAGTCAAAGTTTATATCACATCTACTCTATCGTATCGGTGACCGCGTTCAGCTCACTGAAATCTTCACCATTCACAGCGCCGAACGCGGTCTCTGCGTTAAATTAGTAGATGTGAAATAAATCCGAACTAGAATCTCAGATCCGATTTAGGAAGTTCAATTATTTAATTGTCATTCATACTACATAGGCATACAAAGTTTCTTTTCGAATATTGATACAGGTTAAAATTTAGTTAAAAGATTTGTTTACAAGTAACAAATGAAGCTAATAAAAGCGTGATACAAATTTTTACTCTTGCGATTTATATTTGAATGAAGAAAAACTACTGTTTTCGAAAGATACCTTAAAGAAAAAGCCGTGTGGTGTCGTGGGACACCCGATAGGAACGAAGTTGTGACGATCGAGTAAAACTGATTTGACACGATTTTAATTACAACGCCATCTATGAAAGCGGCTATTACCTACATATTAAAAACAATTAAAACAATTTATACATTGGTAAAATCTCCTTGCGAAATGATTTCCGATCGATAGATGGCGCTGAATGTCTGACAAGATGACACGAAAATAAAGAGCAAAAAGCCAACATCATGTGGTATTCCAAGGCGGTCACCCATCCAAGTACTAACCACGCCCGATGTTGCTTAACTTCGGTGATCGGACGAGAACCGGTGTATTCAACATGGTATGGACGTTGGTGAACTTTAAAGCAAATTTAATGTATGGTATCCACAGTTAGACGTCAATTTATATTAATAAAAAAGTGTCGTTCCAAATTTTCGTACGAATTTTTTCCGTCTAGCCCCCTTTCACAACGCGCGGTAAGGAACTTCGTTCCAATAAGATAAAGGTAAAACCTTAACTCAGAAATCGGTAAAATCTACATCAGGTTTTTAGCAGGATTCTTTTCTATGGGTTGCGATGCAAACCTTAACCTTAAACCTGTCTGGTGACAGCCGACTGGTCTATGTTAGACCTTGCAATAGGGATATATATATATTTTTTTCTTTTTTAAAGACAACTCCTGCATTAGGAATAATAGTATATTCTGTGTCGCGGAGGACTTTACAAACATACATGAAACGGACACAAAGAATACCCAGACTCAGAACACAAAGTGTAGTTCCACACAAAGTGTAGTCCCATGTGGGGATCGGACCCACAGCACTTAGCGTAGTAGTAAGCGACGTGGCGACCGCTTAAACTACTACGCCATCCGTGCAGTCAGAAAATGTCATCAAGGTCATCTCATATCTGTTCTTCAAGAGTCTTAGTTTTATAAAATTATTATTGTTTTGTGTGCTATTGACGTTTAGAAAGCCTAGTCAGTTAAGATTATTTGAGTTTAAAAGCAAGCAAAAGTTAGTTGTTGCTTGTGCTTGACTGTAATATTCGCAGGCCCCAAGGCATTGTTCGCCTAATATCGTAAGTTTCTAAGTAATACATCAACATGGTTACTAAGTAATACATCCTTAAACAAGGTTAAACCACTTAAGAAAGCATTTAAAACCCAAATACTGCAAGTCAATTCAACTTAAATCCACTATTTACATGGAAACACAGCCACAAAGGTTTACCCAGCTACCCTCCTCACTTAGTTACCCTTCATATATCAACGCGATAAGGGTTCAAGTTTACTACTACTAATAATTTAGTTTAGGTACTAAAAATAAACTACTAAAAATTTAGTTTAGGTAAATCAAGACGATAAATTGGGATGCGATATTGTCTCTGTGCGAGTAGTAAGAGAGTTTGAGCTATCTATGCCTTATATTTAAAAACGGTAAAAAAAGTCTTCTGCAGATTTTGGAATCACGGAGTTCTTAAATTAAAAATAAACAGCTAATCGATCTTTAATTGTTTTTAATCGAGACGTTAATCAGGATATGTTTGCCGCTAAGATAAAGAAATATCATAGATGGATTATATTTTAGTTGAACAAATTTACCATCAACGTTGTTCGTTCCTCTAATGCCAACATTGCGTGTGATAAAATGAGATAGCAAGAGCCGATCGTGCACGTCTCGAAGCCGTGCGCGCCACCAACCGATGACAGCTATATTTGTTTGTTAACCAACTGGTTGATAGTGACGGCTAAAGAATTTTCTGAATTATTGGTTTTCTGTATATAATAAATCGGACTGTGCTTATCAGATCGTATTAATTATTTTAAATGGCGTGTACCGTTGCCGGCTGTTCAAGTCGATTGGGTGTTTTGACGGAGAATAATGAGAATGTATCATTCCATCGGTAAGTCATGCTCTTGATTTATGTACTTTTCGAAATTAAATCGTAAATACTGAAACGTTATATCATAATTAAAATCAATTATTGTTAGCTTAGAAATGTTTTTCACCTGAATTTAGCGCCTATGTTGTCTTGTTTTCATAAAATATTATTTTATTTACTTTATAGTGTTGTAGGTCCAAAATTCTTAATCCCAATATCGATAAAAAACTTTGGGGCTTTTTTATTTTATAAAAGCTGTGTTTTTACAACACCAAACTTTAAAAATAATAGAACCTTACCTACTTACGTTTCCGATTTTTGCAGATTTCCGGCTGACGTCGACTTGAAAAAATTATGGGTTAAAAATGTAAGGAAAGGAGATGAATGGAAGCCCACACAGTATACCAGGATCTGCTTTTTACATTTTGATAAATCTTGTTTTCGTGAGGGTTATGGACGAAAAACCCTACATTCGTACGCAGTACCAACAATATTTCCTAATCAACCATTATCGCGTCGACCAGTGAGTGCAAAACAATTATAATTAAAATAACGTTTAATCAAGGTGTAAGTAATTGGTGTTCATAATAACAACATGACTGTATGTATATTTTCAGAAATTACCTACAAAAAGAAAACTTATACCGAAATATGGCGAGACCTCTGCTGCGAGAAAAGACGAGCAACGGGTACGTCGATTTTTATATGCAATTACACTTCTTAAATTTATATACACATTATAGTTTTTTTTTTTTTTGCGTAGAAGCTTAACGTTTTCTATTCTCTTCCAGCTCCACGGCTCTCTTCCAAAAATATAAAATAAAAAAAATAAAAAAATATACAGAAAATATTGACGAAAACGCTATGACGAACTAAAGTGCTGCAAACTAATATAGTGTCTTAACAATTCACTGAATGTACAAAAGGCTACCGATAAAGTAAATGAATTTCAATATTACCTCATCATCGGCAAGCCCGTAACATCATAGGTATGTATCACGTCATGCAGTTCAAGCCGCCGTCTAAGTACAGTTATTAAAAACACAGCTTATAATTTTCATTACATTTCGCCTTGCCACTTGCCTTCGTTTAGGTGCGCCTTGTCGTTCTCCGCACCTCTGTCACTGCGGAGAAACTGTTGACAGTATCAGACATCACAGCCTTCTTGTACCAGAAGCGCTGGCCCTATATCTCAACATGCCAATATTCATGACATTATCCTTTGTGCTCTTGTTATCAGCGGTGTTCCAGCTGTACATGAACCCAATGGTCTCATACGAGGCGATGGAAGATGGGTAAGCCTTTTGAGTAAGACGCAACTTGCGTCGACACTCTCGCGCCATCATATCTTCGAGGCACAGCTGGTTTTGCCACCGCTGCTGCTACATCCGCAGGAAGCCTCAAATTTCGTAAATACCAAAACTTGGTAGGTAACTAAATTTTTGAATAGTCATCCTCTATATAAACAATCAGCTAAGCAACTGATCTACACTTATCGGGACCAGAAGGTCAGCCTTTTTCTATTATAGAGAATTAGCGTTGTCATTCAACGTGGCAATGATGCCAGTCTTCTGGAAACGCTGCCAGTAGGCGATGACGCGGAGTATTTTTTTGACGCTTTATTGTAAATATTTTAATTTTATTATATTAGTTATTTTAAGTCATATATAAAAGTCTGTTAATAATTATGTAATCTAAATACAAAATATAAAAACTTTCTTGTTATTAACCGTATCAAGTATAAAATGCGAAAAATTATGGGTAAAACCAGTAGTCTACATTTTTAACTACTCGATTAAAAACGTAGTATCGTAGGCCTTACATTTATAAATTCCACACGTAAAAAGTATAGGTATTAACTAGTACATAAATATAAGTACAGAATTACATATCATAGTCATATTAAAAATTCAATGTATAACTAAATAATGTGATCGTGTATGTATGCACTATTTTATCGATATAAATTAAACACTTCACTGGCACAGCACTACTGAACAAATATCAATTGATAATATTGTACTGTCAATTTGGAGACATTTTATGTTTCGAACCACTAGAGAAATGATCACTATCTCTTTCTGGCTTACGCAACAATCTGTTAGTATGAAAAAAGACAACAATAGCTTTTTCGAGCTTGCTTAAAATAATCCATCTAGGTATTTCTTTATCTTAGGTTTGCCGTGATCATGAGCGATACAATTCCTTCCTAATGTCAGGCAACTAAAAAAGGTTTTTTACCTTACAAAAATGATTGAGATCTAGCCTAGATTGAAACCCCTTATGCAATAGATCTTTGATAGATTTGTGCAAGTGTGTATATTGTTGTCACCACTATTGGTGTAAAGTTAAATTCTCTACATAACAGTAATTATGATGTATTTTCAGCAGGACCAGTGGCGTACCACCACCAGTAAAACTAGTCATAATAAACAGTATTTTTACCTTTTTATTAAACAGCAAAAAAGTTATCTTTTACAGTTGATAAATATTTATAAATTGTTACTGAAAACTACTAAAATATACCATTTTTTAATTGTTTTCGTTCTAAATTTATTTCTATCTGTTTTGAATTTTCTTCCAGACCAACACGAATTTCTCCTCAGGATCAATTGATAAATAGTTTTTTTTAATGGTATAAGGGGGCAAACGAGCAGACGGTTCACTTGATGGTAAGCAACTACCTGGTAACATAGAAATTAAATTTATCGAAATCAGTAATTTTCAACTCCCAACGTTGTAAATCGTCCTGACTAAACGGGATCAAACTCGAAACATAAGTAAGGGCTTTAATTTCATCCTACCCTCAACTATATTAGAAAAGTTTGGAACACGTGACTTTGTTCTTTAGGTCGTACCCGCGGCCATATTGTTTATAGATACTTGTGTACACCCGGCTACAAAAGTATTACTTATTGTTGGGAAAGAATTTAGGTTTTTTGTTTTCTCATTGAAATTATGAGTGATATTAAGAGTCACAAGTGCCTGCCCCCCTTGAGTATACCCTCCCCCAGAATGGAGAAAGATTTGGCCTTCGGTAACCTTATTCACTCAGTGAAAAACAAAGAAAGAAATTGCTTAACAGAGGTTTTTTGGTAGGCCGTAGTATTAATCCGGTCGAGCTGGTCAGAGCATGACTTTCCCACAGTAAAAACAGGTTACCCATCCAAGCCCCAATAACTTTGAAAACAGGTCTTAGCTTAAACTTATCATCATGATGATAAAAATCCTTTGATGATCAACTGCTGCACATATGCTTTTTCTTAGAAAGGAGGTTTAGGCCTACTTTTGTTTGCTTCAAGTTTTCCTTCTCTTTGCAGCTTAAACTCATTTTCCCTTAAATCCCAAGTATTTAACTAATCACATGAATTCGAAAAAAAACCTTTCCATTATTAAATACCGTCTTTATATTATTATACCATTTGCGAGTCCTTTGTACCTTTGCTTAAAGATATTTCGTGCATCAAGGAATGTAATTTGATATATATTTGGCTTTATATTAGTAAGCTTAGCAAATGATTCAAGTGGTCTCTTAGGTAGTTAAAGTTAAAATCATATAATAGTAATAAGCTTGTAAATTGTTTATTTTATATATTATTATATTTTATTCTTTGTTTTATATTTGTTCAATAAAGTGTTAAAATCACATTGATGTTTTTTCTAATTTTGGATTTACATAGTGTTACTCCATTAAGCATGTTATGACGCCTTAAAATGTTGCGCTTTAATCATAATATAATAGATGCATGCTTTAGATTTCAGTAAATAATGTTACAACTACTGGCTGTCCAATAAATTAATTAATAAAAAAATAACGTTGTACAGCAAGATGTTGTTTTAAATTTTTTGTATCATAAATTTAAAAGATTTGTAGAACTGCCTTAAAAACTCTCATTTTAAGTTAAGTTATAATTCCCAATCTATAAAAAAACAGTTCTTGAAGCCATTTCTATAAAATTTTCTTTCTTTTTAACTTCAATCGAAGTTTGTTGAATCAAATGCAAATGAAATTGGTTTTCAGTATCACGGGATCGCATTGGCAGCTCTGAAATAAAAAGCACTGAACTTTCACTGACTTTATTTTCATTAAAGAGATCCCGCTTTACTCTAAGCTCCAAATCCTTTGCATTGAAAATTTATTTTGTCAAATCCAAATTATAAAAGATAAACGGATACACATTTCAGGGATGCCCGAATACTTTAGGACCCAACGGAGGACCTTGGTGGACCCAAGGGGAGAAGTAACCTTTGTCGTCGGTGTTGGTAAAAACGGCTGGACCAATTTTAGATATTTTTAGTACAGTATCAATAAGAACACAGACTGAGAATACAAATAATTGATTCACTGGAAATCGAACTGACAACACTTAGAGGGCAGGTAACCTTAAAACTATTTCACTAAACGTCTCACATTAATGTTATCGTACATCTGCCTATTTTTGGGAATTCTCACCTCACTCATGAAATGGCATTGCTAAACTAGGATTCCACAAATATCTGCCTACAGCGGTTCGTCGAGTAACGGGCGGAGGGTTAAAACTTTTTGTTTATAACTTCAGTAGGTTACACCTACATCGGTGGTCGTTCTCTTTACCGTGGGATCCTTGATGCATATATGAGGCGCAAATGAGCTGACTAGACCAGAATGAAAGCTTCACAGAAAACCGGTGTTACATATTTCTTTCGTTCACTGAGTGAGTGAGGTTACCGGAGCTCAAAGCACTTCGTCCCTCTAATACTGGGAGAATGACTGAAAAGAATGTACTTTTTGAGATGGGGAAAAACCGTTGAACTCGCTACACTGTTACCGTTACCGACACCTCTGTATATAAGTATCTACAAACATTGTCCCCGTTTACACGAGAGTTGAGATCGGCTTGAAATACATGGATAATATAAATATATACGACTATAACATAAACATATATTGTGTATAAACATACAACATACATACGACATATTAATGTCGAAAGTTTTTGAATTGAAAGAAACAAAAAAAAATACTGTTTTGATGAAAAAAATCTAGTTTTCACTTCTATCGGCAGTCCCGGAGTGCCACTGAGTTTTTTTACGTGATAACTTGCAGTTTCTCGCTAACATTAAGTCTGTCACACATCACATCACATCAACAGCCTTTGATAGTCCACTGTTGGACATAGGCCTCTTTTTAGAAAGGAGAGGCCTACGTCCAGCAGTGTATGCCTGTAGTGCATAAATAAAGAGCCTCCGTACCAATATATTAGACGACAGCTATAAATGTCTGCGTTTATTATAGAAGTGGCTGAAATATTTCATGCAGAATAACAGGTTGTCAAAACTTACATCTAAAGTTTTGGAATCCCCAGAAGACTAATATTTAAAAATTATTGAAGGGTTTTTAGAACTTGAGTTGAAGTAGGAGAGTCATGCTTCAGCACAAATGGGTCGGCTGGACAGGAGTGCTAGCATTGTCTTACAAAAAAACCTGTGTTACGCAATTCTTTGTTTGCTTTTCACCAAGAGAATGAGATTATTTTACTTATTTATTAAAACTTCCTGCAAACATATATATATATATTGTGTGTATGTATATATATATATATTAGACTTGCAACGAATATTCGGTTACTATTCGGTATTCGGCCTATTCGGCTGCTTTTATTATATTCGGCCGAATACCGAATATCTACATATTATACGGCCGAATAATAATAATAATAATAAACCTTTATTAATTCTTGTTTTACAATAGTTGGTAAATATAATATTACAGTAAACACAAATTTGGTTTTAGTAGTAAGTTAGCTTAAATTAGGTTAGTAATAGAAGTATGTGTTTAAAATATTTATAAATTAACAGGAATCCCGGTTTGGGTGAAGGCCTCCTCCAAAGATGTCCATTTTTGTCGATCTTGTGCTACGGAGCGCCAGTTTATGCCAGCTACTCTTTTCAGATCGTCTTCCCAGCGGGCTAAGGGTCTCCCCTTCCCCCTCTTGCCTGGTGGTCCTTTCCACTGTGTAACTCGTGTAGTCCACCTTCCGTCAGACATTCTTGCTACATGGCCAGCCCAGTGCCATTTCATTTTTAGAGCAAAGGTCAAAGCGTTTGTGACTTTAGTGATGTCTCTTATCTTTGTGTGTCTTATTTTGTCCATTCTCTTTATGTTTAGCATACTTCGCTCTAAACCTCTTTGACATGTATTAATTTTGTTGATAACTTGTGTAGAGAATTTCCAGGTCTGGCTTCCATAAGTTAAGCTTGGTAGTAGACATGAGTTCATAACTTTAGCTTTGAGAGTTATTGGTAGGTTATTTTTAAATATTTCTTTTAAGCTCCAGTATTTATTCCAGGTTTGTTGAACCCTTCTCTCTATTTCTATGGTGTTGCTGTTTTTCTCGAAACTTATTCTTTTCCCCAGGTAGATATAATTTTCCACATATTCTAAGGGGTTACCGTTAATAGTAATAGGTCTTATTCGTGTATTAGTCATTGTCTTAGTCTTCGTTAGATTCATTTCCAATCCAACTTTCGCACTCGCTTGATGTAGAGATTTTATCATGTTTTCCATCTCGTTGGCTGTCTCTGATAGAAGAATCAGGTCATCAGCAAACCTCAGATGACTTAGGTAGGCGCCTTTTATGTAGAGTCCTGTTTTACTCCAATTCAACTTTTGAATGATGTTTTCGAGGATGGCTATGAAAATAGTGGGTGAGAGCGGGTCCCCTTGTCTTACGCCTTTTTCTATATGGAAGGCGGGGCCTGAGGTTTCGAGCCTGATTCTTCCTTTGTTGTTATTGTATATACTTTTAATCACATTTATGTATTTATTTGGCACTTCTTGTTCTTTTAAACTTTCCCATATACTTGTATGTGTGACCGAATCGAAGGCTTTTTGGTAATCAATAAAAGTGATGTAAAGAGGTCTTTGGAACTCATGATATCTCTCTATAATTAACTCGATGGTGTGGATGTGGTCGATAGTAGAGTACCCTTTCCTGAAGCCTGCTTGTTCTACAGGTTGTTTTGCTTCTATTATCGGGCTTATTCTACTATTTATAATCGATGAAAAAAGTTTGTATATATTTGGTAACAAACTAATTGGTCTATAGTTGCTAATATTTTTTGGATCGCCCTTTTTATATATAAGTATGATATCTGCTTCTGACCATTCTATGGGCGTTACAGAACTTAAAAGTATAGAGTTAAACAGCTCAGTTAGTGGTACTGCTAAAATTTGGTGGGCATATTTAAGTGATTCGTTTGTGACATTGTCAGAACCCGGGCTTTTTTCGAATTTCAGTTTATTTATTGAGTTCATTACTTCGGTTTCTTGGATTGGTTGTATAGGGTGACAGTCTACTGTTTCTATTTCAAGTTTATTGGTGGTTAGTCGTCTTTTGTCTGTATAGAGTTTCTTGTAGAATTTAGTTGCTGTTCTGACAATATCCGTTCGGTTATAGAGGTCTCTATTAAGGGTTTTCAGTTCTTCTATCCAAGAACGGTTTGTTCTGAGTTCTTTGTATGCTCTTTTTGAGCTACCGTAAAGCTGGAGGTTTTTCTCTATTGTTTCTTGTCTATATTTTGCGTAGTCTCTCTTCATTTTTCAATGAGCGTGTTTTATTTTTAGTTTTTTGTAGTTCTTGTCTTCTTTTTAATAGTTTTAGTGTGCGTTCTTGTAGTATTTTATGGTTTTTATTGTTTTCTATATTTGTTTTTGCAAGGCTCAAGCTTTGTTGGATGGCCTTTTTTATTTTTTCGTAGGAGATTTGCACCGGATTGTTCTCTTGGTCGACTGGTTGATTTGATGGCTCCAAAAGAAAGCTTGATAGGTTTTCTTTGTATTTTGTTATTTCATCTTTGTTTTTGAGTTGACTTATTTTATTATTTGTGAACTTGGACCTATTTTTCTTCTGCGTGGTAAGCTTAATTTTACACCTAACAGGACGGTGGTCTGATGTGTAGTTTAGATTCAAAACTTCTATATTTTCGAATAGTTTTGGGTGATTTGAGAGGATGTAATCGATCTCGTTTTTGTACTGGCCGTTTGGTGACCGCCAAGTCCATCTGCGGTTTTGTTTTTTCTTGAAACAGGTGTTTATAATTGTTAGCTCATGTTCTAGCGCGAAGTTAACAAGTCTCTGACCTCTATTGTTTCTTTCTCCATTTCCGTATTGTTTCATAACCAGATATTCGTTTTCTTTGGGGGGTCCAACTTTTGCATTGAAGTCTCCCATTAGAATGGTGTGTGTATGTGCTGTTTCTAAGGTCTTTTCTATGGTTTTATAGAATTCGTCGATTTCGTGTTCGTTTGCTGCTTCTGTAGGTGCGTATACTTGTATTATTGTTATCTTGTTACCTGAAAAATTCATGTTGAGAGTTGCTACTCGTTCTGTTGTTCCTATAAAGCTCTCTATATTCTTTTTCCGTGACTTTCTTTCATTCTTCTAGTTCTAATAGTCGGTCGTATGACGACAGGGTTCTGACATTGTAAGTTATAATGTTTAAGGTTGAATTTGAGTTTGGGTTTTGTACCTTTGGAGGGTTTTGGTCGTAATCTTCCACGGTGACCAGCCGGGTTGGGAGATTTTTTGTGGTTTTTATTGAAGTTTGCTTTTGTGTGGTATCTGGGTGAAGAAGAGAGGGGGTTAGTTGCTATGCATTTTTAATCGTAGTATTTTTATTTGTCAGGAAGTTCAACATGCTTGGTTTTATAACTGCTTCGGTGACACTGTTTGACCTTGTCACCTTAATTTTTGAGCCAGACTGTTGTTGTTTATTCTTTTTTGTTTTATTTCCTTGGATATGAATGTTTTCAGGTGATATTGAGAGATTTCTCTTGTGTTCTGTGTTCCTGTTTTTGTCTAGTATTATAAGTTTATCGTATTTTATTATGGCAGTGTTTCCCTTTTCTCTTTCAATCTTTATTTGCTCTTGTAATTCTTTTCTTTTAATTAAAATGTCCCGCGGATAGTCTTCCTTTATGTAGTATGTTGTGTCTTTCAGTGCAATTTTTTGTTTAAATATATCGATTTTTAATCCTAGGTTAGAAAAAGTGACAACGATTGGTCTAGGTCTTTCTCCTTTTTTTCCAATTCTCTTTATTTCTTGTATGTCTCTTCGTTCAATGTTTAAATCAAAATATTTTTTGATAAATTCAACCAGTTTATTTTCCAAGTTTGAGTATGATATCTCTTTCTCTTCTATTCCGAAGAATACAATGTTTCTTTGTCTTGCTTGTTTTTCCAAGAAATAAAGACGTTTTTCTTGATTTTCTACTTTTATTTGGAGGTTGTTATATTTTTCTTCTAATGTTCTAAATTTTTCTTCCATAATGTTATTTATATTTTGTGTTACCTGTTCTGTCACTTTTTCTCCACTTTTTTGTATGGCGACTTTTTTTTCATTCAACTCTTTTTGAATGTGACGAAGTGCATTCATAATGTCCTCCATGGTTTGTTTAAACTATTTGTTTCTTCCAAGTGGTGTTCTCTGTTGGTTTTCGTTGAAGTATTTGTTGTGTTGTTTGTAATATTTAATTTATCTATGAAGTTTCGTTGACTGTAGAACGTAGTACAGTCAAGTTTCAACAGATGGCGCTGGTTTCAATTAATTTTTTGATAATTGCCTAGTCATCTAGTTGAGATTTAGGTTATTTTCTTCTGGTATTTGTATATAGTTCCCAAAGAGTTCACTAAAATTCGCACATTGTCACTTCTTAACGGGATTTAGTCGATTTAGGTAGTAATTTTTCGTAATTATTGTCCATTTATCCCTGTAACTGGTGGCTTCACTATTACTGTTTATTGTTTATTATTAGTATTCGGCCGAATACCGAATACTTAAATAATTTATTTGTCATTGAGAAATAATTGGTAAAATAAAAAATTAAAAACGATTGATTACGTATATATTCATATTTTTATTTCTGTTATAATCATTTAAGTAGTCATTGGTGCATAACACAGGTACATAATCATCTTCTGAATTGGAAAAATGGAGGATTCTATGTATTTGAATTATTGTGGTAATCAAAATTTACAAGGGTAAGGTTCTCATTTCTTTTATGATCATTTATTAAATAGTCATTGGTACATAAAACAGGTACATAATTTAATTCACGTCTGTACAAGTTTTTGGCGCTAAAATCCAGCCGAATACTTTTGCCTAATATTCGGCTATTCGGTCAGGGGCCTCGCCGAATATTCGGTATTCGGTATACTGCCGAATATACTATTCGTTGCAAGTCTAATATATATATATTATGTTTATGTATGTATGTATGTTTGTGTATTTATCTATGTGTAATGTAAACAGATGTTTATTTGTGTATGAATGCTTTTGCTTATATTTTTAAATATTCACGTGATAATGCGTTACGTGTATCTAAACTACCCAACTTTTTCAATATCTAATATCCGTATTAAGGTTTTCGGTAAGAGATCGCCGCGAGCGATAAGACCACCGGTTGTTACGTCTATATATTTGTAAGTTTCTTATGTGTTAACTGTAAACAATAAAGATTAAATAAAAATAAGGAGGAATTTATGCCACAGGCATTTTCTTTCAGTCAAACCTTTGGGTGTTGCAAAGCTGAGCGTGTCAGGTGTATATTTGGGACAGGACAGTAATATTTCATAATAATATTTTCACACACGGCGGTCTGATCCCGAACTAGGCAGAGCCTGTACTATGGTAACCAGACTGCTGATAAACATACTTATATATTTCTAAATACACACATATTATAGATAAAGTACACCCAGACACATAAGAAATGAACGTGCTCATCTCACAATTACTTATCATGGATGGGAATCGAACCCACAACGTCTGACGTAGCAGCCAGGGTCACTAACCACTAGACCAGCAGGCCCGTCATAGCTGAATTGAAGAATGTTACAAAAGGAGAAAAAAATCTATAGAAATATAGGTACTAGGTATACATACATATAGTTTGTACATATAAATATCAAACTATAATATTTATACGTATATAATACATGGATAATAAAGAGACTATTAAAGTGTTATTCTTATAACTCCGTCAACAAGTCTCTATATACATAATAATATATTGATAACCGAAGACCAAACCCCTCCTCCCACTGATTCTGCAAGGGAAGGCTCAAAGTGCGGCAACGCACTTGTGACTCGTTAGTTGCAGGTGTCTATGGCTATTTACCATCAGGTGACCACTCTGCTTGTTTGCCCTCCTATGCCATAAAAAATACTTCAAATGTGGTGGAAAGCTTTACCGCGTCGCTTTAACAAGACTGTAAGAGGGTATATACAAAGGGTTATCTTACCTCTTTCGCCTCATCTATTTTTTTTCTTATTTATTTATAACTTGAACCACTTGACAGAGTAGGTTTACACAAAACTAGCTTTTGCCCGCGGTCCCACCCGTGTTTATGTCCGTTATCGCGGTAAAAATTGTAGTACTCACTAATAATGTAGCTATCCATTAGTGAGAGATTTTTTTAAATCGGATGGCAGTATTTAAAGAAACCACATTGATAATTACATTTTAAATGAACTAGGGAGTTTGTTTGTTTGATACGCTTTCACGCCTAAACCATCAACCCAATTTCAAAAATTCTTAAACCAATGGAAAGCTACGTTATCAGCGAATGAAATAAGCTACTTTTTACAGCGATAACAAACACACAGAGATGGAGCCGCGTGTATGTTCAGGGTCGCCTAAACTGTAACTCGAGACGACTGAAAGTCCGAATCAACTAACATTAAATCACTAAACCAAATCAATAGAACACACATAAATTTAAGTCGGAGCAATATTGGTGCTAATTCTGTTGTTCGAAAACTCTCTAAACTAAACTAAAAATCACTAAAAGTTTGTTTAGTTCTGTCAAACAACGTTTCCTATTCTGAAAATGTAATATTCGACAGGACAATTTTTTTTAAATGTGATTTTTAGTATAGTTTAGAGAGTTTTCGAACATTAGCACCATTGCTTTCAAAAGCGCCGACTTAAATTGCTATACTCAATAATTTCCCCAAGAAACCCGCTCAATGATCCAAGTTCCTGCTTCAGGTGGAACTAATTAAAACTGTTGAAAGTTCCAGAGCATTTCAAAGTCCGTAGTCTGTGGAGTAAGGTTCTTTTGCGAGTTTATTAGCTATGCTCTGGAAGTTGAGCGCACCTGCTAACCGGGACGGTGTTGGATTAAGACATTGTTTCTGTTTTTGGAGTCGATTCGAATACTTCTGGGTTGGTTTATGCAAATTCAGAATTTTATATTTTTATGGCGTTTAAAATACAAATTACTTTTATCCAGCACGGACAACAGTTTCTTTTTGTTTTTATACCAACAAACATGCAAACAAGCTTTGACAGCTTTGACTTTAAAAAGCACCCAAGCTTTCTTTTTCAAATTTATTAAAATTTGTTTTCTATTTTTTAGTTTGATTTTCTATAAAAAGCGTGTTTTTTAGTTTTTTTAAACTATTATTTTTATTTTTTATTTTAAATTAGTGTATTGTCATCGGTCTCGATGTATGTCCAAGTTTGAACGAATTCTGACCGTTTAAAGTCAGTCAAAATTACGCCCAAAGGAGTCGGTTAAAAACAAAAGCTAATAAAAAAGCGTGTATAAATCATTATTATTTACTGCAAACTCGGTCATAAATGGTCAGAGCAAAATAACAATATTGATATTTCTCTCCCACTTTTTGACTAGGTCACCTTGCTTTTTATTGTTAGCACTTATAATCAGACAGGGTTTATACTCCATCAAAATGAAAATAAAAACGTTATGCTAGCTAGCTAAGCTATAATTCAGAAATAGCAATACCGGACAACAGATAGCTTTATATTTCTCATTTTCATTTCTTTTCACTATATTTTGCGAGTACTTTAAAAACCACAAACTTTTTTATCGTACCGTAAAATTGTACGAAATATGTTAACAGAAAAATATATTTTTTGTGCCAAAGATTAATGATGAACAACAGTACAATAGTCGTATCCTAGAGTGGCGAAAATAGCCCGTATCGTCTATTCAGAAGCCTTCGTCTGGAATATATATAGTACCTTATATGTACATGTCTGTCTCGTTAAATTTTCAAGCTAGAATATTACTTACGCACTTAAAATGTCTGAGAAAAATATGTAGTCTCTAAGAACTAAGAAAAGGAATTCTAGAAAAAAGTTGTTTGTGCTTCACTTACAATACACTGTCCTGAATTGTGAAACTGCTGGTTACATAAAGGAGGTATATATTTCATCGTAAGGCATTACAAAAGAGGTTGATCACCGTAGACAAATCTCACAGCGGTCCAGGAGTGACGTCATACAATGAAAGGGTTGATTGATGCTGACGGCTGGATGGATCAGTTACCATCGATAAATGTACGTATTTAGTACATAAGTATGTTTAAAACAATAGGATCACGGTACATGGCCTGTCTAGTTTAGGACTAGCTGTGTGTGCGGCTATTATAAAACAACATCTATCCAGTTAGCGGTTTTTTGGTAAATTATGGGCGAATAGAACAAAGGCCTAAATAATATATTTTAGATAACATGATGGTAACAAATGGACTTAATGTTAGCTGTAGTAAGCATCCTGCCTTTGGAGCTTCATTGATTGACGCATCATGGAAACTCCCATCTATTAAAGAAAAATCTGAAGAAATCGTTGGCAGTGCCAATACTGTTAAACAATGTTTTGATATTTAGGAGCTTCTGCGTAATTTAGTAAATTGTTTTCTGATAAAATTTTATTTTAATAAGCTAATTTACTAATTTATTTATTTATTTAGCTAATTTATTTTTATGGGAGAGGCCTATGTATAGCAGTGGACTGCGATAGGCTGATGATGATGATGAAGCTAATTTAAAAAAAAACCACTAGGACTGCTCGAAAATGTACACATACTTAAAACCCACCTCCCAAGCCGAAATCCATTAGGCCTTTAGAGTACACTCGATAACCATAACATTGCTTCTAGCGTAGTCGATAAAAAGGGTGCAATTTAATTCAATTCAAATTAAACAGTCGAAATTAAACCAATAACTTTCAAAAGCGCCTACACTACCAAAACTGAGAACCTAGCTCGCTCGACACATTTACATTTCATGCAATTTCGTATGCAGCCTTTAAATATACAAAGCATGATAAATGGTTTTACTTTCTACATTTGAGTCACTGCAGTGTAAATTTTAACGTCATATGAAATGGATGATATTTACCTAACATCTGATGGACAACTCAGCACCGCGCGCCCTGTCTGGTTATATCCCTGCTACATATTTCCGTCCCTTTTCACTATCACTCACACAGATAGCAGAAAAGCGGAAAGAACGGTGTTCATCATCATCATCATCATCAGCCTATCGCAGTCCACTTCTGGACATAGGCCTCTCCCATTGCACGCCACTTAGAACGGTGTTACTCATCAAAAATCACCACCTTGTAGTATATTTACTTAATAATATTATTTTAAACCTCCTTTCTAAGGAGAGGCCTATGTCCAGCAATGGACTATTAAAGGCTGTTGATGTGATGTGATGTGAATATTATTTTCATTCAGTTATTGCAGTTAGAACGCTACAAATATTTGTATTTTAACGCTTAAGTTAACAAAATTTTTGAAAAGGTTCATACTCTAGCTGTAGATAGCGCAGTGGATAAGGTTCCATAGTTTCCTTGAATATTTCATTAAAATAACATGGCCTCAGACAAATTAAAACTATAAGAGTACAGCGATTAATAATGTAGAGCTTGAGTGTTATGCCAATCGGTATTAGGGACAGTATAGTACATAATACATGACACGTTTTCAAGCATTTTTGTACCTGTATATTAAAAACACAACCCTGATATTGTTGTCAACATGTTTCTCAAGACCCTTTTTCAGGAATGCGGGTAGGTATCAATTGAAATAACAATAAATACATAAATCCCAGTTAAGCTAAAAAATCAAGCATTTTATTTAACGTAATCAAAAGATACAACCATTTGGGTTTTAACATGTATAACGCTGTTAATATTTAAAACCATGAGTCACTGAGTTAAGTATGTTTTATCTCAAGAAAGATAATAACGCTGTATTTTTACGATTCGGGGACTAATTTAGTAGGGAATTGCATTTAGCAAAAACTGATAAAAAAGGACAATCAAATCTGGTACTGCCCGATCCCAAACCTCCTTAAGAATGTAATCGTTTCCTGACTGAACAAATTAAGGAGTTAAATTAAGCTGAGGAATATCGAAAAAAACGAGAGAATAGACGAGAACAGAAACACCAACTAGCCTATTGGCTCTCTACACATTAATCAATTTCAAATGTTTTGTGTTTATATCAATAACTAATAGAATTTGAAGTGTAACTTTCGATACCATGTTCATCATCATCATCAACAGCCTTTACTAGTCCATTGCTGGACATACGACTCTCCTCAGGTAGGATGTTTTGGCCTACTATACCACGATACCATGATAGGCCAACATTTATACTGAAACCCTGTAAAAACGGTTACAAAAACGTAAAATTTTAGAAACATTGGCTCTCTGCTCATCTATCCAAAAAATCCATGAACTTTAAGTATTCCAAGTTATAGATTTACCTCAACTTTTTACACTAGGGTCATATTTACAAAAAAGCTAAAGATTTAATTAAATTTAAAAGATAATTACTAATGTGAAACATAGGCATAATTAAATCGAATAAAAATGTGTATGTAACCCATGTGTAAAATGCATAATCGTCGAGTCATTTATCATCATGTTGAGTTTTGAATTCGTTATCAGTGACAGAAGTATCTGAAAACCACTTATAACGAGTCACAATTGCCAGAAAATAAACCAGCAATCTGATATAATTTGAGCCTATCTGTCATCATAAATTTCATTGTCAAACCAGACCTACATTACGGTAAGGGAAGCTTCAAAGCTAAGCAGGGAGGTCCACCTTAAATGTCAACTAGTCTATAGAATTCTGCACTTCTAAATGAAATTAAAAGATAAAAAATGTGCTCATACATTTGTTAATCATAATTATTCTTAATTAACATGGGTTACCAAAAATTTACCTTGTTCGCAAACATAGCCAGCTACTGTGATGCCCAGTCCGAGCGCAGAGTCCTTGTTCAGCTGGACATCGTAACTCAAAGTTTCCGGCTCTCCAGTGCCGCGTACTGCCATGTCGAGTGGTAACCTGTACATAATGTTTCATGGTTACTATATCTTAGTACAGCTGAGCTATCAAACGCGGCGCTTCTAGCTGTTGACACTTATATTAGTAGGAATAGTATTTTTTTTTTCGGTTGATTAGGGTATTCATCCAGAATAATAATATATACTAATAATATTCTACCACATTCACACAACGCTCTCTAGTCCCAAACTAAGCAGAGCTTGTACTATGGGTACTAGACAACTGATATAAGTATAAATATACTTTTTTTTTGTAAATACATACATATTATACATAGACAGTATAAATTATACATGTTAGATGCGATGTTTTGTGAGGATTATTATAGTATGTATGTATTTTTTCCGTGTGGTGACGGATCAAGAATACGGAGTGTCACCACTCCTATTCATTCCGTGGGTGTCGTCATAGTCGGCACTATTCAGGACAATAGGCCTGTAAAGAAGGGGAAAACTTGACATAAGCCCGACTTAAAACCCGTAACCCGTGTGCTATCACCTTCACTGTTTTTTCTGCATATCAATGACATAATGCAAACTAGTAGCATCCATTGCTATGCAGATGACAGTTCGGAAGATGCCCTTCACAGCGACCGCCCCGATAGTTCTCGGGAAAACATCATCGTGAGTCAAAAGAAACTTGTTTCTGAAATTGAAACTTCCTTAGGTTTTAGATTGGGGCCTAAATTTAGCTCACTCTAACTCAAAAAAAAACCGAGGTACGAGTCGAACTCGTGCGCCGAGGGTTCCGTACCTACCCAGATTTTACGTAGATTTTCGGAAAAAGTTGTAAGAACTAAAATTTATTTAATTTTCAACTTTTTTTGTTTTTTGGAATTATTCCTTTATTTGTGCTGTAAGACGTTTCTTTTTGGTAAATTTCGTGATTCTAGGTCAACGGGAACTACCAAATAGGTTTTCGACCCAAAACCTGTAGGGTACTTCCGGTTGACCTAGAATTGTCAATTTTGGTTAAAAGCAAGGTCTTGCAGCACAAGTAAAGAAAAAATTCTGAAAAATAAAAAAAGTTGAAAATTAAGGTAAATTTTGGTACTTACAAGTTTTCGCGAAAATCGAAATTTGCCAATATCTTTGTATCGTGTTGACTCAGGACCTTGATTTGTATACACCTAATAGGAACATAGACCTCAGCGTTTGGTATAAATTTCAATTTGCTAGGTCTACCGGTTCCTGAGAAAATCGGCGGTGACACACGGACAGACGGACAAGAAAGTGATCTTATAAGGGTTCCTTTTTTACCCTTTGAGGTACGGAACCCTAAAAAGGTTCGTTGCTTGCGCGTTCACCGCTAAGAAGATATTATTTGTATACACGGATGAAATTAATAACTGGGATAGATTCTGCCGTGTCGCTTAGCAGTTTCATGCATGGATGACGCAGTACGCCAATGTCTGAATATACTCTTTGTGTGATATACAAAGTGTAGTTGAGTCCGAGTGTTCTTTGAGTCCGTTTCATGTATGTTCAAAAAGGCCGCCGCGACACCGGATACATTCCTAGTCAGGGTGCTTTATATTTAAAAAATGCATAATGGAAAGCTTTTTATCACTTTTAGTGTTACATTTCAACAGATTATTTAAAATAATCTATTTAACAGTTCCATTTCTCAGCGAGCGACGACTATCTCAGAATAACTCGCGATCGCAAAACTTAAATCAGGGAAGTTATTTGTAAGTAGAAGTCTGGCAAAGTTCTGGTAACTCTTTACGGTTACTTGTATAAAATTCTGATACCTAAGTTATTTTATTCTATGTTTTATTCTTTATTTTAGAGCTTACTTGTTAAGAAAACCTACTATAAATTAATTATGAAAACATACAGTTACAGGTTAGTAATCATTTACAAATCTTATTGAGTTGTAAGTAAAATTACAATTTACTAGTAGTCAATTGAATATTGAGTTCGAAATATATATAGGGGAAAAATAGGATAACGCGTTACCGTTTTGAATGATTTTAGAAACATTTAACAATATCATAACACTAAATCTCTGTTGATGATTATGATTAAATAAACAGAAGAGAAAATGAAGTATTTTGGTTAATAAAAATAAAAAATAATAAAATAATAAAAATGTTTATTTCATCTCCACAAATTACATTTTGTTTTATATTTAACAGTTGACAGGAAAACTGTCAAGAAATTTGCAATTTGTGGGAGATCTGGAGTCTAAACTAAGCCGAGGCCTGTACTATAGATCTCCAGGCCCCCCATTACATAACACTTAGCAGATTTGTCAACATGTCAAAAGCGTACTAGAGTGTGTGAATGAGTAAACAGTAAAAAGATTTTGCATTAAAAATATATATACGAATGGTTGCGCTGTGAGGGCGTGTGTGTGTGTGTGTGTGTGTGTGTATGGGCGTCTGGTGTGTGGGTGTGTGTGTGTGTGTGTGTGTGTGTAGCGTGTGTGCGAGGATGGTTAGGACTTGTACTTTTTTTTTTTTTTTTTTTTTTTTTTTTTTTTTTTTTTTTGAGTATCAATTTTGCTTAAATTTTCGTCCGTGGTATGTAGATAGGTGTATAAATAATAAGCATAAATAAAAGTGTTATAAATTAAGTAATACCTATAGTGATATACAAAGTTTAATGTCAGGAGTGTAACATATGCATAAGTATACATATACAAACTCATACGTACACGTAATGAACATATCAATCTATATTCTTACATCTAAGATTTTTTCTGTTTCCGAGTAACTAAGCTTCAGTAACCATTTTTGAATTATATTTTTGCATTCGGTTTTACAAGAGTTGGACAAGGGAATTATTTTGTTTACTTTGTTATATAGCATACCTCCTCGGTATGATAAAAACCTTTGTGCAAATGAGGTATTTACGGTAGTAGGCTCACATACTGCATAGTTTCTTCTAGTCTGAGCTATGTACTTTCTTCTGTCTTCCGACAAGTCAGTATGTTTATGAAGCACAGATAGCATTATATAAAGTTGGCGTACAGTGAGGACCTGTGCTTCGTCGTAAAGCTTAGAAGTTGGAAATAGCCGAGGTTTTGATAGGCTTACTTTCAGTATCATCCTTTGAGCTCTTTCGAGGGTTATCATTTTGGTTTTACAAGCTCCTCCCCAGGTAGTGATGCAGTAGGATAGTATAGACTGCACTAGGGCCTCGTATACCAACCTTACAGTCCGCTTGTCGGCTACGCCGCGTAGTGCTTTAAATATATATGTTAGTTTTCGTATTCTATTGGACAGTGTTTGTATGTGGTTTTCGAAATTTAAATTAGCGTCAACTTCGATTCCCAGGTACCTAACACATTTTGTAGGGGTAATTTTGGTGCATGTACAGTTTGGAGTAGGAGGAGAATTACATTTATGCACATATATATTTTTGGTAAGATCGGCTATTTCCCTTCGGTTTTGGATAGAGAACACAATGAATTTGGTCTTATCTTCATTTAAGGTAAGAGAGTGAACTATTAGCCAGTGACAAATCGTGTTAAATCCTTCCTGTGCAAGATTAAAAAGTTCATTCCATGAATCTGCGTAAAAGGTAAGAGCTGTGTCATCTGCATAAGCCGAGATGCGGCAGTTTTTAATGTTAAGTAAGCAGAGCTCATTGATATAGCAGATAAAGAGTGTTGGGCCGAGAATACTACCTTGCGGCACCCCAAATGCAATTGGCAATTCGTCACTAATGTTGTCACCGATTTTCACGCATTGGGTTCTATTATGTAGATAATTGGACAACAATGCCATTGGGATGCCTCTTATGCCATGAGCCTCCAGTGTCTCCACAAGGCAGGGGACAGAAACAGTGTCAAAGGCCTTTGCAAGGTCGAGAAATATAGTCAAGCATTTCTTTTTATTATCTAGTTTAGATACCAGAAAGTTGACAAGGTCAAGTACAGCATTGTTGGTTGAGCGGCCTAACCTAAACCCATATTGCGAGTTCGAAAGTAGATTGCCGTCTTCTAGGTATTTAATAAGCCGAGTGTTAATAATGCGCTCAAATAGCTTCGATAATGTAGTTAAGATTGCAATAGGTCTATAGTTACTAACACTGCACCTATCACCCGCCTTGTGTATAGGAAGCACTACAGCTCTTTTCAATGCATCCGGAAAAACCCCAGCCTCTAGACAGCGGTTTATCAAATCAGTTAGAACAGGTGTTATTGCATTGGATGTAATTTTATTTTTTATCTTTATCTATATATCTATCTATCTTTATCTATTTTTTACAGATTAACCTCGATTTGTGAGCTTAGTACTAGTTCGACCATTTCAAATCTTTTGTAGCGCACTTTTGCTTTAGGTATAATACACTGCTCAGACTTCTTCGAAGATAGTATATAATTATGCCTGTTGACCCGAGTCTTAAACCTCGGTACCGAATTAGTGCAAAATCATAGAATATATATTGCAGTTTCTTCTACTTTATACATATTATCGCACAGATGTTATGTATCTCTACAAGTTTTTCGATAGCCAGTATGCGAAGCACATCTCAATTTATTGTCAACTATATTTACAGATACATCACCTGAGAGGCTGCGGTTCTGGTTGTGGTGGTGGTACAATTAACGGTGGTGGACGCGGCGAAGGCGCTAAAGCTCCCCTAGGCACCACAGCTACGATCGATGCTACTGGCTGTATAGACAACAAACAAAAAACAAAACATTGTGTATTTAACAATAAAAATTAAGAAGTTAAGGCTAAGCAAGGGAAGCTAAAACGCACTCTTTCAATAGAAATCTGTTTACTAGGCCGTGCAGCGTCAATGCTGTAGTGTGAAATCCATTGCTTTGATTAAGTGATAATTTGAGGCATGTTTTGTCTTCACACGAAACATCTTCAGAAATAATTTGGCAATCCCCAATTTATACTTAAAAAGTTATAAATATCTTCCCTTCTCCTTCCCAGAATATTGTGCTTTAAGTCTAAACTCAGAACTTCAAAGTTGTTGTTTAAAGTATTACTATTATTAATATATATATATATATAATTTTTACTGCAGATATATACTATATATTGTATAAAATAGATAAAAAAAACTATTAACCTACTATGTCACATAATAATATAATTTATTTATCGATTACCAAATATTAGCAACTTTAACAATTGCCATAGACATTACGAATAACTTATTGATACGTTGCCCAAAGAAATAAATGTTTTAAGGATGTATGTAGATTTTCTAACTTTAGCTGTAAGTAGGTTAGTAGGAAATGTATTATATAACCGCTTGTCTAGAGTTCATCATCATCAGCCTAACCCACCTCACCCCAGCCTATACGCTGCTGGAGATAAGTCTCTCCCATTGCACGCCACTTAGATCGATTTTCGATTTGCTTGTCTAGAGTTACGCTTCAATTTTTCATGCCAGATGATTTAAATCTCTGGTAATTAGACTTTCAAGAACCTTTGTTGATAGTATACTTAGTCGACAGAGATGATTGCTTAAGTTCGGTTCGATCCCCACATGGAACAACACTGTGTGATCCACAAATTGTTGTTCTAAGTCTGGATGTTCTTTGTGTCCGTTTCATGTCTGTCTCTAAAGTCCCTCGCAAGGTATATTCCTAGTACGGGAGTTGTTTTAAAATAACCTTGAAATATAAATCTGAAAAATTACTTTGAAAAACTTACCCTATGATGAAGTCTTTCTTCAATAATAGTTGGTGGTGGTGACGGAGGTGAGGTATCCTCACACAGAGCTCCAAAGCCATCATGTCCAGCTTCTGACAAACGACGCTCGAGCTCTATTGGGTCAGCAAGCAGCCGCGATGGAATTATTGGAGCTGGTGAAGCACCCAGAGGCTGTGTAAGGACAAAAGGAGATTGAATTCGCAGATACAATTTTTAATACGTATGGTCTGGTTTAAAAATTTATAACTGACTAGTCTTTTTGTTCTTGGTCTACCTTTTCAAATCCGACTACTGCTATTATTCCACCAGTACACCAAAAAGTAACCCAGTATTACACACGCGTAGATATAAGTTTGAGGGCTTGGATTTCTCGGCAATAGCCAATTCAAGTTACAGGTATTATATGAGTGGGCAATTTGACGCGAAATGAATGTATAGTTAGGAAAATAGCTCTATGTAATAATTCCGTGATCAACTTTTAATTTAACTAGAAAGATATTGGAGTAAGTACCGGGGGGGGAACCATGCTTCTACACAAATGGGCCGGCTCGACCTGAGTGATAACACGGCCGACAGAAAACCGGTGTCAAAGGAATTGTTTTTTTTCTTTTCACCAACTGAGTGAGGGTAATTAGCTAAAGTTATTTGAATTTAGTGTAATGGACTAATAAAACATTATTATAGACGAAGATGTGTAAAAATTGTGCCTTTGAGGACTTAGTACACTTATATAGGTTTTCACACTTGTAATAAGTTAGCCTTCTAGTTTTGAGGAATAATTTTTAATCCCAAACTTTCACTACCTGATTTATTTGATTTCACTTTCTGTGTGTTTTGTTTTTCACTCTGTATGTGATTTCTTTTTATCCCTTAGAATGAGTTTGCTCATCTTCAATGATTTCATAAATTAAGATCAAATTTGGACCACGAGTACAATTTACGCAGTAATGTGTTAGACCTATCACAACTTTACTGAGCAGCCACAAAAAGGAAACTCATTTACCTATTCCAAAGCTCTTGGAAGCTCTCGTCAAAAGCAGGCGGAACTTAATGAAGCCTATGAATCCTGTCTGACGTAATTACGTCACATCCGGCTCGCAACGGAAGCGGCGGCGCTCCGGTGATGAGACGGATGTGTCGTTAATGGCCCTCAACTTGTCAATTATAAGGCTGGCTGGCAAAGTCTGAATCGAGTAGAAAATTCAACGAGGTGCTTTAAAAGTTTGAGTTTTGACCAAGATTTTAAACTGCATTATTTAGATACCAGGGGAAATGTAGTTCCTTTTAGAACACCCAATACTCTGAGTAGTTTGAGTCTTAGCTAGAAATTTAAGCTCCATTGGAAAAAAAATATACGCCTTCATAAATAAAATAGTTCAGAATAAGAAATAGTTCACTAGTTATAACCCGTGACTTCAAATACTTACTGACCATGTAAAACCATGAACCATTTAGGAAATATTTCAATATTTTTTTAAAAAATTATATATTTTTTTCTGAATAAGTCTACTAACTTGGAAACACTGAACTATAATAGTAAATACAAAAAAAAACAAAGAAGGTAGTTCTGCAGTAGACCTAAGACAATATGCTGATCCTCCTTGAAATACTTTGTTTTGGTTTACCTTAAGCGAGTAACATGAAGAAAAATGCGAAAACTCTATTTATAAATTTTATATTCATCATCTCTTTATCCCTTTTTTTTCATCAATTCCTCGGGTCTAAACAAAATTTCACCAAAGTTTTTAAAACATTATCTTGTTGTTTACATATCTTCTCTTCCTTCTTCATTACTGGAAGAGAACTCATTTATGGATTAACCACCATGTGCGCACCATTTGTCCATTGTCTTCTTTTTTGTATCAAAAAAAAAAAAAAATCCTGAATAATACAATCTTAACGTTTAACAGCAAAAGCCGTCTCTAGTAACTTCCCAAATTGCAAAACCTTTGTGCAAAATTTCAAGTCTCTTGCGTAAAAGGCGAAGGATTTTCGTATGAAATTTTAAAAGCCCTTAGACCTTTATCTTGATCTTAAATTTCGTTCTAAATTGTCCTACTTATAATTTACATTTAATAGCGTCTTTCATTCCTGAAGGGGTAAACAGAGTCATGTTTAACGCCTACATTTTGCGGAATATTTTTTTATTATAATCATGTGTGTTCCCAACCGCAATATTTTCGCATTGTGAATGTGTGATGTGGTGATGTGATTAGCCTGTTCTATTTTGAAAGTAGGCCAAGACCAAACTCCTGATATTTCTATAACAGATCCCGGATCCCTCCTATTACAGGCGAAGAGTGGCGAAACCGTGTGGTTTTATTCGGTCCAATTCCACACTTACAAAAATAAAAAAGGCTAAGACCAAACCCTGGATATTTTACAAGGTTTTTGTTTTATCATGGAAGAGCTATGCTTTAGCACAAATGGGCCGACTCGACCGGAGTGATACCACGGTCACAGAAAACCGGTGTTAAGCATTATTATCGATGCTTTTTACCGATAAGTGAGGTTAGCGAAGCCAATTTTATGGTGAAACTGGGCACTCTAAGGGCGGCATCATGCCTATATCTCTGGAGTTGTATGTATTTCCTTAAACACATAGTGGTGCTAGTCACTTACCCTGAGATGACCCATTTGTTGTTTTGCCCCCTTTGCCATAAATAAACAGATACCAAATCCACGTCTCGTTATAGTCCTACTCCATAAACAAATAACACCACACGGCAAGTTCCTAAAATAACAAAACCAGTAGGTTTTAAATAAAACAATGTCAAAACATTAATAAAATAGTTAACATAAACGGTATGACACCAAAAATAGATGTGTTTTCGATAATAACTCATATATTTCAAACAAATGTTTTGTATACAAATGTAAGATGCTTGTTTATATACTTAGTGTCTGTTTTACGATCTGTTGAGATTGTGAATCAGGAATTTGAAATAACTTTTAGGTATTGTAATATTTATACTTATGGTTTGTTAAACTCATTTTGACCGGAGTCCGCAGATCAGTATAAAGCAGACAGTAGAGACAGACTTTTAAAAAACAGAAAAAAGGCCAGTTGTTTCCTTTAAGATGTCTCTGAAGATTATAAACCGATTAACACTTGAGAGAGAGAGCGTACTCCTTCCTAAAAGGCCGGCAACGCGTTTGTGACTCCTGAGTCGCAAACGTTCATGGGCGGCGATGGTCACTTTCCATCAGGTGATCCGTCTTCTCGTCTGCCCACTATATCATAAAAAAAGAGAACTATACCAGTCTCTATTTCCTTTCAAATTAATAGAATAAGATGGCGGATTTCCACAAACTATTAATAAGGATGAACAGATTCATTATCGTCAGCGAGAGAAACTTTAAATAAAATACACTTACATGTATTTTTTAAATGTGAGAAGTCGCAGAGAACTGTGGACTGAACGCAGTGGTTGTCTTTGTTCTTACCTCCTTATGTTTATTATGTAAAGCTTAAGGCGTAAGTTTTCACTATGAACACGTGGAAAGCAAATGCAAAAAGTACATAATAGAGTAAATATTATACCTACATGCTACTGTGGCGACTTAGCTATGAAAACTGTTTACAAACATGTTGTTCTGTGCCTTGTTACTACGTGTGTGATCTAATAGAGACACACAAAGTAACCATTAATCCTGTATCGCACAATGGAAGTTTTCATGCTGATTATTAAATATAACCGATGGGGTGTGACCCGTCAGACATAATCTCCTTGCCCGATCGGAAAATCCTTGCTTTGTGTAGAATAGACATACCTCCATATTTAATAATAAATAATGTTTGCACAGCTTTGTAAAAAGGTGACATAGATATCACGTCATAAATGCCAATATTTCCGTGTCAAAGTGAGAATAAAATAAATAAGACATTTTATTTATCTACAGATCGCTTTGACGCTTCTTTGTAACGTGACAAGGTATTGATAACCAATCTATTTACATACCTTCCAACAGAATTTATTTGAGAATATCGAGTTTTGTGCCATCTTGTATTTTCTGTTTTCGGAGACACGTCTTTTTCTATCGTAACTTGGTTTTGCGGTGCTCGTATGAAATTATTCAGAAAGGATTTGTATAATCTTATAAAAAGATTTGATTTTTATTCAGAGACAAGAATTCCTGTGACAATATATATTGTGTAGTATTTATAAAAGGTGTTTCCGAATAAAACATCGGTTGTTAGGTAAGCAGTTTAACTTATCATAGAATAACGAAGCTACTTCTTTGGAATATGGCTTAAATCCTAGTCTTATTCCGGCCGTCTGATCCACTACATATATTTTGTCAATACTAGCGACGACAATGACCGCGACGCGTGGTAATCGCTTCTATGTATTACGGAGGTTAAAAAGGTTAAAACAAGATTTGCAAGCTTCTTATTCGAAATTTCATCTTCTTCATCACCTCTGAAAATCAGGGTAGCACTTAGTCGCCTTTCTTTCATGGCGTAAATACAAGCTTACACATTGTACATATCCAGATAGGTATATATTGATAAAAATGTTGTTGTGTACGTTTCAATAACCCAATAGTTCTCCACCAAATGAGCTCAAATTGTGACACACACATATGTGTGTGTGTCACAATTTGAGCTCATTTTTTAAGCGGTTTGTATACATGTATTGTATGTATATGTATACATACAATACATGTATACAAACCGCTTAAAATTATTTTTTTTTGGGTTAGTTTTGTTCTTCTATTCTCATCAATGCTACCATAATGTGTCGCAGTGAAGTGAGACAGGGTATAGTTAGTACATTATAAATTATTTATGTATGTTTGTATGAATGTAATTTAGCAAATATGTATGTCTCTATGTATAAATATTTGTATATTTCCTTTGTGTGTATTTCCTTTTATTTTCCTAAAATCTAGTGGCCCTGTTACTTATTTATACACCGCTTTATATATCCTGGCAAAAAATACGTATAGCATTAAGTTTTCCATTGTACATAAATACATACAAACACTCATTTGGTGATGGATTAAGAATATGGAATGTCGCCCTTTTCATCCCGTGGGTGTCGTAAGAGCTGACCCAGGGACAGGGTGTTGTAAGGGAGCAAACTACGCAGGACAACAGCACTGCAAAAAATCTGGCAAGCGTGGTATAGTAGGCCGAAACCTCCAAATCAAATCAAATCAAATCCTTATTGCATAAGGAGGAGGAGATAATTGCTTTCTAAGGAGAGACCTATGTCCAGCAGTGGACTATTAAAGGCTGTTGATGTGACTCAGGTCTTTATCCTCGAAGGGCTAGACTGAAAAGCGTATTAAAGGCTAATGTTTTGCTTACTGTAATTTTAGTGTTATTTACGCAATAAGTGTCAATCCTATTGCCATCACACACACAAATATTTCTAGATATGTATTGTGTGTGTTAGTATCATTATCATTTATTGTATATGTATTATTAAGTAATGATTATTCTAATGTAATTAATCTAAGTACTCTGGGTATATGATATCTTGTTATGCTATATTTTTCTTAAAATCACATTTTAAATTTCTGTGCATCTACCATGTTTTATCTCTGTATCGCCCTAAGGTTGACTGGGAGAAAATGCATACGGCATTAAGTCAGCCTTTTTCACGTTTGTGCATAAAGTATAAATAAATATATACATACTAAAGATAAACACTCAGATCATGAGCATGGCACGACCTGTCGAATATCTTAGGTCACAAAGCCAGTCAGATGGAATGTCTAATGTGTCAAATAAAATTAATCTAAATAATAAAATTACGACCACTCCTTTATTAATTTGAAATCAACGACGGGCTAAATTCCTCAGTTCAAAGCTCTAGGTTTAAAAACAGCCCGAACATTCCCCTCGTAGCCCAATAAAGCTAGGTAATAAGTTTACGGTCTAATCGTTTCGATTGCACAAAGAATTCCTAACGATTACATCACGTATGTAGTTCGCGTTCAAAGGGGAATTGTATTTTCTTGAACCGCAAGTCGACAGCAGATCCTGATACTTCGAACATTAGCCTTTTAAAGGTATTATTGAAGTGATCACAGACAAATATTGTTTTGATAGAAAGAAAGAAAACATATTATACTCGTATATTATAAAAATACGACAGTTTTTACATAGAAAATTGACCATTTTTTACACGCAATGTAATTCTTATGTGTAATTTATCAAAAATATGTATATTAGGAAATAAGAGTCAGTCTGATTACCATAGTATAGGTTCTACCTAGTTTGGGATGAGATGACTATGTGTGGGATGTTTGAGTTTTTATTATTTTTACAAACGACAACAAGTTTTTAAGTCAAAATACAGGGTTTAATAAGCTTCCAAAGAACGGTGCCTGCTTTAATACAATTTATTATTTTATTATTTATTAATTTATAACTTTATGCACATTTGTACATGGGCGAACTTAATGCCCAAGGCATTCTCTCCCAGTCAACCTTTAGGTTGTGTAGAAACCGTGAGTGGTGGTGGATTAGTGTTATTACCTGTATACGCCATACAGGTAATAACACTAATCACTAAGATATACACTACACGACACAACACACGTAACTTTATACATAAACAAATACACACTATACACATACATACACACACATATACATATATATATAAATATATATATATATATATATATATATATATATATATATATTATAAATACACATACACACACAATATACGTTTTGCTGCTGCACTATCGATTCGATGATTCTGCCGCCTCATTAAGAAGAAAGCAATTTAGTAGTTGAAGGAAAACAAATTAACGTTTATTATAACGTAACAGTAGAAATTGAGATACACGACTGTTTCCTGGAAACTTTAACAGCGAACATTGCGGATGTTCAAACTACTGTGTAAACTACAAAAGCTTGTTCGAGAAGGAAATTGGTGTCGTCTATAGTTGGAAGTGATGCGTCTGGATGGAACTATTGTTCATGTTCTCGACTTTTATTTGTTTTTAGTCGCTAGGTTTGATTATAATCGTCTAAAAAAGTGCATAATCTAGTATGATCTTTAGAGCTTCAGAGTTTCTTGGGCTTACACCAATTAAGAGACATAAGTACAAATGTGCATAAAGTTATAAATAAATAAATAATAAAATAATAAATTATATTAAAGCAGGCACCGTTCTTTGGAAGCTTATTAAAATTGATTTATATCCGCTTGCCACAAGACTAGCCTTATGTTTGTTGTTTTCTATCGAATTATTTATTATGAGTAATTGTTTATCGTAATAATAAATACGGCCTTACAAAATTTGATTGAAGCTAGAACTGGGTAATCATTTACCTTTAATATGTAAATATATTTAGTATGTAAAAAAACATACAAGTAAAGTTATGTTTATTTAGAAATATACGTGCCCGTTTGACAGTAATGGGCTTGCCCCGGAATACACAATAGGGATTAAAATTAAAGGCGGCCAATTGTGGACGTTTAACACGATAACTGGGCTTGACTCTAGACCTTTGGGTTTAAAATACGTGAGTGTTTGTATGTATGGTAAAAAGTTAATGGTGCCTACAAACATCGAAGTTATCTCTCAAATAGTATATATAAACTGCAAACTCTGCAGGACAACAGAACTGCAAAAAGAAAACTTGAAACAAACCCTATACCAACCCGTCTGGCCAGCGTGGTATAGTACGTAGTAGTAGTCAAAACCTCTATTGTAAGGAGATACCTAGGTCCAGCAGTGGACTGTTAGGGGCTGACTATGATGCTGATAGCATATAAACACTTTTAGGAGTCTTGGGAAAAAACATCATTTTTCAGCAATGTTGTCTCTCTTGAGATATTTTTTTTCCTAAAGCTAAAATAATTCTGTAATCTATACATATAAAATGACTTGCCTTCACTGACAGACCGACACATCAACTTAGAGCTTAATGGGCACACAGTTGGTACAGAGTTGCCTTTTTTAAATTCAATCAAATTACATCTCATAAGCGTAAATATGTTCAAACTTTTCATATTTGTATGTTTGGGAGAATGTTTCTTTAAAAGTTCATACATAGCTTTACAGTTTCTTTCTTCTTTTACATGTACTTAAAGTTAATTGGAGCGACAGAGACTATGACAGTCCCGCCCCAATTAGGCAACGAGGTCGCGCATAGTGTTAAGTGACGTTTTAAATAGAAGCCTATGTTCAAAGCATGTGTGAAAATTAAAATGTGCCAGCGGTAGAGAGGTGTTTAAATTTTGTTTTACCGATAGATAGTTTACTCCTATTTACTTAATTACTTAACCAGAAACTTAATTAAGAATTAGCCGAATTAACGATAAGATTTTACATTTTCAAACCTTACAACATTCCTCTGAAACAAGTCAAATTGATAACAGTCGAATCCAGCTCCATTTAAATTTGATGACTTACTAGATTTTGCCCGCGGCTCCGCCTGCGTGAATGTCGGTTTTCGCAGTAAAAGCCTATGTCCTTCCTTAAGAATCAAACTATATCCATACAAAATTTCATCCAAATCGGTTTTGCTGTTATTGATCCCCCCTACAAATTTCAAACCCCCCTTTTTACCCCTTAAACGATGACTTCTTGAATAAAGACTATCTTATGTCCTTCCTCGGGCCTCAAACTATCTCTATAACAAATTTCATTTAAATAGGTTCAGCGGTTTAAGCGCGAAGAGGTAACAGACAGACAGACATTTAGTTTTTAACCTTAGACCCGAAACCTATGCAAGAAGGACATTAAAATTTCTGTATACACATAAAAAAAGATTTTTCCAATACGATATTTCTTAGATAATAGTTATAATCTTAGACGGCTTCTAGTACCCTTGAGTCCAGGAAACTACTTAACGGTCAGTAAGGATAAAATTTTCTACATACCTGCAGCGAAGCATCTGGTGCGCTGGAGGCAGGTCGCGCGACCAGGAGCCGGACGCAAGCGCCGCACTGCCGTAATACCGCCGCTGCCTGCCGAGCGCACATCCCGACCACCGAAACAGCCCCGATGCGCAGGAGCATATCTCCACTACGGAGTCGACCATCCTGAGAAAATCGAAAAATGTTACATAATTTTTCACAGAAAACCGGTGTTAAGCTATTCTTTCGTCACTTTTCACTGAGAGGGTAAGGTTACCGGAGTTCGGAGCTCACGAGCTTAAATCCCTACTTGTCCCAAAGCCTTATTCCTAAAAGAAAAAAACAATGTGCAATATTTTTCAGGGGTAATTACAGGAAAACTCTAGTTACTACAGCCTATTATAAAACTGCGTAACACATTGCGACGGAAACGTTGAGCTCTATTTCCGCAACCTCATAACGTCTTAAGAACTTTTGTACTCGGTGGAGATCTGGCTTCACACCCAACACCAAAGCGGAAAGATTTATTTTGCTTGACGAAGGCCTTGTCGGTCCCAAAACTTTCGGACAAAAATACACTTTTCTATTCTTTCCACGATTCGTTTATACTAGATAACTTATTTTTTTACTTATTTTTAAATTTAAATTGATTTGGTTACTATTTGACAAAACAGAGATTGTTGCTTTTGTGTGTGTTGATCTATGACTTTAGAGTCTACATGGATGACGATTTTCAAACAATTTTGGAAATTTTATGAAATAAAGAAAGTTTGAGTTTGGATTTAACATTAATTCTTATTCAACTAACCCTAAAAAATATTCGGATACTAAAGTATACAAAAGTACATAGATAAGTTATTGACACATTTTACAAGGTAGTTACACTCTAGGGTGCGCCGCGGCTAGCACGAACTTCAAATGTACCCTCACAAAGACTTTAATTAAAGAGTGAAACACGCTACCATGTAATCTAGTCGGGTGTGTAGTGCAAATAGACCATAAAATATATTGTAGTTATTGGGTTTTTGCTGGTGTTCAAATGGGACGATAAACCTAGTTTACTGTAACACAAATTATTTTTGTCTTTCACTTTTCACAAAGAAATTATCTTTATCAACAATGATAACTGTTGTGTAATTCTTAAATTCGTAAATTTAAGTAAGTTTTTATGAAAATCATTTTTGGAAAAATATAAAAATATAGCCAAAGTTCTAAATTCTACAAAAGATTTGTATTTAAAGTCTCATACGAATAGGTAATTATTATGATTCAAAGTCAACAATTCAAATTCTTAATTCCTGATAGAATAAATATTTATCGTCTTCCTAAATGCGTCCTTTGATAAAAAACTTTTTATCAAAGGAACGCATTGTTCCTCAAAATTCGAATGTTTCAACACTGTATGTATTTCAATTATAAATACGGCAGATTCACTCGTAGGAAAGTATCCGCTCCAATCCTAGTCCAGGCAGGCTACACGACCTCGGTCTCATCGTTTTGAATGTGAAAAGTGTTTTTTTTTATATTTTGTATTTCAAAATATATATTTTAAAAAGACCACTCCCTAAGATAATAATAATATCGCGACACAGGATAATTTACTTTAGAGACATTCATGAAACGGATACAAATAACACCCAGACTCAGAACTAACAATTTGTGGGCTCCCCACATGGGACAACATTTTGTGCGAACAAAATGTTGTCCCTTGTGGGGATCTCCATCCCACAGTTATATTTATTTTATTGTGTTTATTTTATTTATCTTTTTACAAATAAACCTGGTTTGAAATAGTTTCAGTCTAGCACAAATACATGCAACGTAATATTTACTAGAACATGGTTAAACGTCATATACGTCATGTTTTTGATATAGTTTGATTGCAGTATAGCTTAGTTTGTATGCAATATGTATAATACGACAAGGTAATAATTTAACTTAGCATAATTAATGTATGATCATAGTTAGCCTGTCTGACAATATGCATAATGACCAGCAGATTAAAGGAGTTATACAAAAACCTATTTGCGCAAAATATACCAAATATTCTACTGGAAGAGAAAAACTGAATCTGCAATAGAAAATAGAAAGACATTTTTTTTAAATTACCGAGTAGCGTAGGCCTCTTCAGCTGAGCAAAGGAATACTGTTTTAAGCTTAAAATGTATCGGCAGTGTATCTACACGATTTAAAACTATGCTCGCTACAATATAAAGTAATTGGTTCTTCAAATCTCAGATAATATTTTTTTGAACTAAATATTAATAACACACTTCGATAGAAATTATATCCAATGTTTTGAAGTTGCTTTTACTAAAATAATTATTGTGAAAAATTCACCCTCAGCAAAATTCACATAAATGTTCTACTTCAGTGTTTGTTTAATAATACTGTTTCCCCCGTCCGAGATGAGAAGCTTTACGTTCAATTAACAGAACCTAACACAAGCCTCATTTTAAGCACACCTGTACTGAAACAACCACATTCTGACATTAAACCCACTTCTTATCTAATGTCTAAGTCGGATAAGTTACTCTCGGTTTCCGCGGGGTAATCATTGGAGGATCGGGTTAACTTATTCAAAGCAATGTATTTGCGCCAAGCTTCTAGCATAACCTATATCTTGCAAAACGATTTACTGAATTGCACAACGACTTACACAAAAGAAAAGGAATATAAAATATCTGAAACGATTCATAAAAGTCTTGCATTTACACTTACGAGAAATTTGAAAATCTGAGGGAGATAATGAATATAAAAGTACATATGAAAGATAAAGAGAGCAGATATTTACAAAGATCATTAAACAGATGAGTGCTCGTTAAGATTTGGTTCCATTTTTACTGAAGACGATAAAATGTTATACATAAATATTCCACGATGATCTTGTCAAAGAAATATAAATAGAATTTTTCTTTATCTGGATGAATTCGTGGGATCTCAACACGTCCTAATTAGGGATATAAATGAGAGAATTTGTATTAATGAAACAAGATTCCTTGAGATGTTACAAAAATTATCACGCACGACGTGAGGCTCTTTTAGTATAATATATATTCCGTAAAAGAAATGTCTTGCCTGATAAAATAAAATAAAATTTCTCCGTTTACCTTGACGATATGATAATATTATTATGTTAGCACTATAACAAATATTAACATTGACGTTCGCTGCTGGATTACCATATTTATTAACTTTAGTCTCAAACACGTTTTGATGTAGCTTAAAAAGCGTGAATATGTGTTGGAACTCAATTTTTTACTACTACCAAACTACTACACTCTACTACTTAACTCAAAATATAAATTAAAAATACAGAATGTAACGCGATCAATATTATTGGTATTTTCAATTGTTTTATTTTATTATTAGTCAATTGTTTTTTTATTTAGCGTGGATGGATACTTCGAAAATCCGTGTCATTTCTTAATATGAGTTCCTCTCTCACTCTCCGAGTCAAACTACTCAGGAATTAGCAGCATGGTTAAACGTTACCCTACCTACAATATTGACTCCTTTGCATCAAATAAATAAGATAAAAAATATGAAAAATAAGTGCCGCATGATTGGACTAATCTGCAGAAAGAAATGCGTGTTGAAACTTGTTTTGCTTTGTTGAATCGGTACAGAAATGAAGGAATATTAGATCGAATTGTAGCATGTAACAAAAAGTGAATTGTTTACGATAACCGTAACCGACCCCAGGTTAAACTCCGCAACTAAAGCAAAGTTTACAAATAAAAAGGTAATGGAAACGCGTTGGTGGTCTCTTCATGGTCTTATTCACAATAGCTTACTCAGGTCTGGTCTTACAGCACAAGTAAACGTAAAATGCCGAAAAATAAAAAAAGTTAAAAATTTTGCTACTTACAAGTTTTCGCGAAAATCTAAAATTGCCCATATCTTTTTATCGTGTTGACTCAGGACTCAACTCAACTTGCTAGGTCCACCCGTTCCTGAGAATATCAGTGATGACACATGACAGACAGACGGACAAGAGAGTTATCTTACAAGGGTTCCTTTTATACCTTTTGAGGTACGGAACCCTAAAAACGAGTTTAAATTTTTCAATACAAATCGGCAATTTCATACTTTAACCCCTAATATTACATAACTTACGAGAAATTGAAATGGAAAATATTGAAACAAGCAGATTGATCACCTAATGGTAGGTGATTACCGCCACAAATGGATACCTGCCAATCAACTAGTCATTAGTGCGTTGTCACTCTTTGCCCCTCCCCAGACTCAGTGGGAGGAGGGGCCTTTTATCACTGTCAGGACCTCAGAACTCCGTCATCTAAGATCAAATTTGAAAAGGTTGACCAACCGTTTGATCCTATTCAAATCTAAAGAAAAAAAATTCACCCTTAAGAGTGAAAATTAAGAATCAAAGGATATACAATTCATCACGATGTAGGCGCGTTGAAGTAGGTGATACTTTTATAGAACTTATTATAACACGCATTTTATTACGTATAATAGTTCATTTATAATTTAAGCAAATCAAGGCGAAGTAAAATTGAGCTTTTGCATAAATATTTATGCTCAGCATTATATAAAATGTTTACTAAATCCAGATAACTTTCCTATTCTATTTCAAACAAGTTAACAGTCAATTACAAGATAGTTACTAAAGATCAGAGTAAAGTTGAGTCGCCTCAACTTTACTCAGATCTTTAGTAACTATCTATAGTATAATTGCAGGATCAACTTTGTCTCATTCTATCACTGTGTAATTTATGTTGTTTAACAGTTTGGGAGACTGAATTGATCTTGTCAATCAAAACTTTAATAAATCGTTTAGATATCTGGCATGTGATAGAATGTCTAAACTTAACGAAATTTTCACTTAAACCTGCTAAAACCGAAGTCACCTCCTCCTGGCTGGCCCTAAACCCGTCCCGTCCACCCGCGGTGGCATGAGGCGCTGGTAACCGCGTCTCCGTCGCCCGTTTCGTCGGTGGAGAATTGTGTCCGAGTGGAAATGATCCTCCCGAGCCCTCTCCGCCGCCTGCGACCGACTGTCACTACCGGCTATGACGCGTATGTACTAAGTGTAGGTACTTCCCGAAGCAGCCGTGCCCGGAAAGTATCTGCGTCAGTCGGAAGAAAAGGATCCCGTGCTAACGCCCTGCCCATTCAACGATGACCTGCTGGAGTGCCTCCACGGGGGCAAAACCAGCACGTGGAGCCTCCAGCCGGGACGACCAACGAGCCACCGTAGCTCGACGAGCAGCCTCACGCCACTCGCGTATTTCTTCTGGCGGGAGCCGACAGCTGCTAACCACCCGGAGCTCAGTCGTCCTTCGACACGATGCGGTAACCGTGTATGACTCTAACCGCCAATAACCTGTGAGGACGCCAGAGGCGCGCTCTATTCTGGGCGGTCAGAGCCGCGGCTATGGTAACAGCATAGGCTCTGTCTTGTTTGGGAACAGATGGCCGTGTGTGAGATAAGTAAAGTCAATATTATTATTACACCGTCAACTTTATTTGTGGGACACCGATACTAATAAAAACGTGTTCTTTAATCGAAAATGCAGTCCATAAAATAATTAACAGCATATTAATTATCAGCTTTTCATCTTTATGTGATTAAAAAACTTTAATATGGATTGACATGTCTGTACCCTCGTTTGCAATTCTTCGTTAAAAATGAAAATGAATGCACCGAACGTCACTGTGGTATTTCTTTAATAAAAATTAAACATCATGCAAGATTTCCATTTTAATCTAAAAATAAAACAGAGATAATCTTTCGTTTTTTTTAGAATAAAATTGTACTAAATGAATGATCTAAAAAGCCTTCTTAAATTTAAAGGAAGATGTCGTTTTGGAGTGAAGTTCCAAGTAACGGATGTGTCACTTCTTTTTCAAACCATATTCCTGTCAAATTAATACTATAGTAAACTAACACTGTAACTTACTCTATCAGCGACTCCTCCAGGCAGTACACTCTTAACCACGACCCCAGAAGATCTCCCCCCGACGATCCCAAATGCCAGTCCTGAGCCATCATTCACCAGCTCCACCACTTCCACTTGAGCCCACTCGCCAAACACCTGCTGTGAAATAACAATTTTAGTTAAATATCCGCCAACATTACTGAAAACACATGTATAGTCACATAGTATTTGAGTGATAATTCTCTCAAACAAGGCAGAGATCAGGCCATTTAAAGTTCCCGTCCTAGTAGCCACCATGACATTGACCTCTATTTCCTGAAAGGAGAAAAAAGTCCTGTTGCCATTTCGAGACCTGCCGCATTACCGTATCTCCTTTATCTTTTCTATTTCCTTTGTCTAGTCCTGATTCATCTGTGAGAGAGCCATGATTCGGCACAAATAGTCAAGCTTGAACGGAGTGATACCACGGCCTCACAGAAAACCAAATCTTAATAACTTTTTCTTTGCTTTTCATCGAGCCCCTGATTTAAGAGGTGGATTTCAAAAGTTCACTTGTAACTACTCTTGTTGATAGGTGTCAATGGACAGTGGTAGTCACTTACCATCAATTGACCGTCTGCTGGTTTGCCCCTATGCCATAAAAATTATCTTACATGAATGACTCCTTTATACTGAGTTACTACTATATGTACTTTGGTCACAGGCTAACTGCAAAAAGTCAAGAGAGTATCAATAAGTGATCTGACTTATATAGAAGATACTAAATACTTGAACGTAAAGCTAATGAACTATTTCTGCAAACAATGCCACGTGCCCAAGAATCTTTTATTCTATTTTTATTTAGGTTCCAAAAGTAAAAAGAATACAATGGAAATAACAATTAAGAGAAGTTACAATGAGATTTTTGTAAAAAAAAAGCCCTTTTAACCCTATTAAATGAAGAGTATTTAATTGCGTAAGGGTAAAGAAGTGGAACGCAATTGTCCCGGTGAATTCTTTTCCTTAATTCTTAATTAATTATAATTATATTTCTCACCATGATGCGCTTAATTCGCCTCTTGCTGCGAGGCGGGCGCGGGCAACTTTTTGATCAGCTGACCTTCTCCGCCATCTTGTGATTTCATTGACAGTTCTCACGGAAGTGGCCGAAGGATTCCGATGTAACTTCGGGTTCTGCGAATCGCACCGTTGCACTGCACATTATTTTGAATAGATAATTACTTCTAAAATTCCTTGAATTGTTTCGATTCGTTGTGGGTAGGACGCTGAAACAAAAAAAAACACATTATTTTTTTACATTCGTACAGGAACAGTAATGTTTAATCTTTTACATTTCATTTTGTAAATAATATGTACATCCATTGGAATTAACGCTATTACTCCTGAGAGGTCCTGTGGCCTGGTAAAATCATAAATTAATTTACAGTGAATCATCATCATTATCAACAGCCTTTACTAGTCCACTGTTGGACATAGGCCTCTCCTTAGAAAGGAGGTTTGTCACAGTGAATGCAGGTGAAATATTGAAAGTGAGGTTTATTACGATATGGGGGCAAACGGGCAGACGGGTGACCTGATGGAAAGTGTCCAGTATCGCCTATGAATCGGCAAGCCTTTGAGGAGAACTCAAAAAGTTTATATATTTTGAAGTGATATTTTTTTTTCAAATTTTGGTAAATATTGAATATGTGTGTTATCATCAGTGCCACAGCCACAAATGTTGTTTTAAAAAAAATTAATTGCCGAAGATGTACCTATAACATTTTAATAGTTCGCTAGAAATATGACCAATTAGAAATTATATCCTTTTAAGAAATGAGAAGAGATAAGAGAGATTTAAGAGATAAGAAATTTAATTTTCCAAGTCGATCCCGTTATCTTGAGTGATAGAGTACTATAACTATATATACTATAAACATTTAATAAGAAATCGAGAACTTTCTTTCTTTTTCTAAGTACCCACCCTTTCAATGGCAATAAAAACTAATACGTCTTTAATTGCCACATTATTAATTCAAATGTCAAAATTAAACCGTAAAGCCATAAATTTTCTAACACATTTGAAGAAATATCAAAATGTTTCAAACACAAGTGTATTCACTGCTATATGAACAATGTTTACACAATTAACAGAAACATTGTAACCTTAAAATTCCTCATATTCCTAAACAATTATTTTCAATTACTCGGTACAACTGTAAGTTAATTGAAAATTCCATAAAGCTAAAACGTTTCGCGTAAACAATCAACAACCGAAAACAGAATCAGGCCACGACACGTGCCCGAACCAGTATGTAATACTAACAACACGCCAGTTTATAAACTGTGACCGAAATATGTGGTGAAGAATAGGCAATGCTGCGCCTGTGACTTGGCAACACCGGGAGTAAACACAGCCAGTGTTTACTCCCGGTGTTGCGGAAAGGTATATAAAATTATTTTTCAGCGATCTTTCCAGAAGAAATGACGTGGAATGGTTTTATTTTCTGTGTTTTGTAATAATTAATAGTTTCTTTTTTCTAGTTTATGTGATTTAGTTGCACTCCGAGTATGTTACAGTGTTTTTAATTAATTTTCTTGAAGTATTTGGCGAGCGTTGTTTGCGGTGAATATATTTCAGTTTCGCATAAAAGAAAATAGATTTATGACCTGTTTCCAACGTGATTTGTGTTGCAATATTATATTTAACTGGTTTAAAATGCTCCTGACGTTATTACTTGTAACATTTTGGTCATAAAATATGGTGTAAGTATTACTGAAAACTAAAGCGGACAGTTTTAACTCTATAATCGGTATAAAACACTTTGTGCAGTGGGTGATTAGTAGTAACACTTGAAAATAAGTATTAATTTAATGTAATACTTTGTGGATACTTTGTTTTCCGAAATAAAAAACTTATTGTTATTATCAACAAAATTTTGTCGTATTATATGTGGGAGATCCATGCTTCGGCAGAAATAGACAGGCTCGACCGGTATGATACCACGACCTCACAGAAAACCGGTGTTAAGCAGTTTTGCCGTGGTTTTTACCGAGTGAGTGAGGTTACCGGAGCCTAAACCCCCTCTCCCTTTAAGTAGGGACTCAAAGGGCGACAATGCACTTGTAAGTCTCATGTGGCAAGTCTCCATGAGCGTCGATAGTCGCTAACCATCAGAGGGCCTGGCTGCTACGGTCCTTTCATTATCGCCACACCAATAAATCAGTTCTGACAGCTCTTTTTTGGTTCTAGTCACCAAAACCTGGAATAAATTGCCTGATTCCTAGTTTAAGAGCAGAGCGAACTGTTTTCTTTAAGAAAGTCGTGTACTACATCTTTCTTTTTAGTCACTTTCTATTAACTGATTTGAAAAACCAACGCGTATTTCATTAAAAAAAATTGTAATGTACTTTTGCAAGTATTTTTTTCTGGATCAATCAGATATATTTCAAATTCAAACTCAAAATAAAATAAAATTGCTTGAAATCGTCTCTTACGTAGACTCTAAAGTCATAGATCAAAACGCACAATAGCAACAATCTCTATTTTGTCAAATATTTCTATTCCTTTCTTCTATTTCTATCTTCAGCATATTTCGAACAATTCTTCACATATTTCAGAAACACAACCAGTCCTTCACATTACAAACATTTCGCTTTTAAATCTCTTGTTTATGACAACAGAGGTAGCAATAAAACGCAGCTATTGACCTCTGTTATAACTCATTATGCAATGTGAACCGACGCGCTATGGAGTCGAGATAATAACAGAGATGCATACAAAGCGGCAAGTGAGTACCTAAAGGTCGAAGGTGACTGTCGGCGCCGAGCTGACCTATTTATATTTTATCTGCATATACACATAGTATAAAGCAGGTGGGTAGTTAAGATTGAACGGTTTTAACTGAATATTTTTTATAATTCAGGAAGCAAAGAAGCAGACGGGTCCCCTGACGGTAAGTGGGAACCGCCGCCCATGGACTCCTGCAACTTGAGAGTCACGAGTACTTTGCCAGCCTTTCTGAGAAAGAGAATCAGGGGGCTTACGGTAATCTTACTCACTCGGTAAAACACAACGTAAAAATGCTTAGCATTGGTTTTCTGTGATACCGCGGTATCACTCTGGTGTATCTGGTTAATATTCGCCGAAGCATGGCTTTTTAAGGGACAAAAGCCAAAAATAGTTGGGAGCTAACTACGCAGGACAACAGCACTACAAAGAAAAGGAAAATTTGATACAAATGTATACCAACCTGCCTGGCCAGTGTGTTATAGTAGGCCAAAACCTCTTTTCTAAGGAGAGTCCTATGTTCAGCAGTGGACTATTAAAGGCTGTGATGTGATGTGATAGTTAATAGAAAGTATACCCCAGTTGTTCCCGAGACCATTTCCTATGTAAGACATAGTATATATCACATAGAGTATTTGGGGTTTCCACACGTACGAAAAGATTAAACGAAAAAGGACACGCGAATTTTCAGAGATCGGCTTACTAATTTTGCTTGTATGAGAAAAGAAACTAGTTAAAAGTCGACAAGCTTTCGACAAGCTTTGTCGAAATTATTATTGGCGTTTCATCGTTAAATAACAATTTTCCATAAAATATATCATCATTGAGAAAATACTTAATATTTTTTTAATTTGTCGCAGTGATGGTACTGTTAAAGTTTGTAATTAAACTGTTATAAAAGAACGTATAAAAGGCGATTAAATTTGTATATTTCTAGTTAAATGAATCTTTCAGAGACTGCATGAAACTCTTTCGGAATTTAATTATCCTGGAAGGATCTTTAGATTTTCCAGCTACCCAAATAAACCGTAATATTCCAACCAATTCGCACCTTGGCCTATTCACCTTTGCTCCATTTTAACCCCAAATCACACGACAAAACCAATGATATCTAAAGGTTTTATTTTCAAAAAAACTTTATTATCAATTTGCCAACTTACAATAATCAGCAACTTATGAAACTATACTAACGAGTTAGTCTGAATATAAAATAAAACTATAATGAACCCATTTAGGATTATAATGAGGTGTGTATGAACAAAATATTTTGACTACACTAACACTAGTTTTATTATTTGTTAATTATTTTGTTACACTTATCATTATCACTTCTTCTTGTTTATCACTTTATATTGCAGGCAACAGATCCCGCGGAAACAAGTGTTAGTGTATCAGTTTTGGTGACACGACGTAGCCAATTTTGAAGAAAACTTAGTGATAAGAATATTCGTATTTATCCCGTAACTCACAATACCTATTTAGCTCCTGTTCACCAGAGGGCATAGTGTGAGTTTATTTCCAATCAACTCGATCGTCGCGGTGATCTCTCTCATACAATTAAAACTACATACACTCGAAAAATGTAACTGTACTTCCGTCGCATTCGGTTAAAAGTATTTTAATCGATATAATCTTTGCATTTTCAGCAAACGCGCATAGCCACGCATGTCTAGACAAGATATATTTAGATCTTTATTTTTATAAAAGTCTTCTGACTATTTTGATTACCTCTTTTTTGTGTTTATACTGGAGTTTCCAGCAACTGACTGTGCAGCCTTAAGAAACTCAGTCAGGCTTATTTCATAATGATGTGACACTTCCTTTGTTAAGGGTAACGAGCAATTCATGTCACTGCCAAGCAGCCGTGTCGGCGTTTGCAATAGGAACATGCTCTTTTTTGAAGGTTTGACTATCATATCGGCTATAAAGTACCGTAGGCGACACTTTGTTTCACCGATTGCTTGCAGACACAATGCTTCTTCAAAGTTGCACAGTGGTGGAGTGCAAATTATCCAAATCATGGGATGGAGGTTTTACGTTGTGTAGAATGTTGGCGCTCAGGTGCAGCCGGTTTAAATGCTATTTTTATGTCTTATGTTTCGTATAAAATCATTTTACCAGACAAACATACTGGTTGTCTGATTCTGATAAATAGACTTCATGACAATTTTGACAATACTTTAGTAAAAATTTTGATACTTGTTTAGCGAAAAGCAACCTAACACTTGAGACATTAAAATTATTTAAAAAAAAATAATGTGTCATCAATAAATCCAATACGTTTGTTGTAATTATACGGTGCGGGTACATTAATTAATAATTGTCATAACGTAGACAGAAATGACATTTAGGCTTTTTCTTGGAAATCAGCTAAAGAGTTTGAGCATTTGGATCATCACCAACTACAGACTTTAATAATTCACTACTGGACATAGGCCTATCCTTAGAAAGAATATTTTGACCTGTTCAAGTTTTTCTTCTCTTTGCAGTGCTGTTGCCCTGAATGAATAGGGTTGGTGACACTTTGTATTCTTAATCCGTCACCACACGGACAGTTGTTTGTTTGGTGACACGCCAATCTCAGGAACTACTGGTTCGAATTCAAAAATTATTTTAGCGTTGGATAGCCCATTTATCGAAAAAAGCTATATAACATCACGCTACCATCAATAGGAGCCAAGCCTCAATAAAAAATATCCTTGCAAAAACAAGAAAAAAATATTCCTCTTAAGAAACGCAGACGTAGTTTTGTGGATCCGCTAGTATCCCAATTATGATCGTTAAAACGAAACTATTCCTGGTTTCTATATAGTAAAAATCTTGGATCCTTTTCAAGGACAAATTAGGCATATTAAGCTTGTTAAAAAAAAAAATCATAGACTGTAGCCTCGGGTAGTGAGTTCGATTTCATTCTTATTCAGAACAAATAATATCGTATATGATTCACTCTGTGTCTTTATGTAGTTCCATTATAATGTGTAGAAATGTATTTGGAAATATATAAGCATATTTATTAGCAGACATAGCAAAGTCTGCGCCTAATTTGGAATTAGACCGTGTGTATGTGTGCGTGTGGGATTTTCAACTCAGGTAAACAGCTTATAGAATACAAAAAATTATAGAATACAAAAAAAGCCTTAGACACAATGTACTGTAATGTGTTTCTCTAAGCAATGGACGAATGCAGCATTCGTGGGCTCACGAACAACTGGTTTAAGGAATATCTCAGCAATATTATATTAGTTGTTCGGACTAATACCGGCCGCAACTTTCCGCCATTGTTCCACACGGTTTTTTTTATCCCGATCACTTGGATAATTGACACTCCACCACTGTACGCTTTTCAAGACACTTTTTGCCTCGCACAACTAATCTGTGAAACAAAGTAACGTCTACAGTATTTCCAGACCGATACGACCTTTTAAACCTTCAAGAAAGGAGCGAGCTCATTCCTCAAAGGCCGGCAACACGCTTGTGACTCTTGAGTTGCAGGCGTTCATGGGCGGCGGTAGTCACTTTCCATCAGGTAACTCGTTTGCTCATTTCTTCTCTATCATAATAAAAAAAGAGTCGTACGGTAATAAATGGAGTCGTCGGAGAAGAGACTTTGACCTGGATGTGTTGACCGGACCGGACCGGAGCCAAAACCTTCCCTCCACTTGATTATGAGGGGAAAGACCCAAAGAGACTCTTGAGTTGCAGGTGTCGCTGGGCGGTTGTTAGTTACCATCAGGGAGCCATATGCTCGTTTGCCCTCTATGCCAAAAAAAAAGTTCTTACTGTGTGCATCTAAGGAACTATCCTTGGCTCAAGAGAATATTCAACGTGACTTTGAGAGTATGATGTAGTGGGTACCTGTCAATGGTATTATTCTGAATTTATCTTAAATTAAATATATACATATTCACTCAGATGATCCTGCGTGCGATGGGTTGCTGCTAAGCTCGGTGCTAAATTAAACGCATTGATAACTCTATCACTGTTTATTGCTATTGTAATAATACGATTAATAGACCAAATATAACCCTACAAGACAAGATCAGGAAGATCACATACCTTATAGACATTGCAGTCCCGAACACCCATAATTTACAAAAACAGAAAAAAAATTGAAAGTGTGCTGACCTTAAAGAAGAAGTGCTCAGAATATGGAAAAACATAACGTCTACATAGATCTGATAGATCTCTCCACTACGTGTATCATTCCTATCCAACTTCTCCATAACCCAAAACATTTAGGTTTACCAGAATTTATTTGCATAAGTTTACAGAAAGCCGCCATGTTACATGTAAAATTATTACAAAAATCATTCAGTCAGATGATACCACACTAACATAATGTACACACTACATGATGTATTTATTTAGTTTAGGCCCGTAAATACGGTAGAAAGAAAGAAAATTGAAATCCAAAATAATAATAATAACGAATGCACCCGTATTGCTGTCCGAATGTGCACTGAAGTCGCCGCGCACTCAAGGCGACCGCGTCATTATTACATCGAACACATACAGAGTGTAACATCGTAACGAATACTGAAAAAGTGTATTCAGACCATGATTCTAAGTCGAAAAGCATCTGATTTATCTGCTGGAAAATTCATCATTTTTTTTATAATTTTCCATTATTCTTGGTTAAAAATGATATCACATGTAGTAAACAGAATATTTGACCGAAAACAAATTAATAAATCGGTCGTCGTCGGTCAAAAACTGCAATATAATGCATGCAATGTAAGGCCTCGCCTCCGGCCACCAACTTGTGTTAGTGTGCGTAGACTGTTTGCACGGAATACACATGTAGTTATTACTTTTTTGCGCTATCTACGGGGATTTGACCTTTGACAGCTGATTGCATAAAAAGTTTCATTTTCCAGTATAAAATTCCGTTGATTTTCGACTCAGAATGATGGTCTGAATACACTATTTCATTATTCGTTACGATGTCCCTTACACCGCATACATTTATAGCCCCACTATCTAGATCTAATAGTGTTCCTCTAAAAATATGGTGATACAATGAAATCTAAACTATCATTTGTCCAGGAAAAGTCATTACAATTCTCGAAAAAGATGAGAACTTAATATCAAAAGAACAAGACCCTATTAGACAAGCAATAATATTGGCTGAATATAATAGCACAGCCCAACGGCTAATAAAATCAGTGGTGTTAAAACAATAGTTCACAAATAACTTGATAGGTTCAACAAACAAATGGAAAACAATAATATTATTTACGAAATCTAGTCCAGAGATGAAATAAATTTGAACTTATATCAATTAATAATAATGGCTTTTACTACAAAGATATCGTGGTCGTTCTATTAGTGTTCGGTGATCACATTCGTTGGAAGTGTTTGTCTTATAATTATTGGAACCAGTTCTAATATTACACTCAATAAGTTTCCATTACAGAAATTAATGTTATTGAGGAGCACGGTGGGATCTTAGCGGGGGGTTTTAATTCAATTACCTATTGTGCGATTGTACCAAGATATTATAGAGTTATAAATACAGTTCTGAATATCTTGTTTGACTAAATTGTACACTATAACTTAAATTGTCATTGTATAGAATTTCAGTATCAAAATTTATACTGGATACCTAAATATAGTTTCACATATTTTCACTACTTTTGCTACACACAAACACGAAATATTCCAAGCATAATATGTTTACGTGCGCCATGTTTTGTTTAAACATGGATGCAAAAACTTTTGCTCTCGTATTCATGTACGTCAAACTCGTATATGTATAGATTAATTCGTAAGGTTTTGTTTGCTCACGTCCCTTTACAATGAATAATTTACTTTTCAAAAGACTAACATGAAAGTTCTTTACGAACGTACAATATATTTAATATTTATATAACAATTCCTTGTAGATTTACTTTAGTCTATGGTCAGCCCCGCTCTTAAGGGTCTTAGCGTTATATTCGTTTTGCTTTCCTCATTTAATACTCAAAAATGTAGTTTACTCATAGTCGCAGAGATTAACCCATTCAAACAAACAAAAAGCTTTCTGTTTAAATATATAAACACTGAGAATAAGATCACAGAATCTATATAAATAATAATAATAAACAGAGACACCACATACAGCCTGAAACTAAGCAGATTCTGTTCTATGGGAACCCGACTGCTAAACACAAACATGTAACAAATAAAGTATATTCAGATCGTATCCTGTTGGAAATCGATACTTCTGACTCTCTAGGATCGGTAAAATATGTGAACTAATAGACTAACAAAATTTGTCAAATAAAATCGGCCAAACATCACAGTTGAGGCCACTCTCCAGGCTTGGCAATTTAGATACCAACAGACCAACAATTAATTGTACAAGTGCATTACCAAGGAGGATTGCAGGCGGTCAATCATAAGAGAAACCAACGAAAACCCTGTCCTTAACGCTAAATTTGATGATGATGCTGATATCGCACTATTTCAGTATTCTTGGATTATTTGCTAACTTTTTTTTACGAAAATCTTTCAACATCAGATACGAGTATGTTCTCCGTTAGATCAAAAATATCAAGATGATTGATTCCTTTTACATTTACGATACTGTTCGTGTAGAAAATGCCTACGTCATGTAATTCTCCTGGCACAATTATAATAGAAATAGGTGATGGATTAAGAATACAGTGTCACTACCCCTATTCATCCCGTGGGTGTCGTAAGAACCGACTAAGGGAGTCAACTACGCAGGACAACAGCACTGCAAAGAGAAGGAAAACTTGAAACAAACCCTATACCAACCCGTCTGGCCAGCGTGGTATAGTAGGCCAAAACCTCCTTTCTAAGAGGCCTATGTTCAGCATTGGACTAGTAAAGAATGTTGATGATGATGGCAGAAATAGGATATTTCATAGAAACAAAGTCTCCCACTTTGTTTCCTGATGTCTTAAAAAGCTGACTTAAATGCGAGTTAAACTCGTTGGTTATGTTATGATAATTAATAATGATAAAACCTCACGCATGTCCATGATTACTTTGACAAAAATATCAAAACTATGGTAATCCTTAAATACGAATAAATGTTTGTTTATTCGTTGTAACGAGTCATAATGTCGTCGTCGTAACGTCTACTGCGTTACGCTAAGATCGTAGTTTTAATCTTAAATTCTCAATCGATCAGCATTAAAACACACACTTCATCACAGAAAAGAACGCAATTTCTGTCTAGAAAAAGTACAAGAAAAAATATACACTGACGCAAGCAAAGACTCGGGCAAATACTAATGAAGAATAATGGTAAATGTTTATTGGAAAGTGTTCTGAGATTACATTTCATGAAAAGAACTATATGGAATTTCGAAAATACTGGAGACACCTGCAAATTTTTTCATATCCACACATAACAAATCTCAACATTTTCAAGATTTCAAACACGCTGCGCCCTACGCCTAGGATACTCGAGAAATATCCTAACAAGAGTACTTTTTTTTCATCATATTTATTGGCACCATACTTTGGAAACGCCTAAGTCATATTTTGAAAAGTGAGTAAATCACACTCAGCGGATATCTCGATTACTTCGGCTACCGTTCTGAAATGAAGCTTCGAATATCCCGTCACTTTCTCCGAACAATTTATACGATTCCAAGTGTTTTCATCCCTCATTGACTGTTCGATCTCACAACTTTTATAGCGGTCCTCCGTCAAGTTTCTCTTCATATCAAATTAAACACGGACGCACTGTAATTGAGTGAAATGATAGCTCGACAAGTCATTTACTTTTTCCTTTTTCCCTTTCTCGAAAAGAGGTTTATTAAGTTTGACCGTCGTCAGGTCCGCAGTTGGATATACGTTTGTTTTTCAGAGAGGATTTGTCGTCCTTGACTCTAGGCGTACTTTTAAAATACCTTATAAAAATAAATCCTTGAGACCTATTTACACTTCAAAATGAATTATATAACTGAATATGTTTTAATATTGTTAAATAATAGAGGAAAAAGAGAGGAGTGGTGATTGCTCCACCGAAAAGGGCTTGGCTCTTAAATTGAGAGAGAAATAATAGTTATGTGTACAAAGTTCAAAGTTCGATTTTTTAAATGATAAATAAACACACAAAACAATACATTATGTCTCTATTATTTCATGTAAACAACTGTGAAATGCGGTTGACAATAAAAAATAAAGATATGAGTATGATATAATAAAAAAAAAGCGTTAGAACATTACAAAATGCAATGAACTTGTCAAATAGGTGTATACCTATATAATTCTAGAGAAATTGTTTTCTTTGTTGGTTAAATAATTGCAGACATTTCTTGAATTTTCTACTGAGCAAGATTGTTCACCTACATAAGAATATAATCTACCAAAATAACAAGGTATTGCACTCCCAATGCTAAAATTCTTAAATAAACTCATTTATGAAGTATTAGGACAACATTTTTGAGGTCCAGAAACCTAAACAGGCTTTTCTTTTAATACAAGTAGGTAGACACTTATTTTCATCTTGCCCTTTCACCAAATTTATTGAGGATTAGCGCAATATCTTTTTCCTTCCTTTATCTTTTACTATTCATCAGTTCACAGGGTCCTTATCTAGCTATATTCACTTTTACGCAGTCAATCCATCTTTTATTAACACGCCCTCTGCTCTTGTACACAAATCTTCTTTTATTAGCTTCCTTACCTGTCCCTAATAGACACCTGCCACACACAGCTTTGCAACACCCAAAGGTTTGACTGGAAGAAAACGCCTGTGGCATTAAGTCCGCCATATGCAATATGTTTGCAGGAAGTCTCAATAAATAAATAAATAGCTGATCTTTTAATATACACTATAGTGAACATAAAAACTTTCCGTTTAATCTGTCAAAACAACGACCACCCGGGCACCGCCATTACCCGGGTGTCCGGACAAAATAGGACGGATAATATCCTATTGTTCGCCGTCGATAAACTGTGTTGTTTGCGAATTCTTCGCCCGAATCACAATATATGTTCCAGTTTTTTGCTTGGAGTATGTAGTATTTTTTTTTAAAGACAACAACCCCCGAGACACAGGAATATATTCCTGTGTCTCGGGGGACTTTACAAACCTACATGAAACGGACACAAAGAACACCCAGTATCTATGTGTAAGATGAATTTTATTTGAAATTCCTTTTACGAGTATATTATATACATATACTCGTAAATAAGGATAACAGAAATTAAAGTGCTTTGAGTGTAACAAAATACTAACGATTGTAGACTCGATGTAACAAGTAGGTAATTGTGAAACTGAACCCGTGAAACTGAATTAACAAGCTATAATAGGACACCAAACAAAACATTAGACATAAAATATTTTAAAAAAGTGACTTTTTTTTATTTACTTTAAGAATGAGTTACTAATAAATAATAGTGATATTTAATATCAAACAATCAAGACATATATGTTTTGTTTTAAGGTACAAGGGGCAAACAAGCCGACGGTTCAGCTAATTGTACCCCCAGAATCTGGGAGATAAAAACCAATGAAAGAAAGAGTTCTTTCTTTCATTGGTTTTCAGTTCAGTTCAGGAAACTTTTCAGTTTCATTCGTAGATACAAATATTATGAAACTGAAAACTTTAAACTAAATCATTTCACATCGGGTGGGCCGACCGGAGTGTTATTTATTTACAGGTATTCTCTCCCAGTGAACCATTGGGTGGTTAATTTAAGACTGACAAAATTTTACAATGTTACCATGACCTCACAGAAAACCGGTATTAATAATTGTCGTTGCTTTTTACCATTACATTATCACATCAACAGCCTTTAACAGTGGGTTGGACATATAGGCCTCTCTTTAGAAAAGAGGTTTTGGTCTACTATACCACGCTGGCCAGACGCGTTTTTATAGGGTTTGTTTCGAGTTTTCCTTCTCTTTTCAGTGCTGTTGTCCTGTGTAGTTTGCTCCCTTAGTCGGCTCTTACGATACACACGGATGAACAAGAACGGTGGACAATGGAAGGAAATGGTGACACTCCGTATTCTCAATAAGTCACCACACGGAAATTACCATCAGGTGAGAAATCTGCTCGCTTGCCTCCATACGATGAAAACATCAGAGGTAGGAGAATTTAACTCTGCATTTTCTCTTCTAAGAGTTACTAGCAAGATAAGAAAAAATTGAACTCTTTATGATTAATGAATTAAAAATACAAAACAGTGGCTAAGTAGCCATCTCAATTTAATGCATATTCAACTGGCTATGTCGCCAATAAATAATGCAGTCGCAGCTTCGAATTTGTCTAGCAGAAAGCATCTGAATTTATAATGAGTAGCTTGTAGCATTGTAAATTGAAGTATCCAGTAGTAGAAATTTAGAATTGTAGACTCATTTTTATGTACTGAAGTGGAAAAAACAACAGATATCTCGAAGAAGTTTTACAATAGTTTTAAATTTTTATACAAGTGTTTTTATGTTAATGCTACGGAAACATAAATAAAAGTAAAAAAAAAAACTATTTCTTAATAGTACCAGACAATTAAATTTTGTATTGAAAGTTTTGGAGCGTAAATCGATAAAACAGGAGATGCCATACTAATTGCATATCGCTAGTAAAAGTATAAATTATTGCAGTTTTTCTAAATTTAATATCAGTTACTATTTCTTTATGATTAATGGTAGTGATAGAACAATCCTACACAGATATGTATATATTGCGAAATCGGAAAGAACCAAAATCGGGATTTATGGTCAAACAAAATCCTATCATCTTTCATGATAGGATTATTCTCGGCACTTTCTGCCTTTACAGACCCCGTAGTCTATGGCAATATTTAGGTAAAATACACAAGAGGAATTAAATATTATATTTACGAGTACAACAACATCAACAACTAGCTTAGCTTTTTAGTGACTTGATGACGTAATATTATGGCGGTTTGCGTTTCGCATATTTGTAGCAGAAATAAAAAAAACTTTTTTTAAACAACTAAAATTAATTAAATATATAGGTATATGACTAAGGGAGCAAACTAAGCAGGACAACATCACTGCAAAGAGAAGGAAAACTTGAAACAAACCCTTTTTTTTTTGAGGGGAAACCCACCCCGTCCACCCGCGGCCACACTCAGGGCGGCATGAGGCGCAGGTAAGCGCGCCTCCGCCGCCCGGTTCGCCGGCGGCGGATCGGGTCCGAGTGGAGGTCGTCCTCCCGGGCCTTCTCCGCCGCCTCCTTCTGCGAGATTACCTCCTCGCAGAAGGTTGCAACCGCGGTAAAACAACTGTCGCTACCGGCCATGGAGCGAATTACGGCCGGTAGCGAGAGATCTGCTCCGATGACTGCAGTGAGGGCCCGGCGCTGCGTCGTCCATGCGGGGCAGACCGCCAGCGTGTGCTGGGCCGAGTCCTCACTGCAGTCGCAGTGGTGGCAGGCGGGACTCAGTTCCCTCCTAGCGACCGAGTGCAGGTACTTTCCGAAGCAACCGTGCCCGGAAAGCACCTGCGTCAGCCGGAAGGAAAGGGTCCCGTGCTGCCGCCCTGCCCATTCGGCGATGACCGGCTGGAGAGCCTCCACGGCGGCGAAGCCAGCGCGTGGAGTCTCCAGCCGGAACGACCATCTGACCATGGTGGCTCGGCGAGCGGCTTCGCGCCACTCGCGCACGTCCTCGGGCGGAGGGCGAAATCCGCTCTCCGCCCGGAAGTCAGGAAGTCAGCCACTCGCCAATAAACTTCGGCGAGCACTTCCGCCTCCAAATCCCACGGGGGTGTTCCGGCCAAGGTGCAAGCCGCCTCGGTGGACACCGTGCGGTATCCGCGTATGGCTCTGACCGCCAATATCCTCTGGGGGCGCCAGAGGCGCGCCCTATTCGGGGCGGTCAGAGCCGCCACCCACACCGGTGCACCATAAAGCGCCGCCTCGTGGGAACACTGGCCCCGCCCAAATTGGGCAAAAGTCGCCCTAGGGCGGAGGCAGTGTCCACCAGCTTCGGACCCAGCTGTCGGAAGTGCTCGTCGAAGAGCCACCTACCGTCTAGGACCAGACCCAGGTACCTCATCTGGGCCCGGACCGGTACGAGGACCGAGCCGACCTCGATTGAGGCGCCGGCGGGTGGACCACGACGGGGCCCATGAAATAATAGGGCCTCCGTCTTATCCAGGGCCACCCGTAATCCCAACGCCTCAATGCGCCCGACCACCTGGGAAACTCCCGTGGCGGCCAGGCGCGCCGCCTCCTGGAAGTTAGCTTGAAACAAACCCTATACCAACCCGTCTGGCCAGCGTGGTATAGTAGGCCAAAACCTCCTTTCTAAGGAGAGGCCTATGTCCAGCAGTGGACTAGTATAGCCTGTTGATGTGTGTGATAGGTATATGAACTGAAACTAATATTACATAAGGAAATTCGCATTTGCGTCTCTAATAAATAAATTAAGAAAAAAATGCCGCAAAAAAGTGTGACCAGTCCTACAGTTATACAAAAGACCTAAGTGCAGCACGTTTGAAGCAAATAGCCATTCTCGTCTCTAAAATATAAAGTTTAATATTGATCACCCCATCACACATCAACGTCATCAATACCTATATCTGCATGTCCACGCCATCTGATGTGTACCTAATCTAACACGAGGGTTATTCACACCAATTCCTATCGATTCATCAGAGTTCAATTCGGTGACCGCGTACTGCGATGCGATTGGCCCGCATTGAAATATTCACCAATTGCGAACGCCGAACGCGGTCACCGTGACGATCCAGTAGATGTAAAATAAATTCTGAGCAAGCTCTTGAATAATAGTCTGCAACATAAACTATACAAGTTATACAGAAAGATAGAGTCATATTTTAAATTCGTGTGTTATATCCCATGGGAGTGTCATGCTTCGGCTTACATGGGATTCTTCTCGATCAGAGTAATACCCCACTCCAGAAAAGCCGGTGTTAAGCATTTGTTTTTCTTGCATTCCCTGAATTATAGGCTGGAAGGTACATAAAAGGCGGCAACGCATTTTTTTTAAGTGAAAACTTCATTAGCGGCGTTGTACACTTTTTTTGTAATGGGTAAAAAATGTGAAACTCGCGTCAGGACACGTGACCCTGATCGAAAATTCGTAAGATGGGTGGAGAGTAGACAGCCGGCGCGGCGTAGGAGAGGAAGTATCCCCATCTCTTTCTACGGCGCGGCGAAAATGTATGCCTTTGCCTGCTGCTTCGTTTAGGCGGCGCAGGGCGCTTGCGCGAATGTTCGTTTTTCTGAGAGATAAACTTTTTAATGTAATATAAATTGTCATGTTTGTGTACGATAGCGCAATAAATAAATATTGTATTCTACCACATAAATGATAGTACTTTTATACTGATAATTAAAGCGATTCGTGCAAAATTATTCTCTAACCATTCCAAAATATCAAAAATGCACAACGTTAATATTCAAGCTTTCACTTCTGCCGGCACTCCCGTAGTGCAACCCGTCGTTTTTTTTCTCTTGAGTTGCCCTTAGAACTGTATGGCTATAGGTATTTTATATCAGGTACGTTGATGTCCAGATTTTTTCATTTATACGGATCCTGTATCGAACAATAAAAGATCTCAAGCGAATTATACGACTGTCCAAAAATGAACGTTAGACCGCCACCCTGCGGTTGTTTATCGACCTATTCTTTAACAGGGGTCTTCCTTTCGTGAATAAAAGTTGTTTCATCAAACACTGTCCCATAAACAATGGGTCTATAACAAAAATATTATTTCAAATATAAATCACATAAGCATACCAACAGTTTTTAGAACAAAACAACGTACAATATAAATAACAACCCGTTTTTATGGAAATTTTACCAAATTACCCCCGGGACAGAGCACTCAAAGAATAACGTATTATCCCTGCTCGGGTAACAATAACATCAAAAAACATTACCTTCTCTTTGCATATAGTCGGTAACAAAGAGTTTGCAAGAGACTCGTTATGAAACTGAAAACGCGTTTGTCGCTAATTCAGTGAAATTAAAAAGGTTGTAACCTTAAAGAGGGGTTGGAAGACGATGGGATAAATAAAAATGTTACTGACTGGTGGATTAGTAACACAATACTAGTATGGTCCCGAACTTCTTTCCTTCCTTAAATTACAATTTTCAAAATTCTTAATATACAACTTAATATCTCGTTATCATCTGCCTATCCTTATCCCAATTTCATTTGGGGTCAGCGCAGTAAGTATGATTCTGCCATTCTACTTTATCATTCGTCTCAATGTCTACTCCCTTCCTAGCCATATCCTCACTTACACAGTCCATCCACCTTTACTTTGGTCTTCCTCTTCTCTTGTACCCTTCAACTCCCATACCTAACACTTTCTTGGCCACATTTTCCTCATCCCTTCGCATGACATGTCCATACCAAGAAACTTAACTTTTTAACTTGTCATCCAGTGGCGCTACTTTCAGACTCCATCGTATATACTTATTCCTAACCTTGTCCATCCGAGTCACATCACACATAAATATCAGCATTCGCATTTCGGCTACGATCTGGCGTCTCTCATCCAATAACCAAAAATATTAACTTGTCATAAGTTGTATGTGATTGTCTTTCAATTTCCACCACTTTCTTACCCAGTCCATATGATTGCCTACTACTTACCTCCATTTTGACTTGGTGATACCAACGCATATATATTCTCACAGTCAATTACTGTGAGTTATAACGTTATTAGCGAAGGGTTGAATGACCGCAACAATACAGACGATAGGTTTTATTGCAGGCATTATGTGTTGGATCAATCAATGGTTAGATAAGGCATCTATTCATGCAGTCTATTGTCAAATGTGGCACCTCAAAATATTTTAATTGTAAATGGGAATGTGACTTGTGTGTTTATTGCGGCTTCATGCATGAACTACTCAATAGATCCTTGTGAAATATTGCATACAGATTGTCAGAGCAACAGAAAAAGTTATGAAGTACCTTTTAAGTAAAACAAATGTTCTGCTGCATACTTATGTAAAGTTAAATTATCATCAACCGGCTTTCACCCGCAGCTACGCTCGTGGTATACATATTGTTCTATCCCTTGGGGACAGTACATTTTTCGTAATTATAATATATAATATCTTCATACATCACACTCACGGCCATCTGGTCCCAAACTAGGCAGAGCCTGTACTATGGGAACCAGTCTGCTGATAAACATATTTATATATTTCTAAATACACACATATTATAAATAGAGTACACCCAGACACAGATCAAATGACCGTGCTCATCACACAATTATTTGTCCTGGGTGGGAATTGAACTCACGCCCTCTGGCGTAGCAATCAGGGTCACTAACCACTAGACCCACAGACCAGTTACTAGACAGTTAAAATTATCCAATGACCCTTCATGCACTTCTGACAACATTTTTTTAATTCTACGAAGGCATACGAGAAGACGTCTCACCTAATGGTAAGTGCCTACCGCTGCTCATTGACACCGCCAAGTGTAAGAGAGAAGGGACAGCGAGTCCCCCCAAGTACTGGGGAGAGGGTTAAGGGTTTGGGTTGTGCTCAGTAACTTCATTCTCTCGGAAAAAGCAACTATAGAATTGCGTAACCGGTATTCTTCGAGGCCGTGATAGTTATCACTCTGATCGAGTCGGCCCATCATCGGCCTATCGCCGTCCAATGCTGAACGAAGGCTTCCCCGAAAAAGCGCCAACCATTTCGGTCTTGCACAGTCCGCATTCATCTGCTGCCAGCCATTTTTCTCAAGTCGTCGGTCCATCGTGCCAGCACCCTTCACCATGTTTGCCTAATCGCGGTCACTACTCTAGCAAATGTCGGTTCCAGCGACCATCAGTCCGCCTAGAGGCGCAATTCTACTTCCTACTAACTCTCCGTGCGATGTCGATTACTCTAGTTCTCTAATCGTTTTGTTTTGAATTTTATCGAGTAGAGAAACACCCAGTATTGCTCGCTAAGCGACTTTAAACTAGTGGATCAGAGAACGGTGAGTGTTCACGTCGCGGCTCAGTATGTCATTTCGGGTAAGACGCACTGATAAAACACCTTGGTTTATAGTGATTGTGGTATCTACGATTCGAAGATATGATGAAGCTTCATATGCTACGCAGCCTAGACGAATTCCTTTATCGGCGCCCCGAAAAAAGTTGTGCCGGCCGAGTTGGATTGTTTTGCCGATGTAGACGTATTATTGAACAACCTCGATAAGTAGCGTCATTTACGGCCGCGGACCGCAATGTGAATGTCCTACGGTTCACCATAATATTATAATAGCGACTCCACATCCTTTTTTGTTTTCTTTGAACACCAAACCCAATGCAACATAAATGTTTATTTGTTACGTTACGCTGCGTCACTAATAAACAAGAAACGTGATGACAAAAACTCCCCGCACATGTTTCATATCCACTCGAAATGCTAACACTGAATTATTGGCCGTCACACTGCGGCAAAAACTATTGTAATCGATAATATTGTGACTCAGCACATTCCTTTCATAGACTTAGACAAAACCTATTATGGACTTCAGCGTATGCCAATTTATTTCTAAGCAGATAGTAACGGCCAATTTTATCTTCGATCGATTTAATTTAGTTTTTTTTTATTGTCTGGTTAAATCATTGTATTGATTTTTTAATATTACGTTAGTGGCAGCCCTGTCTTAAATAATAATATTTAGGACATCTAACACCCAACGCCATCTAGTTTCAAACTAAGCAGAGCTTGAACTATGAAAGCTAGATTGACTTATAGAATACTTATATACTTCCTTATAGTAAATACATACATATTATACATAGAAATCACTCAAACTCCGCAACAAATATTTGCAGATCATAGAAACATTTGGTCCGACCCGGGAATCGAACCCGAGACCTAAGCACAGCAGTCGCATACGCTACCACTGCACCACCGAGGCAGAGAAAGATCTTGAGAAAAAGCATTTTGTACAATAAATTTTTATTTATTAGATAAGAGATAATTTGTTTTGGATTTCTTCCATAATTTAATGTTTTCACCCAACAGCTTTAATGCTTTTATTACATTCATAGTTTCTAACTTGACTAACTGCAACTTATATTAATTAAATAGTAGAAATACGTTGCTTGCTTCTTACATCATAACACTGGCCATTGTTGAGATATTTGGAACTCATATTTTTGTTATGTGTTAAGTATATATAAGGAAAAAAAAAACTTGCAGAAGTAGGTTTGACTCGTGCTGTCGTAAAAACAGGAACTTTCTTCGTCTTCTAAACTGACTCAAAGGACATTTGGGGTATTTTGCTTCTTTAAAAATGTATTTAGTTTAAAAATGTATGTACTCGTACGTCAATAAGTTACAATTAATCCGTGTGTAATTTTTATTAATTTGTGTTTGTACACAGAACGTTTTCATCACAGAATATTCGTCCTGGGTGGGCTTAGCAGTCAGCGTCACTAACCACTAGACCGACAGACCCGTCAATCGCCGTCAACTTGAATGACTATGCAATGCCATATTTAATAGAAAACGTGTTTTCACCATAGAAAAAGCAGTGGTGGCGAATATTAGTTTTATCCTCGACATATACTCGTACTGTTCCGATCACCAATGTATTGAAGAATAACCTAAACACGCATAACCAACAAGCATGTCTGAAAGTGGACGTGGGAGAGCCATGCTTCGGCACGAATGGGCCAGCTCGACCGGAGTGATAACACTGCCTCACAGAAAACCGGTGTTAAGCAATTCTTTCGTTGCCTTTCACTGAGTGAGTGAGGTTACCGGAGTCCAAATCCCCCCGCTCGCTGACTCGAGCGGGAGGGACTCCAAGGGCAGCAACGCACTTGTGACTATTGAGTTGCAGGTTACCATCAGGTAACCCGTCTGCTCGTTTGCCCCCTTATACTATAAAAAAATAGGCCTGAGGAATGTGGAAGCAGAGCAAATGGCATTTCATCTTCTCTGCCTACCTCGGACGGGAATATAGAGTAGAACTTGAACTTGAGTCATATAACTTTCAAACTATTTGCTTTACAATCTCCAGTTTAACAAGGTTTATACTGATCTCTTACATAGCTTCAGATTCCCCGTAGCGGCAATAATCAGTTTGTTGACCCAGATAAACAAGATTGTTACGGGTTTGTCTTCGCCTTTGTTGTATCTAACAATATTCCTATTAAGTTCATCTCATGTTTCGAGGATTTTGGCGAAGGTTCTCGAGCTCCTGAGAAGGTGACTTGACTTGTGTTGCAGTGTATTTTAATCACAGGGGTCGAAATGGATAATGCCGGCTCCACGTTGAGTATACGCGAAATTGACAGCTCGCCAAAGCTAAGATGCCGCGCCTGTGTCGCCATCAGAACGCCAAGATTTGTTGCACATCACATCACATTAAAAGCCTTTTATAGTCCACTGCTGGACATACGTAGGCATCTCCTTAGAAAGGAGGTTTGGGCCTACTATACCACGTTGGCCAAACGGGTTGGTATATTTATTTATTTATTCTCTGGCAGTCGACCGATTGGGCGGTGCTGAGAAAGAATGAGGTAGATGCATTTATGGTAGGGTAATAAACGATAGTGGTTTTGTTAAATACCAACTATCTTGGAATTTGGTGTATACGTCGTAATACCACACACATACACATATATATACATATACATACTCATACATATAAACATACACATACACATATATATATGAGAAAAATAAAAAATTTAGCCAATGAACTAGGAGCTCGTTGAATCTGCCATTTCGCTCAGCAATAGCTCTTTCACTTTCGTCTTAAAAGAGTACCGATTTGTAGCCATCCTGACTTCGTGAGGAAACGCATTCCATAAGAGGACAGCCTGGACGAAGAACGAAGAGCCGACAAACCCAGTGGTGTGAGAAGGACAGAGTAGAAGAAGATTGTCATGGGGTTTGTGTCAAGTTTTCCTTCTCTTTGCAGGGCTGGTTATCCTGCGTTAGCTCCCTTACTGGCGAGTAACTTACGGCACCCACGGGATGAATAGGGGTGGTGACACTGAAACCAGAGTTACAGAGTTCCAACCAGAGTTCTTATTAATTTTTGCAAATGCACAGGGCATTTGCAAATTAATTAGTATATTCTTCAGCCTACACACACATGATCTAAAAATTCTGTATTAGATACTGTTAGCTCCATGTGCTTCTTGACAGCTTTAGAGATTTAAAAATACACATGAAATCGTGGTGATAATATATTGAACGTATGAAAACAAAGCCTGTAAAAAATAAACATGTTTTTCTCGTTCATTGAGGGTCAAGGAGAAATAATAAATTGATTTGTCGTGACATATTCATTCTCTATACACACATAGTCCGGTGTAGTCTTATTTAGTACCCGTGTGGTGACGCATTAAGAATACAGAGTGTCACCACCCCTATTCATCCCGAGTGTGTCGTAAGACAACAGCACTGCAAAGAGAAGGAAAACTTGACACAAACTATACTAACTAACCCGTCTGGCCAGCGTGATATAATAGGTCAAAACCTCCTGTCTAATAGGAGGCCCAGCAGTATATTATTGAAGGCTGTTAAAAAGAAGCTTCGTCCGTGTAGTGACGGATTAAGAATACGGAATGTCACTACCCCAATTCATCCCGTGGGTGTCGTAAGAGCCGACTAAGGGCGCAAAACAACGCAGGACACCAGCACTGCAAAAAGAAGGAAAACTTGCCACAAACCATATACCAACCCCTCTGGCCAGCGTAGTATAGTAGGCCAAAACCTCCTTTCTAAGGAGAGGCCTATGTTCAGCAGTGGACTATTAAAGGCTGTTGATGATGATGATGAAAAAGAAGCTTATGTTACTCGTTGATAATGTAACTTTCCACTGGTGAAAGAGTTTTAAAAATCGGTTTAGTAATTTTGACGTGAAAGCGTAACAAAGAAACATATGGATGTATTATAATTAGGAAATTAAGTGACTTACATTCGGGACTTATAAAGTTATACAGTAACTGGATGACAGTTTTTTTTTCTAAAAACGAAACCTAGCTAGATCGATTAATTGCCCCCGATACTAAATTTCATGAAAATCGTTGGAGCCGTTTCCGAGATTCAGAATATATTTATATATATATGTATGTAACTAGGTGAGTATTTATCTAGGTGTATGTATTTAGTGCACTAGGGACTTCCTTTCTGCACCAGGGACTTCCTTATACCCGAGACGGCGTGCGGTTTTAGTCGGTTCGAGTCCGACATGCCACCGATAGGTGGTATCCGAGGGGATTGCCGCACGGAAAAAAAAAGGTGTATGTATTTAGTACGTTTGTTTGTCTGTATTTATTTCAGTGTTTCTGTCTGACTTCTCAATAATTTTCTCTTACTTTACATATCAATCTCTAGTGCTCTTAGTCACACATTTCAGCACCACCCTAACGTAGACTGGGAGAAAATGCGTGCGGCATTAAGTCCACCTTTGTACAACCCACACTTGTGCATAAACTAGTAAAATAAAAATAAATAAATAAATATATGTATCTATATATACAAGAATTGCTTGTTTCGTATTAGATGTATTTAATGTGGTATAAACCTCTCACAATGTTTTGAAATCTAAGAATAGAAGACTCAATTATATAATATTAACGGCAGAGTGTTGAAATAAATGGGCGCTTGTATGTTGCTCATACTTTAAGGGTCACTTGAAACTCTTGTCGAAATGAGACGACGAGATTAATATACAATGTGATCCAGAAAGGTCACGTTTTAGGGTATTTATGTAGATAAAGTTTATTAGATGCGCAAAAAAGGTATTCTTTGTCAGATACATTGGGGCACAAATGGACCGGCTCGACAAGACCGAGACCAGGGCCGGACAGAAAACCGATGTTAGGCATTTCTGTCGCTGCTTTTCACCTAGTGAATAAGGTTACTGGAGGCCCAAGCCCCACTTTCTCCTAATCCAAAAGGGGGGGGTGGACTTGTGAATCTTGATGTTGGTGTCCATGGGTGGCGGTAGTCACTTACTATCAGATGACTCGTCTACTCGTTTATACCCTTAACCATAAAAAACCTTTACTAGTACCTATTCATAAGCTAGCCATTGCCCGCGGATTCGCTCGCGTGATTATTTCTTATTTCGTGTTTCTAATTTTGAAGAAATTTTGTTCTTTATAGTTTGGTCCCTTAGTGCCGCAACGCAAGTCAATAGCACTGCAAAAAGAAAGAAAACTTGACGCAAATCCTATGATTTCTCAGGAGATAGCTCCTACCAACCCGTCTAGCCAGCGTGGTATAGTGGCCAAAACCTACTTTCTAAAGAGAGACTATTAAAGGCTGTTGATGATGAATTCCAAAAATTAAGAACTTCCATACAACCGTTCATCACTTAGGGGGGAAATTTTCAAAAATCGTTTCTTAGTTGTAGCTTACAACAAAAGTAGCAGCTGCCAAGTTCAAGTTTGAAGTCTCAACGGTTAAGGCTCTTTTTTTGTTTTCTTTTTTAAAAGACAGCTGCCGGAGTAGGGATATATCCTGTGTCGCGGGGGACTTTACAAACATACATGAGACGGACACAAAGAACACCCACTCTACGTTGATAAATCAGTCAGGGCAAGTAATTTTATGTGTGGCCGAGGTGATAATTGTGTTATTCATTCGAATACCTAAGATAGGCTTGGTATATTTATATTGAGCCGATTTAATTTAATAATTTTAGCCGTTGGCGGTGATGCTCTCCCCCAAATAGCGGCGAAAGAAACAGCGCCACCGCCAACGTTTCCAGGGTGCACCACGTGGAGGTTTCCTAGCCTAGCATTTAGTGCCATTAGTGCCATTAATCCCTGATCCGTGTGGTGACGGATTAAGAATACAGAGTGTCACCACCCCTATCCATCCCGTGAGTGTCGTAAGAGCCAACTAAGGGCGAAAACTACGCAGAACAACAGCACTGCAGAGAGAAGGAAAACTTGACACAAACCCAATACCAACCCGTCTGGTCAGCGTGGTATAGTAGGCCAAAACCTCCTTTCTAAGGAGAGGCTTATGTCCAGCAGTGGACTATTAAAGGCTGTTGATGAGTGCCATTAAATCATCAGTACTTCGGACGAGTACCTCTTCATTTTGCAATAACCATTTAACAGCTGTATCGATTGTTTCATTAACATTGTGTACTAATATGTGTTGATGGCCACCATCTTTGATCATCACAACGTGCAGTAACGCACGTATTATGTCTGTCATCGTACTGTGTTATATTTGACTAGATTTGTGTGTACGTCGCTTATCGCGGTGAAAAGTAATAAATAATCAAATTCATTCTATTTATTTCCATGTCCATCCATCTAGTATAATTCCATGCCAAATTTCATTATATTCGGTCCAGCGGTTTATTTATATTATAAGTAGGGATTATACAAAGTGTGTTATGTTCTATAAAAACAATTATATTATTATTCTTATTAACAAAAAAGAATAATAATATAATCTCCCATACGGCGGTCTGATCCCAAACTAGGCAGAGCCTGTACTATGGTAACTAGACTGCTTATAAACATACTTACATATTTCTAAATACATACATATTTTAGAAAAATTATACCCAGACACAGAACATTTGATCGTGCTCATCACACAATATTTTTCCTGGGTGACAATCGAAACCACCACCTCTGGCTTAGCAGTCAGAATAGGCAAGGCCTATGTCCAGCAGTGGCCAATTTAAGGCCTGATGATGATGATGAAGCAAACGAATTAAATAAATAAGTAAATTTTTTTTTAAAAGCATATTAGCCTAACCAAGCGATGCTTTAGCTCGTATGGGGCGGCCGACCTTCATGTACCTCGTCATGGAGATGGTCACGTCTAAATTCTCCAAACTACGAATATTAGAGATGCCATGAATATTGAGCAACTATTCGATATTTAGCTATTTGGCCATTTATTTCCACTATTCGGTATTCGGCCGAAAAAAATAATACTTTAAACATTTTTTTTTTTAGCATTTGTTAATATAAAACAATCGCGCTTTTCCTCATACCTACTTCTGAAAATAGCCACTCACGGTTTCGGAGAGATGATTAATAAATCTTAGCAAATTCTGTTAGATTAGGATATTGTTTTGCGTTTGCTTCGCCCAAGACACTCGCCGAATATTCGTTATTCGGCCAAATCACTATTCGTGACATCTATAACGAATGCAGAGAGCTGCGATATGGTGCTTTATCAACAAATGCCAATTGTAGTCTCTGGCAACTCTCTTGTTGACTTAAGCCACAACGAAAATCATAAAAAAACATTAAACGAAAATGTTCACGAGCTAAATTGATTTAGATATCTTCACACAATTTTCGAAAGGACGACACAATGAAAAAACAAATGACAGTGTCGCAAATTAAAAAGTAACATGTTCCCAAATAGTTCCATTTTCCATAATTGTTGTTTCATTATTTTATTGTAAGTGACCAGATCCAGAGACTTTCAATATGCCCCACGTATACTCCATCCTGCTATTGTCAAATCGTTTCCTCCTTGTGTATAACTTTACGATTAAAAATAAAACAGTAGAAATTCTTATATTTTTTAAACAACATTTGAATTCATGTGAGAACTGATAACAGAATAATTTTATCTACAAATGCCCCAGGTATTATAGCTGTTGGCGAACAAGGAATGATCGAACATATAGAGATTGATAACAGCCCCTTCCTCTCTCCCTTTCATGGGTTCTAGTAACCCCACTCATCAGGAAATATAAGCGCAGTTACGGTAGTGGAATTTATTTTATCTTAAAAAGAGTTATATTCATCAAGTTAGGCAACTACAGTTTCTTTCTAGTGGTATAAAAAACCGAAAAGTATTTTGAAAATCATCAAAACCTTATACAAATGTTATAAAATTACAAAATATTTTTAAGCTTCTGGAATATGGAATCTGGAGCATCGAGCGCTCAGATTTATCCCAAATGTTTGATTTTTTTTTAAATGCCATGAAAATAATGCATAGCGTTAACAAAGTAGAATAGGAAACCTTTATAAAGAAATAAGGAAACCTACATGCTTAAGACGCATGCAACGCATTTTGATTACTTAATTATTGCAATATTAAATATTCAAAGTTTAATTATGAACAAACGTTGGATTTTTTTTTCAAGCTTTGAACAAGAGGAATTTATTTTCATTGTACTTAATATACCTTCATTCCTGAATTTATCGATTTATAGTAAGTGAAAATCTTACCCAAAATTAAATGAATTACGTTTAGCGTTGCGGAGAGGAGGGCTTCAAGGCCTGTTGTCTATAACACAATCAAAACAATTGTTAACACTGTCAAATTTGAGTTTTGATCACAGTTTTTTTTATTTCATTTTATTTCCCGTTTGATCGAGTGACGCATCACGTCCTGTTCGCGTCGATCGTAGCGCGGCACTGGTCCAAACCACGGTGAAATGGCGGGAATACTGACATGCGCCATGAGAAATCGATGCCAAAATTCGTGAATAAGCTATGGCAGGCGCCATATTCGAAATTTTCATGTGCTCAGCGATTTTTTTGGGTCTTTTTTTATCGCATTGTTTGCACACAGGATTACAATTTGCACAATGATAGCGGCTGGAATAAAATGTGTGCTGAACGTCGTTGTTTATTTGTTCGCTGCGCTAAAAATTTGCTTCGGGCGTAATAACTTTCTATATTTTATTCAGCTTCGGTTCAGTTTTATTCAGTTTTTTTTTAATTCTATTTACATAACCAAGTTTTGCACACTGAATTAATAATTTGGTTGTTTGGTAAAGTTATATTAAAAAGTTCTCGTTTTAAGCGTGCCTCAAATAATTAGGAGTGCTGTTTGAGTTTGATTTAGTACATGGAAAATTTGTCTCGACGCTTCGGTTATCTCCGCTATTAGCAAAAGTTGAAATCCCGAAAACGCTTAAAAACTCCCAGTATTTGTTAGTTGGAAAACTAGACACAATTTTGTATTATTTCTTAATGATATATGGATTTACTCATGTGTATTTCGGAGGTGATTGACTGGGGCCCTTTCTTCAAGTAGTGACGTGTTTTGAAACGATGTATGGTGTCAGGCGTAACAATGAAAAGTGCCCTTGTGAGATCGGAAACTAGCAGGACATTCATTCAAAGTAAGTCTTGAGTAGTTACGTTTTTGAGCATCAACTGCTAATATAGTTTCTACGTAAAACACAACTCGCCTCCTAAAATGGAGTAAATACTAGGTATAGTATAAATTATGTAATAATAGTTAGTAGTATTTATTACCTGTTTTTTTTACAATTCTCTAATAATTTTTTTGACAAGACAAGACAAGTCCCGCCCAGGCCCGTGTCGCGAGGGATTTTACACACAGACATGAAACGGACACAGAACACAAAGGCTCAGAACAACAAATTGTCACAAAGTGTGTCCCATGTGGGGATCAAACCTACAACACTTAGGTCAGTAGGAAGCGGTGAGGTGACCACTTAAACCACTACGCCATCCGTCGTACAGTATACGATTGTCTGCCCGCAATTTCACCCAGCGAGTGCCACTCCTAAGAGTCGTGACGTATCTGATACAAAAAGTACTTTTCGAATCCGACAGATAGTATTTGAACAAACAAATACCAATATTATTTTTATTAATGATCGAAATTTGAATTAATATAAAAAAATACTAGTAACTGCCTCCGTGATGTGATGCCTACCGCACCGGGTCTTTTCGGGGAGGATGCCATCTCTAATTTTTAAAAGAACGTTCGAAAATTCTTGGCCATATGATTAACCATCCAGCCGCGATCTTATATTAATTGAAGCGTTATAGTTGGAAGCGACAAACGAGCAGACGGGTCATCTGATGGTGAGTAACTACTTACGACTGCGACTTAAGAGTCGCTGGTGCGTGCGTGCCTACAATGAGTTGACCCCCCCCCCCCCCCGCCCCCCGCCCCCTAGGAAGTAGATGGGTTTTAGGATTCATTAACCTCACTTTTCGCTCACCAAAGCAGCGAATTGCTAAACACCAGTTTTTCGCGAGGCCGTGATATCACTCAGGTTAAGCCAGCCTACTTGTGCCGAAGCATGGCTCTCCCACGATAATCTTGAGTGAAGAGGCGTCGCATTGCCCATCAGCGTTTTTTGCCTTATCACAATGTCTTGCTATTATAGAATATGTTGTTGGGGCCACACAATGTTAAAAATTCCAACATCCTGTGAAGCCACCATCACACCACCACCACAGATCCCATTGAGAATTACTGTTTTCAAGAAAAATAGTAAACTATTAATCGCCTTTCTCTTCATTTTTCTAGACCTTGCCAAAGCATTAGACACCATCTCCATTTCTTTACTGCTAAACAAATTGGAGGCTCTTGGTATAAGATATACGGAGCTTAAACTTTTCGCAGACTATTTCTGTAATCGGCACCAATGTGTTAAATGGAAATATCGTGAGCGATGATGAAAAAATACCAGGTTTTGGCGTTCCCGGTCTTCCTTAGTCCTACGCTTTATGGTATATATTAACGACCTATGCAAGTGTGACCTTAAGACATGAAAAGAAAGATGCTGACGACAGAGCCCTAATTTTTAAAGAAAAAAATAGCAACGAATTATAAGAGAGCGCCCAGTTTGGCTTCAATATTATCTATACTTGGTTAAAGATCTAACATTAAATGCTGACAAGACTAAATATGTAACTACCACTTTCATACATATACGTGCACCAATGTCCCCTCTCCTGCCAAAACTTGTTAGTGCCTTTGTGTAATTGTCCTGCTATCCAAAAAAAAACCATAACATAAAATATCTAGGGATCATAATCGACAATACCCTCTTCTTTACGAAACACATTGAAAGTTTAGTAAAAAGAGTTAGTAAATTAATATTATTTGCATTAAAAAAATTGCGAGCTATAGTATAAATAGCTCAAAAAGCGGTTCTGAAAGTAGATCTTTCCTATTTCCCATAACTATATTTAATACATATAAATCGTGCAAGGTGATGACTGTCCGCCAAATATTCATATATCACACAGTACTAAAACAACATACATTGCTTACCTATCACGCTGATATTTCTAACAAAAGACGAAAAGATATATTCTGTGTCTATCAGACACAGAATATAGAGGCTTAAAGTTCATTTATTCAAATAGATTATTTTCGATTATATATATAAATTAAATTATGTCAGCTGTAAAAACACATTACATAATTATTTACAAATTTTGTCGTATGAGCTAACTGAGCAGTTACTCGAAATATGTAAATGATTATTTGCTAAACGGTCTTGTTGCATTATTTTTGACCCACTTATCATTGGTGTTGCTAGTTGCTTATGTAGGCTATTGAAATGTTATAATTAAACTGTATTTATGTAGATTTATATTGATAAAATATTTTGTAAGCACTACTTCGCCCGAGACAAGTTCAACCCAGTTCGGGCAAACAAGCAACAAATGTATTTTATTTATAAACGAGAGAACCATTTGTTATACTTTTTATCTAAATAAATATTAATATTTTCGTCAATTTCAGGTAATTTTGCTTTATAAGAGGCATAAAGACTTCTCAAATACAGAAGTTTTGTTCTTTTGTCATCAAGCGAAAGGATTTGAAAGCCAATGCCGTAAAAAAAAATAAAAAGTCTTCGAGTTTTCCCGCATTAGGAATATATCCTGTGTCGCGGGGGACTTTACAAACATACATGAAACGGACACAAAGAACACCCAGACTCAGAACAACAATTTGTGGATCACACAAAGTGACGTCCCATGTGGGGTTTGAACCCACAACACTCGGCGTAGTAGGAAGCGGCGTGGCGACCGCTTAAACCACTACGCCATCTGTGGAGTCAAGCAGTTAAACTTGGATATACAGAGGGGCTCGGTAATTCATTGCCTGACTGATAGATTTCACCATGAATCATAAAATTAATGGGCAGCTGTTAGATATAGCTATGAGTTAGGAAACAATCAATGTGAAACGACTTGAAATGTATATGTTAGCCTAGGTGTCAATCATGACTTGTTGTGATTTCACGCCCTCACTACCTGACTTCTAAAAAAATTTTTTTTTTTAAAAGTTGAACCGATTCAAACAATACTAACAAAGAGAACTAAAAACCCAGCTGCAATCCCGCATCTAATAAACTTTATCTACATAAATACCCTAAAACGTGACCTTTTTGGATCACATTGTATATTAATCTCGTCGTCTCATTTCGACGAGAGTTTCAAGTGACCCTTAAAGTATGAGCAACATACAAGCGCCCATTTATTTTAACACTCTGCCATTAATATTATATAATTGAGTATTCTATTCTTAGATGTCAAAACATTGTGAGAGGTTTATACCACATTAATTAATACATGTAATACTTTTAAACGAGAAATTCTTGAAGAAAAGAAAAAGAAAGAAAATATATATTCAAGAATTTCTCGTTTAAAAGTATATAAGTATATATTAAAAGTATATAACTATAAGTATATATATATATATATATATATATATACACATATATAATCTGAATCTCAGAAACGGCTCAAACGCTTTTCATGAAATTTAGTATGCAGGGGGTTTCGGGGGCCATTAATCGATCTGGCTAAGTTTCATTTTTAGAATATTTATTTTAAAAAAAATTCCGGTCATCCAGGAACTATGAAATTTAAATGGGACCATTTCAGATAAACCCCTTTCGAACAATTTTTTTTTTTTTAAATCCGATTATACATATTTGATGGAGTTACGCCCGAACATATATGAAAAAAAAAAGATAAACATCCGAATTGATAACCTCTTCCTTCTTGAAGTCGGTTAAAAACAATAGATGCTTTATAAAATTACGTTGTCGTCGGACGTCCATTAAATATAGGGCAGCGCCATCAATCAATTAATCAATCAATCAGTTTATTTTCATTGCGAACATGTGTTTACAATTAGGTGTTACAGTTATAATATTTTTTTCTGCCACATTCTACCTTTAGGCATGCAATAAGATAACATTAATAACGAGTTGGGCTTATTTAATACATCATACGAGGTCAGAATTCTATTTTATGTCAATATCAATTAAAATAACAACTACAATTATATTATTAAAAAAATGAAAAATGTCATAATCATAATAAACAATGTATCACATTTATTAAAAAAGTGAGTTTAGAGGGTATGGTGTAGTTATTAAAAACATGCATTCTATTATATTTTCTCCGTTAAAAACTCAGTTACAGAATAGTATGCTTTCATTTCTAAAAATTCTTTTAACTTGCTCTTGAATGCACTTATGCTCAAGTTTTTCCATTGTTGCGGTAAATGGTTATAAATTACTGGAGCCATACAGAAAACACTTCTACGCATAAGCACAGTTTTTGCTTGGAGTAGGCGCAGTCTACTATTATCACGCCTGTTCCGTGTAACCGTATCCTCAAGCCGCGGAAATAAGCCTGGATTTGTTTTAACAAACATTGACATTTCCAAAATATAAATGCTTGGCAACGTCAATACTTTATACCTCTGAAAGTAAGTTTTACAGCTATCACTTGTTTTTAGTTTAAACATTGACCGTATGCATCTCTTTTGACACTTAAAAGCAATTAATGTATCTGTAGAGTTACCCCAGAAAATGATGCCGTAGCGTAAATTTGAGGCAACTAAACCGTAGTATGCGGTCATCACTGTTTCTGTATTGACGATTGACGTTAACGTATGCAAAGCGTATGCAGAACTACATAATTTTTTGCAAAGCGTCTCTATATGTGATTTCCAATCTAGTTTTTTATCTATCGATTGATCGAGCCATCTGTTGATTGTTGTACTTAAATTATAAACTACGCTACATACCTAATGCTCATTCTCAAATATTTTAAAGTGATTTACATTATAACGCTAGGCCTTCTGATAACAAATAATTAGTGTCCGACCGAAACAACTTTTTCCGCCAAAACCAAAACCGAATTTCGGCCCTCATTTCAGTTTCGGCCGAAAATGTAACCGAAACTCAAACTTTTTATTTTAAAAAGACAACTCCCGCATTAGGAATATATCCTGTGTCGCGGGGGACTTTACAAACATACATGAAACGGACACAAAGAACACCCAGACTCAGAACAACAATTTGTGGATCACACAAAGTGTCGTCCCATGTGGGGTTTGAACCCACAACACTTGACGCAGTAGGAAGCGGCGTGGCGACCGCTTAAACCACTACGCCATCCGTGCAGTAAACTATCATTTTAACGTTTCGATTGACACTGAAACACTAAAATCTAGCGTATTTTTAGCCATTTATCTGCCCACATACCACCTAAAACCGCTGTAATAAGGTAGACACACTTCATTAATTCTAAATAAGAGAAAATATATTTAGGTAGGTAAAAACTATTTAGGTACTAGAAATTTACCTGTCCAATTTAACTAGACAGGAAACTTACGCGATAAGCGGAAAAGGACGGGCGAGGTGACTGATTAGGTAATTTGAACAGACTATACCTACGCCTTTCCTCATAGTTAAAGTTAGAACAATTAAGTATCTACAAACAAATATTACTAAATTTTTTTTTTATGTTAGAGGGGGCAGACGAGCAGACGGATCACCTGATGGAAAGTGACCATCGCCGCCCCTGAACGTCTGCAACTCAGGAGTCACAAACAAAAAGCCCAAAAACGCTTGAGATTACTTTTTGCCTTATAAAACCACGCTCAATCGTTTCTTGAGTTTTGAGAAACGTTCTGTACCTAATACAGACTAAGTAATATCTGAATCGATCGTAATCTCTTTAATATGTCATTCGTATATAAACAAAACAAAGCTCTATACCTAATAATAATGTCTTAAAAAATGTTAGTTACAAGTAAAAACAAAACAAATACAAAATATTTATGCATAAAACACAACTAACAAGATGGTTTAGTCGTGGGAGAGCCATCACTCCGCACATATGGGCCAGGCTCGACCGGAATGATACCACGGCAGGTGTTAAGCAGTTCTTTCATTGCTTTTAATCGAGTGAGAGAGGTTACTGGAGCCCAAACCCCCCCTGATTTTGGGCGGAGGGACCGAAAGGGCGGAAATGCACTGATGATTATTTTAGGTGCAGGTGTCCGTGGGCGGTGGTAGTCACTTACCATTAATCGAGCCGTCTGCTCGCTTGTCCCCAAACACCATAAAAAACCAACACTCGAAGCCAGAGCCGGTGTCCACGAGTTAGCCGCAAAGTTAACCAGACGAAACCACGAACACTGAGTTTCGGTGCAGCCCTGTCGGCCAATTTTAGCCCAAAACCGAAACTAGATATCTTGAGCGACGCAGGCCGAAACCGAAACTTCGGTCGATCACTACAAATAATACTTTTAGGTTTGAAGAAGGCTCTAGGCTATATCATTGCAAAAGCCTGTTCGAATTACAGGTATACTCGTACTACTTTATTATAGACAAACCGCTAAGTGAAGTCCTCACCTGCAGGGTACCAGGGCGCGGAGGTGTGATCAGAACGGGGACTGATCGCCAACGCCAGGTCGTAGCTCAATGCTTTTGCTCACATATCACATCAGCAGCCTTTAATAGTCTATTGCTGGTTATATGCCTCTCCTTAGAAAGAAGGTTTTGGCCTACCACGCTGTCCAGACGGGTTGGCATAAGGTTTGTGTAAAGTTTTCCTTCGGCTTTCGCTCACACTCTCCAATAAATCCGTATGAGCAATAAAAGATATTGCTAATACGGATTTATTGTTTCCAAGACTTCCCTTTCACATCACATACTTAGGTACACATACGTCTCTATCCCCGAAGAGGAAGGGAGATGTACGTTAAACGCCCCCCATTGCTGACTATAATTTTTGTCCTACTTACGTTATAGGAGGCAAACCTATGGCAGTCAACCAGACACATATATTTCTAAATTACTCAGTCCTCTTCTCTTCTCCATCTATGTCAATGATCTCTGTAACCTTAACATATCCTCTACCCACATAATCGCGTATGCCGATGACACAGCAATGGTAACATATGGGCGTGACTGGGATATCGCAAAGAATGTAGCAGAATCTGCACTGAAGCAGGTGGGAACTTGGTTGGCCAGTAATAGCCTGACGCTAAATGTTGAGAAAACGAAATTCATCACTTTTGGATCGCGTCTCTCTACCCTGCCACCTGAGCCTTCTTTTACTATCAAATCCCATCAATGTGATATTCCAATTCACAATTGCGCATGTCCTACAGTGGCCAGAGCTTCGGTGGTGAAGTATCTTGGACTGCTACTGGACTCCTGTCTGTCCTGGAAATTCCACATACAGTCGCTGTCGTCACGCATTAGGAAACTTATATTTATCTTCAAGAAGTTAAGAACATCAGCTAACGTTAAGATAATAAAAATGGTCTATAGTGCACTGTGTGAATCAATTATAAGCTACTGTATAACTGCATGGGGAGGAGCAGCAAAAACCATCATCATTGAGGCTGAAAGAGCTCAACGAGCTGTAATAAAAGTACTCCTTAACAAGCCCTTTCGTTACTCTACCCAGCAGTTGTATAGGGACTGTGAAGTTCTCACGGTCAGACAGCTTTTTATTCACCGCACCGCCCTGCGCAAGCACGTAACTTTCCCCCCAAATATTAATATTAATAGCCCCAATAGAAGAAGGAGGCCAATGCCGGCATTTCCCAAATTTCACACACGTACAACATTTGCACGTAGACATTACCCATACCTAAGTACGCTTATATATAACAAGCTAAACACTAAACTTAACATACACACTTTAAACACACACCACTGCAAAGACCGAATCAAACAGTACCTCCAAACCCTAAATTACGATGAAACAGAAGATCTGATTAAATGAACAGTCATTTGATTTCTAAACCTATCCTCTATTCACCAACCCACAAATATATCTACACTTACACTTATTCCAATCAATATTTACCCACAATCAAATATTAAGCAAGGTAAATGTTATTCCCTAACGTTATTATAGGTTGACAATAATGCACACACTTGCACTACCTACCACACCAACCAACCAACGAACCAACCTAACGAACTTACCCACCCTAACACACACATTCCTACATGTATATATATTGTCTTTTTATTTTTATTTTCTTTTCTTACTTCCTTCTCTTGTATGTATCATTAAAAATAAATATATATAAACAGCAATCACATTTAAAGCACACCTGAACACATTACAGACGGATGGATGACTCCCATAACACAGGATGTTCCTAGCATGGGGTCATTGATCAATGATTTTGTGTGTATTCTGTTTCTTTTTTTTTTCTAAGTGTAACAATAAGGTGAAATACTATGTATGTACAAGGTAAAAAAGATAAAGGGAAGAAAGGAAAAAAACACTGTGTACCTAAATAACCTAAGAACATTATGTTGTATTAGAAAATTTGTACTTACTTTGGTGTTATTAAATATTATTATTATTATTATTATTATAATTATAAATACATACTTATTATAGATAAAAATCACACCCAGATTAAAAACGAATGATCGTGCTCATCACACTATTTTTGTTTTGGGTGGGAATCGAACCCACGACCTCTGGCTTAGTAGTCATAGTCGCCAACTACAACACCAATAGCCCCACCAAACTCTCCTTTTCATAATTTAGTATTTAGTTGGTGTGATATGGTAACAGGCCCTCTATGAAGCTAAAAATTATAGTTACTTACCGTTTCTATAATATATGTAGTGTAACGTCGCAGTTTCAACCACTTTTTATGTCATAGGGTTGCAAATAATCAGGCGGGTTACTTGATAGAATGTGACTACCGGGTTCCATGGACGACTGCAACTTAAAAGTCAAACCATACTATAACTAAACGAACTATACTAAACTAACTAACTATAACTAACGGGTAATATTTCGTAGTTTAATATTTGTAAAATAAGCCCGAATTCTAAATAAAGCAGGACTCAAAATGTTTTGTGACTAGGCACGGGAAGGCTTTGACATAAGTGTCAGTCTTCTATTGTTGGTAATAGACCACAGTAGGCAAATGAATGCGAGTGTCAGGAAAAAGAGGCGAGACCCGAGCTTTTTTTTTATTTATAAGTACAACTTTATGCACTTTGACGACCGAATGACATAGTGGTTTGTGTGCATGAACATTTAATGTTTGATTTGGTCTGGGTGTTTCTATGTATAATACTCGTATGTACCTATGTATTTATAAAAAAAAGTATATATGTATTTATATCAGTTGTCTAATACCCATAGTACAAGCTTTGCTTAGTTTGGAACTAGATGGCGTTGTGACGGGCGTAATGTCCAGGGTATTCTTCAACCTTGTTGTGGTCTTGTAAAGCAGGTTGTGGTAACAGAGGTAACTGAACAATAATAATGTATGAAAAAGTATTTTTTTAAATCAATTAATTTGAAAATTCTTAACGCGGATGTGCCATGCAAGTTATCTCAAGGCAATGCGCTGGACGGACAATTAAAGTGGCTGTTGGCGGTCCATTAAATGAATGGATCAGGGTGACTGTCACCAGGAAAAAATGGCAGGCAGTTGTGCGGCAGAATCTCAAGGCTGCCAGAGGAACATCATCACGATAGCCACGACCACGCCAACAACAGTGACACGACTAAAAATAAGGTATGAACAAGTGTAAATAAAAGGCACGTGTCCGAAATTCATATTGTATTAATTTATTGTTTAATACGCATACTCAGCTCACAGCGACTACGACTCTAATGGAAGATATAACGCATTACATATTGATAGTCTGCCCTGCATTTGATAACAACACATACACTTAACTAAACTTATTAATAATACCCGCCTCAGGTATCATTAACGTTTCCGAAAAAAGTTTTTTTTTTTAATTATTTAAATAGACATCTTCGCATTAGGACCCAGTGTCGCAGGATACTTTACAAACATTTATGGTATGATGATACATGATACCAGGGCCTCGGAGAAAACCAACGTTAAGCGATTCTTTCTTTACTTTTCACTGAGAGTAAGACTGCCGGAGGCCCTAACCCTTAATTTAGGGGGGTGGATGGGCGGTAACGTGCTTGTGTTAAGTTGCATGTTTGTTTGTTTTGTTTTGTTTTTTTTTTAAATACAACTCCCGCATTAGGAATATATCTCGTATCGCGAGGAAGTATACAAACATTCATGATATGGATACAAAGAACACCAAGACTCAGAACAACAAATTGTGGATAACACAAAGTGTCGTCCCATGTGGGCATCGAACCCAAAACACTCAGGAAGCGGCGTGGCGACAGCTTAAACTACTTTTGTGTTTGTTCGCTCCCGCCGTCGCTCGGTGAAAAACTGCTAACACCGGTTTTCTGACAGTTATTATTGTTATAATTCCTTCTTTATTTTAAATTTCCAATTTCACTAGTTGAAGACATAATTAGCGAAATACGGGTGTTTACTAGGTCTCTGCCTATCACATCAGGATTGTAAGCGTGAGAATATGTTTTTATCGGAAACAAAAGTTAGTAACGTTGGCAGAATTTGATATGGAATGGTAACTTTCAAAGTATTATCTGACAATATTTTTTATACCACTAAAGTGGCAAACAGACGTCATAGCCTCCACCGGGGGGGTGCTACTCGTTGTCAATCAATTTAGAAATTGTGACGTCATAACTCACTTTGAAATAAAGCAAATGCAAAGCAGACTATATCGATTTGTATCGAATAAATTACAATTTAAAACTAATAATGCGATTACAATACAACAATACAAGTGACCAATGTTTCAAGCACTCCTTCAACTGACACTCGCTGGCTAAACAATTGGCGCGCCAGCGGTATTCGGTGGGGGGAGGTCAGGTCCGAGCAAATAATTACCAACCCTTATCTATTTTACACAAACGTACATACAAAACTTACTTTTCATTTCATTTTAGCTCCAAAATCTATGAATTAATACTGATAAAAATTATTTTAATTATAAATACTGACCAAAAAGGTTAATCGCAAACCATGACACCACAAGGCCATATACAATATTATACATATATTTTTCGTCTGAAACTAGATCAGTATTTATTTATAAAGTCATAAATTACTTTAACGTTCATCAATAGACAAAGGTTGTCTTCACACCGAACCATAAATAAACACATCGGGCCAAAAAAATTGGTCACAAGATCAAAAAAAAAAGCCGTCCATGTTCAAAAATGCAATACATCACTTATGTGATAACGCCGCTATGATATCGGTACATATTACTATATTTACTATAAATGTCATACATTATACTGCACACTTATAATCGGTTTTACAAATTATATAGTTGGAAATAACACTTAAACATTACCTAATGTTATATTACATTTCTCAAATATCCAACAGATCATTCGGTTACTACATTTATTAATTACATATATATTGATAAACATATATTATTATACAAATAAATATTGTTTATTAAACATTATTACCTAGTATAGCTATGAATTAATTTAACTATTAAATAATATAAAATAATGTACATACAAAACTAAACACGTAAGATAGTTTGAAAGTTAGAGTTACATATGAATGTTTTGGTAAATCTACATGTTATATTTAGAGAGTATGTTTGACAATTGTTGTGTGAAGGTCACCGCCGCACCTCGCACAGAACAACACAAGTACAGCGACTACGACGAAACGGTGCTCGTTCAGTAGACAAGAGTAAAAATCGATAACAACGTTTACTATTCAAAAATCACGCAACAGTAAACCAAAGTTACCCTGTTCAGAAGACATTGTATATCTTAAAAATTGTGTCCTCAGCCTTTCAATGATATCATTTTGTTTCCAATTTTTTTTTTTCAATAATTTGACAGATAATAATTACCTACTCTTGAATTCCGAAAAAAAAATTCAGAACAACGCAAAATGTTTTAACGACTACTACTTAAACGGTACTTAAAGCTTATTTTATAGAATAAAAATAATTAAAATAATAATAATAATAAAAATGTACTCAAACTCGATAACATTATCTGTCAAAGTGTTATTACTAATTTGCTAAGGGATCTATGAAATACAGGGTTTTCAAACGAATATGAAACTTATAACAACGGAAATAATGTTGAAATTAGAACCTACATCAACATTTGGGAGTAAGTAGACGGATACCAGTGACGATTATAACTGTATTACATACACAATGTGGACGTGCAAAATTATTGTTTTTAAAAGAAAATACATTACATTTTGAACCTTAAACAAGATTTTTCATATATTAAAAAACTATTGATTTGACTTTACCATAAAGTGTATTTTTCTTTAAATAAATAATTTTGCACATCCGACTAACAACTTACATCTAAGGATATATTTATATATTAATTAAAAATCGTCGAGATTGGAATTTTACGTTAATATAGTAATTATTATTTATAATTATAATAGAATACACCTACACAGTAGGAAAGTTAAACAGAAATATGTTCATAAGTCTACTTATAGTTACGACAGGAATTATTTTGGTGTAATGTCGTTACTGAAGATCTCACATTCAGATTTTTTTTGTATTCATGATGCATATAAGACACAATAATCACCCTTCGCAATCATTCCTCATTTTTAATTTTAAATACCTATTTATCAGTTTTACAATGTTGCACCAGTCAACATATTATGTTTTTTTTTTCATAAAAAGTATTGTGCCATAAAAAGAGAGGACTTAAAATAAATAAATTAACGAACGATTCCCGATTTGGGCAGTCCATTTTATTCAATTAGTGTTATTAGCTTGGTATGAATGTATGTTACGTGATTTTGACCCTTCAAAAAGTCAAATTAAATTGAAACTTAGCAAACTTATTATTTTCTGGTAATATTCTTAAATAAGATAAAAAGGAGCGAGTCTTACATTACTCGCATATGAAGTGTAACATCTCACCTACTATCTGATGGACAACTCTAGCATTAGTCAAATCATATAACTTCCTGTTACTCATTTCCGTCCCTTCTAAAGAAACAACTTCCACAGATTACAGGTAAAGAAGAGGAAAAGTGTTAATGATGTAAATAAGCTTTGAACGATCGTTTTTTTGGCTCAGTTTATTTTCTTAGTGAGATCTCCAGCAAGACAGCAAGTAAATTATAACCTTAACAATATAACGATATCGGTGAATGTATTCGAGAAAAGGGAATAATAAAATGCAAGACAGTTCAGCGTTAACACAACGAGGTAAAGGTTGTATCTATTGATCGAATAAACACTTATGCACTACGCAATACTTTAAATTTGACGCGTTCAAAAAACTTTACGTTTAAATCGAAGCTTTTACATTCATTGTTTTAAAATCCCTTTCGTTGAGTAGTTTTATTGGCCTCAAGTGTATAACCGTGAAAGGGATCAAACGGCGTAATATCAGCCGATTATTATTTTAAATTAAGTAAAAATTGGGTAATTTCGACATTAAAGTTAGTTAGGTCGTAGTCCTAGAGACTTATGTTAAAATTATCAAAATTACCCAAGTTTTATGTTTGTTTTTAATATTTTTTAATAATATTTATGGAATAGTTCAATATACACATATACTAGGACATGGCACAGCCTGACACTATATACTCATAATCAGGCATAAATCAAAACATAGAGAATTATTAATTTATATTTTTAATTCGGTATTTAACCGTGCAGCCATTTTTCTTACGATAATATTACATTAAAAATCTACGTTTTAAAATATACATTAACCATTAATAAAATTAGTTTTTTTTTTTGGCATTGGATCGTGTAGTCACACGATAATAGAACGTATTTACATGAGACATAAGGGTGGGTCCACATCACTGACTTGAATTGACTCAAAACTATCAATAATAACATTATTGATGATAGGGAAACATGTTAGAGAATATTTTATATTATTCAGAGATGATAGAGACCACGATACTCTGTATTATATTAATTTCGATTTGGTTTACAACATCATAGTACTGGTACGGTATGGAGGGGGGGGGGGGGGGGGGGGGTGTAAGCAAGCGAGTCGGTTCACCTGATGGTAAGTGACTGCTTTAGGCCTTGACCCAGAATCGTGGGCAGAGTATGAGAGACGGTTTATTTAAACAAGAAATTTAAATAAAAAGGAACTCTCACCACTATAGAATAAAGTTCAATATTGGCCGCGCTAACCACACCTCATACAATTTTCTTCTTATCAATGTTAAATAACATAAAATTGAAAATACGTCGGGACGTCTGTGTGTCTCTACTGTGTGTGATTTTTTAGTGTAGTTAGGTTTAACTACAACTTGAAGTGAGTCGGGTATTCTAATGATAGATATTACCGAGGGAGCGCCAACCTGATACCATATATGAACTCATACCGGACTCAATTTAATATCAGTTAAGATATTGTGTCTACTGCGAAAATTATGCAATATTCTTAATTAAACAACCAACAATGTAGTAGAGAACTGTTAACATAGAATGAGCCTTACGAAGAAATTTATTTGGAAAATTCTGACAGTTTTTTTTGATGTGGTGATTCAATTATTGAACCTTAAAATTTCAAGTTTATTTCGCCTCTATTAAGGAAGTGTAATATTTAACATGATATATTCGACAGATTGCGCGTTCATTTTTTTTTGTCCATTAGGAGTCGAATTTAAGTGAAGTTCTTTATTTGAAAAATTAAAATCTAGCGGCGGTAGCCTAGTGGTGAAGGCATTGGACTTGCGATCAAGAGGTCGTGGGTTCGAATCCTGACCAGTACACTACCGACGTGAACCCACTCCTAACACAAGCAATTTGGCTTAGCGGGAGGAGTTAAAGGAAATATCGGTTGCTTGTAGACCTTTAAAAAAAACAGTACAATTACATTTTTTTGAAGGATATTGACGTTTTCCCATCGATTGATAAAACATGAGTGAGGGTGTGTATACAATATTGTATAGGTACAATACATTGTTCTTAGATATTCAGGAGTTTAGCTGTGATAGCGATCAGTGTGACATTTAAACATATATTGATTAATGCCATGTTATTTGGTAGTAAAATAACTTAAATACACTTATAATAACATCGAAATTACTAAGATTCGAAACATTAACAGTATAACACTCTATCTGTTCACTTTTATTGCACATTAAAACGATTATAGAAGAGTTATATGGGTTTAAAAAGATCGATCGTCCAGTTTCCACAGAAGACGGTGTACGTAGAGCCCGATGGATAGACCTAGAGAGAACGAGAGCCCCAATCTTGAAATATGGGCAAAGAGAGAGATGGATAATAGACGGTCCCTTCTATGTCTTTTTAGTCGAGCTCTGCGGTCGACCGGGGGTTAACGCTAAACAGAGACAGAGGGAAATATCGGGCATTCATCTCTCTCGTTGGCCGTATCGCTGTCTAGTCACGGCGGTGCAGTTGGCGCGGTACCCCGGGGGGCGGTCACTTGTGCGCGCGCGGCGGGGCGAGCGCGGGTGCGGGTGTGGGGGCGGGGGCGGGGGCGGGGGCGGGGGCGGGCGCGCGCAGCAGCAGCGGCAGGCGCGCCGCGCCGCCCGCGCCTCATGTCGCCAGCGCCGCGCTCAGCTCGCGGTGGATCGAGCTCTGCACCACCACACGTTGTATCAATTTCAACATCTTTCACTTCACCAAATGAAATAGTAGCAGCACTTCTCAGTAAACCTAACTTATTCCATACATACTTCACTCTCATGATTATTTCTTATTATGTGTTTCTAACTATGAAAGTGACGAACTTTTATACAACCGTTGATCCCTTATTTAACCCCTTTGGCTATGTTATTTCCCAAAATCTATTCTTAATGAACGCTTACAACAGAAAAAGCATCAACTGCCTGCAAAATTTTTAGGCTCTACATTAATGAATCTTTCAGTGAGTCAATCAAGGCAATGAATTTTATATATATAAATGCATAGACCTATCACAGTCTATCAATTGATAAAACGCATTAAGATGGATGCTGGATGATGCTGTAATACAAACAATCTAGTACCAACTACTTTACAGAACTTCCTTAATTTCTGTAGATTTATTCCCAATAAATGCCCTCATCGAAAATAAGTTACGAGAAAAAAATCAAGTCTTCCATATAGCAAAAAACAAGGATATATTTAAAATGTTAATTATAAGAAAAAAATATTTTTATGGTATAGGGATTACCAGATTGATTAATACCTGCAACTCAAGAAATGTAAGTAAAAAGCCCTTTAACGACAATAAAAGACAATTATCTAATTAGCTAACAATGTAAATATGACATTTTGGACTCACCAACTCATCAAGTTGCCGCGCCAGTTGGTCGTTGAGCGCCTGGATCACTTGTCGCTGACCGTCCTGAGCGGCAAGAGCCAACTCCAACTGGCTTTGGGCTAATTTAGCTTCAGCGTCCTGGAAATTAGAAAATCTATGTTGTATCAAATGTCTACCTATGTAGATGCACTCTGTGAGGGGTTAAATTCCCGCTCTGTGTAAATATTTTAATGCGAGAAACAAAATGTTTGTATTTAAAAAAAAAGATGTATAAAATGGTGACGCATCGATTAAGTTCCGCAGATTCTAAAGCTTTCGTACAAAGGATATTTTCTTGAGACCTGATTGGTCAGGGGGCGGGGCTTAATCGATGCGTCACTATTTTCTTAACGCAAATGGACTATAGGTATGCCTAAACGTGTTGTAAAATCAGTAGTACAAGCATTGCACTGCTGACTGCTGGATGTAGATAGTGTAATAATATCCACTCTACAGGTAGCTCGGATTGGAATTAATCCTGTAATGAATGTAAAAGTGACGTAGAAAGAAAGGAGCAACTTTTAAAATATTTAGAAAACTAATAGTATTCTGACACAAATTTAAGATGCTTACGTAGGCGGTAAGTAATCAAAACTATTTAAATAAAAATGAATCGTCAAATGCAAAACTTGAGAGCGACTCGAGCTATTTATTTCACATTTTCGTTAAAACACATGGAAAGTTCTTACGGAGAAAAAAAACATAAAAGTTTCAAAAAACACTTTTCTTTTCCCATACAAACCACAGAGTAGGTAAATTCAAACACCTGTCCATAGCTGTCAAACATTAAACGTCAATCAAAAGAAGCAAAGGCGCGTTAGGATTGTCTTTGGTATGCCTTCAAGTTGATATGGCTGTATGATATTAATTTATGCCAAAGTTCAAGGAAAATTGGTCACTCTGAAATAAGTTTTTTTTTATTGGACTACGACAGACTTTTACTGAACGAAGTGTTTCTGGACGGCTAGTATGTCAACAAATAACAATCTAAATTTCTTCTACGTTTTGTACCGAATCCTGAGATACACATAGTTTATCACATTAAATACGAGAAGCCTTTCAATACAAACGAACCTGTTCACTCTTCTTTGATTTCGTGATCTGCGCTAACTCTTCATTCTTCTGTGCTAATTCTGCTTCGAGCTGCGCAACACGCTGTCGCAACTGTTCTACTTCGTTGGCTTCTGCACCTGAAATAATTCGATGTATACACATAAGACATTGTCTGACTGTCCGTGTGATGACAGATTAAGAATACGGAATGTCACCACCCCTATTCATCCCGTGAGTGTCGTAAGAGCCGACTAAGGAAGCAAACTACGCAGGACAACAGCACTGCAAAGAAAGAGAAGGAAAACTTGAAACAAACCCTATACCAACCTTGGCCAGCGTGGTATAGTAGGCCAAAACCTCCTTCCTAAGGAGAGGCCTATGTTCAGCAGTGGACTGTTATAGGCTGTTGATGATGATGACATGAGACATTTTAAGAAACAAGTTAGGGAAGTATTAGATAGGGAAGTATTCCTAATAGAAGTTATATTTAAAAAAAGAGCAAAAATAGATGATGATGAGTATTATCTATATTTAAAAGGATGTGATACAATTACCAGCGGGCGCTGAGACCTGACGGCGCTATTATCAGGTGAGTCAAAAAAGTGTTCCTTTAAACGAGTTGTTTAAAACCAAATCCGAAACTTACAACTGAGACACCCACACATTTAATTTATCGCAACCCCTTCCTACCTTTTCCTGCGTAATGTCGAGCCCTCGCCACTTCCTCTCTGTATTGGTGAAGCTGACGCTTCCATTCGTCAACATTGGCAGTGCTCTCCTGCAACGCGGCGGTCAGACGCAGGTTGTTGCTCTTCAGGGTAGCTAGCTCAACCTCCCACTTTTTGGCATTTGCAGAACTGTAAAAGAACAGATTCATTGGTTTATTATTGTGTAGATTGGCTTTATCTATTTTAGGCATTGTTAATACTATTATGTTGTCTCTACAACGAATATAATCAATTGTTAGAAGGCTCGGAGTTATTGAGCTGAACTCTGAGCTAAGCTGCTTGAGCTATTGTTTACTCTTTTTAATCTATCTGTAAAAGTAATAACCATTTTTTCCATTGCCTTTCTTTCTTACATACCTGTCCATTTCAAATTTTCATTTTTTTTTATCTCTAGATTGTCCACTGGATGGCAATTGGCTTAACGCCTATCACGATTATCACGTGACTACTACACATGTAGTATATCTTTCAAACAAACATTTATTCTATACATTCTTCTTTGGAGGTTCACAAAATATAATTTAATGAAATGAAATTTTAATTGTTTTTTTTTTTAAATTGTATACAAGAATAATATGCATTAACATATCACGGGTATATCATACACAAGAACTTATGTTGTGACGTATAAAACAGCAATATTTTGTCAACTATAATTTATTTCAGATAAGAATATTCAAGATGTTTTTTTCTCAAAGTCCATATTAAAAAGACATAAGCTTGGAGGTAAAGATTCAGAAGTTAAGGTATCTAACAACTTCACTGTTAATACTTCACTAACCGTGCATAAATCATGAGTGAATAAATTGTATGAGTTTATTAAATGTTTTGCAATTGTCACAAATATTTTCTGTCACAAAAGAAAGCCAAAAGTACAGTGACTCGACTATTAGATAACCTGATCCATAAAGCTTTCATATTCAATTGAATAGGTTTACATAGATTTCTCGCAAGCATTTGACGCAGTTGACCGACACTTTCCAAACGAGAAACTTCACATATCTTTCTGGCATTTATCCGCAACTGTAAGGATGACTCGATGCTTTTAGTGGTCCCCTTGCTATTACCACACCTAGAGTTGTGAATTCAATCCCAAATAGGGATATTTCTCGATCTCGGTTCTGATTTCGTTAAAAGGGACGAAAATGTGTTACAGAAAGCCAGAGATGCTGTAATGCTAATAATAAATAATAATGCCAATAATAAATAACTTCACACATCTCACACACTGCAGTCTGATTCCAAAATAAGCAGAGCATTTTGCTATGGTAACCAGACTGCTCAAAAACAGTTGAATATTATTATTATATTACACATATCAAAACCAAAACCTCCTTTCTAAGGAGAGGCCTATCTCCAGCAGTGGACTATTAAAGGCTGTTGATGTGTGATGACACATATCATGTTAACGAGCAATTTCGTCAAGTGGTTTTAGCACTGTTTCCCTTACGCCCCCGGTTTTAGTTCAATTACTCACACCTCACTATTTTCATGGCTCATAGTATATTTACTATGCGGTTGCGTTTATTACATTGTTAAGAATTTTCCACAACATTTTCAGCTTTATTAAATTTGCCTATGCCTCTAAGACAATAAGGCCAATCTGAGAAGATTAAAACAGTCGTTACTCACTAACTTTATACGTATGTTTGTTAAAGATCTCCGAAAACAGATGTCGACTTAAATTAAGACATTATCGTTAAGACGAAATGCGTGATGTGAATGCTATATCTGACAAATAACCGACCGCGTTTACTCAAATAGGCTGCCCGATAAATGATAACAGGTCTTTACCTATGAAATTGCCGTTTTGTATGCAATAAGTGAAAGTACTTATTTTTTCAAACTTTTTTATTTCTGTTATTCGAAGTAATCACCCATGCAATCGACGCATCTTTGCCAACGCATTGGCAGTTTATTGATGCCCTTCTTGTAAAAATCAGCTGGACGGGAGGCAACAAACTCTTGTCATGTGACCACCAGACCTTGCACCTACCGAACATTACTTTTTCCAAAATTTAGACAACTTTTTAGTGGGTAAAATTTCAATTCCTGAGAGGCAATACAAAATGCCTTTGATATGTTAATATTCTTAATTGAGCGAAGAAAGAAGTGACGTTGACTATACGCGCCAATACCATCCACATTATCGTCATATAGTGGGGCGTTCAGTCTCGCTCCACTTTCGATCATAAACCACATGAATTACGATTGCGCAATGATGCGGTGACGTGCACATCGATTATGCGAAGCGCTCATCTCTTGCTTCCGATCGCGTTATATGATTTCTTTGTTGATCATTATGTTTGACTGTATTAATGTTATTCATTATAAACATACAGCTTTTGAAGATACAAATAAATGGCAGAAGGTGCAAGAAATACCATATTTTAGGTTTGAGTAAAACTGCAAGTGAAGTCTACCTTGGTAACGTAAGAATAATGCTACTACTATTACGAATGTAAAAGTTTAGATGTTTTGTTACTCAATCACACCAGAATAGCTCAAAGAATTTGGATAAACAGAAAAGAGATGGATTGCAGTCTGGAATATTGCAGGCTATATTTTAACCAAGATCAATTGCTTGAAAAAATGGAAACTTATGAGATCAAGGCCGCGGTCAAAAGTTCTTATTGAAAAATTCACTCAAGTTGTAAATCTCGTGCGAGCATTACACACACTGAGTTTCAGACAAAGTTGAACTGTCCTTTTACCAGCCAGGATAAGCCGGCTCTTAACTTTTTATGTGTCTATATATGACTATTCAACTTCTAAAAATTGTTGACTGATAAATGGCCTATTGTGTATTAAATAAATTATAAAAACCTCGTAATAATTGCATCTCAAATGCAAAAAAAAACCAATCTGACTCGTATCTTTTTAAGCCTTCAACCAAAAAAACAAACTATATTAGTATACTTAAACAAAATAGATCTTCTTCCTCCGAGCCTTTTTCCAAAACTGCCAAACTTTTACGTGGAGCGGCTGCCATCAGACCTCAACAACCCAAGTTGTGGGACTTTTTAGGGCTCCAACTAACCGTAACAATTGCCACAGATGTTAGTATAACAACGTGCTTTCCAAGGCACGAAGGGTTAACAAAATAAATGCATTTATAATTAATGGGATTGCCCTGAGAACCTAACACCTCGGTCGTGGATATACCAGAATGCCATTGTTCAGTAGGATACACTTTCGACCTAAAATAAATGAAACATTACTCTCACGGAATATGCAAAAAAAAAAACAAATCCAAAGAAATCAAACTATTATGATTCACTATTATCATTTTTAAACTAAGAAACCAAGCATATCGCCACAACTAATATAAACATTCCTCATTAAAATAAAATTAAACAAGTAAGGTGCAGATAGTTTTCAGAGCAAGCACTGGTATTTCAATAAATAATTATGTTACAAAACACGTAAAATAATAAATTCTATGATACATATATTACACTCTTCCTGGACCAACTGACGCAATGCAACGCGGTGAACACATTTAACGAGATCATAAAATAATTTCAACTATTTATTTGTTGCTTAACATGTAGTTGTATAGATATGTCACAAGGAAACGATGCCCCAGAAGAACAAGTGCAAAAAAATACTATTAAAAAATTGGTAATCGTATGCCAGTTATTGTAAATTATCGACACAAAAGGCCGGCTTGACCAAGGTGATGCAGAAAACCTTAGCTGAGATTTTTTTTTGTTGCATATCACCGAGTAAGTGAGATTTACCAAAGGGTTAACCTATTGTCAGAAGGCCTGCAGACCATTTGCTACCTTAAGTTGTCTTGTCGATGGACGAATAAAGTCGCTTGACATCAGGAGATACTTCTGCTCATTTGCCCAAAACGAATGACTTTAAAAGAAGGTAATATATATATATATATATATATATATATATATATATATATATATATATATATATATATATATATATATATATATATGATATATTATTATTATATAAGAAGTTTAATTGAGGTGGATAACATAGATAGGCCGACGGAGCCTGCTAAGAGAAGTTGCTAATCTTGGATGGGAAATGGGACTTAGACTACAAAAGCTCGAAAAGGTCATGATCGCGGACCTGTAAATGATTGGAGTGGCTACTAGGATATGCATGTTCACGCGAGAGGCGCGTGGGCAACCAGCGACGGCGGGAGCGACAACTGAGGGTTTCACGAGCCCCTACATTTGACGTCCGACAGTACATTTTTATCTCCAACTCCGTTGCAATACCTGAAGCTCAAATATTGGTCCTGTTCGAGCTAGATCAGGCCATAAAATAATTAAGGATCTTGCGCAATTCATTTGTTCAGATTATCTGTCTGTATTAATCTTAGGATTGGTAGGAACCAATCCTAAAATTAATACAGACAGACATTTAAGAAAACGCATAATACCATTTGACTTAATAATGGTAGACCAGTTTATAAATTATGGCAGCGAAAAAACTGCAAAGTAGTGTAACTGATTTCGAAAATCACAAATAAAATATTTCATTCCTTGGGTTTGAGAGACAAATTGCGTACAAAAGCCGCCTTTAACAAAGCAAACTACGAGGCACTGAAATGTATTTAAATTACATTTTATGTGAAAAATGGAACTTCTGCTTTTTTGAATGCACGATGGTACTTCATCAATGTACGGATAAAATTTTCCTAACGCACCGTTAATAAGCATGAAGATTGAACGATTCCACTGCACCATGCACGGTTTGGCATCAGTGTTATGTAAAAACATTTATAATAGGTATTATACGATATGTGGACGAGAGCTAACTGTAACACTTGGCTAATAGATGAAGCGATTTCTTAGTTACGCATTCTTACACACTTCGCTTAGATGAACAAGTGATAAGGTAATAGAATAGAAAATGAGTTTGCTTAGAACTATATCTATTAGGATTCCGTATTTAAATGAAACAACGTACGAGTTTCGTCGTGCTCGGTTATCCGTACGAACACATCGTATTTTTCTTGTTTCCAGCTTATGTTAAATCCCTATGTGGCCTATTGAAATAGTATTGAATTCGCATTTCAAAAGTTTTACGACCCTAATGCCACCAGTGAGCAGTGAATACTACCGGTCGTCAATAATTAAATGACCCATCATAACAGCGATACATTGAAAGTTCTGAGGGCTTATAATATATACATATATGTATCATGGGTTTTTATATATATTGTCCGGTAGTAACTATATAAACACTTAGACAGGTACACAGTGAGAGAGTGAGTAGTCGTTCACTTCAGCGTTTCTTTTTAAAAAGATGGCCGAAATCCATTCTGTTACATTTCGGATTAATAACGAGCTTTGACATTACTAAATAAATAATTTATTACTACGAATTAGAACGAATCATAAAAGATATCGACGTTTGAAAGGTAAACCTACTTAGCGACATAAATACCTACGTAAAATAAATCATAAATACATGATAATGAAGCAAAAAAATCTGATGATTCGAATGGTATATAAACCTCATTTAATGTATTTTCGTAGCCAAGTAAGGAAAACCTTTCAACCGTCTATGTAATATGTAGTTCTTAACGATCTGTTTCATTTGAGATCAATGTCAGACAATATTTTCGTACAGATTGTTCTGTACGAAAAAAAATAAAGTAAAAGAAAAGCCACAAATATCTAGTGTTTATCATTTTTGATGTTACGACAACATTACTTGGTTAAATTTATGATATTTCCCATAAAATACATTTATTGCTGATATTTTTTATTGTTTTTTAAGGGCGCCATTTGTTGCGGAGACAGGAGGATGTTAAGAGTTTTATATGGAGATCAACGGAACAGAGGAAAAGAAAAATATAGATGAACGGAATATGGCTAGGAAATAAGCAATTAAATATGACGTATGACAAAGTAGAGTGGAAAAACAAAACTAATAAAACCGACTCCAAAAAAAAGGATAGAATAATGCTTTTAAAAGATGCAATAACATTATTTTTGTGTGTTGAATAACCAATTTACGTATAATGCACTAACACGCTGCAATTTTTCGAATTAATAACTGCATACCAATAAATATAAAAATTGAAAGAAAACATAAGTCTATTCGTGACAACACTAACCCTAAAAAATTATAACCAATCCTACAGAAATATATCTTTTTCAATTTAAAATAAAGATTACGTATTGTTAAACACATTTTCTAATGTTTCGTTTGCGCATACTCAAGAGCCAGGGTGAGAAACGTAACAGTAACAGATCTGCAAATCACACAAACGATTATGTCCAATCATGTTTGACTTGTCTGTGCCATGGCGTAACAATCACACATCCACGACAAAAACACTAGGAAGGATTACCAGCACATGACTTGACAAGCCATCGGCGGATATAGAAATTTCACTAAACCAGAAGTCGCTTGTAGGTCAAATTTCGATCGTTTTGATTGTTTTATTTCTTTGACCAGAATAATTTTAATTGTTATTATATCATCAGTGTGGTGACGGATTAAGAATACGGTGTGACACCAACTCTATTCAAGTCGTAAGAGTCGACTAAGAGAACAAACTACGTAGGACAACAGCACTGCGAAGAGAAGGGAAACTTGAAACAAAGCCAAACAAAGCGAGCGTGGTATAGTAGGTCAAAACTTCACTTCTAAGGAGAGGCCTATTTTCCAGCAGTGGACTATTAGAGGCTGTTGATGTAATGTGAAAATGTGCTATTATATAGTCTTCCGTGACATGACAGGATACCTCGTTTTGTATATCTTGTTTTTATTTTTACATAATTTTCTACTTGGACCACTATAAAAATTTGAAATATTAACATTAAATATTTTATTATAAACATCAGTTATCCGTAAACGCCTGAAAAAATGCATAACATGCCAATAAACGCAATTTTAATTACAAAAGAGCGGGTGTTAAGAGTGTAATTTATTTACTTCGAGCACGAACGTAATTATCGCTGTACGTTTTCCACCGATGCTCGTAGAGGCAGAAGCTTCGTACGGTTTCCGACACGTTTATAAAGTGATGCTATTATCATCAATCTTAAGTGACTGTCGAGGAATTAGCACACCTTAGTATATTATATTTTTTTCCTATTAAAAAGCCGGAATAGAGTGAACACGAATCTGATAATTATTTATTGCTATGTATGCAATTAACCGATAGATAGGAAGCTAATCTAGTCTATATTAATGCATTGTTAAGCCCCTACGCAAAAAAGACGGGGTGTTATAAGTTTGACGTGTGTGCGTGTGTGCGTGCGTGCGTGCGTGTGTGTGTGTGTGCGTGCGTGCGTGCGTGCGTGCGTGCGTGCGTGCGTGCGTGCGTGCGTGCGTGTGTGTGTGTGCTTGGTGCTTGGCTCCCGAACGGATGAACCAATTTTCATTTTGTTATTTTTTTGTTTGAAAGGTGAATTAGTCGGGAGTGTTCTTAGCCATATTTGATGAAAATTGGTGGAAGATGGCCGCCGCCACAAAATAATATATAATACTCGTATATATGTACTCATAAATCTACAGATTATTACACTAAACTGTGTTATATTTTAGAGTCGTATAATAGATAAGTGAATATCGTAAAAACAATATGTAAATTAATTTAAACAGTTTTTTATTAGGAGATTTTTATGGTATAGTAGGGTAACCATCGCCGCTTATGCAGACCTGGAACTCAAGAGCCACAAGTTCGTGCCCTCCTTTTAAGCCTCATCCCCTCAAAATCGGGGGGAGGTTTTTTCGGGACACAACATTCCGAAAGGAAAATTTATGTAAATAAATATTTAATATTTTCAGACCCCTGACACGCAACGCCATCTAGTTTCAAACTAGGCAGAGCTTGTACTATGAAATCAAGATTGACTGATAGAATACTTTTATACTCTTTACGTAGAAAACACCCAAACTCCGAAACAAATATTTGCAGATCACACAAACATTTCGTCCGACCCGGAAATTGAACCCGCACAGCAGTCGTATACGCTACTGCACTGCACCACTGAGGCAGTCAACTCATGTATTTGCCGCCTACACATAACGTTCCAACAATTTAAGCACACCCTTTAATTAAAATCAAGGCATTAATGACACCTACACCCTTTCACCCCATCACTTGGATAATTGGCACCCCACCACTGTGCGCTTTTTAAGACACTTTTTGCCTCCTAAATGTGCGAAACAATTTAGCGCCTGCAGTATTTAAAGACCAATACGACCTTCAAAGCAAGAGCGTACTCCTTCCTCAAAGGTTGGCAACGCGCTTGTGACTCCTGAGTTGCAAACGGTCATGGGCTGCGGTAGTCGCTTTCCATCAAAGGCCGTCTGTACGTACGTACGTTACGTTCTCCTCCTCAAGGAGTCACCAAAACCATCAGGTAACATAAAAAAATTACAACATTTTTGTATATTACACCAGTGGCGTACTTTCAGACAAGAAAATGTCCACTCAACATTATCTCAGAAAATGAGATGCGTTTTTGTTGAAGACGTTAACGTTAAGATCATATTGATAACGCCTCATTGTTGAGTGAACACAAAGGAGTTTTGATAGGACAGGCTAAACAAAGAAGTAGAGAGTGCCTGGATACTTCGTGTTAATATATGTCTATCTTGTTTGGTACATCTTAATATTTATGTGTTTGATAACGCTGAGGTTGTTTAAACTAATTTTTGTACACTTCACTGACGAAATCTTGGCATATATTATGACTTACCCCTTGGAAACGGGCGGTTGTAGATCGGCACAGGCATATCATAGATTTTGTATGGGTTTGATTTTTATTAAATTTATTTGGTTACTATTTGACAAAACAGAGATTGTTGCTTTTGTGTGTGTTGATCTATGACTTTAGAGTCTACATGGAAGACGATTTCAAACAGCTTTGGAAATTTTATGAAATAAAGAAAGTTTGAGTTTGAGTTTACCAGCTTTTCCCGCGGCTCCGCCCCGTGTATATCGATTACCATAAAAAGTTACTTATGTTACTCGCTGATAATGTAGCTTTGAATTGGTGAAAGAATTTTTTAAATCGGTTTAGAGGTTTAGGCGTGTAAGTATAATCAAGCAAACGAACAAAATTTCCCTTTTATAATATAAGTACGGATGTATTTTGATCAAATTGCATTCTAAACACTGATGTTTTTAATGCGTTGCAAAAACTATATTTATTACTAGCGTTTGCCCGCGGCTCCGCCTAATAAAAGTAGCCTATGTCCTTTCAAAAGAATCAAACTATCTCCATACTAAATTTCATCTCATCTTATTCGACGCTCAGAAAAACTCGAATGAGTTTATGTGGTATCATAAAGCTTGCGTACCGATTTTGTAACTAATATTAAAAAAAAAAAAAAAACTAAATTGGTTAAGCGGTTTAAGCGTGAAGAGGTAACAGACAGACACACTTTCACATTTTTAATATTAGTTTGAATCAGAAAAACTCGAATGAGTTTATGTGGTATCATAAAGCTTGCGTACCGATTTTGTAACTAATATTAAAAAAAAAAAAAAATCTAAATTGGTTAAGCGGTTTAAGCGTGAAGAGGTAACAGACAGACACACTTTCACATTTTTATATTCGTTTGAATGGTAATAATAATGAAGGCAAAGCAAATAGGATCACGGACGGAGAGTATTGTTAAGTATTTACCGCCATCCTTGGCCACTTGCACGACGCAGAAACGCCTTTCCCCCTTCCCAGAATTAGGGACCGAAAGCGTGACTCTCTCACAGTAGAAAATGCACACACATTTACACACACACACTCATGCACAAACACACACATAAAAAGACTAATACCTAAAGCATATTGCGTAATCGTTCAATTTGATTCTGTCGTTTGTTGAAGTCTGTTGATTGATGAGTGATTGTGTGCGGGTAACGACGCCAGTGTTCCTTAGGGAGGAGGAAGGATCAAACATGTCTGAGCGACATCTCGGGTCTCGTGAGAGTTTGTAAATAACACTAACGATTATCAACATGGGGGTCGTTAGCTCGTTTATCGTTTCTGCAGCGTTTTAGATATAATACTTGCAATTTTATTTATTTATTTACACGTCATGCTCACTAGGTGCATTGGCGAACTTAATGCCTAAGGCATTCTCTACTAGCCAACCATTGGGTGATGCAGAGAAAACAGGAAGTAGGTGCATTTTGGTTACAGTTAGCAATTTAAACTGAATACATAATCACATATTTACACACATACAAACATATCATATACTACACTAATACATATTATACATGGGTAAATACATTACAATACATAAATAAAGTACCAAAGTATATAAATACTTTTGTACATACATATGCATATAGATACTAATAACAATTCGATTTAAAAAAATCAGGAGCATATTGATTCTGCCAGTTGTTTGACCAGATACTGCTTTACTTTTACTTTAAAGGAAAGAAATTTGGTTGTCATCCTGATTTCGAGTTTTAGTACAGCTTCTAATTCAGCGAACGATTCACGTAAGTAACTGAATGGAAAGTATAATAATGTAAGCATAAAAAGCCTAATAAATACGGTCGAAGGACTTCCTCTAAATAACAGGAAATTATTCGGGAGGGCATTCTGCCAATCGTGTAACCAGATCATTCACGGATGGGACTACAATTTGTATATATGTCGACACAGAAGAGGGGTCTGTAGTGCAGTGGTGAGCACACAAATCGGTAACCTTTAGTAAAAGTAGGGCAATGATATGATCAAAATATTTATACCAGAACACTGGCGAACTTTTAAATAGTTCAGTGTCAATGTTCAGTGATTTGTTATGTTTAAGTTAAGCGATGGAACACATTGTAACGACTTTATCTTCGGCTTTTTAACCATCTTCTACTATTAAAAGCCTGAACGATTTTTGGCCATTTTTAAATTATGGTAGAAGCAGATTGAATCTAATTGCTTTGTTTTATGGTATTGGGGACGAATGAACAGACAAGTCACCTGATGATAAGAGACTAATTTGAATGCCCCACACAGTTACGGATGGGGGGAAGGACCCAGGTTTTATTTCGAAAGAAAGAAAACAAATACATTTATTTCGGTCGTGTATTGTAAACTACACCATTGAACCACTCCACTGGGGTGTCGTTTAAAATTTTTTTTACTAGTGATGTGTAACGTGAAATAAAACGATTCGTTGTGTGTTCATTTTAATGAAATTGTTTAAAATTGCTCGAGTTAACAAGGGATTCGTAAAACAATACTTGTATTTATTTCAACAACAACTAAATCCTTACATAGTATGAAATAGAGTCGCTTTTTCGTGTTGTACGCTTAGATCTTTTAAATTAAGCAACGGATTTTAATGCGGTTTTTACCGATACAGAGTGATTCAAGAGGAAGGTTTATACATATATGTATAATACATGCATATTTTAGTAGAGAAAATAGGACTTTTTTGTAAAAAAAACATGTTTTTATGTGCTTAAATTGCAAACACTGGTTATAAACCTTACGAGATAGACCAAAATAAGGTACTACGGAATTGTATATCTTAAAAAGATCTACAAAAACGGTTCTGAGCGTGAATAAAACGATAGTAAAGGATCGAAAATAATGAAAAAACCTCAACTAGGAAGTGTCGCGTACTGCACGTCGCTCACATCCAACAGGTAACTGCTCTAATTGGTATACAAATTGTACATTTTGTAAGACGGCCAATAATTATATTTGAATCTATAATTATGAACTATCACGCGATTGATTCAAATAAACGTAGTTTATCGTACTTTTAATTTTATTGCAATTGAAACAATACAAACATCAGCAAACATAAATTGCTATAAGGAATACACTTTTGTTTTTACACCTGTGACATTTGTTTAAACGCGAGAAGGAACGCGAGAAATGCTTTTATTAAGGCATCCGGTCCCCTTTTAGTGCCTGACCGCAAAAGCGCGGTACCATCTTCAGGTAACGCTGACATTAAAGCGTGATCCAGGCACCCGCAGACATTGCCTCCTCGCGGCAGACCCCCGTCCCGTCCCCATCACTTGCGGCTAGACTCAAGGTGGCATGAGGCGCTGGAAGGCACGCCTGGCGGTGAATTATGTCTGAGTGGTAACTTCCTCCCAGAAATTTATGGCCATTTTACCGCGGTCGCAAGCTAACGTAACCTAGTATTGTATTCAATCACTTAATAGGCTTAAATGGAGATGTTATGAAGTTGCTTGCTAGTAGATGGTCTATTGTCGTAATAAAAATAAGTTCAAAATTCAGTTCCGATCTACTCTTGATCTCCCAAAGGTCATAAAAGGTATTCTCGTAGTAAAGTATTAAACATTAAGCGTTGACTGTTATGAGATCATATACTCGTAGTATTGTGACCGAAAGTTGAATCGGTATTCTGTTGGTCTTAGTATTACTTTACTACAAGAATACCTTTCATGACATGTGTGAGATCGGAAGATCTACACTCTTGGAACTGAATTGGTAACGATTTTTTATTACATCAATTATTGACCTTCAGATTGCTTGAGTTGAAAACGTCTTAATTTTTTAGAAATATTCAGTAATCAACCCGAATACAGTTTGTAATTCTCTTGGAAAATTTGTCACCAGAATTTAATTTATAATCACATCAACAGCTTAATAGTCCACTGCTGGACATAGGTTTCTCCTTGGAAAGGAGGTTTTGGTCTACTCTACCTCGCTGGCCAGACGGGTCAGACGGGCCAGACGGGCCAGTACAGGATTTGTATCAAGTTTTCATTCTCTCTGCAGTGTTGTTGTCCTTCGTAGTTTATAGGATCTACCAGGTAAACCTATTGTGTTACGATAAAATTTTCAGTGTTTGAAGCAAATTAGAAAGATTAAATGTCAACTATCGGACAATTCATAATACTTTCTATTTTGGTGATTTATAAAAATTGATGTCATATTAAAAATCAGCGTGAACAGATAAAACGAGAGCAATATGTTACATAATAGTTCATGAATATTGTATTTTTAGCTGCTGCAAAACGTGTGCATGCAGACGATATTTAATTGGAAAACAAAATTAAGAGCTTCCTGTTTGCAAACTATGAGTTAATATTCATAAAAGAATCCAATATCTTAAAAAGTCCGTGTGGTGACGGATTAAGAGTACGGAATGTCACTACTCCTATTCATCCCGTGGGTGTCGTAAGAGTCGACTAAGGGAACAAACTACGCTGAGATACAGCACTGCAAAGAGAAGGAAAACTTGAAGCAAACCCTATACTACTACTATATAATTATAATCGTAATCGTAATGTCATAATAACATCGTTTCCATTAATTTTTAATTTTAATGTTTACAAGCTACTTGCACGCCGCTCACTACCACGCTGAGTGTTGTGGGTCTGATCCCCACATGGGACGACACTTTGTGTGACCCACAAAATTGTTATTCTGAGTCTGGGTGTTATTTGTGTCACTCGCAATGTATGTTTGTAAAGTCCCCCGCAACACAGGATATATTCCTAATGCGGGAGTTGTCTTTTTAAAAAGAAGAAAGACAGAAGAAGAAAAGAAAATGTTTGTATATCCCCTCTTTGTTCTCCAAAACGGGTGGACCGATTTAGCCTGGACGTTCACTGGCAGATATACAGCTTACGGCATCAGAAGTAACTTGGATCACTTTTATTTTAGAAAGATTTTGAGTTCAGCGCATAAAAAGAAATGAAATGAACATATACACACACTGAAAGTTGCGGCCGACGCAGCTAGATTTTACTCAGGGGGGTAGTAAATAACAACGTAAGACTTTACCTTAATCTGTCAATATTATTCATCAGAAGAAACACAAACACTATACAAATAATACAAATAAATTGACTGCACGGATGGCGTAGTGGTTTAAGCGGTCGCCACGCCGCTTACTACTACGCTGAGTGTTGTGGGTCCGATCCCCACATGGGACGACACTTTGGGTGATCCCCAAATTGTTGTTCTGAGTCTGGGTGTTCTTTGTGTCCGTTTCATAAATGTTTGACACGCGAAACAGGATTTATTTTTAGTGCGGGAGTTGTCTTAAAAAAAAAAAGAAGATAATGATAATATAGCATATAAAAATAGCTCGATACTGGCAGGTAGACATAAATAAGGTAATTCTCGGTCGGTCTTCTGTATGGTACAATTAGCTGTATGTACGAGTATACCTTCGTAACAAATACCTTTAACGTGCATTCTCTCAGAAATACCAAATTCATATTCAAAGGAATAAAAACAGCAAAGTTTATAAGGCTTTATAAGCTTAATTATTTTAATTACCTGTATCTTGATTTTAATCATACCTAAATGAAATAGGACCTCACATTCGGTGAATTTGTAAGTGGATAGCAGCTGCTAAGTATTTAATTAGCTCCTTTATTAAAATTGCTCAATTTTAAAGAAAGGCAAGCGCTAAAATAAGGGCTGTCAAGTTAAATGAGATTTTAATCATAAGTTTGTTTTTGATATATTCGAAATCGCTCATCAGATTTTCAACCAGTCTGTACTATACAATGGTTATACAGGACGTTTATAGGCTATATACTAAATAATCTACAAATTTAAGCTACGCTCTACAATATGACCTATAGCCTAAAAATGTTATTGCTTCGGCTGTGAAGTAATTGATTTATACTTATATGTATAAAATCACCAATTATCTTCAAATAATTGCCACCAATATTAACAGATGACGTAGATAAATAATTAAATATACTTAAACAAAAATTTACATACATTCCTTAATCTTTTTTATTAAAAAAAATATTCTGAAAAAAGGCCTCCTCTATTTACCTCTTACACACAACTTTAGGCTAGAAGCTACCACCAGTCTTCACCCCTACAAGCTACATTGAAGAGGGGGTGAGATGTCCAACGGCTATAATAGTGCGTGCGACACAACGCCTCTTACATTTTGTTGTTAACGCGAGACACCAAGTGAGAGCCGTACCAATATGGATTACAGACTTGTGAGTAACATTACAATAAGTGGTGGCGGTATTATGTTTGAAGTGAATTTAGAACTTTGTGTGGTGCTATACTTTAAAAGTTACGTATTATATCAAAGTAGAATTCTGGGCAAAGTAGAAAAGGTTCTAGATCGCTTTAAATTTTTGTCATGTTAATTAAGCCTTGGTCAAATTTAATATGTTATAATTTTATCCTTATATTCGAGAAAGTAAAGTCAAAATAACTGTCTTCTAATGCGTATCACTATTATGTACCATGAAACTCCTAAACTGATCGTAATAAAATTGATAAAAGAAGGAGTTTGGAACATAAACAAAGACGGGTACTAAAATATTAAAAAAAGAAAATTTAATAATAGCAGATTAAATTCCATTACACGGTATTTGAGAAACGATGCTGACAGTGGCGCGATATCTAAATTCATAATGATGAATTAAAATCCAAATTTTTATTCGATTTAATCATTTTCACTATTAACTTTAAATTTTACATCAACCATTATTTAATTTCTTATTTATAGTTACGCGAAATACTGAAAATTATTAAGATTATTAATATTTCACTAAAACTATAGTAACCTAATTAATGTGCAAGTACGCAGAATTTCTCTATGACATTTAAACATAAAAGTATAAAGTTCACATTATCTAAGTCAAATGGTATTTAATAATCATATAATATACAGCCAAAATTCATAACACATAATAAATTCTTTATTAATAAAGATATACGGTCTTTTAAAGAAAATAAAAAACTTTTCTGTATAAATCTAAATATCTATATGAAATTGCATCATCTATCAAAGCATTTTACATAAGATCTCAGATTAAATTTATTAATAGAAAAAAAACGTTATCTGTTTTTTAAAATGCCAATCTTAAGTAATCAATAATCATGTGTCATGTTCTTAGATCAATTATACCATTAATCCTATGTATGATATTAAATAAAATAATTAACACAATTAATAGTACTTGGCTATGTCCAGCAGTGGACGATTATAGGCAGTTGATGTGTGATGATGTGATGTGAATAGTGCTTGTTAATATATTACAATATTTTATGTTTTTAATTATGTAACTGCTTAAATGTTAATTAATACGCGTCTATGGTCGAGTCCAGTCGAGACTTAAAACTTATAAAATATGGATTAGAAATTTTAAGAATACTTTGTCACTTCCAGGAAGAATTGTCATTTCTGACTTTGACATATGTGTGCAATGACATCATATAAACTTTGTCAGAAAATCTTGGGGTTTTTTGCCGGATAATACAGTCAGCAATGGAAATTGCAGAGATTGTCTAAAAATGCCAACAAAAAAGTAATAAATTGGTACCTCTGGTGCCTATATCGCAAACTTTGTTTTTCGTTAGTTCTATAGAATACAAGCTTTAATGATAACAATTCATTTATTCATTTAAAAGTCAAATCCCGCATTAGGAATGTATCCTTACAAACATACATGAAACGGACACAAAGAACACCCAGACTCAGAACAGCAATTTGTGGATCACACAAAGTTTCGTCCCATGTGGGGATCGAACCCACAACACTCAGTGTAGTAGGAAGCGGCATGGCGACGGCTTAAACCACTACGCCATCCATGCAATATTTATTATTATTAAATGTTTAAATCTACTGAGATCGATTGAGACCAAGAAGGATGTTGAATGTTTTATGCGAATAGAAAACACAAATACATGAGTTACCATTAATTACTATTACGCCAGCCGATAACATCAATACGCGGCGCTCTTCATATCCACAGTTCCGTCATATTAACATAACGCGCCAGTGCCCGTTCGCGCATTCCATACTGTAATTTTAACTTAATAAGCGGCTTTCGATTTTTATCTTCCTAGAAATCTCTCCAAAAAACAAGCTCTATTAAAAATGTATGTAGAGTGTTACAGAAAGGAGTGTTTAAAGTTTTTGGACGCGTAATAGACCCCGTAGGTGAACATTTATATTTGATAAGGTGTTTGCAATTATAGGAATCATAGGAATTAACAGCCTTCAACAGTCCACTGTTGGACATAGGCCTCTCCTTAGAAAGAAGGTTTTGGTCTACTAAACATGCTAGCCGGACGGGTTTGTATCTATAGGGTATGTGTCAAGATTTACTTCTCTTTGCGGTGCTGTTTGCTCCCATAGTCGGCAACACCCACGGGATCAATAGGGGTGGTGACACTGTATTTTTAATCCGTCACCACAAGGGTATATGATACGGATACGCATTATAGGAATTTAAATCTTATTTTGACAGTGATAGATTCATAATTGCCCTGCCAAATTTCAATTTTTTATTTGAAATCTACCAATGTGTATCGTTGCTAAGAGTTGTTTCTTTTTTGGCAGTCTGCCTGACGTAAATCCTCCATGATAATATAATTATTTTGAGACGAAACAAAGAAAGAAATTACTTCGGGATAAGGAAAACAATTAGGTAGAAAGAGACTTTCAGCTTCACTTGGCCTAGGGCCAAGGGAAGTCTTGAGTGGGGAAACGGAACTGAGACTGCGTCTGATACAGAGTACCTCGAAGATGCTGAAGTCGCGTAACTGTGGAATGCACTAGAACAGGGTCATCAATTCAGCCTTTTGTCAGTTACTTTTCCAGATTGAACTCAAAAATAATTGGACCTAATTTTTTAAAGAGTGATTCCAAGGAATATCATACGAACTCGATTTTTTCGAAAAAGTTTCCATAAAAAATGACCATGATAAAAATTGATCATGTAATTTTTAGAGCTGTACAACTACGCGGAACAGCATTTTCCTGCATTTGCTAACTCAACTGTTTTTTGTTGGCAAAACAATCCTGATACATGATCAAACTTGGTATAGATACCTACTGTATTCATGTTTTTGTGGGGATTTCACGGCGTCTTAGGGAAGTATGTTATTTAATGATATAACAAGAAACAAAACAACTTGCCAAAATTTGTTATTTTTGTTAAAGCATTTAAAATAATATAAACTACGACTGACTAAGTAATATTTTTTTTAATTGGTAGATATTATTTTAGAGAAAATAAGTTTTTATTAGTTATTTAAGCATTAAGTCATTTAGGCCCACGTTTTGCACACATAATAGATTAGATATTTAACAGCAATGCTCCTCTGTTCCGTTGCATGTTATGAAGATTAAGTTTTGCACGCAACTGTGGGGTTACGCGGCTTGGATTCGATTCCCGGGTCGAAGAAATTGTTAACGTAAATTGAAATCGACGATATACAGGCTTACATAGTTTTTCTACAACATAATTTCTTGTTTATGAAAGTCCTAACAAAATAAAACGAACTATAATAATAACGGATTACACGGTAGGATTTTAACCTACTTAGGTCAAAATCCTTTATGCAAATCCTATTAAGAATAATAAATTTCATATGAAAGCCTTTTTACTGAATATTCTCGTTTGTATTATCTTCTGTGTAATATATAATTTTTAACCGACTTCAAAAAAAGGAGGAGGTTCTCAATTCGACTGTATTTTTTTTTTTTTTTTTTTGTATATTTGTTACGCGATTACTCCGGCAATTATAAACCGATTTGAATAATTCTTTCTTTATTTGGTAGGTCATACGTCAGAGGTGGTCCCATTGTCACCAGGTCAGGATCTGATGATGGGATCCTGGGGAAATCGAGGGAAACCCTCAAATTTTGTATGTAGGCATATACACTGTTTATCAGAAATTATCTTAATCTATGTAGATTTTTGCATCTAATGGTCACCATCTGATGTTGCTGAGCTGATGATGAAGCTGATGATGAAGCTGATGATGAATGAAAAAAAAAAAAAAAAAAAAAAAAAAAAAATTAATAAGGACTCCGATCCTATGTGATATTCAGGGTCTGATGATGGAGACGGTAAATAGCCATGGGAACTCTGTAATAAAATAAAGCAATTCCGCCGTGTTTGTGCTCATTTGATTCGTCTCGACTAGGAGCTTCATGCTAGTCGATTTTTAACCAACATCAAAAAAGGAGGGTTTTTGATTCGACAGTATGTTTTCTTTTTAACCGACTTCCAAACCACAAAAGAGGAGGTTCTCAATTCGTCTGTATTTTTTTTTTTTATGTATGTTTGTTACGCGATTTCTTCGTCAATTGTGGACCGATTTTCAAAATTCTTTTTGTAATCGAAAGGGTATGCTCCCGAATTGGTCCCATTACCACCAATTCAGGATCTGATAATGGGATCCTAGAGAAATCGAGTGGAACCCTCACAATTATTGGGAATTTGACAGCCCGGACAACGTGTTTTAGCTACGAGTATTTCTTTAGCCAAACAAACCATGGCAACTGTCAGAGACTGCGCGATGTGATGCGCAGAGAACTTGCAGTATTTATGTCACCACAGTAATTTTCGTTGTATTAAGAAGAAAAGGTTGAAATTTTGTATTCTATCTTGTTAAAATAATTCGGATAGACGTTTAGTTGCTATGGATGGCATCGCATTTCGTTTGTAAGTAATTTTATACTTAATTTATTAAAATAGTTCTAAAAAAAACTCTTAAATTTTGGGTGGGTCAACTAGGTTAATTTCTAACATACTAGTATTAACCCTTCTAGTTGGAACTCCTTCTATAAAATATTGAGTATATTTGTTGAGTAGTCTCACTAAAGCTTCCCTATCTTCACCTTCGAGATCAGTGTCAATTGAATCGGAAGTTATTTTGTTCGGTTGCAACTCACAAGAATTTGACTGTTTCTTGGAAAAGAATTTAAGCTGATCTTGATCAGTTTGGACGCCAATGTCATTTTCATATCCTACACTTAAAATGGTAAAATAAACCCTTTTTAAAAAAAAAGTTGAACCGACTTCAAAAAACACCGACAAAGAGCACTAAAAATTAAAAAATAATTACAAATCTAAGTAAAAAACTATAATAAGTACCCTCAATGTAACAGGTTACATTATAATACCAATAGTCCCTTCTAGTCTGTTTGAAGTCGGTGCCAAGCTCGATGTACAATAAGTAATACTGGTCTATGTCAGCTTTATATTAGCACAATGAAAAATTAAGAATTCAAAATAATTCGAATGAAACATCGAAGATTTTGTTAATTAATAAAGACCAACCAGATCAATTACGTGCGCAAACTTATCAACTACTTATTAAAGAATTCAAAATAATAATATAATTGGAGATGTGCGTCCACTTTAGCTCGTTCATCATGTTTTGCGCAGCATGAAGACTGTTGCAGCTGCCGCGCTACATTCTACCATGCCTATCAAGCACCTATTTGGCTTGGCACCGACTTCAAACAGACTAGAAGGGACTATTGGTATTATAATGTAACCTGTTACATTGAGGGTACTTATTATAGTTTTTTACTTAGATTTGTAATTATTTTTTAATTTTTAGTGCTCTTTGTCGGTGTTTTTTGAAGTCGGTTCAACTTTTTTTTTAAAAAGGGTTTATTGTCTATTATTATCTCTACAGCCATATTTTTTATATACTCTTTTATGAGTATTTATAGGCACCGCGAAAAGACTACAATCAGTTATTGATATATAATAGGGAGCTGTGGTGTAACACAAACATTTAGCTAAACTGGATGGATTTAAAGATTATTATTACCTATATGTTACCCATATTATCAGGAGTAATTGATTAACAAAATCCGGACAAGTGCGAGACGGACTCGCACGCCGAGGGTTCCGTACAAAATTGTAGGTACATATAAATAGTTCAGGAATCGAGTCTCGTAGTTTTTTCCGAGCTTTTCAAGAAATTCAGTTTCCGAAATCTATAATTATACGAGTACATTATTGTGTCTTGATAAATAAAATAGTACCTCAATGATTGATTACGTACTTTAAATAAAGACTATATTTTCTTTTATTTAATTACAAATGTATAGTTTTCAGTAGTTTATAGTTCTCTGTACTTGTAGCTTAAAACGATGTTACTTGCCAAATTTCATAGTTCTAGCTCAACGGGAAGTACCCTATGAATTTTGATTATAAATGGCCAACCGCGGCCAGTGCTACCTGGTTAAAATATGTGACCAACGTCGGACATTTCAAAGGGCATTGCCTTAATACCTATTGTAAGCGCGTTAATACCCTAAAACATAATTATACAAAATAACGAGGAATCTGTAGATCCATACTGAAAGTTTAATATGCCATTAAATTAAGTAGCTTTCTTCAATTGCCATATTATACACTATTACTACAATGTATGTAATGATATCATTTCTTCTGCGATACATGTGTAATGCTAGATAGTACGAGAAACGTAATAAGATAGCGCTCTTACAGTAATTTAGCTTGGAGTGAAAATATCGCGTGACGTGAATGACACGACAAGACCACTTAACGATTACGTGTGTCGAGAGGGAACAGAATCTTTACAGATCGTAGTTCCAGACAGAGCCACTTACTAAATCAAATAACACTTCTTGAGCAGGATATAACGAGATATTTGTGTGACATGGGACACCTTAAGTGATCTTTTGACGATTGAAATCTTATCCACAATCTTTGAGAGTCACCACATACATGGCTGTCTGATTTTAAACTAAGCAGAGAGTCAGTGGTTACAAGACAGCTAATAAACAAATCCATATATTATTATAATTTCATATATGTGCAACAAAAACAGTCTTCGTTGTAAAGCCTTTAAAAAAAAAATTTGAACCGACTTCAAACAATATTAACAAAGACCACCAAAAACCTACCAGTTCCGTTGTCTGTCTCCGAAACTCATTATCAAATCTATATGAAATTTAATTGGGAACCTTTCGGCAAAAACCCCTTTCGTACAAAAAAAAAGAATTTTGAAAAGCCATCTATAGGTATATGACGGAGTTATGCCCGAACATACATAAAAAATATATATATAAACCTTCTCCTCTTTTTTAAAGTCGGTTAAAAACAAACATTATTTTAGATAAATTACACCCAACCACAGAATTATTTGTCGTGTGTGGTAATCGTAACCACGACCACTGGGTCAGCATTCAGTATCACTATAAACCAACATGCTGGGCATAAATAAATTACCTTCATTAGATATCGCTACCAGCTACAAGCAAGTAGAAGTTATGTTTGGCTCCGTTTAATTACACGACATCAGCAGAGACACGCAAACCTTACAATTTTTTACCTCCTAAAAATAAACTTTAATCATTACTGCCGCGTGTTTGTTAATTTTTACATATGCTCCTCAGCGATGGGTGTACAGATGACAATAGCTCTAAATCTAAGATTAAAAGAAGATCAAATGTATCATTCAAGAGCAAAGATACAACTGAATTTTTTTAATGTATATTTCTTATTTTAAGTCAGTTTATAATAATATAATACGGTCAAAAGTCCTAAAGTCTCCAAAAGTCTAATTACAAACGAGGAAGTCTATATACTAAGTGCTAAACAGTTTCCTGCATAATTTATTTATTTGTGTTAATTCCCTTATTGAGTAACCAGTGAATAGATATGGTGTAACCAATTAATATAAAACCAGTCGCGATAGTAAATCACTAACGTTTAGGATAATCCGATTACATCCGAATTTGAGTATTATTTCCTTCTAGCTTTTGCTGGCGGCTCTGTCCGCATGTAGTACTCGTATGTCAGCTATTGCGATAAAAATGTCCTTTCCCGGGACTTAAACTATCGCTATACCAAATTTCATCTTAAGCGGTTTAGCGGTTAAAGCGTGAAGAGATAATAGACAGATAGAAAACACACTTTCGTATTTATAATATTAGTATGGATTTAAAATTATTTGAATTTATATAAGAGTATCTTTTATAAGCTATATTTATACACACACTACAAATGAAGACATAAAAAAACCGGTCAGGTACGAGTCGAACTCGTGCGCCGAGGGTTCTGTACCTACCCAGATTTTACGTAGATTTTCGTGAAAATTTACCAAGTTTATGAGTTTTCGCGAAAATTCAAATTTGCCCATATCTTTTTATCGTGTTGACTCATAACCTTGATTTTTATACACCTAATAGGGACCACAGACCTCAGTATCTGGTATACATTTCAACTTGCTAAGTCTACCCGTTCCTGAGAAAATCGGTGGTGACACACGGACAGACGGACGGACAGACAGACAGACAGACGGACAGACGGACAAGAAAATGATCTTATAAGGGTTCCTTTTTTACCTTTTGAGGTACGGAACCCTTCAAATATATTTTCTTGAAGTTTTTACTGCTTTTAGAAATAAGAAGGATTTAACAGTTTGTATTTTTAATGAATACCTTATCTACCTATTCAATTTATTGTTTTACGTTACACATCTGTTTGGCTATTACTTGATAATATATATGTAAACAATATTTGACTAAACCGGTAGATTCTAATAGAGGCTTTCTCTTGTTGCGACTGACAGACAGATGAACGGGTAATCCTAAATGTACGTTAGATATCCTAAAAACCGTGTTATAAGTATGTTTATCAGCAGTCTGATTCCTATTCAGGCACTATCAGAGGACCGTATTTTGTATTATTATAGTATGTATTGCCTATATTACTTCCTTAATTTTTGTATTCGGCTAAAAATTGTGTCACATTTAATATTCAGTCCAAAAACATAATCTATTACGACCAATGACTGGCATCACGCAATATCAATAACAAATTAACGCGAAACTTTTATTATGTATGACATAACTGTGATACTCGTAGATTTCACATACACATTTGACAAAACAGAGATTGTTGCTTTTGTGTGTGTTGATCTATGACTTTAGAGTCTACATGGAAGACGATTTCAAACAATTTTGTAAATTTTATGAAATAAAGAAAGTTTGAGTTTGAGTTCACATAACACTTTTACATGTTATCGCTATTCTTAAACAAAGTGAATCGGACATTTTTACTTTGACTTTAGGTCAAACTAGATATCGCAAGTCATGAGTTGATATATGACTTTGTATGTTTAAAAGTTTAGAGAAAGTGTCATGTGCTCTAGGGACGAAAAATTTAGTAGAATGAAATTGAGATTTTACTTCTTTATTTCTTTTATTTATATAAGACAACTGCCGCCCTAGGAATATATCCTGTGTCTCGGGGGACTTCACATACATACATGAAACGGACACAAAGAACACCCAGACTAAGAACAACAACTTGAAGAGTGATCACACGAAGTGTTTTCCCATGTGGGGATCGAAAACACAATACTAAGCCGCGAGGTGACCGCTAAAAACCACTACGCCATCCGTGCAGTCTATTAATTGGTCAATTAATCAATCATGATCGCATTAAATCCCAAGAGAGATGTGATCGCACTAAAATGAGAATTTCAAACTCTCTGAAACTTACACTCGTTAAGTTCTTAAACTCGTTTGACTGCACGTATGGCGTAGTGGTTTAAGCGGTCACCTCGCTGCTTTCTACTGCGCTGAGTGTTGTGGGTCCGACCCCCAAATGGGACAACACTTTGTGTGATTCACAAATTGTTGTTATGAGTCTGGGTGTTCTTTGTGCCCGTTTAATGTATGTCTGTAAAGGCCTCCGCGACACAGGATATATTCCTAGTGCGGGAGATCTTTTTAAGAAATAGAAATGGAAAAGAGTTCTTCCTTCCTTTAATCCTTTATCAAGGAATCTGTATCGATTAAGTTTTTCGAAACAAAGTACAGTAACACTTGAAGCTCCGACTTGTACATTTCATAGCATATTATTTATGGAGTCCTGGAAAGCACTTTTTTTTATGTAAGTTAAATCACACTTTTCGTTTGATAAGAACACAATGTGTTATACAACTTAAGTGTTAAGTTATAAATGAAAAGTGTCTAGAGTCGTTATTCAATTTTAAAATGGTAACCACAGTATCTATTTGCACAATTAATATAAAATAACTATTGCATTCTTTTTCACTTTTCGCAAATGAAAAATATCCTGAAGGTTGTCTAGTTAACTAACAGTAACAAACAATTAGCCCAATTTTTTTTATTTTGTGAACCATCCACTAGAGCAAAAGCCACATTTTTCGATAGTACTGTTGTATACATTCATCTGGAATACCAGATGAATCAAATATGATTTAGGACTAATAATAAAAATATTCTACCACATTCACACAACGCCATCTAGTCCCAAACTAGTCCCTCTTGTACTATGGGTACTAGACAACTGATATAAATACATATGTACTTTTTTTTATAAATACATACTTATTATACATAGTAACACCCAGACTAAATCAAACATTAAATGTTCATGCACACAAATGTTTGAATTAAGCAGAAATCGAACCCGCGACCTTTCTAATAGCAGTCCGTTACACAAACTTCTACGCCATCCGGTCGTCCATTAACACTGTTAAAGAGATCAAACAATATTGTACGAAACAGTGAAAAGAAATAACAATCACGGCAAGTGGTTCCTTCGCCGATACTTTTGTGATCCGTATTTCAAATTCGATCAAGGGAATAAATATTTGTCTCGCAGATTTTTTATTTGAACCCGGAATCTGTCAACATATGCTAAGGAATTGGTGTTGTTGAAGAAAGGTGTTTCTTTGTTTAGCAAGAATTGGTGTTCAAATTAAATTTAAATTTTCAAGACTTTCAACTTGCAACATAAACTATTTGGCAAACGGTTTTGGGGAAATCGTTTATTAAAAGTTTACTAAAAAGTTGTTTTATTAAATCTTTCGGTAGTAGATATGAATTGTAACTGCGAGTGGAATCGAATCTAAATGACATTTTCTTAATTTTTAACCACTTAACATTGTAATTTACGTAAAGTTATTTAACACTTTTGTCTCTGATAAAGTTTACGAATATAATTAGGGTATGACGATTCCCAAATATGAACGTTTTTATTGAATAGGAATAACGAACAGCTACAAGATACATTTTACAAAATAATCTTAACAAATATTACACTTATGTTAAAATTTAACAAATTTGATGTCTCTAGCGACAAACGTCATTACCATGGGAAAGTCATGCCTCGATACACATAGGAAAGCTCGAACCAAGTTATACCACAGCCTGACAGGAAACCAGTGCTAAGTATTTTTTTCGTTATTTTCACGTGAGGTTATACCCCCCTCCCCCCGGCCCTGGTTTCAGGTTTAAATGGTGGCAACGTACTTGTGACTTTGAGTTGCAGGTGACGGATTAAGAATACAGAGTGTCACCACCCCTATTCATCCCGTGGGTGTCGTAAGAGCCGACTAAAGGAAAAAACTACGCAGAACAACAGCACTGCATAGGAGAACGAAAACTTGACACAAACCCTATACCAAGCCGTCTGGCCAGCGTGGTATAGTAGGCCAAAACCGCCTTTCTAAGGAGAGGCTTGTGTCTAGCGGTGGACTGTTAAAAGCTGTTGATGTGTGTGATGTATAGATAGGTAGCAGTAATCGCTTACCATACCGTCTGCTCGCTTGCACCCTATACCTACCATACAAAAAATATAAAAATAAAATCGTTCAGTATTGTTCTTGAATCGTTTCGCCCTCAGTGGATAAGCGCCTTAAGGTATAGGCGTAGTATTTCACGGTAATTGACTTTTTGTCTCGGGCGTCGAAATTCTGAGAGGGATTATATTGGCCTTAATTGATTTTAAGACAACGAAGCAATTTGGGCTAGACAAATTTCCTAACGTCTTGGGGTCAAAGAAAAACATTGTTGACTTTAATTTTCTTACAGAATTAAAAAAAGAAAATGGTTTTTGTAAGTGAAAAATGAGACATTTTATTACAGTGAATACTGTCTACGAGTAAACTCAGAAGTATTTAGGGCCTTGATTCAGGTTCCCGGTGGCTTCCTTGTCATGTGAGGCTTTCCCGAAACCCAAATATGATGGCACACCGAATGGTTTAAGTATGGTGCTGGTGACATGATGACCAGTCGGAGCTTCCACACGAAAAAAAGGAAGGGATTTAAAGGTTGATAATATCCGTGTCTTTGTCAGAAATCTTCACAATTTTTAATACATATGTATATTTATCAAGGGAGTAAACGACTGACGAAAAAGGGTTTTATAAAAGTATTTTTAAATGCCATTTTCATTTTGGTTCAATATTGTTTACAAATTGTCACCCCTACAAAGTAAAACGCGAATAGCCTGCCAGTACAAGATATTGCATCTACAAAGGGATATTTAAATGGTGAACTTTATAGTTTAACTATAGAGCTAACAAAAGCAGAGCTTGTCGGAAACTGATCTAATACTTGTGCATGTTTTCTTTTAATACGCCTAGACTAGCAAATAGTATACTGCCAAAGAGTGTAGATTACTTGAGATGTTTTCTTAGGTAACAGGAACTACCTTGAGCGTATAGAAAGGACCACTGCGCCCTGTCTGATCTTAGAGATTATATTGTGGAGGACCGGGTGTCTCTGGAGGATCCTCCGACCAGGCAAGGTGATCATGCCATGGCGGACCGCGGCCCAACGGTTGAAGTTGGAAAGTTGTATATATGCTAATCGGAGAGAGAATTCCTCATATCGCGATACAGGATTAGCAATTCTCATTCAGGACGTGCTCCGTAGTTCGGTGTGTCTTCGTTAGATGGCGCTGTAATATGTTTCTGGTTCTTTGTATGTGGGAGTCGCCACAATATAAGAGCATCAGTTTCCGACACTCTTCTCAATATTATATTCGGTCAGCGCAATAAGTAACATTGCAGAGAGTTTAAGCTAGTTTCTTTTAGGCCGGCCACCTGCGTGACGCCAACCTTGCATGTGAATTTAACCATTTTCAAGCGAGACGAGGTAAGAAGGTAACTTGGAGTAAGAAAAACGAATAGGCTAAGGAATTTAGGAACTGTGTGTTTCAAATAGTCTTCTCTAAAAGTAAAAGGAATTAATGAAGTTAAAATAACAAGCATTAACATTCAAATGTGTCACGTTTGACTTCTTTTCGTTTAACTCAAGAAAACATCCTGATCGTAGCTGAAGGAAACCCTTCACGATTATAATTCGTCCTCGCATTTATACTGCAGTCTAGATTTACTGCGAATCGTATTGATTAAACGTCTTTCTAATAATACTATGATTAAACAAATTGTACAGGCTTCTGGGAAAACTCAACTAGTGGTAAACGCATTATAGGAAACGCAATCAGATTTATTTACGTTCAACTATACTTGGTTAATAATCCAGTTACGCGTTTCATTTATAATATTCAAAGAAATATGAAATGGAATATTTCTGTGTATAAATGTGATTTCCTACACTGATAATTCCTTTTCAAAATCGGTTAATTTGTTTGGTAGCGAGACCACAGATACACTTATAACACCCCTCTTTTATAGGGAATTATATTGATTACTAAGACCTAAATTAATGTTTGTACAACTAAATTTAGAATAGAATCTAAAATTAATTGGTATTTTGCTCTAGGGAGATCAGTTGGTATGCGAGACGGCTTAATTAAATTATTAACGGATTAAAATCCGACACAAATTGATTTAATCGATTATAATGGGACAATGTTTACTGTCTGGCTGTTTTAATTCGTAGCTTAAATGTAACTACACATATACTCCCGCCAATATCCATGAAGTATAAATAATCACATTTTACTTACTACAAATATAGTCCCACTTATGCAATACCAAACAAGGCAAGCCTATTGCCGTAATATAGGTACTGCATATCTTAGGCAGTTCTTCACAGAAAGATGAGCTGTATTTGTATATTTTTTTAACAGATAGTTAACCTGTTTATTCTTATTAAATTTAAACTTATAACTTTAGCTATGCCGACCATGTAAGTACATGGCGCCTAGCATTGCGCACTGTTTGAAATAAAGTGCGCGATCTTTCTTTAACAAACAGCATAAAAAGATTTAAAACCACTAAAAAATAACTTACGCACTGTTAAAACTTCTGACCTCAAACTAGGCAGAGACTGTCTTATAGTAACCACTGCTGCTAAACATATATTATAGATAAAATTACACTCAGATACAGAAGAAACAGTCGCAGCAAAAAGCAAATAGTTTACTAGTTTAACCTATGTTTCGAATCACAAAGCACAAACAATTAAACTTTAAAGTAGCACCTGTCTGTTTTGGAGCACGATACACTTAAATAGTAAATTTATTTATGATACCAATGGCCTGTTAACGCGATTCAGTTAACAAAATTGAGGGAACGTGTTTTACTTTGATAGTTTATGGGAAATATCTGTTCATTATTGCTAAGAAAGAGTTACATTTAAGACAGTAAAAAAAAAGAATAATAATCTTAGATCTGATACGTTGGGGTCTTAAGAAACTCGAAATACAATTCGTCCACGAGCATTTCAGTTTAGCCGGAGGGATTGACAAGAATACTAATGATTTATTACCTAATATGAGGTAGGTACTCGTAGCGTTTTGTAACAAAAATATCGACATGTTTTGTAGAAATTATGGTTGAGATGTACGTGAGTGAGCAATGCAGAAAACCCATAATAAGTTAAACATTTCAGAGATTTTATTTCATGCTAAACTGTTTAAACTTCGCCAATTTACGCCAATAACGAAGGATAGGAATAAAAAAAATCCCTAAGGGAACGAATCCGCAGCAAAATCTATTCATCCGTAATATTTATTACCGTTCTGATTAACTAAACAGACATCGTTCTATCCTCTCGATAGAACTCTTCGTGATGACAGCTTTCCCGAGCTTTCCCCTCCGTCTGGCGCACGTGACGTCATTATAGATAATAACCTTATGTAGACTGGGTTGTTGTAACTCATGAGTTTATCAATGAGCCTTTTCAAATTGGCTTTATTTAAATACAGTCAATTTGTGTACATAGTAGAAATTGGTATTTTTTTTAACGAGCATAATCAAAACAACATACTTATCATTATCTCTGAATATTATGGACACGGACATAAGACGGTTATTCAAAAGTAAATTGTAATTTTCGAAATAGTCAGGCGGCCAGCTTCAACATATGATTATCATAATCGATAAATCAGTGTGGTGACGGAGTGAGAATACGGATTGTCACCACCCCTATTCATCCTGTGGGTGTCGTAAGAGCCGACTAAGAGAGCAAACTACACAGGACAAACCTCCTTTCTAAGGAGAGGCCTATGTCCAGCACTGGACTGTTAAAAGCTTTTGATATGATGATGTGAATCGATAAATGCTTAAGTTGCGACATTGGTACATTAAAAATATACTATGACATCATCTAGCTATGATAACATGAACTACGTTGTATCTTCTGATGCTGCATCGCGCAATGAAATTTCACGAGCTGATTGTTATATGTACCGCGACCGCCAATGATTAATACAGGCCGCTGGTAACCAGATATGATCCATTAACCTGACTGTAAAACATGCATTGTGTTCGATAACTTTTCCACCTGATCCTACTTTTTTTTTAACTTGTGCACGGAACTACTTTTTGCGTCGTTTACATTAAATACGGAATATGAAAAACCCTTCAGAGGTCTTTACGAACCTCTGAAATTCAACCCAACAACTAAATTTCAAATCTGTCGTTTCCAGAGTGCCGTCTCCCTCCTACTAATAGCCGCGTGTGTGGTGGCTCAGTACGAAGACTTCAGTGGTTACGCTGGCTACCACAAGTCACCGGTATACCTCCAACAACAACAACATCTTGACGAAGGACACGAAAGCCACGGAGAGGAGTACGATTTGGATTACCACGTAAGGAAACCTTTGGTATTATTTGAAAAGAGAGTTATCGCGAAAATGTTTTTATATGGTATAGGAATGCAAACGAGCAGACGGGTCACCTGATGGTGTGATTTCCGCCACTCATGGACTGACTTCTTCAACTCAAGAGTCACAATTGCGTTGTCGCCTTCTAAGGCTCCTTCCAGAATCAGACCTCCAGTAACATCACTCACTCAGAGAAAAGCAAACAATGAATTCTTTAACACCGGTTTTCTGTAAGTTGGTGGCCTCTACTGTTATTTATACAAGTAATGGTCTGAGTTCCTGTTAGTATATCTCAACCAAAAACATTTCGCTTACTATTACAATTGTATATTAAAGGTGATACGGGCCGTAAGCTTTTTATATTGGCCGTATCGTTATAGGTTTCAGATTGAAATAAGTCTATCGCGTGTTTGTTCGATATAAGCTGATCTGCAATCCTTTAAGACCAGACGACCGTGAGGCGCAATTACATTTTTTTTCGTTTTTTGTGTGAATTGGAAGTAGTTTAACGATCAAGAGTTCATAAGAGTTAACATTATGAAGTAAGGGTAACATTTTGATGCTTCATTGTAATTTAAGTTTACTTTATCTCAAACATAATACGCAAAAAGGATCCAACCCACAAATAAAACTTTTGAGATAATGAAGATTGAAGTTTAAATAGCTTATAGATATTCTATTTTGTGATTTTGTTGATTTGGGACATAGTTGTCCTTTTTATTGGGCATAATAAGCATATTTAGAAATATTAAAGTAAATATGGGGTTGGCTCAGTTTCGACCATCCTGTGGATTGTATCCTTTTTGCGTATCTACGTCCAATTGTACAATTCCAATCCTATGTACATGTTCCTTTTTTTCGCAAATTCTGTGACACATGGGATCTATATAGGACTATCCCGCACTTGGGAAATTGTGATGTGATTTGATTCAAATTGACGGTGGAGAGATTGATAGGTGGCGATTTATTTCCGCCCAATAAAAACCTCGCAGTGAAACATCGCTGTGCAGACGGGCCCCTACGGTGGTCACGTAGTTTACAGGTACATTTTGTCAGCCTATGACCACGGCCAGTGCAACCTAAGGGATTAGGGTAACTTTTTTGTCACATCGACTCGATCTGACGATGATCGCGTTTGGGGGTTGTGAGTCGCGATCGAGTTAAGTGAAATAAACTTGCACAAGGCCCTCTGGTCGAAAGGTCAGGTAATTGTAAGGGATGTGCTTAATACCTATTATCGTGATCGCATTAATTCATGTAAACATACATATGTTATATAACGCGATGGTTTGCTATAAACAAATGTAATGTAATGTATAAACAAATGTTTATTTTATCCCCATTTTTCGTGGGAAAGACGTTCTCGTTCTCTCAGAGAACCCAATTCACTTCATACCATAGAAACAAAGAGAGGCAAGATTACTGTTCTACTCCTCCCAAATCATTGTGTTCAGACAAATGTCCTGTTGGTGTACCTCAAACTTAAGTGACCTAGCTCTGTTTTCGTACTTGATTACACGAAATTATAATACGTAATAATGGCTACCGAATAAACGCTTTGTTTACAAGTCCCTAACAAACAAACTTTCAAATGTAAGACCACATCCATCTGCATAATTTATAGCCGTATAATTATGTATGACGTATAGTGCGTACGTGTGTTTACTTTAAGCTGTAAACTAATTTCTAACTTCACATGTAAGTACTGAAAATTATATGTGCCATATAAACAAATTTGGAAAACAATATATAATCAACTTGAATGAAAACTCCTAAAAAGGCCATACACAAACTAAAATTATATCATCCAAGTAAACAATAATATTAATTAAAAAATGTTCATAAAATGAAAACTACTAGGCCTAACTATGTTAAATTTTTATGGGACTAAATGGCAACAATTCCGCGTCAAACTAAAGAAGAATCACGTAAATCGGATGATAAATCTCAGAGTAATCGGTGTACATACATTAAAAAAAATACCAATCGAATTGAGAACCTCCTCCTTTTTGAAGTCGGTTAATGAAAGCACATATCATTTTGGAATACTTAATTGTTTTATGTAGAAAAGGGGTAGAAGGCTAAAAATATGAGCAAAATATCTGCTATAAAATTTAAAATAATAATGTGAAAACGGTTACAGAGCTCCATTATTATTTGACCTCTGATGGTGTAAAGTTTATACATCAACATTTCAAGATATACTGGTCTATGAAATAAAACAAGACATTCAAAGCGGTCAGAATTCGACAGTCAGGCGGACTTCGACCGTATTGAGATTGTATTGTCTTCCAGGCCCGGCGACCGAGGGGGGGCCTGCTTCGGCACTAATGGGAAGGCTTGGTCTGGGAGACGTCATGGTCTCACAGACAATCGGTTTAAGCAATTATTTCGTTGCTAATCACCAAGTTAGTTAGATTATCGGACACATACACGTTATCACAGATATACAATACAACAAAGCGAGGGAAAAATAGTTAGAAAGAGAATACAAACAAGGACGTAAATTTTGTTGTTTGTACATTTTAATTGTTTAATTTCAGGCACACCCTAAGTACTCGTTCGACTACTCCGTCAAGGACCCTCACACTGGAGACCACAAAGAACACTGGGAGACCAGAGATGGTGACAAAGTTAAAGGTAAGTTTCCATAATTCTACAAATTCACTTGTTTTTGCAAATAAAACAATAAACAAGTCCAAATTGAGACGACACTTGCGCATCGTCGACCCTACTTAACTGGAACAATACTAAAATAGTATCTATTTTTAAGTGAGTTTTTAACAATCTACGCATTAAGTTAGCCCATCAGCCTGTGACCACAGCTAGTGCAACCTGGTCGAAACTAAGACAAAGTCAAAATATCTTAGTTTCATAAAATCCTTTTTAAAATTATTTGAAATCGTCTCTTATGTAGACTATAAAGTCATAGATCAACACACACAATAGCAACAATCTGTACTGTTGTTGGCACTTCATTAGTCATTGACACACTTAATTATTATTTTTTATTAAGGATTGATGTGTTAAAAGTTTTAGAAGCGTTCACAAAGCAACTTAACATTTTTATACATACAGATAGTGAGTTTAGTAAAACTAAACGTTTTTATAATGTTAATATTTTATACTTCATCAATCATCATCAACAACCTTTAACAGTCCACTGCTGGACATAGGCCTCTCCTTAGAAAGGAGGTTTTGGCCTACTATACTACGCTGGCCAGACGGGTTGGCATAGGGTTTGTGTCAAGTTTTCCTTCTCTTTGCAGTGTTGTTGTCCTGCGCAGTTTGCTCCCTAGTCGGCTCTTACGACACCCACAATATTTTATACTTACTATTTTTTAATTCAGGATGGTAATTAAAAGTAAGTGCCAATGACTAATGAAAGAATCCTTAAATTGGCACTTTGTAACATTGTAACCTATTTGGCAAAATAAATGTTTACCAATAGAAAATTTATTATATACCTGTGCTGATTTACAACATCGTTAATTCGACATAAACATCTAATTTATAAACATCTCGTGACACGGTAGTGGCCGCACTCCTCCGAAACGGCTCGACACGTTTAATTATTTTTTCTGTATATTTAGTAGGTATGAGACTAGGTCGTAAAGTATTTTTCACCCCCCTCTCCCCCCTCCCCCATGTTTTAATCGCGATTTGATTTCTTTTGTAATTTATATACAGAACAACGTTTAGGTATATTATGGAAAGACCTAAAAATCACTGGATCATTATCTAAAAATAATGTATTTGTTATGTATGGATGAAAGAATGATTTTTAACACGCTTTTAATAGCTGTGGTCGTAAATACGAATTTCGCGAGAAACCGTATTCATAACGTTTGACCCCGGGTAACTTTCAGTATTTTGTTTAGAATCACAAAAGGAAACTTCATGCGAAAGTCCGGGTTTCCCCAAAATTTTCTTAAGTTCGTTTTTTTTTAACCTCTTTGTTTGCTGGAATAATAATGATTCAGAATATACAGGGTTACTGGTTAAGTCGACCGTCTAAGTTAAGGTTAAACCTAACCGTTTTCAAGACATTGAAATTTTAAGATTTAATAGAAATATTTTTATTTATATTAGATTTAATAAAAAATTTAATAGTCAAAATTTCGGCCATTAAAATTAATGGCCGAAATTTTGACTATTAAATTTTTTATACAATAAATTGTATATTTTTTTTTAATTTCTTTTATGTTGTAGATACTAGATACGTTGTTAATGCACGAGACTAAATTTTACGGGAGAATCGTTAACTTGGTGATTCTGATTACTGAACCAAAGATACTGTTCTGTGTGGGTTTAATACTCAACCTGTAGAAATAACTTTGTAATGGTTAATAATACAGTACAGTCTCTGACAAGTTTGAGATCAGATGGTAGTGTTAAAATTAATAAAGTTAATACTTTCTTTTTTCCATAAAGTTTTCGAATTAGTACTCGCTACAATTTTCGCGAAACTGGTGATGATTTTTTCGAATCGATCTATCAATAGCTTCTTACGCCACGACTTGAGTTCAATCCCATGTCATGAGCACTTTTTGTAAAAAACTTCACCCTCTGGAACATCACAGTTAAATAACACTGAACTTCAACTGCAGTGGGAACGCTAAAACCCCGTATGACGAAACATAGAGTATGCTGATTAAATGTTGTGGTAATTAATAATCTTATTCTCCATTGCTGCAGGAAGCTACACCCTCATAGAAACGGACGGCACCAAACGCGTAGTGGAATACGAAGCTGACGACAAGAACGGTTTTAACGCGGTAGTGCACAAGATAGGAACACCGAAACACGAAGAGTACGAGACCAAGTATGAGGCTAAACCAGCGCAAGAGCCTTTGCACTATCAGCACGACTTCGGAGGCTACGAAGAGGGGTTCGCCCCCGTGTCTGAGGGATATCAACATTAGAACTGGCAGATTTTATATAAATGTAGTATATGGGATTTTATTGATTGCTTTATTATTTCGAGTTGTCGATGAAACTGTGAAGAAATCACAACCGGTATTCGTGAAAGTCACTGGCTTTTGTTTCAAAAGTTTATGAATGGAACCCATGTACAGTCTTTAATATACACACTGTATTATCTACTATATGAAATTGATGGTATGATTTTCTGTCAAACGGCCAGTTTCATTTTCGACAAAAGGGCCAGTCAAACTGTCAATATTAATTATCGTATCACGTATCACTTGGGAAAACCCAATCATGCACTAGTAAGTATCACTCGAACATATTTCTTTAAACTATTAATGTTAAGAGCCTTGAGGGCCTAATGCAAGTTTATTTTACATCACCTCGCGTTCGGCTTTGCGATTGGTGAAGATTCCAGTATGGGGCAATCGCAGCGTGAAATAAACTAGCACTTGGGCCTCTGAACACGTTTGGCAAACAGAGACTGCGATTGAGATAAGTAATACGTAATTTGTAAACGAAAAAAGAAGATTGGATTCTGTTTGACATGTGTGTTCAAGGGCCATATATGTAAGGTTTTATGCTTTAATTTTGTTACTATACTAAATAAGTTATTCACACTGCTTTTAAATTAATTAAACCCACAACCAATATACTTTCGTACGAAACGATAACATCTATGAAACCTGATTGGTCAATGGGTGGGCCTTTGATTGATTCGTCACTATTTTCTTAACTCGAATGGACTGCACTAATGTAAACTTCCTAGAGACGTTTTTACCACTTGTGTACCAATAAAAATAAGAAATTGGTGTCTTTCCACGTTCTTTGTTTGACGTAAATTAAAAGTGTGTAATTTCGTAGCAGACTCATTAAGAATACAAATAATTTATTATGATGTTGTAATGAGTAGCTATTGAACTATTTAATTGTTTAATGTGTGAAACATTTTTATTATTTTTTATTTAAGAGCCGACTGTGTTGTTCTGTTTTCATAGTTTTAAGTGTTGTACAAAACTCTTGCGATTGAATAAACTTTTGATTGTTCGTTTTTTTTATTATTTAATAGCAATCCGCTCCGGATTCGACAGTTCGCAGAGCACATTTCCTATATTTTTTTCAGGAATAAATAAATTTCTATACATTGTTTTAATGTATTATAATATTATTGGTTGCCAGCGGTGCATTTGAGTATCTAGTACAACTTCCAGTCAAGTTCCAGCATGCTTTGCTCCCATATCTTAAACTGCCATCGTCATGTGTCAGGAAATTGATATAAGACTCACAATGAATTATTACAGGTAATGACGTAAACCTTTCTCATGATTTAATCACTTTATTGAAATTTTTATGAAAATTTGTTTAGTACTTTTATCGCGCTCTGACAGCTAGACGGGCAGACAGGATATTTAGCGATTTATCTACCCGACAGAACGATAACCTGTCCAAAAATATTAATGAAAGGATAAGGCTTTAATTTTCTGGGTCATTTCACCAATTTTAACAACTGATGAGCTTAGGAATGGAAAGAAATAAAAAAAAAATATACATAGAAAATAAATATTTTTTTCCAGAAGTAAACGTATAATACTGATTTTAGAACAATGAGACACTGACCTCTGGGCGAGTGCGAGCTTGAGGCGGTCGTTCTCGTAGCGCAGCTGTTGCTCGGCGCTGTCGGCGGGCGGCGGCTCCACGAGCGCGCCGGCCGACGCCAGCGGCCCGCGCGGCGCACGACCCACCGTCGCGTACCCACCCTGAGACCCTCCCTGGGGATAATAGTATACCTGTATCGTCGGATTCTAGTTTTATGTTTAGGTTCTAGGTGACATAGATTCAACTGTAGAACATAACTGAAAACTAGTTTTGCAGTATAATGAAATAGTAAGAAACGCCATGAAGGCATCAAAAACATTTTTTATGATGATAAGAGTCGTCGCCCGCGGACATTTGCAACTTAAGAATCGCTATTGGATTGAGTACCCCCTCCTGCACAATTATGGCCTTTGGGATTTATTTAACCTCTATTACTCCGTCAAATGAAACGAAAAAGTTATTAACACCGGTTTTCGAGGGCGTTTATCATTCAGCCGTGTGCCTGATATGATATAATATTTGACAAATATATAAAAAAACTCTAAACTTGAAAAATATCAAAGCCAATCACATTGAGCCACCACATAAAACCATTAAGTCTGAACAAAACACGAGAAAACATTTAAACAATCAGAAAGTTACAACTCAAACAAACAATTTATCAACAGAAGATTAAAATAGTTCTCGTGCAAAACTTACTGTGGGTGGACAAAACTGTTTTGCTATATACCTTTATGATATAATAAAAAAAAAATGAACCAACGCCAATGAAGGTCTTTAACTTGAATACATTACTTATTGCTTCCATGAGCAACTTTTCTACCTAGTGGAAACTTGAGATATACCGGGGATCCATCATTCGTAACCAAGGATATCTTATGTATGCTCAAAGATATCTATTGTATCTTATCTATGTGAATATATACGGAAGGAAATTGTGAATTAATTTTCATCATCACATCTTCAGCCTTTAATAGTCCACTGCCGGACACAGGCCTCTCCTCAGAAAGGTAGTTCCGGCCTAATGTGCTAAGCTGGCTAGACGGGTTCGTTTAGGGTTTTTGTCAAGTGTTCCTTCTCTTTGCAGTGCTGTTGTCATGCGTTTTTTGCTCCCTTAGTCGCCTCTTACGATACTCGCGATGAATAGGGGTGGTGACATTCCGTATTCTTAATCCGTCACCACACGGATAATTATGATAAAACTATGTACTGAAATATATAATGTATTGAGTGACAAATATTATGAACAATTATAAGGTACTATTTACTTATATTTAACACAAATGTTTGTGATTTTTTTTTTCAAATAAATTAATACATTTGATTACACGCAGTACAAGTCACATTATTAAGTCAAAACCTTTAATAATAATAATATAATAATATATTCTACCACATTCACACAACGCCATCTAGTCCCAAACTAAGCAGAGCTTGTACTATGGGTACTAGACAACTGATATAAATACATATATACTTTTTTTTTGTAAATACATACATATTATACATAGAAACACCCAGACCAAATCAAACATCAAATGTTCATGCACACAAATGTTTGACTTGAGCGGGAATCGAACCCACGACCTTTGGACTAGCAGTCCGTTACACAAACCACTACGCCATCCAGTCGTCAAGTCGTCAAGTCGTCGTTTCTCATATTAACTGAACTGTTTTAAAGTTACGTATATATTTGTACTACACTCGTCCCTTAAGAATAAATACAATATACACAAGAACTACCTTTAAAATAAAACTAATTACATATAAGAAGATATTATTGTTGAATCTTACACTTAGCTGAAGAGTCGAGGACACAGAATGGGCCCGCTGATGAACGGCCAGCTCTTCCGGTTCCGGTTTTGGCTGTTACAAAATACCTTTGTACAATGGCTACTCATTTATTACTTAAGCGAATAGAGAGAACATATTATTTTATTGTAATGGCTGACATGACAATGGAAATTAGATTTAAACTCCAAGTACTCAGGAGATAAAAACATTTGTAAGATTTAAAATGAGTCTTGTGAGGAGATTGCATGATGAAGACGATGAAAGGTGTCACTTTTTGATGTGATGTTTGCATCTCGCCTTCCTACAATTATAGATAAAGCCAACAGCGAATGCTTCCCGAGCTTACACCATGTTGTCCCTTCTGTCTGTATTCTCCTCTCCTAGTCCCAGTACCTCCGCGCCCCTGTACCCCGTAGACGAAGTTACAAATTTAGCGGTATACCTACAATGGGAGATATGTCGTGCAAAGGGACGGAAGTGTGTAACAGGAAGCCGGGAAAACGTCCGCTATTTGATTTGACGAATGACAGCTCGGTGTTGGAAGATAGATGTTACAGATCGTATGAGACTAATGTAAGGCTCGCTCGTTTTTAAACATTTATTTATCGGTATTTCACATCAATTTTATATTTTCGGATGTAACACATAAACCTTCTTTTCGCCCTCGAAAAAAAACTATTGAACAATTTTATGAAGTATTAAAGATGTCTGAATTTAGAAGATTTCACCACGGCTAAGGGTGACTACAAACCTGTGCGGGTGATATAGCTGGTGGCGGCTCGTCGGCCCCAGTGGCGCGGCCTGCCAGCAGCGGGCTGGCCGTGGCGCTGGCAACAGGTGTAGCCGCGCCACTGTTACCATTCGTCACACTTTTGGCACCACCACCGCCGCATTGCTGGGCTTGAATCGCTTCTTTGACCTCTTGGAATTTCTCTATGAACTGCCGGCAAGTAAATTATGTGTCACCATCATTTTTATCATTATATCAGCCATAGTAACTCCACTATTGGGCAAAGGCTTTAATTAATAACTTCCAAGAGAACGAAAGTAGCATCTAAGATGCACTATTTATAGTACATGGCAGTAATAGGTACATACGTATAATAGATAATTTACACAGATAGATACAGAGTAGATACAGAACAAATGATCTCGGCTAGAAATCGAACCTACAAATGTTATCTCTTTTCTTTTATCTCTCTCAACATGACTAAACACTTTAGTATTTAGTCATGTTGAGCGTCAGAGTATACCCTGAAGGTATTTAGTTGGTTTACCAACTATTATAAATACCTTCAGGGTATATATACTCCTAAAATATTAATAAACAAACATCTCTGTAATTCTTTGTACATGTACATCGGAATTCTTAACAAACCTTGCCTAACTCCGGTTCCGAAGCAAATCCTAGTCCGTAGACCGTATTTGCTCTGACATCACTCCACTGGCCAAACTTTTGTGACGTTTTAGTAAACGTCATGTTGGCTGTGATAGTGCTGTTTATCACCGCCTGTCAACAAAAATAATATTTATAAAAAATTTAGCCTAGAAAGGAAATCCCTAGGACCTATTTACCTGTTACCAATTGGCCTATTTAATGTGTATGTACAGGTACATACACTCCACATATAATAGATTTTTAAAACCAGCATTTTCAGATTTAATTATCTGTGGATTGGCGCGCATTCGTAGTTCAAATAAATTTTATTCGAAATGAATGTTATTGTAATTTAAAATTCAGTCCTTTGTTTTGGATAGTGTTTTGTTTTTATGAAATTGCGCAATGGATATACCGAAAACTCTACATTTTTCGAATTGAGTTCCTACGTGGAAATACCGCTGCGCAAACAACACGAAATATTAACAACGTGTATAGGCTTAACACTGCTTTTGCATAAACACGGTTCATTTATTGGTTCAACCGTTTTAGATCTGGAGATTTTGAGTTGAAGAAGGAGACTCGCGGTCGGCCGATAACTATAGTAACTATAACTATGTATATACATATATATATATATATATTTATTTATATTTCAAGTGGGAAAAAAATCAACACCCGAGAGGCAGTACAAAACGCTTTCGCTGACTTCATCGCCTCATATCCAGCAGAATTCTACAATAAAGGGATACCTGCCATCAAAATGGCAAAATTGTAAAGATAATTTGGGCCAGTACTTGATTAGCTAAAATAAAAAATATTATAAATATATACTTATAGGAAAAGACCAACTATATATATATGATTATAATTTTAGTTCCACTTTTGTGATAAAACAAGCCTATAGCCGTCAATCGGACGCTTAATGAGTTAGATGGGAAAATTGGGAAATACTGAATAAGGGAAGGAAATATTAACAAAAGGAAGTTTTATACTCGCTCGAGCAATTCATAGTGGCGTGCCTGTATCTCGAATTGGCTATTTGCCAGAATGTTCGAACTCTTAAACCGAAACTTCTGTTTTCCATGTATAATATCTATTAATTTGTTTTCTTTGTAAAATATTAATAAAGGGGCTCGTGGCTAAGTGGTAACCGATTAAGTCAAAACAATGCAAAGTTAAGCGATCCTAACTAGGTCAGTCTATAGATTGATGACCATTTCTTAACACATTATGACCCATCCGTGCCTCGGAAAGCACGTTAAGCCGTCGGTCCCGGTTGCCTTAAGAACATCTGTGGCAATCGTTACGGGTAGTTGAAACCCTACAATACACAGAACTTCGATTTCGCCTAGTACTTGGTTATGGAGGTCTGATGGAAGTCGGAGCCGAAAAAATCGGAGTACAGTCATATCATAGTAGACTTAAAGCCGACCCCAACCTATTTTGGGAAAAAGGCTCGGAGGAAGAATTTCTATGAAGTAATAAAAAAGTATTTTAGTATGTTGTTTATGCAAGGCATACACAGTTACAACAATGCTCACTTTAGCTCTTTTTTTTAATTTAAGACCTGTGTTATTCAAAATCGGTCCAAAATCAAATTCACTCGAAATATCCACCTCACGTTCGAGTTAATTTCCTGACCGTCTGAGCAACCAAGCTTTACTGGATAGCGTTGATTAAAATACATCCGAAAATTATATTATTGCAATATTCTTTGATGATGGAAGCCGTTTGAATACTACTATAATTTATTTATTTATTTGTTTATTAGGAACAAAAAACAGTTACATGTTAAAGTCTTAAAGCTATATATAAATATATTACAGAGGTATAAACACATAACCCACACCATTGTTCACGGATTAATAAGAGGAAATTAGAATGAAACAAATCAAAACATTACAGTAAATGCGCATGAGCGCAGACACTAGGTGCTTATATGTAAATGTACAAACACGATATATTACGCTTAAGTTCAGATCTAAGAAATACATATGAGACAATATATTCGCATTCTATTCAGTTGGCAAGGCGGTTAATAATTTAACGCAACATTTAAATTGGTTATTAGAAAGAGCAAAAATATCAATGTCAGAGAAATATTTGTTTTACGTCACTACCAGTCGTCGAAGAGGTATGCGGACAACGGCGTTAGTTCTGAATGATGTTGTGTGAAAAAGTTGGTATTGCCGCACACCTCGACGACCGACTGTTCTGGGTATAGAGTAACATATTTCATTTGTGATGGCTGAGCAGTCAAATCTTTTATTGCACAGACCATGAAGCATCATGGCATCAAGAATTAGACGTCTAGATCTCGGCTTAGAAGATTAAAATGATTTAACAATTCAATATAAGATAATCTAGAATGCGTAAATTTGTAGTAGGTTGAGCGTAAGAATTTTTTCTGCACTAACTCCAGTCTATAAGAATATTTGGTGTATAAAGGGTTCCATACTATTAATACACGCTCTTTTGGTTAACGACTGACGTTTTATTTTTTGCATCAAAGACATTACACAAATAAAACAAAGAAGGCGCTACTGGTCTTACAGAAACATTTTGGTATACAATTATAACACCCCTACTTAACAAAATATTTCTAAAAAATAACTCAAGTAACAATTAACAAACTTAAATTTTAATTAGGAACAAGACCTATCATTCCTAAAAATTTATAATGCTTTGCTGACAATAAACCTTAGGTTAAGAGATCAGCAGGCATATCTAGAGTTGATACATATTTCACACTAGCTGACCCGCGCAACTTCGTCTGCGTCTCTCAATAGTAATACATTTTCTCCGTTTTTGAAACATTCTTTTTTGGTGCTCCGCTCCTATTGGTCTTAGGCCTCTTGATGTACTGGATCATGCCCTCTAGCACTAACAAATTTTCTGCCGCGAAACTCCACTCGTCATAATTTTCCCTCCCTTTCAGTTTGGGAACACTTTGTATATAGTTTGAAGCCATTATCTACACAAAAGTTTAGCGTTTTTCTTAAACTGTAATACCAATTACTTAAGAAAATCAGGACATTAGCCCATAACCTATTAATACACGCTCTTTTGGTTAACGACTGACGTTTTATTTTTTGCATCAAAGACATTACACAAATAAAACAAAGATGGCGCTACTGGTCTTACAGAAACATTTTGGTATACAATTATAACACATACAGGTATCATCAACATCATCAACAGCCTATACTAGTCCACTGCTGGACATAGGCCTCTCCTTAGAAAGGAGGTTTTGGCCTACTATACCACGCTGGCCAGACGGGTTGGTATACGGTTTGTTTCAAGTTTTCCTTCTCTCTGCAGTGTTGTTGTCCTGCGTAGTTTTCTCCCTTAGTCACCTCTTACCATACCATACAGGTATATTGTATTCTAATTGAGAACGTATTAGGGTTTTGTACAGCATCAAAAGTGTGGAGGGTCGCACAAAGTCACGAGTGGATCTTAGGACAAAGCCATACATGCGATAGGCTTTGTTTATTATATTGTCAATGTGTTTGTCAAAATGCAGAGAAGAGTCTAATAACACCCCTAGATCACGAGCCGACTTTACTTTATTTAAAGGTCCCTTATACAGTTAAACCTGATTAAGTGGGACCTGGATAAGTAAGAAACCTCTATTATTGAGAGTTGCATTGAGGTCCCGGTTCTTTTTCATTAAATTACCTCTGTTAATGGGACTTTTTGAACCTGGTTAAATGAGATTCGAATTCTAAGACTTTTAAGATGTTTACCTCTATAGTTGAGACTCTGTAGCTGAATTACCTGTATAAGTGAGACAAATTAATCAGATTTTAACACGTTTTGACATGTTTGTTTACATACATTTCGCATCGTCTTTCGTGCATGCTTTGTTTGTCAGTACTATGTCAGGTTCTGACCTAAACACAAGGAAATAAAAGTGTACAAAATGTAAAAACGTAAATATAAAACGTTATCAGTATCTGAAAAATACGTTTTTTCGTTTCTATGGATGATAATGTACTCATTTCAGAGGAGCTCAATGATATGTCATCATCATTGAGCTCCTCTGAAATGTGTACATTATCATCCATGTCAGTTGCTATGTATTCTTCTTTGGACACAGAAGAAGAAGAAAAAGACTGTGAAGAGACTCCTGTAAAAACTTCAAAGCGTGAGGCAATGGAAGCTTTAGAAACTTTACACAAGTATTTCGAAATGTCAAATATTGATAATTCTAATATTTTTGATCAAATTTATTCTATCGAGAAACAGCTTTCAGCAACTAGCAATCAAATACAAACAAACATAACCGATTACTTTAAGTCATGAACTTTACCGTATTGTTTTTTTTTCGACGCAATACATTATGTATGTACATTCATACCTACAAAAATACGCATTTTTATTAACATTTCGACCTCTGTAAGCGGGGGCCTCCGTAAATGAGACAACTATAATTTTAAACCTGCTTAATTGGAAAACTGGATTATTGGAAACCCTCAATAATTGGTACATATGTCTTGGTCCCTTGAGATCCCAATTAACCAGGTTTCACTGTAAATGGAGTATGAAAAGTTTAGTTTGTTTAAATTTTTGGTGAATGTAATAGTGTAGCATTTAGGTAAACTAAGAAAGAGCTTGTTTTGAATACAGTAATTATGCAATCCACAAAGGTCCAATTGCAGAAGATGACAGTCTTGAATGTTTTTGCATGATTTATAAATTTTAATATCGTCCGCGTACATTAAGAAGTACGAGTGCTTAAAGCAGTGTTTTATGTCATTGATAAAAATTATAAAAAGTAGCGGACCCAGTATCGACCCCTGTGGAACTCCAGAGCTGGCAACTATAGAGTCAAAACGATATCCATTAACAATGACCCTCTGATTTCTATTAAAAATATATGACATAAACCAACGAAGCAAATTTCTCCGTATATCGTTAAATGCAATTTTATCCAATAAGAGCAAGTGATCGACTTTATCAAATGCTTTTTGGAAATCCGTATATACGGCATCCACTTGCACTTGCTTAACCATATTTGAAAATAAGTACCCAACAAAACTCATAAGGTTAGTACAAGTCGATCGCCGTTTGACAAAGCCATGTTATTCGGGTAAAATGACTTGATGGATATGAGGATTCACGGCATCGTGAACGAGTCTTTTAAAGAGCTTAGACAAAGTGGACAAAATCGAAATAGGGCGATAGTTTTCCACGTTATTACGTATATTTACGTAATAGAGACTTCTCTAGGCACTTATTAAAAAGAATGTATAAAGCGTAATAAATATTATTCAGTTTTTAAAAAGAAATATGGCGGAATGCCATCAGGACCGGCACCTTTAGAAGAGTCTAACGAATTAAGAGCTCTTTGAATAGAGTTTTCTGACAGATGAATATGAGATAGACATAAGGAATGCTCAGAATTTTTATCAAATGATGATAATTTAAATGATATAGAAACAGACAACTTTAGCGCTAAGGTTATGCCACAAGCTTAAAGTGAAATGTTACATTAGTGCTAATTCTATTGTTCGAAAACTCTCTTAACTAAACTAAAAATCACTAAAAGTTTGTTTAGTTCTGTCAAACAACGTTTCCTATTCTGAAAACGTAATATTTGACAGGACATTTTTTTTTTAGTGATCTTTAGTTTAGTATAGAGAGTTTTCGAACAACAGAATTAGCACCAATGTATTTTTATATTTTTTTCAAGTAATTAGTTGAGTATATGTCTAGGCACATTTTTCTCTCTTATTGAAACTAGACGACAACTTTATGTCCGTGGATTTAACTTTAGTTGTTAACATAGTACTCCCCTGCTTCTTAAGGAGTAGCACAATGCTGAGTTAAGGACCATTTTAGGCACCAACAGAGGTGTAATATTTAATAATTTGTAGGCTAGACAAATTTCTTGTATGAAATCGGGACCAATCGGGTAGGTATGTCGAACTCGAACCACACAATGTTCGGTTATCAAGTAAAATAAATCCCTGTAAAGCCCAACCTCTTTGCGAGTTACAATAAAGGTGTGTTCTTAGAATTAATACGTTGTCTTAGTAATACCTTTTGGTTAAGTTTGACATGCAATAAAGGACACATCAATCTGACTTTCCTTTTATCGGCATTACATTTTGTTTCTGTCAATCATAAGGTTATAATTTCCAGCCATATCGCTGATTACTTTGGAAAGCAATTACTGTGAGTAGGCGAAGCTTAGAAAACAAGAGTTTATAAAACAATATCGGAAATGAGAACAGCGGATTGTTCATACACGTTCTTCGTGACAGTTTTAGTAAGTACTATATATATATTTTTTCTCTATATATTATATACTATCCGGTGGGTACATTACGGGCACAGCAATAAACAATTATAGGGCTGGTGGCAATATCGGACTCGAACCGACTAAAACCGCACGCCGTCTCAGGTACCAGAAGTCGGGGAACCAGGTGCACCCTGAAAAGGATATCCCTGGTGCCCCGACGTACCTCGGGCCATCTACGGCGGTTAGACGGCCACCTGTGTGGGAACCCCCATGTTCCCCCTGTGCACCCGGAAGGGCGCGCGTGTCTCCCCGCGCTCGCCGCCTCCCCGGCCTGCTTATGCTAGGGTGACAGATGGCCTCACCTAGCACCCCCAGGCCTGCGCTTATGGAGGACGGAGGTCGTTCTGTGGTACCTGGCCCGTGTACGAGCCTAGAGGGTCGGAGAGTTTTAAACCTCTCCCGGTTCCGTTCCGCCATCTCCTTCGCAAGAATAACTTGCTCGCAGAAGGAGACGGCAGAGTTCCACGCACTCTCGCTCCGCACGATAGCCGCAATCAGGTTATCAAGCGAGAGATCCTTTAATTTGCCTAACATTTTGGAACGTACAATCAAAATGATAGCTGTTACAACTGTGATAATCTAGCAGTGTCTAAATCTGCTTAGTTGTAAGTTCTTAATTTTATATTGTGTTATAGACAAGATAATTCTCTCTCTCGTCTCGTTATAGGTTATAAATAAAATACAATTTAGTTTAAATACAGCTCGTCATTTAGGCGCCTTTTAACTTGGAGACGGCAGAACTCAAAGGTTAGTGACAAGAAATTGACCGGTTAATAATGGATTATAAAGAAATCTAACAGAAGGTTTAATCAATTAACCGATAGGCCTTAGTTTATTGACATTTCATATATTAGACCTCAATTTTAGAAAGACATGTATGACTGTGTGTGTGTGTATTTAGTCACTCAGAGGTTAGTGGCAAGAAATTGACCGGTTGATAATGGATTATAAAGAAATCTAACAGAAGGTATAATCAATTAACCGATAGGCCTTCGTTTATTGACATTCCATATATTAGACCTCAATTTTAGAACGGTAGGTATAACTGTGTGTGTATTTAGTGACTCAGAGGGTAGTGACAAGAAATTGTCCGGTTAATAATAGATTATAAAGAAATCTAACAGAAGGTATAATCATTTAACCGATAGGCCTTCGTTTATTGACATTCCATATATTAGACCTCAATTTTAGAACGGTAGGTATAACTGTGTGTGTATTTAGTGACTCAGAGGGTAGTGACAAGAAATTGTCCGGTTAATAATAGATTATAAAGAAATCTAACAGAAGGTATAATCATTTAACCGATAGGCCTTCGTTTATTGACATTCCATATATTAGACCTCAATTTTAGAACGGTAGGTATAACTGTGTGTGTATTTAGTGACTCAGAGGGTAGTGACAAGAAATTGTCCGGTTAATAATAGATTATAAAGAAATCTAAAAGAAGGTATAATCATTTAACCGATAGGCCTTCGTTTATTGACATTCCATATATTAGACCTCAATTTTAGAACGGCAGGTATAACTGTGTGTGTATTTAGTGACTCAGAGGGTAGTGACAAGAAATTGTCCGGTTAATAATAGATTATAAAGAAATCTAACAGAAGGTATAATCATTTAACCGATAGGCCTTCGTTTATTGACATTCCATATATTAGACCTCAATTTTAGAACGGTAGGTATAACTGTGTGTGTATTTAGTGACTCAGAGGGTAGTGACAAGAAATTGTCCGGTTAATAATAGATTATAAAGAAATCTAACAGAAGGTATAATCAATTAACCGATAGGCCTTCGTTTATTGACATTCCATATATTAGACCTCAATTTTAGAACGGTAGGTATAACTGTGTGTGTATTTAGTGACTCAGAGGGTAGTGACAAGAAATTGTCCGGTTAATAATAGATTATAAAGAAATCTAACAGAAGGTATAATCAATTAACCGATAGGCCTTCGTTTATTGACATTCCATATATTAGACCTCAAGTTTAGAACGGTAGGTATAACTGTGTGTGTTTAGTGACTCAGAGGGTAGTGACAAGAAATTGTCCGGTTAATAATAGATTATAAAGAAATCTAACAGAAGGTATAATCATTTAACCGATAGGCCTTCGTTTATTGACATTCCATATATTAGACTGTGTGTGTATTTAGTCATTTTCATTATTTTTAACCTAAGAATGCACTCCTTAAACTCTCTAACACCTCTGTTGACATGTTCAATGTTAATTTGTTATTCTAACAAATATAATGCGAAAGCTTTCATTTATTAATAATTTCACGCATCTTACACACGGCCGTCTGATTCCAAACTAGGCAGAGCCAGTGCTATGGTTACCAGACTGCTGATAAACATACTTATATATTTCTAAATACATACATACTATAGATCAAATAAACTCAGGCACAGAACAAATGATCGTGCTCATCACACAAATATTTGTCGGGGTGAGAATCGAACCCACGACCCCCGGCTGTCAGGGTCACTAACCACTAGACCAACAGGTCCGTAAAGTGAAGTACTGAACTAATCATCATGAAATATATCAACTCATATTTCAAATAAAACGGAGTTTACAAACTCCAACATTTTAATATGATAAAGAATGTTCGAAATAGGAGTAGATATATGCAAAGAGCTGAGTTTAACGTAAGCTGAGTTTAATAATAAAACAATTCACAATATAAATAGTTGTACGGTTCAAAGGTTATGTTCTAGTTGCCAAAGGATAATGTAAATTTTCAACCACGAACCTTGTGTTTAAGCTAGATATGAAAACGCCCTTGCACCGTTTAACTTACGTCTGACATTGAGATGAAACTCACAATTCACTTTGTAATATATTTTCATGAAACTAGACATATGACGTAACAAGGTTGCGGGCGTTACGGCTTAATATCTATGATTGTTAGGATATTATTTTCTCAAGCCTCTCAGCCTTTATCTTGAAATAACTTTAAGATATTTATAGCATCATAATTATTGGCATAAAAGCTAATAAAATTATATTAAAAACATCATTTCTTAATAGTCTTCATTATCATGTTTCATTATAAAATAAATAAATTATTGTTTTAACGATAAATGCTTTTAAGTTCCAATAATTCAGAGCTTTCAATACTTATTAGTAGTCAAACGTGGATACATATTTTACTAACAGCGTTTAAAATACACTTTTCATTTTATTGCCTCGACCTTTCTCGATCTCTAGAGGTGACTTTGAGACATAAGGATTATTGTCCTTTGAACTAGTCGACAGGCACGCAGAATAAAATTTGACCGACCTCTAGAGCGGAGGTGGAGAATTTGACTGCAACGTTCGGGTATGAGTTATGATCCCCGCTTTGTACTAATTTGTATTCATAAATGTCTATTTTGCATTGGTCTGTTGTTATATATAATGCTTTTAGTTTAAAAATCTTACTAATATGTATTATAAAGGCGAAAGTTTGTATGGATATACGGATGTTTGTTAGTCTTTTACGCAAAAACGGCTGAATGGATCTGAATGAAATTTGGCACAGGGATCGATCATAGTTTGTAATAGCACATAAAGTAGTGTTCTTGTGGGACGAGTTACAACAACAACCGCGGAGAACACCGTGCGGCGCAACTAGTAGGTATTTAAATGACAAGAAGTACATTGAGTCGTTTTTTTTGAACCCATATTGTAGGCTACGCTTATATAGTTCGGCTCTAAAGTAAGGTTTGATTATAATATTGCAGGCTTGTCAGAAAGTATTTCTATATAAATTACATTAATAACAAAAATAGAAGTCGTCTTTTGTCGTATTAAACCTATTTGATTTTAGAAGACCCTTCGAAGTTTACCTCAGTATGAAATTCCCTTTGCATTGTAAAAAAATTACTTACAATATTTTCTGCCAAAAACTTTGTCCAACATAAAAAAAAACAAAATCAAATTGTACTCGTACTTTTGAATATGTCCCATTATACTTTAGAAACCCCAAAATCGTTTATGAGCTTTTCGCGAGTAATAATCATCTCGAAATATAAATTCAAATTTGTTTCAATATTTAAAAGATTTACTTTAAGCAATCATTAGTTTTTAACAAGTTTTATTTTTTACAAAATTCAATAAATAATTACGATACGTCAAAGAGTTCCAAGTGCTAAGATGTGGTCTTGTCAGACTTCATTTCAGCAAATTAATAGGTAGATGTTATATCTAGAGGCAGACCACCTGCCTGAAGGTCAGAAGACATTGTAAGTGCGACAAGAGAGCAATGGATCCGGATGGTTGCCCCAGCAGTGGGTACAACAGGCAAATAGATGGATATGAAAAAAATTGTTTAAGTTATTGTTTATGGCAAAAAATTACAAACGGATTGAAACCTATTATAACAGCGAAGTCTCAACTTAAAATAATACCTTTATACTTTACTAGCGACCCGCTATTCGCACAGTTTTAATTTAGGTTTCTGCTAGGATATAATAATTTCGCGGTTTATGTAAGCCATGTATGCCTATTTATTTTTCCGGTGACTTGGTTGCAAAATATCTTGCTTTTTTTGTACATAAAAACTTAATTAGTTTTTATTATTAACATAAACCTTCCTGAAAAATATCAAACTTATGGTAAAAAAACGCATGAAAACCCGTTGCGATGTTTACGAGGAGTTTAAGACGGAGGATTTAAAGACGGTTTCGTAAAACGGCTTTGTTTTACACAGTATAAAGATAAATTAAAATGCCTTATATCCTCTTCCTTCAAGGATACACTTCTATGAACAAATTATCAATACATAAAAATAATTTAATTGCAGGATAGGATACCGAAAGAAGCACAGAACCAATATGTAATACATGAGTCAAATGTTACGAACCAAGTGTAAACATACACAGCCACTTTGTACAATGCCCGGGCAATATGAGTATTGGTTTACGAGAATACATTTGCTAATGATCATGTTCTTTCCACAAGGAAGGATTGATGATCTTGAAAGGACTTCATGAAATTTCTGCAGCTTACAGGTCGCCGTTTTCTGTTTAATTTAGGATCAACTCAAAAGAGGGTGTCTTATATAGAATAGAATAGAATAACAGCATACAAAAATAAAACAAAAGTTGAAAACAACATACACAAATAATCTAAAAATCAAGTAAGGTTTGATAACGGCAACATTTTTCATTGTCTTTAATTTCTGACAGAACTGACATGACACGTCATTGTGCCACGTATCCAACCACGCGTCTATAAAATTTTACTTATAATAACTATGTTAGTACTTATCAACTAATATATATGTATATATTGTTTTATGTTTCAAATAGAAAACTAATACAAATATTCAGCGGTGTGTTATAATGAGCAATTAAAAAACCAACTAAGACTTTTTGGGGTATCATATTTTATGATGAATATTTACTAATAATAAATACTTTTATTTTATTTTGGTGGATGGACGGATACAGAATGGAGTAGAGTCCTAAGTGCGTTGACAGCCCTGGAGAGCTCTCCCACAAGAATTAGGGGAAGAGAAAGATAAGCCTCCGATAGTCTTCCTTAGTTAGTGAAATACAACGAAGTAATTCCTTAACGTCGGCTTTCTGTAAACCGTCGTATGTTCCAGCGCCAATGTACCGAGGCATGCAACGGTTTAACATTCAGGTGGTTCATAATTTCTCAGGTATACTCATTAATATATTGATTTTACAGTGTTTCAAAATTTTGAAATTAATTGAGTAGATTACATTAACTTAGATCACTGATTCCTGTGTAAAGACGGTGTTAGTTCCTTTCAAATGTATATATTTAGCTAAAAATGGTCACGGTTTTTAAAAACATCTCAGTTAATGGAAACTTTTCTTTAATATCTGAAGTAAATATTTATGGTTCACGAGAAAGGACCCGTGGCGCCTCCACAGCTTTAAGTTTGAACAATGTTCACACCTACATAGAGACAGTGAAACTTAAGAAAGAGCACGTTTCACTGAGTTTAAAAAAAAATCGCGTACCTCAAACATTTAACAAAATAAGCCGTGTGGTGTCGTGGGACACCCGATAGGAACGAAGTTGTGACGATCGAGTAAAAGTGATTCGACACGATTTTAATTACAAACGCCATCTATGAAAGCGCCTATTACCTACATATTTTTCAGTTGGTTTCTAATTAAAACAATTTATATATTGGTAAAATCTCCTTGAGAAATGATTTCCTATCAATTCGATAGATGGCGCTGAATGACTGACAAGTGACAATTCAAAATAAATACTGAGATGAAAAGTAATGATTTCCTATCTATTCGATAGATGGCGCTGAATGACTGACATAAAAAGTGTCGCTACAACTTTTCGTGAGATTTTTTTCCGTCTAGCCCCCTTTCACAACGCGCGATAAGGAACTTCGTTCCAATAAGCTATTACAGCATAAGAAATGTATAAGACGAAATCACAACTAGGAGCAACTTGAGAAGGGTAATAATTATGTCATTTCGATGTCTGATGAACACCTTTTATTACAAGAAAGTAAGCAAATAGATTAGTCAGAACTATAATGGAGTATGAATGTATTTCAAGTTAAAATTAAAATGTCGTCTACATGAGATATATTCGCGATCCAAAAAGCTAGATTCGAGGCAAGATAACACATAAGATTCAAAACGCTTAACATACTTCACATACTGGTGTTTAAGAGTAATTATTAAAAATAATAAACTATTTGCTCATGGTGCTTATATTACGTACCTTAGTCCCTTCAACGCTGATGATCCGGTAGAGGTTCCTGGACGAGTCGTAGAAGAAGGAAACAGAGACGGCGGCAGAACTAGCAGACATCCATGACCGCTTCGTCTTGGGGTCTATGTGGAACACGTGTGCCTTGCACGTGAATATCGGCTGTTCACTGCAACAATAAAATTACATCATCATTGGGATATCCTTTTCCCAAATTTATTGACAACTACAGTTGGCCTGACAGCAGCGAGGACGGTCACATCACCACTAGAGGACAGACCCATTATGGTACGTAGCCTGTCCGCCATTTCCCAAAATACACATGAGTAAAACCGTTTATCCTATTTAAATATGAATACCCGTGACGAAAACCTTAAGTTTAATTTAATGAAACTCTCTATTAAATTATAAATACCTTAGTGTTTTAGGGGCTAAAATAATTAAATCTACTCCAATACAGTAAAATGAGTTTATTCAGTAACCTTCGAATATTGAATTAATTATAAAACTAACTTAACAATCCCACGATTTACAGTTCAAAGTTAAAATTTACAAAATTCCTGTTATAAATTTTTAATCAGCTAGTGATGCAAGGTACTAACAAATAACAATTTCAGTTTTTAGCATGATACAATTTTCGTTCAGAAAGTTCAACTAAATTAAAAAAAAAAAATTGTTCCAATATTTGGACCTTCTTTGTAAAATATGTTTGACTGGTTTATACTCCTTGTGAGAATTTTCGTGTGTAATACGGGTAATAAGCACTATTGCATCATATTACTTACCAGGAACGAATACCATATTTCAGTGTTTGCAATGTCATGGGTACTAATCCCTCCCACACGCCCACCACTGTAACTCCTGTACACCAGGATCAACAGCAGTGACCCACGAACACACCGAGTTAAGACACTCGGGAAGTCCCAGGAAAATAAAATAAACTGTGTAGCAAGACAATAATGTACTACGCGTGGACCCGAATACTTTCTCTCTCGCACACCGACTATCTATTCCATTCAACGCGCATCACCTACGACATCGTGGGAGTGGGAGCACAGGGCCGCCTATATAAACCGGCACGCAGCCTCCAGTATAGCAGTCGATAGCTAGACGACTCAGAGTGCGATAGCCCCGCAGTCCACTCTGGTGTCCAGTAGCTGACCTGGTCGATAGCCCCGCAGTCATCAGGTTTTGCTAAGCATGGTATCTTCAAGAGCGATAGCCCCGCAGTCCTTTTGAGACACTCACGTAGCGTAGGAAGTAGTAATGAGCGATAGCCCCGCAGTCCTCTTCACTGCTCTCATAGGGTTTTATGTATAAGTACAAGTTTTCTAATATATGTATAAGCTAGACAGAAACCAGAATAAACGATAACAGCTACCAAAGACGTCTATGAATTCTGCACTGGTAACCCTATCGCCCTACAACTGTCTTTTTTTATGGTATAAGCGGGCAAACGAGCAGACGGGTCACCTGATGGTAAGTAACTATCGCCGCCCATGGACACCTGCAACTCAAAAGTCACAAGTGCGTTGCCGCCCTTGGAGTCCCTCTCGCTCGAGCTCAGCGGGAGGGGGGATTTGGGCTCCGGTAACCTCACTCACTCAGTGAAAGGCAACGAAAGAATTGCTTAACACCGGTTTTCTGTGTTTTCTTGGAACCCGCAACGTAATTAATCAGAAGAAAATTGGAGGAGTTGGTAATACAGTAAAGTCACTTCCCTCCTGGGAGACAAAATGAAGTAAAATAGGTATACATCCTTTTAAACAGGGAAGCACCACGGCCACTAAATATTATGGGTCCTAAGTGAGCTATATTTGATTTCTATATTATGTATGACAGAATCGCCTAAACGCACGGAAATTCACCCTAAGTGACACAAGATGCCTATAGTATACCGGGGCGGTATGCTATGGGGAATGTCGTGGGTAGAAGAGTTATCTGTATTCACTATTAAATCACTAAAGCCTTACACTTTTAAGTCGAAGTATGAGTTTAATTGATTTCAAATACTTTTCCATTGTAGACTAGTAAATATTATCATGATCAACAGCATTTAGTAGACCACTGCTGGACATAGTCCTTAGGAAGGAGTCCTTTGGCCTATTATAACACGACGGCCGCTATTTATATTCTAAAATAATATGAAGACTATGAATTTCATGAATTTACATTGTCTTTGAAAGGTAAATTAATCTATGTTACGCTCATAAAGAGTTTTCACGTGATATTGCGGACAAAAAAAAACAGTTTAATTACTGAGAAGGGTGAGAGTCGATACAGCATCCTAAAAACTACCAACAGTTTTAATACTCCGGTCATAAAACACTTTGTGCCGGTTGATTTTTACTAACACTAGATAATTAGTAATAATTTAACGTATTTATGTAAAAAAAACTAACTCTTAATGGATACTTTGTTTATTTTGAAATGAAAACCTATGTCCGTGTGGTGACGGATTAAGATGTCCGTGTGGTGACGGATTAAGAACACAGAGTGTGACCATCCCTATTCATCCCGTGGGTGTCAACTAAGGGAGCAAACTACGCAGGACGACAGCACTGCAAAGAGAAGGATAACTTGACACAAACCCTATACCAACTCGTCTGGCCCGCGTGGTATAGTAGGCCAAAACCTCCTTACTAAGGAGAGGCCTAAGTCCAGCAGTAGACTATTTAATAGTCTATTGATGTCAAATGAAAACCTTATTGTTATTATAATAGTTTAGATAACTATTCAACGCTTAATTTATTCGCTGGTATATAGTATTCGTAGTTTCGTATAAGCGTGTTATATAAACGTACGAGTGTGTGTTATATTCTAACTACGGTCCTTGGGAATAACTAAACTTGCCAGACTGTGATAACAAGACTTATATTAGTTCAGATTCGTACAAGAAACTTAGACTTATGGCTTGTCTGGTGCTTGGACAAATTATTACCCAAACTACTTACCATCTATACAAAAAAAAAAAATGAAGTGTCTGTTTGTAATGTCTAAAGTTTTTTTCATGCTGTCACGGTTATTTGCACGATACCTATTCCTAAAAACCAGTTTAAATATTTTTTGTGTTTGTTTGTTCTTGGTAATCTGCAAAATGGCTGAAACGATTTCAATAATAGTGGTAAAACTAGCAGGTAGCTGTCTATATAAGGAGTCCTAAAAATCCTATAAAATAAAATTTTGCCAGGTCTGGCAATCAAACCCACTAACGCAGCGCCTTTCCAACTCCACGCGAACGAAGTCGCAGGCACCAGCTAGTTATATTATAAATGGGAAAGTCGATTTCATTGATTAGTTAAACGTGTTATCCGTGGGAGCCCATGTTCGGAACAAATGTGTGTAACAAAAAGAAAACGGCGTTAAGGGCCTATGGACCCCTAGCCGGAACGAAGTTCCGCAAGAAGTGTTGGAAAAAAGTCTTGTTACACATTTTTCAGTCTCGCTCTCATCCGCTCAGAGCGTGTGACGCGCGTATAGAACTTCGTTCCAAAAAAAAACCGGAAATGTGCAACAGAACTTCATTATTATTATTATTTATCGAGTCTGATGGCGAGGTTTAACGAATCGATTGACAAAAGAAGCAGTAAGGTGAATGAAACCGTGAACGGAAGCTAGTATTTTATAATCCTACACTTCAAGTTTATGAGCATACCTACATGAACGATGTTTTAAATCCGGTTTTAAACGATAAAGAAAAACATTAATTCTGTTTAATGCTACTAAATTTACACTCAGAGTCTCATTCAGATTCTGTTTTAATGTGAATCGCAATCAGAATGAAATCAGGCCGGGTAAAAATTGTCACGGATTTTATTTCTCTGTTTGGATTTTGAAATTTAAACCGGACTAAATTAGAATCAGGAAAACAGAAACAAATGGTCAGAGATCCTGCATACCAAAAATATACTAAACCCGAATTATTCCAATTGATGTCAAGGTACTCCTGTTCAAATGTTACAGCAATTCTTCCACTTGTAACTTAAAAAGCTGTTTTTGCATTTAATTGTTGTTTCACTCTATTAAGCTCTGCGAGCTTTTCTGATGTTTCAAATTTAAAAGTCGGTCAGAATTACATAGTCAATTACTAGTGGTTCATAGTCCTTATCCGATCCATCCCAATCAATCTTACATACGTACACGTTGTCCATGTATGTAACTAGCCAACCCTTTAAACAGCAGAGCGGTCTGAGAGTCTAAGCCTTCTGTCAGCACAATTCCTGTGATCAGTTTCTACTGATAAACGGGTTCACCACAAACCGGCAAACATTACTGTTCAGCTAATCTCTTGAGGCGACAGCCATATTAGTCTAGTGGTTGGTGATTATAATTATTTGACGAGCAAGATCATTTGTTTTGTATCTGGGTGTAAATATTTATTTAATAATTAGCGGACCCAACATCTACCGATTATGAAACCATACTCGAATCCACTTGAACACACACAAAAAAACCGCTAAAATCGGTCCAGCCATTTAAGAAGATTTTAGTTAGATATATATGTATAGAAATTTATCTACCATTTTATTTTTTGTGTTATAATTGTCATCAATTAAATAATGTATGCAAGTATACTAAAATGGCTCCAAAACAGCTACAGTAGTCATTTATACAAAATGTGTACTGATGCAGATAGTCTCTGCAGTTTAGCAATACTATTCCAGGTTATGTAACAAAACCCACATATCCCGGAATACGGTTTCTTTAATCGTTATAGTTGAGTTATGATCTAAATTCGAGAACCAGTCAACCTCTACTACTTATAAACATGTTAAAATACCTCTAAACAAGAGATTTGAGTGGAAACAATAAAGTGGAATTTTACAAACGATAATGGCTCTCTCCAGACAGCGACAAGATCATCCCCGCTGTCACCGTTCGCCTAATTTGTTCGTCGTACATCGTCCGTGAAAATGGGTCAGCACGACTAAATCTGTGTCGCAGGTAGCGAGGTCGCATTGTCGTGGCGTCTGAACACTCACTTAAATTGAAAAATGTATGCAAAATGATTTTGACTACTATTTAGAGAATTTCAGTCAGATTTTAACTCGTCTTAGGAAACTAGAACAGCCTTAGAATAGTATTTGTATAACCTGTTGATCTAGTGGTCGACGAACCTACTAAGCCAGAGGTTTGGATTTGATTCCTGTCAAATTCCTTGACAAATAATTGTGAGATGAGTAACATAGGCTTTGGCGTTGTCTTATTTAAAATCAGTTGGCCTTGTGTTGTTATTATCAAAAAAAAAAGAAAAACTTAAATAAATAACAAAAAGAAAACAAAAATTAAGCATTTTCTTTATACATAATATGTATATAAATACATAAATTTATTACGACATATAAAAATACTGGTTCTTTTTACTCTTGTACGTGACTCTTAAGGATAATAGGGTAGTTGACTATATTATAAATAAATAACAATTTCCGCTTCATTAAAATTAATATCACAAAACATCTCGGAAAATATAACTATTCTAGCTTTTTATAATGATTAATTCAAAACAAATAAAGAATAAAATATATTCTTCAATTGAGTGTTCTAAAATAGTGAAGTCATAAGTTGCTATGTCGTAAATTTTTCATACAAAATTGTCGTTTTGACAGATAATAAAAGTAACCTTTTTGTCTAAGATGTCAAATACCCTATCTTGTGCTCTTGTGTTTGGATTTAAGCATATGTTATGAAAATATGAAAAAGGAGCATTGATTTTAAACAAAGAATTTTATTCATATTCTGGTACCTTTATTACAAAAAATCTCAACAGTTTTGTAGCAATTTTCATAATAACAAAGTCAACAAAGTCATAACTAAAGTAATTCATATAAGAAATAACACAAACCACTACATACTCGTACATTTGACGACCGGATGGCGTAGTGGTTTGTGTAACGGACTGCTATTCCAATTCCCGCTTAAGTCAAACATTTGTGTGCATGAACATTTAATGTTTGATTTGATCTGGGTGTTTAACAAAAAAAGTATGTATGTATTTATATCAGTTGTCTAGTAGCCATAGTACAAGCTCTGCTTAATTTGGGACTAGATGGCAGTGTGTGAATGTGGTAGATTATTATTATCCAGTCTGATTTACTTGCTATTATTCATATTGTCCGGGCATTGTAAATAATGGGATGTTTAATCACTTGGCACATAACATATACGTGGCACATAACGTATAAAAGCGTGGTGATAGTTGTAACTAGGTTACCGTCTACACAGCGTCACATCTACGTACGTAAACTACAAAAGGATTCCACGAATATCCACCCCTCCGGGGCAAAGGGGTGAAATATGTCTCAGTAATATACGGCTATATGAAGATTTATATTATTGCGTCAACAGCATGAATACGCTGGTACTAGATACTTGTTGAAAATGTTTAGAAACTGAGTACAGTGGTAGTGGAGTTGAGAATCTCTGTCTACCTGTATGTTGCGCTTTCACGGCTAAACCGCTGAACCGATTTTAATAAAATTTGGCATGAAGATACTTTGATTCTTGAGGAAGGACATAGGCTTTTTACCACGATAACCAAAATACACGCGGACGGAGCCACGTTTAAATGCTAGTATTTTTTTTGGTATATAAATAATGATTACAATTTAGTAAACCTAGAAAAAGGCGTAAATGGTGAACCGAACTAAAAAGTAATAAACCCGACAAGTGCGAGTAGGACTCGCCCACCGAGGGTTCCGTAAAAGAAAATTTCATCAGAATAATAATTAAAAATCTGTTTAAACTCGTGCTAATTTAGCGTTTAGAGTGCCAAAACATTACATTATATTTACATATTATAGATGAATTACACCCTGTCACAGAAAAAAAATATTGTGCTCATCACGACCCTTGGCTTAGCAGTCTAGCTCATTGACCACCATCAACTGTTCTTTATTTTTTTCTTTATTTTAAAAAAAGACAACTCCCGCATTAGGAATGTATCCTGTGACTTTACAAGCATACATGAAACGGTCACAAAGAACACCTAGACTCAGAACGACAATTTGTGGATCATACAATGTGTCATCCCATGTAAGGATTGAACCCACAACACTCAGCGTAGTAGAAAGCGGCGTGGCGACCACTTATACCTGGTCAAACTGTTAATGTTGTGTAGTTTGTGATCTAATCTTTGAACTCTAACACGATATGCGTAAGTAACAAATGATATCCATCATCTGAAAGCGCCTAAACAAAACCCCATTAGAAGGCCAATTCTTTTAGTTCCGATCAACTCATCTCGCAACTGTCATAAAAAGGTAATTTCGTAATAAATAGTATTACTAAGACTAGCAAATTACTGATTCAATTTTCGATCACAATACGATATAATCACATTACCGTCAACATTGAATTACCTTTTATGACAATTGATCGGAGTTGATCGGAACTGAATTCTGGCCGAATTTTTATTACGAGAATTCTTTATCGTGTGCCATAACTCTTGAGTTTAACAATTAAAGTAGACACTTTGTGCCGCTAATCACCATTAAAGTTTTCCTCCTGAAAGTCAATTAAACGAATGAACGAGACTACAATGTCAGTTTAATTTACAACTTAACTTGTGGCGTGTTTATCGCATTTGTTATCTGGCAAATTAGAATTAATGTTGATAGATTAAATGGGTATTAATGCCGGATTCTCATTGTAATCTCTGTTGCACTGGGAATTTGGCAAGAAATGTAGAAGAACTATTATTTTACCAGTCGTTTACAAGTGTATTTTTTAATATTATAGGGCCTTTTTAATATTAAAGCAGAATTAACCGTGACTAAGGGGTATTGTGTTAAATATAGGTGATTTTTTTGGATGAGTGTATGTGATGATGACAGTGAATGTTAGGGTGTAATGATGGACGGGGGAAGTGTTCTCCCCTGGGATAGGGTCTGATTAGGCATGGTGTCAATTCGGGGAGGACCTGAAATAACATGGTCCGGGTCCTCCCCAGAGTAGGACACCTAAGGCTGGCCGTCGGGGTGGTTTTTAGTGGAATCACCACATACTCCTGGCTCCTGAGTCCCCGAGGAGCAGGAGATCCGAAGGGATTTTCCACCCCGTGAACAAAAAAAGGGTGTAATGATGGATGCGAGTATGATGCAAGGGGATGGTTGAGAGTAAAAAGATAAAGGGCTTTGAATTACTGGTATTAGGATTGCTTATAGGTACTCAGCTTCTTTGTAGTCAAACATTTTTGAATACCTTTTTTAATGTTTTGACGCATCGACATTTTGGATATATTAAGAATTTTGTTCTGAACAAAATAACACAACAGATACTAGTCAAGTGGACTATGAAAGGCTGTTAATGTAATGTACTCGTGTAGTGATGACGTGTCTTTTATCTGTCCCTGACGTGTAATACTTAACGAATTGAAAACAAACCTATTTATATTTTGACAATCATTACTCATAACTGAAAATAAATTCTTACACATAAAACTATTTTTTATACGGTATTTGGAGGCAAACGAGCAGACGGGTTATTTCATGTTAAGTGACTACCGGCGCCCATGGACACCTGCAGCTAAAGAGTCAAAAGTGTATTGCCTTACTTTGAGTCCCTATCTCCCGGAATTAGGGGAAGGGAAGTTGGTGTACGGTAATTTCACTCACTCACTCGGTGAAAAATAACGAAAAAATCGCTTAACAACAGTTTTCTGCGAGACCGTTGTACTACTTCGGTTGAGCTTGCTCATTTGTGTCGAAGCATAGCTCTCTCGCAGTCAACATCATCATCATCAACAGCATTTAGTAGTCAACTGCTGGACATAGGCCCCTCCTTATAAAGGAGGTTTTGACCTACTATACCACGCTGGCCAGACGGGTTGGTATAGGGTTTGTTTCAAGTTTTCCTTCTCTTTGCAGTGCTCTTGTCCTACGTAGTTTGCTCCCTTAGTCGGCTCTTACGACACCCACGGGATAAATAGCGATGGTGACACTCCGTATCCGTACACATCACCACACGGACGAAGTTAAATTATATTATTTATACGACATTGTAATATCTGTTATCTCGTATGTTATAAACGAAAAAAGTATATAACTAGTAATAACTCACTCTTCTGCGATAAAATAATCAAATGGATCATCATTAAACACCGGCGGTTTTATGTAATAATCATAAGTTTCCATTTTCAGTGTCACGTAACCACAAATTAACAGCACAAAATAGAGTCACTACAACACTTTTAGAACATAAACTGCGAGCAAAGAAATATCAACTTTAAAGTATTGTATTCGAGTACCGGGGCATGGCTGATAAACCGATAGTTTAGATAGATATGAACATTACAAATGTCAGATAAGATAGGTTCGGTTAGGGAGTGTTCGAGTTTCAGACAGTTTAGTGCTGTCTAACTTTATGGATGGTTCAGAATACAGAACTCCTAAATACACGTAGTATATATGTATTACTGTTTGTAAAACTGTTTGTAAACGCTGATCGACCAACAAAAAAGGAAGTTCTCAATTCGGTTGATTTTAAATACGCTTTCATTAGCTTTACCATTACACACTTACCATTAGGAATCTTTGAAAGTGATTTTCATGCAATTAAAAACTTAGCACACTTATCAAGAACCGATGACAATACAATATTTTAATAAGATTGTCCTATTATCCTGATCAGTATCTTCAGGATTAACGATTTTTTTCTATAAATGAACACGTTTTTGTGGCTATATGAACTAAAAAGTAGTAAATATTTCTCTATATCATCATCATCATCAACAGCTTTTACAGACAAACTGCTGGACATAAGCATCTCCTTAGAAAGGAGGTTTTGACCTACTATACCACGCTGGCCAGGCGGGTTGGTATAAGTTTCTATAAGTTTTTCCTTTTTTCTATAAGTTCTTATAAGTAAAAAAATACTGATTAGCAATAAAATCATTTTATCGTAAAAAAGCGTGGGGTGCGTGCTAGATGTCAATTGTAAATATTTTATTGACAGATATTGGTAAAAGGGAAGTCATCTATATAAATAAGTGAAATTGAAGTCTGTTTCTAAAGTCAAAACATTAGGGTTTTTCATGCTCACACTATTATTTGCACGATACCTATTCCTAAAAGCCACTTTAAATATTTTTTGCCTGTCTGGCTGTTTGTTCCGGGTAGTTTTCAAAACGGTTGAACCGATTTTGATAATATTTTACTACCAGCTGCCTATATATGGAGTTACTTGGCTATTTTTTCTCTCAGAGAAAACCCTATAAAATTTTGCTCAGTCTGGGTATCAAACTTGAGGCCTCATGGATTGCAGTCGCGTAACATACCACACCACTAAGGCAACGCTTTATATAGAACAATGCTATGGTGGTTTAAAAACTTGAAGAGTTCTGCACCGATTGAGTTCAAATTTTGACCCGCTTCAAATATAGTTTTTACCTATTTTTCGCGTCAGTTTTATTCCTCATTTCTCAGCAATGCAACCACAATGCTTACAATAATGCCACAACGTAACAGGGTACAGCTATAATTATAAAATAGTGTGTGAGGCCGTGTTATCACTCCAGTCGAGCCAGCCTGCTTATGCCGAAGCATGGCTCTCCTACAAATATTGTGTTATCAGGACAAATCATAATTTTAATAGTCAAGTTCAAGTGTAACTTAAAACTTAGTTGCTTTCCAAGTTACTTTTTGCAGTAAAGATTAGAAAAATCTCGTTCATAAACATCAATATTATTATATTAATAAATATTCTAATAGTTTACCGGAACCCTAAATTCAAATTTTCCGGTCCTACTACTATTCAACTAAAGCCAAGATATGTCATTACTACGGAGATTTGTTCACCAAATAATCACAAACATATTCCACACTCTATCCCGATGGGTATTACAGCCGTCACAACTTATTAGACAGGATTATCAAAACCAATCAGCATCTGTTACATAACACAGTTCGGTCGAAATCACAAGCTGTACAAATTATTTATAGGCAAATGCAAATCTCACATTAAATGAGAAATTGAGACGTTCCTGATGCTGTAATTATTAAGTTGTTTATAATATTAATAGATATTAATATGATGATAGTTAAATATATATTTCATAATAAGATTTAATTTATCTCGTTAGTTATTTTTGTATGCCTCGGGTAAGAGTACTTACTTTAAATACGATCGTTTTAAAAATCACTGTTTCACTTTCAGGAGTCAAATTTTCATTTTCTTTATTTATTTGTCCCTTTTACCTCTAAATTATTTTAAGTCTTTAACAAGATCTTTTACAATACAGTAGGTATCCATCCACTATCGTGGTACCTACTCGTATTACTTATGAGGAATATATCTCAGTAATACTGTATTTCTTTAGTAACGTAAAGCTAAAATGATTCTTTTATGTGTATATAATTACGTAAAGAAAGTTCTTTGTTTTTTTTTATGGAAGACAATCAAACAATATCTATACTAATATTATAAAGCTGAAGAGTTTGTTTGTTTGTTTGAACGCGCTAATCTCAGGAACTACTGGTCCGATTTTTAAAATTCTTTCAGTGTTAGATAGCCCATTTATCGAGGAAGGCTATAGGCTATATATCATCACGCTAAGACCAATAGGTAGGACCAATAGCTAAGACCAATGAAGAATGTTTCAAAAACGGAGAAAATTTATTACTATTGAGAGACGCAGACGAAGTTGCGCGGGTCAGCTAGTCTGGTATAAAGTTAAAAATTACATTAAAACGGGTACATAACACTATGGGGTTCCAACATTATATTTCGACCGGTCGTAGTGCAAGTCTATGCAATGACAGGTCGAGTTATACCTACTTGTCTTTGAAATATAACATGTCATTCAATACGGTCTAAATTCGAACAGGCGACTTCTAGTTAAATTTAAATGGATGAATATGCTCGAGATATCCTGTTAATCTATTATTAAAATGATTGATGGGATTACCCTAAGGTGTGCGAACATGTTAAAACGGGTGTGGTTACCGTTTTAGTTCAAAGGGCGGTCCCCAAGTACTATTTTAGCCAATGAATGATATAAATACTCGTGGCAGAGACTCAACCGTGACCTCGTAATTATATACGAAAACTTAAGGAAGGAAATAATTTCCGTTTAAATTCAAAGTTGCTTGAAACAAGAAGCATTTCCGCGGTAAAGAGGAAATCCTCTCGAGCATGGCTGCTAATATGTAGACTAAAAAGAACCAATTGTAGTCCCTCGAGGTCGTTTGGCAGTCAAATTTCGTACGTTTTAAATGTCTTGTTCAATTCCTATGACTGGTATTACTTGAACTGTCGCTATACAGACTTTCGTACTATGACAAGAGAAGATATACACTGGACGACTGTAATTTTATGTAGCCGTTTTTGAATATCTTTTTTCCTTTATAGCATTTATTGTTTAAAAATTGTAGCTTCCTACATTTCTTCTTGTCTATGTGGTCATGTGGTGACGGATTAGGAATACATTATGTCACCACCGCTATCACCATCCCTTGGGTGTCGTAAAAGCCGATTAATAGCCTGCCTAAACTGGCGGACGGCAGGGGAGAGTATCGAAGATTTCCTCCACCGCAGCGTACACTGATGAGGGAATCTCCCTCACGATACGGCGAGCGGCCCAAGAGACCCGCTACCTAGCCATGGGGCTAGGTAGCGGGTCTCTTGGGCCGCTGGTGGACTGCGGCGCATATCAGTGGATGCCGTCGGATACCGACCGAATGCAGTCGTGAGAAATCCTCTGTGATGCTCCGAGGACGGTTTTTCGTCGAGGTTGGAGCATTGAAATTTACAGCTTATTTTAAATTGAAATAGCAAAAAAAATCCTTTGATAAATTTATTATACTCTACGGTCCCGTCTGCCGGTTTGCGCAGGCCTTAAGGGAGCAACCAACACCGGACAACGGTACTGCAAAAAGAAGGAAAACCCTATACCAACCTGGCCAGCGAGGAATAGTATGCCAAAACCTAATTTCTAAGGAGAGGCATATGTGGGAGCAAACGAGCAGACACCTGATGGAAAGCGACTACCGCCGCCCATGAACGCTTGCAACTCAGGAGTCACAAGCGCGTTGCCAGCCTTTGAGGAAGGAGTACGCTCTTTTCTTGAAGGTCGCATTGGTCCGGAAAAATCGCAGACGATAACCCGTTCCACAGGTTGGTTGCGAGGCAAAAAGTGTCTCGAAAAGCGCACAGTGGTGGAGTGCCAAATGTCCGAGTGGTGGGGATGAAAACTTTGGCGTGTGGAACGATGACGGAAAGTTGCGGCCGGTATTAGTCCGAACAATTCCTTGGAGCACTCTCCATGATATATACGATAGAGAATGCAGAGCGAAGCTATATACATCTCTACGCAACGCCAAGGGTTCGAGGCGGTCTTGGATACGGTCCGACACTGGCTGAGGCAGTTAGGGAGGTGCTCTCGAAACGAGGCGATACAATAAACGGTATCTTTTTTGCCGTGAACGCGCAAACCTGTTAAAATGGACTAGATTCAGTCGACCCTGATCGTCGATCTGAAAACTCCACTAAGGAAGTTTCAATTTCAGACACAAGGTTGTTTCGACTCTCGATGACGTTTTCCCGAGAAATATTGGGGCGGCCAGTATAAAGGCATCGGCCCTTACATAAAATCACTGTTAAGCAACTAATTCGTTGCTTTTCATCGAGTGAGTGAGGTAACCGAAGCTCAAACTCCCCCTCTACCTGATTCTAGGAGGAGAGCAAAGCGTTGTGTGACTCTTTAGTTACAGGTGTTCATAGTCACTTCATCATATTATTCATCAGCCATCAGGTGTCCCATCTGCTCGTTTGGCAATCTTATCCAGAACGTGGCGAGCGAAACTAATGTCATTTATTTTGGCAACAAAAGTTTTACTTGCAATATGCAGTTATTCGAACGCTCATATTTAGGACATCGTCATGATTAAAACTGAAGATATAAACGATATTTCCCAACAACAACGTTCGATTTCCCACTTTATTTATCAACTATATAAAATACACAAGTCACCCTATACACCCCAGGAAGAAACAGGATGGTTTTGCCCAATCATTCCGGAAACACGGACAAAATAAACATCGCTTTTCCAATAAATAAAATGAAATGTCCAAATAAATGTATTGGAAACATAAGAAATGTTTGGATTACGTGACTGATCTCATTTTATAAGAATAAGTTGTTGTTGTAATAAGTATATTGGTTTAAAAGAGGTCGGGCATGGCAGATTTTTGTTCGATTTGAACAGAACAATGTGGTTAAACAACCATAATGCACTAATAATCATAAACTTTCGTTTTTCATTATATACTACACTGTACCCTGCCACTCTTCGCTGTCCCACATTGTGGTTGCAAAAAAAAAAAACTTTGAAGCGTGTTGTATATCGTGTAAAAATTTGAGCTTAAACAGTGCAGAACTTTTTGAATTTTTTAAACTTACACAAACCAACTAACTTTTCTAAATATATATAGATATTTATGGGAATTAATAAATGTCACCTCTCTTTTACTCGAATATAAGTCTGACACTGATTCGACAAAAGTTTTGAACGTGAAGAACTTTTTATTTGAAGTATTGTTATTATAAATATGGCGCAGGATCTAACCTTAACATAATTAATGATTACTTCATTACATAATCTGTACTGTTTTCAGTTCTAAATAAAGAATTTATTATTATTATCATTGTTTATTATTATATTCGCACAGGACGCCTACTAAAATAGCTAAAGCATCTTTCAACTAAGTTAATTGCAGGGAGTTTTTTTAAAGGCGCATTCGAGTGAATAATCCCCCGAGTGAGCTTTCACCTTATCGGGTTTGCTGCTTAATAAAGCTCTTGAGATGGCTACAACAATGAGGTACTTACGCCTCCTTAACCCAGCTCAGCTGCCACTTTGCCTACTAATTAGGCGTATAGAATAAATTTGAATATTTTGCGTTTTTTAGCGCGAGTCTTGTATCCTTATACATCTTTTCAAACAGTCCGAGAATAAAATAGGTGCCGGTAAAAGCTTACAATCAAGCGCGACGAATAGTAGTTTGCCATCTCAGTTGAAATCGACATTTTTATCGATCATCATTTATTAACTGATACCGTAAAATAACTATTTTTCATTTTAAGGTCAAAAATAACAGTATATGCTACCATCTGATGGTCAACTCTAGCACCGCGTGCGCTCATTGGTCGTAATCAAAACACGTTTCCGTTCGTCCTTCCAATCATATTAGATTCGGATTTCAAAAGAACAATACGTTAGTAGTGCCGTTTAAAACCAATCTGGATTTTATATTTGTAAACACTACGGAACTCGAGCAGATATCTCGACCAACACTTTCTCATTCAAAACTAAAGTGAAGCAGTATTTTGCAAAACAACTGGCAGAATCAACTGACGTGTGATTGTCATCTACTGTTATTAATGGTATTTATTTAGGTATGTATGTATTTATGTAAGTTTATATGTATATGTATGTACGTATGTATTATGTGTATGGTTTCTAGTGTATGATAAGTTTATGTAAGCGTATTTAATATTATAACTACTATCAAACCTAACCAAAATGCACCTACTTCCTGTTCTCTCTGCATCACCCAAAGGTTGCTGGTAGAGAATGCCTTAGGCATCAAGTCTGCCAATGCACCAAAAGTGCATAATGTATAAATAAATAAATAAATATCTTCCGGGTCATTGCTCCCTTAACCATAGACGGGTGTTATTAGTTTTCTTTTAATATAATAATGCTAACTTCATACTTCTCACACACGGCAGTCCAAACTAAGCAGAGCCTGTACTATTGTAACTAAAATATTGATAAACTTACTTAAATATTGCTAAATACATATAATGTAATATTAAAATATGTATTTACCAAAGAAAGTATATATGTATTTATATCAGTTGTCTAGTACCCATAGTACAAGCTCTGCTTAGTTTGGGACTAGATGGCGTTGTGTGAATGTGGTAGAATATTATTATTAATATTATAGAAGTTTATGAATTCCGTGTGGTGACGGATTAAGAATACAGAGTGTCACCACCCCTATTCATCACGTTGGTGTCGTAAGAGCAGACTAAGGGAAAAACTACGCAGAACAACAGCACTGCAGAGAGAAGGTAAACTTGATACAAACCCTATACCAACCAACAGGACAACTACTAAAGGCCGTTGATGATGATGTGATGTGATTACAGAAAAATGGATTGCGCGATCGTGAACCAGTGTTAGAGACTTTCTGCTGGACTTGCAGCATACCTATGTGCCAATTAATGTATCGGTTCAGTTCACATCAATCATCAACAGCCATTAATAGTCCACTGCTGGACATAGGCCTCTCGTTAGAGGGGAGGTTTTGGCCTACTATTCGGTTCATTGTTTATTATTTACTAACATAGCTATAAGCCAAATTGTTACTAACACTATACATTTTGTTACTCGATTGACAACAAAAAAAAATTAAATTATAGATAAACTACACCAAAATACAGAATAAATGATCGTGATCACGCAATTTGCCCAGGGTCACTAACCACTACAGCAACATCCCGTCAAATCACGACTACCAGTTTAACGAAACGTAGGTAACGTAATATTATCTCTCTGTAACTGTGTCTGTGTCACAAAATATTTAAAACGGATAGACTGATTTTGATTATGTTAGTGATTTGATCGAGAATATTGTTAGTTATATTCTGTACAGCCGCTCGTAGAGCAATATATCGCGATATCGCATTGATTGACCTACATTTAAGTTTTATCAACTCGGAGCGTCACAAAGATGGAACTACAAAGTTATCTAATCCGTTCTACTAACGTCAACCCGTACTTCTGAAGACAACTTCGGTGATTGGTTACAGGAATATTGGAAAGAAAGGAATCCAGACATTTTTCTATTTTTTACATGTAGGACTGTATCCTATTGCTTTTCGTAGCGTATCTATTTATGAGAATGATATGTATTTACAACACACGTATAATTTACTTAAACACGATAATTGTCCGTGTGGTGGCCGATTAAGACTACGGAATGTCACCACCCCTATTCATCCCGTGGGTGTCGTAAGACTAAAGGAGCAGGACAACAGCACTGCAAATAGAAGGAAAACTTTAAACAAACCCTGGTATAAAACCTCCTTTCTAAGGAGAGGCCTATGTCCTTAAATAGAAGGCAAGAATTCTATTGTCATCATACGGGCAATTTAGGAATTAGAATGAAAACTTGGAAGTTAAAAGTGTAAAAAGTGAAATTAAAAGTTGATAAAATGGGAAGGCAGCGGTAGGAAAGGAATATTAGGGAATGTGAGCAATAATTGGAGTAGGTCAGGGTCGCATTGCCTGTAACTCGAACTGAGACGAGAACAGAACGCGAGAATCTGTCTTTGTAATATGTGTATGTATGAAGACGTATGTTATGTAGCAATATTATTTAGAAATCTGTACATTTAAGTGATGTTGCCAAGTTTATTTTGAGTTATACGAGTTTCATTTATAATTTCTAATATTTCTTTGCATCTACCTACCTTATTACCGCGGGAAAGCCATGATTCGGCACATATGGGCCAGCTCGAACAGTGTGATACCAGGACCTCGGCGAAAATTACCGTTAAGCGATTCTTTCTTCGCTTTTCAGCGAGAGTAAGATTGCCTGAAGCTAATACCCACTAATTTAGGGGGGAGGAAAAGCGGTAACGTGCTTGTGTTAAGTTGCATGTTTGCTTGGTTTTTTGAAAAAGACAACTCCCGGTTTAGGAATATATCCAGTATAGCGAGAGAGTTTACAAACATACATGTTATGGACACAAAGTACACCCAGACTCAGAACAACTATTTGTGGATCACACAATGTGTTGTCCTATGTGGGGATCGAACCCACAACACTCAACGTAGCAGGAAGCGGCGTGGCGACCACTTAAACCACTACTCACTTGCCATCAGGTGTCCATCCTTCTCGTTTACCCCTTAACAGTAATTAAATTTAAAATATACATATTTCATATAGCAAATACCATAAATCATGGACATGGTAAACAAGAACACAGCCTGCTTAACGTACACAGCCAGGCCACATAACGTGAAGAGACCTCACAAGACAGGGACATTCACTCGAATGCGCCTTTAGAAAAACTCTTTGCAATTAACTTAGTTGAACATTGTTTCATTTATTGTGGCAGGCGTTTTCCTGTGCCATTATAAATATGTAATGAAGTACCTAAACATGTTAATGCTTTACTCCAGCGGCATACGAATGACAATACTTCAAAAAAAGGCCGGGTTTGAAAGTAAGCAATAGCGGGGAGTGTGTATAAAAGAGCCCGGCTTTGAAACAGCATGATTTTTTAGAGATGGGATTTTTTAGTCCTGATCGTTCTAGCAAAGTTTAATTTAATCCTCATATGACATCCCGGGATAACTCTCATCCACAATTATGTGATAGTTCTACGACAGCAAATGGCATCACAGGAATGATACAAAAATTCAGAAGTTAGGTTAGGTTAGTTTTTTGCGTTAATAAAATATTTGATTATAATAGTATTGTATAAGTTGACAGTTGCCTCATTAATGTGCATATTTTTATCTTTCTTTTGCATTAAAATGTTGGATTAGAGTTCTGTGAGCAGTTTTGTGTGATTGTGCAAGTGATGTCCCATGTGGGGATCGAAACCACAACACTCAGCTCAGTAGGAACGGCGAGGCGACCGTTTAAACGACTACACCATTCATGCAGTTACCATGAGAACTAAAAATGCAATTAAGTGAGTACTATTTTAAATCGTTTTTATGGAACCTTTCAGTTATGAGAAGTGATACGCTGGTACTACCCATTTAGAAAATCGTAGGTAAATATTCAAACCCGAATTCAGAGTAGAGAGTAAATAGAGTTTAAGGTCCAACTTGAATCTTAGAAAGTAACACATGTAAGCAACGGCTGTCTATTTTCGTTTACCGAGTCTTGACACGTAAGAAAACTCGTTAAGCTGTTTTGAACTTTGTTAAGAGGCCACAAGTTTCGGTATTGAATACTAACTTCTCGTCTGGTAATCATTGACTGTTAATCACATTAGAAGATAGATATTCGTCTAGAATAGTAAATTCTCATCTTGGCAAACAGAATCACTTACTCCAGGCAAACTTCTCTAACACAATTTTTCTCTAATGTGAAGTAGTACGAAATTGGATTCTTTATATGTAATTTCTTTTCTTTTTTATGGCATAGGGAGGCAAACGAGCAGAAGGGTCACCTGATGGTAAGTGACTACCGCCACCTATGGACACCTGCAACTTAATTCCTCCCCACCTCAGAATCATGAAAACCAACAAAAAAACTAATTGCTTAAAACTCGTTTTCTGTGAAGCCGTGGTATAACTCGGTCGAGCAGGCGTATTTGTGCCGAAACATGACTCTTCCTCTAATCAAAAACATCTTCTAAAATTGAGATCATCAGCGAGGAATGGAGAGAAGCAGGATTGGTGTCACTAAAAAAGATCGATTAAGAGCAGTTGAAATACAATCCAGAACCAAAGTAGAAGACATAATAAAAGAAGTAAGACAGTTAAAATGGAGATGGACAGGTCACATGACGAGAGATGGTATGGTCTAGAAAAGCTAGAGACAGAAATGAGTGGAAGCAGCTGTAAGAGGCCAATGTGTCACAGGACACGCTGATCACTAAACCGGAAAACATGATGTATTAGATTTAAGTTCGTTTTTATACTATTGGATTATAATTGTGTTTAGTTATTCAGCAATAATAATAAAAATGACCCTTCCTCCCTTACTCTCGCTCTTGCTATCTGTATATCTAAGCTAACGTCAGGTGGAAGGTACGATGTCAGATATTACACATCATATACTGAAAGATCGCACGTTTTCTGATTATTATTACGAGTATTATTGAGTCACACATCTCTCAGGCGGCAGTCTGATCCCATAAAACTTGGTCTGTGCTATGGTAACTAGACTGCTGATAAACATACTTAACTATTTTTAAATACATACATATTATAAATAAATTACACAGAACATGTGATCGATCGTGCTCATCATACAATTACTTGTCCTGGTTGGGAATCGAATCCATGACCTTCGGCTTAGAACTCAGGGTAACCACTAGACCAACAGGTAAGTCATTGGTCTCACATTGCTAACAGCACCTAAAAATAAGCCTTGTATCTTTATCTTTCTTTATTTTAAAGAGAACTCCCACATTAGGAATATATCCAGTGTCGCGGGGGACTTTACAAACATAAAGACACAAAGAACACCCAGAATTCCTTGGTGTTTTATTTCATGTGGTATAATGTTAGGTTAACTAATCAGTTATTGGCCAATGGGACAATACGAGGAAAATGTATATGACTCGCACGCCACAAGCGAAAATGTCGTATCTCCTTAACACTGTGTTACAGAATTTTTCTAACATCCATAATATTGCGTGTATTTAAATATTTATTCAATTATAAACAAAATTGCCTCATAATATTAATTTTTAACATGTCTAATTTCTTAGTTACGCAATTTTTATTACTCTCATGTACACTCGTTAATATAATATGACAGAAAAGGTTAACACACAAGTTTATTTAACTGTAAGTCTTAAGTTTCGGTGTTTCTGATAATATTTTAAGTGGTTGGTGTTTATATTTACGTTTACAAAAAAATACCCTTATATATCCTATATACCCTATATATATAAATATATTTATTTAAACCAGGCACCCGCACGGTGAATCCATGGAACGCTAAGAAATAGGTCTCAATAACTCGTTTCTTATTGTCGTCATAAATGCATAAACCACTCAAATCAAATTTCAATTTTGAAACATTCATTTTTCAACAAGATAAACACACAATAATGACAAATTTTCAGCATAATACTCGTATAAGCACCTGGAAGGATGCCGGAGCTGGTGCCACGAAGTATTAATTAACTAATTTGCTCAATATTGTACTATTTTTGGTCCGGCTATCCTGACTGCAGAGACAGAGAGCATAGGTTTAATTCCCAGCCTGGACAAATTATATTGTTTCTGTATCTGGCTCTAATAAATTTATCTAAAATAATTTGGGGTTAGATGGCCGTGTGTTAGAATTCTTAATTTATTATTATTACTGTTGTAAACCAACTAATACCAGCAATTATTTCATTAATGGCAACGATTAGCGCCCACCAGCATCTATATATAAACAGCCAATGAATACCATGTAATTAATACATGTGTTATGCAAATAAACAATCTGAATCTGAACCAATTTCTCCTTGATAAAAGTAGTCTATATGCTATACATGGCTAGGTATCTCTGTGCCTAATTTCATCCAGATTCATTCAGCCATCATATTATAACTGAGTAACAACCGTTCATATATCCATCCTCACTAGCTTCCGCGTTTATAGTATTATTAGTATAAAACATTGAACAATTGAGTAGACTACTCTGTCTCCGAGCAGATTACCTCAAACTAAAGTCATATTTTCTCAATAAGATAACTATGAAACATACCCAAACTTTTACACATTCATACACAAACTTGAACAATCTGGGCCGACACTATCCACAATATTATAATAAGAGTATGTCATAACCCTAATTATCTCATACAAAATGGAGAAAACTTTACAAACAAATGTATGAAGCCCTGATTTTAGACAGTACGTGTATTTTGCAACGTCCCATTTTCAGTATAATACGCTTTCTTACACCCACACAGCACCGCTGCTCGGGACTAACAAATATTGTTACAATTACGAATGTAGTACGAAGGGAATGAAGAATTTAATGAGAGAATAAATTGGCCCAGTTGCTTTTACATTTTGGGTACATTCTCTTAACTAAATTTTGCCCCGTGCTTTTAAAGGTTAAAAATACTTTAGTTAACAAGCTTTGTACGTATATTAAACATCGGACTTTTATAATAAAATAAATTTTAATACCTCGTGGGTGGCAATTAGCCAGATATAAAGTGGTTACTGTAATATATATAAACGGTTGCAATGAAAGATAACTACCATGCCCTTTGCAAACTGTACACCCTATACCTATAAAACCTATACACTCTTTTCTCAAAGAATCCCTCACTGCAGTCCACCTGAAAGATCTCGGCAGCGAGCTCTTACAGCCAAAGAAACTGACTGTTTTGAGCGGTGCTGTAGTTTCTACTACAGCACCGCTCAAAACAGTCAGTTTCTTTGTGACGATCACATTATGTTAAACATTTTACCCTTGCAGAGTCACTGAGTTGAAGGAATTTCATCTCTGTTTTGATAACGTACCGTATGTTTAATATAATATAAGCAACTAAAACGATACGACATAACAACATGCACAAACGCCCGGATTGTAACCAAAGAAATTTCAGGAAATCGATTTCTAGAAACCGAGGCCGGGCATTTTAAACGGTCAACCTGTCTGTAAACTGTAAGAGGCTTTGTATTTCAAAACTAAGTACCAACACTATCTAGTTCATATAATTATTTTTTTAAACTTCTTATTACAACCAAGCAAACATTGCAATCATCTTGGGCAACGTCGCATCTGTGTTATCATTATCAGATTAGATATGTACGAACATCTATACGGTATAATATGAAAACAAATCCTTAAGAAAAACACCAGCTATACCCTATCTAAATCGTACGTGAGTCTATGTTTGAAGTATCTGTGACAAAGTAATCCCTGCGTCATATTGAATAAAAATATTTGATAGATGAAATGCAGATAATAAGAATAAAATAATAATATAATAAAAAAACTAATACGAAATCGTACTTAAAAATGTTTGATGCAAAACAAATTCATTCTTTAATTACACAACAAAATTATAATTATTCTCGTCTCAATCAAAGTCCAAAGTGTATATGTATGTATATTATGAATGTGCATATAATTTTAGCTAAATCATAGTATAAATATAGAAAGACGTAGCAAAATGTGGCACTAGCCGAGATACGGTTGATCTATACTACCTCTGGAAAACAGAAAACGTTAAAAATTAGGAAAACACCCAGGATGCGTCATAGTCAGTGCTCCAAAACAAACAGATAACACATACCACACGTATACTTTATAATTAACATAGTTCGTGCAAAGGTCAGTTGTTAGATAACATCGTTGATTACAAACTTTGTGTATGTTTACTACTGTTTACATTTCGGTTCTGTTAGTTCTTTCAGCATAGCAATTTCTGGTTAAATTTATACAGAGAGCGTATAATAAACCAGTAAATATCGGAACACTTATGGAAATCTTTACAAGTATTTGTAGCCAATTTCTAGAGCTCTATCCAAAGGATAAAACCTGACCATTAACTTTAGGAAGTAACATTTACTTTGAGCTCAAAAATTCTGAAAGAAAAAGACGGTATGAGCTTATTTGCTGAACAACGAGATGGGACCCACAGTAAGACAAATCTTTAATCGAGACGTATACCGCTCATGGTGAAATTGGTTAACAGAATCAGTCAATCAACGAGCTGTGAAGAGCTAAGGTTACTGCTATTTCTACTAACAAAATTTGTAACGAAGTCATCTGAGACTGAACTTAAGAAACGGACATAGCTCAAGGAATTGATGCGGCAGCAATTTATTAAAGAAGGAGTCTAACAATGTGTAGGACACCCTACGGTCAGGTGAAGTGACGCTTATGTCGGGGCACCAGGGACTTCCTTTCTAGGGTATACCTGGTTCCCCGGCTATTAGTGCCCGAGACGGCGTGCGATTTAATCGGTTCGAGTCCGACATGCCACCGGTGGTATCCGAGGGGATTTCCGCAGGGAAAAAAAAAAAGGTGGAGTGACGCTCTTAGCAAAACGGTGGAGAAAAACGCATGAGAAGAGTAGACGATGGAGCTCGGTGGCGTTCATTAGGAGAGGCCAAAATTCAACAATTTACGATAAATGGTTATGGTCTTACTGTTCAACAAACATAAACTGACACAAGCCCGGAATTAGTTCATAATTAACGCAACTTTTTTGAATATCTTCACGTAATTCATATTTTTAGGCGGTACGATATAAACTCTACAGCGGTCTAAGTAAAAAAATATTACGTAACACCAGCCCCCTTTAAAAGTTTAAAAATTACGACGAAATTACACAACAAATTCTGTTCATAATTTATCCGCCGAGTTATGGTAATACCTCGTCTCTATAGAAGGATTTAGTAAGTTAATTAGTAGGTGGAAAGGATTTTCAAAATTCAAATTAATATCTTTATTTCATAAATTTGCTGAACGACGAGTATAGGAAACATACATACAAAGAATCGAATAAACAATAGGTTACTTTGTTAATATTAAAATGATTATAAACATGGATAATATTATAATAGGCCAACTGTTTCCTTATGGTTCCTGGTGAGATAAAATCGGGCAAAGTTTAGTTATGTAGTGGTTTAAAAGGTTTAGTTAGATTTAGTTTAAACAGAGATGGATCTTGGTACAGTTTAGTTTATACAGTATAGGTTAGGGTCTAAAAGTCTCTAATCTACTGTAGATTAGAGACTTTTAGACCCTAACCTAGAATCACAGTGATTCTGAGTGGGATTAAAAGAACTTCATGTGGAGAACAGGATTGTTAAGGCATAAGTGACAATTACCGCTTTAAAATATTATATAGGGTTCGGTATCAGCTTATTATAGGGCGGGCTCTGAGGTTTATGTCTAGTTTTTTTTTTTTAATAAAGACGACTCCCGCACTAGGAATAAATCCTGTGTCGCGGGGAACTTTACAAACATACATGAAACGGACACAAAGAACACTAAGACCCGTATTTTAAAAGACGTCTCAAGTGTCGGTTGAACTCTGATTGGCTGAAACTAGTTTTAAGTGCAGATCAAATCTTAAGTATCGATCTTATTATAGAACGCGTTTTAAGTTTTACTCAGTTGAAACTAGTTTCAAGTATTGATTTGAACTTACAGTTTGTTCTCAATTACGTTTCCGCATGATTGACACTATTATTCCGCATTACGCAGATAATTATTTAAAAAATAATTTTCTTTTACAAAAATAATTTCTGTGAATTTGTATATAATATACTATTGCCTAGTGTAGAAATGTTAACATATTAACAAGCTTATTGTTCGTTCAAAATTAAGTATAATAAACATAAAAATAAAAATGACTAGCTGTATGAATAGGCTATAACGGAACGTTCAAGTTATTTATCAACACTTGTCATGTTGAAATGTCAAACGATGTTTTTATTTGATATTTCTAAAATTTAAATTACTATACTTTTAACATAAACCAAAAGGTTGTGGTAATTTAAACTGGTATTGTGTGTGTAAAATGTGAATTTTGGTGAATTTCATATCAATTAAGGTAAATGAAAGTGAAATTGCTGATAGTATGCCAAGTAATTCTTTCGTAAATAAAGTAAAGTAAATCTTTCGTAATTTTTAAAAAATAACTCATCGTAAAACACATTAATTTCCCCTAAATGCCCTAGAAATCACCGCTTGAGACTAGTTTCAGCTTGTCTCACGTAAACAAAGATCACAGCTGTCAAAATCTATACCTGAGTAATGATTTCGACATAAACATCGTTCTAAAATAAGCTATCACTCACTTGAGTATGGAGTGTCGAAACTCGTTTTAAGTGACGTTCAATAATGAAATCTCTACTTAAAATGATTTTGAAGACTAGATTCACGACTGAGACACCTTTTAAAATACGGGCCTCAGACTCAGAACAACAAATTGTGAATAACACAGTGTCGTTCCATGTGGGGATCTGACCCACAGCACTCAGCGTAGTAGTGAGCGGCGTGGCGACTGCTTAAACCACTACGCCATCCGTGCAGTCAACTGGTATTACAGAAAATGTTTTCGACATTACAACTTCTTAAAAATATATCCCTTGTAATTCACTATTAAGAAACCACTCGTTTGCTCGCATTCTCTTTTTCTTGAGAGTTCTCTCATAAAAAAGTCTTTAAGCTTGTTAAACTGAAGGTTTTTTGTATAACGGAAAGAAGCAGTGTGTTAATTGTACTAGGACAATTGAGTTCTGCGCTGTTAACATTACAAGGACATTATTGCTATGCTGTTCCTTTAAGTAGTGCGATAAAGAGAAGTACCAGTTTTCCTCGGTTAAACAAGGAAAAGTTCCTGAATTTTAAAACGTATTAAGTAGGCAAATAACAAGTAATTATTGAGTCTTTTCTAATTTGCAAATACTTTAATTAACATTGTAACAGAAATTCTATGACTAAATTAAAAAATGATTGACCGAATGTCCAATAAGACAATTTTTCTTTTTGAAAATATTATACACTAGCTGACCCGCGCAACTTCGTCTGCGTCTCTCAATAGTAATCAATTTTCTCCGTTTTTGAAACATTCTTCATTGGTGCTCCGCTCCTATTGCTCTTAGCGTGATGATATATAGCCTATAGCCTTCCTCGATAAATGGGCTATCTAACACTGAAAGAATTTTTCAAATCGGACCAGTAGTTCCTGAGATTAGCGCGTTCAAACAAACAAACAAACAAACTCTTCAGCTTTATAATATTAGTATAGATATACATAAAAGGTGGAAAGTTCACCTTAATCCACAAATCAAAAAGTTTTAAATGTTCATTGTAACAAGTTCTGACAACAAAGCTAAATGATGCATTGAAACACTTTATAATGTTAATTAAATGGTCTAAAGAACCGAACTTACAAATTCTTATGATATAACCACAATATTATTATTTCTTTTCAACTATTGAATGTCCCCAACATATATGCAGATGTGGTCAAAACAACTGGTCTTTTAATAGTATCCCTTTGCCACCTGCGCAGTTACGGTGCTATTTTAAAAATAAGTAGTTTGCAGGTGTGTACGGGTGTATACATAGAAGCTTCGCGAACAAGTGGATGAATTTATAAATAGCATTTACAAATACCTCTTTATTCCCATGACTATATACATGTGATCGATCCTAGGTTCGACATCCGAGATGTTTAGAGGTTTTGAACAAAAATCATATAAGTTTTACTGACGTGTGCTTCGTAAACCAGAGTTAAACGAAAGCACTATCTTACAAAAATATGTCTCAAAAAAATACCATATATCAGTTACTTGGATTAGAGATTTAACTCACAAAAGCCAAAAAGTATTTCTAGAAATTACTTATAAAATTAAATCGTATCCGTTCATTTAGCAAATTTTTGCGGTATCTTTATTTGTATAATGACATCGTTTTCTGTGTTTCATTTATATGAACAACTGTTTGTAAATTAAATGGAAACTAAGTTGGTTACAAAAATTCAATAAAAAAGTTATTAAAAATCCGTTCACAAATGTCAAAGACATCGAGAAACAAAAGAAAAAATATTTCAGTCAAACTGAATACCTATTTTTTCGCTTAAATTCAAACGTCACAAACGTCCTTTATTTCTCGTAATAAAGGAAAAATACAAATAATCAAATATGTTACAACAAGGCGAAACACATTTTTTATTGCCGTTACTTGTACACAGTTTCATATCGTGTTAAACATGTTTATTTATTTAAACTTTTAACACAGTACAGAGGCGTATTTCATGCATATTACAAAACAAAACATTTACATAGTACAAAATAGTCGCTTTTTACACGCTTTATATTAGCTTCACTTGTATGTTTGTTTGTATGTTTGTAACCGACTCTTTTGGGCGTGATTTTGACTGACTTTAAAAGGTCAGTATTTGTTCAAACTTTGTAGATATATCGAGAGGCCCGTTGACAATACACTAATTTAAAAAAAAAAAATAGTTTCAGTTTCAGTGTTTAAACACGCTTTCTATAGAAAACCAAACTAAAAAATAGAAAATAAATTTGAAAAAAAGCGTGGGGTGCTTTTTACTATTGACAACAGACCCAACGCTTTTTTTTTTCAAATTTATTTTCTATTTTTTAGTTTGGTTTTCTATTTTGTGTTGTACGCTATTTAATGCGTTTGTCATCAATAGAGAGAGAGTGCATCAAGAGGAAGGCTTATATGTGTACATGCAAAATATAGTAGAGAAAATGCGAGAATTTCAAAGATTTGTCGTAAAAAATGATTTTGTGTGGTTACATTGCAAACGCTGGCTAGACCTTGCGAGATATATCAAAATAATGTACTACAGAATTGTATATATTAAAAAGATCTACATAAAAGTCCAAGATGGTGTATGTTTACCTCCTAAGGATAACCCACAGTAACCATTTTATCTTTTAAATATTACAAAAAAAATATGGGTTATTTACGAAGGTATTTAAAACAATACATTATTATTTCTTATCCAATTAAATACGATTCATTGTGCATTTAATGTACATTAAAATTGCTAGTTACAGCATAGCATTAAAATGAATATTTTAGAAGAAATTAGAGGTGTGGGGCAAAGCGGCCGTCGCCGCTTCGTCGCGGGTGGCAGCGGCCGGCAAAATCAGAGCGGGCCTATAAATATTGCATAATACAGTGAAACTTGGTTAAGTGGGACCTGGATAAGTGAGAAACCTCCATAACTGGAACTCATAACTGAGGTCCCAACACTTTGGCACTGAATTACCTCTATTAGTGGGACGAAGCAAAACCTCTATATCTGGAATTCGTTCTTTCGATTTCATCGTCATAGTTGCCTCTATAACTGAGACAACAAGTGAATTTTATATGCATTAACCTCTGTAACTGAGATAACATCGTTTTGTTTGTTTACTTACTTATTCTTATTCTACCCGCAAAGCCGCACTTAACTAATTTTAAGCCTCAATGACCTTCAGTTTTAGTTTTGCTGGTACATGATAGTAAATCATACGATTGTTTATTTGAAAAGTGCCGAAACGAAGACTCAAATCGTTATCAACTCAACTGAACCTTACTATTATTACCTTTATTATCTTTTTTTTGATAATATAGGAAGCCTCTTTAAATGAGACAGATATTTAATTAAACCTAGATATCTGAGACACTGAGTAAGTGGAATACCTCTATAAGTGAGAAAAATTTGCAGGTCCCTTGATGTCTCACTTAACCAGGTTTCACTGTATAAGGATGTCCTGTGGTATAGTCCTATCATAATAATAGTATAATTAATTACTCCACACTGACACCAAATTAGTAGTATCTACATTGCAGCCATGTGAAGTCGGGGGGGAACGCTAGTATTATATATATCGTATTTTGTTACCTGTCATGTATTTTTGTAACAAATAAATGATTCTGATTCAGATTGATATTGGCATCAAACGAACAGGCGGATCACTTGATAAATGAATATCCCTTTTGGTGTTTTTCGTGAGGAAATCCCCAGCGGACGACCGATTGGGCGGTTATGTCAGATTCGAACCGATTAAAAACCGCACAGAAGTCGGGGAGCCAGGTGTAACCTAGAAATGAAATCTCTGGTATCCTGACGGATCCCGGGCCATCTACGGCTCATGGACATCTGCGACTCGAGAGCCAAAAGTGCGTTGCAAGTCTTAATTAAATATGCGATAATTTGTTTCAGAAATTGGTTGTGTGAGCCAAAAAGGAACTTTAAATAGCCCAAAGTGGTGTAGTGCCATATTTAAGTGGTGGGAATGGAAGTTTAAAAAAAACATGAGTGTTATGAGAAGAAAATGAAGACAAGCTAGATTTAGGTATTCTGATCTATTCTTTCATTACAGTTGATTATAATATATACACATAGAATACATTACCTAGCCTATAATACATAACATGCATTACGTACATGGATTATCTATATATACCTATAATCCTACTAGCTGACGCGGCAAACGTTGTTTTGCCATATACATAATTTCTAGGAAATATTGAAAAAAAAAATTTTGGAGTGGGTCACCCTTGTCATTTAGGGGTATGAAAAATAGTTGTTGGCCGATTCTCAGACCTACCCGATGTGCACACAAAATTTTATTAAAATCGGTCCAGCCGTTTCGGAGGAGTATGTAACTAACATTGTGACACGAGAATTATATACTCGTATATTAAATTTAGCTGCAATATTCTTACAAATGATGTGATTGTAGTCACACAATATATTCAAACATTCGCTACTTATCTAGATAAGTGAAAGTTTGACATAAATTATAAAGTTTTATACATAATTACATCTTTATATATTAAAAAAAACAAAGTCGTTTTACGCGTTTGTCTGTATAACTCTTAAACCACGCTACGGATTTTGATGCGATATTCAAATTTAGTTAGATAATTTTGCAAAGGTTAATTTTTATATAAAATCGAATTAAGTTTTTATTCACTGCCTCAGTGATGTAGTGATAGCGTAGTTTTTTTTTTTTTTTTTTTTATAGTTTCCCCTCACGGTTAAACCACCATGAGGGGGAGTTTATTAAATTATTATGGTACATTCTGCTATTTGATACAGAAATATTTGAGTGCGTTATGTGTTATTAAATTCTTTAAGTGTGTTAACTATAAGGGTGAGGTGAGTCATAAAGGTATGGGTGGCGGTGTTGTTGGTGATCAGTAATGTTAAATTATATGGGTCTAAATTAAAGTGGTGACAGAGTTGTTCATGGTTGAGTCTTGTGCGAGTGTATCGTGGGCATTCTGTAATGAGGTGTCTAAATGTCTGGGTAGTTGTGTTGTCGCAGGGGCAGGTGTTGTCGTCTGTAATATGAAATCTGTGTAGGTATTGTTTGTGGTAGCCGTGGTTGGTGAGTAATTGTGTGAGTGCGAATGTGTGTCCTGTTATGTCGATAAGTTTATATAGGTGTGTAAGTGATGGGCACCAATTTTTAATAATGGTTCCTTTGACATTATCAGCATATCTGTTACAAGCTACGTCATGGCTATCAGTTTTGGCCTTTTTTGTGACGTAGCTTATCGGGAAGTGCTTGAAAATGGGTGAGTAGGATTCGGAGGCCGCAGATTTAGCGGCTATGTCAGCAGCCTCATTGCCGTGTATGCCCGTATGAGCTTTAACCCATACAAAGTTAATTTGTGTGTGTGTGGTATGCAAAAACTTTTGTATGTTAGTGGTAACTTGATGTGTGCTATAAGTGTTGCTAATGTCTTCCAGAGCTGACCTGGAGTCCGACATGATGAAAGCTATATCAACCTGTTGCTTGTGTAACCACTGACAGGCTTGGTCGATGGCCACCAGTTCAGCCTGAAAGACAGTACACGATGAATGTAGCTTGTATGTTCTGGTGATAAGGGTGTTTTGTGGAGTACGTACCACAACGGCAGCTCCCACTAAGTCGTCGTGCTTACTGCCGTCAGTGTAGATGTGGTGTGCATGTTGTTGATTGATTAAGATGTCGTCTAATTCAGTTTGTGTACTGATAATGTCAAAGGAGTGTGGTTGTCTGTGTGCCGGGTGAAGTAAATGAGATGGTTCAGTGGGTGTATCAAGTGTGACATCGAGTGGGAGGCAATCGGTGAGCCCTGTAATTCTAGTTGATTCGATTCGTGCTCTTTCTTTGACTTTAAGGTCAAGTGGTGTGAGTGTAGATATTGTTATGGCGTTAATGGTGTTAATGGTGCGGAATCCTCTAATTATTTTGAGAGCAAACCCTCTTTGTAGTGATAATAGTTTATTACAGTTGGTTTTGAAATTTAGAGCAGTGTGCCATACGCTGGAAGCGTAGCATATTATGGGTTCGATTACCCCCCTATAAAGTGTGAGTATGTTTTGAGAGTGTACTCCCCAGGTGGGTCTGATGAATTTAGTGAGTGTGTTATGTAGAATACGTGCTTTGTTAGTGATATAGTTTACATGTTGCGTGAAGTGTAAGTTGTCGTCGATGATCACCCCCAAAACTCTAGCAGTCCGGCTGAATGGGATGTGCGTATTGTTCATGGTTAAGTGAAGAAGTTTAGTTTTGTTAGTGAAGACTAAAGCGATGGTTTTGTCAGGTCCAAAGGTAAGTTTATTAGTGTTGCCCCATTCTTGAATGGTCTGTAAACTTTGATTGATATTGTTTTGGAGAGTGATGAGCTTTTTGTGTGCGGCTATTAGAGTGATGTCATCTGCAAAGGCCTGCAGCTGGCACCCCTCCGGAAGTCTGCTCCCAGACGAGTCACTGGACATGTCCAGTAGTTCGTCCAAAATCAGATTCCAGAAGGTCGGCCCACATACAGACCCCTGGATGCATCCCCTACTTAGTTGTTTAGTGGCGGTGGCGTCAGAATATAATAGGGTAGCCGTACGATCTGATAAGTAATTTTGGATGATGGTGTACATGTTTTTAGGGCATTTGGTGTGGTGTAATCGTGCGAGTATGGCGGGCCACCAAGCATGATCGAATGCAGCTTTAATATCGAGGGAGATCATCGCGACATGTAATCCCTTCTTTTTGTGTGTTTTGATAGTATTGACTATGTTGGTGAGTGCGTGTACTGTAGAGGTTTGTTGCTTGAATCCATATTGTCTTGTGTTATGCGTATGTGTAATATTTAGGTGATGTGTGAGGCGTTGAGTAATTAATTTTTCAAGTGTTTTACCCAGTATAGGTAAAAGTCCTATCCGCTCGTATGCCCCTGTCATGGCGCCCGCGGCGTCCAGAGTGCCCGCGACTCGCGAGCGAGACCGTCTAGATTGCCCCGGCACAAATACCGACCACCCGTAAAGTGCCCCACTGTTTTTTGCGTTATCGACGCGCGCGCCGTGTTCCACTTAATCGGTTCTTGTGACTAAAGTTTGTATTGAAAGGGTGTCAAGTGTTATATTTATTTAGTTGCCTATGAAATTAGCTAAACAATGTTATCTTTCTATTTACAGATTACGGCTCTGGTGTTGAGTTACACTGTGTTGAAATTGAGATAACGTCTTTTTAAGCTCGTGTTGCACTTCGAAGCTCATAGTTCAAAAATGAAAGCGATGACCTATGGTTTTTAATGTTTAATTATGTTGTTTAGATAGTTGTTAATATGTTATGAAATAAAACCATATACTCTCCCATACATATTTATTTATTTACAGGCCTCTAAATCCTTACCATTATCGGCCGCCACGCGGCATAATTTATGTAAGATGAAATGACAGAAGTTTTATGACGTATAATTCTTTTTTTTACTAGTGTTTGCATGCTCGACTGAGATTAATACCATAGATAATATATCAGACTATAGAAAAAATATTACTAAAGAGCATTATGTCAATACAATTACTGTCAAATACTAATTAATCTGTGGCAGGAGCCATGTAGACTACCGGTCTACACGGGCACTTTACGGTTTTATTTTTGTAGACTACTAGTCTACACGGGCACTTTCCGTTTTTATTTTTGTAGACTGCTAGTCTACACGGGCACTTTAGGATTTCGTTTTTGTAGACCACTAGTCTACATGGGCATACTAGCGGCTATAGGGCGATATGAGGATGAAGAAGTGTAATTGGATTTATTGGGTTTCGGAATTATTTTAATTATTGCATGTTTCCATGTTTTGGGGAAAACAGAGATTGATAGGCAGCGGTTCATGAGCCCAGTGATGATTTCAGGGAAACATAGAGCAAACTGATAACAAATGTCAGAGGTAAGGTGGTCTGCACCCGGGGATTTGGAGGGATTCATGTTTTTCAAGATAGTAGTTATTTCATGTTGTGTAAATGGAGCATCGTCTTCAGTGTCGGGTGGATTGTTCGTTTGATTACGAGTGGAGTTCTGTGTGGGAGTGTCAGGTGTGTCATCGGGGTAAAACTTATTGAGGAAAGCTGTTGCTGTTTGGTGACTCGATGTGGTATGTATGCCGGGTGACAGTTCAATGGTTGACGGTGGCCTCTGAGGAGGCGCCCTCTTCATAATTCGGTTGGTAACCGACCACACATTTTCTTTACCCTGTCTATTGCAGAATTCCCGAAAGTGTTCAGTCGAAGCAATTTTGATTGCTTGAGCGTATGCTACTTTGAGGGTGTCCCTTTCAGCGAGAGCATCGGTGAGTGGTTGGTTCTTATGTTTGAGCTGCTGTAATTTATGGTGGTTTGCTATCACCTGTTGTTTCATGGTGTCTAGTTGGTCGGTCCACCAGGGTGACCGTGGCGAGCCTCGACCTGTGCGTGGCAGATGTAGGTTGCAGGTGTTCTGTATGAATTTTGTAAGTTTTTTAGTGTACATGTCTATGTCCTGTTGTGTGTTTAGAGTATTGCAGTCGGTAGAATGTAGGTCCGTATGTAGTATTTGTTCTTTAAAATGCTCCTTTAGTTCATCCCAATTTCTATAGAATTTAGTGTTGTATCTAAATGTGCTTGTTTTGGGGTTAGTTTTGAAATGTTGTGAGAAATGTAATGTGAAAGTTATGGCGTGGTGGTCGGATGAGGGGCAGATGGAATGGTCGATCCTCCAGCCGTCAACGTAACAGGCAATATTGTCACTGACGATGGTAAGGTCAACAATAGAGCCCCTAATTCGGCCGAGGGCCACGCTCTCATATGTATGTGAGGTTCCCGTATTGAGTACGACGATATTATTCGTGTGTAGGAGGTCTACTATTTCCTCTCCTCTTTGATTGTTGGAGGTTGACCCCCACATACGGTGCCACCCGTTGAAGTCGCCGGCAATGATGTGTGCGGCGTCTCGAGTATCGTTAAGTAATGCTTGTAGTTTATTCAGTGTGCTGTTTGTATCTATGTTGGGTTCTATGTATATACATGTTAGAATTAATCTTTTGCCTTGTTTGGTTGTCAACTGTACAGAGCATAGGTTGGGTGTAGAATATTGTGAGAGGCCTAGTGCGGTTCCTATATTGTTTTTGGTTAGAATACAAGCCTTGGTGTGTGTGTTATTTGGATATTGGTGTGTGATATATCCTGCTGTATTTTTCATGGTAGGTTGGCTCCCGACGTATGGCTCATTTATAAAGATTAAGTCGGTGTTGTTTTGTAGAGTATGGTTTATTAATTCATGCGTAGCAGCGTATCCGCGCCCCAGGTTAGCTTGCGTGAGTGTGAGTGTCGGTGATGGGTTTTTCTGCCTTTGAGGTCTATTCTGAGTGGTGTGACGGGTGGGTGGAGTATTAATATGGGTTGGAGTGTGAGTGTTAGGGTGTCCATGTGTGTAAGTAGTGTGTGTGTTATTGTTATTGTTGTGCTGAATGTTATACATAAGAGCGTATTAACTTACTGTATTTTGTACACAGTTATACATAACAAATAAAAGAAACTTATTAATTAGTTTAGTCGTAGTAGTAGCGTAGTCTCGGGTTCGATTCCCGGATCGGACTAAATGTTTGTATGATCTGTAAATATTTATTACGGAGTTTGGGTGTTTTCTATTTATAATATGTAAGTGTGTATTTACAAAAAAAAAGTCTGTTATTATTCTATGAGTCAATCTTGTTTTCATAGTACAAGCTTTGCTTAGTTTTAAACTAAATGGCGTAGTGTGTTAATGTCCGAACAATATTATTATTATTATTTATGAAGAAGACTTGTCCGTGTGGTGACGGATTAAGAATACGGAATGTCACCACCCCTATTCATCCTGTGGGTGTCGTAAGAGCCGACTAAGGGAGCAAATTACGCGAGACAATAGCACTGCAAAGAGAAGGAAAACTTGAAACAAACCCTGTACCAACCCGTCTGGCCAGCGTGGTATAGTAGGTCAAAACCTCCTTTCTAAGGAGAGGCCTATGTCCAGCAGTGGACTGTTATAGGCTGTTGATGATGTAGAAGAAAACAATACTTTGCAAGTATCATGACATGCTTCTATGACACACGGTATGAATAGGGGTGGCGACATTCTGTATTCTTAATCCGTCACCAAACGGATGCAATTGCAAGTATATCGCCTGGCAATAAATATGCTTACATGACTTACGTGGGGTTAGGATATTTAACAAATAGCTATGCCACGCGGCTGCGATGACGTAATGCCCATTCAGAGACAATAATGTATCTCTATACCATATTTTATCCAATGCTATTCATCAGTTCTGGCGTGATTGAATAACAAACATCTATCCAACCAAGCTTTGCTATTTATTATGCATACATTTAGGCTAAAACCTCCTTTCTAGGAAGTGGCCTATGTCCAGCAGTGGACTAGTAAAGACTTGATAATGATGATGATACATACATTTATATATATTTATTTACTTGCTAAGCCCATGCTAAGCCGAGAAACCGATGTCGCTGGTATAGAATAAAAAGAAACATAATAAAAACATCTGCTACAAAAGACAGCTGATATTATTTATTTACGCATATCAGTAGGATCTCTAATAATTATAAATAGAGATTCACCTGTTGTTCGAATTACGATCACTATCAATTTCAAGTACACCTATTCATTTCCAGTATAAGTTGAACTGTCTTTGTGCAAACATTCCGTATGTTCCGTAGTTAGATTGGGGGGGGGGGGGGGGGGGGGGGGACTAGTAGACAGGTGACCTGATGGTAAGTGATTATCGCGAGTGTATTTTAAAAGCCACAAGTGCGTTGTGCCTTTTGAGTGAGCCCCGAGAATTACAGCATTAATGGCATTAGCAAAGGCTGATGTAATAAAATAATAATGTTTACTTCTATAACTTATATTTACTGTATTGTGTGGGTTGTTCGCACATGAGTGCTCGACCTATCAAAACAATTAAATGTTAGAGCTCTGTTGTTATTGGGAAAGGATAATCCTATTGAAACTTTTTTAGTAAACAACGTAGGAATACTGATATTGTGCATTGATTTTACCTTTCCACTATACACACACTATTACACACGTACCTCTACAGTTACAGGAAGGGCGTACATGGTTCACACCGCTAACGATATGCCTGACGGCCAACTCTCGTAATAAAATTTGGTCATAATTAAGTTTCGATCAACTTTCGATCTCACAAATGTCATTAAAAGGTAGTTTCGTATGGATAGTTCAACTCAGTTGTGCGCGCGGCCCTATGTGTGGCTACTTTCATTCGTGTGGCAGTGTCGCGGCAGTCGGACGACGACTGCCACACGAATGAAAGTTGTATATTTACAACATCGAACGTTGACTGTAATGTGATTATATCGTATTGTAACCGAAAATTGAATCAGTGATCTGCTAGTCTTAGTAATACTCTACTATTTTACTACGAAAATACCTTTTATGACAGTCGCAAGAACGAGAGTTGATCAGAACTGAATTGTGACCGAACTTTTATTACTGCTTTATTCCACCGTCACGTCGCTTACTACTACGCTAAGTGTTGTGGGTCCGATCCCCAGATGGGACGACACTTTGTGTGATCCACTTCTTGTTGTTCTGAGTCTGGGTGTTCTTTGTGTCCGTTTCATGTATGTTTGTAAAGTCCCCCGCGACACAGGATATATTCCTAATGCGTTGTCTTTTAAAAAAAAAGAGAAGAAAGATGATTGGTCCTCTGGTCAGGTTTACGTGAGTGTTTTATTCCGGTAAGTATACTACTATAGAGAAGGAAAACTTGAAACAAAAATATACCAACCCGTCTGGCCAGCGTTGTATATCAGGCCAAAACCTCTTTTCTAAGGAGAACCTATGTCCAGCAGTGGACTAGCAAAGGATGTGATGATGATTGATGTAATATGATACTAATATATTGTTTGTACATGTGTGTGAATTGTAAATAACTCGTTTCTTCATACATATATATAAGACCTGCTGCAGTTTCAGTCGGGTTCCCTCATCAGAGGCTAGCACTATCTCTAATCTCTTACCCTCTACATTTTCCTCATTACAATTTACCTTCTGCCTTTGTTTTGTCTGAAAGCGATTGTATTCTCTAGGACTTTCTCACATCAGAGAGGAGGCACACAGGCATCTCACATCATAAAAAACAGTAGCACACCAGGAGTGCCGACAGAAGTAAAAACTCGATGTTTTTTTGTTTTTTGCGATTTGTAAAGTTCCGACATGAATATATATTGTTAATATACGTTTATATTATATATAGTTACATTATTATCGATGTATTTCAACTCAAACTCAACTCTAGTGTAAACAGGGCCATATACGTAGATACTTATATACAGAGGTGTCGGTAACGGTAACAGTGTCGCGAATTCAATCGTTTTTTCCCATCTCAAAAATACATTATTTTGTTTGTTGTTCAAATATGCCCAACGTGTATAAAGAAGTTTTCACTTAAATAATGATGATAAAGACAAGTTTATGTACATAATTATTATATAAACTCACACCTGTCTGTGTAGACAGTTGCAACCGCCCACCATTTGCTTGTATATTTACATAGTGTATAAGCTTCCTCACATCACATCACATCAACAGCCTTTAATAGTCCACTGCTGGAAAGGACGTTTTGGCCTACTATACCACGCTGGCCGGACGGGTCGGTATAGGGTTTGTGTCAAGTTTTCCTTCTCTCTGTAGTGCTGGTGTTCTGTGCAGTTTTTTCAGTTAGTTGGCTCTTACGACACCCACGGGATGAATAGGGGTCGTGACACTGTATTCTTAAACCGTCACCACACAGACCTTTCGTTAAAGATTTGAAGCCAAAGTATGTGTAAAATATATTATTTCTACCTACTAGTTATTCTCCGTACTATAAATTTTCGTGATGGTAACCATTCCCCTCGTAAAACTAATGGACTGCCTTAAAATAGTTACAAGGAAGGAATTAGGCTATCAAATGCAAAAAGACCTTTGAATATACCTTTACCTATTATATTGACCTGTTGATCTAGTGGTTAGTGACTCTGACTGCTATACCAGGGGTTCTTGGTTTGATTCCTGCTCAGGACAAATGATTGTGTGATGAGCACAGTCGTTTGTTCTGTGTCTGGGTGTACTTTATTTATTATAAGTATGTATTTAAAAATATATATGTGTGTTTATCAGCAGTCTGTACAGGCTCTGCCTAGTTTAGGATCAGACGGTCATGAGATGGTTGAAAATATCATTTATTTTGTTATTAATGATTAGTATTCAAACGAAAATATTTAAACATTATTGATCATATTATCATTATATTATTTGTAGCCTAAGCTAAGCCTAGTTAGTGAGCCTAACTGCTAAACAAAATGATATTGGTTTGATTCCAGTCTAGAAATATTGTGTGATGATGCATGTTCTGTGTCCGGTTATAATTTATCTCTATAATATATGTGTACTTGGAAGGATATCAGTAATTAGATTAGTATAAATAGTTGGGATGTTCATGTTGTCACTGATTAAGAATACGGAATGTCACCAATCCGATTCATCCCACGGGTATCGTAAGAGCCGACTTAAAGAGCAAACTATGAAGGACAACAGCACTGTAAACAGAAGGAGAACTTGACACAAACACTATACCAACCCGTCTGGCCGGTGTGCTACAGCAGGCCCAATCCTAATTTCTAAGGTGAGGCCTATGTCCAGCAGTGCACTATTAAATGATGATGATAGTTTGGGGTCGGAGGTCAGGTTGTTCAGAATGATGATAGGTTGTTGATGATGAGCAATAAGTAAGGTCATTTACGGAATTTCATCATTTTCAATAACCATCTTTACTCTCACATTTAAAATGCTTATACAATCTGAGATACAACCAGATAAAACATATCTGAGTGCACTACAATCACATAAGAAACACAAGATTCTTATCAGAAACTATTTCAACGATGTCGAAAAAAAAAACATGTTGTAATAAAATTACTGCAAGTGACAAGCATTTGTAATATAATGTGATTATAAATATAAATGGGAATTGCATAACAACAACAACAGTAATGTATGGGAATTTCTCACATACTATTAACAATGCATCGTAAAACATGAACAAAATTGCGGAATGCACAAACAATACTCATTTAAAATACTTGGTCACTTACTTGGCTGTTAGTAACTGGTGATTACTTTGGTTTAACATTTTTTTTAATATATTACAAATATGATAATTAACTTTTAAACTAATTCAACTTTCTCTGTTACCTAAACAATTTAAAAAAAAACCTTACAAATTTTTAAAAAGTTATTGCTATTCTAGACAGAATTCTAATTTTAAAAAAATAAGCAATAGTTTACGCGCTAAGGATTTAAATAAGGAATACTAGTACAAAAATAATATTATTCTCATGGAGATCGATCACTTTGCAGAACGCGACGAGCGATTTACGAACGAGTCTGGTTCAACTAAACCCTAAAGCGATCGTTCAACTATGAAAAATGTTCGCAATATAAATAGGCTAAGACCGTACGACCTTAACGGTGAGGTAAAAGCACTCTATCGTGTGCAATCGATGTGCAATTGCCCGGTAAAGCGTAAATGGAGTACGACGTCGGGGATAATTTACTTAACTAGCACGATCTTCCAGGTTTAGGCGATATTTTTTTAATAATTAATAATTATTTTTGCCGCCAAAAATGCAATTTATAAAGACAGCTTTCAATATTTGAGACAAAACTAAAATATACCTTCGCATTGGTAAATGCATCCCCTCCCTAAAAATAATAAGGTGCTCGTGAATCTGAATTTACTTAAATTTGCACACGTGTTTGAGACAAAACTAAATTGGAATTTATGGAACGCATTAAATAGAATTAAACTTACCCCATTGTTTCTTTGCCCACAGTCATTTAAACACAGTAATATTAGAAAATATTTTACTTCATAATTTTCAATTTTTCACTCACGAACTGTCACAAGCTGCGATATATCATAAACTAAGGACTTTTCCAATGTTACCAGTCTTCATAAACAAATCTTCACTTGTCTCTGTTCACATATAACAAGTTTTTATTTTTATTTGTTTTTATTTAATCATAATTTTTTCATTAAATAATGTTACCAAGTTATGACAATGTAATAAAATTAAAAATACATGGTGATGACAAATTAAATTAACTTTAGTTTTCTACACATAAGAAGATGGCAATGTAAATTGTTATCACTGACATCTTCCGGTCGCAGTTATACTAACCTACTGATCACTAGATGTCACTTGTATCAATTAAAAATAATGTAACTAAATTGAATCAAAACGTTTAAAAGAAATTGACAAATTAAACTTAATCTTCTAAACAGTCAAAGAAGGCAATGTAGAAGGCAACTGTTATTAGTGTCATCTTCAGTTCGCAGTAACAACAGGCTACTTACTACTAGGTGTCGCTTGTGAAAACGAAGTTTCATCTACTACACGATATGCAGCGCTAGTTACAAAGCACAATTTTTTCTAATTATCGGATAAAACAGTAATTATCTTTTATTATTACTGCCGTGATTTAACATTTAATATGTAACGTTGCAAGCTAAAACATAGACTTGCATTTTACAAAAGTAATGTCAATGCACTCTTATACACGTCAGATATTATCGGTGAAAGCTTGTCTGATTGAAAATTACAACATGACAATAAATACTTGTTTCCTAACTAATTATTTTTAAATTATTTTTAAAATAAGGTTTGTATTAAAACTATGTATTTTAAATGTCATAAATACTACATTATGTGCGGAGTGAGAGTGGAGTCAGTCTATTTTATTTAATCAAACGACTCGCTCACCGTCTTACAAGATCTCTGTATCACAAGAATCCTAACCGCACTAGTATTTAATACGAGTAAAATTATTGTAGGTTTCTACTCTATTTTGTATCTGGACACAAACTTAGATATGTATATATATGTATATGTTATAATATATATGGTTTTATCTATACTCTATACAAATAAATAAAGTTGGAGTGTCTGTTTGTAATATTAGAATAACCGCTTTTTACTAAATGCATATGTATGTTTACACGGTACATAAGCCAAAATAACATTTTTGTCTGTCTGTCTGTTTGTTCGGGTAATCTCTAGAACGGCTGGACCGATTTCGACGGGACTTTCACTGGCAGATAGCTGATGACATAAGGAGTAACTTAGGCTAACATAACAACAAACGCGGGTAACACCGCGGGTGTCAGCTAGTAGTTTATATATATGATATTTATTATTAATTTTGTTTATATTTCTATTTCTGCACATTTTCAGTTGTATATTAGTATTTTCTTAAATTTCTCTGTACACATGACTCTCTCTTGTTGTGCTAACCTCTCTTCACTCTTTAAGTTTGCTGAAGGAGAACTTAATTATAGGTTAAGCTTGCATTTGTGCCCACTATTCATTAATATATATTTCTGTAAATGTGTATATTGTGTACGGTAGAATAAATAAAACGTAAAATACCTAAAAAACATTATTTGAAGACTGACGTTGTGTAAATACGTAGTTTTCACACAAAAAAAACGCCCTTTAACCAGTCACGGTAAATTAATTTGTTCTAGACATAAATTTTTGTAAATAGGTAAGTATTAAGTAAGTAAAATAGGTATAATATGTGAATGATCTAATCGTGGGAGAGCCATACTTCGGCACACATAGCCGGCTCGGTCGGAGCGAATCTATGACCTCACAGAAAACCGGTGTACTAATTAATCATTTTTTTCAAAGCTTTTCACAGAGTGATAACTCAACTAAGACTCCCATTATGGTAAAACGGAGCACTGTCCATGGACTATCACTTACCATCAGTTGACCCATCTGGTGGTTTAGGGGGGAGGGGTGAGGGGGTGGTTATGCTTCGATAACCACAAAACCTTTTTCGGTGAAAAGCAGCAAAATAATTTTCGCTTTGTATAACACTTGGAATATAAATAATAATTAAAAGCAGGTCTGTTTATGGTATTGTGGTAACTGATGGACACCCGTAACACAAGAAAGTCAAAAGAGCATTGCTCCCCGTATTAGCGGAAGGGGGCTTTTGGTGTTCCGATAACCTCGGCAATACAACACAATTGACACCGGTTTAGTTCGTGTGGTGACGGATTAAGAATACGGAATGTCACCACCCCTATTCATCCCGTGGGTGTCGTAAGAGGCGACTAAGGGAGCAAACTACGCAGGACAACAGCACTGCAAAGAGAAGGAAAACTTGAAACAAACCCTATATCAACCCGTCTGGCCAGCGTGGTATAGTAGGCCAAAACCTCCTTTCTAAGGAGAGGCCTATGTCCAGCAGTGGCTGTGGCTGTAGGCTGTTGATGATGATACCGGTTTACTGTGAGGCGGGTATCACTCCATTTGTGACGAAGCTTGGATCTTGTACGTAGCAGTAGGTTAAAATTGATTTTAAGGCTTTGTTAGTTAGTTACAAGTGAAGCTAATAAAAGCGTGTCAAAATACCATTAAACTGTGTTTACATCTCCAGTTAACTATATAATAATAATGTTCTACTACATTCACACAACGCCATCTAGTCCCAAACTAAGCACAGCTTGTACTATGGGTGCTAGACAACTGATATAAATACATATGCATATACTTTTTTTTGTAAATACATTCATATTATACATATAATTAAGTAGGCCAAAACCTCCTTTCCAAGGTGAGGCCTATGTCCAGCAGTGGACTATTATAGGCTGTTGATGTGACTGGTTCCCCGACTACTGGTACCTGAGACGGCGTGCGGTTTTAGTCGGTTCGAGTCCGACATTGCCACCGGTAAGTGGTACCCGAGTGGATTTCCGACCAGAAAAAAAAAAAAGACGTGTGGCACTCCGGGACTGCCGCGGTAAAGCTATTGCATAGCATTTTGTATCAACTTATGCAATTATTATTATTTATTTATTTTATTTATGCAGTATTTCTTTTTCTTTGATATTAATTCAAGTTACACTTTTTGAGCGTGGTGACCGATAAGAAAACAATTTTTTTTCTTTTATTAAATAAAAATATTGAAGCATATATTACAATTTGTTTTTAAATAAATACATAAAAAATATTATTATTAAATCAAATTACATATCCATGTAAAAATTTTCTGCATTATGTTGACGAAATTTCCTTTGACGTTCAGCATTTGATTTTGGTACTGTTTTTTGTTTTGTTTTTAGCGTGAGGTTTCTTTTGTTACGGAATTTCTGGATTCGGTCCCCGCGCTCAAGGCCCTCGATAGAAGCTATGCAATAGCTTAAAAGGCTGTTGTTGTGATGTGATACATATAATTTAAGAGAAGCAACATGCGACACACTAAGAACAGCTGTGTGAAATATTTATGATAAATATCTTAATTAAAAAACAACTTTCGCCTTCATGTCAATATGAATAATTTAAGATAGTTTACACTAATGAGGGGCTCGTGGCTAAATGGTAGCCAAGCAGGTTAGCATATTACAAAGTTATGCAATCCTGGCCTGGACATGGATGGATATTTAACACATTTAGGGGTCGGTCCCGGTTGCCATGCGAACATTGGTAGCAAACGTTACGGGTATTTGGAACCATAGAAATTTCGACAACAGTCTATGCACAGAACTTCTAAATCGCCTTGTACTTGGGTTGTGTCCACGTACGTCGTAGTTGACGGATAGTCGACCTCCACCTAATTTGGGAAAAATACTCGAAGAATCATGTGTTTATGTACTAACGAGATGGCATACAAGCTTGGAGAGTATAAATGAAGATACATGCATATATATATATGCAACCTCTTGGAAACGGGTTGTGGATCGTATATACTGTAAGCATAATTTTTATTAATTTTTAGGGTTCCGTACCTCAAAAGGTAAAAAAGGAACCCTTATAAGATCACTTTCTTGTCCGTCTGTCCGTCTGTCCGTGTGTCACCACCGATTTTCTCAGAAATAGGTAGACCTATCAAGTTGAAATTTATACTAAATACTGAGGTCTATGGTCCCTATTAGGTGTATAAAAATCAAGGTTCTGAGTTAACACGATAAAAAGATATGGGCAAATTTCGATTTTCGGGCAAACTTGTAAGTACCAAAATTTACCTTAATTTTCAACTTTTTTTATTTTTCAGAATTTTCTCTTTATTTGCGCTGTAAGCTTGCTTTTAACCAAAATTGACAATTCTAGGTCAACCGGAAGTACCCTATAGGTTTTGGGTCGAAAACCTAAATGGTAGTTCCCGTTGACCTAGAATCACTAAATTTGGCAAAAAGAAACGTCTTACAGCACAAATAAAGGAATAATTCCAAAAAATAAAAATAGTTGAAAATTAAGAAAAATTTTGGTACTTATAAATTATTGCCAAAATCTACGTCAAATCTGGGGACTCGTACCTGACCGTTTTTTCCTTACTATTTGACAAAACAGTGATTATTACTCTTGTGTGTGTTGATCTACAACTTTAGAGTCTACACAAAACACTAAATCAAACATTTTTTTTTAATGTAATAAATATATTTTAAATCACGAATTTATACAATCACGTGTTATCCCCCAAGGCGAGGTCAGTAGTGTATTAATAGCTCACAATTTTGCCAATTACAATTATACTTCAATCATCATCATCAACAGCCTTTAACAGTTCACTGTTGGACATAGGCCTCTCTTTAGTAAGGAGGTTTTGGCCTACTATACCACGCTGGCCAGACGGGTTGGTATAGGGTTTGTTTCAAGTTTTCCTTCTCTTTGCAGTGCTGTTCTTCTGCAGAGTTTGCTCCCTTAGCTGGCTCTTTCGACACCCATGGGATGAATAGGGTTGGTGAGTAGTGGTGACACTCCGTATTCTTGATCCGTCACCACACGGTCGGACAGACGGACTATAGTTCCTTTTACTTTATAAGTAAAGCTACAGCTGTTAACAGGGCACTTTAGGAATTAGATGAAAATATTGGGACTATTTTGAAAGGAAAGGTAGATTTATTAGATTAGAAGGTGGTATTAAAGGAATAATAATAATAAAATAATAATATATCTCATACACGGCCGTCTGATCCCAAACTATGGTAACCAAACTGCTGATAAACATACTTATAATTTTTTAAATATATACATATTATAGATAAATTACACCCAGACACAGCACAAATGACCGTGCTCGTCACACAATATTTGTCCTAGGCGGGAATCGAACCCACGACCTCCGGTTTAGCAGTCAGGGTCACTAACCACTAGAACAACAGGTTGTTAATTCAGATTTGGGATAAGTAAACAAAATAAATAAGTAAAACATTCCTACGTACACAACTACGTATGGCGCGTAAATGAAAATAGGAATTCCATTTTTATGGAGTAATTCTGGTTTTTATTTATTTAGTTTTTGTAATCCTTGATTGAATTCACACTGCTGCAGTCAACCTTTGGCAAAATCTTGGCAAAAAGAAACTACGACATGGGACTAATTCGCGGTATTATTCATTTAACGGAGAAGAATTTTTATTGTTTACCCGATGTCGTTTTCATCGGTATAGTTACGGAACTTGTTGTATCCTTGTTGAGTCTCGGAATAATTATACATTTAACATACAAGTCGTATTAAGTATGCAAGTAAAATAACAGAAATGATTGGCTAAAGTTTTTTAACAGCTAAACTGTTAGTGACTTACAATTTGATAAACATCTTTGAGTTTCTTTGATATTACCTGGCAATTAAGTATTATGTAAAGACGGCGTAACATTCTAAAGATATCACAACAAAACAAACTGACAAACATTTTAATGAAATAATAGTTATTAGATGCAATTACTACTCTGCTCCTGGGTTACAGCGCGATGTTACAAACCTTCCTCTATATATTTTTTTTGTTTTACGTCAACTCTCGCATTAGGAATATATCCTGTGTCGCGGAGGACTTTACAAATATACATGAAATGTACACAAAGAACACCCAGACTTAGAACAACAATTTGTGGATCACACAAAGTGTCGTCCCATGTGGGGATCGGATTCACAACACTCAGTGTAGTAGTAAGCGGCGTGGCAACCGTTTAAACCACTACGCCATCCGTGCAGTCCAAATTAGACTGATAGTTCCAGAGATTCATTATCACTAGCCTATAAACATCTTGATCAGATGATTTAAGCAGCGTTTTGGGTGTTTCGGAAGTATGCGTAATCATAAATTAACAACAAAAAATGAATGGTATGCTGTGCTACCTTTTTGCTTTTTGTTTCGCTTTTACGGATGTGCCGTATAAAACCAATTGTTAGAAACCATGTTCACAATTGTTGGTCTAATACTCTCAAATAACATCATGTAATATATATTATCTACAATATTATCACCGGATCCCTTTTGTTGTCCGCCGAGTGCTGCTCGGTGGTGAAAGTATTTGTTATGTAAAAACTAAGGCTAGCTATCGCTACCCGCGTGTTTCGAGTTAAGTGCCAGTTTTGTAAGATTAAAAAGATTCGTAAGAAAGTTTGTTTTAGTATAGATATATTTAGAAGTTATCATTAACTTCCTTCTGCCTCCCAATCTTGGTTTTCCCAATTATCTGTGCAATGAGCGTTATGTGTTATAATACAAAGTGTTGAAGCTGATTTTTCTTATGATGTTTTACAGACTGCACAAATAAAAAACCTAAATCGAGAAAAGGAAAACGCATATTGCGTCTGCACATTGTCCAGTTTAACATAAAAACAAAAATTTTAACTGGTTTATAGCTCGCTCAACTTGTTGGTGCATTTTTTATTAAAAACTATTATCATCTTCGCCTCAAAGTCGATGTTTTGTTTATATTTTATGCGCACATTGCCTGATTAATCTTATTATTTCATTGATGTCCTTATAATTAAACTATCAAGTTCGTTGTTATTGTATTAACATAGTGAATATATCGTTATCTCACTATAGAGAGTACAAAGATCCGGCTCGAAGGACCACATGATCCTTCGAGCCGGATCTTTGTACTATGATACGGCTATTTAACTAACGAAATAAATTTATTATACGGACCACAGGTAAGCAAATATAGGAGGGAGCACACGCGATGACCGCTAATCGTATACTGAAGGTGTAATTACGATTTAAAAGTAAGGTAAGCAAATTGCTGAGATAACATTATTTTTCGGTGTTACCGTACATGCCTCCTTATGGGTAAATAACAATGGGTGACTAAAGGCTGAAGATAAAAGAAGTCAAATTAGTCCATTCATTTCAAAAATAAATATTCTGCGTGGAATACTTACCGTGTTCTGAATGTTGCTTTCTACAGCATTCTGATTTATTCTAAACACGACATTGCCTTAATAGAATGCCGTTGTAAGTGAAATAACATTCTAATACAAATAATATGACCGAATTTCTTACAAAAAAAGTCAGCGATTGGTAGCCTACGTGACGTAACATACGCACAGATAAAGAAATAAACCTTAATTTTATTTAGTTTCTTGTTAAACCTACACTTACGGATTTTTGCAATTTTTCTTGCTACATCCATACTTATTAGTCCAGTCATTATAGTAAGTTCACCTCGGAATTCGAGATACCCAGCTGTAAGTCTGTAAATACGTGTATATTGACACCCTAAAAGTTGTCTCAAAACCTACATATGGTAGGGTGTAAGCAACTATTAAATTTCAAGGTCAAAAGTCACAAAAATCGGTTTATTGCGCTTTTTTGGAAATATCTCATTTCCTATAAGTTTCTGCTATTTGTATTCATTTTCAATATTGTAGAATACAAAATTCTCTACAAATTTTGTTTAAAAAAATTTTTCATACGGTGAACCGTTTTCGAGATAGAGGGCGGAGAGCGCGCGGTCACAGCATTACTTCAGGTCAACCGGTGCCTCGGGTCGAAAACGCGCCATATATAGTTGATGAACTATCGATAAAGCAATGATTATAAATAAAAATTGTTCGGCCCAGAGATTATTAGAGAGTGGAACTCAAACCTTATTGGCAGTCTATAATGCTACGAAATCTGTGAAAAGTCTCGATCATCTACGTTATATGCATTACGTCAAGTCTACAAAACTTAATAAACCTGTGCAGCTTTCAAATATTCCACCAACAAGTGCAGCTGCTCATCAACATTTCAACCGTGTATATTATCAAGTTCAAACTTGGTTAGGACATGATTTGGAACCCCAGGTATGGGGTTGGACAATGCGAAATGATTTTCTGGAGCCTATCATGACAATTTTACCACCTGCTCCAGAGGATTTGCTAAATACAATTTTCTGCAACTGCAAGAGTGGTTGTGGTTCGCGATGCGGAGGCAGGAAAGCGGGCTTGCAATGCTCTTTAGCTTGTGGCCAATGTAATGGGCAAGCTTGTCTCAATGCTCTACCATATCAGAGCGACATTAACGAAGATGGAACCTTTGACCCCGAAATCATGGAAGAACTTGAGACAAATGTCGTTGAAGACGATAATGAAGACCAGTTTGAAATTTACCAGCAGCCAGAAGACGACGATGAAGAGCAAAATGATGATTAAAATTATAAATTGTAGTTTTTGTAACCCTTATTCCATTTTTTTACTTTCAATAAAAATAAATGTATTCAATGATATTTTTTAATAAAAAGATTAATTCATAATTTATTTGTTTTTTTTTTCATCATGTAAGAAGTTATTAATATTAATTAGGTTAAAATTCAAATATAATTCCTATATTTTCATTAACAATTCTGCAATTACATGGGCAGGTAAGTGTTGTTAAATAAATTAATACTGAATAAAAAGTCGATAAGTTAGGAAAAAAATGATAAAATATAATATAATAGTTAATAAAAATTGACAAATATTTATAATCATTGCTTTATCGATAGTTCATCAACAATATATGGCGCGTTTTCGACCGGAGGCACCGGTTGACCTGAAGTGATGCTGTGACCGCGCGCTCTCCGCCCTCTATCTCGAAAATGGTTCACCGTATAAAAACATTTTTTTAAACAAAATTTGTAGAGAATTCTGTATTCTACAATATTGATAATGAATACAAATAGCAGAAACCCATAGGAAATGAGATATTTCCAAAAAAAGCGCAATAAACCGATTTTTGTGACTTTTGACCTTGAAATTTAATAGTTGCTTACACCCTACCATATGTAGGTTTTGAGACAACTTTTAGGGTGTCAATATACAAGTATTTACAGACTTACAGCTGGGTATCTCGAATTCCGAGATTCTTACCCAATTTAAGCTTAAATGACTGGACTATATAGGATAAATTTGAGAGCGAGTTTGTTTGTTTATTTATTTATTTGTTTGTTACACTTTCACGCCTAAACCACTAAACCGATTTTAAAAATTCTTTCACCAATCGAAAGCTACTAGTTGCGTACCATCAAGTGATCCGTCTGCTCGTTTGCCCCCTTATACCATAAAAAATACAATATATACCCTATACAATACCTATCCCTAAAAACAAGTTTAAATATTTTTTGTCCGTCTGTCTGTTTGTTCCGCGTAATCTTGAAAACGGCTTGACCGGTTTCATCCGCGACATAGGCTGGTTTTTACTGTGGTAACCGACATGATTGAATGATTTACGCACCGGGGGCCTCACAAAGACTTCACGGATGGTGTAGTGGTTTAATCGGTCACCTCGCCGCTTCCTACGGCGCTGAGTGTTGTGGTTTCGATCCCCACATGGGACGACACTTTGTGTGATCCACAAATTGTTGTTCTGAGTCTGGGTATTCGTTGTGTCCGTTTCCATGTATGTCAGTATAATACAAGGGGTTTTAAGAACTGACTTTGTATTTGATCTTCTGATTAATTTCGTTGCGGGTTCCAAGACAGTTTAATTTCTTCCTGGGACTGCCCGAGTGTCATAACTCGGTGTGTTCGTTTGTCACTGTTGTGGATCCTGGTGTACAGGAGTTACAGTGGGTGGGATTAGTCCCAAAAAAAAAATGTAATAAATATCGATCGAATTGGCCTGCAATAGGAGAGGCCTATGTCCAGCAGTGGACTGCGATAGGATGATGATGATGATCTGATAAAGTCCACAAATCAAGTCGGTTTATTTTTATCAATAAACGCGGCCTTTTAATTTTTTAGTGAGTGACGAGTACTAGAGGTGAATGGGAGAAGAAATGTGCCGGGCCCAAATATTTTTCTGTTTTAGGTATATTCACAAATTAAGCGTACATTTAAATAAATAATGATGTCCTTTATCTCGTTCGTTTTTTAAATACTCGTATCACAATATAAAGAAAGTTATACTGTTTTAAAAAGCATATTTATTGTAGGAAAATGTTGGACAAGAACTGGTTTTATGATGAGATAGCAACCTTCATTGCTGCCCCGCAACATAACGCCTTTTACGACTTCAGATTGTAAGCGATTATATAACTAGTGGCGTTTTTACATCTATACCTACATATAAATAATTTTTTTATAATAATATATCAATAACCACACATCTCACACACGGCCGTCTGATTCCAAATTAGGCAGAGCCGGCACAATGGTAACAAGACAGCTGATAAACATACTTATTTATAGGTATATTTCTAAATGCATATATTTCATAGATAAATTGAATAAACGAATCATCACATCACATCAACAGCCTTTAATAGTCCACTGCTGGACATAGGCCTCTCCTTTGAAAGGAGGTTTTGGCCTACTATACCACGCTGGCCAGAGAGGTTGGTATAGGTATTGTCGGCGGCGTCGGCCCCGACTCCACCGGCTCCCCAGGGGCCGAGGAGAGGGGCCAAGGCACCGGCCCAGGCGCCAGTCAAGGCGCCGGCCAAGGCGCCGGCCAAGGCGCCGGCCCAGATGCCGGCCAAGACGAGGCCTAAAGCGGCGCCGAGGAGCGGAGTGGCTTTCCCTCCGCTCCCCGCTCCGACATCCCTGCCGGGCCCCTCTGCACCTGCCCCCTCCAACGAAGGTTGGCAGCAGGCGAGGGGCTCAAAGAAGTCCCGAAGGCGGGCTAGAAGGGCTGCTCAGAAAGCAGCCCAAGCCCAGCCTTCGCCACCGGTGGCAACGGCCTCAAAAAAGAGGCCGCGGAAGCTGCAGCCGCCCAAAACCGCGGCTGTAGTCGTGACGCTGTCGCCGGAGGCGGCCAGTGGCGGGCTCACGTATGCGGCCCTCTTCAAGGGGGCCCGGCCCGGTCTCGCCACTGAGTTCGGGGAGGCGGGGATGAGGCTGCGCCGCGCCCAGACGGGAGCTCGGGTTTTCGAGTTCCCTGGGGCTGAAGGCGCGGCGACGGCCGACAAATTCGCCGAGAAGTTGCGGGGAATTTTCGCCGCCACGGACGGTGTTAAGATCGCCAGGCCCACCAAATGCGCGGAACTGCGTATCTCGGGCCTGGACGACTCTATAACGTCGGAGGATGTCCGCGATGCAGTCATGGAGAAGACTGGGTGCACCGCGGACACCATCAGAGTCGGCACCGTCCGTCCGGGTCCGGGAGGCCTCGGTGCGGTGTGGGCCAGCTGTCCCGTGGCGTCGGCCAAAGCGTTGGGCGACGCCGGAAGCATGCTCGTCGGCTTCGTTAATGCCAGAATCACGGTTCTGGCCGCGAGGCCGATGAGGTGCTTCAAGTGCCTAGCCGCGGGACACACTCGCACCAGGTGCGAGAGCTGTTTTGACTGCAGCGGTCTATGCTTCCGCTGCGGTCAACCCGGGCACAAGGCGGCAGAGTGCTCTGCCGCCCCTCACTGCCCCGTGTGTGCGGCGGCTAAAAAGCCTGCCAATCACCAGATGGGGCAGGGGGGCTGCAAGCCTCCCCGCGCTTCTCGGCAAACGCCGGGGGCTAGCCTGCCGACCCAGGCTACCTCCGACGTCAATCTTGCGTCGACGCCGACGCCCATGGAGGAGGTTGTAGAGACGATCCAGTAATGGATCAAGTCTCCAACCTCCTGGTCCAGACGAATCTGAACCACTGTGCTGCGGCGCAGGATCTCTTCCTGCAAACCATGGCACAGTGGTCTATAGGTGTTGCCGTAGTCGCGGAGCCCTATTTTGTCCCTCCCCGTCCAAACTGGATGGGTGACCTGGACGGCTCCGTGGCAGTCGTCGGCTCCACGGCGGCTCATTCCCCGCCCTTGTCGCTAAGAGACAAGGGTACTGGATATGTTGCCGCCGATTGGGGGGGAATCACCATTTATGGTGTATATTTCTCCCCCAACCGGAGTTTGAACGACTTCGAGGTCTTCCTTAACAACTTGGAGGCCTCGATGCGGCGACTAGTGTCTGGGCACGTCCTCGTGCTGGGGGACTTCAACGCAAAGTCCATTGCGTGGGGTTCCCCTGCGACGGACGCCAGGGGCGAAGCCGTTGAGGAGTGGGCGGCGTCGGTGGGCCTCTGTTTGCTGAACAGAGGCTCCACCAACACGTGCGTGCGACCGCAGGGGGGGTCGATAGTGGACCTTTCGTTCGCTACCCCTGCAGTCGCCGCACGAGTAAGGAACTGGTGTGTCCTGGAAGAGGTCGAGACGCTCTCGGATCATTTGTACATCCGATTCGAGCTCTCCCGGTCCCAGGACCCCAGTAGGGGTCACGCGGCGCGGCGCCCTTCCCGCTTTCCGCGGTGGGCTATCGCCAAGCTCGACAGGGACCTACTAGAGGAGGCGGCCATTATTCACTCTTGGCTGTCTCCGCAGGCCCCGACCGAGGAGGTCGACATGGGGGCTGGTCGCTTCTGCGATGCGATTACGCAGATTTGCGATGCGGCCATGCCCCGCGTTCGTGGTTGTCGGCCTCCAAGGAAGGAGGTCTACTGGTGGTCCCAGGAGTTGGCGGACCTCCGTGCGGCCTGTGTACGTGCCCGGAGGTCCCTCACCCGTAGTCGGCGACGTCACCGCGGGGTCGGTGAGGAGGTGGACCGGTTTCATGAGGAGTACCGAGAAGCTCGGAAAACTCTGAGGCTGGCCATCTGCCGCGCCAAGGATGTCAGTAGAGAGGAGATGCTGGAGAGTCTCGAGCGTGACCCCTGGGGTCGCCCTTATCGTGCGGTGCGTCAAAAGCTCCGCACGTCGGGCCCCCCCCTTACGGAGACTCTCCAGCCCAGCTTCCTGCAGGAAGTGGTCGAGGGCCTATTCCCGCAGCGGGCGGAGCACACACCCCCGTCGATGGCTGCATCAGCCGGAGACGACGGGGGCAGCGAGGCTGATGTTCCGCCCGTCAGGGAATCGGAGTTAGGGGCGGCTGTTCTACGGATTAGATCCAAGAACACTGCCCCCGGGCCGGACGGGGTTCCAGCCCGAGTGATGGCCCGAGCCCTCGACTACATGTCGGACCACCTCAGGGGGGTGTTGGACGCTAGCCTGGCGTCCGGACGCTTCCCTGAGCGCTGGAAATGCGGGAAGCTGGTCCTGCTGCAGAAGCCGGGACGGCCTGCCGAATCGGTCGCGGCCTATAGGCCTATCGTGTTGCTGGACGAGGCGGGTAAACTTTTTGAGAGGGTGCTTTCTGCCCGCATCGTCCGGCACCTTTGCGAGGTTGGCCCCGATCTGTCGGACGCCCAATTCGGTTTCCGAGCGGGGCGTTCGACGATCGATGCCGAAATGCGCCTTAGGGCCGTGACCGAGGAGGCCGTGAGCTGCGGCGGAGTGGTGTTGGCGGTGTCCTTGGACATCGCCAACGCCTTCAATAGTCTGCCATTCAGCTGCATCAGGGAAGCGCTCCGCTACCACGGAGTGCCGGAGTACCTGAGGCGGCTGGTGGCAGACTACCTTGAGGAGCGAACCGTCATGTACGAGGACCGAGATGGCGTCTTGAGACGCAGGGCCATGTCGTGCGGTGTTCCGCAGGGGTCTGTCCTAGGACCACTCCTGTGGAACATTGGATACGACTGGGCCCTACGAGGGCGTCTCCCCCCCGGGCTGGGTGTACTCTGCTACGCAGATGACACTTTAGTCACGGCCCGGGGGGCTAACTTCCAGGAGGCGGCGCGCCTGGCCGCCACGGGAGTTTCCCAGGTGGTCAGGCGCATTGAGGCGTTGGGATTACGGGTGGCCCTGGATAAGACGGAGGCCCTATTATTTCATGGGCCCCGTCGTGGTCCACCCGCCGGCGCCTCAATCGAGGTCGGCTCGGTCCTCGTACCGGTCCGGGCCCAGATGAGGTACCTGGGTCTGGTCCTAGACGGTAGGTGGCTCTTCGACGAGCACTTCCGACAGCTTGGTCCGAAGCTGGTGGACACTGCCTCCGCCCTAGGGCGACTTTTGCCCAATTTGGGCGGGGCCAGTGTTCCCACGAGGCGGCTGTACGCGGGGGTTGTCCGGTCCATGGCGCTTTATGGTGCACCGGTGTGGGTGGCGGCTCTGACCGCCCCGAATAGGGCGCGCCTCTGGCGCCCCCAGAGGATATTGGCGGTCAGAGCCATACGCGGATACCGCACGGTGTCCACCGAGGCGGCTTGCGCCTTGGCCGGAACACCCCCGTGGGATTTGGAGGCGGAAGTGCTCGCCGAAGTTTATCGGCGAGTGGCTGACTTCCGGGCGGAGAGCGGATTTCGCCCTCCGCCCGAAGACGTGCGCGAGTGGCGCGAAGCCGCTCGCCGAGCCACCATGGTTAGATGGTCGTTCCGGCTGGAGACTCCACGCGCTGGCTTCGCCGCCGTGGAGGCTCTCCAGCCGGTCATAGCCGAGTGGGCAGGGCGGCAGCACGGGGCCCTTTCCTTCCGGCTGACGCAGGTGCTTTCCGGGCACGGTTGCTTCGGAAAGTACCTGCACTCGGTCGCTAGGAGGGAACTGAGTCCCGCCTGCCACCACTGCGACTGCAGTGAGGACTCGGCCCAGCACACGCTGGCGGTCTGCCCCGCATGGGCGACGCAGCGCCGGGCCCTCACTGCAGTCATCGGAGCAGATCTCTCGCTACCGGCCGTAATTCGCTCCATGGCCGGTAGCGACAGTTGTTTTACCGCGGTCGCAACCTTCTGCGAGGAGGCGCGCTTACCTGCGCCTCATGCCGCCCTGAGTGTGGCCGCGGGTGGACGGGGTGGGTTTCCCCTCCACCCGCATTAGTTGGCCAGCCGCGAGGGGGCGGCGTCCGCGTGTGCCGGACGTCGCCTAAAGAGAGGATAATTGAAGACGGAGCCCGCACCAGGAGCGGGCCGGCGCTGGGAGGGGTCCAGAAGGCGATAACTACCTGGACCCCTCCTAAACTGGAAGCGCAAAGAGGGCACACCGTGTGGTTTTAGTCGGTTCGAGTCCGACACACCACCCCGCCGCAAACCCCGGTGGGGTGACGGTCCGAGGGGATTTCCACACGTTAAAAAAAAAAAAAAAAAAAAAAGGTATTGTATCAAGTTTTCCTTCTTTTTGCAGTGCTGGTGTCCTGCGTTGTTTTGCGCTCTTAGTCGCCTCTTACGACACTCACGAGATGAATTGGGGTAGTGACATTACGTATTCTTAATCCGTCACTACACGGACAAGAATGAACGAATGATCGTGCTTATCACTGTCATCACACAATTATTTAACCTGAGTGGGAATAAAACCCACGACTTATGGCTTAACAGTCGGGCCCACTAACCACTAGGCTAAGAGGCCCGTCAAGTTTAGTTTAAGACTCTAGTAGAGGGCTCACAGTTTCACAGCAGGATATATTCCTAGGTCGGGAGATGTCTTTAAAAATAAATGTACAATACATGTCTTTGTATCAATATATTAACTTTATAATTATAAGCCACTGTCGTAATTTTCAATTAAACGGTATAGATATTATCTGAACTCTTTCACTGTTATTTCCTCTGTGGAGGCCTCGCGGACGCCATGACCCATCCACCTTGAACTCTTCCGAACGTTTGCTACACTCGAACTTTATAAGTAGGTTCACCATTAAACTATGAAAAATATGGAATTCATGCCCATAAAACTCACCTAAAAACTATATCAAATTGATCCTGATTTTATGTTTATGTTTTTTTAGCATGGGGGGGCGTGATTTTGATCATTTTGTTTTTCATGTAATCCATCATTTAGTGTGCTATCCGAACGGTGTGTTTCTTTAAGGGATCGCATCAGCAATGGGGTGGCAGAAAACCAAGGTCATCGCCATTGGGGTAAACGAGTTCTCGAGTGGAGACCGCGTCTCGGCAAACGCAGGACGCTTACAGGCCAAGTGGAGTGACGATTTGCTTAAGATGGCTGGCAAGAGCTGGATGCGATAAGCCGAAAATCGATCCAAGTGGCGTGTAAAAGGAGAGGCCTAAGTCCAGCAGTAAACTGCGATAGGCTGATGATGATGATGATGGGATGGGGGTGGCAATCGAGCAGAAAGGACACCTGATGATTAGTAACAGCTAGTAAGTATAGTGTCCGTGTGGTGACGAATAAAAAATACGGATTGTCATTTATCCCTATTTATCCCTTGGGTGTCATAAGAGCCGAATAAGGGCGTAACCTACGCAGGACAACAGCTCTGCAAAGAGAAGGAAAACTTGAAACAAACCCTATACCAACTTGTCTGGCCAGCGTGGTAAACCTCCTTCCTATTGAGAGGCCTCAACCGAAACTCAAACTCAAAATATCTTAATCGTCTTTTCTGTGGGCTCTAAAGTCATAGATCAACACACACAACAGCAATAATCTCTGTTTTGTCAAATATTTAGCAAAATAAATATATATATCTAAAATAAATATATATATCGAGAAGCGAGTTTGAGCCCTTCAAATCCAGACCTTCACATGTCAAAAAATACATGCTTCAAAAAATTTTTCAGCCCAATACTAGGAGCGTAACATTTTCTTTTTTTTATTTTTCTTTTTCTAAGTTGTTGTTGCTAAGTTACTTGAACTGTTGTTTTACACTTGGAATCTATTTGCAAATACCTGTAAATAGCTTCGTTGTAACTTTATTCTAATGTTTTACCTTGCGTTATTTGTGCTGTTGGTATTCCGAACAAAATAAAATAAAATAAATAAAAATCTATTATATGCCGGTGCTGACCTATTTCCAAGGGATTGAGCCTTACGAGAAAAGGCAAACATAGACCACGCATTTTTAATAAACAGATATATGCCAATGGACTATTAAAGGCTGTTGTTGATGATGATGATAAGTATAATGGCAGTGTCCAGGGTGTTCTTCATACAGTACCAGGGATTTCCTTTCTAGCTTACACTTGGTTCCCCGGCTACTGGTACACGAGACGGCACGCGGTTTTTGGGCGGTTCGAATCCGACATAATCATACGACCGACGGGTGGTATCCAAAAAAAAAGGGTGGTCTTTATACAAAGAAATATTTTAGTTAGTCCGCCCCAATACCCAGTAGACTATGCGATTATAATTATAGATTTCTCTAGTCGGTAGGCCCTTACCATCAGGTGAGCCACCCGCTCTTTTGACCCCTGAGTATACCATAAACAAACACACGAATCAGAATGTCTCATCTCTGAAGCATGGTTACCACACCAGCAAATCCAATAATCGCTAATGAACAGTCAAACATTACGGAACGGCCAACATCTTTTATGAAGCAAAAATATTTTTATTGTAGTTTTAGATTCGAGGTTAAATGTTTGTAATTAAAACTATTTAGATTTTATAGGAAGTTCTCATCTTCTGAGAATTCTGTCAGTAGGTAATTAATGTTCGGGGACATATTAAGTACAGTATTATAGTATCTTAACCAAAACTGAGTAGATACAGCTTGTCCTAACGGAGTAAGGATTCTAAAACACGAATGAAATATATAGTATTAATATATAATAGTATAATAAATAATAAAAACATACTTTCGCATTTATCATATTAGTTAGGATGTTAGGATGTTAGGATCCAATCAACAAAACGAGGTTGTTAGCTGTCAGTAGGAAAAACTGAGCAGTGTGGGGGCCGTGAGCATAAACGGTATGATGGCAGGAAGTGAAATTAGTATGTTGATCGTAGGTATGTACGAGTATAGAGCGAGAAAGGTTACCACCTTTTCTTTGGTAGAAAAAAATACCCAATATTTTCTACTTTAAAAAAAATTAGGATGGGAGTAATCCCTTCCACACACGTACCACTGTAACTCCTGTACACCAGGATCCACAGCAGTGACAAACGAACACACCGAGTTATGACATTCGAGAAGTCCCAGGAAAATTTTTAAACTATTTTAGAACCTGCAACGAAATTAATCAGAAGAGAATTGGAGGAGTTGGAAATACAATAAATCCACTTCCCTCCTTAGCAAATGGAGAAACAATTGAAGTGAAATAGACATACACCCTTTTAAACAGGGAAGCACCACGGCCACTAAATATTATGGGTCCTAAGTGCTATTTAATTTCTATAATATGTATGGCAGAATCGCCCAAAAATTTTGGATATGGGTATAAATATTACAATTTACAATCACCTTAGTACTTATTGTAAATGCGAAAGATTAAACGGATTGTTGTTACTTAATCAGGATTAAACGGATTGGAGTGTTGTTATGATGTTTTTATTTTATTTATTGGCTTTTGAGGAAAGCCAATGACAAAAATAATAATGTACATTACGAGCTTACTCATTGCTAATGACAATCAATACTAGTTATTAGATGCAATTACTATTCTGCTCCTAAGGGTTACAGCGCGATGTTACAAAGCCTTCCTCTAAGAAAACTAGGCATATCCTGTGTCGCAGGGGACTTTTAAAAACATACATGAAACGGATACAAAGAACACCCAGACTCAGAAAACCACTTTGTGGATCACACAAAGTGTCGTCCCACGTGGGAATCGAACCCTTAACACTCAACGTAGTAGTAAGCGGCGTGGCGGTCGCTTAAATCACTACGCCAGCCGTGAGGTCAGTTAAATTGCTTGACTGCTTAGATTCTTCTTTCATAAAACATAAAAAGAGAAACAGAACAAACAAAAAAACAAAGCATAGAATCAAGATTTACCAAAAACTGTAGTAGTTAGTTAGTACTTCATACAAATCATGGTATGGTTTTACATAACACTAATCAGTGCACAAACTTTCATAGCGAGATGCAGGATTAGCAGTCATTTCGTAGTTTAGCGCATCTCCGTTAGATGGCATTACTTAGTTTTTGTTATAGGTTGATCATGTTGTTTATCATGAGTTTCAATATCTGCATATTGTTCTGCACGGATCGCGATCGTAGTAAATAATTAACGAGTTAGTGGAAACTGCTGCATTATACATAAATTAATGATGCAATGTAACAGAAAAGTATCAGATAATATTAAATCGTTCATGGTAGCGGGAATATTTCCGAACATCGGCGCTCAATACACGAACTTTTTGTCCTTATAGATGATGAATAAATATGGAACCAATTATATATTTAATTTTGTTTCTCATAATTCATGACACGACATCGGCGTAGCCTACTTGCCTCACCTGGTTTAAATAAATTTTATTTTAAGAATACCAAAGCCTCCCTCCCCTGACTCCTCTTAGGAGTCTCTTAGGGAGGCAATGCATTTGTGCAGACATGGAAATTATTGCTACTTTTGAATCATATTCATTTGATGAAATTATTTATTTTAGTCCCAGTGATTCTATATGCTATTGTGATTTCGTCATACGAGTAGACAAAGATAAATGGCATTAAAATCAATTAAAATTATTTTTATCGATTTAGACCTTTTGCGAGTCTTGCGCTAGCGTAATAATAATTATTAAGTAGCAGTGGTTTTCTAAATCAGTAACAGCTGCGACGATATGATTTATCACAGGTGATAGTGATATTATTCCATCCCTAGTTTTGTGACTGTTGAGTTGCGCGGTGCGTCTGTCACGGCGGGCGGTTGTCACGGCTACCGCTTTCGGCGCTGCGATTGGCCCCACTGAAATCTTCACCAATCGCAACGCAGAACTCGCTGTCGAGAATGAGTTGATACAAAATAAACTCGCACTTGGCCCTCAGATGACACCGCTGCACATTTATGAAAAGCAGCTAAAAAAAATCTTACCATCGGCTTCCTATAAGGCTCTGGTTGAGCAAGCCAATTTCAAAATGATTTTAGTTTTTTTTTTTTTTTTGGAATAAGGGGACAAACGAGCTAACGGGTCACCTGATGGTTAGCAACCACCGCCGCCCGTGGACACCTACAACTCAAAAGTCACAAGTGCGTTGATGCCCTTGGAGTTGTCCCCGCCCGCTCGAGGGAGGGAAGATTTATGATTTTAATGTTCTTACGATTAATGTAATCAGTTTTACGAAACGTTAAATTTAGAAACATATCCCTAATGTTGTGAAACTATTTGCGTATTTCGTAATATTTTGCGTGAACTTACGATCCTACAATCATTAATTGATGTAAAATTTGCATGATAATTATAACGATCGCTGGTTAACGATGTCCGCTATGAGGGCCAATCATTGCCTAAAAGTGAGGTGAGTAATTGAAGGTTGTATAATATGGCATATATAAAGATATTTAATCAGATTTTTTAAATGAAGAGAGCTATTTAAATAAAACAACGACATAAAATACGCAAATCTGAGACGACTCGAGACAGAGCGTCCTGGCGCAGAAAGACTATGAGAGGGAGAGAAAGCTTTTTAATCACGAGGGTAAGCTGATCAGCTCTGATCAAAGAAGGCTTTCTTCAGAAATCTATGTACCTTTCGTTGTACTTTTTGCTTATATTTATATTATCAATGAAATAAAATCGAATGCTTTTTTAAAGTTCTACCACATTAACACAACGCCATCTAGTCCCAAAGCAGCAGAACTACTCAAGCAGAGCTTGTACTTTGGCTACTAGAACACTGATATATACATATTATACACCCAGACCAAATCAAACATTAAATGTTGAAGCACACAAATGTTTGACTTGAGCGGGAATCGAACCCGCGACCTTTGGAATAGCAGCCCGTTACACAAACCACTACCCCATCAGGTCGTGTCGTTGGCTTCTATATAAGACGTATTCATTAATCTTACATAAAAGTTTCAGCTCTATTTTCAGTGGATAAAGTTAATATCGTAATCTGAGTTGACCCTTAGTGCTAAAGATTCGTTGGATGCTGCATACTGATTGCTACTCCGTGAGCTCTGTCCTATTTTGCCACCTTATTAATATTAAAAAATCCTTCTTTAATAAGTGTCATTAATCCTCTTAATTACACTATTATACAACGTATATGGACTTTAATATTGAGTTTGTGGTCCATTAAAGAACAATAGAGCTGTTTATGTAAAAATTACAATGAATTTTATGTAAATTTGATGTAACATATCGTAAAATATCTGAGCATAAGTTATGTCATACATATAACACTCATCGCAGTAGGGTTAGCATACTTTTTGTTTTGGAACGAAGTTTGTCTGAGCGGACAGGAGCGAGATCAAAAAATGAGTATCAAGATTTTTTCCGACACGTCAGTTTTATTATTCATTTCTCGCCAATACAACCACAACGTGCCACAGCAAAGCGTGACAGGTACAACTAGTGTGACGTGAAGTATACAGCGTGTTTGAAAATCCAGCAGCTTGAAGGCATTGGCAACTAACGCGCAAACGACACTGTACTTTTCAATGGGAACATAAAGAGTACCTTGTAATCTTAGAAACAACAAAGGAGCAGAATGAAATTTCTTCCGATTTTCACAAAATCTTCTCTAGTATTTGTTTTCTAATCGAAACGGTAAATAAATAAAAGATAAGATACAATAGTGACACCCCTGATATTGCAATTGTCTATAAGCTAGAATAACTAGGCCGAACAGCAACGAATGTTTGTTTGCACCCGAAGCAGTATAAAAATGTGTTATGACAGGTACATATATACAAAATTGATCATATGTAAGACCTATATACTGTTTCATGGATTCACCGTGCAGTTGCTGGGTCCATCGCGTGATAGATGGGGGGCAACACATGCGACTTCGACAGCGCTTGGGAATTGCGACTGAGTGGTATTATTAAGCACAAAATGCAAAATGGCCGGTGCCGGTTTTGGTTCTACTACTGGAACTGCTCAGAACCGGTTCTTTACTGATACATTAGGGACACATTTGACTGCACGGATGGCGTAGTGGTTTAAGCGGTCGCCACGCCGCTTCCTACTACGCCGAGTGTTGTGGGTTCAAACCCCACATGGGACGACACTTTGTGTGATCCACAAATTGTTGTTCTGAGTCTGGGTGTTCCTTGTGTCCGTTTCATGTATGTTTGTAAAGTCCCCCGCGACACAGGATTTATTCCTAATGCGGGAGTTGTCTTTTAAAAAAAAAATATTGTTTTTTTTAATAATAACCAATAGGATTATTTTGGGTAAACTCTATTCGAAAAAAAAAGTACTTAGTATAGTACGATTTTCGGCTCTATAGTAATTTCATAAGGTTAATAGTTCTTTTGCATTTTAAAAAGACTTGGGCATGTTGGAAATGTATAAATGAACTCTCACCAATCAGAAATCATCAGTTAAAAAGTCATTTTGTAGCTATTTACAGACAGTAAATCATTGTCAACGGTTCAAAATGATATCACTAATATTCGACACTTTTTGCGAGTTTACTTACTGAACTATTTAGCCCTATAGCGTAACATCACTTTGCCAAAAACCCTGTCTCAAAACACATTTTACTCTGACTGATCTGGATAGATATTGGTTCATAAATGACGGAGTCCTCAGGTCTTCCCCTTTTTTTTGGAGTGACTAGCCTGTTGGTGTAATGGTTACGAACCTGTTTGCGAAGCCAGAGGTCGTGGGTTCGATTCCCACTCGGGACAAATGTTATGTGATAAGCACTATCAAATAAAATAAAAATAAATAAATAAAATAAAATAAAAAATATGTTTAGTAGTAGCAGTCTAGTTTTCATAGTACAGGCTTAGTATTTGGGTTAAGACAGATCAAAACACTGTATTTAAGCGACCATTCAAAAAAAATGTTTAAAAACAGTCAATAGCAAAAGAGAAATACTCATAGTTTATATGGATTGTTATTAAATCTGTCCTTCCTTAGTTTTCCTTTAGCCATTTTTAGTGTTCCGTACCTCAAAAGGAAAAAATGGAACCCTTAAAGGATCACTTTCTCGTCTGTCTGTCTGTAAAGACCCTTGAATCAAAATTTATAGGGTATTTTAAGTTCCATCACACAGTTATATTTAAAATGTAATAAACTTAAAAACTGTGAGGATATAACATTTCTTCTTTTGTACAAATGACTGGGTTTAAAACACGTAAGTAAATACATATTATTATGCTTAGTCCGTAATCTACGAAAAGATTATCACAATGGCGTATGAACAAATAACTATTGTAACAGTATATACTATTGTATTTTCTCTACTTATTTAAATTTAACAGCTCCAAAATACATAATTGAATATTACGTCCCAAATTAACAGTTAGTTATGCTAATCACAAAAGAGGCATAGATATACTTAATAACTTTATGCGTGATAAGAAACCATTCTTAAAACTACAATTAATGCTATTTAATTACTATACCATGAGTTTTAAAGCCTTATTATGGTAATGTAAGTTTTAAGATCTTTCATTTTTAATAGAATAATAAAAAGATAATTGATACATCTGTTAAAAATTATTTTCATCTAAAAAGTGCTCGGATAGTATTTAGCCCGTGGGCGGTGGTACTGACATAACATTAGGTGTGCCCGTTCGCCCTCTCTTTAAAAAAACTACTTTCTTTATAACATCTTGTTCAATCCTGGAGCCCCCTTTTAACTCAAAGAACGGTTCACCTACATTGGTCACACGAAATTGTATAAAATAATACTTATCGAACCCGCAATTCGTAAGTGCAATGGAAGAAGCGTATGTCCAGCAGTGGAATGCGATAGGCTGATGATGATGATGATGAATACTTATCTATGAAGACCTTTAATTGGCTGAATGTTGTATATTATTGTTACGATTTCGATGTTAAGGTTTTCCTTCAAATAAATAAAATGTAAAATCAGGAAATTTTACTAATGGTCACGACGGAATTTTGTAGTCGTGGTGCTACCCTATTTAAAAGGGTGTATGCCTATTTTACTTCATTTTGTCTCCCGCTTTGCTAAGGATTAAAGTGGATTTACTGTATTTCCAACTCCTCCAATTTTCTTCTGATTAATTTCATTGCGGGTTCCAAGACAGTTTAATTTTTTTCCTGAGATTTCCCGAGTGTCATAACTCGGTGTGTTCATGGGTCACTGCTGTTGATCCTAGTGTTACAGTGTTTAGAAGTTACAGTGGTGGGCGTAATGGAGGAATTAGTCCCACCTTCAAAAAAGTCACAACGGAATGGTGGTTGAGTAAATCACTTTTTAAATACTATTATTCGGTCTTTGGGCTCAAGGAAGAAAGCTTGAGATCGCATTGCTTATTGCAAATTAACATGCCTTCTCATGTTAATTTGTTAACTGCTCTCTTGTCGTGTTGAGTGCTGAGTGGGACAAACTTTATTCATCAGACCCAATTCCATAGACATATGTGGAGGTGGTTTTCTTTCAGTTATTCGGTGGAGCTTAGGTCTCTCAACATTCCATGAGCTGAAAGAAACAGGTTTTATTGTTTGCCTAAAGCAGTTCTCAGATCTCGACGAAAAAATGACTTTATTTACTTTTATTTTTTTTATTACGGAAACACCCTAGGGTCGTCACCCGCAGCGGGGTGGTGTGTCGGATTCGGACCGACAAAAACCACACGGTGTTCCACTCTGCGCCTGTAATAGAACGGATTCAGGATTGACATTTTACTATCACGTAATATTACTGGATCTTAAACTGGAAGAGAATGCCCTGGGCATAAGTCCGGCGATGTACAAAAGTGCATAAAGTTTAATAAATAAATATTATTTCCCTTTCTTTATTATGTTCTTATATAATCATATGTCTTCCTTTCCCTTCCCAGGAGGTCGTAACCTCGTAAGCGTCACCTAACCGATCATTTCAGGCAAATAGTAACAGTGCAAGATGAGAATTCAAAATGAATCATTTACTAACCTGTCCGACCATCATAGAAAACAGTAGGCTATCCCCAGCTCTCCCCAGTTTCTATTTTATCATAAAATACTTATTTGATGTTATAGAAATCCGTGATATACAAATCACGATAAATAAAAACAGCAACAGTTTTTGTGACAACCCTATTTGGTTCACATGATGTTGTTTTGTGTTTATAATTTTTTAACACAATCCATTAAATATTAACCTTGCCCATATTTTGTGTGTTGTTTACTTAATTTATCTTAATACTAAACAAACACGATAAGGGATTTTTTTCTAATCTTAATTATGCTGTTCCGGTATTAGTTTACAATTCAATATTGTGATGAATATTTTACTTCAAACTAGCTAGTATCATCAACAGCCTTTAATAGTCCTCTGCTGGACATAGGCCTCTCCTTAGAAAGAAGGTTTTGGCCTACTATAAAACGCTGGCCAGACGGGTTGGTATAGGGTTTGTGTCAAGTTTTCCTTCTTTTTGCAGTGCTGGTGTCCTGCGTTGTTTTGCACCCTTAGTCGCCTCTTACGACACCCACGGGATGAATTGGGGTAGTGACATTCCGTATTCTTAATCCGTCACTACACGGACAAGCTAGTATACGAGTATGTATATATATCTCACACATCTCACACACAGAGGTGTGATTCTAAACTAGTCAAAGCCTGTACCACGGTACAATTATAATACAGTACTCCAACTTCATACAAACGGACCAAACGCGAGCTATACCTACGCGCCTCGATCTCGGGGTGCGCTCGGGGCGCAGACAGTCACGGCTGTACCGCAGTGTCGAACGGACGGTGTGTTGTTTTTTTTAACAATAACCGCGCGATTTTTTCTCTAAAAATCAGTTAATATGACGAGTAGGAAATATTGTGCTGTTTTTGGTTGTATGAATTCGTCAATAACGCATCCAGACATAAGTTTTTTTAAATTACCTGGAAACTCTGAAAGGTAAGACTATAAAATAATTTTACTTACTAGTAGGTAGGTACATAATGTGTGTCTTTTTAATGGATAAGTATTTCCTTTTATCTTACGAAAAAAAAGGTGTTTGGATTAATAAAGCGAATAGAGTAACGGAAAGTTATTGAGACGAGTGAAATAGGTAGTTATATGAAGTTCTGAATGAATCATGATACGGTAGGTACCTACCTACTTATGCTTGTGTTAAAACTTCGGAGCATGTGTGTTTTGTTACTTTGCATAATTCAAAGTAAAGACGTGGTATTTTATTTTTAATAATATTTGCTTATTATCTGTGTGTATGAATAATACTAGAAACAATTTTTTACCGTCTGTGTGTCATTAGATAGTTTTCGAAATTTTCACAAAGTGTTTCTGATGCTACTATAACAACATATACCACTAAAAACTGGTTTCATTTTCTCGGTATTAACAACAACAGCTAGACTCATATATAATACTAGCTGACCCGCGCAACTTCCTCTGCGTCTCTCAATAGTAATAAATTATCTCCGTTTTTGAAACATTCTTCATTGGTGCTCCGCTCCTATTGGTCTTAGCGTGATGATATATAGCCTTCCTCGATAAATGGGCTATCTAACACTGAAAGAATTTTTCAAATCGGACCAGTAGTTCCTGAGATTAGCGCGTTCAAACAAACAAACAAACAAACTCTTCAGCTTTAAAATATTCGTATAGATTTAGATGTTTGAGGGTTGTGATTTTAAAACATTCGTAGTCAGCTGTTCAGCTTTTTAATAATTAATTAATTGGTGACCAAAGAATTTTTGTTGTGAGTTGTAGGTAGGTACCTAATTTATGGAGACGTTAATAAGCTGAGATAAAAAGTTACTTACTCGTCAGCTGTTTCTTGCATTCTAGTTGAGTAGGCAGGTGTTGGAGTTTCTAAGGATTGGAGTTTTGTAACGCGTATGGAGAAAGCACATTTTTTTATTCTATAGAAGGATTTTTAAGCTATTGCAGCTTTTATCGCGGGCTCACTTCCTATTCAATATACAAAGTATTTCATTTATTTATATAAAAAGGATATTTACAATCACAAATCTAAATAGAAACAGAAAGTAGGCAAATATAAATAAAATGCTGGAGACGGGCAGCCCTAACGCATGTTTACGTACCGCGCGGCTGTAGGCATTTATTTCTATCATGCGGCCGAGTTACACTACTGTATTATAATAGTACCGTGCCTGTACTATGGTAACCAGACTGCTGGTCCGGATGTCTTAATAACAGCAGTTCCCGGATCCCTCCTATTACAGGCGCAGAGTGGCACACCGTGTGGTTTTAGTCGGTCCGATTCCGACACACCACCCCGCCGCAAATCCCGGTGGGGTGACGGCCCGAGGGGGTTTCCACACGTAAAAGAGAAAAAAAAATGGTAACCAGACTGCTGATAAACATACTTATATATTTTTAAATAGATACATATTAAAGATAAATTACACCCAGACACAGAACAAATGACCGTGCTCATCACACTCATATTTGTCCTGGGTTGGAATCAAACCCACGACCTCCGATTTTGCTGTCAGGGTCACTAACCACTAGACCCACATGCCTGTCGTTGATGTCTAATGATGACATGATTGGTTTTAGTCACAGTGAATTGACTTATGATTGTGATTTGGTCATAGACAATCAATCATCAAAACCAATCAAAATTCTTTTTATCAGAGGTCACTAAGTTTTTTTAAATCATATGATTTATCACAGGTGATTGTGATTTTATTTTATCCATAATTCACCCTAAACACCGGTTTTCTGCGAAGCCGTGGAATCACTCCTATCGAGCCCGTGTCAGCACTCCCGCGGTAAAAGAATACAAAGTAAATAGAAATTTAGAGTAAATAAAACTTTCACGTTTGATGATATGTAATAATTACTAACAAACAACAATTAACTGGCTCAATAGGTAAATAATTCCGTGAAACATTTTAACTTATACTTAACTATTGGTTTAATTAAACTATAAATCTCAAATATCAGCAAATTTATACATCTTGATATCAGCTAGCTCAACTACTGATTGACACTTCTCGTGATCAGAAGGCTGGTCTTTTTCTAGCACAGAGAATTAGCATTGCCATTCAACGTGGCAATGCTGCCAGTCTTCTGGGAACGCTACCAGTAGGCGATGAAGCGAAGGAATTTTTTGATGCTTGTATGTAGATAGTGTGTTGTAAATATTCTAACTTAATTTTATTTTATTTTTATTCTTGATAAATAACACATCAAAACCTTTTCTCATAAATCACTTTATTAAAATCCATTTTATAATTATTGTTGTCGTGTCAGAAAACGCGGGATGTATTTTATAATCTACCTACTAGCTGACCCAGCAACTTTCGGTGACAAATTTGGTGATATACCGACAGCAGCGCCACCTACCCTGTCCACTGTTTTTTTTGCAAAAACTACAGGAATTCATGGAAATATACACACAAAATTTCATCCAAATTGGTCCAGTCGTTTAGGAGGAGTTACAAACACACGTACAGAAGAATTACATGCACGGATGGCGTAATGGTTTAAGCGGTCGCCACGCTGCTTACTACTACGCTGAGTGTTGTAGGTTCGATCCCCACATGGAACAACACTTTGTGCGATCCACAAATTGTTGTTGGGAGTCTGGGTGTTCTTTGTGTCCGTTTCATGTATGTTTGTCAAGGATATATTCCTAATACGGTAATTGTCTTTTACATATATGTATTTTAGTCTTTATATATATGTCGCCGCGGAGTTTTGGAGGCGCCGGAAATTAATTAAATTGATTATTGTTATTAATTATTTTTGATTATAAATTTCACTCTCTAAAATCTAATTAGAATTTTTAGACAAGATTGTAATTCATAATACTGTATTAACGTGAAGTTTTAATTTTGGTGAGTTAATTTGATGCAAGTCTTTGTGAGTACTTTCAATGTAAGTTGTTTTTACTATTTTAAATGTTTTGATTGCTTTAGACTATCAGAACTTATTTGTAATATTGTTTAAATAATTAAGGCTTGATTTGGAATTCTTAATATGGTTATTTGTGGTAAATTTAATATTACGAAAATACGTTAGCGCCATCTGCCTCCGTTTTGACGCGCAACTAGACGTTGCCGCCAGAGTGGCGGCAGGTGGGCTTGAAAAACATTATTGAGAGAGAGTCTGTGACGGATTTTGAGCGGGAAAACAAGTGAGTGTTGAACCTTTGTCCAATTTCTCCCCGAATTCCAAATCAAATTAGTGTCTTGCTATTATTTCAATAATTATTGAGTTAAAGTCAATTTGTTAAGAAATAGTGTTGAAAAATAGTTATTTAAATGTTGAGTATTAACTTTCTAAGTTTTTCTAGTTGAAGTAAATGAAATTGTAATAATGTTTGACTGTTGAAAAAGAAAACCTTATGAGTTTCTTGTCTGTTCTTCTCATAATGGTAATTCCTTAGCGAACAGACGTAATTTCACCTAACCCCCAAACATTACTGAAATAACTATTAAAAACAAGTCAACTCCTTAACTGTTTTATGTTTCATTTAATCGTTATTACCTTCTTAGCTTAAATAAAGACTGTAGAGCCTTGACCTTGATAAAGGTCAACGGTTTTACATTACTTTTTAAATCGAACCCAAATTCTGTTTCGATATATATTTGAAGTAAATTGATATGACAGCGTACCCACCAACTTTATTGAAATAACTACACTAACAATCATTAAATTAATTTATTAGTTTATTTTTCAAAGAGGAGGTCTGTTTCCGTCATTTTTGTCTTTAAAATACATCCGCATTAAGTTTATTATATATATTAAGATATATCTTAAAATGTTTGGTATTACAATAAATACTGACACCTCACTCTATTCTAGGGTAAGTGGCAGGTGGCGCAGACACGATAAATCTCTATATATCATCATCATCAACAGCCTTTAATAGTCCACTGCTGGACATAGGCCTCCCCTTAGAAAGGAGGTTTTGGCCTACTATACCACGCTGGCCAGACGGGTTGGTATTCAAGTTTTCCTTCTCTCTGCAGTGTTGTTGTCCTACGTAGTTTTCTCCCTTAGTCGGCTCTTACGATACCCACGGGATGAATAGGGGTGGTGACACTCTGTATTCTTAATCCGTCACTCTATATATAATATGCATGTATATACTCGTATATACGTGAAGCAACTTAATGCGGATGTATTTTTAACACAAAAATGGCGGAAACAGACCTCCTCTATGAAAAATAAACTAATAAATTAATTTAATGATTGTTAGTGTAGTTAATTAATTATAATTTAAAATAAAGTTGGTGGGTACGCTGTCATATTAATTTACTTCAAAGTAGTAGAGTATATTCAAACTACATCATTAAATCACAAACAAAAACCGTTCAAATTTGAACTTTAAACTATCAGAATCGGCAGTTGTAATACTAATATTACAACTGCCGATTCTTATAATTTTAAGTTCAAATTTGAACGGTTTTTGTTTGTGATTCAGGAGATAAGAATATATAAACTTTAACAAAACACAGCTCTATAATAAAAAAAATTACGCGCTGCAGATTTGAATATGACTGGTGAAATACTGATGGCGTCCTGCTTGCCTTGAGAGAAGAGAAGAGAATGGAGCGGGGACAGCCTCGTGTAAAATATGTGAATTTATTATCATTACGAGTATTAATAGTTAATAAGTTAGAATTAAACTTTCTATTCCATTTTAAGTACAATATAAATCAATTTGGTATCATCATCAACAGCCCCTAACAGTCCACTGCTGGACATAGGCCTCTCCTTACAATGCAGGTTTTGGCCTACTATACCACGCTGGTCAGACGGGTTGGTATAGGTTTCAAGTTTTCCTTTCGGAGGTAGGGGCGGCTGTTCTACGGATCCGTTCCAAGAACACCGCCCCTGGGCCAGACGGGGTACCGGCCCGAGTGCTGGCCCTGGCCCTCAACCACATGGCAGACCGCCTCGGGGAGGTGTTCGACGCTAGCTTGGCGTCGGGACGCTTCCCTGAGTGCTGGAAAAGCGGGAAGCTGGTCCTATTGAGGAAGCCGGGACGGCCAGCCGATTCGGTCGCGGCCTATAGGCCCATCGTGCTGCTGGACGAGGCGGGCAAATTGTTTGAGAGGGTTCTTTCTGCCCGCATCGTCCGGCACCTCTGCGAGGTGGGCCCCGATATGTCGGACGCCCAGTTTGGTTTTCGGGCGGGGCGTTCGACAGTCGACGCCGTGTTGCGCCTGAGGGCCGTGACCGAAGAGGCCGTGAGCTGTGGCGGCGTGCTGTTGGCGGTGTCACTGGACATCGCCAACGCATTCAATAGTCTGCCATTCAGCTGCATCAGGGAAGCACTCCACTATCATGGGGTGCCAAAGTACCTGAGGCGGCTAGTGGCAGACTATTTAGAGGAGCGTACCGTCGTGTACGAGGACCGAGAAGGTAATCTGAGGTGTCGGCCCATGTCGTGCGGTGTTCCACAGGGGTCTGTTCTTGGACCCCTCTTGTGGAACATAGGGTACGACTGGGCCCTTCGCGCCGATTTCCCCCCCGGGCTGGGTGTAATCTGTTACGCAGACGATACCCTCGTGACAGCCCGGGGGGCAAACTTCCAAGAGGCGGCGCGCCTGGCCACAGGGGGAGTCTCCCTGGTGGTCGGGCGCATTGAGGCGCTGGGCTTACGGGTGGCCCTAGATAAGACGGAGGCCCTGTTATTCCATGGGCCCCGTCGTGGTCCACCCCCTGGCGCCTCAATCGTGGTCAACTCGGTCCTCGTACCGGTTCGGGCCCAGATGAAATATCTGGGCCTGATCCTCGACGGGAGGTGGCTCTTCGACGAGCACTTCCGACAGCTTGCTCCAAAGCTGGTCGGCGCTGCGTCTGCCCTAGGGCGACTTTTGCCCAATATGGGTGGACCCAGCGTCGCGACAAGACGGCTGTACACGGGGGTTGTCCGGTCAATGGCACTGTACGGTGCACCGGTGTGGGCGGCGGCTCTGACCGCCCAGAATAGGGTACGCCTCTGGCGCCCTCAGAGGGTAATGGCGGTCAGAGCCATACGCGGTTACCGCACCGTTTCGACGGATGTGGCGTGCGCGTTGGCCGGAACTCCCCCGTGGGATTTGGAGGCGGAAGTGCTCGCCGAAGTTTATCGGCGAGTGGCTGACTACCGGGCGGAGAGCGGATTTCGCCCTCCGCCCGAGGATGTGCGCGAGTGGCGCGAAGCCGCTCGCCGAGCCACGATGGCTCGTTGGTCGTTCCGGCTGGAGACTCCACGCGCTGGCTTCGCCGCCGTGGAGGCTCTCCAGCCGGTCATCGCCGAGTGGGCAGGGCGGCAGCACGGGACCCTTTCCTTCCGACTGACGCAGGTGCTTTCCGGGCATGGTTGCTTCGGAAAGTACCTGCACACGGTCGCTAGGAGGGAACTGAGTCCCGCCTGCCACCACTGCGACTGCAGTGAGGACTCGGCCCAGCACACGCTGGCGGTCTGCCCCGCATGGGCGGCGCAGCGCCGGGCCCTCACTGCAGTCATCGGAGTGGATCTCTCGCTACCGGCCGTAGTACGCTCCATGGCCGGTAGCGACAGTTGTTTTACCGCGGTCGCAACCTTCTGCGAGGTAGTAATCTCGCGGAAGGAGGCGGCGGAAAATGCCCGGGAGGACGACCTCCACTCGGACCCGATCCGCCGCCGGCGAACCGGGCGGCGGAGGCCCGCCTACCACAGCCTCATGCCGCCCTGAGTGTGGCCGCGGGTGGATGGGGTGGGTTTCCCCTCCACCCGCATTAGTTGGCCAGCCGCGAGGGGGCGGCGTCCGCGTGTGCCGGACGTCGCCTAAAGAGAGGAACATCCACATTGAGACGGAGCCCGCACCAGGAGCGGGCTGGCGCTAGGAGGGGTCCGGATGTCTTAACAACAGCTGTTCCCGGATCCCTCCTGTTACAGGCGCAGAGTGGCACACCGTGTGGTTTTAGTCGGTCCGAGTCCGACACACCACCCCGCCGCAAACCCCGGAGGGGTGACGGTCCGAGGGGATTTCCACACGTTAAAAAAAAAAAAAAAAAAAAAAAAAAAGGTTTCAAGTTTTCCTTCTTTTTGCAATACTGTTGTCCTGCAGAGTTTATTCCCTTAGTCGGCTCTTACGACACCCACGGGATAAAAAGGGATGGTGACACTCTGTATTGTTAATACGTCACCATTTTTGTATCATTTGACATTATCATTTTTAAATTTAGAACGTTCGTTGTTTATCTCATTCGCGGAACATTTCTCGATACTTCTTTGCATTTTCCCACGGATCTGTTGAACTAAGTTGAACGCTATTCATGTCTAATGATAAGCTATTTCTTTCTGTGCAAATTGTTTATTACTTATCATAGCTGATTAAGTTTTTATCGTGATAACAATATTGTTATATTACTGACAAATAAACGAGAAAAGGGAGGTAAAACAGAGCTATGCTTCGACACAAATGGGCCAGCCTCGACCGGAGTGATACCACGGCCTCACAGAAAACTAGTGTTAAGCATGTCTTTCGTTGTTTTTCACCGAGTGACAACGTGTGGTGACGGATTAAGAATACGGAGTGTCACCCCGAAGTGTCATCCCGTGGGTGACGTAAGAGCCGACTAAGGGAACAAACTACGCAGGACAACAGTACTGCAAAGAGAAGGAAAACTTGAAACAAACCCTATACCAACCCGTCTCGCCTGCGTGGTACAGTAGGCCAAAACCTTCTTTCTAAGGAGAGTCCTATGTCCAGTAGTGGACAAATTAAAGCTGTTTATGAGTGAGGCTACCGAAGCCTATACAGCCCCTGATTCTAGGGTGAGATGCTCAAAGAGTGGCAATACACATGTGACACTTAAGTTGCAGAAATCCATGGTAGTTACTTAGCATGAGGATCATCTCATACCCATGGGCGTATAAATAAAGTTGGACGGAATTTTCGCTAACACAAAACTGAGGCATCGTAATGGCGGCAGCTCTGTGTGTGTGTGTGAATGAATTTTGGGGTTGCCAAGTTACCCAAATTTAAGCCCTAAAAACACATTCAATAAATAAAAATATTTTAGTTGTTCGAAGTTTTACTGTTTAATGTCCTAAATGCTGAGTCATTTTGTTTTATAATAATGGTATTAAAATACTTTGAAAGGTTCTTCAAATTTCCTATATTGCGTAGGTATATGTATGTTTTTAAGAAAGTTATAATGATATTCATCACCTTTTCTATCCGCATTTTTTAGCGTATACTTTTGTGTATGTATTTCTTATTTAAGTATTTTTATTGTTATTGAGTTTAGTGCACCTAATCACTCATCTCTACACCACTCCAAGTTAGACTGGCAGAGAATGGCTCCGGCATTTTTGGGCAAAAATATTAAATAAAATGAAAATAAAAGTTTTAACAAAAAGAAAATAAAAGTAAATTAAAAATTTAAAAGTAATGCACTAAAAAGACCGAAACAGCACGAGGTTACGACCCATTTTTCACTACGCTAAACATGTTGTACACATTATGCCGCGTAATGCGTCTCGCTGTCCTGATGTTTGCGAGCATAATGGCCGACTAATGTGTGTAAGTGTGCGTACCGACCTGTGCGTACAGCGAGCTGGACGACTATGAGTGACACAGTTTTTTGCTAGCGAGACTCTGACTAACTTTTTTTATACGTTCGTACCATGTTCATACCATAAAAGAAAGGTTTCTTTGAGTAGGTAATCAGGCTTTGTCGAGAGCGCACCGACGGTAAATGTTAAGAAGTGGTAGGTATATATAGTTTTGGCACGAGAACTTTCATTGCGCGATGTAGGATCATTATTTACTACGTACCTTCGTCTTTGTTAGATGATGATGACAGTTTTCTAAATTAAGCAGTCAGGTATGAAGGTGTAAAGTTAAAATATTGTTACTTTTCACTAATTAATATTAAGTATGCTTATCTATTAGTATTTATAAAAATGTTGAGTTGGGCGTGTACGCTTCAAAAACACAAAAAAAATCTACACCGATTAAGCTTTTTGACACAAATACTTATTTTTTTAAATCTATTTTTCGCATCAGTTATGTTCCCCATTTCTTATCAATGCAACCACAATGTACCACGGTAAAGCGTGGTAGGGTAGGGGTAGTTTTTTTTAAATATTTTTTTTATAAATTAAAAAATATTTAGAAGTTAGTTGTGTAGTGTATCCTTAAAAAACAATATCATCATTTTAAGTAGTCCTTAGTAAAATAACTGTTTTTAAAATACTACCATTTTGTCAAAGTCCCCTTAAGCACTGCTTACACCAAATTTCAAAAGATTAATAGTAAATGATTTGTTTCAGAGACTCATTCAGCCTCCCACATCTCACAATGGAGCTAAGTAGTACTACGAACGCATTATTACAAATGGCGTCACTCTGTGGGTGATTTTTTCTGTATTGTGTTCAGAGCTAGGATAAATGGTTCCGTATATAATAAAAATATTCTACCACATTCACACAACGCCATCTAGATCAAAACTAAGCGGAGCGTGCACAACGGGTGCTAGACAACTGATATAAATACATATATACTTTTTTTTTCGAAAAACATAAATACCAGAGAAACACCCTGGACAAATCACACATTAAAATGTGCATAAATGCGCATTGACTTGAGCGGTAATCGAACCCGCGACCTTTGGCGTCGCAGTCACACAAACCACTACGCCATCCGGATTACGACTGGACAGACTGACATAAAGGTAACGCGTTTGTGAGTTGCAGACGGTAATGGGCGGCGATGGTCACTTTCCATCAGGTAACCCGTCTGCTCGACTGCCCCCTCTAACATAAAAAAAATATAATAATATATACTCGTATTCATTTATATCTGTACCTATCGTAACGCGGTGTTTACAGTACAGGATAAACCACAAAGGTGTAGTGTAATTTTATCAGCATTATGTGTGACCTAGAAATATTAATCTTACTTTTTCTAGTGTACGAGCACATTTATAAATAAAATATGATTTAAATTATGATAGTCAAGCTACCAGTTTTGTAGTTATGTGTCTGATCACAAACTAACACTTTTAAAAGTTTTTAAAGTTTCTAATTTATTCCGCCTGAGGGCGCTCTTGCTGTGAGGATCGTTTTTCGTAATTCGTACATTTTTTTTGTATTATTTTCAAAAAAATCTCAAAAAAATCACGACATTCATCAACATTTTAATTATTAAATACAATTACATTGACAATAGCTTAATTTCATTAAAATTGAATTTAAAATTTTAATCTAGAACATTTTGTTTAATAAAACTCCGTTTTTGTTTCATCTCTGCAGATCTCTAAACGGTTGATCCACATAACGTTCAATAACGCATTGGTCCGTAACAAGTTATTCAACAAGATAACATAACTGTATAACGTAACCGCTAATTTAACTATTCATTAGTTAGTTGCTAAGCGTTATTAAAAATACGGGACGAAAAGAAATCAAATTCGTTTAACGATATCTTAAAAAAAAATACTTATTATCGACTTCGTTTGCGTCTCTAAAAGGGAATAAATTTTCTCAATTTTTTGGAACATTTTCCATTGATGCTGTGCTCCAATTGGTCGTAGCGTGATGTTAGATAACCTTTACCCTTCCTCGATAAACTAGTTTTCTACCACTAAAAGAATTTTTCAATTAGAACCAGTAGTTCCTGAGATTAGCGCATTCAACCAAACAAACAAATTGTGTAGCTTTATAATATACTGGCTGTACACTGCCTCCTTATCCGTGGGGTGACGGATTAAGAATACCGAGTGTCATTCATCCCGTGGGTGTCGTAAGAGCCGACTAAGGGAGTAAACTACGCAGGACAACAGCATTGCAAAGAGAAGGAAAACTTGAAACCAATCCTATATCAACCCTTCTGGTCAGCGTGGTATAGTAGGCCAAAACCTCCTTTCTAAGGACAGGCTTATGTCCATCAGTGGATAATTAAAGGCTGTTGATGTGATGATGATATACACTGCCTCGCTTTGCTGTGGCTCATAGTGGTTGCAAAAAAAAAAAAAAACATATTTGAAGCGTTGTCATCATGTCAAAATTTAAACTTAATCGGTGCAGATTTTTTCGAGTTTTTGAAACGTACACAAACCAACTTAAGATTTTTATATAAATATATTAGTATGGATACCGCTGAGTATCATTTATTCATGAGTTCTATCATTAAATAATAAATATTTCTGTAAGTAAATCTTTTCAGATATTTTTACAAGTCAGACTTTACAGCTAGAAGGCGCTGGCATTTCCTAAGATTCACTCTGGGAAGAAACGCCGAAACAAACCACAGAGGTGTCTTTTTTTAAGTTAAATAAAACTGTGCGAGTATAGTACAGGATCTGGGTAGGCCATTTGAAGAAAGGACCATGGTTTTGAGTCGGCCTATCCATACAAACGGCATACGAGCGCCAGCCATCGTGTAGCTTAACCGATATTGGACACTACCGCCGGCAGTACGTTTGGGTAGGCCGTTGAAACGCTAAAAACCACCAGAAAGATACTAAAAATATGAATTAACATTACAAGTCCTTTTTTTCTTTTTTTGTTGACGTTGTGGAAAATTCCTTCGGATCTCTGGCTTCTTGGGGATGTAGGAGCCAGGAGTATGTGGTGTTTCCACCAAAAACCACCCCGACGGCCGGACTCAGGCGCCCGGACCATGTTATTTCAGGTCCCCCGAATCGATGCCGTGCTATCGGCCAATCCCTATAATATGTTGCCTATAATATCGCCAACCGCAACAGTTCTGTCTGCCACCAGAGGTCCCCACTCTGTGGCAGCCTGCGGTAACATTACAAGCCTACACTAAAAACTTTACAATACAAATTTAACTTCAAACTTAACTTGAACACGTGGCTAATAGCATTTCGCCTCAAACTTACGAAGAGCGATTACGACTGGGGTGACTGAAAGGAGGTCAACGCACTAACAACTCTTGAGTTACAGGTGTTCATGGGCGGCGGTAGTCACTTACCATCAGGTCACCCGTCTGCTCGTTTGCCACCTATACAATAAAACTCTCACTGAGAAGAATCCTTAAGAAACTATCTATTTGGTCTAGTTTGATAGACTTATTTATCTTTCCTTGACCTATTTCTATTTGGACCTAGGTATTTATAAACTTTACGATACAAGTGTTTACTTGAGATCTCAAAACATAAACATGTCTATAATATTGTGTACTAGCATTGGCCCGCGGCTCCGTGCTCGTGCTCAAAAGTAGCTTCTTTCCTCAAGTTTCAAAGTATGTCCATACCAAATTTTATATATATCGGTTTAGCGGTTGCCATAAAAACTACCAGCCCTCTTTTCACCCTATTAAAGGGTAATTTCTGGGGTAAAAACTACCCTATGTCCCGGCAATTGGGGTAAGCCAAATTTCATCTAAATCGTTTCAGCGGTTTAAGCGACTAGAGGTAACAGACAGACAGACAGAAAGACAGACTGACACACTTTCGCATTTATAGTATTAGTATGATTGCTATTTAATACGAGTAGTATACACCCATAAGTACATTATATAGATTTAATTGCTATCGCAAGGTCCAATTTAGCAGAAGGGCTGACGCAATCCGAGGTGAACTCCAAGAACATCCATTATCTAACTAAAACTCAAAGGGTTTCAACCTGTGAACTAGGAGGGTTCCAATAATTTCTGACCATGGAAAATCTCACGTCAATTTAAATACTATTATCTCATGTGTTAAATCATAAAAAATCAAAACACGAAAAGCTTTTCCCTAGACATCCATTGCGGCAAACAAGAACGACACATTTACTTCTTAAAAAAATATTTACACATTTGACGTCAATGGGTTTCACCAATGAGTTTTATTTTGTAATTAGCCGTCAATTCAAAATTGTTCCAAAATGAAAGAGGTTGTATTTATCCTGTTGTAAAATTGAAAATATTGTTAGTTTATAATCTGTCTCGCGAGATTATAAACTGTCGAAAGATCGGCACATAGTGACGACGAACGCACGAACTCAATGTATCCGTATCACTTTCGGTTTTCAATCTTTCGACAACCTCGCGAGAGAGTCGATAATCTAACCGTGTTTACAATTTTCCGGTGACGCATATAATGGTACTAATCGACGTGAGAACTTTCATTGCGCGATAAAGGATTAGTACTAGTCCTTAGTTCGGCGCGTCTGTCGTTAGATGGTACTGTAGTATGTTTTTGTTTCGTCATAATATATGTATGTGCAAGTCGCCTCATAACTATTAATAAATAAGTATATTTATCGACTATTCGAACTATAATGGTGTTGATTGAATCTACAAAACAGTTTAGTAATAATTAAATAGTTCTTAAAACGATTTTGCACGGAATTATTTGTCAAGGCAATCTCATTGCTGCAAATAGAATGACACTATCGTAGAGAACAGATGGTGTTCATTTGTGGCGGGAAATTTAGACTTTTTGGTATGGTATAGGGGACGATCCGTGTGATGACGGAGTATAGTATGCCAAAACTTCCTTTCTAAGGCGAGGCCTATGTCCAGTAGTGGACTATTAAAGGTAAGGTGACCCGCCCACTCGTTCGTTTCCTATTATCATCACATCAACAGTTTTTAATAGTCCACTACTGGACATAATGGTAATCAACTAATGCCGATCATGTACACCTGTACCTCAAGAGTGAAAAGGGCGTTGACTGCCTTAGGGTACCCTTAATTCTTGACTTGAGCCTCCGTTAATCTCATTCAGATCATCAGCTGTTGAACCGCTTCGAAAGAATTGCTAAACAGCGGGTTTCTGTGAGGAGTAACAAGCATTCCTCCAAATTTTCGTATTTCTAACAGAAGTAAGAAATTATGCACAAACTTTTGAAGCTAAGAATTGTTCAGGAAATGATTTTTACTAACGTCAAGGCATTTGTCTCTTTAATTGCAGGTGTCTGCTTAATTTGATTTGAAAGAACCGGCTACCATTCGATCGTAATAGCGACTTTAAACGTGCACTTTTTATGTTATTACTTGGAACCTTTATTTTTTCACATGTTATAAGAATCTGTTATTAAAAGCAGTGCCAAAACTCCGCTTAGAGGGCTCAGACTTTAATAAAGGTATGCGATTCTAAACTACTTGGGCTATTGCTGCACTCTCCACTTCATCCCTATAAACAATATCCCTCTCCTAACTTTACCTTCATATTTACCAATTTTTCCTTTCCCATTAATATTCTAATTTTCCTAAACACTTCCTAAAGTGCCGGATTGATAGCAATAACCTTGATCAAAATTACGTTAGAAGGATTAACGACCTTTAGTACGCCACAGCTTACCCATTTGGGAATTGAGGCGTAAGTGTATGTACATGTTTTGACGGATTTAGAATACGGAGTGTCACCACCCCTATTCATCTTATGGGTGTCGTAAGAGCCGACTAAGACAACAACGACAACTGAAAACTTGAAGCAAACCCTATAACCTCTTTTCTAAAGAGAAGTCTATGTCCAACAGTGGCCTATTAAAGGCTGTTAATGATGATCATAATGGACGTATATATATGTAGTAAAAAAATCGTAGCAGTATAAATGAATAAGAATTTTGTATTAATTTTTGTAGAATTAAAATGTGTAAAAGTGAAATTAATTACTGGCTAAATTAGCTAGTTTGTATTATTGTATATATATTGTATATTTACGAGTAATATACATATATTAACGTAATTAGAATTTCTATTTTTTTATGTTTTATTGTATGTCCAGTGGCTAACTATGCTGAACGCTGCCAGAGGTCATTAGTTCGATTCCTAACCAGAACACATAATTGTGCAATGACTACTATCATTTGTTCTATGACAGAATGTCAATTATCTATAATTATGTACTTATTTAGAGATATTTAATACGTTTATCAGTAGTCTGGTTACCATAGTATGCCATCAAAAGCCTGTACGCACACACACTTACAAACAAGAACAAGAACTCTTGTACTTGTACTTATCTATTACAGCTTACATGCAACTGCTTCTCTGCACGAGGAAGCAGTATATTTTGCAGCCCCAGATCTAGAATTGGCAAACTGGGGCACCCGCCCCGGGCGGCAGTTTCAGGGGGCGCAAAAATCATAATGTAGAATAATTAAAAGTAAAAAAACTTGCTCCACTAAGCGCCTAGCTTGTCCGTGTGGCGACGGATTAAGAATACGCATTGTCACCACCCCCAATCATCCCGTGGGGGACGTTAGAGACGACTAATTGAGCAAACTACGCAAAACAACATCACTGCAAAGAGAAGGAAAACTTGACACAAACCCTATACCAACCCGTCTGGCCAGCGTGTCATAGTAGGCCAAAACCTCCTTTCTAAGGAGAGGCCTATGTCCAGCAGTGGACTGTTTAAGGCTGTTGATGATGATGATGATGAAAGCGCCTAGCATACGGAAGCCTGGTTGGCTCACCGTCGACTTGTAAGAAAAATGTCCCACGTGTGGGCCTGTCCCACGTGTGGGCCTGTCCCACGTGTGGGCCTGTCCCACACTACAAGTGAACTTATATATTTGTAAGTTTTTTTAAGTAAGAAAGAGGGGCCACTATCATGTTTCTGCCCTGGTTCGAAAAAATCGTAGATCCGAGGCTGATATTTTGCATGAATATTGTTTAAATCTCAGCTAGATCATTTAGCTATTGCTGGAACTAATATCGATGTCTCCCGGATGTGGGCGTTAGTGACTGTACCACTGTTTTGAACTACTGCAGTCACTATCGAATTTATTTTAGTAAATTCGTTTGTTATCAGTTCCAAAATAAAAATATTTTTAGGGTTCCGTACCTGAAAATGTAAAAAAGGAACTCTTATAAGATCACTTTCTTGTCCGTCTGTCTGTCTGTCCGTGTGACACCACCGATTTTCTCAGGAACGGGTAGACCTAGCAAGTTGAAATTTATACCAGATACTGAGGTCTATGGTCCCTATTAGGTGTATAAAAATCAAGGTCCTGAGTCAACACGATACTAAGATATGGGCAAATTTCGATTTTCGCGAAAACTTATAAGTACCAAAATTTACCTTAATTTTCAACTTTTTTTTATTTTTCAGAATTTTCTCTTTACTTGCTTTTAACCAATATTGACAATTCTAGGTCAACCGGAAGTACCGGTCAACCCTATAGGTTTTGGGTTGAAAACCTATATGGTAGTTCCCGTTGACCTAGAATCACGAAATTTGACAAGAAACGTCTTACAGCACATATAAAGGAATAATTCCATAAAATAATAAAAAGTTCAAAATTAAAATAAATTTTGGTACCTACTTAGAAATTTTCGCGAAAATCTACGTAAAATCTGGTAAGGTACGGAACCCTCGGCGCACGAGTTTGACTCGTACCTGACCGGTTTTTTATTAATGGTCCACTGCTAGATATAATCATGTTTTTATAATTTGTAAGACAATACATACTCAAATGTAACTAAAGTAACTTAAAATCGTTACGATTCAACAGTTTCGACACAATATTACTTAACGAACATGTACGTTTTTATTTATAATACCGGATAGCATTAAATTAAAAAGTAAATTGATTTATTCGATATGCCGATATTCTCGAAACCCGCCTTTTGTGTAATCTGTCAAATCTGTCAAGGTGACAGCACCAACTTTCCACACCGAAGGTCAATCAAACAACAGTTTCTCAAAAAATCTTATAATTAACTTATAAATATAATCATCTCAACTTAATTACAATATACAGAGGTCAGTCAACGAGACAGAAGAAATAACATATCAAATACTATAATATTACGAAGCTATAAAAAACGCTGTACATGAATTTGGAATGAAATTTCTCCTGTAACGTGGCAACACTACTAACAATATAAAAGCGAAATAATTGTGCCGTTACAAGCGTATGATGTAACGTTCATCTGCTCCGTAAAAAATAAATTAAATAAAAGAAAAGATCTTGGGTTGCAACCCTTACTCTATCTACATTATCATCACATGGACCTTAAAATAGAACTTACAGAGAGTTAACATGAATGGCGCGACTGACTTACGTTAAAAATGACTTAATATTTAAAAAAAAAGTACGTGAAAAGTTAGCCATAACGCGTCGCGGCGTGAGCGGAGAGTAATCGGTTACTTTTACAGGAAATCGGCGCTTGCGCACATGTAGAATGTGTGCAATTACTTACGCAATACATTCTACAACTGTCTGTGTTCGCGCTCTGTTACTCCGCCAAGAGCCGGCGACACACTGCAAGCGAAGCGATTATCATCACAAACTCGGCCACCACAATCTGACTAAATTTACATTCACCTTTGAAACCAGTATCGGTCATGTGCGAGGTCTGTGGACGAGCTATCGCTCCGCTTAGCAGTGTAGCACCAGCCTCACATGTATCTGTGTTTAAACATTTTACATGCCTACAGAGTCTACAATCGCATTAAATGTCGATTTTGCGTGATAGTTTTGTGCTCACAACTCTGACATGACATAACTCGAAATGAAAACTCGACCGCGACGCGCGCGCTCACCGCAATAAATACGCGATAATAAATATAAATGTACTAATAAATTACATATTTAATTGTGATTACGAAACTAAACACAGCGTTCCGCGACTTACACACCAGATGAACCTATGATCACATTTACAACAGAAGGTAACTCCGTGGCGAGGAAAGCTCTGCGCGCCGAGCGGAACACACGCGAGGCGAGCTGTTTCCTCGTGCAAAAGACATTAAAAAATCAGCGGGCAGAACGTGAAAGGCGGTTATCCAACGTGATTAGAAAGGTGTCACGGTTGGTGGCCGCTTTCTAGCGCGAGTACAGCGCGAGGTCGGAGATACGGCGCTGGCGAGCAGCGGCATGGAAGCCGCGCGTGCCGTCCGGCACCAGAGGCGCGCGGGGCTCCCAGCGAGGGGCGGCACAGGACACCCGTCGACCGCCGCACTCAGTACCGGTCACTGAACAACCAGACAGACGCCGCGCCAGCCAGCTGTCCGAACTGCCGCCACTTCCAGCACTGCCAGTACTCGCAGCTGATGTTCGCCGGGAGCCACAGTACCAAGAAACTCCTGAATCTGAGCTGTGACTGCATGTCGATACACGTCGAGGCAGCCAGGTCTGGATGTCCTGCGGTCTCGGCGCGAAGACACCGCTCGAGCTACGTCTGTAAAAGGGAGCTCCATACCGGTACTCGTACTCCGGCTCAGAGCCACTACAGCACGATGAATATTCGCATTCATGACGCCTTGGCGGCGCCCGTCGAATGGGTGTCTTCCTTTTCGGTTCCCTAGGAACTCCGTTCAATTCATATACACGCATCCCTTCTTCCTCAGAGCTCTGAAGACGGAGCGCCTCCCTAGCCGATTCAGATTCAGTAAACTCAACCAACGCACACACACAATTAACCAAACTAGGATTCTTGTTGAGGAACTGGCGCACGTCAGCTGGAACAGGATTGCCCGGACGCAACACTCTCACCAAAGCAATCTCCCCGCAGCTTGCGAACAATCTTGACACATTTTCAACTGAAGGTTTGTCAATAGGCATCTTCACTGCCACCACAGTCCTTGAGGGGGTTGTCTCATCGTATGCTGGCAGCGGATCTATCCTACGAAGTTTAGTTCCTAAGTCATTGATTTCCAACTTTGTTGATCGCTTTAACGCTTCAGCCACGACTCTCCAGTCTTTTGTCAAGTGCTTAACGCGCTTAAAGCTGGATATGAGCTTCAAAGAAACATACCCTTCCTTGTTTCTTCTTACATGTTTCAAAAGAAAAGCATCCTTTGTGATATTAGCGTCAGAAAAATAGAATTCAACTTGTGCTACAATCCGATTGGCTAACTCATCATCCGGGGGTGTGTAAGGCGGCTCCTGTGTTTCAGCGGCGACTTCGCATCCAGAGTCTTTGCCTCCGCCTGATCCGGCTTCAGAACCCGTGTCGGACAAGTCGGCGTGGTCATCGGTGGACGGGCGACGGTCACAGGTGATACCCTCGTCGGGGTCCGGCAAGGCCTGGCTGGGAGGAGTGCCCTCCATGTTGCGATATTAACACTACACTATTGCATAACACGCGTGCGACTCGCTCGGTAGCGCGGGACTGACTGCGGGCGCGCGGCGCGCAGACACCTCTTTTATAATATCGGGTGGATGTGCGAGTAAAAGGCGAAGGCATTCGGAAATGATACGAGATGACATTGCAGTATGGTGCAGACTCTGCGTCGCTGCGATACAATAAACGTGCGTACTGATAATGAGCTCCAAAAACATGGAAAGAGGTTACACTTGTCTATGAAAATTAGGTAGAAAAACACGCTAGTTAATATGGAATATAGTCGTGGAACACGCAAACCTAACACGCATGTTTATATCCAAGATTATACACATTGTAGGTGTGCATTTAAATTAGGTAATTGTAGCATAATGAAACATAATTGTTGTTCGATTTATTTGATATTCCTGTTCGATTGTGATTCCAGTTTATCACACCAGTTATTAAACCTTTTATAAAATGTTTTGTTCATTAACATGATACAAAAATGGAATATATATTTATAGGATCTAGTTGATTTTATATACATGTATTTGTTAGTGTTTTACGCTGGCAACTAACTCTGAAATCTAAAGGACAACTTTTATCGATAGCGTCTAGTTCTGATTGGTTTGAGTTTCGTTTAAGTTGAAGTGTTTGCCACTTCAACTGTAAATAAATGTATCATATATCCATGATCATACATTAATAGATCTACTATTGGTATGGAAGTTAACAGTATTGGCATCTTCTCGTCCAATTATTGGCACGCAAGTATCGATTTGCACACGAAATTGAATATTGACTCGTCCTGGTTCATTGAACAAATAAACCATCTTAATTTATGACCGGCCTGTTGGTCTAGTGGTCCGTGATTCGGGCCAGAGGCCGTGGGTTCGATTCCCATCCAGGACAAATAATTGTGTGATGAGCACGATAAATTGTTCTGTGTCTGGACGGAATTTATCTAAAATATGTGTGCATTTAGAAACATTTGTTTGTCAGCAGTCTTGTTACCATTTTGCCGGCTCCGCCTAATTTGGGATCAGACGGCCGTGTGTTATGTATGTCAAAAACAATAATTAAAATTGTCTGAAAGTATAAACCTTACTTTGAAATTGTTAGTTATTCGAATAAAATTATTTTTTTTTGCTTTTTTAATCATTAATGATGATTCTTTTCTCATTAAGACTAAAATGTAACAAGTAGGTAAGTCCAAGATTATGCTTAAGCACACGCCTTAGTACGATTTTATATTTTTTAAAAGGATCGACGAATCCCCAGAAGGTGCAAGTTGCTATCAGCTATGGTAACCACAGTAGCAGGCGGGTATGCTTATTTGCCACTGCCATGATTTAAAAATGAATACTAATACATATGTTTTTTCTTTTTTAAAGACAACGCCCGCATTATGAATATATATTCCTGTGTCGCGGGGGGCTTTACAAACATACATGAAACTGACACAAAGAACACTCAGACTCAGAACAACAATTTGTGGATCACACAAAGTGGTGTCTCACGTGGGGTTTGAACCCACAATACTTGGCGTAGTAGGTAGCGGCGTGGCGACCACTTAAACCACTTCGTCATCCGTGCAGTTTTACTGATAAATTACACCCAGACACAGAACAAATGAGGGTGCTCGTCACACAATCATTTGCTTTGGGTGGGGAATCGAACCCACGACCTACGGCTAAGCAGTCAGGGTCACTAACCTAATCACTACAGTGGTGTACTATCGATACTCGGTCAAGATTCCTTGTTATTACAAATACTATTTTACGCAAAAGTGAACTGTGCAACAAGGAAATTAATCTCGTAATACCTTCAATAAAACAATAAAATTGCGCAGTCAACGCAGCACTTCATAACACTACTGTGAAAGATTATCACTAACGGTCCAGTAGTTTTTGAGATCACTACTAACTGACTAATGAAACTGTAATGGCAAGGTAGTTAAGGCGTCATCTATTCCATCAATTATACATCATAATAATAACTCTAAACATCTCACACACGACAGTCTAATCCCAAACTAGGCAGAGCCTGCACTATAGTAACCAATATGATGATAAATATACGCGTAGTGGCATAAGCGGTCGCCACGCCGCTTCCTACTACGCTGAGTGTTGTGGGTTCGATCCTCACATGGGACGACACTTTGTGTGATCCTCAAATTGTCCTTTTGGGTCTGGGTGTTCTTTGTGTCCGTTTCATGTATGTTTGTAAAGTCCCCTGCGATATAGGATATATTCCTAGTGCGAGAGTTGTCTTTAAAAAATAAATAAAGAAAATATATATATATATATATTTAGTAAAACCTCTTTTCTAAAGAGAGGCCTATGTCCAGCAGTGGACTATTAAAGGCTGTTGATAATGTAATGTAATATAATTCAAAGAAATTACACCCAGACACAGAACAAATGATCGTGCTCATCACACAATTAATATTATTAGTCCTGGGTGGGAATCGAACCCACAACCTCCGGCTTAATAGTCAGGGTCACTAAACACTAGACCAACAGACCCCTTTTTTTTTTTTTTTTTTTCCGTGCGGAAATCCCCTCGGATACCACCTGTCGGTGGCATGTCGGACTCGAACCGACTAAAACCGCACGCCGTCTCGGGTACTAATAGCCGGGGAACCAGGTATACCCTAGAAAGGAAGTCCCTGGTGCCCCTCGGGTCATCTACAGACGAGTAGACGACCCCCCCCCCCGTGTGGGAACCCCATGTTCCCTGTGCTCCATGGAAGCGAGCGCGCTTCGCAACGCGCTCGCCGCCACCCCGGCCTGCTCCTGCTAGGGTGACAGATGTCCTCACCTGTCACCCCCAGGCCTGCGCTTATGGAGGACGGAGGTCGTTCTGCGACCTCCGGCGCCTGAGTCGCCTGCGGTACCTGGCCCGTTCCCGGGCCTGGCGGGCCGGGAGAGTCCTAAACCTCTCCCGGTCCCGCTCCGCCGTCTCCTTCGAGAGCATAACTTGCTCGCAGAAGGAGACGGCAGAGTTCCACGCACTCTCGCTCCGCACGATAGCCGCAATCAGGCTATCGAGCGAGAAGACCAACAGACCCCTGGATTTTTCATCATCATGTTTTTGTTTAATTTGGAATCTTTTCTATTTAATTTGGAAGTTACAATGTGCAGTTCTGTAAAATGTTTTGGGTGGTTTCTTTTATGGTCGGCGTTTGTGTGATGCCAAACCTTCTTGGGAAATGTAAAGTTATTCATATGAAACAAATAATGCGGAGGGTCAGACCAGCATCGCCACGGGATGTGCGCTATGTTTTCCCTACCAATATTATAAATGCGAAAGCGTGTCTATCTTTCTGTCTGTCTGTCTATTGTCTCTTCACGCTTAAACCGATAAACCGATTCAAATAGTCAATAGTCAATATTCAAATAGTTTGAGCTCCTAGAAAGGACATAGGACAGTTCTTATTCCAGAAATCGTCCTATAAGGGAGTGAAAAGGGGTTGGAAGTTTGTATGGGGAATCAGTAACACTAAACCGATTTAGATCAAATTTGGTATGGAGATATTTTGATTCTTAAGCAAGGACATAGGCTGCATTTCACCACAATAACCGTCACACACGTAGGCGGCCCCTCGGCCAAATCTGGTAGTATATTAATGTAATACGGCGTACTGATCGCTTGAGTTTAAAGGAAGATTATCAAGCTGTTTTGTTTCTGTTGGAGAGGACTATATGGTTAAGCAGTTGAGTGGGTTTTAATATTCTTTTTTTTTTTATTCTTTTTTAAAAGACAACTCCCGCACTAGGAATAAATCCTGTGTCGCGGGGGACTTTACAAACATACATGAAACGGACACAAAGTACACCCAGATATGTGAGAGATATCACAATTTTAACCAACTTACCATGCGTTTTCTTAAGCACTTAACATTATTTGTGTATCAACTCGTTCATCGATCACCGGCCCATATCTGCTATCAATATTTTTTCATTAAATTGGTTGTACGTCAAATGATGAAGAATACAGCCTAGATTAGAACGCATTAAAGCTAGTTAAACTTTGTTTTTCCGTTTCCCAAACGTTTTTCTATTATGTTTTATCAGTAGAACAGATCGATGATAAACATTACGTGTACCGAATCCACATAACTCAAATTCCTCGTGAACCAGTATAAACAATTGTATAATCGCCTGCATGACGAAAACAGCTTCGATAATAATCCTGTAACAAATCTAATTAGCTATACAATATGGTGTGACCAGCCCACAGGCTAATCTTATTATGCTACTAGAATGTACGAATTGTACAACAACATGGCGCTGTACTAGTGTGTAGGCGGGATGTGTGACATCACAATCGATAATATCAATTTGATTGTATTAGTGTCCGTGTGGTGACGGATTAAGAATACAGAGAGTCACCACCCCTATTCATCCCGTGGGTGTCGTAAGAGGCGACTAAGGGAGAAAACTACGCAGGACAACAACACTGCAGAGAGAAGGAAAACTTGAAACAAACCCTCTACCAACCCGTCTGGCCAGCGTGGTATAGTAGGCCAAAACCTCCTTTCTAAGGGGAGGCCTATGTCCAGCAGTGGACTATTAAAGGCTGTTGATGATGATGATGATGATGATGATTGTCTTAGAAGCACCTCCTTGCCCACCCTACGGTAGATATTTCTATTTTCCTACGCATCGCGAGAAGGTTATGTTTCCGTAAATACGTGAGGCTTAACTGGAGTTACCACGGCCTCATAGGTAACCGGTGTTAAGTAATGCTTTCATCTTAAAAGCAGAAGTAAATACCTTTCTGCCAACCCTAACAAAGACTTTGCTCATGACTCCTGATGATTGGGCTTAATATCCAAAGACAAATTAAAACAAATGAACAAGTAAAGAGTAATTTTTTTTTGTGGGAATAATTTGACGAACAAAAAATTACTTAATTTCGTATTTTAAACAATAATATAATAAATTAAATAAATTTATAATTACTTAATCTTTTTCTTGTTGCTAAAAAGGGTTTTAACCATAAGAAATGTAAACGCCCATAAAGCAATTCACTTTCACTTTGTGCAATTTTCTTTAAAATACGATTGGCCTTACTACATTTTGAGCAAAAAAAGAGTTTTAATCTAATCTTTTTTTTTAAATTCAATACCTTTACAACAGACTTCAAAAAAAGAAAGAGGTTCTCATTTCGGTTCTTTTTTTCACCTCAGAACGCCGTCGTTTGTGAATTAATTTATTAAATTATTTTTCTTATATGACAAGGTAAACTTTCTGTTTAATGCCATTAAAATTTAAAGAAATAATATCTGTAGATCATCATAGATTGTAGCCAGAAATGAAGAATATAGTTTATAGCAATTTATCATAATATAGACCTATTAAAGTCAGTGATAATATATTCTTTTTTTAAATGTTTTAATCGTCTAAAAATGACGTAATTAGTTAGGATACTTAAATTTTTAATCGTCGGCTGCGGAGTTATTGACCAGTCCATAAAAGTAGGTTACGTCATCACTGTAAGGCTTCGTGGTTCGATTTATTGAGGTTGTAGACGTGGGGCGGATTATGTGGTACGCTTCTCAGAGCATTAGCGGCAGAAAACCTTTTGGCTTTACATGACTGCCGAAAAAAGGAGTTCAGTATAATGATAATAATGCCTGAACAGATTAGGATGTGCGTGTTATCATTAGGATCCTTATAAAATGGGTACTGGCTAAAAATTGTTGAATTTAATGTTAGTTGATACTATTTGGCGCCCATTTCAGTTTCTGGTACGGCATTCTTTTTAAACTATTTCATTTATTAAATACTAGCTTTGTAATCACAGTAAAAAGTAGCCTATGTCTGTCCTCAAGAATCAAAGTAACTTCATACTAAATTTCATCTAATTCGGTTTAGAGGTTATTGATTCCCCATACAAACTTCAATCCCCTTTGTACCCCTCTAAAGGGATAAAAACTTTTCTGGGATAAAAACTACCCTATGTCCTTTCCCGGGACTTGGACGATCTCTATACCCAATTTCATCTAAATCGGTTTAGCGGCAGACACATTTTCGCACTTATAATATTAGTATTGATGCGCTTTTTATCTCCAAAAGTGTATACTGTAAAGTGTCAATACATATAAGTGTATAGCTTGTATTGAAGATGTTTGCAGACGCTCACCAAAGAACGGTCCTTGGGCTTATTTGAAAGCTTGCCGTACAGTCACTTTGCACAAATTACGTTTTAAATTCTCGATCGATTGAGCCTAAATCGATAAATGTCAATCGTTTCCAATTGGCGGAATAAGTTACGTAGAAAACATAGTAACTCGGTAAGCGGATACTCAGTTCCGCATAGGTCGTCTTACACACCTTTGAGTCTTTGTCGTCCATTTACTTATTAAAGAGTTATATTGTGTGGTCTTGTAAAGGCGTTACTTTTTAGAATAACCATTTAAAGTTGGGTTAACTTGAATTCTCTTAGGGGCATGATTTTAAGCAAACAAAATTTTTGCCTTGCGCCCTCTATTCTAAGAAATAATCCTATTAAACAGAAAAAATATAGCCATAATTAAAAATAAGACTATTTCAGAAACAATAGGCATCTAACCTTAAAATTATACATTTCCTTAAAAAAACCCACAGCTATTTTCCTCTACAAGTCCTAGCACTCAAGTGGCGCCCAAAGACAATTCAAAAAAATATTCAGTACACGTGTTTAGTATTCTGCGGCAACAATGCCACGATTGTTGAGGTCATGTGCCAAGATCTTGGCCACGATGACTCTCATAGTTTCGCGCTATTTTGCGACCAACGACCTCGAACACTATTTGTTTACTCAAATTTAAATTTGGAAAGTGTTAAAGCGAATGCGCGCGAAACTGTGGATTAATGACGTTTGTTATGCATATTTTGAAAATACACAGAAAAAATTACGTAACCTAAAACTTATTCTTATTGTGCAGAATACTTCTAGAACAGATAAAGAATATTAAAATACAGTGTACCAAGTGAAAGGGCCTGTGAGCGTGTCATCATTATTCGTAATACGAGTATATCGTCTTCACCGAAACAGTTATTTACTTTGAAACTAAAAGTAATTAAAAATTTTTCACCCCTTAAATAATCACAGGGCACATTGAGACTTCGATACAAAACAATGCCACCACATTTAGGCTTTTCGTAATACAAACACAAAATATTCCAGCAGCATGATTGCTAATTTTAAGTATATGGATTACGCGAGCTAAATTATAACGAGTTTGAGAGTTCTGTGTGATGTTGATATATTTCCTTTAGAAAGGTCAAATAGTAAAGAAACTAAATATAATGGATAAAAAACGATTATTAATCACCTCTAGACTTCCTTTCACTAAACTTTGTCAGTAATTAAAAGTTCTAATCAGTCATTTTGAACAAAAAGATATCACAAATTTTAGTAAGTAAAACAATTAATTCTGTTTTGTTAAGTATAGACAAAAAATCCCATCCAGCTTAATCCTCACTCTATGGTACTTATTAAAACAAAGAAAAACCACAGCTACGAAAATGAAATAATAGTTACGTTTAATTATTTTTTAATCCTCAGGAAACAGTCTTCTCATCCTGATGCAAATTGTAAACAGGCTTTACTCGGCAACTAGATAATTGCAGTTCATTGACAGTCCAACCTCGCTTACTTCCTGTACGGTAAAACATATTGATTAGGTGAGCTTTACTGTGTTTATCCTAACACTAGCTATTATTAGTCACAGTAAGGAAAGTAAATGTGTTTATTTATGCGTGTCTTTTTGTAGGGTTGGCTGTTATGATAAATATGAGTTTTATATGATACAAAGCGCAGATTTAAAGATTCCTATGATAGCGAAAGTATTTTTTTGCATATCATTTGCATTTCCAAACACTTAATACACAGAGTAACGTAATAAAGCCAAGAAGATATTATGAAGGAAAAAAATACAATTTGCTTTAAGTATGTAATACATATCATTATATATTTTGGCGCTAAAGATCCGCCATATTGTTTTTTGACTTTAACATCAAAATCAGTTCCTATGTGTAGAAATAGGTAAGCACACTAAAAACAAAACGCTCTTTTTTATGACTTTTGCTGTAGGCTGGTAAAAGATACTAACATTTAAGTAATTACAGCGCATTTTTTGCATAAGAATATAGCATTATTTTAATAGATATTTACGGGAATGTATCGATACATTATGTTCCAAAAAGGGAGTACCACAGGGAAGTGTAGGAGGCCCTAAGTGGACCTAAGTGACATATATGTCCGACGGTAGGTAGAAAAGATAATCACATAGCATTGACAGCCTCACCTGTCTCACTTCCTGTACCGTGCACACACTGATTAATGGATGCTTATATGACCTTATTTGTCATTGATGCTATTATCATTCGTTACGAGGAAAATGAACATCCATATTAAGTAAATGGTTTGTTGTTTTTATTTTTACATTTACTAATAGGATGTGGTGATTGGTGACTTCTCCAATGAGAAGTTTTTTTAAATGGTCCTGGTGGCAGACGAGTCACCTGATAGTGACGCTCGCCACCCAAAGATACAAGAGACACAAATAGTTTGCCTTTAAGCTCTCCTCTCCCCTCAGAGGAAGAGGGGTTTGTCTTCAGTAACCTCACTGGTCACCTGATGGTAAATGACTACCGCCACCCATGGACATCTGAAACTTAGACTGACTCTCTTACTTAGGCTCGATAGTAAGCGAGGTTACCGGAGCCTCAGAGCTATCACAGGTGATAAGTAATTCTACCGCTGCTATTCCGATGAATAGCAGCGGTAGAAATACTTCATCAATCATCATCAACAGCCTTTAATAGTCCACTGCTGGACATAGGCCTCTCCTTAGAAAGGAGGTTTTGACCTACTATACCAAGCTGGCCAGACGGGTTGGTATAGGGTTTGTGTCAAGTTTTCCTTCTCTCTGCAGTGCTGTTGTCCTACGTCGTTTGCTCCCTTAGTCGCCTCTTACTACACCCACGGGATGACACCACCGTCACCACACGGATTGTTACGGCGCTGCGATTGGCCCTCCTGTAATCTTCACCAATCGCACCTCCGAACGCGTTCGCTGTCGAGAGCGAGTTGATGTGAAATAGACTTGCAGTAGGTCCTAAGCCCTCTGTACTATGATAACCAGACTACTGATAAACATACCTACTTGAAAAAAATCGGTTGTCTGTAAAGTCGGTTTACTGACGATAGTTGAACGTGACAACGTCATAAGATAATACTGATGGAATCATGATGGAATGGTTGCATTTTATAAAATGTATTATTGTATACAAGTAGCAGCTGTCCACGCGGACGCATCGCTCACTCAAGTAGGAGAGAGACAGATGTCGAACGCTGCCGAACGCGGAGGCCGATTGTGCCTCTTTGTCACTCGTTCCGTGCTCTCGCTTGCACTTCACGCCTTAAATGGAACGCCTCAGAGCGAGGTAACGCCGCATGAGTCATGATTTTTCGTGCGTGCAGCCGGCTCCATCAAATTATAAGACGTTGTCACGTCAAAAATACAAGTATTGTGTCGTGGCGACCACGATCTCTCACCCAGCACCCAGGATCGTTACCCATTATATCAACACATCCTGACCCGCCTGGTGTTGAGACAGTTGAGAGGACTTGTTAGCATCAGTAACTGTTCTAAAGCAGACAAGCCGCATGTTCTGTGTTTTTATAACCGACTTCAAAAAGGAGGAGGTTATCAATTAGGATGTTAATATATTTTTTATGTATGTTAGTTCGGTCATAACTCCGTCTTATATGGACGTATTTTGAAAATTATTTTTTGTTCGAAATGGGTTTTTTCCGAAATGATCCCATTTCAATTTCATGTGAGTTTCAAAGACAGACTACTGAACTGTTAAAAAGATGACAACAAAGATGATCGCTGTTTTTTAGTGCTCTTTGTTAGTATTGTTAGAAGTTGGTTCAACTTTTTTTTAAAAGGATTCATTCTTGTTCTTGTATTTGGTTTGTGTAACTAACCAACCAGCGGTCGTGCCCCACAGTTTGACTACCATATATGGTCACTGCTCCGGTTCTTACAGTCGTAACCTGATATTATATCTCTATAGCCTATATTAATCCTAATAAAAAAACAATCATCCACTTGAGAATATTGCTTAAACATACGAGTATAGAACTTTCATCGTTCATCATCATCACCATCACCATCGTTCCCGTCATCACCGCCGTCCCTATCACTTGGATAATTGGCCCTCCACCACTGTACGCTTTTCAAGACACTTTTTCTCGCATAACCAATCTATGGAACAAGTTATCGTCTGCGGTATTTCCAGATCGACACGACCTTCAAACCTTCAAGAACAGAACCTCCTTCTTCTTAAAAGGCCGGCAATAAACGTCACTTTCCATCAGGTGACATTCTGCTTGTCTGCTCCCTCATCCATAAAAAAAACAACATAAAGAAAAAATTCTTCAGCTTTTTTCATTGATTACTTACTTCAAATAAAAATGATTATCTGAATCATTAATAATGTAGTTTCTTGAAACTGATAACCATAATAGCTGTTGCGGGAGATGAAAATGCCACGAGATGGCGTTTACAAATGTCATTAATATTACTATTTACCATTAACCATAGTGCATATTCATGGGGAATCGTTTATTTATAAATTATTATGGTTTTTGTTAAGCGGGTGTAATAACTAATAACGTGAAAATGATAAAGTGATATCCACTATAAAAACTGGTTTTGGAATTAATATATTTAATTATTATCACATGAATTGGAAAAAGATGTAATTATTTGTGTAATTAACACGATGATTTGTTCCGTGGCTATATGTATACAGTTATATAGTAATATAAATCATAAAAGTATGTTTGTTTATCATCAGTTTAGTTACCTACCACAGTACAGGCGCTGCCTAATTTGGGATCAGATGTATGTTTTGTTATATACCATCACGCTTCGGTTTTTAGGAGTGAAACAGTATAATAAACGCAGAGATTAGTTAGTACATTGTAAATAAATAAATCTCTCTTAATAAACTACTGTTATTTGTTGAACTCTAAAGATATTTATTATACAACGGAACATTGAAAATGTGTAGAGAGAAACACAAAAAGATATGCCCCGGGTGAGGATCGAACTCACGACCTTAAGATTATGAGACTTACGCGCTGCCTACTGCGCCACCGAGGCTGTTGACGTGGCAAGCAAATTTAACCTTCTTAATCTGCCAAACGCGATTCGTAAATAAAACTTTTTGTTTTTAACCGACTTTAAAAAGGAGGAGGTTGTCAATTCGTATCTTTATATTTTTTTTATGTATGTTCAGGCATAACTCCGTCATACATAGACGGAGTTGCAAAATTCGTTTGTTGTTCGAAAGGGGCTTATTCCGAAATGGTCCCATTTACATTACATGTAGATCTGATGATGAGTTTCGAAGACAGAAAACGGAACTCTTCAAAAAATGACAGCAAATCAACCGCGATTGCTGCTAGGTGTTTAGTGCTCTCTGGTATTGTTTGCAGTCCGTTCAACCTTTTTTAAAAGGATTTTTTTGTTATATTTAAGTCACAAAGACAATATAATAGGTAATCGATTTAGGCTATCCATACGCCTTATAGTATGTGTTTTAATAGCACTTGTGATATCTAGAAGATACTCAATGTTATTATGCAGAAATATAAATGTTGAAACATTATGTGCTAAAAAGTTAAAATATATATCTAAACGGGTATATACTCGTAGAACTAACTTGTCCAGTATATATGTATTTTGACCTGTCATGGTAAAAATGTCTATTTTTTTTTGTTTATTTACGATAATAATACAAATTTACAAGTACAGTTGTAGCTCCCATAACATCACATCAATTTAACTTTATTTGTTAATTACACTTTTTCCACAATATTTATAATTATGAATTACGATTGACGACCGAATGGCGTAGTGGTTTGTGTAACGGACTGCTATTCCATAGGTCGCGGGTTTGATTCCCGCTCAAGTCAAACATTTGTGTGCATGAACATTTAATGTTTGATTTGGTCTGGGTGTTTCTGTGTATAATAAGTATGTATTTACAAAAAAATAATTATATATGTATTTATATCAGTTGTCTAGTAGCCATAGTACAAGCTCTGCTTAGTTTGGGACTAGATGGCGTTGTGTGAATGTGGTAGAATATTAATATTATGTTATTATAATAAATACATGCGATACAGATTGACAAATGATTACTATTTTTTTACTAAATTTACAAATATTTTTATATAAGCGCCTTGCACCTTAAAGGGTGTATCGACAATCTATTTGTTCAGTATACCTACACGACTACATATATTTAAAGTTTTCGCTGACTACACTTAGGTGGAACTTTATTACTTTATTTTTAAATGATTATTTTGACACTGACTTACTTTCAATGTCTACAGGAAGACAGTTGTAAATGGTTGGAACCAAATATTTGGTACATCTTCGACCATAATAGTTACTCATTTTGGGCACCTCAAATGTCTTACAATCTATACTAATATTATAAAGCTGAAGAGTTTGTTTGTTTGTTTGTTTGAACGCGCTAATCTCAGGAACTACTGGTCCGATTTGAAAAATTCTTTCAGTGTTAGATAGCCCATTTATCGAGGAAGGCTATAGGCTATATATCATCACGCTAAGACCAATGAATGAAGGAGCGGAGCACCAATGAAGAATGTTTCAAAAACGGAGAAAATTTATTACTATTGAGAGACGCAGACGAAGTTGCGCGGGTCAGCTAGTATAGCAATATATGCAATGATAGTTTAAGTTATACTAGGCAATGAAATAAAACGCGATGAATAAACGGAATGAATAAACGGCGATCTCTAATATAAATAATAGTGCTTTAAAACTGTTTATATTGAACGCATTAATCTCCAAAACTGATAGTATAATGAGTAAAATTCTATTTGAATTTGATTTCTCAATTCCAAAGAAAGGTCAATGCTTTTTAAAATCTCTCCACCTCCTTTCAGAGCGGAGCAGTGTCTAAAACAACACACACACACTTACAAATATTAGGTAATTCCAATCTTTGTGTCCGTTTTAATTGCCATCTATTGAAGGTTTCGTAATTGGTTATTTTCGGGTTACTTCCCCATAAGTTATATAACTGTCTGATGTCAATACTTCTTGTTTAGATAATTTTTTGACACTTGCATAAGAGTTACTACTTCGATCATCTAAGTGCGATAGTATTTATACGAGTAAATTACAAAAAAAAAAACTGCACGAATTAAAACCCTCTGCGTTTAGATAACACTTCTATAATATATACTAGTATATTTTCTAGACATATCAAAAGCTTTTAATATGATCTCTGTTCCTATCCTTGTAACGAAATTGGAAAAAATCGGTATCCGAGGTAGTCAACTGTCTCTATTCAAAAGTTATCTCATCAATAGAAGACAGTATGTTAAGATTAGCGATATCTGTAGCCAAGAGCTATTTGTAATCAATGGAGTCCCACAGGGCAGCTTCCTCGGCCCTACCTTATTTTTATTATATATTAATGATCTGTGCCAATTACAACTAAACAGCACCAAGATTTTTACTTACGCCGACGATACAGCCCTCATATCTTATGGCAGCTCTTGGGAGGCGGCATTTGAGAGTGCACAATCGGGTCTTAACGCTGTTACTAATTGGCTGGCCAATAATCAACTCGCACTCAATGTTGATAAAACTAGTTACCTCACATTTTCACTAACTTCACTTGGTAGGCCTTCTTCATTATTCTATACCCTCATCGCTCACTCCTGTAATCCGCTCTCACAGGCCTCTTGTAATTGCCCCAACCTGTGCCGAACTAACAGTGTAAAATATCTAGGGGTACAGATTGACGACACTCTCTCCTTCCATTCACACATAGACGCACTATCCTCCAGACTACGAAAGCTCATATTTGTCTTTAAAACCCTCGGTCAGGTAGCTGATACACAAATACTTAGGACCACCTATCTTGCTCTTTGCCAGTCTCTGACGCAGTACTGCATCGTTGCCTGGGGAGGTGCAGATAAAACATATCTCCTTAAATTGGAGCGTGCCCAAAGGGCGGTACTAAAAGTTGGTTGGAGGCTACCATACCGTTTCCCGACCACTGATGTTTATAAAACCTGTAATGTGCTCTCTGTCCGTAAACTATTTATCCTCTCCGTTATTCTTACGACACACTCTCAGACTCCTTATGATCCTTCGAAATTTAAGTCTGTTCGTCGAAAGTATACTGTATGCCCGTCAAACCCGGTCAGAACAAGATTGGCACAGCGATGTTTTTACCACTTTGGTAACTATTTGTACAACAAAGTTAACAAAATCCTGAATGTATACCCAATGACTAAATTTCAATGTAAAAAAGCTGTTACCAAGTGGTTGATTGATTTGGATTATGACGAAACAGAAAAGATAATCTGTACTTTAAAATAAGTACTGTCACTCATGCGCATACACAAACACACACACACGCACACACACTCAACACACACACACACGCACGCATACACTAATTTTCTAATTCTTCTTACCTTTTTTAATTATATTTTGAATTAAAAAAATAAAAATAAAAATGTATCACGTTGCTCAAAATCTACATGTATATGTATTGCATCTGTATCGCTAAGGTGGGAGCCTGGAGATTTGTCACACAGGTTTCGAACCTACTACAAACTCCAGCTCTCACTAAGGTGTCATGTATGTTATAGTAGCATAACAAACCTATGTACCTATATTCCTTTTTGAGACAAATAAACCTTATTATTTATTTATTTATTTATACAAATAAATAAAATTGGAGTGTCTGTTTGTAATATTAAAATAACCGCTTTTTACTAAATGCATATGTATGTTTACACGGTATTCCAAAATAACATTTTTTACAATTTTTGTCTGTCTGTCTGTCTGTTTGTTCCGGGTTATCTCTGGAACGGCTGGACCGATTTCGACGGGACTTTCACTGGCAGATAGCTGATGACATAAGGAGTAACTTAGGCTACTTTTTTAGACTAGTCTCGCCCCGCGGCGTTGCCCACAGTTATAACAACAAACGCGGGTAACACCGCGGGTCTCAGCTACTCGTAGTTTTAGAATAAAGTATTGCATCCTGATCAGGAGGAACAGCACAATGAGCGGTCATAACCAGGATGGATTACCATCATCATTAACTGCCTTTTCTAGTCCACTGCTGGACTCTCCTTAGAAAGAAGGTTGTGGCCAGACGAGTTGGTAAAGGATTTGTGTCAAATTTGCCGTTTTTAGGGTTCCGTACCTCAAAAGGTAAAAAAGGAACCCTTATAAGACCACTTTCTTGTCCGTCTGTCGATGTGTTACCACAGATTTTCTCAGTTTTTGCAGTCCTTTTGTCCTGCGTATTTTGTTACTCCCTTATTCGGCTCTTACGACACCCACGGGATGAATAGGGGTGGTGTGATGACACATCGTATTCTTAATCCATCACCATATGGACTACATGAACTTTACTGCACAGTAATACTTAAGTAAATCATACTGCAATAATTACAGAAAAAATTGCAAAGTATATATGCGTGAAAAGGGCTACTTTTCAGTTGTGCAATGAGACTGCTGAGTGGTTTAAAAACCGCCCAAGTGCGTGTCCTGTGTTACCTATCACCGTAGTTAGTTAGTAGAAATAATACGTAACTAAAATATAAATAAGACAAGGACGTTTTGATTTTCACGTTATAAACATTTTGATGTTTCTATGTATACTAAGTATGTTTTTACACAAAACAAAAGTATAAATGTATTAATATCAGTTTTCTAGTATCCATAGTACTTACCATAGTACGTTTGTGACTAGATAGCGGTGTGTGAATGTGGTACAATATTATTTTATTAAGTTATTATTACACATTAACGGTTTCGGCGGTACTAGAGATCCCTAAAACCAATAATTATTGATTTTATTTTACCACTTTGTTGGCACGATTAGTATGTATGTTCATACGAAGTTACATGTTTCTAGCACTAATAGTATATAAGATATGGTGTGAACGTCTGTCCAGACGAAACTATAAGAGTTCCGTTTTTGCCCACGGGATCTTACAAAAGTCGGTGTCATATACGCTTATGGCTGTCCAAGTACCTTTTATTTTTTAATCCAAGGAAATTTAAAACATACTGTTTCGAGCACACAATTGTATCACACTAACTCGTAACTAGTTACTGCCCGCGGTTTTGCTAGCGTGAATATTTGTTATTTAGTGGTACTAACATTGAAAATATCTAACTTCCAAACAACTGTTCAAACTCAAACTCAAATTATCTTTAGGTCACAAAAAATTTCAAATTGTTTGAAATCGTCTCTTATGACTGTAAACTCTAAAGTCATAGATCAACACCCACAATAACATCAATCTCTATTTTGTCAAGTATTTAGGAAAATAAATATTTGATCAACAGCCTTTAACAGTCCACTTCTGGACTAGACCTCTCCTTAGAAAGGAGGTTTTGGCCCTACTATACCACGCTGGCCAGACGAGATAGTGTAGAGTTTGTTTAAAGTTTTCCTTCTCTTTGCACTGTTGTTGTCCTGCGCAGTTTGCTCCCTTAGTCGTCTCTTACGACACCCACGGGATGAACAGGGGTGTGCTAATCTACAACGTCGCCACGCCGCTTCCTACTACGACGACACTTTGAGTGATCCACAAATTGTTGTTCTAAGTCTGGGTGTTCTTTGTGTCTGTTTCTGTATGTTTGTAAAGTCCCCCGCGACACAGGATATGTTCCTAATGCGGGCATTTTCTTTTATAAGTCAAAAACAAGAAAAAGAAAAAAAAATTAGTTAGTCAGGTCAAGTAATTTTACTTGTTTAGGTATCCCTCTCTCTAATCTCTCAACTAATCATTAATCTCAATAATAAATAGATACGTACAAGCAGAACTCTTAATAGTTTAAAAAATTATATCCCCTTGACATTAGAGGCACAAGACTCGCCTTCGTGAGCCATGATGCCGTGACCTGAACAGTCTATGTTCAAACTTGAAACTTGACAGATATACAATCTATTTGGTTGAAATAAATTAGTTTTGGAATGAGGCATATTCGAGTTCACACGGTTTTTTTTTTAATTCAGTTTTTTGTTATCTGAGCTAATTAGTGCTACAATGATGTACGCCTGATGACTGATAGGTTAGCTTTTGCCCGTGACTTTTCTTGCTTTACCGTAGTTTTTAGGATTCCGCACCTCAAAAGGTAAAATAGGAGCCCTTATAAGATCACTTTCTTGTCCGTCTGTCCGTGTGTCACGACCGATTTAGGTGTATAAAAATCAATGTCCTGAGTCAACACGATAAAAAGATATGGGCAAATTTCGATTTTCGTGAAAACTTGTAAGTACCGAAATTTATCTTCATTTTCCACTTTTTTTATTATTCAGAATTGTTTCTTTACTTGTGCTGTAAGACCTTGATCTTAACAAAAATTAACAATGCTAGGTCAACCGGAAGTACCCTATAGGTTTTGGGTCGAAAACCTATATGGTAGTTCCCGTTGACCTAGAATCAAGAAATTTGGCAAAAAGAAACGTCTTACAGCACAAATAAAGGAATAATTCCAAAAAATAAAGAAAATTGAAACTTAAGATAAATAGTACTCTGCAAATTGCTTAACGTATCAGCCTATCATATGGATACCTGGTCATCACATAAGCCTTTAACAGTCCACTGCTGGACATAAGCCTCTAGTTAGAAAGGAGGTTTTATCCTACTATACCACGTTAGCTAGACGGGTTGGTTGGTTTGTGTCAAGTTCTCCTTCTCTCTGCAGTGCTGTTGTTCTGCGTAGTTTTTTTTCCTTACTCAGCTCTAACGACACCCACAGGATGCCGTATTCATCCCGTGGGTGTCGTCTCACACTCTGTATATGATAATCCTGTCCACCTGGTCATACATAATACTTATTACATAATCAATTTTAAGTGTTTGTGTGTGAGTAATTGTGTGCCAAAATAAATCTTTTCTTTCTTCTTTCTTTTTTAAGTTAATTTTCGAACAGATAATCACCAAACAACCTCAGATTTTTATTTATTATTTACGATGACCGATCGTTAAGCTTAGTTAAACGCTCTTATTAAAAAATGAGTCGTTAAGTTTATTTCTTACATTAGTTAGACGTCTGCGTCTCTCAAAGGAAAAAGTCCCCGTTTTTGCAACTGTTTTTACTGATGCTCGACTCCTATTGGTTGGAAAGTGATGTTATGTAGCCTGTTGCGACACAACTAAACACACAATAGCTGGCATCGCGCGACGTGCGGGGGGAATACCCCGACTGGTGCGACGGGCGGGGGACCGAAACTAGGCAGCGTGACCCCACACATCCAACGGCCATCTCTCGCCTTGGAACATCACCGTGGACGGTCAATATCAGGGTATACCACCAGCAATACAGTCTACTCTCATTTCATTTATTTATGACCCCTGGACCCTTGAACCAACCTAGAGCCTTCCTCGATAAATTGGCTATCCAACACTAGAAGAACCGATTCAGATGGTTGGTTGATTCAGTAAATTTGGTATGGTATAATAGTTGTATGATATTTTAATCTATACTAATATTATAAAGCTGAAGAGTTTGTTTGTTTGAACGCGCTAATCTCAGGAACTACTGGTCCGATTTGAAAAATTCTTTCAGTGTTAGATAGCCCATTTATCGAGGAAGGCTATAGGCTATATATCATCACGCTAAGACCAAAAGGAGCGGAGCACCAATGAAGAATGTTTCAAAAACGGAGAAAATTTATTACTATTGAGAGACGCAGACGAAGTTGCGCGGGTCAGCTAGTTCTTGATAAAGTACATGGGCTACGTTTTACGTGGTACCGATATATATACTCGTAGTAATAAATAAATAAATAGCCTTTTATTTCTTACAGATTACAAAAAGAAAAAGTTTAATTCTATGTATTATAAACTAGCTGACCCGCGCAACTTCGTCTGCATCTCTCAATAGTAATAAATTTTCTCCGTTTTTGAAACATTCTTCATTGGTGCTCCGCTCCTATTGGTCTTAGCGTGATCATATATAGCCTATAGCCTTCCTCGATAAATGGGCTATCTAACACTGAAAGAATTTTTTTAAATCGGACCAGTAGTTCTTGAGATTAGCGCGTTCAAACAAACAAACAAACAAACAAAAAAACTCTTCAGCTTTATAATATTAGTATAGATTGTTCTTAATAATTAAGTTTGGTTCCTAAATATAGTTTTTATTTTACATAAATGTTTAATTAATCCTATATTATTATTACGAGTATTTACTTAGTCTGCAAAAACCCCTCAGTGGGTGAAGGCATTCTCCAAAGATAGCCAGGCCTCACCACATTGGGCTGTTTGAATCCAGTTGATGCCGGCTGTTTTCATGAGCTCATCTTCCTAACTAGCCACAGGTCTGCCTCTCTTTCTTTTGCCGTGTGGACCTGCCCATGTGGTCACCATTTTCGTCCACCCATTTCGTCTGGTCTCGTAGGCGCGCGACATGACATGAACGCTGTTGTAATAATAGAAATAAATAATAATAATCTACCACATTCACACAACGCCATCTAGTCCCAAACTAAGCAGAGCTTGTACTATGGGTACTAGACAACTGATATAATACTTTTTTTTTTTTTAAATACACACATATTATACATAGAAACACCCAGACCAACACATTAAATGTTCATGCACACAAACGTTTGACTTGAGCGGGAATCGAACAAGCGACCTTTGGAATAGCAGTCCGTTACACAAACCACCGCGCCATCCGGTCGTCAATGATCTTTAAATTAAAGAACCCACCACACCGTTCAAGCTTATTTTCTGTACAGGAATTGGTGCAGCAGCTTAGTCTGGAAAACGAAACCGACAAAGTGAAACAATTATTTTTTTCATTTATAATATAAAAGACTCTTGTAGGCATTATTTTTATATATAGGTAGGTAGGTCCGTGTGGTGACGGATTAAGAATACAGAGTGTCACCACCCCTATTCATCCCGTGGGTGTCGTAAGAGCCGACTAAGGGAAACTACGCAGACCAACAGCACTGCAGAGAGAAGGAAAACTTGACACAAACCCTATACCAACCCGTCTGGCCAGGGTGGTATAGTAGGCCAAAACCTCCTTTCTAAGGAGAGGCCTATGTCCAGCAGTGGACTATTAAAGGCTGTTGATGTGATGTGATGTGATGTGAGGCATTATTTTTATTTTGACACTGAAATAATACGCAACATATAATATATACAAAGGATAACTTTCCCAGTGCCCAGTACTTTCCTAGTCTTCCCACCCAGGAAAAATAATTGTGTCATATCAGGATCAAAAAAAATATTTGTGTTTGGGTGTAATTTATCTTCATTTGTGCTATGTCTGTGTGTAATTTACCTGTAATATATATGTATTTAGAAGTATATAAGTTCGTTTATCAGCAGTCTGGTTACCATAACGCAGGCGCTGCCTAGTTTGGGATCAGACGGCCGTGTGTAGGTAGGATGTCTCAAGTTACGATTATTATTAATTTGAATTGAACACGCGACCTTTGAGGTAGACTATCATCGCGCCACAGAGGTCGTGTTCAGACGACCTGTTTAAAACATTTGTTATAAGACTGCACGGATGGCGTTATGGTGTAAGCGGTCGCCACGCCGCTCGCCGAGTGTTGTGGGTTCAAACCGCACATGGGACGATACTTTTTGTGATCCACAAATTGTTGTTCTGAGTCTGGGTATTCTTTGTGTCCGTTTCATGTATGTTTGTAAAGTCCCCCGCGACACAGGATATATTCCTAAAAAAAAAAAAAGTAACTCCACAGACTTATCTGATATTTCTTAGTTAAATAAAGTAGGTATAGCTAATCTACATTTCATGCAAATTTACAAAAAGAAATAAAAAAATCCGTTAAGGAAAAAAAATAAAAAAAACAACTAGTTATCACCATTTGGTTTTTTTTTGATAAGGTAACCTGTTTCCCTCGACATGATATGAGGATTATACTGATATCCACGACATCCAAATTTGTTCTGGCATTTAGAAGTACCTACTAGTTTTATTATTTATTCTGTGCTCACGGTAGAATAAAGAACCTTACATACAGACCTACCTACATAAACCCTGAAAACGTTCTTTTTTGGGCAGTCGAGTAACAAATATTCCATTGCAATTAGTTAATACTTTTTCCGTAAACACTTCGCGAATATATAATTATACAAAGCATATATGTCTGATACTGACCTAGACCTACACGCTGGGAGACACTGTTATCGGCGTGACTACAAATGTTTATATAGGATGATTGTATACCTACTGTTATTAATCTATACTAATATTATAAAGCTGAAGAGTTTGTTTGTTTGAACGCGCTAATCTCAGGAACTACTGGTCCGATTTGAAAAATTCTTTCAGTGTTAGATAGCCCATTTATCGAGGAAGGCTATAGGCTATATATCATCACGCTAAGACCAATAGGAGCGGAGCACCAATGAAGAATGTTTCAAAAATGGAGAAAATTTATTACTATCACGGTACTATATTATAATTGTACCGTGTTACTATTGAGAGACGCAGACGAAGTTGCGCGGGTCAGCTAGTTCTTAATAGATTACGTTTTTAATCGACTTTAAAATGTACAGTCTCAATTCGACTGAATATTATTTTTTATCTGTATTATATATTATCTATCTATCGTTTTATTCATGGTCCGAAGTGAGAATGCGTGGGATGTCGCAGTCTAATTTTGCTCAGAGTTGATATTGGCTAATTCCGTGCGCTTTCTACTGTCACTTTAGCCAATATCATCTCTTCGCTAAAGAAATGCAAATGCAACCAGTGATTCATTCATGATAATATTTAATAGTTAGAACACAACTATCTGATTTTTAATATAACAAAGATATTTATATTCATACTGCCTATAAAATATACTCTGATAAAAAAGAGGAAATCAAAAAGACAACTCCCGCACTAGGAATAAATCCTGTGTCGCGGGGGACTTTACAAACATACATGAAACGGACATAAAGAACACCCATACTCAAAACAACAATTTGTAGATCACACAAAATGTCGTCCCATGTGGGGATCGGACCCACAACACAACACTCAATAGCGACCGCTTAAACCACTACGCTATCCGTGCAGTCAAATATAACAAACATAATATAAATATTAATACATAATATAACAAACATATATATTCGTACTGCCTATAAAATATACTCTGATAAAAAGAGGAAATCAACAAAAATAAGTAGTAATAATAATAACTTGAGACTTGTTAAGGCCATGTGATTCCAAACTACTCAGAATCGCTACAGTGGTAACCAGACTCCTGATAATTATGCTCATAAATTTATCTAAATACATACATCTTTACATAGTATAAAATGAAGTCGCTTTTTTGTTGTACGCTTAGATCTTTTGAACTAAACAACGGATTTTAAATACTGTCATTCGATTATTGCGATATACTATTCCGGACTTAGGACTTAAGTCCGCAATAGTATATGTCTATATTTTAAGGACGACCCACAATAACCATTTTTATCTTTTAAATATAACAAAAATTAATGGGTTATTTACGAAGCTATTTATTATTATTCCCTTATATCATTATTATCCTTAGATACGTTGTGCATTTAATGTAGAAATGAATATTTTAGAAGATATTATATGTTTAAAATGTGGGGGCAAAGCGGCCGTCGCCGCTTCCGTCTTCCGTCGCGGGTGGAATCGGCCGGCAGCCGCTCCGGTAGGATTGGAGCGGGTCTATGAAAGATGTCCTGTATCATAATAGTGGTATAATTAATTACATTATTACACCACATCAGTAGTATCTTGCATTGAAGCGCGAAGCTGTATATGATACAGTATAAAATGAAGTCGCTTTTTTTCTTGTACGCTTACATCTTTTAAACTACGCAACGGGTGCAAATATAAAGAAATATGAATACAAAGTAAACAGTTTCAAAATGTGATATTCCTGTGGAATAGGCCTTCTTGTTTCAATTTTCTGGCACACCTTTAACAGCCTTTGTTAACACTACTTTTATTTTTAAAAATACCTTGAACGTTGATTACTTTGGTACTTAAACAATCTTCCTTTTAAACTCAACCTTGACCCAATAAACATTATTCCTTAAAGTAATCAAAGCCTAAGAAATATACCATAAATTACATTTAAGTTCAATAAATGTTTCAAAAAGCCGAAGGCCGAATATCGCCGCGAGCGAAATGTAGTCTATAAATAATTTTAGATAATTGCTTATTGCCTTATAGTTAGTTTTACAACCGAATTAATGGCTTCCAAAGTAAAAACATCCTGTAGATACTACTCACGGAAAGTCCTGTATCGACAAATATAAATTTACATTTTGTGACATACGCATTTAAAATACCTCGACCTTATCTTGAGTACAATAAGAATCACTTTTATGTAACAATATTTCAGTGAAGAAAATACATTTCAATGTGCGGAAAGTGTCATATCGACATGGCAGTTACTTACCCTTTTCCACACAAGCATATTAATAAATCATCTTTAACTTAAATAAATAAGGTTCATTTTCGTGTATTTTTTCCTTTTGGTAACCGCATATCTATGTTGGTTATTTTACACATTGCCATTTGCGACGGTCACAGTAAACAACGGAAGGAAATAAGGTCATTCGATAGTATCAACATGTTTTTTGTGCATGGTGTAGATTAACCGGGCAATGTCATACATTGGCATTGAAGACTCGAGATCATGGTATAAATTTAACGATTATAGGTAATAATTAGTAATTACTATTAAGGCCCTTATTTAAATGAGTTTTATAATTTGTGATATTTAATTATATATATTTATATTAGCAAGTTTGCATAGTTGGTCTAGTGGTTAGTGATACAGACTGCCAAGGCAGAGGTCGTGGGTTCGTTTTCCACCTAGGACAAATAATCGTGTGATGAGCACGATGAATTGTTCTGTGTCTGGGTGTAATTTATCTATACTATCTATACAAAAATAATATTATAAAGAGGTAAAGTAAGCGGCGGTAGGCTAGTGGTTAAGGCATTGGACTTGCGATCAAGTGGTCGTGGGTTCGAATCCTGATTGACTAGTACACTACCAACGTGAACCCACTCTTAACACAAGCAATTTAGCTTAGCGGGGAGTACTAGTAACTTTGGTTGTTAGTAGACCTTTAAAATGAAAACAAAAATGTGTGTTCGCAGTAATCTCCAGTGCTACAGATCCGATTTTGTTATTTTTTTCACTACTTTTTACCGACATACACACGGTCGGAGCAGCGGGTAAAGGCTAGTCTATAATATGTATGTATTTATAAATATATTTGCATGTTTATCAGCAGTTTGGTTACCATCGTACAGGCTCTGCCTAGTTTGGGTTTTTATTACTCAAAATTTTCTTCTTTCTGAGTGTTGAAACTAGTGTGAAGTCTTCTTATAATATCCTCGGTTCTAGAGAAAACTAGCCAATCTGCAGATGTCCAATTGTTAACGAGACCGCAATAAAGTTAATAAAACACTGTAAATTAACTTTTTTATATATATATCTTTCAAGTTTGTAAATTTATTAGTCAAAAACAAATGTTTAAAGATATGTTTATTTATTATTAAAACCAAGAATTTATTACTATTTTAGGCCTTTTTTTAAAGACAACGCCCGCATTAGGAATATATGCTGTTTCGTGCTTTACAAACATACATGAAACGGACACAAAGAACACCCAGACTCAGAACAACAATTTGTGGATCACACAAAGTGTCGTCCCATGTAGGGATCGGACCCACAACACTCAGCGTAGTAGTAAGCGGCGGGGCGACCGCTTAAACCACTACAACATCCGTGCAGGCTTAACGCAGATTGGCAAAATTACTATGGCTAATGCATGGGACAAAATTACAGTGAAATGTGAAAGATCGGTGATTTATTATTCAATTTTTTCGTACGTAGGTTAGGGTTACTAATATCTAACGCGTTGTTCCCATTAAGCTGTTTTCAGACGATGCATAAAGACTCTATTTCGCCTATCATAACAATAATTTAAAAAAACCCTATATAATTATTTAAAAAATACTAGATTGACTGTTAAATAGCGTCCAACAGTTTTTTTAATACTTTGTACACAAGTGTGGGTTGTACCTTAGGGTCACCAGTCTACCTTAGGGTGGTGCAGAAATGTGTGACTAGGTGCACTAGACAATGATATGTAAAGCAAGAGAAAATTATTGAGAAGTTAAACAGAAACACTGAGATGAATACATACATATAAACGTACCAAATACATATACATACATAAATACTTATCTAATGACATACATACATAAAACTACATATTGATAATATATAAAATTTTAAGGTTGTAATGAATCTGCTAGGATGTTCAGAATGCAAGCTCGAACTTTCATCTTGAATGAGAGGCGGCTGGGTGCTATCCTGATTTCCAGAGGGAGAGCGTTCCAGAGGAGCACGGATTGGATTAGGAACGAGGACTGGACACAAGCGGAAGTATGAGTGGGGCATAGCAGAAGAGGATTGTTTGATGAACGTAGGGTTCTATCGTGGTTGGAACACAGATATTAGACTGAAGATGTCAGGTAGGAGGGTTCACTGTTCACTGTGATTTTGACCCATGTCCACTCATCACACATCACATCAACAGCCTTTAACAGTCCACTGCCAGACATAGGCCTCTCCTTAGATAGGAAGTTTTGGCCTTCTATACCACGCTGGCCAAATGGGTTGGTATAGGGTTTGTGTCAAGTTTTCCTTCTTTTTGCAGTGCTGGTATCCTGCGTTGTTTTGCGCCCATAGTCGGCTCTTACGACACCCACGGGATGAATTCGGGTAGTGACATTCCGTATTCTTAATCCGTCACTACACGGACATGTCTACTATGGTTCCATAAAATTGGCAAGTTTACTGTTGTGCCACGAATTATATAGGGGACAAAGGAACAGAGTCACCTAATGATATATGAATACTGCAGCCAATGAACACCTACAACTCAAGATTTACGAGTGTTTTGCCAGCCTTTGAGGCATGAGTACGCTCTTTCCTTGAGGTTTGGAGGTCGCATCGAGGTTAATTTATTCCACAGTTTGGTTATCCAAAACAATTTACCTAAAAAGCGCACAGTGGTGAAGTCAATTACTCCAGTGATGGGGATGGAAGCTTAATCACTTTCAAAAGATGCTGAAAAGTCCGAACAATTCCTCGAAGCACTCCCCATAATACACACGATAGAGAGAGAATGCGGAGCTACATGTTTACAGAAATGGAAGATCATCGTCATTATCAACAGCCTATACTAGTCCACTGCTGGACATAGGCCTCTCCTTAGAAAGGAGGTTTTGGCCTACTATACCACGCTGGCCAGACGGGTTGGTATAGGGTTTGTTTCAAGTTTTCCATCTCTTTGGAGTGGTCTTGTCCTGCTTAATATTCTGGTAGAGGTTGTGATTCCTGTTACACGTAAATGAAATGCAATGGTTTCCATAGGACTCCATCAGTTGTTAGCACCACGATTGCGACATCTCTAACGCTTAGGAGCACTATGGACTAATAAGTCATAATGTAATGGCTAATAAGCCATTTTGTTAGTATAAAAATAAAGCTATATAAATAGCTCATCATCATCAACAGACTTTAACAGTCCACTGCTAGATATAAGCCTCTCCTTAGAAAGGAGGTTTTGGCCTACTATACCACGCTGGCCAGACTCTTCAAGTTTTCCTCCCATTTGCAGTGCTGTTATTCTGCATAGTTTGCTCCCTTAGTCGACTCTTACGACACCCACCGGATGAATACGAGGTGACACCCTGAATTCTAAATCCGTCAGCACACGGACAATATAAATATCTCAACTTATTTATAATGCTTGTTTTAATCTCTTATCTATACATTTGTCGTATTAAGTAGGTCAATCACGCGGATTCGTTCCTGTTTCCTTCTACAATGATATAAAGTAATTTATCACATAAATTATTCTGCGTTTCCTTCTAAACGGAAGGATAACTGTTATAACGTCGGTATCTCTTCCGATTACCTCTTTGCAGGATGAAGTCTAGCTTGCTTAATATTCGAGATATAAAAAAGTAATAATTGGCTATCATTAATAGCTCAGGAATGGCGGTGAATCTATAGAATCATAAAAAAATAGAAAACAACAGAAGATGGTTTTTTTATGGGGCAAACGAGCAGCACTTGATAGTAGTATCACAGATATGCCATAATATGTTGGGACCCTTTATATACTCCCACAGAATTAGGAAGGAAGGTGGAAGGTGGTTTGGGCTTCCGGTAACTTCTCTCACACACCGGTTTTCTGTGAGACCGTGGTATCACACCATATGCCAAAACATTGTCAGTTTGCAGTAGACATGGAAATTATTGGTACTTTTAAATCATATTCATTTGATGAAGTGATGCACGTGACTTTTGAAAGGTATGCTAAAATGTTAAGACATCCACGGGAGAGCCATGCTTCGGCCATGGATCGGCTCGACCGGAGTGAAACCACGACCTCACGGAAAACCCGTTTTAAGCAATTCTATAGTAGTTTTCCACCAAGTGAGTGAAGTTACCCGAGCCCAACCCCTCTCTTCTACCCCCTACTCTTGTGTCTCTTCGGTTTCTTGTGTCCATAAGCAGCGGTAGTCACTTACCATCAGGTGAACCTAACTCACTCGATGACACGACAACGAAAGCCATGCGTAGCCATGGTATCACCCGCTGATGCATCACTCTCCCTCGGTAATTAATTATTGTCCCATTGTGTCCTTGTGGTCACGGATTAACAATACGGAAACACATATGGGATAAATAGAGATGGTGACCCCTATTCGTCCCGATGGTTTCGTAAGAGCCGACTAAGGGAGCAAACTACGCCACTATAACACCCAGACTCAGAAGAACAATTTGTGGATCACACAAAGTACCGTCCCATGTGGGGATCGAACCCACAACACTCAGCGTAGTAGTAAGTGGCGTGGCGACTGCCTAAACCACTACGCCATCCGTGCAGTCAGACCTGATATAAACCCTAAACCCGTCTGGCCAGGATGGTATATTAGGGTAAAATCTCCTTTCTAAGGAGAGGCCTATATCGAACAGTGGACTAATAAAGGCTGCTGCTGATGATGTGTACAATAAATAATATTCAAACCAAACATTAAGTAATACACATTTTAACATACCAAGTTTTACATTTAAAGCTTTTGTTAAAACCTGTCGCAAGAAACAAACACGAATTGTCATTTGTCAAAGTGCCAGAACATTATCCATCAGAGGTGTCTGACACATCTCGCGGAGGGCGGAGGGAGTACAGGTAAGTAGAGGTGGGGGGGAGGTACCGTAAGTGACCTGTCATGTCAGTCACTGCGATACTTTCAATGCCGAAACATAATAGGGTCAAGAACTTGTCGTGTGCACTTATGAGCTTACGTTAAGGATTGTGGTGTGGTACGATTTACAGCATGTGGCGATACTAGTAGTGTGGCAGTACCAATACTATAGAGAAAGCAGCAATTGGTCGCTGTTGTTTTCGTTTTCGTTCGTTTTTAAAAGAATTCCCGCATTAGGAATAACTATATCCTGTGTCGCGGGGGACTTTACAAACATACATGAAACGGACACAAAGAACACCCAGACTCTGAACAACAATTTGTGGATCGCATAAAGTGTAGTCCCATGTGGGGATCGGACCCACAGCACTTAGCGTAGTAGTAAGCGGCGTGGCGACCGCTTAAACAACTACGCATTCCGTGCAGTCTTGGTCTAGTGGTTACTCATCTTGACTGCTAAGTAAGAGATCATGGGTACGATTTTCACCCAGGACAAACATTGCGTGATGAACATCTTCTTATATCTGGGTGTAATTTCTCTATATGTATTTATAAATGATGAATGATTATGAATGATAAAGTAAGAACAAACTTGCTACGACTCACTAATCCTTCTAAAGCGTATCCTCCTCTTCTTCACGGCTTAATCTCTTAATAAAGTACATTTATATCATATACTACCCCAAAGGGGTAAGAAAAAAACAAAGAAAAAGAAAGAAAACAACATTTATTTAGGCAATAACACAACACTTAATACAATTTTGCAGCTTGAATTACCACCGATGCCAAAAACGGACCCAATTCAGCTTTGTGTCAGATGAAAGCCTGACGCTAGTTTTCAATTGGGCCCAAATTGACGCTATGCGTAAAATCAGTTGCAGATCGCCCACATTTTGCGGTCACTTACGTAATACGGAGCAAGTTTATTGTCATCAATCAGGACCATGAAATTTATTCAACTCAACTCAAACTTTCTTTTTCCATAAAATTTCCAAAATTGTTTGAAATCGTCTTCCATGTAGACTCTAAAGTCATAGATCAACACACACAAAAGCAGCAATCGCTGTTTTGTCAAATAATATTCCTAAATATACACACTTTTATAGTTCTAAACACATACATAATGATCGTGCTCATCACACAAGCTTAACTTAACCACTACACCAACAGAACAGTTGTTGTGGTTGTTTCTAATGCGTTATATAAAAAGATTTATACATACTTACAGCACCTGTTCCACGTTCATCAGAACTTCCTTTGCCGGTTTGTGGTTTTAACGAGGCCATTTTTAGTACACTGCTGTTTCTCCTCAGTTAACTCTTTCCGATCCTACCCGCATCGTCTCCCCCATTTACCTTTTATAACCGCATTCGCTCAAGATTTATTCCCCATATAATAATGAAAGGCTCGGTATTTTCGCTCACACTCACAGCGAGCTTCACTGATCATTAAACATCTACTTATTCCCAAGGTCTACCACCATACCTGTTTAAGTTTAATCGATGTCGCGGGCTTTTAAATTTAAAAAAAACACTACACGAAGCCTCGTATCACTCGATTTGCATAAGCTTCGTAATATATTGCAAATACTACGATTATAGAACCTGTTGTAGGATACTTACCGTACACCTACGTACCGTACGCCATACAACTTTTGAGAGAGTCATTTTTTTCTATCTTCGTTGGTTGGTTGGTTTGTCTACGTTGTAAAAACTCAAAAAGTTGTGCAACGTATTAAAATTTCGAGCGGTTAAGCTTTTTACACGATGTAGGTACAAACCGCTTCGAAGTTTTTTTTCTGTCTTTTTCGCGTCAGTTTTGTTCCTAATTTCTTATCAACGCAACCTCGATGTGCCAAAACGAAGCGTGGCAGAGCTAATATCAAATGTTTTCTTCAAGTTCAACTAACAAGTGAGTTATTAGTAATGCTTCAATTTAACCATAAACAACTTCAACTATTTTAATTGACTTCAAAAAGGAGGACCATCACACAGCATTTGATACATACCTATGTCTGTATGTCCACGATTTACTTAAAAAGCAATGGATCAACTTTTAATATTTGTTCGGTAAAGTACTCTGAATATTATTAAAACAATAGTAAACAAAACATGAGTAGTAAACATAAAACAGCCGCGGGAGAGCCATAATTAAGATTAAGAAAACAGGGTGTCATTCATTCATATTCATCCCGTGGGTATCGTAAGAGCCGACTAAGGGAGTAAACTACGCAGGACAACAGCACTGCAAAGAGAAGGAAAACTTGACACAAAGTTTGGCCAGCGTGGTATAGTAGGCCAAACCCTAATTTCTAAGAAGAGGCCTATGTCCAGAAGTGGACTAGTAAAGGCAGTTGATGATGATAATGGGTCGACTCAACCTAAGTGATACTCCGGCCTCACAGAAAACCCATGTTAAGCTATTTTTAATTGCTTTTCAACTAGTAAGGGAGGTTATCGGAGTACCAACTTTCTTTTCTTTATGAAAGAGGGGGCAAACGATCAGAGGGGTCACCTGATTGAAAGTATAAAGCCGCCCATGAACGCCTGCAACTCAGTAGTCACAAGCGGGTTCCCGGCCTTTAAAGAAGGAGTAAATTAGGCTATTTTTCCTCTCAGAAGAACCCAATAATATTTTGTCTGGTCTGGGAATCGAACCCACTAAGGCAGCGCTTTTCAAATTGAATTTGTTAGTTTTTTTCTGAGAGGATAAATAGCCTAAGTTATCCTAATATAGACAGCTACCTGATATTAAAATATTATCAAAACTCGGTACAGCCGTTTTGACCAGCTGGTTAAAAATATAATGGAACATATAATTGTAAAGGAAAAACCAGTTTCTCCTTAACATATTGCCTTACATACATTACTACAAGGTATAACCTTCGCCTTAAGTCTGTATATGTTGTAATTCATTTCTCTGTAACTGTTCGTGACCTAGGTCTGTGGTGTGTCACGGGGTATTTTTTCTTTGACAAGGAAAATAAAAACGCATTAATATTAAAAAAAAGCATAACGGATTTGACTGCTTCTTGTTTTAAATGTTCTTAATGGTGTACATTAAGTTTTAAGGAAAGAATCAAGTAGGCTTCTGGGTAGGGACTGTGACTGCTAAGTCAGAGATCGCGGGTTCGATTCCCACCCAGGACAAATGTTGTCTAATGAGCACAATCATTTATTTTGTTCTATGTCTGGGTGTAATATTTGTGTGTGTTCTAGAAATATATTGTTTTCTAAATATAAGCATAACTCTATATACGTGTGTGTAGTTTTAAAAGCTAATTCATTGGAGTTAGTGGGTTCGATAACCATACGGAACAATTATTTATTTCATCCTTTGATAGACGTATTTTCTATATCCCGGTTTTTTTAATGTTAGAGGGGGCAGACGAGCAGACGGGTCACCTGGTTGAAAACGACCACCGGCGCCCATAAACGTCTGCAACTCAGGAGTCACAAACGCGTTGCCGGCCTTTTAGGAAGGAGTACGCTCTTTTCTTGAAGATTTGAAGGTTTCGATTATGTCTCATTTCAGACCTTCTAACGCCACGACACACGTTTACCTATTTCCCTTAAAAAGAAATTACTGACAACTGCCAACAACTTCGCCTTCGTAGTATGGGGATAATCCAAAAATACAGTTTACGCATTTTTCCTTAGTGTACTTTCCACCATTAGCCAAAGATATCGTAACTTTCTAAAAGTCGAGGTATATCGAAATCAATTTAATTTCTCCAAAGATTTCCTTCTAAATATAAACAAACACATGTTAATGCCTTTTTACCTCTCATTATCTTTTGGTTGACTCATCTAGTAACATTTTACTTAAAATCAAAACACAAAATTTCAACAAATCTATTACCGGCTTTTCCCCGTGGTTTAAGCTGCGTTTATATTCGCTGCTCTGCTCCTCTAGGTGATAGCATATTAATAATATTAATAGTAATAATCTCACACATCTCAGACGCGGCTGTCTGATCCCAAACTAGACAGAGCCGGTACCATGGTAACTAGACTGGGAATAAACTTATTTAAATATTTCTAAATACATACACATTATAGATAAATTACACCAAGACCCAGAACAAATGGTCGACAGCAGACAAATATTTGTACCGGGTGGTAATCAAACCCACGACCTCCGACTTAGCAGTCAGGGTAACGTCTAAAACAAGAGGCGAATCAATATGTTTTATATTCCTCAATAAACAATCTATTCACGACAAAAAGAAGCATACAAATTAGACTCACAGTTCCCGAGATTGTCGCGTTTAAACAATAAGCTCTTTAGTTTAATTATGTATATTAGTTTAGATTACACACACCATCAACAAGTCATCACGGGTAGTACATTATATAAACATCTGTACACATAGTAGAGATGAAACATTCAACACGGTGTTGTTACAAGGTTCACATGACCTGTCTGCATAACGTCTGAACTTATGTACTTTTGTTATGGTTCCGTGACAATTAATTTGCATGGTAATAATAATATTGTAAAGATTAAACGTTAAAACTCTTACACGTTCAAAGTGCAAGTACAGTGTTTTCAGACCATCATTCTGAGTCGAAATTCATTTTTTTTATAATTTTCCATTCTTTTGAAACTTTTAAAAGTCCCTTGGTCTTTATATCATTATCATCATCATCAACAGCCCTTAACAGTCCACTGCCGGACATGGGCCTCTCCTTACAATTGGCCTACTATACGCTGGCCAGAGGGGTTGCTATAGGGTTTAGGCGCAAAGACGGCGGACTCCTTCGCCGAGAGGCTGCGGGGAATATTTGCGGCCACTGATGGTGTCAGGGTCGCCAGGCCTACCAAGTGCGCGGAACTGCGCATCTCGGGCCTGGACGACTCAGTGACGGCCGAAGATGTCCGCGCTGTAATCCGGGAGAAGACGGGGTGCAGCGCGGACAACGTCAGGGTCGGCACCATCCGCCCCGGTCCAGGAGGGCTTGGCGCCGTGTGGGTCAGCTGTCCCGTAGCGTCGGCCAAAGTATTGGCCGACGCCGGCAGGCTGCTCATCGGTTTCGTGAGCGCCAGGATCACAGTCCTGGCGGCGAGACCGATGAGGTGTTTTAAATGCCTGGCCGCGGGACACACGCGCGTCAAGTGCGACAGCTGTTTTGACTGCGGCGGACTGTGTTTCCGCTGCGGTCAACCGGGGCATAAGGCGGCAGAATGCTCTGCCGCCCCTCACTGCCCAGTGTGTGCGGCGGGCAATAAGCCCGCCAATCATCAGATGGGGCAGAGAGGCTGCAAGCCTCCCCGCAGTTCTCGGCAGACGTCGGGGGTTAGCCAGTCGACCCAGGCTGCCTCCGATATAGTTCGTGCGTCGACGTCGTCGCCCATGGAGGAGGTTGTAGAGACGATCCAGTAATGGATCAAGTCTCCAACCTCCTGGTCCAGACGAACCTGAACCACTGTGCCGCGGCGCAGGATCTCTTCCTGCAAACCATGGCACAGTGGTCGATAGGTGTTGCCGTAGTCGCGGAGCCCTATTCTGTCCCTCCCCGTCCAAAACTGGATGGGTGACTGGGACGGCTCCGTGGCAGTCGTCGGTTCCACGACGGCTCATTCCCCGCCCTTGTCGCTAAGAGACAAGGGCACTGGATATGTTGCCGTCGAGTGGGGGGGGATCACCATATATGGTGTCTATTTCTCCCCCAACCGGAGTTTGAACGACTTCGAGGTTTTCCTGACCAGCTTGGAGACCTCGATACGGCGACTAGCGTCTGGGCACGTCCTTGTGCTGGGGGACTTCAACGCAAAGTCCATTGCGTGGGGTTCCCCCAGGACGGACGCCAGGGGCGAGGCCGTAGAGGAGTGGGCGGCCTCGGTGGGCCTCTGTCTTCTAAACAGAGGCTCCACCAACACGTGCGTGCGACAGCAGGGGGGGTCGATAGTGGACCTCTCGTTCGCTACCCCTGCCCTCGCCGCACGAGTAAGGAACTGGCGTGTCCTGGAAGAGGTTGAGACGCTCTCGGATCACCTGTATATCCGATTTGAGCTCTCCCGGACCCAGGACTCCAGTAGGGGTCACGTGGCGCGGCGTTTATCCCGCTTTCCGCGGTGGGCTGTTGCCAGGCTGAACCGGGACCTACTGGAGGAGGCAGCCATAATTCACTCGTGGCTGTCTCCTCAGGCTCCGACCGAGGAGGTCGACGTGGGGCTGGCCGCTTTCGCGATGCGATTACGCATGTATGCGATGCGGCCATGCCCCGCGTTCGAGGTCGTCGGCCTCCAAGGAAGGAGGTCTACTGGTGGTCCCAGGAGCTGGCGGACCTCCGTGCGGCCTGTACACGTGCCCGGAGGTCCTACACGCGCAGTCGGCGGCGTCACCGTGGAGACGGTGAGGAGGACCGGCTTCATGAGGAGTACCGACGGGCTCGGAAAACTCTGAAGCTGGCCATTAGCCGCGCCAAAGAGGAAAAGAGACAGGAGATGCTGGAGGGTCTTAATCGTGACCCCTGGGGTCGCCCTTACCGCGCGGTGCGACAAAAGCTCCGCGCGTCGGGCCCCCCCTTACGGAGACTCTCCAGCCCAGCTTCCTGCGAGAAGTGGTTGAGGGCCTTTTCCCACAACGAGCGGAACACACTCCCCCGTCGATGGCCTCCCTGGCCGGAGACGACGGGGAGCACGGGGAGGACAATGTTCCGCCCGTCCGGGATTCGGAGGTAGGGGCGGCTGTTCTACGGATCCGTTCCAAGAACACCGCCCCTGGGCCAGACGGGGTACCGGCCCGAGTGCTGGCCCTGGCCCTCAACCACATGGCAGACCGCCTCGGGGAGGTGTTCGACGCTAGCTTGGCGTCGGGACGCTTCCCTGAGTGCTGGAAGAGCGGGAAGCTGGTCCTATTGAGGAAGCCGGGACGGCCTGCCGATTCGGTCGCGGCCTATAGGCCCATCGTGCTGCTGGACGAGGCGGGCAAATTGTTTGAGAGGGTTCTTTCTGCCCGCATCGTCCGGCACCTCTGCGAGGTGGGCCCCGATCTGTCGGACGCCCAATTTGGTTTTCGGGCGGGGCGTTCGACAGTCGACGCCGTGTTGCGCCTGAGGGCCGTGACCGAAGAGGCCGTGAGCTGTGGCGGCGTGCTGTTGGCGGTGTCATTAGACATCGCCAACGCATTCAATAGTCTGCCATTCAGCTGCATCAGGGAAGCACTCCACTATCATGGGGTGCCAAAGTACCTGAGGCGGCTGGTGGCAGACTATTTAGAGGAGCGTACCGTCGTGTACGAGGACCGAGAAGGTAACCTGAGGTGTCGGCCCATGTCGTGCGGTGTTCCACAGGGGTCTGTTCTTGGACCCCTCTTGTGGAACATAGGGTACGACTGGGCCCTTCGCGCCGATTTCCCCCCCGGGCTGGGTGTAATCTGTTACGCAGACGATACCCTCGTGACAGCCCGGGGGGCAAACTTCCAAGAGGCGGCGCGCCTGGCCACAGGGGGAGTCTCCCTGGTGGTCGGGCGCATTGAGGCGCTGGGCTTACGGGTGGCCCTCGATAAGACGGAGGCCCTGTTATTCCATGGGCCCCGTCGTGGTCCACCCCCTGGCGCCTCAATAGTGGTCAACTCGGTCCTCGTACCGGTTCGGGCCCAGATGAAATATCTGGGCCTGATCCTCGACGGGAGGTGGCTCTTCGACGAGCACTTCCGACAGCTTGCTCCAAAGCTGGTCGGCGCTGCGTCTGCCCTAGGGCGACTCTTGCCCAATATGGGTGGACCCAGCGTCGCGACAAGACGGCTGTACACGGGGGTTGTCCGGTCAATGGCACTGTACGGTGCACCGGTGTGGGCGGCGGCTCTGACCGCCCAGAATAGGGTACGCCTCTGGCGCCCTCAGAGGGTAATGGCGGTCAGAGCCATACGCGGTTACCGCACCGTTTCGACGGAGGTGGCATGCGCATTGGCCGGAACTCCCCCGTGGGATTTGGAGGCGGAAGTGCTCGCCGAAGTTTATCGGCGAGTGGCTGACTTCCGGGCGGAGAGCGGATTTCGCCCTCCGCCCGAGGATGTGCGCGAGTGGCGCGAAGCCGCTCGCCGAGCCACGATGGCTCGTTGGTCGTTCCGGCTGGAGACTCCACGCGCTGGCTTTGCCGCCGTGGAGGCTCTCCAGCCGGTCATCGCCGAGTGGGCAGGGCGGCAGCACGGGACCCTTTCCTTCCGGCTGACGCAGGTGCTTTCCGGGCATGGTTGCTTCGGAAAGTACCTGCACACGGTCGCTAGGAGGGAACTGAGTCCCGCCTGCCACCACTGCGACTGCAGTGAGGACTCGGCCCAGCACACGCTGGCGGTCTGCCCCGCATGGGCGGCGCAGCGCCGGGCCCTCACTGCAGTCATCGGAGTGGATCTCTCGCTACCGGCCGTAGTACGCTCCATGGCCGGTAGCGACAGTTGTTTTACCGCGGTCGCAACCTTCTGCGAGGTAGTAATCTCGCGGAAGGAGGCGGCGGAAAGGGCCCGAGAGGACGACCTCCACTCGGACCCGATCCGCCGCCGGCGAACCGGGCGGCGGAGGCCCGCCTACCACAGCCTCATGCCGCCCTGAGTGTGGCCGCGGGTGGACGGGGTGGGTTTCCCCTCCACCCGCATTAGTTTGGCCAGCCGCGAGGGGGCGGCGTCCGCGTGTGCCGGACGTCGCCTAAAGAGAGGAAAAATATTGAGACGGAGCCCGCACCAGGAGCGGGCTGGCGCTAGGAGGGGTCCGGATGTCTTAACAACAGCTGTTCCCGGATCCCTCCTGTTACAGGCGCAGAGTGGCACACCGTGTGGTTTTAGTCGGTCCGAGTCCGACACACCACCCCGCCGCAAACCCCGGAGGGGTGACGGTCCGAGGGGATTTCCACACGTTAAAAAAAAAAAAAAAAAAAAAAGGGTTTGTTTCAAGTTTTCCTTCTTTTTGCAGTGCTGTTGTTTTGCACAGTTTGCTCCCTTACTTGTCGTACGACACCCACGGAATAAATAGGGGTGGTATTGTATTTATAAAGGGCGTACCTTTACACCCTTTATAAATACAATCAGTTTGTAAATCGTGTCAAAATTTGAGTTTAATCGATGCCGAAATTTTTGAATTTTTGAAGAGTACACAAACCAACTTAACATTTTTATATAGGTAAATAGTCTAACCGACACGGCAAACGTTGTTCTGCCAATGTATATGGCAAAGAAAGAGAGAAAGATATCAAAACGTGATTAAAAAATGCTTAGAGCGGTGAAAAATACTTTACCTTACTTTATAGGTGTATATATGGTGGGTATGGGAATACCCCATACCCGCCATATATGCATAACAAATCAGTAAAATCGGTCGAGCCGTTTCCGACGATTGTGACCACAAACACCGTGACACGAGATATTTACATACTAGATGTTGCGAATATAATACACATAACTCTACAATCTCTTATTGACGTTTTTACGGTTTTTTAATCCAAACCCCTTCAATTAAATATCAACATGATTATGACAGATTTATACCCTAACGACGGATCTCTAAATTAAAGAAAACACCATTAACCACAGATGTAGGAAATGCAACACGGAAAGGATATAAAATTATTTACAAGGTCTTTCGGACGATCGCCTGCGCTTATGTATAATGCAAGTGATTATAATGTAGGGCCATTTATTTATACATACATACACACCCACGGTTGTATCCTAGAAACGGTAGGCAGAGGTATATTTAGCGCCCACATATGTTCACTATCAATTTACTTAGTTCTACTTACGTAAAAGGGGGGCTTACGTAAAATTCTTAATGCCGTCCGTTCCTTTAACAGAAATAGGTGATCGGATAAGGGCGATAATCATCAATCATCAACAGCCTTTGAACGACCACTGCTGGACATAGGCCTCCCCTTAGCAAGGAGGTTTTGGTCTACTATGCCACGCTGCCCAGATGGGTTGATTTAGGATTTGTTTCAAGTTTTCCTTCTCTTTACAGTGCTGTTGTAGTTTGCTCCCTTAGTCGGCTCTTACGACACCCAACGGTTGAATAGGTGTGGTGACACTCCGTATTCTCAATCCGTCATCCCATGAAGAGGAGTATACCAGGTAGTATTTAAAAGAAAGCTTTAGTAGTTTAACAGGAACAATAATTTTAATTCGCAACCGTACATAGACGAGTGACGGGCTAGGTTCGTACCGCGACCTCTGTCCGTTAAAACGAGATGGAATACATACCGTTTGACAAGTATATAATGACGAAACGCATTGCTCTGAAACTTGCCCCTAACAATTATTTTTAATTTAAAATGGTTTACAACACCACAGTGTAATAAACTGCCCCACTAAAAGAAAATACCCAATTAATAACTATTTAGGTTTAAAGAATTTTATTAGCAGTCAAAGAACATTACAGTGCACTTAGTGAGAATAATATAAAACAAAAACAAAGTAATAACAAGAAACAGTAAAAAGTTAAGAAAACAGATTGCATCACCTATGTCATCATCATCATCATCACATCAACAGCCTTTAACAGACCACTGCTGGACTTAGGTCTCTTATTAGAAAGGAGGTTTTGGCCTACTATACCACGCTGGCCAGACGGGTTGGTAAGGGGTTTGTGTCAAGTTTTCCTTCTCTTTGCAGTGCTGTTGTCCTGCCTAGTCTGCTCCCTACGACACCCATGTACTCACATAAAATTATATTTAGTACATATTATCTTTGTTGGGAATTCGTTAAAGTTACTTACTGCAGTAAGCATTAGATAGCATCATATAAATGAACATTAGTTTAAAATACTCGTATAATTTGCACGCACTTTTGCTGCTTCAGTTTTAGTATCAACTAAAAATGTCAGATAGTTTGAAAATTCAAACCAGATTACGATGATCGAAGCAAATACACAAACACCCTCAAGTGGAAATTGTCAGCATTGTATCAAGTAATGGTATGATTCCGCAAATTTGGTACTTGAAGCATTTTATCATAATACAAAAACAGTAATTAAGCTAAGTAATTAAGCTAGTTTTAAGTAATTAATTCATTTAACACAAGAATAGTTAATTGATGATAGTTTTTTTTTAATTGATTTAAACACAAAAAAAAAAACGTTCCAAAAGTTCCGTTAATACCCAGATTTTACGTACGAGTACATTTTCGAGAAATTTGGTAAGTGCCAAAATTTATCTTAATTATTAATTTATTTGTGCTGTAAGACGTTTCTTTTTGCCAAATTTCGTGATTCTAGATTAACAGGAACTACCATATAGGTTTTCGACCCAAAACCTATAGGGTACTTCCGGTTGACCTAGAATTGACATTTTTCTCTAAACGTAAGGTCTCACAGCACAATTCTGAGAAAATTCTGAAAAATAAAAAAAATTGAAAATTGAGGTAAATTTTGGTACTTACAAGTTTTCGTGAAAATCAAAATTTGCCCATATCTTTTTATCGTGTTGACTCAGGACCTTGATTTTTATTCACCTAATAGGGACCATAGACCTCAGTATCTGGTATAAATTTCAACTTGATAGGTCTACCCGTTCCTGAGAAAATCGGTGGTGACACACGGACAGATGAACAGACGGACAAGAAAGTGATCTTATAAGGGTTCCTTTTTTACCTTTTGAGGTACGGAACCCCAATTATATTTTTTATTTACTATATTCTTCTTCTTCTTCTTCTCTGTCGTGTCACTCTTGGCAGAGCGGTCGTGGTCACATTGAGACGTCCACGCCGGCGGCAGAAGCGGACACAGCCCTTTGTATAATCGCCCGCCGTCTATCCCTGTCGACAGACTGTCGGATACAATCGGACACGCAGCCTCCCACCGCGGATCTCACCTGGTCGGTCCAGCGCATAAGTGCCCTGCCGCGGCATCTGGTTCCCTCCACCTTGCCTTGCACTACCAGTCGCTCTATGGAGTCGCTATTCCGCCTCGAGACATGTCCAAAATATTGCAGTATGCGCAACTGTACCGTGGTTGACAGACGCTCTGTAATGCCGAGCTCCTGGAATCCTGGACACGTTGGTGCGAAAGTCCGTCCACGGTATCCCGAGCATTATTGTATTATTTACTATATTACGAGTATAATAATTTTATAATGAACAAGATAATGTACCATCATCTTAATTCTCCTTTCTTTTACCTTACTTTGTTTTATACAAGTGAAAAAATATATACTTCATTTTTTTTAAAGGCTTAGTAGCAACCGAAATTACTAGTATTCCCGTTAACCCCTTCAGCTAAGCTAAATTGTTGGAGTTAGGAGTGGGTTCACGTCGGTAGTGTTCTGGTCAGGATGCGAACCCATGACCTCTTGATCGCAAGTCCAATGCTTTAACCACTAGGCTACCGCCGCTATTTTTTCCTCGACTGTCCAAAAAGGAGTGCAAAAGTTATAATTTTTTTAATTATACTAGCTTTAAGATTTTATTTCGAAGCCAATCAAGAAATACACACACATTCATACCGCACGTGCAAACACAATGCATGTGTGTGAGCACTCGCGCCGCTTACACCACCACAAATTCACAGTGCACTGCTAAGACATGTGGGGCATCGTTTGAATTTGTAATTCATCATGATTTTTGTGTAAAAGTAATTTGGCAGTCGTGTTTGAACTGTTAATATTCTTTTTAATTATTAATATATGTTATCATGAATATACTTTTAAATCTTTGATCTAAATATACGCGTACTCTCACTTTCCTTCATATCATTGGGCAGTTTATTATACGATTTTACTCAGTTATACAGCAAATTTCTTGTACCGTTTCCTGTTTTTGGTGTTAGAAGGTTTATTTTATTTGTATTTCTTAAGTTATGCGTATATTGTCTCTTAGTTAGGGATGTCTCAGTATGTATTAGACCCGACATGATTTTTTTATACGCATACATATATTTTCGTTACATATTTGGTTAAGATTAAATGTTTTAGTTGTTTTGTACAGTGTAGGGGTGTGTTAGTTTGTGGTAGTTTAAAATTACTTTAACTGTTTTATTTTATTTATTTATTAACTTTATGCACTTTTTTACATCGGCGGACTTATAGCCCAGGGCATTCTCTTCCTATCAACCTTTGGGTGGTGTAGAAATCTTGTAAGGTAGGTGCACAGAGGTTACGTCTTAATATATTAAGTATTTAATGAAATATATGTAACGGTTCGCTACATACACATACTTATATACAACATAACACATCATAAATACATACATATATATTTAATTATATTTATATAGTATTAGTAGTTAGTTAGTATTAGTTAGATTAAATTTTCATCCTTATTACCTGGATAGTTGGCGCTTCACTACTGTGCGTTTTTCAAGACAATTTTTGCCCCTCACAACCAATCTTTGGAACGGGTTATCATCTGCGGTATTTCCGGACCGATACGACCTTCAAACCTTCAAGAAAAGAGCATACTCCTTCCTAAAAGTCCGGCAACGCGTTTGTGACTCCTGAGTTGTAGACGTTCATGGGCGGCGATGGTCACATTCCATCAGGTGACCCGTCTGCTCGTCTGCCCCCTCTAACATAAAAAAAGTTAGCATATATATTTTGTGAGCACTGCAAGGGCATTAGAGTTTTTTTTCAGCAGTCCCTCAGATTTCTATAAGATAACAAGTTACTGGAATCAAAAATCCCCTATAATATAAACTGCTAAACAGCTTTCACGGAACTTAGAACTGTTAGAATGAAAAACAAGTCGTGTTTGTTAAGTTCATGTCACAAATATCAGTTGATCTTAATTAGTCAGGACACAAATAGTCATGTTCTGTGCGTAGATGTCAGATAGTGCGAAACAAATTACTGTATATTATCTTATACTTGATTTGTTGATCGAAGATAACACTTAAGGTGTATATACTTTTAGAGAAGCTTGGTGATGTATGGTTTTTATATTTGTGAGTAATTTCCAGTAATCCGTTTCACATGACATCCACAGCCTTTAATAGTCTACTGCTGGACATAGGCCTCTCCTTAGAAAGGAGGTTATGGCCTACTATACCACGCTGGCCAGACGGGTTGGTATAGGGATTGTTGTTTGGCCGCGAGGGGGCGGCGTCCGCGTGTGCCGGACGTCGCCTAAAGAGAGGATAATTTTGAGACGGGGCCCGCAACAGGAGCGGGCCGGCGCTAGGAGGGGTCCGGATGTCTTAATAACAGCTGTTCCCGGATCCCTCCTGTTACAGGCGCAGAGTGGCACACCGTGTGGTTTTAGTCGGTCCGAGTCCGACACACCACCCCGCCGCAAACCCCGGAGGGGTGACGGTCCGAGGGGATTTCCACACGTTAAAAAAAAAAAAAAGGGATTGTAAAAAGTTTTCCTTCTTTTTGCAGTGCTGGTGTACTGCGTTGTTTTGCGCCCTTAGTCGCCTCTTACGACACCCACGGCATGAATTGGGGTAGTGACATTCCGTATTCTTAATCCGTCACTACACGGACAGTAACCCGTTCATTTTAAAATAATAATAATATATATATATAACCATTTATAACACATTTAAAAACGGCCGTCTGATCCCAAACTTTGCAGAGCCTGTACTATGGTAACCAGACTGCTGATAAACATACTTATATATTTTTAAATAGATACATATTATAGATAAATTATACCCGGACACAGATAAAATTACTGTGCTCATCACTCAATATTTGTCCTGGGTGGGAATCGAACCCACGATCTCCGGTTTAGCAGTCAGTGGTTCGATGCCCGGACCGGGCAAAATTTCAAAGGGTTTTTCTGAGAGGAAAAATTACCTAAGTTATTCCTTATCTAGACAGCTACCTGGTAGTAAAATATTATCGAAATCGGTAAAGTCTCTAAGAATAATGCTTATCCTAACCTAATATAGATGGACATTTAGAACTAAACAACTTATTAGGTAACTTAATTTCGGTATTAAAAACACGATTTTGCTGCAATTGTTAGCCCTTATCGTTAATTATGGGGTCCACATCAGACATCTGCCTTTCTCTCATCATCATCATCATCATCGGAGCGCCGCCCGAAGTCCGCTAAGACATCTGCCTTTCTGTAACAACCAGTATAATTGCCTTTCTGTAACAACCAGTATAATTTAAACCACGATTCCCTTCTCAACAAAGCTCATTATTTATAAAGGTTAGGTAATTTACGTACATTACAATGCAAAAAAATGTATTAAACACAAATGTGCCTTAACCGACTGCCATGATTTAATACAAACAAAATTAGTTCGTACCCAACCTAAAATTTTTATATTAATTCACTGCATATTTAAAAAATATTTATATTCAAAAACAACATATTACAAACCTTACCACCTATTATTTAAGGTGCTAAATTACAAAACTAATTTAGATCAGTTCCATTTGCTATTATTACAAAGGAAATTGATCCTTATTGCCATAAAGATAAGCTGTATTGTATAAATTTTACGCAGTAGTATTATGTGTGAAAGGTGTATATCGCTTTTGTCACCAGGGTTGACATTGAGGAAGGACGGCTTATGCGGGCAGTACCGTCAGCAAAATATTTTTTATTTTTTTAAGATATAAGGGGCAAAGGAGGAGACAGGTCACCTAATGTTAAGTGACTTCCTCCGCCTGTGGACACCTGTAACTTAAGAGATTCAAGTGTATTGACGCCCTATGAAAGCACCCTTTAGGTTTTTTGCTTCCTGTGAACTCACTCATTCGGTAAACAGCAACGAAGAAATGCTCAACACCGGTTTTCTGTGAGGCCGTGGTATCACACAATGGCCCATGTATAAAAGTTTTATTTTATGTTAGAGGTTGCTGACGAGCAGACGGGTCACCTGATGGTAAGTGACCATCGCCGCCCATGAACGTCTGCAACTCAGGAGTCACAAACGTATGCCACAAGTATAGTTTCAAAAGCAAGTAGAAAAAGATCACCTCAATAAAATTCAGACTTCTCCCAAGCTGTAAATGTAGGTATATAGCAGGTTGTTTAAGAAATAAAATTTTAAATTACATTGTTCGGGTAAACACCTACATTAAGAATATAAGTTTAAATTAAGTTGTTTTGTTTTTAATTCATAGATGGCGTATTTGTAAATCGCGCTATAGTTTGATCACGGCAGATTGTATAACTAGTGAATTAGAGTTGACTAAACTCACACCAATTGAACCTTAATACAGTAATGATATTAAGTTTCACTTGATGTCAATTTAATTTATTCTACTTCACTGCTTATACATGCATGCATTCTTGCATGCTTGCATGCTTATACATATGCATTTTGAATGGAACCTTAATAAAATTCCATAAATAATTTATCAAATTATATTAGGGTTTGACTGGTTTGATCGGTGTATATTTGTAATTTATAATTTATCTTAGTTACAATAATAATATTTTTTAATTATCTAGTGTGCTTTTTTGACCAACGGTACTGTTTATCTTTCACCGGTAGTATTTCCGCAAGAGGTCGCCACTTGCGCGGGCGCATGTATGTCAATGACGCGGCTTATCTCATAGATAAGCTTTGTTTTACAATAAGTAGTACATTTGATCTCTGATCAATTAGTGGGAGCTAATTGAGTTTTGTTTTGAAGTGCCAATGACAATGAAATGTTATCATGATTATTTAGTCGAGCATGACCTGACAAATACTTTATGTAATTACAATCATATTTTTTGACATGTGCAAAAAATTTTATTCTCGGCAAACGTAGTGTAGGACGCCCACAGGCCAGTTGGAGTGACGATTTGCGCAAGATGGCTGGCAAGAGCTGGATGCGAGAAGCCCAAAATCGATCTAAGTGGCGTGCAATGGGAGAGGCCTATGTCCAGCAGTGGACTGCGATAGGCTGATGATGATGATGATGAAAAATTTGACAAAAATATAAGCAGCTGTCTACGTTTTAATGGCTAAAACGCCGGTTGTCTCTAATCAAAGGGATACCTTTACGAAACAAACCAAGTACATTAATTGGCTATCGTGTTTCAAAACCCATAAAAAATTGATTTAAAATTTTACTGGAGAACGCATAGTCTTAAAATGGGACAGCTTCAGAATATACACGTACTTTGTTGTGTGTGCTGAGGCGGACCAAGGTCCCTTCGACGGCTGCAGTTAATTTTTTTATGCTATACGCAAAACGAAGAGACGGCTCACCTGATGGTAAGTGACCACCTTCAACTCATGAGTCTCAGAATACGTTGCACCTTTTGAGTCCCTCCCAACGGAATCATGGTAAGATGGGGTTAGGGCTACAGTTTTAGCGAGTGATCATTTACACGGTGTAAATGATCACTCGCTAAAAAGTTACGAAATAAAAATCAGCTTAATTTATTGGCGGTTATCTGTGATGCCATGGTATCACTCCAGTCGAGATGAACCATTTGTGCCTAAGAATCTCTCTCCCACTGTATAAAAATTGACATGAGGTATGTTCACGGAGCTGCGAGCTCAACAAAGTACGAGATTTCACTACGTCCTCATCATCATCAACAGCCTTTAATACCCCACTGCTGGACGTAGGCCTCTCCTTAGAAAGGAGGTTTTGGTCTACCATACCACGCTGGCAAGATGGTTTGGTACAGGATTTGTTTCAAGTTTTTGTTCTCTTAGCAGTGTTGTTATTTGCGTAGTTTGCTCCCTTAGTCGCCTCTTACGACACCCACGGGATGATTGGGGGTGGTGACAATGCGTATTCTATTAGTTTGCTTATGCGGCTCTTATGATACCCACGGGAAGGGGTGGTGACACTCAGTTAATATTCTTATTCAGTAGATATAATTGATAATGTACGACTATAGTTATGTAAAATAAATATTAAATTAAAATCATAAATATTATTATGGAAGAAATATTTAGTTGAAGCCCACCAGTAGTCACAACGAATCGACCTGCCTTTCAGGACTCAGAAGGCTCCAACTATAGAACCAGGTAGACAATTTCCTGACATACGTCAAGACCTGTCCCAAATGTTAATAAATTTTACATACCAAGACAAATCATTAAAGATAGCATATTCGACGACCGGATGACGTAGTGGTTTGTGTACGGACTGCTATTCCAAATTCAAAAGGTCGCGAGTTCGAGTCCCGCTCAAGTCAAACATTTGTGTGCATGAACATTTAATGTTTGATTTGGTCTGGGTGTTTCTATGTATAATATGTATGTATTTACAAAAAAAAAGTATATATGTATTTATATCAGTTGTCTAGTACCCATAGTACAAGCTCTGCTTAGTTTGAGACTAGATGGCGTTGTGTGAATGTGGTAGAATATTATATTATTAAATTATATTATTTTACAAAAAAGGCGAATAAAATAACAATAAAATAAATAAAAATTAAGTTAAACAGAGATCGCCTGCCGCATCGCCATTTTCCTCACCATACAAATGGCTATAAAGTGGCGTTACCTCAATTCGCTACAACCTTTGAACAATATCTAGTAAACTTCCTGATTGCACTACTAGCAGGTAAATTCGCAATCTTGTATACTCGTATATGTATATTGCAGGGTTTTCTTCTGTTTCACAAAAGTAAATATAGAACCCAGGATCATTTCGTTGTCCATCTCTTTTTTTCATAATCTTTTTCTCAGGAATATGTAGAAGTATTAACTTAAAAATTAATATCACATACTTATGTCTGCGGTTCAATTATTAACTATTAAAAAAGATTACCGACTTAAATGCTTCAATCTTGTTGCAGCTTAAAAAATGAATTCTTTATCCCTTAATATCACATCCTCGGGAGTTGTATTTTTTTTTAATTTTAAATGGTACCAAACTACGCAGGACAACAACACTGCAAAGAGAAGGAAAACTTGCAACAAACCCTATATCGACCCGTCTGGCCAGCGTGGTATAGTAGGCCGAAACTTCCTTTCTAAGGAGAGGCCTATGTCCAGCAGTGGACTGTTATAGGCTGTTGATCCAAACAGGGCGTATACCCTTCTAAATTTCGGAATTTTATAAATGTCAGTGTTCCAAATGCAATTGAAAACGTCTTTTTTAAGCCGGTTAAACAAAAAGCTTCTAATTGCACACAATTGAAAGATACGACTATTTAAGTCTTTTAATTTAAACAGCTTTGAACGTGAGTTATTCTTAGTACCAGCTAGTTTAAACAAAACAAACACTGCAGTTATAATCTTACACATATATCCGTATATTAATCTTGACCCTGTACTCGCAGATGGCTATAGGAAGCAACAAGTCTAGATAGGAAACTATCAACATTGCTGGTGTTTGTTTATTTCCTATTGTACATACATACAAACTATATAAGCTAAGTAGTATGTTTAACATCTAAGTTAACGGTAGACTCTGATGAAGTTTATATTGCTTATAATCTTGAACTGCAATCCTTTACTAATTAAAGATAAACGGTTTTATTTGGATATAAATATTTTCGGGTTGTTTGAATTTTATTCAAAGCCGATGAAGTCGTTTTTAAAGGTGGTCTCGCTCACACAACCCCATCGAGTCAATCCTTTATTCATGCAATACCGTTTCTTTTTGCCAAATTCCGTGATTCTAGGTCAACAGGAACTACCATATAGGTTTTAACCAAAAACCTATAGGGTACTTCCGGTTGACCTAGAATTGTCATTTTTCTCTAAAAGTAAGGTCTTACAGCACAATTCTGAGAAAATTCTGCAAAATAAAAAAAAATTGAAAATTGAGGTAAATTTTGGTACTTACAAGTTTTCGCGAAAATCGAAATTTGCCCATATCTTATTATCGTGTTGACTCAGGACCTTGATTTTTTACACCTAATAGGGACCTTAGACCTCAGTATCTGGTATAAATTTCAACTTGCTAGGTCTACCCGTTCCTGAGAAAATCGGTGGTGACACACGGACAGACCGACAGATGGACAGACGGACAAGAAAGTGATCTTATAAGAGTTCCTTATTTACCTATCGAGGTACGGAATCCTAAAAAAGGTTTTCATTGATTTTGATGGCTTTTATCTTTGACTATGATTAAATCACAATCACAGTCTAAAGCAATCATTTCAACATATGATTATGATTTAATAGAAGCAATAATTTCCATGTGTATGGGCTACATTCCGAGTACGGGAGTTGTCTTTTTAATGAAAACAAATGGATGGATGGATGGATGGATGGGGACACTATACTATGGAACCGTTAACCCTTTCTTTGGCTAGGTACCTCGATTATTAACGAACCAGATGGCTAAACAAATGACATCAGACACAAAATGCTTCTATCACGAATTCATTCAGAAATGTTGCACAACTCTCGCGATGATTGTCAAATGTTCACACATAATACGCAAGTAAAAAAACATTACAACTTAACTAGTTTCTGATCGCGGCCTCCCTCGGATATTAAAAAATAGTTTTGAAAGTAAGAAAAAAATGTTTTTGGCACCTGCAAAATTCTTTACAAAAAGTGCCAATAGGTTTGTAGCTCAGCATACTGTTGAATGGCCACAGGTGCCTTCCAACACTGGTTTTCAGCTGCAGCCCATATTACTGGGTATTGTCATCTGAAACCATTAAAGTGTGTGATTGTGTACGTGTATGTATATATATGTTTGTGCGACGCATCAATATCATAAAATAAGGAAGGGAGAAAAAACTACACTAAAAAATAGGTGACCAAAATAAGTAAAATTGGGAATTGGAAAACAAAACAATGCGATTGTCGGTCCTCAACAGGGAAAGGTTTTGTATTTGTTGTAACTTTAATTTAATTTTTAAGAATTTCTCGATTAAGCTATTAGAAGTGTATAATTTCGTCACATCGACATTTTATACGTTTATTACAGTTTGATCGAAACGTCGGGTATTTAACCATTTCGATATTCAACAACAACTTTTACATTAATAGAAATAATTAAGCAAAAAAACTTATGGATTTAAAAATTAGCAAAAACAATTTTCATCAAAATCAGAAATTTAATTAAAAAAAGAAAATGTCTAAATAAATAGCAGTCAAAAGAATAAATTGTCTTTAAATAAGTCACGTGTGTTAAATGTCCACAATCAATATATATATAAGAGATTTCCACCTATATAGTCACTCATCACGATATCTCTGGAACCATTAGAGCTAAAAACTTGAAATTTGGTAGGAATATTCTTTTCACCGAGTAGAGGTCAGCTAAGAACGGATTTTAAGAAATTCAAAAAATTAAAAAAAAAAAATTAAAATAATGTTAAAAGCAAAACAACGTTTGCAGGGTCAGCTAGTATTTAGTAAAACCTACTATACCACGCTGGCCAGATGGATTGGTATAGGGTTTGCGTTGCTGGAGGGTCTTAATCGTGACCCCTGGGGTCGCCCTTACCGCGCGGTGCGACAAAAGCTCCGCGCGTCGGGCCCCCCCCTTACGGAGACTCTCCAGCCCAGCTTCCTGCGAGAAGTGGTTGAGGGCCTTTTCCCACAAAGAGCGGAACACACTCCCCCGGCGATGGCCTCCTTGGCCGGAGACGACGGGGAGCACGGGGAGGATAACGTTCCGCCCGTCCGGGATTCGGAGGTAGGGGCGGCTGTTCTACGGATCCGTTCCAAGAACACCGCCCCTGGGCCAGACGAGGTACCGGCCCGAGTGCTGGCCCTGGCCCTCAACCACATGGCAGACCGCCTCGGGGAGGTGTTCGACGCTAGCTTGGCGTCGGGACGCTTCCCTGAGTGCTGGAAGAGCGGGAAGCTGGTCCTATTGACGAAGCCGGGACGGCCTGCCGATTCGGTCGCGGCCTATAGGCCCATCGTGCTGCTGGACGAGGCGGGCAAATTGTTTGAGAGGGTTCTTTCTGCCCGCATCGTCCGGCACCTCTGCGAGGTGGGCCCCGATCTGTCGGACGCCCAATTTGGTTTTCGGGAGGGGCGTTCGACAGTCGACGCCGTGTTGCGCCTGAGGGCCGTGACCGAAGAGGCCGTGAGCTGTGGCGGCGTGCTGTTGGCGGTGTCATTAGACATCGCCAACGCATTCAATAGTCTGCCATTCAGCTGCATCAGGGAAGCACTCCACTATCATGGGGTGCCAAAGTACCTGAGGCGGCTAGTGGCAGACTATTTAGAGGAGCGTACCGTCGTGTACGAGGACCGAGAAGGTAATTTGAGGAGTCTGCCCATGTCGTGCGGTGTTCCACAGGGGTCTGTTCTTGGACCCCTCTTGTGGAACATAGGGTACGACTGGGCCCTTCGCGCCGATTTCCCCCCGGGCTGGGTGTAATCTGTTACGCAGACGATACCCTGGTGACAGCCCGGGGGGCAAACTTCCAAGAGGCGGCGCGCCTGGCCACAGGGGGAGTCTCCCTGGTGGTCGGGCGCATTGAGGCGCTGGGCTTACGGGTGGCCCTAGATAAGACGGAGGCCCTGTTATTTCATGGGCCCCGTCGTGGTCCACCCCCTGGCGCCTCAATCGTGGTCAACTCGGTCCTCGTACCGGTTCGGGCCCAGATGAAATATCTGGGCCTGATCCTCGACGGGAGGTGGCTCTTCGACGAGCACTTCCGACAGCTTGCTCCAAAGCTGGTCGGCGCTGCGTCTGCCCTAGGGCGACTTTTGCCCAATATGGGTGGACCCAGCGTCGCGACAAGACGGCTGTACACGGGGGTTGTCCGGTCAATGGCACTGTACGGTGCACCGTTGTGGGCGGCGGCTCTGACCGCCCAGAATAGGGTACGCCTCTGGCGCCCTCAGAGGGTAATGGCGGTCAGAGCCATACGCGGTTACCGCACCGTTTCGACGGAGGTGGCATGCGCGTTGGCCGGAACTCCCCCGTGGGATTTGGAGGCGTAAGTGCTCGCCGAAGTTTATCGGCGAGTGGCTGACTCCCGGGCGGAGAGCGGATTTCGCCCTCCGCCCGAGGATGTGCGCCAGTGGCGCGAAGCCGCTCGCCGAGCCACGATGGCTCGTTGGTCGTTCCGGCTGGAGACTCCACGCGCTGGCTTCGCCGCCGTGGAGGCTCTCCAGCCGGTCATCGCCGAGTGGGCAGGGCGGCAGCACGGGACCCTTTCCTTCCGGCTAACGCAGGTGCTTTCCGGGCACGGTTGCTTCGGAAAGTACCTGCACACGGTCGCTAGGAGGGAACTGAGTCCCGCCTGCCACCACTGCGACTGCAGTGAGGACTCGGCCATGCACACGCTGGCGGTCTGCCCCGCATGGGCGGCGCAGCGCCGGGCCCTCACTGCAGTCATCGGAGTGAATCTCTCGCTACCGGCCGTAGTACGCTCCATGGCCGGTAGCGACAGTTGTTTTACCGCGGTCGCAACCTTCTGCGAGGTAGTAATCTCGCGGAAGGAGGCGGCGGAGAGGGCCTGGGAGGACGACCTCCACTCGGACCCGATCCGCCGCCGGCGAACCGGGCGGCGGAGGCCCGCCTATCACAGCCTCATGCCGCCCTGAGTGTGGCCGCGGGTGGACGGGGTGGGTTTCCCCTCCACCCGCATTAGTTTGGCCAGCCGCGAGGGGGCGGCGTCCGCGTGTGCCGGACGTCGCCTATAAAGAGAGGAAAAACATTGAGACGGAGCCCGCACCAGGAGCGGGCTGGCGCTAGGAGGGGTCCGGATGTCTTAACAACAGCTGTTCCCGGATCCCTCCTGTTACAGGCGCAGAGTGGCACACCGTGTGGTTTTAGTCGGTCCGAGTCCGACACACCACCCCGCCGCAAACCCCGGAGGGGTGACGGTCCGAGGGGATTTCCACACGTTAAAAAAAAAAAAAAAAAGAAAAAAGAAGGGTTTGCGTCAAGTTTTCCTTCTCTCTGCAGTGCTGTTGTTCTGCGTAGTTTCCTTAGTCGGCTCTAAGGAAGTAAACAAACAGCGTGGTATAGTAGGTCAAAGCCTCCTTTCTAAGGAGAGGCCTATGTCCAGCACATCATCATCATCACATCAACAGCCTATACTAGTCCACTGCTGGACATAGGCCTCTCCTTAGAAAGGAGGTTTTGGCCTACTATACCACGCTGGCCAGACGGGTTGGTATAGGGTTTGTTTCAAGTTTTCCTTCTCTTTGCAGTGCTGTTGTCCTGCTTAGTTTGCTCCCTTAGTCGGCTCTTACGACACCCACGGGATGAATTGGGGTGTTGACAATTTGTATTCTAAATCCGTCACCACACGGACGTCCATCCGTATGTCCAGCAGTAGACTATTAAAGGCTATTAATGATGCAGATGATGATTTCGAATGGGATCAATTGGAAAAAGTTTTAGTTGGTTTCTTCCAGTAGCATTAGATTATTGTTTAAAACTGTGACCCATGTGACACTAAAAAGACACAGACAGACAATTGTTCAAGACATAGCTGTCATGAACAAAGGCGTGACAAATGCGACATGGGGTCGAGACGATGACACGGACTTCTAGTCCAAGGTCAGACAACTCCCATTATTTGATTCTCACCTAGATTACAACGAACCAAATTGTTTGCCATTGATGAAATTGTTTGTGGAAAATTTTGTTTCAAATATTGTAGAAACGTAAGTATTTCTATGTACAATAAAATTATGAACTAGGTAGGAAGTCTCTGGACTTTTTGATCCCAGGAAATGCGGAAATCCCCTCGGATACCACCTGTCGGTGGCATGTCGGACTCGAACCGACTAAAACCGCACGCCGTCTCGGGTACTAATAGCCGGGGAACCAGGTATACCCTAGAAAGGAAGTCCCTGGTGCCCCGACATACCTCGGGTCATCTACAGACGAGTAGACGACCCCCCCCCCCTTGAGAATCCCTCCTAGCACCAACGATTCTTAAAACGATTACATTCCCATGATTGTGATTGCTGGTTGCTGATTAATTACATCCAGATAAAGAACCGACGGGGTTCATCACGTAAGTTTGCCTTAGATGGATATTGACCCAACATCTTCTTATTCAACAGTCTGGATTGACCACTAGACCGACATATGATCGGCGAAGCTACCACTTCTGATCTTCAGACTGTCAAGAGTACTCATTAGCTTCTAAAATAGCTCTCTACAAGGCAAACACACGGCCTGCTTAAAAACCAAACCAAATCAACCACTAAACCAATATGCCCGGTCAAAGTAAATAACCATAAATCCGTTTAGTGACGGATTAAGAATACGGAATGTCACCACCCCTATTCATCCTGTGGGTGTCATAAGAGCCGACTAAGAGAGCAGACTCTGCCGGATAACAGCACTGAAAAGAGAAGTAAAACTTGAAACAAACCCTATACCAACCCATCAGGCCAGCGTGGTGTAGTAGGACAAAACATCCTTTCTAAGTAGAGGCTTATGTCCATCAGTGGACTATAAAAGGCTGTTGATGATGATGATGAAAGTAAAAAGCAAAGTTTTATTAAACAAAGTCTTCACCAGCCATTTTTCCCTTTTTTTGTTAATTAATTATATTTCTAACTCCTCCGATTTACTTGGGATTTATTTCGTTGCAAGTTCCAAGACATTTTCAACTTTTCCTGGGACTTCCTGAATGTCATAACACGGTGTGTTCGTGGGGTCACTGCTATAACCAATCCAATCTTAGCTAACGAAGACACACCGAAATACGGAGTAACCACTAATCCTGTATTGCACAATGACATATCGCACTCCGATTATACAACTTCCGAACACCAACTATGGGGCTTAAGTCTGACTGGCATGGTAACCTCACCAGGTCGGAGGATTCTCCCTTTGTTTTGGAAAGAAGCACCTGTGGCTCCACATACTTCTTCCTCCTAAATAAGAGATACGTGACAAAACAGAAAACGTTGGAAGCTAATTATCACCTGTTTAGAAGCAAATTTCCTTCCTCAATTTAAATTTTTAGTTAATACTATTAAGTTGTATAATTGTTTATTATACTAATAAAGGCAAAATAACAATTTTTATACGGAAATCATATTTAATAGCCGACAATCCGTTAAAAACATCAGAAACTGGAGTTTGAACCGACAGTTAAGTCTCGTTAGTTATCTTTTATAGATAAAATAATTATAATTGGATAATAATATACTGACTTCCGAAATAGGTGCGTAAACATCAATTATAATTATTGTATAATTAGTTTAGTTTATGCAAATTCTAATTATTAACGCAACTCTTAGTGATAAAATAATAATTGTGAACGCACCATTGTATGGTAATGTTCTAGGGCTGTCACTACTATATATTACTTACCTATATTTCACTAGCCATGTCCCGTAGTTTCTGACACACTTACGCCTCGCTGTCCGTCCCTTAGCGGAATTTTCAATAGTAAATGTATAACTTTCCTTAAGCAATCGATTATCAAATTAAAAAATAATTTGTGTAGATCCAGAGATTAGTGTTCCACCAAACAAAATTATAAAATCTTCAAAATCATTCGTTTTCGGTTTTTTTCTCTTTAGATAAACAAGTTAAAAGTTGAACAAAGGTTTGCTCTCCTTAACTCTTTACACACCCACAAATTACAAAGTATAAATTGAATCGAGTACCCACAGGACAAGCTTGCCTAGTGTGGGGCCACAGGACATTGTTGTCACGTCGTACTTCTTATATGGTAATAAACAATTGTTATGATTATTATTATTACCCTGTGCTATTAAGGGCAAGGTTACATGCTGGTAGCGAACTTCACTTTCAGTAACCGGTTTTTTTTAATGATTAGTAATCCCCAACTCTGATCCACAGGTCGTTTACCAAATACAAGTGATTGTGTGATAAGCACGATGATTTATATTGTATCTCGGAATAATTTCTAAAAAGTTTTTTGTGGGAGAGCCAAGCTCGGCACAAATGGACCGGCTCGACCGGAGTCACGGATAACACGACCTCAAGAAAACCGGTTAGTAATTCTTTCATTACTTTTCCAGAGCGAGTAATTTTACTGTAGACCAACCAAGTCCCCCCCCCCCCCCCTCAGAATCAAAGAGCTGTAAACGCACTCGTCACTTTTAAGTTACAGGTGACCCGTCTACTCGTTTGGCCCTCTATATCATGAAAAGAAATAAAAAAGTAAAGTGACAGCCCTAATTTAATGCGGTCTAAATTCAGCCGTGCACACATATGTGCGACATTTTCGTTACGTAAACAGTCTCGTATGTAAGTGCATTATATTAAACTGGGATTGGTCATATCTAACTCAGAGCCGGTATGTTGTGAAATAAATACATACATAACTGTCGTGGGTTAGACATACTCGTACCTAAATGAATTGGAAACTTGAATTCTACGAAATAGAGGCCTTTAATTTTATCCTTACGACTTAAGAAGAATGTTCTTTTTTTTTAAATTGCACTGGCAACATTGTCGTGGGTTTGCCAGTGTAATATTTTAAGAAGTAATTTTCTTTTTTGACTTGAAGTTTTTTAATCGTAAAAGTCTCGCGTGACCTCACAGAAACCTGATGTTAAGCATTTCTTTCGTTTCTATAATCGAATGTGTTTTGTACACAGGCGGAGTTAATGCCCAGGGCATTCTCTGCCAGTCGACCTTCGGGTGATGTAGAAAAATGATACGGTGGGTACGGTAGGTAGAGAGAATAAGAAATTTGATTAATTTATATTAAATTTATTACTTTATTGTAACACTAACTTAAATATAATATACATAAACTAGCTGACCCGGCAAACGTTACTTTGCCTAACAAAAAAAATTAGGGATAGGTCACCCTTACCATTTAGGGGTATGAAAAATAGATGTTGGCCGATTCTCAGATCTACCCGATGTGCACACAAAATTTCATGAGAATTGGTCAAGCCGTTTTGGAGGAGTACGGGAACGAACATTGTGACACGAGAATTTTATATATAAGATAAACCAATTTGACCTATGTCCAGCAGTGGACTGTTAAAGGCTGTTGATGTGATATGAAATAAACCAATATATACAGTACTACATATATACATAGAGATCACAAGTCTACACATGAAATACATAAACATACATAAATATCATAATAAATTGGGAAACAATTCCCTTAATTCGTTTATTGTTTTTCTAACTCTGAAGTAAAAGAACTGTCGTTACCTACCTAAGTACGAGTAATTAATAGAAGTTAAAGAAACTAGACAAGTGCTTATCACATGGTGGTAGGCATTTACCAACGGGTGACGAGTCTGCTCGTTTCCCCTTATGCCTTAAAATCTGGTCAGGTACGAGTCGAACTCGTGCGCCGAGGGTTCCTTACCTACCCAGATTTCACGTAGATTTTCGCGAAAATCGAAATTTGCCCGTATCTTTTTTTTTGAATTATTCTTATCGTTGTGCTGTAAGACGTTTCTTTTTGCCAAATTTCGTGATCGGGTCAAGAGTCAACGGGAAAGGTCAACGGGAACTACCATATAGGTTTTCGACCCAAAACCTATAGGGTACTTCCGGTTGACCTAGAATTGTCAATTTTGGTTAAAAGCAAGGTCTTACAGCACAAGTAAAGGAAAATTCTAAAAAATAAAAAAAGTTGAAAATTAAGGTAAATTTTGGTACTTACAAGTTTTCGCGAAAATCTAAATTTGCCCATATCTTTTTATCGTGTTGACTCAGGACCTTGATTTTTATACACCTAATAGGGACCATAGACCTCAGTATCTGGTATAAATTTCAAAAATTCAATTTGCTAGGTCTACCCGTTCCTGAGAAAATCGATGGTGACACACGGACAGACAAACAGACGGACAAAAAAGTGATCTTATAAGGGTTCTTTTTTTTACCTTTTGACATACGGAACCCTAAAAATACGGTGTACTGTCCTTGACTGTTTGAAATCCTCAAAATGACTCACCTCACTAGTGACTTACTGAAGCGATGACCATAACGGAACAATGAACAGACACATCAATTTAGTGAAAGTCTAAAGGCAAGAACACATGAGACATTTTAAGCGGCGATAGTGAGCAATTCAGTAGCCACTAAATTGGTCACTATTGCCGCTAAAAACGCTTTCTAAAAGCTTAATAAAGGTATGTTTGACTAGCTTCCTGTAACTGCGCGTAATGCAGTCGCCTCGTCAAATGATAAATTCATAATCCATACTAATGTTATAAATGCGAACGTGTGTCTGTCTGTCTGTTACCTCTTCACGCTTAAACCGCTCAACCGGTTTAGTTGAAATTTGGTATATAGATAGTTTGAGTCCCGGGAAAGGACACGGGATAGATTTTTATCCCAGAAATCATCCTTTGACGGGGTGGAAAGGGGGGTTGAAGTTTGTATGGGGAATCAATAACCGTCGAACCGATTTAGATAAAATTTGGTATAGAGATAGTTTGATTCTTGAGAAAGGATATAGGCTTTTACCGCGATAAACAACATGCACTCGGTCGGACCCGCGGGCACAAGCTAGTGTATTGTAAAACAATACAGTGGTTGTTAATAAAAGCTTGTAAAAAGTGCTACTTGCTGTCCCTTAATCAAGATAATCTGATGATGGATCCAAAAGTATCTAATTCTTTTCAGTTATATTCACATTTGTTCGATTTCCTTAATGGTATGGAAACCTAAGCACTCACACCATGTACTCGTATGACACGATAAGCAAACATTAAATGGTTACCTTTCAATACTTACGTAAATTTTTGAGGATTATAGAATGTAAAACAATTCACAATCATTTTTACTAAAGTCAACTGTTAACTAACTTGTTTTTGCACTACTAAATAAATACTTTCCTTCCAATGCAACAACAGAGATTTTCAATTATGATCTAACGCGTCAGAGCAAGTGCAGTATCAATGAACCTCTAAATCGCCGGAACTTAAGCGTTGTGTGTGATGTGATCTTTAGAACATTTTATAGGTAAGACTAAATGATCGCCGCAGATTAGTTTTACGGCTCATATCTCATATTAAAATCATTATCATGACCCATTACTTTACATCCTAAATCGACTTTCTCTGCTAGATTTCTCTGTTGTAAATAATTGTAAAATTTATATTATTACACATAAATTATATTAACTTATTTATATGAACATTTTAATTACGACGTACCAAAATATATTGAAGTCATAAAACATATAAGATTCAATAGAACTAATAGAAGTATTAGTGTCTCGTGGCTAAGTGGTAATCCAGTCGATTAGCATATTGCAAAGTTAATTAATCAGAGCCAGGTTAGTCCATGGATGGGTGTTCATTCTTACTACATTGCGACCCCTCCGTGCCGTCGGTCCCGGTTACAATACGAACATCTGTGAATAACGGAGTTCTGAGGAACATAAAATAATATAACTGAATTCAGATCTCCTTACTTGGAATCTGCAAAATGTAAGGGTATTAAATTTTACCCACAAAAATTTTAATCCCGTTCACGAAATAGGGTGCAAGCTTATTGCTGTCAACCGGGCACTTTAGTAATTAAAAAGGAAAATTGGGTTAGAACTAAGTATGTGTTTCTTTTTATTTAAATAATTTTTTGATACAGTTCATAGTGTTGGCAACATTGCGTCTGGAACGCCATCTTGATCAAAATTATAAAAAATGGCGGTGCGCGGGCATATCGCTTCTTTCAAAACTTTAGGTATACTTTTAAGAAATCTGAAACCCGGCTTGAAGATTTAAAATATTACTATAATTCAATTGTACAATTGTGTAAAGTGATTATTGTTAAAGTTATGATTTAGTAAATTTTATAAGAATATTCGGCAAGTCCCTCTCTAGTAAAATAATGGTATAACACTGTTTTTATGTAGCAACACTACTCAGCTCGTGACATGTGCAACGCCAAAATCTCAGAATTAAAACTTAAAACTAAAATCAACTGCGTTATTACTCATCACGTCAACAATTATATCTTGAATTTGATTTGATTCAAAACGTACTAACTTACAATCGTTTTAACAATTCCATAAAAAAGGAAAAGTTGGTAGATGTGCAGGTAGTGTTAAGAAAGGAATATTGCTTATACGGCTAAATTGCAGAGTGTAATAACTTGAGTGAATCAGTGTACATTAATGATAAAATAATTATATTATACGTATTATTAGATTCTTCTTAATAGAAAAATCAGCATTTTTATTTTCTTTTTAAAGAGATAAAAATACAGCGTCCGCACTATGAATATATATCGGTCACGGGGGACTTTACAGACATACACGAAACAGACACAAAGTACACCCAGACTCAGAACGACAATTTGTGGATCACACAAAGTGTGGGTATCGAACCCACAATACGCAGCGCAATGGGAAGCGGGGAGGGAACTGCTTAAAACACTACACCATCCGTGCCGTCCGCCATCAGTTATTTGTTTAACAAAAAATGGTAATCAAAAATCACAGTCGACGCTATCATCAAAACAAAATTTAAAATGCTAATAAAAACTTTGGGAGTTTAATGTTAACGACGTCCGCGTTAAAACATACAAATATAATAAATTTTAATGACTGCTCTGACAAGTAAACATGAGTTTAATCCATTTTTATTGTAACACACATTATTCAATTCGGATTACTACCGGCAAACATAATTTATGGTCGCACACAATTGATCGTTTGTCGACTTTGATGTCAAATTTAAAACTTTAATATATTTGTGAATGGCTTTATCTGATGACTTAATATGTTGTATAACTGAACATAAGACTCATTGACTGCCTCGGTGGCGCTATCAGCGTATATGTCCGGGTACCAGGTTGGTCAAAATGTTGGTATGATCTACAAATATTTGTTTCGGTTTTCTATGTATAATATGTATGTAGTACATACACATAGCATTTATACACTTAGTATTTACACAAAAAAAGTTTGTTAGTATTCTATCAGTCAATTTAGCTTTCATAGTACAAGCTCTGCTTAGTTTGAAACTAGATGGCGTTGTGTGTAACATATCCGAAAATATTATTAGTATTTTTTAGGGCCGTCTGATCCTAAACTAGGCAAAACCTGTGCTGTGGTCGTTGCATGGTATAAGGGTCAAGCAAGCTGACGGGTCACCCGATAGTAAGTGACTAATGCTTTCAATGGACGCCTGCAGCTAAGAGTCACAAGTGAATTGCCGCAATTTCAGCCCCCCCCCCCCTCTCCCCCTGGTTTAAGGGAGGCGGCTCTAGTAACCTCACTTGGCGTACTGTCCGGCCGTGGTAGCACTTCGCCGACCCATTAGAGCCAAGCTCCTATGATATTGGAAACGAGCTAGCTTTTAGAGAGATAATTATGTTTAATGATCCTATTTGTGATTTGAATAACTAAATCTGGCGGTAGGTTCTTTCATCATCATCATCAACAGCCTTTACTATCTTACTGCTGGACATATGCCTCTCCTTAGAAAGGAGGTTTTGGCCTACTATTCCACGCTGGCCAGACGGGTTGGTATAGGGTTTGTGTCAAGTTTTCCTTTTCTTTGCAATGTTGTTGTCCTGCGTAGTTTGCTCCCTTAGTCGGACGGATTTTATGTTGAACAATATTAACAATGACGATTTTTTTTAAATTTCGATCAAAGTCTAGTAGTTTATTTACATCTAGTTTCTATAAAGTAAAATTCACATGGCGGCCAATAAGATTGTTAAGGAACAGCGTACACTTGACAGACCGTTGTATAAAAATCAGTTGGCGGCCTTGACCGCGATGCGGTGCGTTGTCGCTATCCCACATGTGTTTAGGGTTGGCACACTTAAGTAATTTGTTTAACTTTTGCCTGCTTCGTTATTGTTGATTTCAACTCCATTTATGTATATCGCGATAATACCTGTATGTACACATAACCATTATCATCATCTGCCTACCTATAAGGGTAGGTAATCGAAATTGGGAATACCCAATTTTATTTTCGGTCGGCGCAGTATCTATGATTCTTCCATTCTACTCTATAATTCGTCAATTCACAATCTACATTTAACAGCAACAGTATTTAATTTTAAAGGCCCTACCCAGCACCAATTGACCTACTATAATGTGATTATATGTAGATGTGAGTGTTTTATCACTTGCTCACCGTAGGAGCCGTCACAAACGTTTGGTTTGTTTATAAGCTGCAACATGTCAGTATGTTAATGATAATATACTCTATTATAATTAAATAAAAAGAACTAAAGACTCCACAAATAGAGTACTAACACAAACAAACTACAACCAATAGTTAGCTTTGAATCACAAATAACTGTCCTCAGTTAGGACTAAACCCATAACTTGACGTTAGTGACAATCGCTGTTGAACAAAGGCCGTGGATTCGATTTCCATTTGTTCTGTGTTTGGGTGTAATTAATCTATAATATGTATGTATTTAGAAATATACTCGTATAATTATGTTTATCAGCAGTCTTGACACTATTGCTCAGGCCCCGCCTAATTTAGATGTTGCAAGATACTATAAAAAAAAAGGTTTGTTAAGATTTAAAAAATAATCAGTTTCAGCCCCTAGTATGTAAAAATACTTCAGTGCTTATCAACAAGGTTTATTCAAACACTAGTAACGGTACCTTTCACAAGAGTTGTGTGACAACCCTACAGTTTTAACTCATGTGTGGATAAAAGCTTTGTGTATTTGCATTAACATATTGACATGTTGCAGGCAATGTTTGGTCTGTGACGGCTCCTACAGTGTGCAAGTGATAAAACACACACACACACACACACACCTACATAAAACCACATTATAGTAGGTTAATTGGCGCTGGGTAGGGCCTTTAAAATTACTTTCAAAATTAAATTACTACTGGTAAATGTGGATTTTGAATTGTCGAATAATAATAATAACCTCACACATCTCACACACGGTCGTCTGATCCCAAACTAGGCAGAGCCTGTGCTTTGGTAACGGGACTGCTGATGAACATACTTATGTATTTCTAAATACTTACTATATTATTTACTATATTATTTACTATATTATTGATAAATTACGTCCGTGTGGTGACGGATTAAGATACAGAGTGTCACCACCCCTATTCATTCCGTGGGTGTCGTAAGAGCCGACTACGGGAGAAAACTACGCAGAACAACAGCACTGCAGAGAGAAGGAAAACTTGAAACCAACCCTATTCATACCCGTTAGACCAGTGTGGTATAGTAGGCCAAAACCACCTTTCTAAGGAGAGGCCTATGTCCAACAGTGGACTATTAAAGCCTGTTGATGATGATAAAGTATTCTACGATATTAAAGTCAAATGATTCTTAGTAATTAAAAAATATTGTAATTTGAGAATAGAGGAACAAATATTTTAAATTCTGTAACATGTTTTAAACGATTTATGAGTGTAGTGCATATGCTATAAATTTTCCCATAATTTAAGAAAGATTAGTTCGAGTTCGTCTCATTAAACAATTATTTAGTTAAATTTTAACATAAATCATTCGCAAATTGATAAATTTTCGCAGAGACCTGTTCTCGGTCAAGCCGTAACCCTGACCGACAATTTAGGAGTTTTTTTAGATATTTGACACTTGTCTTACACGACCGTCTGATCGTAAACTACGCTTCTGCCTAGCTGGCGATGCTAGCCTGTACTACGGTAATTGTTCTACTGATAATCCTGGGTAGGAGTCAAACCTAACCTCCGGCTCAACACTCAGGATTAGTAATCACTAGTCCAAGGGAATCTCCATAAAATTAGCCAGCCATGTTTAGAGGCTGGCTTGGCTATGGAAAGGTCACACATTTATTATTTTAATTTTAATTTAGGCTAAAAGCTCGATTCATGTTCGTGAGTTTAATCTATGGCACACGAGCTGGGCTATGACCGAGCGATTTTCTTTCTCTACTGAACCTGTCCCCCCTTTGCAATGTTCAACAACGACATAGTGTGACCAACGGATAATCGATAAAGCTAAGACTATGTCGCCGACTAGGATTTAAGATTCGAGTAGAGACCAAGCTAGCTGTAATTCTACTAATTATATAAGTTGCTGATTTTTTAAATGTATTATTGTTATTTTTATAAGGCAACACAGACAACAAAAACTTCAAAGTTTTCGCACTTAAAAGAGTTGAACCCAACCGGAGTTAACCTTAGATAGGTCGGTAAATAAACCAAAAATATTATTAAACACTTATCGTAATTAAAATAACTTTTGTTTGTTTCCCACAGTTGACTCAATATTTAAATTAAATCAATACAATTTGACATTGATCTTTGGCGAGTGTTGCCCACGCCCAAAAATAGATTTATTATCTAACGAACCATGCGCACATACACATTTGTGAAGCTATATGTGTACTTATGGGTAAGGCTGACTGACCACAGACTATTACGAAACTATTATTATATACCGATAATTGATTATCTAGGGAAATGTACTAATTTCGATGAAGAATGACATCATTGTAGCACGACACTAGGCTAGACTCTTAACTCTCTATTTACGGGATAGTTATGTTGAACTATATCCATAACTAAATGATAAGAAAAACAATCTTACACACAAGTATATCATCTTATACTGGAAGTTCTTCATACCAAACAAAATTAACTCACCTTTACAAGATCCTAACCTGCTTTTTACCGGTAGAGGGCGCTAAAATTTCTTAAACCAGGGCCTCAATTCTGCTATTTTATGTTAACGCCAAGCCACTGTCTTTCCATTGACACGCTATTGAGATGCTATTGAGACGCCATTGACATCGGTCAAAACATCAGTATTCTACTAAAATAAATTTACAATGTCAATAGACTGTCGATATAGTAATATAGGTCCTCAATGTTGATATCAACAACATTGCCATACCTGGAAAATTAAATATATCATTTTCTTACATATTTAAAATGTACCGTTTACCAAACTGTTACAGACATCGACGACATTAGTATGAGTGGCAAGTCGAGTGAGTGAGTGAGTGAGTAGTAAGAGTGGTAGTTAGTAGAATAGAAAAAGGGCAAAACTCTTTCGACGACATTCCATCGACAGTCTATTAATACAATACTAAAATAGCAGAATTGAAGCGATTTCCTGCGCTTGTTTTGAGTAGAAGGAAAGAGAACAAATGCGTTGTTTTATCTCACATACTGTACTTGTATTTTATTGTATTGTAAAGCGAGTCCATACGTGATTGAATCAACTTTAATTTCAGTAGTTGTACAAGAATACAGCGTTCAATGGGCCCTTTACATTGAAGTCGGAGATACATTTCTATGAGTTAATAATAATTACACAGGTTAATGAAGACATTGTATATCTATACTATATCATAAAGAGGTTACGTTTGTGGGTTTGTATGTCCAGGGTAATCTCAGTAACGACCTCCGTCCTCCATAAGCGCAGGCCTGGGGGTGACAGGTGAGGCCATCTGTCACCCTAGCAGAAGCAGGCCGGGGTGGCAGGGAGCAGAGGGAACATGGGGTTCCCACACGGAGGGGGTCGTCTACCTGTTATTGTAGATGGCCCGAGACACCAGGGACTTCCTTTCTAGGGTATACCTGGTTCCCCGGCTATTAGTACCCGAGACGGCGTGCGGTTTTAGTCGGTTCGAGTCCGACATGCCACCGATAGGTGGTATACGAGGAGATTTCCACACGGAAAAAAAAGGGTAATCTCAGTAACTGATGTTTCGAATTGAAAAAATATTTTAGTGCTGGTTAGCCATTTTATCGAGGAAGGGGATATAACATCATGCTACTACTACCAGGAGCCGAGTATTACATTAAAAATGTTGCGAAAACGGGGAAAGCAGACGAAATTGAGCGGGTCAGCTAGTAAGTTCATAAAGAAATACATAATGCAGAGTAATACACCCAAAACTGCTGTTAAATAATAATAATAATATTCTACCACATTCACACAACGCCATCTAGTCCCAAACTAAGCAAAGCTTGTATGTATATACTTTTTTTGTAAATACATACTTATTATACATAGAAACACCCAGACTAAATCAAACATTAAATGTTCATGCACACAAATGTTTGACTTGAGCGGGAATCGAACCTCGCGACCTTTGAAATAGCAGTCTGTTACACAAACCACTACGCCATTCGGTGAATATACCGGACCCTAACTCCTCTCCTGACTGGCACTTAAAGGGTGACAGCGCACTTATATCTTATGAGTTTTATGTGTCATTCAGTGGCGCACTTTTATCAAAGGGCTTAATGCAAGTTTATTCCACATCAAGTCGCTCTCGACAGCGAGCGCGGTTTTGCGATTGATGAAGATTTCAGTACAGGTCAATCGCAACGCCGCCCGCTTCTGAGATTTGTTTATCACGTAAAATGAATAGTATTTCAATATACAACTGTGGCTATAATCGCAGCGCGAGTACATTATAATCTATTACTGTATAAGGTTTCTTCCTGGTGTGTGGGAGGCCTTTCAGTAATCTTGTTGACTGCACTCAATAACTATGCGATACTATTATGCACTATGAAAGCGTCATTTCGCAGAGATTTATTCGCACACTTTGTGCGAAACGACCCTTTTATAAATTAATAGTTTTTGATATAATCATTACCTGGATAGTTGGCGCTCCACTACTGTGCGCTTTTCGAGACAATTTTTGCGCCGCACAACCAATCTGTGGAACGGGTTATCATCTGCGGTATTTCTGGACCGATACGACCTTCAAACCTTCAAGAAAAGAGCGTACTCCTTCCTAAAGGGCCGGCAACGGGTTTGTGACTCCTGAGTTGCAGACGTTCATGGGCGGCGATGGTCACTTTCCATCAGGTGACCCGTCTGCTCGTCTACCCCTCCAACATAAAAAAAAAATCGACTGCTTCGGTGGTTCTTTGATCTCGAGTTCGATTGCCGGATCTGACTGTTCTGATCTGTTTCGGAGTTTGGGTGTTTCCTATGTACAATATGTATGTTTTTACAAAAAAAAAAGTATAAAAGTATTCTATCAGACAACCTAGCTTTCGCAGTACAAGCTCTGCTTAGTTTGAATCCAGATGGCGTTGTGGTTCAGATATATGAAATATTATTTATTTCATTTATTCACATTTATTTATTTATATTATTATTATTCACTACTTATAAGATAATTTAACAATTACTCCCTCACGTAGTAAAAATTGAAGCCTATGTATATGTAAATGTGGGTGTCAATTAGGTTAATATATGCGTACGGTCAGCAAAACAACTTCGTGTATCGGACAATCGGCTGGCGATCGGACTTATCTAAAATTTGATATATAGTTATTGGCTGCTATCTAGTAGGGTTCGCATAAATAGAATTTTCCAGTGAATTTAATATGTACTGTTAGTTCAAACAAATCATCAACAGCACTGCAAAAAGAAGGAAAACTTGAAACACACCGTACACCCACTCGTCTGGCCAGCGTGGTATGGTAGGCTAAAACCTCTTTTCTAAAGAGAGGCCTATGTCCAGCAGTGGACTATTAAAGACTGTTGATGATTATTAGTTCCTCCACAAATATTTATAATAAGTAAGCTACCGCGAGAAACCCTAAATCGATCGAAATGGCGTGCTATGGGATTGACCTATGTCCAGCAGTGGACTGCTATAGGCGGATGATGAAGCTACTGCAGCCTTAGTCACTTGTAGATCAAGGATCACAAGAGCGTTGCCAGCTATCGAGTGCCCCCCTCCCTCCAATTGAGGTTGAGGGCCCCTTCGCTGCTCCCCTAACGGTGCTCACTATAGTGAGCAGCATTGTGTTGTATCAGTGGGTTGAAATAAATCACCACCAGTTAACAAAGGAAGAACCATGCTTCAGCACATTATACGGACTGGCTCGAGTGATACCAAGGCCTGACAATAACCAGTGTTAAGCAGTTCTTTCATTGCTTTTCAACGAGTGAGTGACATTGTCAAAGTCCCAACATACTCCTCCCAACGTCATATTCCTCCTAACGCTGGGGAACAGGGCACACACCGAGTGACAACGCATTTGTCTCTTGAGTTGTAAGTGTCCAGGGATAGCAGTAGTCACTGTCTATCAGGTGACGCGTCTGCTCCAACACCATCTCATTATTACTGTTGACGGTTAAAATAATAAAAAAATCCTTTGCCTTATATACGTGTATTTTAACCATTACATTATGAAGTGCAGAGAAGGAGAACCATCTCATATGGGAAGAAAGTTGAAAAAGTGTCCATTTAGCTACCTAGTCCACGCTAGCCACCTCTATTTTCAGTATACAGCATACTGAAAATAGAGGTCGCTAGCGTACAAAAAAGTACGATATGAACATAGCTGTTGTAGACGAAGTGAAGTTTGCTGAGTTCAAATATTCAAAATTTTCATGACTAGAGTAGTTACGAGTACTAAAATGCCAGTTTACAATTCCTCAACTATTTACGTGATTTATGTAGTATATCTTTTTATAATCACTTTTGGCACTTCCTTTAAAATGTATCCTTGGCTACCGCAGCGCACCCTTATTGGACGCGTTTTACGGACACTTTTCATACACAGAGATGGTTCTCCTTACCTCTACCCGCCATAATTACACAACGAACTCGTAATTGCCGACTGTTTTGCTGTCGCTACACGTACATGCCGCACATATGCGCCTGCACAAGGCAAACAACCGCGCCCAGTACACACAGACAGACATCATGTTGTAAGTGCCAAGCCACGCAGTAAAGTGTCGATATTTAATCATATGATAAAGTATATTGATAATACTGATATGTTAAGTTAAAGTAAACTTTGTGTCATTACCAGTAAGAGATAAATTTGAATTACATATCGCTTAAATGTTAGGATATAGTATTTAAAATTATATTAAATTTAAAAAAAAAATCAAAAAGTGATATTTCTAAGAAAAAATAAATTATTGTTTAACGGGACAACGCAACTAAACTTTGACCTAATCCCACCACCTCTCTATTCAATCGATCCTCCCTTATCCATTTTGATGCGTTTTTCTCTCTCAATCTCTTCGTTTCTCTTCCCTTAGCTCAGCATAGACATAAAAGTAAAAATAAACATATATTTATTGAGTTACCTACCTACTCTAGGGAGAAATTCTCATATATTTTGAAGTTGGCTGGGTTTTTCTACAATAATTTTGTATATTCGTAAACTCGAAAAAAAAAGAAATAGAAGGTTTACTTTAATTTACACAATTATATCAAAAATCTTTTTTACCATTTCTCATTCCAAGTTACGTTTCAATATAAAAGTTGTATATATTTTTAATAATAAGAATACGGAGTGTCACTACCCCTATTCATCTTGTGGGTGTCGTAAGAGCCGACTAAGAGAGCAAATTCAGGACAACAGCAGTACAGAGTGAAGGAAATCTTTAGACAATCCCTATACAAACCCAATTGGCCAGCGTGGTATAGTTCGCCAAAACCCCTTTTCTAAGGAGAGGCCTATGTCCAGCAGTGGACTGTTGGAGGCTGTGGATGATGATGATGTTGATACATATATTTAAGACATTTATCAAGAGAATATTTTTTTATACAAATAAAATCCACCATTTAATTAAGTATAATTTACTATTATACACAGACAGCGTCACTCTCACACCTCAAACGCCAAAATCTATTAAACCACATAGAACTTTTAAATTTCTGGAATATAAAATGGAATAAAACTATATTTGTCAGTAGTAGTATTTTTGCAAGTACTGACCACATGTGTCAATTGTCGTATCGTAACACCCAGCATCCAGATATAAAATTTTAATTTTATTCAATTTGAAAAAAAGCAAAAAATATTCATTCTCTTATACCTTATAAAAAATGTTAAAACCTTTTCGATGCGTGATGAGAACATCACTAGACGTCAAACGCGGCCTGTACCACAACACATTGTGAAACATAATGTAAAAGAGTCAATCCTGAATGTTGTAAGCCTCGGTAACACTTACTAAAGCATGATTTACTTACTATTTTTGGACCTTGCCCTTCACATCACATCGACAGCCTTTAATAGTCCATTGCTGGACATAAGCCTCTGCTTAGAGAGGAGGTTTTGGCCTACTATACCACGCTGGCCAGACGGGTTGGTATAGGGTTTGTGTCAAGTTTGCCTTCTCTTTGCAGTGCTGTTGTTCTACGTAGTTTGCTCCCTTAGTCGGCTCTTACGACACCCACGTGATGAATTGGGGTAGTATTCTTAATCCGTCACTACACGGACAGCAACCTTGCCCTAGACGCAGACATTTATATTGCAAGAATGTGAAGGAAATACGTTACAAGTATTTTATGAGTAGAAGTAATAACAATTTATGATAACTTTTTTTTTTTTTTTAATAATATATTCTACCACATACACACAACGCCATCTAGTCCCAAACTAAGCAGAGCTTGTACTATGGGTACTAGACAACTGATATGATATAGATATGATATAATATAACATATTTACTTTTTTTTTTTGTAAATACATACATATTATACATAGAAACACCCAGACCAAATCAAACATCAAATGTTCATGCACACAAATGTTTGACTTGAGCGGGAATCGAACCCGCGACCTTTGGAATAGCAGTCCGTTACACAAACCACTACGCCATCCAGTCGTCAAACTTTATGTGTAGGTACCTTTTTCGGGCAGGAGAACCACAGAAGAATTCTCAAACTCTGGAGTTTTCGGTAAGGGGTGTGACAGACCCGTGAAATAGGACGGCGGCTGGTAACAACTTGTGTTATGACATCAAAGCTAATACAGGCCGACACGTGCCCATTATAGGTCAAATTTTGTAGTTACAAGGCAGTGTACTGTAACTTTCAGTAATTTTGTGAATCAAACACTTCATTGTTGACTTGGATCTCTCAGTAATCTGACGTCACAGAATAAGCGCGCCAAAATGGCCGCCTGTCAATCGCCCGAAAATGTGTGTGATTTTTGTACTTTTTTTTAGCTCAATAGTCTATATTTTGGGTGTGTTATATTTATTTTTGGTAATGTTATAACTAGTAGAAACGTTTAAAAAAAATACATGCATATGCCCTATTGTATACATATCGGCACAATTGGGTCGGCTCGACCGGAGTAACACCACGGCCTCACAGAAAACCAGTGTTAAGCAGTTCTTTCGTTGCTTTTCACCGAATGAGTGTGGTTGTCGGTAAACCCCTCCCTCCCTGATTCTGGGGGAGGAACTCAAAGGGCGGCAATGAATTGTATGACTTGAGTTGTAAATATCCATAGTCGGCCGTACTCACACGATCAAGTCACTCGTCTGTTCTACACCAAATTCTTTTTATAATTTGATGACAGAAATCGATAAATAAATATCCATAGGCCAGCACTAACATGTTGCGTTGCTGAAGAACACCTACGTATGTGTCGCAAGCGGCGCGCCCCGCGTACAAAATTACTCATACAGCACATGTTCCTATACAACTTACCAACACACCCTGATTACACACAATACTTGTTTAAATATACACTAACGTAATAAACTTGTAATACATTTACACTTAAGAGCAATAATCCGGGTCAGATTGTGATTGACTACTTACCTCAAGATGTGAATACATTTCAACAACGTAGCATGTTTGGGATATGACATGACGATGTACAACGAAACTCTTCTGGTTCTGTTTCGAGATCTCAATAGGAGAATAGCAATATCGTATAAAAACTTGGTGCATAGCAGCCATACTGCAACACTGCATACACTAAAAGTAAAACACACATTGTAAAAATGTTGTTGTGTATTTGTTTCAAGATGAAATTTACTTTTTCTTTACATATTTTTTTATGAATATAATACAGTGTCTGAACACACCCTACTAAACCACATTTATTTCACTTAATGACGTTTCATTCTTAGTGTCCATAATTTTCAGTTTATGTTACCCAAATTCCTTGCTCTCTCGTGTATACAATCAAGCCGAATTATATGGAACTCTTTATTCTTTAAATGTTGTATCGCAATGGTCGCAATTATATCGCTATGGTAACCAGACTGCTGATAAACATACTTATACATTCCTATTACATATTATAACTAAACTACACCTAGACAGAACAGATGACCGTGCTCCGACCGTTGTCCTGGGCGGAAGTGGCGGCCTTAGTCATTGCGATGCCCTGGGCGGGTAGTTAATTGCGATGCAATGGGCGGGTAGATCATTTCGAGGCCCTTGTCTTTTTGGCATTAATTTAAAGATAATACTTGAAATAACAATGCAATGCACCATGTATATAGCGTAGTCGTCGGCTTATGCTGAGAACTGACTCTGAAAGCCTGTCAAAATTACAGGCGAAATGACACACGGGCAATCCCCGAACATAACTCGTAAACATCACGATAACGTAAGAGAGCGCGAGTCTGTCATGAGTTTTATTACGAGCGTCGTAAGGCGCAAAATTCTAATAAGCATATTTTTCTACTGAATGAGCGAGGCCCCGGGCGGTTGACCTGCTCGCCACCTCCAAAGGCCGCCCATGCTGGGTGGCAATCGAACCCACGACCTCAGGGTTAGCAGTCCGGATCACTAACCATTAAACCAATATGCGATTTATTAAGCATTGTCCAGAAAAGAATGCCTGGTTGTACAACTAGTAGCCGTACGAACACGAGTTATGTCAATATTTGCCACCCGGGTTACTACTCTTTAAGGCGATTGATACTAAGCCATGTGTATATTATTTATTCAGAACTAGCTTCTGCACGTGGCTTCGATCGCGTTATCGACCTAGGTTGTTCGTCAATACAAGAATAATCAACGTAAAAATGACTAACCTATTTAAAGCGAGTTCGTAGTCTATGCATGTTTTATTGACAACCATCTTTGTTATATCCAGGTTATAACAAAGAAGTTTGTCTTTTTATATCCAGGTTATATTATAATGGTGACAGGTGAGGCTATCTGTCACCCTAGCAGAAGCAGGCCGGGGTGGGGGCGAGATGCACTGCAGAGCGCGCGCCCCCTTTCGGGAGCACAAAGGGAACATGAGGGTTTCCACACAGGAAGGATCGTCATCTAACCGCCGTAGAAGGGCCAATGTACGTCGGTGCACCAGGGATTTCCTTTCTAGGGTACACCTGGTTCCCTGGCTACTGGTACCCGAGACGGCGTGTGGTTTTTAGTCGGTTCGCGTCCGACATAGCCACCGGTGGGTGATATCGGAGGGGATTTCCTCACAGACTAAAAAAAAGGTTATATTATAATATCAATAACTTCACACATCTCACTCACGGCCGTCTGGTCCCAAACTAGGCAAACCAGGCTGCATAAAATTGGTATATACACATATTCATCAACAGCCTTTAATAGTCCACTGCTGGAAATAAGCCTCTCCTTAGAAAGGAGGTTTTGGCCTACTATACCACGCTGGCCAGACGGGTTGGTATAGGGTTTGTGGGGGTGACGGTCCGAGGGGATTTCCACACGTGAAAAAAAAAAAAAAAAAAAGGGTTTGTTTCAAGTTTTCCTTCTCTCTGTAGTGCTATTGTTCTGCATAGTTTTCTCGCTTACTCGGCTCTTACGACACCCACGAATTTTAGTCTAATGGTTGGTGCTCCTGACTGCTAACCCAGAGGTATTAAATTCGACTGCCACCCAGGATGAATAAGTGTATGATGAGCACAATCATTTGTTCTTTTTCTGGGTGTAATTAAGTTATAATATATATGTATTTAGAAATATCTTATATATAAAATTCTCGTGTCACAATGTTCGTTCCCGTACTCCTCCGAAACGTCTTAACCGATTCTCATGAAATTTTGTGTGCACATCGGGTAGGTCTGAGAATCGGCCAACATCTATTTTTCATACCCCTACATGGTAAGGGTGACCCATCCCTAATTTTTTTTGTTTTGCAATACAACGTTTGCCGGGTCAGCTAGTATAACTATATTTTTCAGCAGTCACGTTACTAAGTACAGGCTTTGCATTATGTATTCAATACTAGCTTTTGTATTTGGTTGTGTTCGGGTAAATGTCAGTTATCGCGGTAAAAAATAGCCTATGTCTTTCCTCAAGAATCAAAGTATCTTCAAACCAAATTTCATCTAAATCGGTGCAGCTATTATTGATTCCTTGATTGATTGACGATTGATTTCTGGAATAAAAACTACCCTATGTCCTTTCCGGAGACTTGGACGATTTCTGTAACAAAATTTAATTTAAATCGGTTCAGCGGTTTAAGCGTGAAGAGGTAATAGACAAACAGACAGACAGAAAGACAGACAGACACACTTTCGCATTTTATTAGTATATTTAGTTATTCGTATGGATTAGACAGCTGTGTGTGAGATGTGTCCAGTAATTATTATTAATTGTATGAGTGAATGTCCTTTACTCGAGTTAACGTATGCATTTGCTAGCATATATAGAATACAATTTATACAATTATTTAATATGACCGCTCCATCATTACATCCTTATACGTCCGAACGGAAACTCACGCGCATCCCAAGATGGCGACGGAAAAAGGTCGAGATATGTGTCACGTGAACAAGGCTACGAGAAAAACTGTTCGCTTACATCTTACCTTGATCGGAACGCTCATAAGGAATAAGTATGATCGACTGCACGGATGGCGTAGTGGTTTAAGCGGTCGCCACGCCGCTTTCTACTACGCTGAGTGTTGTGGGTTCGATGCCCACATGGGACGACACTCTGTGTGATCCATAAATTGTTGTTCTGAGTCTGTTTTTTGTGCCCGTTTCATTTACGTTTGTAAAGTCCCCCGCAACACAGGATATATTCCTACTACGGGAGTTGTCTTTTTAATAAAAAAAAGTATAAGACTATAAAAAGACAAAAGGTCTTATTAATAATCAGGATATTTTTAAATGGACATCAAAAACACTAATCACCCGTCAACCTTTTTACCATCAAATAAATAGTTAATGTTATACAAATATTTTACCTTTAACAAGACTAGTACTAAAATTAATGCATTCATACTTTATTACATTTTTCGATCCAATATTCCTTCACTTCTCTACCGATTCAACAAGGCAACACAAGTTTCAACACGCATTTCTTTCTGCAGATCAGTCAAATCATGAGGCACCCATTTTTCATATTTTTATATCTTATTGATTTGATGCAAATGAGTCTATTTTGTAAGTGGGGTAACGTTAAACCATGCCGCTAATTCCTGGGTAGTTTGACTCGGATCGGCTTCCACCATCTCCTTCAATTCAGCGTTATTTTTTTTTTTTTATATCTCACACACACACACGGCCGTCTGATCCCAAACTAGGCAGAGCCTGTACTATGGTAACCAGACCGCTGATAAACATTCTTATATATTTCTAAATACATACATATTATAGATAAATTACACCCAGACACAGAACAAATGACCGTGCTCATCACACAATATTTGTCCTGGGTGGGAATCGAACCCACGACCTCCGGTTTAGCAGTCAGGGTCACTAACCACTAGACCAACAGGCCCGTCGCCCGTCGTTATTCACCTGTGTGGGCGGTCTTCCACGTGGTTCGTTCTTCAAGTCGACAAAGGCAGCATTGATATTGCGAGCCGTTTCTGCCGCGTTAGTTCCGCGTCGGAACTCGTATTAAAAAAAAATGACTCGGGTTTTTGCAGTATCTATCTTTCACGTCTAAGCTGAATAAGAAAAAACAATTGAAAGTCGAAAATCGAATGTAGCACATTTTTTAAAAGAAGAACCTCATAGGTTTCATCTGAAAAAAGTTCCAGACGAAAATCTCACACTATGTTCTTTGTCTATTCAAAGTTTCTATTACTATACAAAGGCAAATTTCAAACCTAATCCCCTTAATTATATATATAACAAAAGTTGACCAAAAACGTTAGTTATTTTACCTCGCAGTGATATTAATCCTTTTTAATCCACCAATTGGCTCATCAACGTCTGTTGTCTGTATTAGGCAATCGACCTTCAAAACATCAACATTATGCACTCAAACACATAACTATTATTACTCAGGCTTCAGCCGGCCATCTCTCTCCGTTCGGTTAGTTCATTAAGTTCATTCATAACTTGGCCATGAGTCTGTGCAGCAAAGGCATCCTTTATAAATCCTCATAAGGAAACGCATGATTAATACTGTATGAAATCTCTTATGTTTGATTTATATTATAAATGAGAAAGTGTGTCTGTCTGTCTGTCTATCTGCCTGTTACCTCATAACGCTTAAACCGCTTAACCAATTTAAATGAAATTTGGTATAAAGATAGTTTGAGTCCCGGGAAAGGACATACGATAGTTTTTACCAAAGAAATCATCCCTTGAGAGAGCGGAATGGAAAATTGTATGAGGAATCAATAACCGCTGAACATAAAACACAAATACACATAAAATATGAGTGTTCCAGGAACAGCTGCTACTAAGACCGAAGAGTACCTACTAATATTATTTAAATAAACCTCGCTTCTGGTGCTAACACGTTACGTCCCAAACTAGTCAGTTAGCCAAAATTATCTCTCATCAATCACCACACTCCAAGGTAATACTCTGGAACAAAACACATTAACTAAAATTACACATTTTCTCATAACTATGATTATACAATTATAAATAACAATAAAACTAAGAGATGCGGCGTCTCGCCAACTGTGTCAGGGTGAGATCTTCACTATAAGCTGACTAAACATCTCCTCTAGTAGGTGTTCTAATATTTAATGCTCACATCCGGCCGTATTTTGATTGCGTCAATAAGGTCATCATTTTGTTGCGAAGCTTTGTATGAAAATATAAAAAATAAATAAACATATTGTTAACTAGCTGACTATCATCAATTTGCCTCGTTTTTACAACATTTTTCAAGACACTTGTTGCCTCGCACTACCAATCAGTGGAACAAGTTATCGGGTGCGGTATTTCCGGACCGATACGAAAAGAGCGTACACCTTCCCCAAAGGCTGGCAACGCGCTTGTGACTCCTGAATTGCAGGCGTTCATGGGCGGCGGTAGTCGCTTTCCATCAGGTGCTCGCCTGCTCGTTTGCCCGCTATTCCATAAAAAAAAAATTTTTTCATTGATGATGTGCTCTTATATATAAATGGGCTAACTAACACAAAAAAAAAATTGAACTCCAACCTGTAGTTCTTCCGTTTATTATAATAATAATAAGTCTTTATTTTAGACTAAGTCTATATGTGTGTAAAGCGCGTTAAACTAAACCAACAAACCTCTTCCGCTTCGTAAAAAACTCAAACTCAAATACCTTTATTTCATTAACAGATTACAATGGCATCACTAAATATACACAACATTGTTTTGATGATTACATTACATTAGTATAACTAGATAACACAAGAAAATGGTCACAGTTGTTAGCTTTTAACCAAACTAAGTTAAAACTTGTTATATTATTCTGAAGGGCTAAGAATTTCAAAAAGTATTTACAAACAGTTTTTTTTTTAAATAACAACTATTTTAATAACCTTTAATTCTTGTACATACCCGTAATACTTGAGGAAGACTTAAATTCAGCTCTTGGCATTTTTTTTGTCATTCTTATTAACTAAATTCCTAATCTATTCGTTTTTAACTTTTAACATTATCGGAAAACTGTTTTAATATCTTTTTATAATATACATATAAGAATTAAGGTTTGTCCGTTCAAAATTTTTTTTGTATGTACATGCAAATTTGAGTTTCATTGATTATTGAGCTTTCCCGCCTTAACCATTCAACCAGTTATAAGAAATTATACATAATGTCACCGCTACAAAAAACGATATCAGACGACTTTGACCTGGAAAATAAATAATTAAAAGAATCCCAGTATTTTTAAAATCACAATGTTGAAATTTTAATGTTGTTTAAATATAAGTTCGGAGATGTAGCATTGTATGGTAAAGTGTGATAAACAGCAACACTTTTTTTGTAACTAAATAGGCGAACAATATGTATACAGCTTATGTATATATTAGACTTGCAACGAATAGTATATTCGGCAGTATACCGAATACCGAGTATTCGGCGAGGCCCCTGACCGAATAGCCGAATATTAGGCAAAAGTATTCGGCTGGATTTTAGCGCCAAAAACTTGTACAGACGTGAATTAAATTATGTACCTGTTTTATGTACCAATGACTAATTAATAAATGATTATAAAAGAAATAAGAACCTTACCCTTCTAAATTTTGATTACCACAATAATTCAAATACATAAAATCCTCCATTTTTCCAATTCAGAAGATGATTATGTACCTGTGTTATGCACCAATGACTACTTAAATGATTATCACAGAAATGAAAATATGAATATATACGTAATCAATCGATTTTAATTTTTCATTTTACCAATTATTTCTCAATGACAAAATATATTATTTAAGTATTCGGTATTCGGCCGAATAATATGTAGATATTCGGTATTCGGCCGAATATAATAAAAGCAGCCGAATAGGCCGAATACCGAATAGTAACCGAATATTCGTTGCAAGTCTAGTATATATCCGTATGGTGACGGATTAAGAATACAGACTTACTTTCAAAATTAAATTACTACTGGTAAATGTGGATTGTGAATTGTCGAATAATAATAATAACCTCACACATCTCACACACGGTCGTCTGATCCCAAACTAGGCAGAGCCTGTGCTTTGGTAACGGGACTGCTGATGAACATACTTATGTATTTCTAAATACTTACATATTATTGATAAATTACGTCCGTGTGGTGACGGATTAAGAATACAGAGTGTCACCACCCCTATTCATCCCGTCGGTGTCGTAAGAGCCGACTAAGGGAGAAAACTACGCAGAACTACAGCACTGCAAAGAGAAGGAAAACTTGACATAAACCCTTTTTTTTTTTTTTAACGTGTGGAAATCCCCTCGGACCGTCACCCCTCCGGGGTTTGCGGCGGGGTGGTGTGTCGGACTCGGACCGACTAAAACCACACGGTGTGCCACTCTGCGCCTGTAACAGGAGGGATCCGGGAACAGCTGTTGTTAAGACATCCGGACCCCTCCTAGCGCCAGCCCGCTCCTGGTGCGGGCTCCGTCTCAATATTTTTGTTTTCCTCTCTTTAGGCGACGTCCAGCACACGCGGACGCCGCCCCCTCGCGGCTGGCCAAACCCTAACCAACCCTATACCAACCCATCTGGTATAGTAGGCCAAAACCTCCTTTCTAAGGAGAGGAATTTGTCGAGTAGTGGACTATTAAAGGCTGTTGATGATGATGATATAAAAACAATTTCTTTGCTGTTTATGTGATCAACACGATGTTTAGTACACAAGTTGCCAGATTCAGCAAAGAACATAAAGATAAACTGTTACTTACACCATTTCTATTTATATTTTCATTTGTTGGGAATTACATTCTGCGAAAATTACGTTTTGAGAAAATGACGTTCTGCGAGTATGACGTTTTGCGAAAATGACATTTTGCGAAGTGACCAAATTTTTCACGATGACATTTTGCGAATGTGACGTTTCGCGTCAAGGCCTTATCAATTTGTATAAAATGTAACACCGATTAGCTTGTTACGTTTTAAAATACAAATTGACGACCGGATGGCGTAGTGGGTTCAGTAACGGACTGCTATTCCAAAGGTCGCGGGTTCGATTTCCGCTCAAGTCAAACATATGTGTGCATGAATATTCATTGTTTGATTTGTTCTGGGTGTTTCTATGTATAATATGTATGTATTTACAAAAAAAGTATACATGTATTTATATCAGTTGTCTAGTACCCATAGTACAAGCTCTGCTTAGTTTGGGACTAGATAGCGTTGTGTGAATGTGGTTCAATATTATTATTATACAAAATGGGTAAGTTTAAGTGATTATGTTCCGTGTAAGACCTACATATGTATATGCATTTATTAATATGTAAGTGTGTCCTGTAGGTTGGGTCCGCACAGACGGATCTCACACGCAATGCCGCGCCTATACCATCGACACACATTCGGACCAAGTACAAATAGCAAAAAAAAACTGTACGGTCCGCGTAAAAGATTTTCTAATGCGTCCATTACAAAAAAAAAAGATGTTGAATAAGGAATTATGGCCTATATTTCTACACAGTATTAACATAAATTGCGAAGATCTATAGAAGTTCTTTATTATTAATTATTTATTTTTGCTACAAACGTTTCGACTCTCTGGTGGATTTGAACGTCAAAGTTTAAAGTAGTTTCAATGTAATTTAATTACATCTCGACGTTTATCGTCGGGATTTAACTAAGAATTTAAAGTAGTGTACATGCATTTAATTGTCTATTTAATGATTGTTGATATATCACCATCATCTTAATGTTCTTTAATTGAAATCGGTGTAAAGGTGTAGAATTTCCGCGGCATGCTTCGGCATACTTGTGAAAAAATAAAAACGCTGGTAAACAATTTTTTTTAGTATACGAAGCCCAAACCTGGGACACCACTTATCAGTGGGATGGTTATGTCGGACTCGAACAGACTAAAAATCACACGCCGTCTCCAGGTAAAAGTAACCGTGGAACCAGGTATACCCTAAAAAGGAAAGCCTTGGTACCCCGACGTACCTCGGCCCATCTATGGCTTATATCCCCCCCCCCCTCCCTGTGTGGCGCCGCCAACAAAGCCGGCCTGCTTCTGCTAGGGTGACAGACGGCTTCACCTGTCACCCCTCGCCCTCCGCTTATGACCTCCTCCCTCCCCCTGATACTGAGAAAGGAGGAGTCACTCAAAGAGCGACGATGCACTTGTGACTATTGAGTTGTAGGTGTCCAAGGGCGACTCTTAGCTTAATTCACCAGGTGACCCGTCTGCCCCCTGATCCTCCTCCATGAAAACAAAATTACTGCATTCAATTACATCATACTTTTACATCTTGCCATATTTTAATGTTAATGTAGGAGGAGGAGGGAGAAACTACGCAGGACAACAGCACTGCAGAGAGAAGGAAAAGTTGACACAAACCCTTTTTTTTTTTTTTTTTTTAACGTGTGGAAATCCCCTCGGACCGTCACCCCTCCGGGGTTTGCGGCGGGGTGGTGTGTCGGACTCGGACCGACTAAAACCACACGGTGTGCCACTCTGCGCCTGTAACAGGAGGGATCCGGGAACAGCTGTTGTTAAGACATCCGGACCCCTCCTAGCGCCAGCCCGCTCCTGGTGCGGGCTCCGTCTCAATGTAGATGTTCCTCTCTTTAGGCGACGTCCGGCACACGCGGACGCCGCCCCCTCGCGGCTGGCCAACTAATGCGGGTGGAGGGGAAACCCACCCCGTCCACCCGCGGCCACACTCAGGGCGGCATGAGGCTGTGGTAGGCGGGCCTCCGCCGCCCGGTTCGCCGGCGGCGGATCGGGTCCGAGTGGAGGTCGTCCTCCCGGGCCCTCTCCGCCGCCTCCTTCCGCGAGATTACTACCTCGCAGAAGGTTGCGACCGCGGTAAAACAACTGTCGCTACCGGCCATGGAGCGTACTACGGCCGGTAGCGAGAGATCCACTCCGATGACTGCAGTGAGGGCCCGGCGCTGCGCCGCCCATGCGGGGCAGACCGCCAGCGTGTGCTGGGCCGAGTCCTCACTGCAGTCGCAGTGGTGGCAGGCGGGACTCAGTTCCCTCCTAGCGACCGTGTGCAGGTACTTTCCGAAGCAACCGTGCCCGGAAAGCACCTGCGTCAGTCGGAAGGAAAGGGTCCCGTGCTGCCGCCCTGCCCACTCGGCGATGACCGGCTGGAGAGCCTCCACGGCGGCGAAGCCAGCGCGTGGAGTCTCCAGCCGGAACGACCAACGAGCCATCGTGGCTCGGCGAGCGGCTTCGCGCCACTCGCGCACATCCTCGGGCGGAGGGCGAAATCCGCTCTCCGCCCGGAAGTCAGCCACTCGCCGATAAACTTCGGCGAGCACTTCCGCCTCCAAATCCCACGGGGGAGTTCCGGCCAACGCGCACGCCACCTCCGTCGAAACGGTGCGGTAACCGCGTATGGCTCTGACCGCCATTACCCTCTGAGGGCGCCAAAGGCGTACCCTATTCTGGGCGGTCAGAGCCGCCGCCCACACCGGTGCACCGTACAGTGCCATTGACCGGACAACCCCCGTGTACAGCCGTCTTGTCGCGACGCTGGGTCCACCCATATTGGGCAAAAGTCGCCCTAGGGCAGACGCAGCGCCGACCAGCTTTGGAGCAAGCTGTCGGAAGTGCTCGTCGAAGAGCCACCTCCCGTCGAGGATCAGGCCCAGATATTTCATCTGGGCCCGAACCGGTACGAGGACCGAGTTGACCACGATTGAGGCGCCAGGGGGTGGACCACGACGGGGCCCATGGAATAACAGGGCCTCCGTCTTATCTAGGGCCACCCGTAAGCCCAGCGCCTCAATGCGCCCGACCACCAGGGAGACTCCCCCTGTGGCCAGGCGCGCCGCCTCTTGGAAGTTTGCCCCCCGGGCTGTCACGAGGGTATCGTCTGCGTAACAGATTACACCCAGCCCGGGGGGGAAATCGGCGCGAAGGGCCCAGTCGTACCCTATGTTCCACAAGAGGGGTCCAAGAACAGACCCCTGTGGAACACCGCACGACATGGGCCGACTCCTCAAATTACCTTCTCGGTCCTCGTACACGACGGTACGCTCCTCTAAGTAGTCTGCCACTAGCCGCCTCAGGTACTTTGGCACCCCATGATAGTGGAGTGCTTCCCTGATGCAGCTGAATGGCAGACTATTGAATGCGTTGGCGATGTCTAATGACACCGCCAACAGCACGCCGCCACAGCTCACTGCCTCTTCGGTCACGGCCCTCAGGCGCAACACGGCGTCGACTGTCGAACGCCCCGCCCGAAAACCAAATTGGGCGTCCGACAGATCGGGGCCCACCTCGCAGAGGTGCCGGACGATGCGGGCAGAAAGAACCCTCTCAAACAATTTGCCCGCCTCGTCCAGCAGCACGATGGGCCTATAGGCCGCGACCGAATCGGCAGGCCGTCCCGGCTTCCTCAATAGGACCAGCTTCCCGCTCTTCCAGCACTCAGGGAAGCGTCCCGACGCCAAGCTAGCGTCGAACACCTCCCCGAGGCGGTCTGCCATGTGGTTGAGGGCCAGGGCCAGCACTCGGGCCGGTACCCCGTCTGGCCCAGGGGCGGTGTTCTTGGAACGAATCCGTAGAACAGCCGCCCCTACCTCCGAATCCCGGACGGGCGGAACATTGTCCTCCCCGTGCTCCCCGTCGTCTCCGGCCAGGGAGGCCATCGACGGGGGAGTGTGTTCCGCTCGTTGTGGGAAAAGGCCCTCAACCACTTCTCGCAGGAAGCTGGGCTGGAGAGTCTCCGTAAGGGGGGGGCCCGACGCGCGGAGCTTTTGTCGCACCGCGCGGTAAGGGCGACCCCAGGGGTCACGATTAAGACCCTCCAGCATCTCCTGTCTCTTTTCCTCTTTGGCGCGGCTAATGGCCAGCTTCAGAGTTTTCCGCGCCCGTCGGTACTCCTCATGAAGCCGGTCCTCCTCACCGTCTCCACGGTGACGCCGCCGACTGCGTGTGTAGGACCTCCGGGCACGTGTACAGGCCGCACGGAGGTCCGCCAGCTCCTGGGACCACCAGTAGACCTCCTTCCTTGGAGGCCGACGACCTCGAATGCGGGGCATGGCCGCATCGCAGATATGCGTAATCGCATCGCGAAAGCGGCCAGCCCCCACGTCGACCTCCTCGGTCGGAGCCTGAGGAGACAGCCACGAGTGAATTATGGCTGCCTCCTCTAGTAGGTCCCGGTTCAGTCTGGCAACAGCCCACCGCGGAAAGCGGGATAAACGCCGCGCCACGTGACCCCTACTGGAGTCCTGGGTCCGGGAGAGCTCAAATCGGATATACAGATGATCCGAGAGCGTCTCAACCTCTTCCAGGACACGCCAGTTCCTTACTCGTGCGGCGAGGGCAGAGGTAGCGAACGAGAGGTCCACTATCGACCCCCCCTGCTGTCGCACGCACGTGTTGGTGGAGCCTCTGTTTAGAAGACAGAGGCCCACCGAGGCCGCCCACTCCTCTACGGCCTCGCCCCTGGCGTCCGTCCTGGGGGAACCCCACGCAATGGACTTTGCGTTGAAGTCCCCCAGCACAAGGACGTGCCCAGACGCTAGTCGCCGTATCGAGGTCTCCAAGCTGGTTAGGAAAACCTCGAAGTCGTTCAAACTCCGGTTGGGGGAGAAATAAACACCATATATGGTGATCCCCCCCCCACTCGACGGCAACATATCCAGTGCCCTTGTCTCTTAGCGACAAGGGCGGGGAATGAGCCGTCGTGGAACCGACGACTGCCACGGAGCCGTCCCAGTCACCCATCCAGTTTGGACGGGGAGGGACAGAATAGGGCTCCGCGACTACGGCAACACCTATCGACCACTGTGCCATGGTTTGCAGGAAGAGATCCTGCGCCGCGGCACAGTGGTTCAGGTTCGTCTGGACCAGGAGGTTGGAGACTTGATCCATTACTGGATCGTCTCTACAACCTCCTCCATGGGCGACGACGACGACGCACGTACTACATCAGAGGCAGCCTGGGTCGACTGGCTAGCCCCTGACGTCTGCCGAGAACTGCGGAGAGGCTTGCAGCCTCTCTGCCCCATCTGGTGATTGGCGGGCTTATTGCCCGCTGGGCAGTGAGGGGCGGCAGAGCATTCTGCCGCCTTATGCCCCGGTTGACCGCAGCGGAAGCACAGTCCGCCGCAGTCAAAACAACTGTCGCACTTGACGCGCGTGTGTCCCGCGGCCAGGCATTTAAAACACCTCATCGGTCTCGGTGCCGACCCTGACATTGTCCGCGCTGCACCCCGTCTTCTTCCGGATTACAGCGCGGACATCTTCGGCCGTCACTGAGTCGTCCAGGCCCGAGATGCGCAGTTCCGCGCACTTGGTAGGCCTGGCGACCCTGACACCATCAGTGGCCGCAAATATTCCCCGCAGCCTCTCGGCGAAGGAGTCCGCCGTCTTTGCGCCTTCAGCCCCAGGGAACTCGAGGACTCGAGCTCCCGTCTGGGCGAGGCGCATCCTGACCCCCACCGTTCCAAAGTCGTTAGCGAGGCTGTCCCGGGCCTTTTTAAACACGGCCGCGTAGGACAGCCCGCCGTCCGCCGCCTCCGGGGACACGGTCACCACTACAGCCGCGGTTTTGGGCGGCTGCAGCTTCCGCGGCCTCTTTGTGGAGGCCGTTGCCACCGGTGGCGAAGGCTGGGCCTGGGCTGCTTTTTTGGCAGCCTTTTTGGCCCGCCTTCGGGACTTCTTGGAGCCCCTCGCCTCCTGCCAACCCTGGAGGGGGCAGGTGCGGAGGGGCCAGGCAGGGGTGTCGGAGTGGGGAGCGGAGGGAATGCCACTCCGCTCCTCGGCGCTGTTTTAGGCCCCGTCTTGGCCGGCGCCTGGAGATGTGCCTTGGCCGGCGCCTTAGCCGGTGCCTTGGCCGGCGCCTGGGCCGGTGCCTTGGCCCCCCTCCTCGGCTTTTGTGGAGCCGATGGAGTAGGGGCAGACGCCGCCGCCGCGTAAGAAACGCGGTCTCCCACAACGGGGAGCGCGGTCGGAGCGGCGGCCTTAGGCCGCTGTGCCGACGCGAGCGGGGGGCGCATAATCGGCGCAGGGGGCAGTCTCGCCTCCAGGCCAGCCAGGCGTCCGTCCAGCATATTCCCAACTGCGATGAGGATTTCTCGCAGTTGGGAGTCAAATGCCCCTGAGTTGGTGGTAGGGGCAGGCTGGGACGCGGACGGGGCTTCCCGCTCGGGGAGGTTCGCCTGGAAGCGGGCGAACTGAGCGCTCAGCTCGTTCACCCGCTCCGTCAGCTTCTCGTTGGCCACCTGCAGGCGAGAGACGTCGCCCGCTAGGCCCTCCACGACCTCCGACAAAGCGGAGGAGGAGTCCTTAAGGGCCCTCACAAACGAGCCCTTAAGGTTCACGGATTTGGTGGCCACCTTGTCGATGACGGCCACCGCCGCTTTCGCCCTCTCCTGCACGGACACGGGAGCCTGGGGGGCATTTCCCCCCACCGGCTCCCGAACCTTGAGCAGGAGATCCGCGATCTCCTCCTCCGCTACGGCCTCTCCGTCCACTCGTACGCTCCTGTAGGACTCCGCGTTTGAGAACGCGGAGCCTGACGGGGTCGAGACCGAGGCCGAGGCCGGTTTACGCGCCCTCCCTCGGCGGCTGCTTGCCACCTTTGGTGGCATCATTTCGCCGGACGTGTCGGTCCCCTCCTCCCTGGAGCGTCCGCGTTTCCTGCTGTCGCTTCGTTCCGCCTCCATGGCCTCCGCGCCATCCGACGAAACGGCGGATCCAGAACGTATACGATCCGATGCTCTTCGGCTCCCAGTGACCAGAGTCAGACTGACCTCTGGGAGCCCCATCGAGATAGGCGTTCCTGACACCATCTCACCCTCAGTGGACGACCCATCCGCTCCACTGTTCCTCTTCTCCTTCCTCGTTGCCGTGTCCGTTTGACTTGCCTTTTTTGTTTTGTTTTGTTTTCCGATCGGTTTTCTTAGATTTTGGTTATCATTATCCATAATAAATCCCACGAGTGGGGGAGAACTAAAGGTCCACCCGGGCAGAGATCCCCCATTATACGGGCAAGCGTAAGTTTTTAACCCAACCGAGGGGTCCGCAGGTACCTCGGCTTGGAGTGCGCTCGCGACTGAACTTCCCATCAGCCATGCATCCCCTGGCCACGCACCAGAACACGGGATTCGGGGAATTTTTTAGAGAGGTTATCTTCCTCGCGGTCCGGGCGGTTAAGCCAAGACCCTCGCCCCCGATCAGAGCCGCGAGACTTAACCACAGCGCTCTTCTCGGGATTACGATATGCCGACGGTTGACAAGGAGACTACGTCCCCCTGCCTGCTCGGTGGTAGTGTGAGTACACGCCGAGCCCGTCCTCCTTTCTCCACCGCTGACAGCGGAGAAACTGTGGCCCCTACAGGGCCCCGCCATCCGGTTTTTTACCGAGGTTTCCTCCTCCATGCTCCGAAGAGCGAAGAGCCAGCAGGGCAACCGGCAGACACGCCCACCCTGCTGGACCAGGCCTTGCCCGAGAGCCGATGAACGGCCTCCTCTTCTGCTAGAATATTGGCCGCTGGCGATAATCCTCTCCTCCAAGAGGACAAGGAGGAAACAGTACCATCGCCAGCGTTTCCAGGGTGCACCACGGGGAGGTTTTCTAGCCTAGCACCCCACAAACCCTATACCAACCCTTCTGGACAGCGTGGTATAGGCCAAAACCTCCTTTCTAAGGACAGGCCTATGTCCAGCAGTGGACTATTAAAGGCTATTGATGAATGTAGGAGGTTATTTGTTTATGCTGACGCTACTTAAATATTGCTAAATAGCGTGGATTGATATCTGAGATAAAGTTAGGCACGCGAGCGGTACATAATCAGTTTAAATATTTTGTTTGCTACGCGTTCACACACGATTATATTCACTAGCTACTTTGTTGCAAAACTGAAAACATGTAGACACGGTTGGCTTTATTATTTCTTGAAACAAAAGAATTCCATGTCTTATAAAGAAACAATAGGCTTATGTCCACTAATAACAAATTGCTTGGTTTATAGTTTCAAATTTTAAATGAAGAAAAAAACAGTATATTTCTGATAAAAGTTAAAGATTATTAATATTTTTACAAAATAGGCATTAAGTCACGTGACAGCGAACACCAATCAGAAAGTGTTACGTCACGAAACGCAAAACATCATTGTTGTTGTTGACGTTTTCATACAACAGAGCAGGTTGCTCCTTATTCCTTATTCATTTTTTGAAAACAGTTGACAGTGGACACAGATGTAAACAGTTTTGTTTCGCAGACTGTGACGTCATTCAAGACGCCACGACACTATTCAGCGTTTTCAAGGGAAATTTATATTGTTTTTTAAAATACAAAATACGTAATGCAAATATTGCTTTTTCTTTAAAATATAGGTTTTTTTGGTATAAAATAGATATTAAGGTAGGTATATAATTAACCAAGTTTTCAAATTGAGTCCACTAGCCTATTTAGGAAGAGGATAATACAGCTTGTCAAGGAATTAATGTACATTATACAGTCTGAAAAATTGTTTTGGAATTGACAAACAAAATGAATACTGAAATGTGTATGACAATGCTAATTCACCAACTCGCGTCATCAAATCCGATTTCGACTTGAAGAAAATCATCTAAAATCACTAATATCTCAATCCTATCCGTGTATTGTAATAAGTTTTAGAAACACTGGCTTACTTATATACCGGTTCAGTTCAATAGCCACTTTGGTCGACCGCCCTATTGTTTGCTCGCCGCTAGGAACATATTATAAGCACTGAAATGCCTTAATGCTAAAACACAATTTCGCTCAACTCTAAAAACTTTATTTTAAAATATTACTTATAGTCACTATTCAATACATTGGCTATTATATCTATTCAATAAGTTGACACTATTCTTCCTACTTTTTTTTGACGGGGTGTATAATCCCTTCGGATCTCCTGCTCCTCGGGGACTCAGGAGTCAGGAGTAAGTGGTGATTCCACTAAAAAACCACCCCGACGGCCGGCCTCAAGTGTCCTACTGTGGGGAGGACCCGGACCATGTTATTTTAGGCCCTCCCCGAATTGACACCATGCCTAAACAGGCCTTATCCCAGGGGAGAAACCTTCCCCCTCTATCGCGGCATGGCGGCCCGATCTCATCTTAATGCAATCAGGACGGCCATTCCATCCCCTAACTATTCTTCCTACTTAAGTTGTTTTTTGGTGCTGTTTAAACTTTTAATTTCATTCTATACAACAGTTATGTCGCCCTTATTTGTTGTAACACGTACATCGCACAATTATCGTAAACCGCTAGTCGTTTTAAACCGCTTGTCCTTGTGTAATAGTATAATTATTACTTCCGATATGCCTTTAGTGTTTGTTATTTTTAAATTGCCACGTGGTCCTGTTGTAACGTATCATTTCTCGTCTTTCTTCGTTTTGTATTAGTATTTCGTCTTACCTTATCTTCTAATAAGTTTTGTTCATGAATATTCCATTCCCTTGCCAGCATATAACAATCCCGCGGTGACAATTAATACTTACACGTTATTAATATTTGTGTTGTTTGATTTGCTTTCCAATGCTATTTCAACGTACTGTTTTATCTTTCTATACATTATAATAAATATAGTTTTTTTTTTACCCCTACGGTAATAAACGATGTGTGTCGCCGCCTCCCAATTTTTAATGAATCAGCGCTATTTTTATTCAGTTTTGCTACTATTTTGCTGATTGCACGTATGGCGTAGTGGTTTAAGCGGTCGCCACGCCGCTCACTACTACGCTGAGTGTTGTGGGTCCGATCCCCACATGGGACGACACTTTGCGTAATCCACAAATTGTTGCTCTGAGTCTGGGTGTTCTTTGTGTCCGTTTCATGTGTTTGTAAAGTCCCTCGCGACACAGGATATATTCCTAATGCGCGCGTTGTCTTTTTTTAAAATGATTTTATCGTACTGTTTCTCGTAAAACAGTTGTTGTTTCGTTCTACCCTATATTATAAAATCACTTACTTAAGTACATATTAACTTTTTATGCCGCCTACTTATTCATAACAATAACATGGTGACCTTAAATATAAACACATTTATATTACTTGGGCTATTTATTTGGCTATTTGTTTATGTTTTAATACGCAATTTTGTATTTACATATAGTAATGTGATATTGGGTGAGATTTATAAATATGTTAGTACTGTCGCAGTTGTCTCGCAGTTGTCTCGTTGTGCGCTTTCTATACACCATTATTTTTCTTTCTATTAAAACTGCTATTTGCTTGTATTGTTAACAAAGTAACTTAATTTATATTACCAAATTGTCCGCGTTTTGGGGACAAAAACAGATACTTTCTTAAGAAATGCTTGTTTAAATATCTACGATGCTTGACAGAGACATGGCTTACTGATAGTTTCAGTAGTGAGGAGTTGTTGAACAACCGTTATCTTGTTTGGGGGCGCGATAGGAACTATTCTACTATTAATCAAACATTAGGCGGCGGTGTCCTAATTGCTGTTGTGAGCTCAGTGCAGTGGAGCGCATCGAGTGACGCTCGTCAACGGAGGACATTTTCGGTTACAGTTACTCTAAAAAGTTATCTTATAAATTACACATCTGTACAACATACATATGCAGACAAAACTAGGGACACTCACTTTTAACACAGGTAACAAATTATTAAAACACTTTAAATGAAGTAATTTTGGATAATACGAGTATATCCGACTTTTTTATTATCTTGGGAGACTTCAACCTATCTAATATAACATGGCGCATGGCAGACTACAGTCAGTCATTATACCCAGACAATATTAATTGCTCTGCGCAGGCAAATTTTTTCGATATTATAAATACATAACTATATGCAGTATAATTCACATCACACTGTGAACGACAGAATACTTGATTTAATTTTTTCTAATAACCTTTCTAAATATTTATAAATGCGATGATTCTCTAGTTCCTGAGGACTCGCACCATATGGCCCTTAACATCACAGCAGATTTTGTGAAGCATCAGTCTTTATCGTGTTCACTGCGTACAACGTTTCTGTACCACTTAGCAGATTTTGCAGACAAGCAGACGGGTCACCTGGTGGAAAGTGTCCATCGCCGCCCATAAACGTGTGCAACTCAGGAGTCACAAACGCGTTGCCGGCCTTTTAGGAAGGAGTACGCTCTTTTCTTGAAGGTTTGAAGGTCGTATTGGTCCGGAAATACCGCATACGGTAGCCCGTTGCACAGTTTGGTTTTGCGAGGCAAAAAGTGTCTCGAACAGCGCACAGTAGTGGAACGCCAACTATCCAGGTGATGAGGATGAAAATTTTGCCGTGTGGAATGATGACAGAAAGTTGCGGCCGGTATTAGTCCGAGCAGAACCAGTTATAACTCATTCCTTATTTTAAGAGACATGGTTAAGAAACTAGAGTCTGCAATTTTTGATAGCTACAGAAAAGGCATTGAGGAAAGCATATAGGAATCGCCTGAGCTGTTTTGGTCTTATGTCAAGGGTAAGCAACAGTCCTCTAACAGTTATCCCCCAAAACTATGAAATACGGGCAGAACTCGTCAGGCTAAGGCGATACGATTTGCAACATGTTTAGTGATTTTTTTATTTTAACTTTCTTCAAACTAGAGGTACTTCTAATATTAATTCTGACGATTGTGCGTTAGTTCAGTACCAGACAACTGCCGCGGATGTGCGTCTAGTGGAGGCACGACAGTCAGACGTCTTTAAACTGCTTAAATCAGTTAATCTAAAGAAGTCAGCGGGTCCAGACGGTATCCCGGCTATTCTCGTAAAGCTGTGCACGTAGCTGGTCCTTACCACTGAGCATTTCATTTCAAGGCTCACTTAGCGAAGGTGTAATACCCCAAATATGAAAAACCGCATTTATTACACCTATACACGAAAAAGTTCCTAAAAACGAAATAGAAAACAACAGACCCATATTTAAGCTCTTTATATAAAACCAAACTAAAAAATAGAACATAAATTTTAATAAATTTGAAAAAAAGCGTTGGGTGCCTGTTGTCAATAGTAAAAAGCACCCCACGCTTTTTTCAAAACTATTTAAAAAAAAAAAAACATTATTTAGTTTGCTTTTCTATAAAAAGCGTGTTATTTAGTTTTTTAAACTATTTCTTTTTTTTATATTATTTCTTTTTTAAATTAGTGTATTGACGATTGTTATTCGAAGTTTGAACGAATTCTGACCGTTTAAAGTCAGTTACAATCACGCCCTAAGGAGTCGGTTACATACAAATATATAGGTGAAGCTAATAAAAAGCGTGTATAAATAGATATATAGTTTCAAATTTACTTGCCTCTTCTGACTATTTGACGAAGGTCATGAGTAAGCCATCTCAGGTCGATGTGATCTATACAGATTACAAAAAAGCCTTTGATCGTGTAGACCATTCGCTTCTCTTACATGAATTGCAGGCTATTGATATAACCGGTAATCTGTTTAGGATGTTTAAGTCATACGTTGAAAATCGATGCCAGACAGTAGTTCTGAATTGTAACAGCTCCAGGACAGTCTTTATTGCCTCGGGAATACCTCAAGGATCACTCCTCGGCCCACTGCTATTCACTATATTTATCAATGATATCCATATATGCTTCACTCACTCAAAAATAATACTTGCCGCTGATGTCAGGAAGATCCTATGTCCAATATCAAATCTTAGTGATTGTCTTAGCTGCAGAAATATTATATATAATAAGCTTAATGTAGCTAAATGTTTCGTTAATAGTTACACCCGCAAGCCTAACCCTATTACCTTTCAATACAAATTTCATAACACCATTATAAGTTGGACTAATGTCATCAGAGACCTGGGCGTCACATTTGATGCCAAGTTACTTTTTGATTTCCACAGTAGAGCCTTAAAAGCCCTCAGTTTTGTTTTAAGGTTTTCTGCGAATTTCAAAAATGTCAAAACATTTAAAATCCTTTACTGCACGTTTGTTTGCAGCCACTTAGAATTTGTGTCTCCGATCTGGAACCCGATCTATAACACATAACTTTATATAGTTATATTTTCTCATCGTCGATCCCCCAGTGCCTTAAGACGAAAGTCTTCAATGAGTGCGTCCTACCCATCATGACCTCCGATCGGCGAGAATTGTTAATATCGCGATTCAGGATTAGCATTTACTCCGTTGTTCGGTGTGTCTTCGATAGATGGCACTGTAGTATGTTTCTTTGTTTCACCGTATGTGGAAGTCACTACAAAATCAACTATGACATAACATATGACACATAACATGCCTGATATTTCTGTACCATACTGTATATTATGCAACCTTTGTAAATCCAATAGGAATTAAGTTTCAAAACTCAACTCAAACAATTGTTCGAATCACCAAATACGTTCAGTTCCAAAAAAAGCCTAATCTCAACAGAGAGGCTTCTTCAATTAGGTCAAGTTTGTTTTGAAATTGTCTAGTACTGGTCGTGACGAGACGATCACGAGAAACCTTGGCGACAGGTCGGAACATGTGTGCTCTTAGATTCTTCTTAACATGTTTCGTAACAAATAATAGTTACTGCCCGTGGTATGAACTAAAATTCAGTTCGGTAATAGATAGTTATCTTTTTTACTATTTTTATTCAACTGAAAACAAATGAGTCCCTTCGAAATAAAGGTACTCGGACACTCGGTGTAAAGACATAAAAAAATTGCCTAGCACCGTGTATTTCCTGTGAGGTTGTAGTATCACTCCGGTCGAGCCATATGGCATTCCCATAGTTAAACACATTCTAAGAATACTGTTAGTAGTTACAAAACCTGTGCCTAACATAGACTGTTTCTCCAAATTTCACCCATGCATTTCTATCCTTGCATTAATACCACCATTGTTTTCCGGCTACCTGTTTGATGTCGACTGCCTATTCTACTAGGTGTCCTGGCTCTCCTGCTGATCCATTATGGCAGGGTCCATTGATTCCTCGTGTAGCGCGAGAGATAAGGTCCTTGCCAAATAAAACCAAAACAAATAAGTACTTAGGTGACAATTTATGTATATATCTATATTATTATATCTTTCAAAGTACTTATTAAAAAACAACAAGACGTGTTTATAAAAAACAAAGTTATACTGTTTTACTCTCGTATGTATTTCGGGCATTCACTTCTAGTTTCAGAACGCACGGGGAGATCTTTATTAAGACATATATACCTTATACAACAAACTTTATATTTAAATAATACTAGTTGACCCGTGTATCTTCCTCGGCATCTCACAAAACGAGTAGTTTTTCCCCGTTTCTGCAACCTTCTCATTGATGCTCGTCTCCCATTGGTGTTAGCGTGGTGTTATATAGCCGATAGCGTGACCTGACAAATGGGCTATCGAACACTAAACCAATTTTTCAATTCGAACCAAGCGTTTCTAAGATTAACGTGTTAAACTAAACAAACGAAATCTTCAGCGTTATATTATTAGTATAGATTTCTACTGGTTTGCTATTCACGTTTATTTTTCACTGTACTTTATCATTTACCTGCAGGATATTTGTGATCAATTAATATAATGACTGAGAAAAATCTCTTATGTAATAAATACAAGTAGATATATATCTCAGAAACTACTTTTAACTTCCTCTCGAAGGCCAGGCAGGTAGCCCCGCGGGGCAGACTAGTGCACATTGTGTTGATAACAGAAAGTATTATCATATGTGTGTCAAGTGCGACCTGTGGGTAAAGGTGTGTACACAACGTGTGATTGACCTTTTAACTACACTAAAATGGTGGTGATTTACAGGTTAAAATGGCGGGCACACCTGGGTGTAGCAACAAATAATAATGAACATCATTTATTTTATCTTTTTGGCTAAATAGAAAAAGGAAAATTCGGGTTTTATAAGGATGTTTAGAGAAAACAATATGATCGCTCTATTGTTTTCAGATGAGATACAGAGTTCAAACGAACAGAACGAGTCATCTATTGGTTAGTGATTACTGTTGCCTATGAACATATGTAACACAAGTTTCTCAGAAATACCGCAGGTGGCAAAACATTCAACAGGTTTTGGAACGACCGTTGCACGCTCTGAGCGGATGTGAGCGAGACCGAAAAATGTGTAACTTTTGTAAAAAAAAAACTATTAAAAAAGGCAACTCCTGTATTAGGAATAAATCCTGTGTCGCGGGGGACTTTACAAACAAACATGAAACGGACACAAAGAACACCCAGACTTAGAACAACAATTTGTAAATCACACAAACACACATCTTTTTCATATTTCGTATATATAGCTAACGTTTACCAAAAAGCGACAAGAACTTTGTTCCGACAAATGATCTAAAGACCCCTTACGCCGTTTTTCTTTAATTAATATTGGAAGGGTGTTTTTTTTAAGAAACATTACTCTTTTTCTTTACAAATGGGGAGCTAACGAAAGAAATTCCAATTATATCTTCGTTATATTGTAGCTTTCCTTTCTTCCTCTTAATTAATGTGAAATCTTATGGCTAAAAGAGTGGAACTTAACTAATTCAGACAATCGTAAAATACCTCATACACCACAGAGAAGAGAACGTGTAATCAATGTGGTTAGTATGGTGACTGTTCGTTTTTTCTATGAAAAGAATAGTCTGATCTATACTAATATTATAAAGCTGAAGAGTTTGTTTGTTTGTTTGAACGCGCTAATCTCAGGAACTACTGGTCCGATTTGAAAAATTCTTTCAGTGTTAGATAGCCCATTTATCGAGGAAGGCTATAGGCTATATATCATCACGCTAAGACCAATAGGAGCGGAGCACCAATGAAGAATGTTTCAAAAACGGAGAAAATTTATTACTATTGAGAGACGCAGACGAAGTTGCGCGGGTCAGCTAGTTTTGAAATAAAATTCAATTGGCACAGGTAACTTCAAACCATTTCGCAGATCGTCGCCGAAAATTCAACTACATAGAACTTGTTAAATATCGTCAAATAATTTATTAATATACCATCTCGTAATTCTCAGAACATTTCAAGGTAAGTACCGAAACGATTACTGTACTTAGAGATGGATAAATCACGTTAGTATATTATTAAAGACATTAAATCATTTTTCAATAACTTACAATTAGCTCTTGAGGTGGCTACACTATTATATGTTACAAAATAACAGGTGTAGGACTATATGTAATATCGATTACCCTTTGTTATTGAATAAAACGTTACTACAATACCGATAGCAATAATGATTCTGATAATAACTTTTTAAAATTAACTATACTGACTTTTAAATATTCGCTTACCATGATGTATGTACTTATAAGGGAATTATGACTGCACGGATGGCGTAGTGGTTTAAGCGGTCGCCACGCCGCTCACTACTACGCTGAGTGCTGTGGGTCGGATCCCCACATGAGACGACACTGTGTTATTCACAAATTGTTGTCTTGAGTCTGGGTGTTCTTTGCGTCCGTTTCATGTATGTTTGTAAGGTCCCCCGCGACAAAGGATTTATTCCTAGTGCGGGAATTGTCTTTAAAAAAAAAATATTTACGCGAACTTGTAACAGATTCCGAAAACCGTACCCACTCGGGTGGTTGTGATAATGATTTGAGTACTTGTGTAAAAAAAAACGCGACAGAAGTGATAACTTAAACTGATCTAAGTTGAACTATTTAATATTGAAATTGTTTAACTTGAGAAAAGCTTAGGTTATTACTTAAATTTCATGTAAAGCGTCCGTCCGAAATACGGCTAGCGCTGAGGGTTAGAGTGAGAGAGGAGGAGCTTGCCTACCGCGGCCGTATGCGTGAGAGAATGGGAAGCCAGACAGACTGACGTAACGCGTTACGCAACGAAGCGGTTTACCCTCCCATAAGAAGTTATCACTTCAAAAGTCTCTACTTCCGATGTATACATATAATCAGCATGCGAACTTTCATTCTGTGATCAAGAATCAATCGTAAAGAGCCTAGACTTCATAGAATTTTGATGAATGGAAAAATTTCATGGTGAAATAGACGGATATCGTGATGATAAAAATAGAAAAGCTGCCTGCCGTGCACACAACACAGCACAGAAGATGCGTCCAGTAATCAAGAGTAGGTTGATGATGAGTCAGTCATTTATTGCGCGATGCAGAATCCATAATTACTACATAGTTCCACTAGACTTTCCTAGATGGCGCTGTAGTACTACTTATATTTAAGATATATTTATAAGTCTGTCACCAATAAAACAATCTTATACTTTAGGTTTATATTTTCATTAATAAGGTTGATACGCAGAGGTCGGTCAGCACCTGCGGGCGATGTAAAAAGGCACAGCTAATGACTCATTGGTTAAGGCATCGTTCTTATATTTTGTTGTTTTTTTAATAGTAGTAAAGAAAAATTCTAATTTAAACTGACGGCCCTGTTAGTTTAGCGGTAAGTGATCCTGTGTATCCTGACTGCTAAGCCGGAGGTCGTTGGTGAATGTGTGACGAGCACAATCATTTGTTCTATGTCTGGGTGTAAATTATATATGGCGACTCCACATACGGTAAAACAAATAAACATACTATAGCGCCATCTAACGATCACACACCGAACTACGTAGTAACTGCTAATCCTTTATCGCAATATTAACAATTCTCGCGCCGGTTAGTATAAATATAACTTCTCAACATCATTCCATGGGCCGCAGCCAATTTCTATTATTAAATCCATGTTTTTAGAAACATACAAGTATATTTATCAGAAGTCTGGTCACCATAGTCTGGCTCTCCCTAGTATGGGATCGGTGACGGCCAGTGAAGTTGTAATTATTATCAATTTTTTATTAGCGTTTCATCGTCATCATCATCAACAACAGCCTTTAATAGTCCTATGCTTGACATAGGCCTCCCCTTAGCTTTCTAATGGGAGGCCTATGTCCAGCATAGGACTGTTAAAGGTTTTGGCCCACTATACCACGATGGCCAGACATACGCCTACTTTAGAGTCCAGGTTTTCACAAATCCGTAAACATCTAAGTGTGAGATTTTTAATATTGTATCTAGAAACATAACATAAAGATGCTATGTTGAATACCTTAAAAAAAATATTATTATTAATTACCTCAACAAAATCTCAAAGCAAACAATAAAATTCACACCAAATAATAAATTGACATTAAGCGCAAACACGTCACCTCAGCATTTAAACATGTTACGTTCGTTACAGAGGTAAACTTGTCGATACAGATACATACATGTACTGACCTCTCCGATGTCTTATACTGTACTTAATGGCTCCCACGTATATATGTGCTTTAATTATTTTATTTGCAAAGGTTACGGTATTAAATAACAGCACATAAATGTAACATACTATATTTTAATAAAGGCATTTGTTTGCATTCTTTGAGATGCCGTATTTAACTGGCTACTACTACTTCTAGCATAAATATATAACTTAACTTACATAAACAATTACACATATATGATACATCTAAAAATACATATTCCTAAAGTTCCTACACTGTGAAATATAGAATATATGGAGGTGTACTATTGGTTAAGGTAATTCCGCCGTCAAGAAGGTACATTATTTTTAAATGTAAAACTGTTTATGGACATCCTGATTTCTTTCGGACTTTTGAGTTGCAGGTGACATTTACCCCAGGGATTTCCTTTCGAGGGTACATCTGGTTCCCCGACTACTGGTACCTGAGACGACGTGCGGTTTTAGTCGGTCGAGTCGGACATTGCCACCAGTGAGTGATATCCGAGGGGATTTCCACACACATTTACCCATCCTGTCTGTTCGTATAATAAATAAAAAAAAAAAACAAAAGTATGCGTCTCTATAACATAAAAACATACAAATTGTAAACTAAATGTTTTAAAGAAGTTATTAATGAACATTCAATAAAATCACGTCATAGTCAAACGTGCAATAAACATTAAACGAGGACGACCACTTTCGTACTAAAAACTATATTTTTTCATTAACACCCAGTGCCTGTCATGGTCCTTTGTCGGACTTGGTGAACTTGAGTCGACGGGTCTAAGTATAACCAGTCGACTCAACAATAATAACATAATTCATAAATATTTTTGACTTTTTCGCTGGGCTTTTGGTCGTGGGTTTGATTCCTACCGCGCAATCTATATACAATACTAGCGATCCGATCCGGCTTCGCACGGGTGCAATGTAGATACTATTAATGTTGTGTCAGTGTAGAGTAAATAATTATAGTATTATTATAGTAAACTGTGTAGTTACGGATTAAGAACACGGAGTGTCACCACCCCTATTCATCCCGTGGGTGTCGAAAGAGCCGACTAAGGGAGCAAACTACGCAGGACAATAGCAATGCAAAGAAAAGGAAAACTTGAGACAAACCCTATACCCGTCTGACCAGCGTGTTATAGTAGGCCAAAACCTCCTTTCTAAGGAGAAGCTTATGTCTAGCAGTGGACTTTTAAAGGCTGTTAATGATTATTATAATAATACTAGACTACAGGATATCTTTATATACAATATTTATCGGCACCTGCCGGCCGCTGCCACCCGGGATGCACATACGGCCTAACGACTGCCGCTTTGTTCCCCCATTCTAAATCTCTGATATCGTCCAAGATATTCATTTTAATGATATGCTGTAAAAGAAAATTTTGATCGACATTAAATCCACAGCGTAACTCACCTATTTAATTGGATAAGAAATTATACTGTATTGTAGAAAATAATGGTCTGTTTACGACAACCCATTATTTTTTGTAATATGTAATAATCCTTAAACATATTTTTTAGGACAAATTTTGAAATTCTGTAATTTTCTCTACTATAATATGCATGTATTATACATACTCAAACTCAAATTCGCATTAATTAAAAAAAAAATTGTTTGAAATCGTTTTTTATGTAGACTAAACTCATAGATCAACACACACAATAGCAACAATCGCTGTTTTGTCAAATAGTAAGCAAATAAATTTATATATAACCCTTCCTCTTGTATCTTCCTCTATTGGTGAAAACGGCACTAAAATGCGTTGCATAATTCAACAGATCGAAGCGTATAACACAAAAAAGCGGCTTTATTTTATAAATAAAATAAAAATGTTAAGTTGGTTTGTGAATGCTTTAAAAACTCAAAAAGGTCTGCAACGATTGAGCTTGAATTTTGACATGATATACAACCCGTTCCAAAGATTGTTTTGAACTATTTCCGATTTAATTTTTATTCCTAATTTCACACCAGTGCAACTAAAATGTGCCACAGCGAAGCGTCCATAAATAAGTATTTAAGTACTGCGTTCACATTCTATTAATAAGAATTTTGCTTCAAACTTGATTTAAGCACGTGATTAACAGCACTTCGCTTTACATTTTGTATGAAGAACACATACACATAACATTCCCAACCAAATAATATGAAAGAAATACAATCAATCAACTTATTTAAAAATCACTTAAGTTCTTCATCTTTAAAGAGTTCTCTAGTTTTTAGCATCGCGATTGTAATTATGTAATACCCACTTGCTATCAGACACCGATACGTAATGCGTATATATATATATATATATACGCGTATATGAATATACCTTTACATTTTCTTCTTAATGTACCCACATTTTAATTTTAATTTTAGTTATGTGATTTAGTACAATGGTTGGTGTCACCGTCAAATGCGCTCGTAGATTATAAGTTTACTTTTAAGTTCATAATTTGCATATCTGAATATAAGTGAATTGTATTCTTTTGAGTAATAAATATCTTAAACCAGAATACGCTTCAGATATGGTCTTTAACTATTTTTTGCAACCACAATGTGCGTGCCACAGTAAAGCGTGGCTGGGTACAGCTAGTTTATCTATATAATGTACGAGGGTGCGTTTTTAAGTTCGCGGAATGAGAGAGTTGGAGGGTGATTAGGCTCATTAGAATCGTCACGTGTTCAGTGACTCATAATTAGTATAAATACCAGGTTTCATTGTTATTAGACAATTAGTCTTTGAGTTATCGTCAACCAAGCAACATAATCGGGAGTGAAAAGTGAAACATGGAAAAAAATCGAATATCGTGCCGTTATAAAGTTCCTTACCAAGCAAGGAAAATCAGTTGCGACCACAATGAATGAGATGTCATTGGTTTACGGCGACTCTTGCCCAGGAAAAACCATGGTGTACAAATGGCACAGTTTATTTAAACAAGGAAGGGAATCCCTTGAAGACGACCCGAGGCCGGGCAGGAGCATCGAGATGATCACGCCAGAACTTATCCAAAAAGTCGAAAAAATTGTACTCGACGATGCTCGACTAAAGAAGAAACAACTCGCAGAAATGGTTGGAGTATCGGATACAACCATTTTTAGAATTCCGCACGATCATTTTGGCATGACAAAGGTCAGTGCAAGATGGGTGCCGAGAATGCTCACGCCGACGCAAAAACAACAGCGCGTAGAGTGTTCACGTGCATTTTTAGACCTTTGTAATGAAGACAAGGATACATTATTGAGTAGAGTTGTTACTGGAGACGAAACTTGGGTTCATCATTATGAACCTGAGTCGAAACAAGACTTCATGCAGTGGCATAAAAAGGGCACAACACCTCCCAAGAAGTTTAAGGTGTCACAGTCAGCTGGAAAACTCATGGCAACAGTCTTTTGGGACTCAGAAGGAATATTATTGATCGATTATAAAGATAAAGGTGTTTCTATGACCGGAGAATACTACGCTTCAATATTAGAGCGACTCAAAGAACCCATTAAAGAGAAAAGACGGGGAAAATTGACAAAAGGTGTGTTGCTTTTGCACGACAACGCGCCCGTCCACAAGAGCCGCGTTGCGTTGGCTGCCCTGCATAAGGTGGGCTTCGATATTTTGAATCACCCACCCTACAGCCCAGACCTGGCCCCCAGCGATTATAACCTGTTTCCAATAATGAAAAAAGAGCTGCGGGGTAAAAAATTAACCAACGATGATGAAGGAGGCAGTTTCGGCGTATTTTGAAGACAAAGAGGAAACATTTTTTTATGAGGGTATAAACAAATTAATTGAAAGATCTGAAAAATGTATCCGTCTTGCAGGTGAATTTATTGAAAAGGAAAAATAATTTGTTTTTTTTTATTTCCACCCCTTATCCCCCATTCCGCGAACATAAAAACGCTTCCTCGTACATATAAACTAAGACAATAACGGCGGAGCCGCGGGCAAAAGCTAGTATAAACATATATGTATATATTTGTATAAACCTTGGTAGTATCCGTAAGAAATCAAAATATGAACATATTCCTTGTTCGTATCTATAGGTCGTCATCTTCAACAGTATCAGAAGCACAAATCAAAGTCCACTTCAAGTCACGAATTGAAAAGGTACGAGTCCAAAAATACAAGCAAAGTTTTTTAATAATAATAATAACAAATACACAATGCAATAGACGAATAGATATAATAAACTTCGCCCAAGAACACGTGGCATTTACTTGACTTTATCTGTAAATGTCACAAAATACTACCAGCGAAAGCTGAGAAAGAACAAATTTAACACAATAATAATATACCTCACTATACACTTTGTTTCTATGAATTTTGATACAATCTTACGACTATTATACCCTGTTAGATAGCTGACAATACGTATATGTTTTTTACCACATCTGTAACTTAACTGTCTTAGATTTTTGTTTTAAATACTAGTTAAAGAAAAATCAGTTTTGTTTTTTCAAAGTAATTGATTTCTGCAGTTATTAACCATCTATTTACTTCGGCCCAGTTTGTTAAGTTGGCTACAATTTTGGTAATAGAAATTATTAAACCATTTATTAAATATACAAAAACTGTAATAAAAAGAAAAAAAATGGTTATAAGTCCTAAAAAAAAATGTTACATTTTGGCAATTTTTACAAAAAACTTAAAAGTCCAATATCTTGAAAATGGTTAGGTTTGGGTAATGGTATTTCATAGTAAAATCTATCAGAAATGATAGCAGCTAAACCCATTCAAAGTATCTAGGTCAACTTAACCAGCAATCCTGTATATTTATTTTTATATACCTAATTCATTGTACCTGCGTATTTGTGTCAATTGGTAAATATTGCCTTTTAATCGTAGATATGATCATTAAAATGTACAAAACATGTTTCTGTAAGTATATTTAAAACCTAAGTGTATTACAACACCTAATTAATTAACATGATTTCAAACACAAGTGTGGGTACGACGATTAAATAATCCGTTACATGTTATAACCACCTGCATTTATCACCTAAATTATACTCATGTAATTATATTGTGAATAAGAAATAAACTACATATTATTTCGTGACCAAACCTGTCACCTAGTAATATTAAAATTATATTATATATATGCAAGGTGTAAGGGACATCGTAACGAATACTGAAATAGTGTATTCAGACCATGATTCTGAGTCGAAAATCGACGACCATATATATATATATATGTATATATTATATTATTGCAGTGTGTTTTCCGTGTGATGACGGATTAAGAATACGGAGTGTCACCACCTCTATTCATCCCGTAGGTGTCGTTGTCGAACGGGGGGGGTCGTCTACCTGTTGTTGTAGATGGCCCGAGGTATGTTGGGGCACCAGGGACTTCCTTTCTAGAGTATACCTGGTTCCCCGGCTATTAGTACCCGAGACGGCGTGCGGTTTTAGTCGGTTCGAGTGCGACATGTCACCGATAGGTGGTATCCGAGGGGATTTCCGTACGGGAAAAAAAAAAAAAGGTGTCGGTGTCGAGTCGACTAATTGAATAAACTACGCAGGATAACAGCACTGCAAAGAGAAGAAAAACTTAATACAAATCCTATACCAACCCATCTGGCTAGCGTGGTATACCACGCTAGCCAGATGGGTTGGTATATGGTACTATAGTAGGCCAAAACCTCCTTTCTAAGGAGAGGACAATGTCCAGCAGTGGACTACTAAATCTGTTGATGATTTCCTTCGTCTCGCCTGAAAACGTCTGAGCCATTATATTCCTAAGATGTGATGGCATCACGCAGGTGGCCAACCATAAGAGAAACTAGACTAAACGTGATCTAAAAGCGTTTCTGATTGAAAAAACGTACTACAGCGTAAATTACTTCCTCTTAGACATTATTTAATGACATTTGCTATGGTATTTGTTACTGATTCACTGAAAATGGATATATATATGTACATTTCTTTAGATAATACTGGATTATTGATTTGACATAATTTAAAAATTCTGCGATTTTGCTCAGGTACTGATATAATTTAGGATTAAGAGTTTTTATTTTTTATTTATTAATATATGACAATTCAATACATATTTGTTGTGTCTAGAGTAATTAATTTGTATGAAATATTTGCACACCTGAAAGGGTAGTATACAGAGGCCAAAACTAGTATATAAGATCTTTGTATAACCTGTAATACGCAAATAAACAATTTGATTTGATTTGATTTGATTTGATAAACAGAATTCAAGAAAGATCTAGAAGAAAATATAGAACTCTGTGAGAAAATGTAACAGATATACAGAGTGAGAGAGTTTGGCAATGCTTCGGAGCATTTGAAGATGCAACCATTGGTGATTTCCTTTCCACTTTTAATTGTTTACAAAAGAAGATTTTATGCATCTTTTCTTGGTGTGGGCCCGTGTGGAAGAAAGACCGAAGATACAAAGGGCCGGGAGAACACGACAGTGCAATACTAGATTCGAAACAATTAAAACCACGGCGCGAACGACATCAAATCGGCTATCTGAAATCGGTGTACTTACATACTTTTTTTGTGTTTTTAATTGGTCTACTAGCAACCGAAATTACTAGTATTCCCGTAGTAACCAAAAGGCTACCGCCTCTTTTATATCTGCATATCTAACTCATCTTAGAACTTGATTAATCCCCCAACCCCTAAAAGATCTTAGTTGAAAAAATATCCAGCATGTATGGAACCGAATGTTTTGTTTATAAAAAGCCGGTAAATCGTATTATTAGCTGCGAATAATAATTTTTAAATAAATTAGAAACTATTAAAAGATAAAAACACATTTCATTCAATGTTTCCAGCGTGTTATAATTAAATTGAACTAGCTTTCGAGATAATTTTGTACCACATTCACACAACGCCATCTAGTCCCAAACTAAGCAGAGCTTGTACTATGGCTACTAGACAACTGATATAAATACATATATACTTTTTTCTTTGTAAATACATACACATTATACATACATAAGGATGTGTATGTATATATCTAATATAATAATATATTCTACCACATTCACACAACGCCATCTAGTCCCAAACTAAGCAGAGCTTGTACTATGGCTACTAGACAACTGATATAAATACATATATACTTTTTTCTTTGTAAATACATACACATTATACATACATAAGGATGTGTATGTATATATCTAATATAATAATATATTCTACCACATTCACACAACGCCATCTAGTCCCAAACTAAGCAGAGCTTGTACTATGGATACTAGACAACTGATATAAATACATATATACTTTTTTTTTGTAAATACATACATATTAAACATAGAAACACCTGTGACATTTGTGTGCCAACACCCAGACCAAATCAAACATCAAATGTTCATCATTTGATGTTTGATTTGGTCTGGGTGTTGGCACACAAATGTTTGACTTGAGCGGGATCGAACCCGCTACCTTTGGAATAGCAGTCCATTACACAAACCACTACGCCATCCAGTCGTCGATCCAGTCACTGCGCCATCATATGGATCCAGGATGCAACCTGTTTTTGAGACATACATTCTTGGATACATAAATACAGATACATTCTGCATCCCCTTTCTTTTTTTTGTTCGGCAATCACCTCGGATACCTTCCCACCGCACGGCCAGTGGGGTGGTTATGTCGGACTGAAGCCCAGTAAAACCGCACGCGGATAACGTAGAAAGTTCTGGTACCCTGTGGGACCCCGGGCCATCTAAGGCTTACAGATGGCCCTCTCATGTGTGGCGGCCACGGTATCCCCTTCAAAGAGCATAGTGTACCCTATAGCTAAGATATTGTTTAAAATTAAATTACATTAGTTCAATCTGTTTTATTCCATGCACATCCGTTTATCGTAAAAACGTGATCAATTATATTAAAACATCTTCTATCAGATAAAAAACGACCTTTGATTTCACGAGGTTTAAATTTTGCGGGAAACCTAAGTCAGAAAACAAGTCTAGCAATTCTGAACTTAAGCACTACCTAATGTTTACACGTACATTTTAATTGACATGCTACCACTAAACTTATATATTATTAGTCTTTGCCTTTTTTCATGTTGTGTGTGCTATATTGGACTACTGCACGAATGGTGTAGTGGTTTAAGCGGTCGCCACGCCGCTTTCTAATACGCCGAGTGTTCTGGGTTCAAGCCCCACATGGGACGACACTCTGTGTGATCCACAAATTGTTGTTCTGAGTCTGGGTGTTCTTTGTGTCCATTTCATGTACGTTTGTAAAGTCCCCCGCGACACGGGATATATTCCTAATGCGGGATTTGTCTTTTCAAATAAAACAAAACTGTCTAGACTTGATATTAATTAAATGGATACTCTTACCTAAGATAAAGACAGGTTCCCTGCCTAGTTTAGGAAAGAGAGTCCTATGACTATTGTATATATGTTGTACTGTTTTTTTTTCTTGTAAATTTAAGTATTATAAGACAACACTGTATGCCATGTACAAATTACTTACTTGAATAAATTATTATTATTATATGTACCCACCTCCTACGTGTGATGTGATGTGATGATGATTATTATATGTACCCACCTCCTAATGTTATGTAATGGCAGTAGTCTATAAGTGTACCTTTCAGAAATAAACAAATAAATATTATGCATACTCAATTCAAAATATCTTCATTTCATAAAAAAAAATAGTTTGTAATCGTATCTTATGACTGTACTCTGTGACTCTAAAAGATCGTCAAGCACAATAGCTGCAATCTCTGCTTTGTCAAATATTTCATCAATCACATCACATCAACAGCCTTTAATGGTCCACTGCTAGACATAGGCCTCTCCTTAGAAAGGAGGTTTTGGCCTACGGCCTACCACGCTGGCCAGACGGGTTGGTATAGGGTTTTTGTCAAGTTTTCCTTATTTTTGCAGTGCTGGTGTCCTGCGTTGTTCTGCGCCCTTAGTCGGCTCTTACGACACCCACGGGATGAATTGGGGTAGTGACATTACGTATTCTTAATCCGTCACTACACGGACAAATATTTAGCAAAATAAATATATACGTATCGAAAATCTACTACATACCTGTTCCGATCAACAGCCACCCCTTTCCCAGGGGTTGAGCCTTATGAGAAGAAATGTCTATTTATGCTCTCAATGATCCGAAAACCAGTAATCCTTGTGGGCTTGCAGTGAAAGCACTTTATTAAGAAAAAAAGTTTTTTAAATGTACCTAACACCTTTCCTCTTGCTTACCAACAATTTCGTAGAAGTGATGTCGGGAAACCTCCTTTCTAAGGGGAGGCTTGTGTCCAGCAGTGGACCATTAAAAGCTGTTGATGATGATTGATGTGGGGGAAAGGGGACGGAAGTGGGTAGCAGGGTAGCTATTTGATTTGACCAATAAGCGTGCGCGGTGCTAAAATGAGTCGATTATCAAGGAGATATATTGGATCAAATATAAGTATTTTATCATAAATGCAACTACTGCCGTAAGGCTCCTTCGTTTTCTTGTTTAACTCTATGTGCGTTTTAGTACGACATGCTTAATCCATTATGTATATAGCAATGAGAAATTAAACCCTTATATTAATAAACTGATAGGTCAGCTTCTAGTGGCCTTGTAAACAAAATAGTTTACACTTTTCTGACAAAATATGCATTTATAAATGATAAATTAATCCCTTATTGCCCTTTTAAAGGCTCAAAAACTTGTGCAAAGTGTAGTACGAGGCCGTCCTACCACCTACCGATATTACAGCACTTACGTCAGCAGTTTTTGACGGTCAACAACCGTGTGTCGCGGTCACCGTGCCCGTTTTCATTGCGTTTCGTCCAACTTTCACTTTTACATAGACACTATTGAGGCAACAGCGACATCTTTTATCGAGTAGACAAACTAGAGATAAATATGTTTTGGAAAGAAAATTATTTGGATTTTGTAATATTTTATTTTGAAAATAAAAAGTTCCCATATAGATTAGGAATACTGTAGATTGCTGAATACGTTTTCTAAAATTTTACTTCAAAAGCTTACTCCATTAGCCGCTAGTGCATTCAGTAATTAATGGTTTTGGAAGAACTGCACCCGAACGGAAAATGATTTCCTGTCATAACTTTTTTTGTTATATAAATGGTTTTGATTTCCTATGAATCGATACAAAAACTCTTCAGTCACTTATTAACGATGTCTCTTAATTAGTGTACCTACACAAACAAGAATATCATTAACATAATTTGTAAATTGAAAATAAAAACAACGAAATCTAGATGCATCTCACCTAGATAACAACACCTTTAATTACAAAACGCTGTTTTTTTTTTGTTATTTTCCCTCCAAAATTTAGTTAACAGTTTCTAAGCACAGATAACACAGATAAGGCTCTAGCATCTGACAACTACGTCAATTACTGACGAGCCGCCCTTTGGTCTATTCTCGTTTAGTCTTGACATCACGCGAGATTGCTTGAGACCGTACGAGCACCACGGGACGGCTATCTGATATGTTCGTTCGGTCTCTCTAAACCAGGGATTTTCAAAATGGTCGATATAGACCCCTTGGTGTCGAAATCGGTTTCCCAGGGATCGACATAAACGAAAACTGATTTTGGGGGACCACGAGGTGTAAAAATCGACCCCTATTAATGAACACAAGTGTATTAGTTGTGTAAACTTTTTATAAGAATGACTAATATTTTAGTAGGAAGTATCATTGTTGAACTTTTTTTAAACTCAACAAGTAGATAAGCATACAGAAATTTAGCGATGGGAGTCTGAGGTATCAGTTTATTTTAGAAAAGGGGTCTCTTACCCAAAATAGTTTGGGAATCCCTGCTCTAAACTATATCATGGCATCCTTTTGTTGAAACTTATTTTTTTTTTAACTTACCAGCTGATTCGTGCAACTTCTGCGTCTATCAAAAGGAATAAATTTTACCCGTTTTCGCAACATTTTTCATTGATGCTCGGCTCCTAGTGATAGTAGCGTGATGTTATAAGGCCTATAGTCTTCCTCGATAAATGGGCTATTAACAACACTGAAAGAATTTTTCAATCCCAACCAGTGGTTCCTGAGGTACTACAAATGATAAAGTTTACTACTAGAATTGTAATTTCACAATAATATACCATGTCAGGATGGCCGAGCGGTCTAAGGCGCTGCGTTCAGGTCGCAGTCCACTTCTGTGGGCGTGGGTTCGAATCCCACTTCTGACAAACCTTTTTGATGATTTTTGGAACAGAATTAGTATTTCAGCGGAACTTAATACATTGTATTTACTATAATGTTTACTATTAGGGTTTTTAATATTTTAGTAACGATGGTTAAGGAAAAGGATTTCTTTTAAAGCAGAAAATATTAACCATTATTTACTTTTGAGAAAATTAAATATAAGTTTGTACCCAACTCGAACTTCACGTCATTGCTGCATTGATAACTGGTAAGACCATTACATAAACATTACATTACTGTGTGATAGACCTTGCTTTAACGCCATCTCTATCAAAATGTATACATTACATCTAGCTCCTGAGACCACTTGTTATGCGTTACAAGTTTTATATTTAAAACAATTTTATAATGTAATATAATCTTAATGAACCCGACAAAATATTCTTAATACTAACATTATTTAATTATAATCTTATTACGATCACGCTTCTGTCATTTTTAGTTTTTGAACGATCGTAACCTAGTCCAATTGACGTTTCATTTAAGGTTATCTGTAGTTCCCCCTCTGGAAAGTCGAAAAGAAACAAAACTTACAACTTTTTACACCTGTTTAAAGTAACAAAATAGAATTAAAAAATGACAACAATAAAAGTAAACGACGAACAGGAACTAATAAATAAATTGGCTTCTTATATAGAGAAGATATCAAACGACTCAATTTACAACCGTGGAAAGTTTTACGTCGGCTTTTCCGGTAAGTTTGTTTTCAAAGGTCATTCATGTTTTTCATATTTTTATGATATGTTCGCTAATACTTCACGTCATATTGTGTAATTTACGAAATAAATGATTTCATAACAATTGTTTTTTTTTTCATATAAATATTTAAATATTATATCCGGCTAATTTATTTATTTTATAGTACATGAAACTGGAAATTAACTTTCATTACTCATATCTATATAATACCTATAATATAGTCTTGTAGACTATATTTGTGCATTTGTGAACTACGATCTTGATCAGATAAATAATTAGCAACATAGTCAAATAATCAAATAAATATTCATAAATAACATAATGATAGCTACATATCATTGAAGTTTTAAAATTTTTAATTAATCCTACACCCTGTACCTAGTTACTTAAATCCAGTTTCTGAAAAATTAATTAACTTATCGAGCGAAGTCCAGTTTCACGGTCATTTAGAGGGTAAGGTCAAATTGGCCTCGAAGAAGCTTGGTGTACTGCTCAGATAGAGGCAGTATTTCACACGAATTTCAAAGAAACTGACAACTTTCGAACATTCGAATAGCATTTAATATAAGAATTCACGGGATAATTTCTGACAGCTTGGTTTCATCATCAGCCTATCACAGTACACTGCTGGATATAGGCCTCTCCTACTATATGTCTAGATTTGTTTGATCAAATCAAATACCTAAAGTGCGCTTTTAGTACTTTGCAAGAGATTTGACCTAAGCACTGCCAAGCTTGCCGGCCAAATATGAATCAATTTATTTTTTTAAAAAGACAACTCATGCACTAGGTATATACCTATTCTGTCATGGGGAACTTCACAAACATACATGAAACGGACACAAACACACACAATGATCTGATTTTTCTTGTCTTTTTTCCCTCATGTGTAAGACGCTAGGGTAGGTAGCAAGGATTACGAGTTGCCATGATTGTGGTGTTTCATACGGAATCGGAAGGATTTGAGTAATAGGCAGTACGTGGTATTCTCTTCTATACTTACTATCTTCTGTGCGTAATGATTTAGAAGGGTACCGATGGCCAAGTATGGGTTTATTTCACTACTAGTCGATAGTCACGGCGCAGCGGTGACCTCCTTGGGGAAGTTTCCGTGTGCCAATCGCAAAGCCGAACGCGCTCACCGTCGAGAGCGAGTTGGTGTAAAATAAACTTGCACTTATTTTCTTCTAATAGAAGTGCCTATTCATATGTATTGTTTTTTGTAAATTTCAGGAGGTTCCGTAGTCAAGTATCTAAAGGAAAGTTTGCCTAGAGTGGACACGGAATGGTCTGAATGGGTGTTGGCATTTTGCGACGAGCGCGTGGTACCCGAAGATAATGAGGACTCGACTTTTGGCACATATAAGAAGGAACTTCTACCAAATATACCGCTGAAAGAAAGTCAATTTGTTACAATCAAGCAAGGTGTTACGGGTAAGTAATATTCTCTTACTGTTCAGAGTGTTGATATCTGAATGTCTAGCCCAGGCGCGGCACGAAGCTGTCTTAACGGTCTAGATTGAAAGAAAATACACATTCTAGTCTAAATATTGTAATAAAATATTGGCCTTGATATTAGGCGGCCGCATATCCAGCTTCGAGATTGCTCAGATATCTTTTATCAGTCAAAACAGCTATTAGTTTCAATGATAAATGTGAAATTACAATAATTTAATTAATATTAGCCCACCTCCCCTCATTTTAGACTGTTTTCATCATCATGTCATTTTAGACTAAACACAATGTTCAAATAACCAAGTTCTTTCAGCGAAGGAAGCCGCTGAGGACTACACAGCAAAACTTACAAAAGCCTTTGGTGGAGATGATTTCAAATTCGACCTACTTCTCCTCGGTATGGGCCCTGATGGCCACACCTGCTCACTGTTCCCTGGCCATCCGCTGTTAGAGGAGAAAGATTTGAAGGTAGCTTTCATTACGGACTCGCCCAAGCCTCCTCCAGAAAGGATAACATTGACTTATCCAACTATTAATAATGCAAGGAATTGTATATTTGCGATCAGCGGTGCTGGAAAAGCTGATATGATTAAGGTAAATACATGTTGTATAGTACACAGGCTAAATTTACCTGGATAAATAACACTCATAGTTAAAAGTTGCTATTTCGAAAATAATATGATAAACATGAAAGTTCGTGAGGATTAACATTTAATAAGGATTATTGTTACACATACACTCCAGAACCACTGAAAGGGTCTGGATGAAATTTGTCTTACAGAGGTCGATAAGATTATAATCTGGAATATCACACAGGCTATTTCTGTGTAACAAAATTAACATCTACGCAAAGTTGAGGATAAAAGTTGGTCATAAATAAAATAATATATAGAAGAGCAAAATAACAAATTACATATCATTTCAAAATAAGTAGAGTAGTTTTGATTTTATCTGTATTACCAGAACTATATTTCCTAGAATATGGCCTCCCCTGGTAGCAAAGTTGATCGTCATTAGAAGATAGTAATTAAATTTAGTAATAGAATTTTATTTTTCACCAGGTTAATAGTATTATCGTTTTTTTTAACTCTCTAGTTATGAATAATCCTGTGTAGCTGGGTACTTTACAAACATACATGAAACGGACACAAAGAACACCCAGACTCAGAACAACAAGTTGTGGATCTCACGAATTAAAAATTAAAATTATTTTTTGCCACTTTAAATACTAGTTTTCAAAAATAAATGTTTATCAACAGCGCATACTAAAAGACAAAGAAGACCTGCCAGCGGGACGCGTGAAGCCAGGGGCCGGCGCGCTGTACTGGATCCTGGACGAGGGGGCCGCGAAGCATCTTTGACAACAGCGCTAACGTGTTTATTGTGCAGTACAGTAATAGACGATTGGGACCACATTTTTAAATACATAATAGTATGTAGGTACTTAAAATATTCGAGGATAATTAATAATTAAGATGGTGCTGCTGTCTCAAAAGCCAGCCATTACTTTTACCGCCACAAAGTAACCAAAAGCAAAGATATTAAAAATCTCATATTACATCACAAGGACGTTTTCAGTAGGACACATGTCTTATGTAAATTGTTTGTCCTTATCAAAATTGAAGTTTTAGTACGAAGCAATGCAGAAAAATACACTTGAGGGTGTTGCTGTGTAACTCCTGTTACCCATGTTTTATATATTTAGTATGGAACATTCCAGAATAATGAAGAACAGTAAATCAACTTAAGAAAGTCAATATGTTCATATTGTTGGGATACTGAATTAATCAAAATTGTGTCTAAATTTATCACTTCATTTCAAGAACACAGAACAACTAACACAACTAAAACAAATTTCAACACTACCCACTACAAAAACCGTAGTTTGAGATAAACATTCTTGAACACTAAAAAGCTAAGGTTTCAGTGTTTAGCTAGATATAATACTAATATTCTACCACATTCACACAACGCCATCTAGCCCCAAACTAAGCAGAGCTTGTACTATGGTACTACTATGTACTATATTTTTTTTGTAAAGACATACATATTTTACATAAAAACACCCAGACCAAATCAAACATTACATGTTCATGCACACAAATGTTTGACTTGAATCGAATCCGCGACCATTGGAATAGCAGTCCGTTACACATAGCACTACGCCATCCGGTCGTCTCTAATAAGATAATCGTAATCACACATCAACAGCCTTTATTAGTCCACTGTTGGACATAGGCCTCTCCTTAGAAAGGAGGAGGTTATGACTCACTCAAATAGAGGAGGTAAGTAGACTCCTACTGAAGTCTTACTGTACAATTAACATTTTACTGTATGTAAATGCTTTTAGTTTGTAATAAACTATTGTTATGTTTTTATTACATACAGGGACTTTGAATTCGTGTAAGTTAGTATAATAATATTTTTAAACTAAAATTGTATTTCAGGGTGATGATGGGAGCACCAGGGACTTCCTTTCTAGGGTATACCTGGTTCCCCGGCTATTAGTACCCGAGACGGCGTGCGGTTTTAGTCGGTTCGAGTCCGAAATGCCACCGAGAGGTGGTATCCGAGGGGATTTCGCACGGAAAAAAAAAGGGTGATGATGGGTATTAAAAGGAGGTCCTCTAAACTTTACATTGAATCTACTGTGTTAAGACACTCAAATTTATATTCGTGTATCTATAACTAGTCTTGGTTACGGATACAATGTTTTTATTTATTCTAAAAGGCAATATTTTTTTCACTAATTAAAAAAAAATCTATCATGTTTCTTTCATGAAATTGCAAGTTTCAAAATTGTATTATAGGCATAACTGTGTTTCATATTGATTTTTTTGCAATGTGTAGATGTAATTTAGGGAGGGAATCGTGTAACAGGAAGCTGATGTAGCGCATTATTTGATATTAAATATTTTCAATTGTAATTTTTAATCTAAGTGTAACATTCCTTACATATAAAAGACAAGTAATGCCTGTCCGTGTGGTGGCGGATTAAGAATACAGACTGTGACCACCCCTATTCATCCCGTGGGTGTCGTAAAAGGCTAATAAGGAAGCAAACTACGCAGGACAACAACACTGCAGAGAGAAGAAAAACTTGAAACAAACCTTATACCAACCCGTCTGGCCCGGCGTGGTATAGTTGGCCAAAACCTCCTTTCTTAGGCGAGGCTTATGTCCAGCAGTGGACTATTAAAGGCTGTTGATGATGATGATGACAAATTACACCCAGACACAGAACTAATAATAGTGATTGTCAGGACTAAACTATTTCTTAGTGATTTTCAGTTTCGTATGTATGTATGTTCTGCAGTGGACTAGTAAAGGCTGTTGATGTGATGATGAATGCCTGTTTGTATAGAGGGACCAATGTTTTGACATGAGACAGTTTATACATAAGACAAGGTACGAGCATCTTCTATCTCCTTCTTCTTGTTTTAATCCTGACTTGTTAGGTATATTCATTTTAATAATAGGATTTAGAAGCTGTGTTATTTTTTTATAAGTGAAATGCTGTGCTATTTTTATATTGTTAAACGTTGCTTTTAATCGTTTAAAATATTATTTCGCTTTATTTTTACGTTGCTGTTGTTATTATTTGCAATAAAATATTAACTGAAATCCTTTTCTTTTATTGTGAGGTCTCGTCCTGTGATTGGAGACGCCATTAGGACTGAGACATCAACCGGCCAAGCATTCTTAGGAGTCGTACCTCTACTTCGTGACCCATTCAGGGAGAGGGAGGTCTTTTAAAGATCACGCTTGATCACAGGGCTAAGGGGAGAGCTTAGGTTTTCGACACGTTATAGCCTTGTATTATTAAGGACAAACATGAGATTTTTTTACTTGCTATTTACCCGATTTACTTTTTATTTAAAACCATATTTATAAAAATTAATTTTATGAGAAACCCGACTCAAAAGAACAATTTAAAAGTAATGCACTAAAAATACGGGTCTTGATTTATCATTTTAAAATCCTCATGATGAGCCGTCATAAGTATTTTGCAGTTTCCATATTTTTTTTATAAAGTCATACTGACCGTGCAGCGGTTTGGAAGATATAAGGTAATAAAGACTATTACATGCATACATACATATAAGATACGCGCAAGAAACAATCATTTCTTGGCAGTCGGGTAAATTACTTCGTGAAAACTAGAAGGGAGGAGAGTAGGACTTGTCTATGGCTGGTCACCGTCAGAGGTTTTAACGTTGTAAAAAAAAAGATCATGTAGGTACATTCCCTTACCTGAAAATATTTATCGAATAGGTACGAATAAAAGTCAGTAGGCAAGTTCCAATATGTGTAATCCCTCATACTTTCAAATGCCCGCGAGATCATCACAACTGCATTCTTCCACATATAAAAGAGCTCGACTATTACTCGTTTACATTAAGATTATCGTCCTATGACATCTCTTTAATCATTTTTAATAATAAGTGTTAATTACAAAAAGTATGTCAACTAAATAAAAAACTTCGGCGCGCATAGCGTACCAAATGCTTACATACATATACATACTTTATAAGATATACATAGCAACTACAGGTAATTTAACTCAATCCTAGCGGCGCCCGGCCGCCATATTGCTTCGTTAAACCTAACCTTAATCTCTCAGATTTCATGTTACAAAAAAAAAGACAAAAAATGGATGCGCCGCTGTACGGCGTCGCTTACACTATGAATTTATAACATAATTATTAACATAGTTGTTTGAGTGAATTTCGTTTATTTTACAAGAGTGTAGGGTGTTGTGTTAATGTATACGTAGCTATACTATACTATCGGGCGCGCAATTGTCTGATGTGAGGGGGTCGCGCCAGCGCTATGTACATTTGTCACTCGACCGACGATCGTTTGGGATTGTCTGCGAACAAAACGTACACGTTACTTCAACTATTCTACGGACATCAATATATATCTTACAAATTTAATTCTAAATTCCTTTTTAAAACCAACAACACAACTGGTCCACATCACTCATGCAAAGATTTAATATAACCGAATATCCTGGACCACACTGGATTTCTCCAAACTTTTTAAAGGTACAATTTATATATAGTGCTTTTTAAAGCATCAACTCTTCCTAATTTAATTGAATAAAATTAGTGGTTTATCTGTAAACCTAGGAAGTGTATAATTTGAAAACCAAAATCCACTGTTAGCCATTCTCCTCACGCTACAAATATATGTCTGTCAGGATGGTTTGGTCTGGTTGGCCAGGGGACAAGCTAGCTTTCTCTGTTAATTGGTGATTACTTATAATAGTAATTTATTTATTTGGTAATAGCACTCATCCCCCAGCTACTTAGGGCTTTGCCCTCGGCCGGTTCGCTCTCCTGCAACGCCGCAACTCACACATACCTGTCGGTGGCGTCTAGTTTGGCGCCCAGTATGACTGCGAGTAGCTAGGTTTGCTCGCGGCCGGCTTGCTCGCCGCCGCTCGTCCGCCACCACCGCCCGCTACGCTCTCCTGCAACACCCACCCACCGTCAGTATTGCACCTCACACTCCTCCCGACTACCGTCACTCACAACTTTACGCTTGTCATTGTACGGAAACAAATTAGTAACAAACTGAATAGCAACGAGAAAACAGTAATCATGATGGAAAGATAGATAAAATATTACACGTATTGGTGTACCTGGATGTGTTTAATAAGTTTTTAACACTCATATATAGGCTAGAGGCGTTTTATTTAGTCATAGGAACGCGATGGCAAAACTTGAAATATAAAGGGAGAGGTTGGGATGATGTGGTCATATAGACAAAACAGTACATAAAGTGAGCATTAGTGAAATGGCTTGTAGGGATCGACTACACAGACCATTTCCACATAAAATTGGTGATGTTCTCAAGAAAGGGCAGATCAGAAAATCAAGAGTACCCGAATATGGCAGGCTTGTATGAGAGATTTAATGAAAAAAGAAGATAAATACTTGTAAGATGCCATAATAATTATAATGCTTTTTCATTTATGATGTAGAGAGCTCGCAGACGTTATGCGATGATGACGATGTTAAGTGACTACCTCTGCTCATTAACACTTGAAACTCACAAGTCACAATTGTTTTTCCGGTCTTTGAGGTGAGTGTACGCTTCTTTCTTTAAGGTTAGAAGGTTTAACGGCTATAATAACATATTTAAATATCTAGCTGGCAATGTTGAGATGGTAATCTGGACAGGATTCACTCCAATCCAAGAATGTTCAATATCAGATTTTTAGAAACTAGGTATTCATATCCCCATTTCAGCAGTAAGATCCTTTTAGTAAGTGGCAGACCTTTACAACTTATAGGTCAAAAGCTCTGTCATGCAAACCAATGTGTTTGTTATAAACTATTTTGTTTCCGTTATGACAAGTTACAGTTAAGGGTTATAAAGAAGATTACGAACTTGTTCGAGACCTCAATAAAATACCTATCTAAAAAACTAAAAAGGCTTGCGTCATGCATAAATCGGGACTTCATAGCAGCCATGCATATTAAATAAATATTGTATAAGTTTTTGTTAACAAGACCAATAAACATCACATTTTTAGAATGAGCTGTTAGGTGACAAATTTCTACACACGTAAATGTACACAAAATCAATAAAATTGAGTTTAAAATTACACCATTTTAATCGACTTCAAAAAATGAGAAAGTACAATTTGGTTGCATTTTTTTATATTTATCAGAACTCCGTAATTTATGATCCTAATTTTAATTATTTTAATTTTTATTATACTTATTTATAATTGTTGCTAATAAGATATTTCAATCTAAGAAGATTTACTGTAACATATGTAAAAAATCTGTCACCTGATTACACAGCTCAAAGCGAGTTGAAATATTATACAATCACACTTTAGAACAATCCTTATAAGCCAGTTTATATATTTAATGATAGATATAAATGATTATTTATAATAGAGCATTTATATCATATACATGCGATATAGTGTCAAGGCGGGCAGTACATCGTACATTTATGTCTAGAATATATATAAATATATAGCAATATACTATAGTTAACAACTTGAATGCTATAAATAACATTAGAACATATATTGTATGGATGTATTGCTGTTTTATGCAGTATTTTGTGCATGGGGTTTAACATTTAACATTATGTTAAAGGTCAGTAAATAATATTTTTTGTAGGTACTTCTGATAGTGTTCAGGAATTAGGGGCTCTTGGACCCAGTACGTAAAGGTATCTGAGCTATCAAACTAACATATCTCAGTTTCAACTCACAAGGCTCAACTATTTGGAAACGGATGGTTATAAATCAAGAAAAGCAGACAGTTATATGTTTTTCTTTTTTTTTCGTAGTTATTTAATATTTTAAGAAGCAAGGTACGGTTGCAGAGACTGTGTGAAGACAATGGACGATTATAATTATTTGGTTCAATCAAATTCTTGAAATAAAGATTCATGAATTTCAACAGATATTATGGTACTCTAAAAGGTGGAATACAACTAGGGTGGCATCATCACTCTATTAGAACCGGTTTATTCGACAGTAGTAAGAACATTTCATTTGGTAGGCAATATATATATATATATATATATATATATATATATATTATTTCTTTTAGTGATACATTAAGAATATGGAGTGTAATTAGCATACTACGCAGGACAACAGCACTGCAAGAAGGAAAACTTGAAACAAACCCTATACCAGACCGTCTGGCCAGTGTAGTATAGTAGGACAAAACCTACTTTTTAAGGAGAGGCCGGACCAGCAATAGACGAAAACGTAGCTGTCAATCTGTCAGTGGACCCGTAGTTATCAGTTGTGACGAATTAGAAATATTTAAACTACCTAAACACTCCAGTGCAATACTAGACAAAAACAGCAATACAATATATAATAATTAATACATATGGCAAGAAAATTACTTTAAGGTTTATTTTCCTTTGAGCCAAGTACATAAGAACACTAACTATACAGTACACATTCAAAATGTTAACACAGAGTGCATATAAACATATAGGTGCGTTAATAGATATATGTATGTTGGTATATATTACTTACCCGCCTATTATGACTACTGTTCACCCGTACATCCATCTACAAACGAAAGTAAACTCTAAGAAATATAATAACAAACATAATTCAACTAAAGATGCATGCATGTCAACAAAACTTTGTAATCTCTGGTTTTACTTGGAGTGTGTACACTATGAGGATTCATTTTCGCATTCTAATTAAGAGGGAAACAAGACATTGTGTTCATTAAAACCATGTTTCTAGACAATATAATTTGAAACATTTAACATTGAATTTGAAAATATATGACCCATGATGCCGAAGTCATATTCTGCTAGAAATCAGACTCACAAGATTGGAACTATACATATTTAATAAAAGGATATTGATGGAATTTGTCCAAAATTAACAGTCTGCACTGAAAGAAGTTATTATCATAAGATTTACTTATAATTATATAATACATAATAATTATTTAACAATTTAAATAAAAAACAGCTGAATTTTGCTTGAAGCAGCAAATTTATCGTAACATATAACCACTGTGTGTGTGCACAGTCAAATGTTTAAATTATTAAACACCAATAAAAAGAACAGGGTTTCATCACCGCACTAACTTTTTTTAGTATTTGACTTGTGTATTCCAATGTATGTTTCATGTATATATTTTCTGTTTCAATACAATTGTCATATGTCTAGAACATCTTTGAAAAATGCGGTTTATATAATGAATAACACATGAAATGTCATTATGTAATCCTTTCCTCTATTACACAATTGGTTTATATATAAACCCATACGGTGTACACACTTCAAGTAACAATAAACCACTAGAGCAATTGTCGTGACCATATCATGCTGCACTCGTGATGTTCACACTGTATATAAATAAAATGTGTACGTAGTGGGATGATTAAGTACCTAGTATATGAGTCCTATGACTAATGCTACTATCAATTCTGATCTCAACTGTTATAGAGATAAAGATGAAATATGTGTGTGTAGTATTTTGAGGCTTATAAGGCTTATAAAGGAATATGAAGAATGTTAATATGGCCTTCACAGCAACAGCCTTTAATAGTCCACTGCTGGACATAGGCCTCTCCTTATAATTTTTTATTACATGTCTAAACTGGAAAAATGTGTCTTTAATTCTCTTCCTCCTACTCTTTGTCATGTAGGTACATACATGCATAAATCATGTATTTTAATATACTGTTGATACTTTTTCCTAAAAGTTCATTGCATGTTCTGTTTTATAGATAAAATAACTCTCTTGAGAATGATTGCGGTTCTTAAATTGGCGAAATGTGTGTGTGTGTGGTGTGTATGGTGCGTGGTAGTGGTGTGTTACCTGGTGCTGTTGAGGCGCGTGGTGGTGGGGGTGGTGGTGCGGCGGCGCAGGGATGTAGAGGTGCGAGGCTCCGCCGAAAGGGGGTGGCGTACCGCTGTGGAAGGTCGCTTTCTCGTAGCTCTGCGAGAAATATAATCAAATAATATACAATTTTCCGCAAGACTTCACATGAAATTATGAAAAAATCTCGATAATATACGTTCTGGAACAGTTGTGTTTAAGATATACAATTTTGTTTCAAGTAAAAATGTTGTATATGGTGAATATATGAATATACGCCGCATTATTAGATTAAATATTCCATAGTGGAGGAAAGGGTTTCATATCTCTACCGCATAGAGAGAATTCTCTGAGCAGACGAGTCGTGGGCCGCCACCCTAAGGTTGATGTTGGGAACTATGTGGTAATCATCGTGAGAATTTTCATTGTGTGATGCAGGATTAGTAGTTTTATCAAGCTACTATTTATATTTTAAAAAGATAAAGGGGCTTTATATGGATTTTATCATTTTAAAGTATTAGTATAGTAGTATTTTTAAATGTAAATGTATAGATATATCTAAGTAATTACAATCTTACTGCATTGGATATGTAGTACTGACTAATTTACTAGTAAAGCATTAGTAGTAAATATAGGAAACATAAATTAGAATAAAAGTTAATTTTTGGTAAGTGATATGTGATTTAATTATTGTTTACAGTTGGATTATAGTATGTTTGTTATATAATTAGTCATATTTTGTATCAGGTAAGGTAGGCAACAACGGCAGTGCAAGTATAATATTTATATTCAACTACATTCACACAACGCAATCTCGTCGCAAACTATTTGACAACTGATATAAATATACTCAGACTAAATCAAACATTAAATGTTCAAGCACACAAATGTTTGATTTGTGCGATGCCGCGACCTCTGGCGTAGCAGTCCGTTACACAACTCACTACACCATCCGAGGGTTACGGTTGGAAAGAGCAAAGGTGTGTAGTGGGTGGTTACTCTAACCCAAAATAATATCTTGATTTCATAAAAAAATTGTTTAAAATCGTCTTTTATGTAGACTCGTATAGAATCGTCTTTTAAGTAGTAGATCGACACACACAACAGCAACAATCTCTGTTTCGTCAAAAAGTTATAAATTGAATAAAAATGATTCCTATAGAGAATGTGTGAGGTGCGGGTGTGGCTGTACAGGTTACTCACGTTGACCTTGTTGAGCGCGACGTGTCCCTTGGCGTACATGGCGCTGGACAGGTCCGCGCCGGGCGCGGGCTTGGCGCCGGCCGAGTAGGCGGCGCCGCCCTTGTACGAGTCCTGCGCGTCGTACGGCGGCTGCTGCTGCTGCGCGTACGTCGACACCTTGCCGCCGCCCGACACGCCGCCCACGCCCCCCACTCCGCCCACGCCGCCCACGTTCGACCCACCGCCGTACTGGAAACGGAATCCGAATCATTTATATATTTACTTTTATTAAAAAATATAAATGTTGAATTCGTATTAAACATTTTTAAGCTTAGACACGAATAGGGCGGCTCGACCGCGATGGTACAACGGCTTCACAGAAAACCGATGTTAAATAATAATAATTATTTTTTACACATTTCACACGGCCGTCTGATCCCATACTAGGCAAAGCCTGTGCTATGGTGACCAGACTGCTGATAAACATACTTATATATTTTTAAATACATACATATTATAGATAAATTACACCCAGACACAGAACAAATGAGACAACTCCCGCACTAGAAATATATCCTGTGTCGCGGAAGACTAACGACATACACAACGAACACAAATAACACCCACACTCAGAACGACAATTTGCGGATCGCGCAAAGTGTTGTCCCATGTGGGGATCAAACTCTCAACACTCAGCCTAATAGTAAGCGGCGTGGCGACCGCTAAAAACCACTACACCATCCGTGCAGTCAAATTTTCTTACATAAAAAAACTAAACTACTTTGAAATCCACAATAAAAAACAAAAACCGTTATACGTATATCTCAGCTTAAGAATAATAGTTTGTATGGCAGACCGACAGCGACGAGTTAACTTACTTTTCGAGACACGGAATACGGTTCAACTTTGTTTTTTTTTTTACAGTTCATTCTATACCACTCACACAAAATGATCCTCCATACATCGTTCACTATTGAACAATCAATATCTTCCATTACAAAGTTTAATACGTCTCTTCTGAACTCTTTGGGAATATAGGCGTGAGTGTAAGCATGTATAATTTATTAAGCTGGAAAAATAGGTTATTGTGTTCAAAAGTATAAAATATATTGACTCACCGTGGGGTAGACTCCATACTGGTATGTGGTGGGTGGAGGTTGATATGCGAAGTACGCGTAGCCTGGAGGGAGGGCGGCCGCTGGCACCTATAACATTTACGTTGTTATCCATGTTCCGGAGTGATAATACCGATTAATTTAGTTTAATTTCGATGTTAATGTAATATAATAGATGTGGCACGATATTGTAGTTCGGCTCGAAGGACCACACTATGGTGTGGTATCTTGATACTTGTGATTTGATATATTTATTTTATAATACTACACGTGTTGTTAAAAAAACCACAATAACTGCAAGTCGTTTCAAGAGCGTTTACTTATATAAGGTGGAACTATTAACCTGTTGTGGTGACGCAGCATCAGTCCTGCCGAACCTCTCTCCCGCGCTCAGTCCAAACGCTCCCTCCCGACCTCCGTAACCTACTTCGTAGTATCCACCCTGGAATCGTTCATCGTCATCGAATACAAGTCGTTCACACAATTTTAATATCATTATTAACTTGACCATTTCTAATTTAACTACTACATTCAATTTTTGAGTTCTAATAGTTTTGTTACATTTTTTGTATGCGAAATGGTACTTGAGGGCAATTAATTTTGTTTAATGGACTCGGTAACGTATACACAGGTGAACGCTGAGTCGGAATAATAATTGAGTGATATTAGATGTATGTAAATGTAATGTAAGTTAGTTATGAGGGTGCAATAGTTGGTGTAGAGTGTGGAGTAAGAGCGCGGACCCACCATGTGGTGCGGTAGCGTGGAGCGCATGAGCTGGTCGTCGTAGGGCGCGTAGGGCGTGGCGCCGGCGCCGTACAGCGCGCCGCCCGCGTACGCCGACCCGCCCCCGCCCTGCCCCGCCTGCCCCGCCTGCCCCGCCACCACTGTGGACCATTGTTCTAATATTAACACCGTACTAACACTAATCTTTGAATGTAATAAAAAAATTGCTACTAAAAAATTCTGGAGTTTTAAATTATATATTTTATTCTGTCTGTCTATATCTTAGTCGCGCTTCGAGTCGAAACTACTGAATGAACTTAACTCAAACTTAACATAATTTGTTTATCCATTACAAAGTATTGAAATGTATACATAATTTTATTCAATTAAAGATACCAATTATAAATAATACGAATATATAGAACGTTTTATAAAAGTATACTCAAAAAAATAAACAATTATTATACAAACAATTTTTTTTGTCACGAAAATAAGATTAAAATTTGTACAAAAGTTCAATAATTTATCAACTTTTTGAATAGATAAACAAAATTTTGAAGAAAGACATAAAAATGCTCTTTTAACAAATTTAATCTTTAAAGATAGTAAAATAACGCATCACATTATGAAAGATCAAATACTCTCTTCTTAAACTATATAATAAAAACATAACTAACCTGTAGTCGTCGCAACTTTGGCTGTTGAGGTCTGTGTCGTCGTTGCGTTCGTTAAACTATTGCTTGACGCCACTGAATTGTCATACTGGAAATGAGAAACACTGTTACGAATTTCTGAAAAGAAAACTTGGAAATCTGGAAAAGGTTTTGCACTACAACGTCTATAAAAACCGGGCTAAACAATCGAGACTCAATCTTTATAATTATCTAGTTCGGGCGAATCGCAATAAACGCACAATAGACCCTCTAATTATGGTGGCTTCTATCTACCGTGTATCATCAAGTTCAATTTGTGTGTACCTTACAATAATTAACACGAGTAGCATTCAGTAATAAAACAAAGTATCTCGTATATGTTTTAAAAAGCCTATTCGCGCTTTGAATTACGGTTCCAAATAGAATTAATTTATCGAGGGGAGAAGCCACCTGTTACGTAAGACCTGTCAAAGTATCAGAGGGTTGAGTGCAAGTTTATTTTACATCAACGCGCGTTTAGCGTTGCAATTAGTGGATATTTCAGTGCGGGCCAATCGTAGCGCCGAACGCTGTCACCGTTAAGATCGAGTAGAAGTGAAATAAACTCGCACTTGGCCCTCAGAAGGCCAATTATCGTAATAAAAGTTCGGTCTCGATTCAGTTCCGATCAACTTTCGATCTCACAACTGTCATAAAAGGTATTTTCGTAGTAGTAAGTGTTAATTATCCAACGTTGACTGTAATGTGATTATATCGCATTGTCATCAAAAATTTATTCGGTAATCTGCTAGTCTTAGTAATACTTCACTATTTTATTACGAAAATACCTTTTATAACAGCTGTGAGATCTAACGTCGATCGCAACTGTATTGTGACCGAACTTTTATTACGAGAATTGTCCTTCAGGTAGCAAATCATTTATCTTTTATAAGTATAAATAGTATATACCTGCACCTGTTGCGTGTCCTTAGGCTGCACCTTGGGCTGTGCGGTGGGCTGGTAGGGCGTGTAGGGCGCCGCCGTGTAGAGCGCGCTGCCCCCGTACACTCCCGCCGACGACGACGTCTGCTGCAACACGCAACCGATAAACGTGAACATTGACATCCACGGTGCCACCTTAAGGTTCTAACACAATCCTTTTAAAAAGACAACTTCCGCGTTAAGAACATATCCTGGGTCGCGGGGGACTTTACAAACATACATGAAACGGACACAAAGAACACCCAGACTCAGAACAACAATTTGTGGAACAAACAAAGTGTCGTCCGATGTGGGGTTTGAACCCACAACACTCGGCGTAGTAGGAAGCGGCTTGGCGACCGCTTAAACCACTACGACCTCCGTGCAGGCAACTATTCAACATCAACTCACTCTCGACGATAACTAAGGTCACCGAGACGATCGACGATGAAATATTCACACACTAGGTCCCCACAATATAGATGTAAAGAAACGGTATCATGTCCCTAAAACACAAAGCGAGGATCCTCCGAACAGGCGAGGTGATAGGTGATCATGCCTAGCGGACCGCAGCCTAACGGTTAAAGTTGAGAAGTTGTATATATGCTAATCGATGCGAAAACTTTATTTACATGCAGGATTATTAGTATATGATGTATCTCAAATAAGACAAATGCTGTCTACTTCAACATACACAATAATAATTAGAGGCAACCAAGAAAAACATACATATTATGAATTAAAAACGACTATCTCACTTGCTGCTAGTTGCTTATAGGCTTGCTAGTAAGGCTATTAAAATCTTATTATTAAATTGTAGATATGTAATTTATATTGATAAAATAGTTTGTAAGCACCTCTTCGCCCAAGACAAGTTCAATCTAGTTCGGCCAAACAACAAATGTATTGTATTTCTAAATTAGAGAAGCATTTATAATAAATTATTGTTCTCTTCACCTAAATAAATCTTATTATTTTCTTTAAAATGACTTTATTTCTCTACATCATTAAAAAAAAATCATTTTATTTAATTACTATGGTTTGAAAATAACGTCTAAACATGTGCAGAATGTATAGCATGTGTAAACAAGAAAAACAAACTAGTACAAGTATACTGTCAAAAAGAAAATCACGGACATTCCGGAAAGTTCGATTAACCGCGCAATTCCGGGAACCGTTTAATAATTATAATGCAGATTGCCACGGAACAATAAGTTGTATACCAATGCGCATAAGAATGCGAATAAAATAGATTGTCGCGCGATTATCTTGTTTTACATTCGAAACGAATTAGTATTTCTCAGAAGCGGACGGTTCTCGTATTGATTGGCATTTGCTAGAATGATCTTTTACGAGTATTATAAGTACGGACACGCCTTCATTGAGTTTTGTTCGAGCTACAGTGCGATAAACATCGAAGCGATTGATGTAAATAGAAGTGTGACCCAGCGAACTCGGCGATCATGCCGGACTAATCTTGAGTATTGTCTGAACTTTTTTAAGTGTAGTGATAATAAAGTCTCTGTAGCCGTCAGAAGGCTTATTATTCCAAATCAAAGAACCCTAACACGTAACAAAACTATCACAACAGTTGATGTAAAATAAGACAAGCAAATGTCAGGTAATAAGCACAAACAATAATACCATACCTATTCATACCTTTTTTTTATGTTTCTATGTATAATAAGTATGTATTTACAAAAAAAAAGTATATATGTATTTATATCAGTTGTCTAGTACCCATAGTACAAGCGCTGCTTAGTTTGGGACTAGATGGCGTTGTGTGTATGTATTATTATTAAATGCAATCTATATTTTTTTCTAAATCCGATTATTAACCCCTGCGAACTATGCGTTAAAAAAACTTCAGTTTTACAATATTAGTTATTAGTAGACATGCAAGTGTAATGTTATAGTACTTGGACTGCCTGGAAACATGCAGATCAGGTTACAGGTATTAAAGCCTGACCTGCTCGAACTAATTTGGTCTCTCTCTAATCCGTCCATATAAGTAAAAAACCCTTTCCATTCACTACCTTCACTCCTTGGCAACAAAATACCCTTAATATTCCTATCCCCAATGAGCCTTGATGACGAAAATGGTATTTTCTACTATTACTTCATCACATCAACAGTCTTTAATAGTACACTGCTGGACATAGACCTCTCTTAATATATTTAACATCTCTGCATTGCCCTTTGGGAACACAGGCGTGACTATATAGAGTATTAGTATGTAGTATGCCTGCTACGTTACCTGATAGGAGTTCATCATTGGCTGGTACTGTGTGAGTGTGACGCTGGAGGGGTAGGCCGTAGCGGTCATGGCGGAGGCGCCGGTTAGTGAAGCGGCATTCGTTGAGTTCACCTGCAAACATCCGGTTACGTTTTTAGTAGAATGTGGTGAGACCACAAAGCATAAAGCAATCCAAATAGCAAACAGTTAGCGATTAATATATCTGTTAGATTAGTTATTTCATTTTAGCAAAACTTTTGGTCCTTCGAGCCCTTGCATTGTTAGGTTATATGTATCCAAGGTGAATATAAAGCCTTACTAATCATATACTAATTCTGTGCGCGATTGAAGAGTGCTTTTTGAGAGATATTTTTGCATTTTGCCGATTCCAGTTACAAAATACCACTTTTTTGTATGATGATTCAGAAAAGTTTTTTTTTTTAAATAAAATTTAAGCGTAAAGAAAGTATCTGTGCTCTTTAAAATGTAATAATAGTTTTGTGATTTAAGCAAGCAACATTTATGGCAAACAAAAAAAAAAGAAAATGATAAACCATCAATTGTGATGAAAGAAAAATCTAATCGACTGCAGTGGCCAATAACAAACACCTTAATTTGTTTTTACAACACACCTAAACTATAATTTAATAATTATAAAAATATTTGGCTAACAATTTATTTTATTTATTTCCCTATTTATTGTGTGCTGGCTACGGTGGCTCTTTATATAATTAGCTTAATAAATTGGCAAAGATATCTTTGGACATAACTTTTGTACATGATACTGACCATTTATAAGATAATATTTATTTATAACTACTTATAACAAAGATGTTACATCGGTAGAGATTTAATATCAAAGAAAATAAACACCAATTATAACGAGATTTGATTATATTTTAAATATCCAAATGGATATCACCCTATTCCTTAAAATCAGAATTTACCCACGACAGATATTAGAATATTTAAAGTAGCAAAAAACCAATGGTTTAGTTGACAAATAGGTCGTGTTAGCGAGTTAGATTAGTAATCGAGCAATGTTAGTAGGTGTTAGTAGAGTATGAGAGGTTTAGGGCGCGTACACACCTGTGGCGCGTACACATTGGCGCCGTACACTGGCGGGTGGTGCGACACCGCGTGGTGGGCCGCGTACACATTCTGTTGGCCTACGGTCTGTAACAGATAGTAGCTTGCGTCACATGCCTTCTGCGAATCAGTAACGAACATTTTTTGATAGGGTGATTTTTTTTTAATGAATGAATGATGAAATAATTGTGTGCATGTTTGAATTTATTTACAATGAAAAACTAAAGTCTTTAAGTCGTTGTTGATACTTTTTTGGACCTAAAATAATCAAAAATTTTTGTTTAAGTAAAATGTATGTATATTCAATGTCCCTCGTAGTTTCAAAACTATATAATAGTCATTTTTTTGTACGTAAGAGTTGTATTATGATGTTACCATAACTGTATCTATATTTACAATACGATTTATTCAAATCCGATCCAGAATAAGCGGACAGAATAAAAACTTTTTTTTTAACTTTATTTTATAAAAAAAGTAAACGTTTAAGGCACTGTTTGTGCTAACAAAATATAAATTGAACAATTGATGTGATAGAAAATATTTTAAATCTTTTATGAAAAAATACGAGACCAGCATCCCGAGGTTCTGTACCTACCTAATATTTTATCATATTAAGAAATGCAGGTTAAAATAGCTTAAGAAAATTCCTCAAATTTATGCTCTAAACACATTTAACAGAAGAACGAATCACATACACCAAAAATACGTTATAATTATGTATGCTTCTCTCAAATTGGAAATTTTGTGCCACTGCGATTGAAATATAATCTGATCATGATTGATATAATCAAGATTATCAATATGGGTTTTGGGATAGCTGTGGTAGGTTGAATGTGAATTTGTTCTGTTTAATAAAAACACCTTAGCTAAGCAAACATCTTATGGAATTTCAGTTGTGCTCATTATGATGTTTTTTATACAATTTAGCTAAATTGAGGGTCAGCGGTTGCTGCACTTATGAAAACTCGCACAATAATGGCGTTGTATTCCTCCAGTTTGTTTTTTTTAAGCAGTTTGAATGTAAGCAGGTCAGGCCTGTTACATACCTTCAGTATGCCGCTTCGACTCTTCGGGTTATTTCAGTGGGTCGCGTTTATCGATACATATTACTATAATGGAGGAAGAAATATGTGGTCGTATTCAGCTGCTTAAAGAATAACTAGGATCTGTTTTTACAGTTACAAAGGACATCGTAAGGCAAAGACATACATTTGTTGTCGTTAGAGGAGTCATGCTAGAGACACCTTAAGTAAATTTATATGTGCGATCTAAATTACACTTTATTGTGTAAAGCAAAAGGGTCGCTTTTTAAATGATTTTACGGAGTGGGACTTCTGTGATTTAAATGAAGTTTAAATATGAAAAGTTAGAAGATAAGTTTATTGTATTGTGAATGAAAATGATAATAAGTTTTAAGTTGTTTGTCGAAGAGATGATAACGATTAAAAAAATGAGAGCACATATGTGTGTGGGACCATCATGGTTTATGAGACCATCGGTCTTTTCTTTGATCAGACAGTGCAATAGTTTTTTTTTTATTGAGGATTTTGTATCAATTACATTTTTAAAATGTTATGTAATTTGTATTTTTCTTTTTAGAATATTGTGCTTATTAAAACTTTTTCAGTGAGTGGTAAATTATAATTACATTCAATTTGTTTGTTAACATTATTGCGTGGGTAACTTGAGTTGGTTGAGTCGTGTGACACTTAACAAAATTTGAATATATGAAAAAAATTAGTACCATAGTGCGCCATCGACAGTTTTTTACGGACTCGGTATACAGAGTAGGGTGGAGCGTACCTCGGCTGCTATGCGGGGTGGGGTGCGACAACTGCTTCACGGAAGTAGTACACAGAGTGAGATGGAGCGTACCTTTGCTGGCTGAGCGGGGCCGTGCTGCGACAGCCGCTTCACGGACACAGTACAGAGAGGGGAGCGTACCTCGGAAGGCTGAGCAGCTTCACGGACGTAGCACAGAGCAGAGTGGGCCGCTCCACGGATAGTGGCAGTGCAGCGAGTGGGTACAGTACAGTGAGCGGGACGTACCTTGGGGCGCTGCTGGTGGTGGTGCGGCGGCGCGTCCTGCGCGGGGGCGGGGGGGGCGGCGGTCGAGAGCTGCTTCATGGACGCCGCGAGCTGAGCCTCCAGCGCCGAGCCGGCCACTGCATCGACATCACATATATTTTATAACAATGGATAAAGGATAGCTTTTAAAATTATTGTGAAAATTCATCAACCGTAATGTCACAAGTTCATTGTACACAGGACCTTTTTAGAATAGAACGGTTGTGCCTGAGAAGTCCCAAATTACTATTGTAAAATGTAAATGTACGGATTGAACCATGTCCACTGTCTCTTGATGAACATCGGACTACGTGGCCAAGCCGACACATGTTATTGTTGCACAGACTTTACACCGATGTCGACATTAAAGGTCGACTCGCTCTAGCGCTGTGCTAAGCTTTTGAACGCCATTACCATCTATCCGCGAAAAAACCAACGACAGACAAAAAAATAATATTTTTATATTAAAATCATAGTTTAAGAGTTTATTACTATACTACGTTGTATTTTTTGTCCGTGTAGTGACGGATTAAGAATACGGAATGTCACTACCCCAATTCATCCCGTGGGTGTCGTAAGAGACGACTAAGGGCGCAAAACAACGCATGGCACCAGCACTGCAAAAAGAAGGAAAACTTGACACATACCCTATACCAACCCGTCTGGCCAGCGTGGTATAGTAGGCCAAAACCTCCTTTCTAAGGAGAGGCCTATGTCCAGCAGTGGACTATTAAAGGCTGTTGATGTGATGTGATGTGATGTGTTGTATTTTTATCAAATATATAAAAAATAAGTAAAGGTGGAACATATTTTTTTTAGCTCATAATAAATGAAATTAAAACATTTGTATAGTACCTTTTTTTAAAGTCTTTTATACCACATTTAATACAAATTTACAAATTATTATTATAAAACCGATTAAAAACTAATAAGACTTATTTATTTTAAAATATTAATGACCCAAAATTTCTCTCACATAGCTGTCTGATTACGAACTAGACAGAGCTCGTACTATTGTGGCCAAAATTTATGTCATCATCATCATCAACAGCCTATAATAGTTCACTGCTGGACATAGGCCTCTCTTTAGAAAGGAGGTTTTGGCCTACTATGCCACGCTGGCCAGACGGGTTGGTATAGGGTTTGTTTCAAGTTTTCCTTCTTTTCACAGTGCTGTTGTCCTGTGCAGTTTGTTCCCTTAGTCGGCTCTTACGACACCCACGGGATGAATAGGGGTGGTGACATTCCTTATTCTTAATCCGTCGCCACACGGACGAAAATTTATGTATTGTAGATAAATCCACCCACTTACAGAACAAATATGACAAGGGTGGGGAATCTACTGGTGATCTATGACTCGGGATCACTAATAACTAGAGCAACATACAAATAAATAAATTTTTGCCTGGACCGGAAATCGAACACAGTAAGGCAGGCACGCTTTTCAAATTCCATGTGAACGAAGTCACGGGTACCAGCTAGTATAACAAATATAGAACTTACACGTCGTGTTTGTGACTGTGGGTTCTGAGGTAGTTGACGGTTGGCTCTGTGGTGTCGTCTCCACCGCTGATAACGTCTCATTTAACTGAAAAACATAGTCAAAATTAGCCATTGATACCTGTAACACAATGCAGTTGTAGTTTAATTGAATAAGAAGGTTTGTACTCACCTTACTTTACGAGATTTATGATTATCTGTACAACAAAAATAGTGCAGACTTGCAAGTTTGAGCTTAACATACCACAATATGAATGGATAAATTGAATAATGGGTTCACAGCCCTGCGGTTTCAATTTGTATTTATTTGTTTAACATTTTTGCTATCACTTCCCAAGGTAATTCGAATTAGGAATGCCAAATCTGAATAATTATCTTGTTTTCTCTTCATTGGTTTTACCTTTTAGTCATTAATAACTGACATACTGAAGAGCAGAAGAGAGAAGAGTGAGACACCCAACTATAAGTATCATACTAACTATAACTATGATAACTGACATACTGATGCACATATCAAAACAATGTTGCGATATATTTAATGCTGCGACTGTGTCTAGTTAAAAGAGAGTAACCATGAGTTTATTTTCCCTTTCCTCTTATAAGGTTCAACCCTTTGGAAACGGGCGGTTGTAGATCGGCACAGGCATATAATGGATTAACTTCATTTTTCTAAACATTTAACAAAACAGATTTACTTTAAGACAATATTTTTTTTTTATCTTGTTTATGGTATTATATAAGGGGGCAAGTGGGACTACAGCTACCCATGGACACTTCCAACATAAGAGTCCCAAAGTGAGTGAGCGGTTTGGGTTCTAGTAACCTCACTCGCTAAGTGCAAAGCATAAAAGAAATGTTTAACAGTAGTTTTCTGTGAGGCCATGGTGTCACTCCGGTCGAGCTTGCTCTATCTGTGCCGAAGGATATCTTTCCCATGTTACGGAATAAATATTAAATAGTGACGTATATAATGTGTGATGGGTACTCACGTTGCTGGGCACACTGTTGGCTGGCTGGGGGTAGGAGTTGGTGGTGGGGGGCGGTGAGCTGGTGGGCTCGTGCGGCGCTACGCTGGGCGCTTGCGTCGGCTCTGGCGCCGCTGGGGGGGGCTGCTGCTGCTGGCGGAGTACGTTTATGTTATATTCAAAGTCGAACAAATATGTCTTAAACATACTCGTTCAAGATGTTCTCATGAAGTAATTAATAGTAGTTGGTGTTGTATCAGGTCAGAAATTAAGAAATTCATTTTTACTTTAGAGAAATAAGGTTTTTTTCATTAGAATCCCCCGCGCAAACCTCCTAGGGGGTCCATGGACACTCACTAATACACTTGGACCTTCTCAATATCGATAAGAGATCGCCTCAGAGCGATAAAGTCTTTGCTTAAGTTTAAAGAGCTAGATTGAAATTGTCAAATGTAATGTCGTTGAGTGTAGATTGGGGTGCCGGTGTGGGGTGGTGTGGGGTGTACGCACCTTGGGCGTGTCGGCGAGCTGGTCGGGCTCGAGCGCGCCGAACTGCACGTCGAGGAAGAGCGCCGCGCCCCCCTCCGCGCCGCCCGGCATCTCCACCGCCGACGACGGGATCTGCCACAACGCACGGCTGGTTAACGAACTGCACCCTCATACCCACCTTTACACTTCGAGGAAACCTATGATTATTTGTACATTTGGCACCACTCCGTCGACACTAAGATTATTATTTTTATGACTCCACATATATTTTGTTTCGATTATAGCATATAATTTAAAACTAATTCATTATTCTTACACATGTATGCATATTTTGTGCAAATTTGATTTCAGGCATAAATTTCATTTCTAATAGTCTAAAAACTAAAATTTTCTATAAGGCGTCGTCCTAATTGGCCTCAATCGTACGATGGCGCGATGCGTTTTTTCGTCTCCGATCAAAGTGATCGTGCGATGATCCAACAGGTGTCCTAATAGATCGCACGATGTCACATCGTGCGATATCGTCGCGCTCAGAACGCCACTTTAACGATGGCTCTTTACAGAGATGCACAGTTTTTACTGTCGGGCAATATTGATTTGAAAATTGCAAATGACATTGAAAATAGGAAACGTAGACCACATAATATACTTCATAGATCTAGGAATATGCGCGGTGAATTTTTCAACCATTATTTTGATGTACGAAATAACGAAGAAGACTTTTACGATTATTTGTCCATGTCAAAAGAAACATTTGACTACATTTGCAACGGAATACGTAGAGATCTTTTGCGTTGGTTACAGGATCGCACGATCAAACGCATCGTACGATCGTTATTAAGCATGTTACGTGCTCGCACGATGACTTGCGAGGTTCAAATAGGACACTCTGATGAAATCTGTATGATTGAACTCATCGCACGAGGAGAACGCATCGTGTTATCGTACGATCGTGGCCAATTAGGACGACGCCTAAGAATCCAATATTAAACTCTGACATCAATAACAATAAAATGTTCAATTCAATTCAAAATATCTATAATAATGTTTATAAAAATCAATAGCAAATCTGTATGATACTGATTTTTAAACTACCGCGTCCCATAATATATCATCTTTACGGGAATGAATAAGCTCACAATAGGTATTAAGTACATACCTTTGAATTGTCAAATTGGTCAGTCAGGGTGTGAATTTAATTTCCGTAAACACAATTATAGATTTATATGATTTTAAATTGTTCTCAATATTACATAACAATAAAATTCAGAAAATTAATTAAATTTTTCGAGCACATTTACCTTTGACGGCGGTGGTACCCTCGCCCTCTGTGGTTTCCTCTGACTCGTGATATCTGACGAACCGTAGACACCGTAATTCGATGTGTACACACCTGTAATATATAATGTTTGATTAAAATTCTGTACAATGACAAGCACTGAGTGTTAACTTAATGTGTACTTTAAAAAAGAGAAAAATTTCACATGCATGCATGTCACCCATGCTAATAAAATGTGTAAATGGTAATGTGGAATCTAAGCAAAACTGGTTCTCAGAAATTTCAGAAACTTTCTGCTGAAACATCGTTGAATGAAATGTACCTCAAATCTGTAGATAAAAAAACTGGATAAGTGCAAGTCGGACTCGCCCACCGAGGGTTCCGTACAAATTTGTAATCGAAAACTATACATCGTAAAAATAATGAAAAATCTGTTTGGGCTTGTGTCAATGAAGCCCTTTCATACGTTACCCCACATGACATGGTTAACTCAACTCAAAATTTAGACCGCATAAAGACAATGGTTTATTATGATTTAATTACAAATGTATAGTTTTCAGATTTTTACCAATACTTGTAGTATAAGACGGTATTACTTGCCAAATTTTATAGTTCTAGGTACAAAATACCCTCTAAATTTTGATTCTCTTGAGTGTCGGATACTATACATACTTATATATTACCGCAAAAAAAGTATACTAATATACGGCAGTATCTTTTTTTTATGTTAACTTAGAAGTTTGATTTTTTACAGCTTCAGGAGACTCTAGACCTGAGTATATCGTTTTAATTTCAACCCGATACCTCCCTGCGTTCCTGAGATAAAGTCTGTCTTGACAGACAGACAGACAGACGGGACGGACGGACAACAAAGTAATCCTATAAGGCTTTCGTTTTTTTCCTTTTGAGGTACGAAACCCTAAAAAAGTATCAGACTACGAGTTATCGTGCATGTGACACTATAATGGTCTCAAAGATGACGATTTCTTTTTATACAAATTACTAGTTATGTGTGAGCAACGATACTGGTAATTGTATTAATCGGGAGCAGTACGTACTGTTGTCGTGGCGCTGCGACTGCTGCGTGAGCTGCGAGAGGTACTGCGACTGCGCTGCCGTCAGGCTGCCCGACATGCCCATCGGCTGCAACAACATACACAATATTACACCTCTAATACCATTTTCAAATGTTAACCTCCCTCCTGAAGGCTAAAACAAATATTACCTGATGATGGTGCTGGTGATGGAAGGTGTCTGCTGTGGGAGGTTGTGTGTCAGTGGTAGGGGGTGGTGCCGTGACCGCACTCACCGGAGATTGTCGACTGCCAGGGTTCATTTGCTACACAAGACAAACAAATATATTAAAAACAAATATTAACACAACTTTCTTTTGCATAAGAAAGTTTCGTGATCAAATTGTATCTTTAACTTTACTGGCTCAGTGAGTAGCAGGGTGATTATTTGCTCTTTTTACTTCTGCGTCATTGCCCGCAACATAATAATCTTTGAAAAACAAAAATAAACTATATATGTTGTAATTTAAACTATTCTCATGTCATGTGCTTGATTTAAATAATAGAGTATTTTAAAACAATTACCAACGGTGAATTTAATTTTTTGCAGGAGGTGAATGACGACGGAAACGAATATTTACCAATTTTTTTTCCGTGCGGAAATCCCCTCGGATACCACCTGTCGGTGGCATGTCGGACTCGAACCGACTAAAACCGCACGCCGTCTCGGGTACTAATAGCCGGGGAACCAGGTATACCCTAGAAAGGAAGTCCCTGGTGCTACGAATATTTACCCCTGCCTTTACTTGGATAACGCACTCAATCGATTTTAATTCTTATAATAAAGAAAAAAAAAATTACAGTAGTTTTTGATATGTAACATCTGACATCACACTTTTTTTTTAAATCCTTTATGCCCATAGAATCTTGACATAAGTGTACTTAATGCCGAAGGCATTTTCCACCAGTCGACCTAAGGGCGATGCAGAGCTAAAACATGGCAGATGCACAGAAACTAAAAATGAGATTTTATGACAAATATTTATAGAATAATAAGATCTCACACATCTCACACACGGCCGTCTGATACCAAACTAGGTAGAGCCTGTACTGTGGTGGTAACCAGACAGCTGATAAACATACTTATATATTTTTTAATACATATATATTACAGATAAGTAGATAATAACAGATAGATAAGATAATATTTGTATAATAGATCACACAATATTTGTCCTGGGTGGGAATCAACCCAAAAAGGGACTCTCACTCCTGCTAATGTACGGTGTCAGTACTGACCTGGACGAGCGACTGGTGGTGCGGGTGCGCAGGTATGTGTGCAGGGTTGCTGTACGAGTACGTCGTGATCTGACCGTCGGAGGGCCCGTTGAGCTCATTGGCGTCCCACGGCTCCTGAAATAACAGCTGTGTGGTCAGTACTCACGTCGATGAGCGACTGGTAGGTGTGAAGGTATGTGAGCGGGGTTGTGGTAAGTGTAAGACGGTATGTGACTCTTTTGCCTCCGGGCTGTCCCAATCCTCCTAACGCAAATCAATCGCAACTTAGTTACGTCATATCATCAGTGGGGATGCTTAATAAACCAGAAATCGGGTCAACATTGCGTTTCAAGGAACGCTAAAAAGTTTCTTTAAAGCCAAACCTAAAAAAAAACCGTCAGATGAAGCTAATAATAATAATATTGCCGTACAACACATGTATAACAACGCTGACATGTATATTATAAAGCTCTTGAAGAACTATGGGAATAAAGCTGTCATTGGAACCAATACACTTGGATTGCTAAATGGACGAAGTAAGAAATCTCCCGAATAGTAAATGCTAAGTTTGATATGAGTTGTAATGCTACAACATTATAATTAACTTTAGAAAAAGCATCACTGAAGTATTCTTAATTACTTAATTTTCCACTGTTAGGAGTGGTATTTTTTTATACAAAGGAGAATACGTTATTATTTCAGGTAATACTCAATGCAAGCTTATTAATGCTGTTTTTTTTTACATTTGGCACAGCAAAAAAAGTGTGAAACTGTGTTTATTCCAAAACTAGCTGACCCGGCAAACGTTGTTTTGCCATATAAATTATTTCTAGGAAAAAAATTAGGGGTGGGTCACCCTTGTCATTTAGGGGTATTAAAAATAGATGTTGGCCGATTCTCAGACCTACCCGATATGCACACAAAATTTCATAAAAATCGGTCCAGCCGTTTCGGAGGAGTTTGGTAACTAACATTGTGACACGAGAATTTTATATATAAGTTGGTCAATCTGCTTTGACATGGATGAAAAAGGAAGCTCTTTGGGAGGGTCCAAAAATAAAATAATTCTAAATCGATTCATGAGTGACGGTTCTGAAGTAACAAACGAAAAAATAGAACCAAATTGAGAACATCAAGTCGCTTTTTCCCATTAATTTTAAGCAGCACATATTACAAAAACAATAAACAAGAAAAGAAAAATCCTAGATTTTTCTGATGCAAATGCCAAACAGCCATCAAAAATGCAGTAAAAACTAAAACTGGATAACTTATCTACAACTTATGCAGAGATTAAGAAACACATCATCGAGACTGTATGAGACGAACCAAACAAATATTAATAAAATGCATGCGCATACGAATGCAGGCGTTCGTTCGTAGAAAGTGTCGAGACTTACAGCGGTGCTGTTCTGCGCGGGCGCATCCCCGTCCGTGGGCAAGCTCTGCGTATTGACGCTTGGCGTGAACACCTGAAACACACATCACATTATTCAACACAGCCGTTGCGGCCGCCATCTTTTATTCATTAATTCCAACCGTATTGCAGATGAACTCCGGTTATTATGTTGACCGCGTGACATTTAACGATATATATATATTTGAATATATATTTACAGCTGTATTGTCAATCCTTGGGATGTTCAACATCTACAACAAAATTCATTCCATATAGTTTTATCTACCCACACGTTTTTTTTTTCAAAGAAACTGACAACTAAAACAAGTCAAACCATTTTACCGAGTGGCACTATCGATTTTGACTAACCTTTCTATAGAACCATAGTAATCTCAAGTCAGCAGGTAAGAGTCACAGATACTGGTACCTGGACCGACCAGGTGAAAACCGTAATGGAAAGCCGTGTGTCTGACTGTATCCGACAGTCTGCCAACAAATAGAGATGGCGGGAGATTGTCCGAAAGGCTGTGTCTGCGTCTACCACCGACGTGGAAATCTCAATGGGACCATCATCGCTTCCAAGATCGCCAAAACAGAGAAGAGACTAGAAGGCTCCATAAATACAAGCAATATCCGTTTCCTACTATAACCTACTTACCTCACCAACTTTACCTTTCATATTGAACTTCCCAATTTGCCTTCCTAAGAGCCAACACAGTAACACAACAATAAGCTTTCCACTTATTTGTGCGGGATAAATAGGTTTGTCTTGTTACAGTCATCAGGTGCAATTATTAAACTGGTTACCTTAGTGTCTGAGAGAGATCCTGACCACTCCTCATTGTCCCAGTCCTCTGTGGTAGGGAACGGTTCGGCCATGCTGCCCACTGTACAAACATTAATCAATGTTTATTTACAAAAATATGAAAACAGGGGTAAGGATTGAGTTTAGAAAATCTGTGACCATTGCAGACAAGTATTACGATAGTTCTTGCAACCGTTTAACAGATGTCGTTACTAGCGAAATGTGTTGTCTTGATATTTGACGTGACCGGTGACAACGTCGGTATTTATTACGTACCGTTGGAGGGCTGGTCCTGCCAGTTGGCGGGCGGGGCGCGGCCGGGGCGGGCGCGGCGCGCGCCCCCTCCCCGCGCCCCCCGCGCTCCGCCCCGCCCCCGGCCCGAGCCGCGGCCGCGCCAGCCTCCCTCGCCCCTCTCGCCCCGCTCGCCGCGTTCTCCGCGCTCTCCACGCTCTCCTCGCTCGCCCCGGTCGCCTCGATCACCTCGCTCTCCACGTTCGCCAGACCCCCGACCTGACAAACGCATTTTCTCTAGAGCAGAACCGATACAAAATTAAAAAAATGATATTTTTATGAAAGAATAGATAAAACTTTAGGATATTTCTGGGCTTCTTTATAGTTTGAGAATCTGTATTATTTTAGTTAGTATAATAATAGCATTTAAGTTTTGTAATGAAATGTAAACAATTTTAATTTCAGGACTGTATGTTGTGTGACAAGAATTTATTGATTTCTAGTATACATATTTTAAATACGGCCCAGTAATGTTAAACTCCTAATATCCACAAGCGGGAGAATGAAATACTTACGTGGACGGGGCCCTGAGCGACTGCGTGGGTCTCGAGGCGGGTCGAGTTCACCATTGCCGGCCGAAGCCGGAGGTTTCTTTTTCTTTTTCTCACTGGTTTGCCACTCGCCCTGTTACATACACAACACATTTTAACTCGGAAGTACACAAAATTCAAAATAAGAAATACTTAAATATAAAAATGGAAGGTGATAAAAACGTTAATTAAAATTCAAACAAGTTTTAACTGAAATAAGATTCTGGGGAGGGGATTTGGTACCTGTATCCGTTGGCTTTCCTCCAGTAACAAGTTGCAAGCGGCTACCATGTCATTGTCAGAGTCGTGCAGCGCCGAGCAGACCTCCTCCTCGGTGCGACACGTCATCTCCATTAGTTCTAGCACCTGGAACACCACAAACAATTCATCAAAGTCTTACACGCGGGGCTGGCTTAGTGATAGGTTAGCACATTGCGAAATTAGAAGTCCGTGTAATGACGGATTAAGAATACGGAATGTCACTACCCCAATTCATCCCGTCGGTGTCGTAAGAGCCGACTAAGGGTGCTAAACAACGCAGGACACCAGCACTGCAAAAAGAAGGCAAACTTGACACAAACCCTATACCAACCCGTCTGGCCAAGCGTGGTATAGTAGGCCTAAACCTCCTTTCTAAGGAGAGGCCAATGTCCAGCAGTGGTCTATAAAAGGCTGTTGATGAAGTTAGCTATCATAGCCAGGTCAGACCATTCTAACACATTGAGACCCCTCCGTGCCTCTTAGAGGACGTTAAGCCATCGGTATCGGAGCGAAAGTACTTAGGTTGTGGGGCTCTGATAGCAGTCGCTCCACGTAAAAAATGGAAGTTCAGTCATGTCGTAGACCTAAAGCCGACCCCAACCTAGTTGGACTTCACGGATGGCGTAGTGGTTTAAACGGTCACCACGCCGCTTTCTACTACGCTGAGTGTTGTGCGCTCGGTCTCCACATGACGACACTTTGTGTGATCCACAAATTGTCGATCTGAGTCTGGGTGTTCTTTGTGTCCGTATCATGTTTGTTTGTAAAGGCCCCCGCGCGATCCAGGATATACTCCTAGTGCGGGAGTTGTCTTTTTAAAAAGAACGAAAAGAAAGTTTGGAAAAAGACTCGAAGAATGATGATTACACTAGAAAGTCTATTTCTGTGCACTGTAAAGCTCAGTGAAAAATAAAATTTAACAAAACATAGACTACAACATCATGAGAGGAAAGAGATGTTCTCCGAAAAGACAGGTTCTCCGTGTCTTAAACATACAGAAGCAGTACATAAAGTCACCATTGTCCTGAATACATAATAATAATAATATTGTTCCACATTCACACAACGCCATCTAGACCCAAACTAAGCAGAGCTTGTACTATAGGTACTAGACAACTGATATAAATACATTTTTTTTTAATACACACATATTATACATAGAAACACCACGACGAAATCAAATATTAAATGTTCATGCACACAAATGTTTGACTTGAGCGGGAATCAAACCCGCGACCTTTGAAATAGCAGTCCGTTGCACAAACCACTACGCCATCCGGTCGTCAAATATGTGTCAAATTATTACCTAACGTAGATTAGCTGGTATTGTAAGAGTGAGTGTTTAAAAACGCACCTGTGTCACTAACGGTTAAAAAACAGTACGTTGGTGTAATCGACACCGTTACTCGCTTTCCCACGGCTCGGGAAAAATGACACGACCAATTTATAATTGTGTGTGAAATCCTACCGAGTTTGTGAGTATTCTGAGTGATGCTCTATGTTCTATGTTAGAATGCTCTTACATGTATGTACAATGTCAGTTTAAAGTGATTACGTATTATTTTTCTCTTAAAAAGACAACTCCCGCGCTAGAAATTTCTTCTAAATCTGAAGACTTTACAAAACTTTCATGCAAAGTTTGTGTTTTCAGGTATTTCAAAAACCATGGTTAGCCATGGTTTTATTTATTTATGCGCGTGCAAAAACCTGCTTGCGATTATTTGTACGCATTTTTTTTTTGCAAACGAGCACGGACAGGAATGTGAAATTTGAAATACTTTAATATTGTACATAGAAAAAATGGAAATAACTATTTTTTTTAAACAAAAAGTGCTGTATAAAATAAAAAAATATGTAGAAACAGTTTTCAATTCAAATGTTCAGTCACATGTTCAAAGTGCTTGTAGTAATTTGTGAATATTATAGTATATTATTTTATCTTATAATTCAAATTCGTATTCAACGCAAATTCGTTTACCTAGTTCTCTCGAAATAAAAATGAGAAACTGCCACATTTTTATAAAACTTTCACCATTTTACATCCAACTGAATAAATTTATCTCGCAAGCATATATTTTTTCGTTCGTATTCGATACTAAACGCCTTATTATAAAAACCTGGTGAATAAACAAATAGCACAACAAAAGTGAAAAGGGTTTTATAACAGATAAACAGCTGTCGCGGGACGTCTGGCAAACATCGCAATCATTTTGTTAAAATAATGAGTAAAAAAGGAGAGCATATGAAAGAAAATAAAAAATACAGAAGAATTAAAACCGTAATATTCAAATTGTTTTAAAGATAACACAGCACACACGCAGCGTCGCGACGCCAACCGCTGGCCTGACCCTACCTATTAGATGTTTCATATCAAAACATTAGTGTTTTAGGATAACTATCAAGAAACTGATAGAACGAAGAAAAATCTTATTACAGGGTACGACTTATAGGAGCAATCGGTCTTTATGATTTTCCTTTCCGAACATTTAAAAACTATGGCTGACACTTTTAAAATTAACGATGCTACAATGTTTACACTTACAATAGTTCCGGTTCTTAATCTATACTAATATACTAATCTATATATATATAAAAGAAAGTCGTGTTAGTTACACTATTTATAACTCAAGAACGGCTTTACAGATATGGCTGAAAATTGGTGGGGAGGTAGCTTAGAGCCAGAAGACGGACATAGGATACTATTTATTCCGTTCGACATATTTTTTTTTTTTTTTTGTTTTTTTTACGAACTTTGTTTTTTACGTACATCCATGTTTTTCCCATGGTCAATTATATGTGGCATGTTCACGATTCGGAAGACCATCTGCGTTGTTTGTTTTTGGTCGTGAATCACAAGGTACTTAAGTGAAGAGCAACCTATGTACTAAAATGCAGAAACAATAATAAATGATTAATGTACTTCATTTTTTTTTCTAAGAAAAAGTTTAACTTACTAAATTCGAAAATCGGCTTATTTATTGCCTTTAAGGCGGAACAGAGTTCGCCGGGTCAGCTAGTAATATTATAAAGCTGAAGAGTTTGTTTGTTTGTTTGTTTGAACGCGCTAATCTCAGGAACTACTGGTCCGATTTGAAAAATTCTTTCAGTGTTAGATAGCCCATTTATCGAGGAAGGCTATAGGCTATATATCATCACGCTAAGTCCAATAGGAGCGGAGCACCAATGAAGAATGTTTCAATAACGGAGAAAATTTATTACTATTGAGAGACGCAGACGAAGTTGCGCGGGTCAGCTAGTAAATAATAAGCACGATATAAGAGGCGGGGCATCCCCAGTTTTATAACATAGATAACAAAACTACATAATATGTTTTTATATATCAGTTATCTATCACCCATAATACAAGCTCTAAGTTTGGGACTAGATGGCGTTGTGTGAATGTGGTAGAATATGAATTATTAATAATGAAAAATATAACACTACACCGATTAATAATTCTAATTATCTCTGACCCTGTGGATTTACTTGTAACTTTATTAACCTAAATGAAGAAATTAATGAGTTGTTATCTATTTTGCCAGTAAATCCTGGACTTAGCAAAGATGCACGCACGTTACCACGTCAAAACATGATGACATTTTTGCTAACTTCAAATATACCTGGCAGCTTAATGAAAGAAATAATTTTTTCCCGTTTTTGCAATATTTTTCAATGATGTTCGGCTCCTATTGGTAGTAGCGTGATGTTATATTACCTTCCTCCGTAAATGGGCTAACCAAAACTAGAATAAATTTCCAATTCAAACCAATAGTACCCGAGATTAGCGCGTTCAACCTAATAAAGAAACTATTCACCTTTATTTAATAATGATACAATATGATATTTATTTCAGATATTTTTACAAGTCGGACTTCACAGCTAGAAGGCGCCGGCATTTCGTAAGACTCTCTCTGGGCAGAATCAGAGAGCAGAGGTGTCTTATTTTTACTAGTATAGATATCCATAGACTGGACGAGACTAACAAAACAGTCACGGTGACAGAAGTCTATAGAGGTCTATATGGCGATGTGAGCTAAGTCAAATATCTAAAGGTACTAGCCAAATAAGAACTTTCCAAACTAATTTATTCTTCAGAAGCGAATTCTAAAATATTTCTCTTTTAACTCTGGACAACAACAATACAGAAGACAAGATAGAGATCGTACGACACTGAATCCTTTTAAGCAAAAAAAAAGTTACATTATTTTCATATAATGTATCACGAGGATTTTTATGGTAAACGAGCAGGCGGCTCACCAGCAGTGCTATTCTTTAAAGAAACAGCCTTGCATACAGCGCTCCCACAGCGTCGAACTTCAAACTAACTTATTTTGAAATTAGTTTGAAGTTCGATGCTGTATGCAAGGCTGTTTCCTTAAAGAATAGCACTGCTGATGGACATCTACAACTCAAGAGTCACAAGTCTTGTCGCCCTTGGAGTCCAGCAATCCCCCAATCAAAGAAAAAGGCCGAGTCAAGGCCGTGCTAAACTTAGCTCAAGCCGGCTCATATCTGCCGAAGCATGGCCCTCCCCTATTATGCAACTGCCTCAAACTGTTTGTGTTCTCAGTATACCTATTTTTAGTTAAGGTTTGCGTAAAACGAATTCTAAATTGAGAGAACTCTTAGAAATGTCTTTGAAATAAAGTTTCTCAAGCGTACTTATCGGTTGGGTGAATTGAAAAGGAATACTTACAAATTTCAAACTTGTCGTAATTGCAAGATTAAGCCATTTTAAAAATACACTAAACGCCTTACTACATAATTAGATATTTTCGACTTTGAAATCCTTGACAAGATGGAAGATTTTTAGGTACCCACATAATATTTTTTGGGTTTCGTTTAGACTAAAGACGGGCATTCTCATTGAGACTAGAGACTTAACAACAACGATGTTACACAAACACAAACCTTAACTGATGTTCATTAACTTCATAGCAAAAATCATCAGTTTGAAACAATCCTAGGAATATTTATACATAGTCAACTCACCATTCTTCGAACGTCAGACGCGTCATCGCTTTTACGATCGATCATGTGTGCCATTCGGAGCTGTTCTGTTGTTGCCTGTGGACAATATATACATACCCATTACTATCAGATATCAAAAAGTAAAACACTAGGAGATATGTATCAGGACTGCATTAAAAGAAGATATTGCACCGTTATGTATGTATTAGTCGCCATCTATACTAATAAATTAAATTGAAGTGTCTGTTTGTAATGTCAAAATAAGAGGTTCTTTTCATGCTCCCACGGTTTTTTGCTCGATATCTCTGTCTCATTCATCTATTTCTGTCTCATTGTTCCGGATAATCTTCTAAAAAGACGACCGGACGGATCGATTCTGATAAGGAGTAACTTAGGCTTTTTTTCCTCTCAGAAAAATCCTTTAAAAATTTTAAATTTGTAGATGATAGAGCCTTTTTAAAAAAAGTTCTTCAAACAATACTAACAAAGAGCACTAAAAATCTAGCAGCAATCGCGCTTGACATGCTGTCATTTTTTGAAGAGTGCCGTTGTCTGTCTCCGAAACTCATCATCAGATCTATATGAAATTTTAATGGGACCATTTCGGAATAAACCTCTTTCGAACAAAAAAAGAATTTTGAAAATCCGTCTATACATAAAAAAAAAACCTCCGAATTGATAACCTCCTCCTCTTTGCAGTCGGTTAATAAAAGAGCTGATCAGAGCTTAATTAAACCGCTGGGCATACTATTCATAGTATTCCACATACATACAAAAAACGAAGGGTTAACCTATGTCGAATACTTTTCTAATATAAATCAGTATAAATATTTAAATAAATTAACTCGCAAACGGTCATCGTGTGCGTATTTTTGGTAATACTATATCTAACAGAGATTGCCGGCTCCGTTCATAGATATCATAACAGTAGTTGACCTTGAACACCGACGGTGGTGTCATTGACACCAACCTTAGCCTCTTCCAATGGTCGCAAAAGAAATTGTATACGAAACCGAGCTCAGAGATTTTTGTTAAATAAAAATTGTTTGTTTTCTCTTTCTACTGCGAATTGGAAGAATTTTTCGTATCTTTATAGGTGTTTTCTTTGCCATTACATATCTTGCTTTGACATATCTTGGGACAAATACCGACATTTCATTTTTTGTCTGATTATAACTAATAGTTTTCTTGTTTGTTAATATAATCGAAGATCAGAGAAATTTATAAAACCTGTTTTTTGGTACTTTTTCCATAGGATTTAATACAAATTTATTGAAATTTTAACAGAACACCATCTGTCAAGTTACACTTAAACCATTTTATTGTAAAATATTTAGGACCAGATCCTAAATATTTTACAATGAAATGGTTTAAGTTTATAAACATCAGATATTATTATTTCAAGAAAATAATTAATATTACAATTACACTTTCAGCTCCGGCTTATCTAAGTCGCCTTAGGTCACGCGGAAGCCGATGCAACATAAATACGGAACTTGATTCCATATTTAGTTTAGTATCTAGTCTTCAAAACACGATGCAGTATTCAGCGATAGAAATTAATATAAGAGAAGTGCGGTTAAGTTATTGATAGTATCGCAAAGTCGCTGATAATCGATGCTCAGAAAAAAGCCTGCCGGTAAAGATAATTCACTCTCTGACAGTGTCAAGGGCACATAAGTAATAAGGTGACGTTAGATCGTAAAGTTTGGAATGTTAAGAAAGATTTTATCCAATTTAAATGTTTATCCTTTTAAGGCCCGGGCTTTTCTAAAAATAATTTTCATTAGGAGCGATGTGACCTTTATTGAATAAAATGGCAGCCTGACAATCTCGAAATTACAGATATCGTTAAGACCGAACCTTCTAAGAGTCGAAAATACTAGTTGTCGTAATATAGGAAATGTCTTAAATGATATATATTTTTAACTACATTTTTTTTTATTAATGATAATAATTAATAAATACTTGTTCAATCAATTAACAGCCTGGAATAGCCCACTGCTAGACATAGGCCTCTCCTTAGAAGGGAGGTTTTGGCCTACTATACCACGCTGGCCAGACGGGTTGGTATAGGGTTTGTTTCAAGTTTTCCTTCTCTTTGCAGTGCTGTTGTTCTGCGTAGTTTTTTCCCTTAGTCGGCTCTTACGACACCCATGGGATGAATAGGGGTGGTGACATTCCGTATTCTTAATCCTACACCACACAGTTAACTGTGTTGTTACTTGTTAACTATTTGTTAATATTTACTATTTGATAATTTGATATTTGGCTTTGTAACAGCATGCTACAAGCCTTTGTAGAGGATCAGTAATCAAAAACCTATCATGAATTCGTGTTGTAACCGATTTTTTTTTTTTACCACATTCACACAACGCCATCTAGTCCCAAACTAAGCAGAGCTTGTACTATGGCTACTAGACAACTGATATAAATACATATATACTTTTTTTTTGTAAATACATACATATTATACATAGAAACACCCAGACCAAATCAAATATTAAATATTCATGCACACAAATGTTTGACTTGAGCGGGAATCGAACCCGCGACCTTTGGAATAGCAGTCCGTTACACAAATCACTACGCCATCCCGTCGCCATACTATTTTACAACGAAAATACCTTTTATGACAGTTGTGAGATCTAAAGTCGATCGGAACTGAATTGTGACCGAACTTTTATTACGAGAATTGGTCTTCAGGTCACCGATATTAACATCGACTAAAAAAAATATATGATCCATTTTCGCGAATACAGATACTAAAAATCTATATCTGCGAATATACATGTCCAACAATCCGGGTCCGCTTAAAATGGGACTATTGTTAGAATAATTAGATAAGCTTTTTAAGATAATAAAGATGCTTACGTAACTGACTAAAATTCGTTATTATAGCTGTTATATAAACTAGAAATCAGACTTCTTCACTTATTGAGACTAAAAATTCATGCTTATCAACGTAAAGTTAAACACACATTTTCATTTACTGAAAGATTTTTTTAATTGCAATGAGTATTTTCTTTTGCAAGTACATAAGGTTTTTTGCGACTCACAAAACTAAGTGATACAGATAAGTTCTGGTTTTAAAACTTATTTCCAGTGTTGTTATTTCCGACGCCAAACTCGCAGAAGTTTAGGTTTAATATAAGGTTACCCGTGTCATGTCCTCACACTAGTCGGGCCAGCCTACATAAAGAACTTTATTTGAAAGGCGTTCATCAAACGAACTTAGTTTGAAGTTCGACGCTGTGGCAGCGATTTACGCAAGGCTGTTTCCTTAGAGAATAGCACTGCTGATTATATTAGACCATAGATATAGCAGAATTTTATAATACATAAATACTTTTGTAGAGCACGTCTCCCATGATAGCTTGGAGATAACTTAATACATACAAGGTTTTAGCGGTACGATTTGCCTTCATCTGCTTCCGTCGCGTAGTTACTAACGAAAACATAGAACAGAATTATTTCGCGAGTGCCAATCTCGCTGTGTCCCAGCAGAATCAACTGTCGTAGGTACCCCAATCTGTACTTCAAGTTTATGCAGTCTCATTTCAATAGTTTTTGTTAAAAACTACTCTTGTTTGACAATAATGCTTATACGCTTTTAACAGACGTATTCCGCGAGTGCCACTCTGGCTCTGACTCAGCAGAACTGTCGTAGGTCCCCGAACTGTAATTCCATTTTATCGAAGTGCAGTTGGGGTATCGAATTGGTATAGTATCGAATTATATTTAAAAAATACTCTTGACAATAATGCTTATAACATGAGAATGTAGTAGCTAGAATGTAAAAAAAAATAGCTTCCGTACCTGTGGTTTCACCTTTTCCTTGGTCTGGGTTTTTTCTGTGGTCTTTCGCGTGTCCTGTGCATGCTTGCCATCTTTCGCGCCGCCCTTCGCACCACCCTTGGTGGCGCGCGCACCCAAACTCATCTTTAAACTATATACGTTATATTTACAGCCTCTATTTACAAGCAGCTGAAACAAAGCAAAATAAACGTTTAAAATGTAAGTCAATAAACTAAATAAAAAAAAAAATTGTTAGAATATTAGGCTGCCTTTTGAGTCTCTTGCCCCTCCCCTCTCAGAATGATAAAGAAGGGGGTTTGGGCTGCGGTAACCTCACTTAACCGGTGAAAAGTAACGAAACAATTGTTTACCACCGGTTTTCTGTGTGTTAACTATCTAGTCTAAATACGTCACAATTTAAAATGGAGCCGGTATCGCCCCGGTGAAGCCGGCCCATTTGTGCCAGAACATCTTATATACCTGGGTCAAAATCACCAAGGTGGAAAATCAGCTTTACTTGAAAATAACTGCCTCAGTGCGTTTTTTTTTAAACAAATTATTATTTGTAAATACTGTAAAGGGCTCATATTAACCGTACCTCATATATTATACTTCAAAAGTAAAACATATTCATTATTATTTGAAGAAATAACTACAAAAAATCATTTCGAGAACGCGTCCTAAGTAGCAATCTTTAGAAACTAACACCGGAAATATACATAAAATAAAATAAATTTTATGGTTTTTCTTACTTATTAGCCTTAAATTTTATCAACTATTAAGTAATTATATGCATTATTAAAGAGAGAAAAGAAACTAAGGATAATTAAGTCAAAATATTATGTCCGACAATGTAAGCGTCATTTGAGTGAACACAGTTTTGATTGCCCGAAAATATTGTGTTTCTGAACGTGGTCTGTAGATGTTTATGGTGCAGTGTAATGAAAGATGTAAACAAAGTGGCTGTCAAGAAAGTTTCTCGCCAAAATAATTAAAAATAAGTGGTAAGTGCCTTTCGATTCATTATTTACAGAGCGTAAATCAATAGGTCATCATACCGGGAATGCGTTTATTAACTCAAAATGAATGAAAAATACGTATAATAGTGTCTATAAGGAATAGTAATCCCAAGTATTTTACATTAATTAAACCAAACATGATGTCAAAGGTGGCGGCCTTTTAAATAAAGGCGCGTTTATTTATAAAAGTCATTTCGAGAACGGTCATTTCGAGAACGTGCCCGGACTTAACGGAGTATTCTCGAAATGATGATGACGTTCTCGAAATGACTTTTTCATTATCAAACTGACATCTGTTACAACTATTGGTTAAATAATTTAGTGAATGTTGTGCTAACGTAGTTTTTAATAAATGTTTCATTTTTTTAGCAATATGGAGTCTTATGATGCTTCAATAATTAAAAAACGTTCGAAAAAGCACCTTCACAAAAATAGTTCAGCTTACTTGCGCCAACGACAAAAAGCTAATGCCAGAAAAAGCATATTTTTAGATAAGATGACAGAGGAAGAGAGAGAAATTAAAAAGGCTAGGATAGAGCTTACCATAAACAAAAAAGCTGAAAAAAAAGTTAAAAATATTACTCAGATGACTCACAGAGAAAAGCGAAAGCAAAGGAATCTTGAAAAATGCATCAAAAAACACAGGGAGAAGAACAAGGCTTTAATCAAGTATAACAAACAATTCTCCACCACATTGCGGTGATGATTTAGCTGCCACACCTTCACTAAGAAGAAAAGTGGGATGAAAAAGTATGCGTAAGGATGGAGCCTAAACGTACCGTAAAATAAAACAACAGGAGAAAACAATTGCTGAAATTAAACGTAAATATGAAACTTTAATGAAAAGACTAAGAAGAAAAGAAAAAGAGGACAAAGTTCAGGTAAAAAGTACTTCTAACAGTAAAGTTGATGTAATGATAAAAATGTCAACATACCTCCTGAAATGCGCAAGAATATTCCATAGAGAGGGAAATCTGCCAGAAATGTGTTAGCGGTAATATGGTGAGGAAATATGAAAATATGGAATTACTTCATATGGCTAAGAGTTTTTTGCCAAAAGAGAGAACCATTACATCGCTTCTGAAGTCTGATACCAAAATTTGTAAGGCTCTTTGGAAGCCTGAAGTTTGACTAAAAGTTAAAGATTTCTTCCAAATAGATGATGTCAGTCGGATGTGTCCAGCCAAGAGAGATTTTGTAAAGAAAAACTATATTAACAAAAAAGCGTCTCCTTCTATTCTCAGTTAAAGAACTCACGTCAAAATTCGTTAGGGAAACTGGAATAAATTTGTCTTATGCGACATTATTAAGAGCGAAACCATTTTGTGTAGTAGTTCCAAAATTAAGAGACAGAATCTTGTTTATGTTGTATGAATTAAAAATGGCTTTTATTGAAGATATTCCAGTTATGAAAAAACATATGTATGGCATCTACAGATACAACAAACTGAACTGAACTGAAAACAGAGCTAAAAGAAAATTTAGCTGAAGAAGAGGTAATGATACAGATAGACTTTTCGGAGAGTTACACATTAATTCTATTCATACGGGCGTATATTATATACGAAACTTTGAGAATGGTTTTCAATCTAAATCGTTTGCTACCGTAAATTTGGATCATCAAGCCCATGCGATATGGGCTCACATGAATCCACTCCTACAAACAATATTAGAAAAAAAAGATATTAACACCCTTCAAATCTACTCTGATGGTCAAACATCACAATACCGCAGCCGAACTAATATACATCTTTGGCTACGAACATTAATAAATGGATTCAAAAAGATAACAAAAGCTTCTTGGACGTATAGTGAACTCTCTAAATGACGATATGCTTCATTTAAAGAACACGTGCATCATTCCGTGAACACCTAATCATTTTCGGGAACATTACTACACAGTCACAGATAACACATTATTAATTTAGATAATTAAAAAAGTCACTAGCAATATTAAAATAAGGCGAACTTCTAATATCGTAAGCCTATTTATTTTAATATAAGTCAACAATTATGGCATATTTCGTTAATTTTATATTAGGAAATAGTCCAATAGCTCCATTTGTAGCAATATTTTGTTTCTAAACGCTTTTATTTGCAATTTCTTTGGAGTTTTTTAATTTCTTATTAATAACTGCTTACTGCCGCTAATATACAGGGTCTAGAGAAATAGTTAAGTTATATTTTAATTTTATTATAAGTCTTACAAAAACGTTCCCGGAATGATTGTTTTCAGTGACAGCTCAATTGAAAAATAAAATTACAGGAGTAGTACTTTATTCTATGCTCTGCCAACGTACACATTGTTGAAACACAAGTTTAGTGAACATCTAAGCTTATTATCAATGTAATAGCTGTTAAGTATATTCATCATAAAACAGAACTCGGAATTTTCCACCTTGGTGATTTTGACCCACCTAATCCTGAAGACCACTCTCAACAAAAAAAAATTATTCAAATATAATACATAGATTATCTCGTATTGTATTGCACAATTAACATAAAATAATCAGCCGAAAGACAGCAAACAATACAGACTTTTTGAATAGACAAAAACATATTTAGTTTGACAATAGCAGAACACAACCAGACGCAAACATTTGTTAGAATAACACAAACAACACCTCCGACACCAGCGACGACCCAAGGTTTGGCTGCAGTCTCAGTTCAAGGCTATACCACTAAATACCATTAAACAATACACCAAATTTCAAAATCAATCAGAGTTTTGTAAATTACTGTGATCTCTTCATTAACTAGGAAAGTAGCTGATGATCTCAAATTATATGTAGCTAAGTACCATCTCGATCGCGTCAGCTTTCAAACAAAAACCGCATCATAATCGGTCTATTCGTTTAGGAGCGAGCTACAATGCCACAGACACGTCAAACTTATAACGCCCATCATTTTTGGGATTAAAAAGAATATCAACACGATCAATATTTATTTCAGAAGACACAACAGACAATTTTTTTATTTCATTAATTTAACGACAAGCTAACTTCGTCTGAGTGTCTAAAAAGGATTCATTGTTCCTCGTTTTTCTGGAAAAAAATCTATGTTGTTATCTATATAATTTATAATATATATAAATTGATGTTATCTATATTATAGTCTACCTCAATAAATGGGCTATCCAACAGTAGGAGAATTTTACATTTCCAACAAGTAGTTCATGAGATTAGAGCATAATATTAGTACAGATTAAAGTTTAAGATAAGTAGGCATGGAAATTTTTGCAACTTTTTGTGATTTGGTCATAGACAAAGAAAATTCTTTTTATCAAAGATCATAACCTTTTTTTGAGATTTAGACCTTTTGCAAGTCTGGCGTTAGCGTAATATTAAGTCTCAATGGTTCTGAAAATTAGTCACAGGTATGCTATGATTACATGATTTATAAATCGTATGATTTATCACAGGTGATTTTGATTTTATTCCATCCCTAAAGATAATCGTAAAAATGATACGAGCGACGATATTATTACGTATTTCTAACAGTTCTACGAGATAATCGCCCTATGCGATCAATGATATAACATTTCACATTCAGAATTGACGCAGTTCTGGTTATTGTTTATTTTAAGAATGGATGTCGGCATAATTGTCAACCAATTCAACAAAAATGAGATTGAGCTGTCCTTTATTCATTCATTAAAACTGTCAACATCGAGTACTGGTATAACTGCTGCCAAGTGCAACTTTGGTCCCACCGAAACTTAAGAAGGCAAAGCATCATAAGGGTATTATGAATTAAATGCAAAAATACGTTAAAAAAAATATATATATATTCGGATATTCCTTGTATAGCACAGGCTCTGCCTAGTTTGGGATCAGACTACCTTGTGTTTATTATTATTTTAACTATTTGTCTATGAGATATGTGTTGCCAGGATATTCATTGATCACAAGTGACACATCTCGTTTATAACACAATGAAACCACCTCGAGTGAAAAAGGAAAAGGAAAAATAAGACTCGTCGAAGTAGCGGAAAACTTTCCACCTATCGTGTCGTGAAAGAGCGAGACGCCCACGTCGATCAAAATAGACACAATTTATCGGAATCTTGGTAATGCAGGTAAAACGAACAGTCCGTATGTAGGTGTTACAAATATTACCATTGCCGTAATGATATTTTATTATAATATAAAATATGATGAATAAACATATTCAAGCATTCATAATATTTTTATTTCCAACTAGCTACCCTGCCACGCTTCGTTGTGGCACATTATGGTTGAAAAAAAATTAGGTAAAAAAAAAACATCTTTGAAATGTTTGTATATCGTATCAAAATTTGACCTCATTCGGTGCACAAGTTTTTCGAGTTTTTGAAGCGTACACAAACCAACATTGTTGTATATATCAATATATTCATACCCATAATTAACAAAACTGTAAGTTGTCATAACAGTCACAGTAATTACCACTAGAAACACAATTAGGAACTAAACATTTATTAGTAAAGCAATTAATGTAATTACAAATTCCCATTTAGAAATGGGTTTTTATAGATCGATCAAAGCAGATAAGATATTTTGTATATGGGGCTAGCGAGCAGAAGGGTCAACTGATGGTAAGTGCCCACCACCGGTCATGGACACATGAGAGGTAAGTGCGTTGCGTTTCAGACAACGCACCAAAAGCTCGAGTATACTATAAACAACTATTGAAGTCTTTTGTGGCCTCTACATTCTAATACAGATAAGGTATGGTCTCAAAAAACAATAAACCAAAACAGACCTTAAATACCGAGAATTAAAATTAAATAGCAAACTTGTCTTAATTAAGTTAATTTATCAATTCATTTCCTACTTTAATTGAAACTTTGCCAATGGTAATCGCTTTTTGTTTTGATAGTGATGTCCGGCTAACTAAATGATCTATAAAAAGATGAGTTTATCTATCGTTATAAACAAAACATCAACAACATTAAAATAGAGATAAAATAGAAATCTTAATTTCGTATGGCAATAAAAAGTAATATTATCAGAATTAATCAACTAAAACATTGTTCCATTATAAGCCTTTTTTCAGACTTTCTAAATAAACTGTTTTACCAGCGGCAATACACAGGCAATAGACTTATTAGGATAGCCAGGAAGACAAGGAAACCACTACAAGTTTTATATTAGGTGGATCTGGATGTGAAAATGTCAAGCTCCAGACAGTAGACCCAGAAGTAAAAATGTCACTCAGAAATTGGCTGTAGTCACGCCAATTTTAAACCGAAACTAAAGGAGTTTAGATACTCGAAAGTAAGAATGTACAGAATTTATTTAGGGAATTTTCCGATGCGCGAAAGCCTGCCGTAAAAGCTAAGAATAGATTAAACAGACAGGTTTTTAAGTTGTCTAATTAGTATCATTATTATAATGGAGGTAGCTAAAAGTTGTTTTTTGTTATTTTCCCTCCAAAAACATGAAAAAAATTTTTGAAAACAATTGTTATTTATTTTACGTAAACCGCATATTAAAGTTTCTTCATTGTTTATTATCTAATTAAAGAATATGATATTTTATAAAAATGGCATTTGTGTATTAACAAAAGGCTCTCAAATACAATTAATTAGAAGAGTCTCATTTTGTCACTGTCCTTAGTCCCACCAATAGCCCTTTTTAACTGACTTAAAAAAGGATGAGGTTTTCAATTCGGATGTTTATATTTTTTTATGTATATTCGGGCGTAACTCCGTCGTATATAGACAGATTTTCAAAATTCTTTATTTGTTCGAAAAGGGTTTATTCCGAAATGGACCCAGTTAAATTTCATATAGGTCTGATGATGAGTTTTGGAGAAAGACAACGGAACTTTTCAAAAAATGACAGCAATTTAACCGCGATTGCTTTTAGTGCTCTTTATTGTTAGTGTTCTTAAAAGCTAGGTCAAAAATTAAAAAAAAAGGATTTATAATTTACATAAAGGCACTAATATCAGGTCAAATCAGACTTAGACTTATATTTCTTTGGCACGCTCTGAAGCCTTAACGGTTTGATGGATTTTGGGTTGGTGTCGTTAAATTCGTCTTAATTGTGAGTGACACCAGGTATATGAAAAATAATAAAAATTAAACCCGTCTGTGTGTCAATTTGAAGTACCTGTACATTTTTAAGCAGTCTGGTTTTCATTTTTACGCAGTTAGAAAAGGACAAGATTTTAAAGTGATACTTTTGTGACATTAAAACGCACTCAGTATATTTATTTCAGTATGATTTTAATAAACATTTGTTATTAATAGAAGGACCTTGACTGTGACTAAAATAGTTCTCTACAACATTAAGTATGTTTTTAAATCTTCTAAGATCTCATTACTAAACACAAAGTTTGTGAGGGTAGATGTATGGATGTTTTTTTATTCAATTATGCCAGAATGGCCTTATATAGGGTTATGATATTTGACCTATTTGGTCCGTATGATATTTGACACAGAGAGGAGAGAGAATGAATTATGAAAAATTAAATTTTTACTTTTAAATTTTAACTGGAACAGTTGATACTGACATAGATAATAAAAAAAAAAACAAATCAAGATATAAAATGGCTGCCAAGTTACGTAGTTATAATAGAAAGGCTGATGTCCTGAGCCTACAGCATGTGATGTGCAATTTGCTGGTATCCTATCATCTACAGTAAAATTACTTTAGTAACCAAACTGTATCTAAGGGTCTAATGACAAAAAGATGTAAATCATATCCAAAATGTAACCAAGACTTTATTCTGATTCTGCAAATAAATCTTTTTTACTATTATCTCTTAAAATTTGAGATATTGATGAATCTATTTTAACGTTTACTTTGGAATCCTTAAAATATTTAGAATTTAGATACTTACAATGTTTTAATTACACGGATTACTAGTTTTTGCCCCCGACTCAGCTCTCACGCATTTAGTTTTTGATAAAAAAAAATTGCCTATTATGCTCACTGATAATGTAACTTGCAACGGTGAGAAAATTTTAATATTGGTTTAGTGGTTTAGATATAAAAGCGTAACAAACACTTACTTTCACTTTAATAATATATATATGTATGGATTACGTTCAAATGGCAATAACAGTAGCACCTACACAAGCGTTTAACACATTTTAAAATTAAAACAAGATAATATATTTCAAAACTCACATAACAGAGCACAAACAACCTCAAGTTTGTCCAGAATAACGATTTTTACACAAGTTTTTTAAGAAATATTAGAAAGTGATCCGATCACCCAAACAGTTGATAACAAACTAGCAAATATATGGAGACACAAACCTAAAGTTATAATAATTAACAAACCTATTAAAAATACATTAGTAACTTGTGCTTTCTTTTAATTTATTGGATTTTAATTAGATAATGGAATTGAGAGCAATTAGTAATTATAGGGTCAAATTAAAATGAATTTCATTTAATTTGGCCACACTATTAGTTCTGGCCTTTAAACTTTTTTTTTTAAACTTACGTACTGGCACACATCAAAACAATGTTATGGATATTAATGATGCCATTGTTATCTGTTAATTGAAAAGAGTGGGTGTGAGTTTGTTTGCCCTTTCTTCTCATGAGGTTCAACCCCTTGGAAATGGGTGGTTGTAGATGGGCACAGGTATACATATAAGAGATTTTCGATATTTATATATTTAGTTTGCTAAATATTTGAGAAAACAGAGATTGTTGCTATTGTGTGTATTAATCTATGACTTTAAAAACAAGAGAACATTTCAAATAATTTTAATTTTTTTATGATATAAAGATATTTGAGTTTAGCAAGAGTAAAAATAAAATTGATGAATTTTTATCTCTGAACACAGGTAAAACTAACAAATATTAAAGCTGAGTTTTGTTACATTATTTATTATCTTGAAAATTGATGATTCTATTAATGTAGTATTTATTTCTAATAAAATGATTATTGTTTCACAAAGTTAAAATAGTAACATTTTTTTTTTAATTTTCATATTCATATTTATGAATCAATATTAACTATATTTTATTATTTATTTACAGTTATTTAAATTATTTATTTACAGTTATTTAAATTATTTATTTACAGTTATTTAAATTATTTATTTAGTTATTTTTTTTAAATTTAACATTTAGTTGAGAAATTAACAATGAACACACTTAATTTGTCGTTTGAGTACACACTAACATTAATTACATCAATTGTTACGTATTGATTAAACTTGGATAATTTAAATCAAATAAAACTTACTTTAAAACAAAAATTAATGTGATGATTCATCACTAACTACTTGTGAAACTGTAAAAATAAATAAATTACTGGACGGAATATAATAGGTTATTTTATATTAAACCAAAATATATGATGCTTAACCATCTAAATAAACCTCCTTTCTGAGGAGAGGCTAATGTCCAGCAGTGGACTATTACAGGCTGTTGATGATGATGATGATGAACATGTTAAAAAAGGGAGTTTCTTAAAGTTTCTCATAGAAACAGTCATGGCAGTTGATATATAATTTAAATAAATCAGCGATTAATATGAAAAAGAATCAAATTAAGAATGAAAAGTGTGGAAAGATAGAATATTTATAAATAGTTGTTTCTAGAAACTATGTAGTTTGAATGAATGAATTTATTTTAATTTATGTAGTTACCAAATATTTTATCACAGCAATGTATTATGGCATGTAGGTGTCATGAAATAATTAAAAGGTCATTGATCTTGACTTTAGTGGAATTTAAATGCAATGTAATCGTAAATGAATAATATATATTTAAAAAAATATTATTAATGTTTAAAAATTAATGTTTTACGCAATATAATGTGTAGGTTAGACAAAATTATGCGGAAAATTGTGTAAATAACAAGTAATTGGGCATTCAAGTTTATAACTGAAATAATGTTATCAAATGTGCCGTTATAACACCAAGTACGAACAATGTTTTGTAACCGAAAGCTCTTGTAATCATTGCGTTTCCGATTGTTTTAGTAATATAAGCAACAATATATCAAAATATCGGCATTGGAGATCACAAACGATAGGTTTAGTGTTCTATTTTAGACTATAAATTTGAAAAACACACCCATAAAACGAAGATAGTCAATATGATACAGACATCACCGTTCCCGAACTGAGGGGTACGCGGTAAAGAAGTAAACAAAACAATTGGGCGGATCGCGTATAAACACTGTTTTCACCAAAAAATACACAAATTTACGAATTAAAACACATTACAAGGACTGTATTACGTCCTTACTGACACATCGAAATAAATTTTTTAGTGTTTTTTTCGTAAAAATCGGAACAATGAATCACTGAATGTGGCAGTGCAAGGGTACCAGTCAAACATGAAATTATCGACAATTTCTACCGGAACGTCGGTGGAAATCCCACGTATCAATTTTATCACGCCATTTCAATAGGTCACGTCATCAGAATAAAACACCGTCAAGACGAAACTCAATAGGCCAGCGGCACATGTGGGGGACGCCATTCTTGAAGCACCTTTCTTGGTATCAAAATGACAGTCTTTGTTGACGAAATAAACGTGCACACCACCAATTATCACCTCATTTAAACGCACATCAACACACAATTACAATAAAAAAATAGTTTTTACCTTATTTCTACAATAATATCCAAAATACAACTAAATTTCTAATAAAATTTACTAATTTCCATACCTGTTAGTGCGCTCAAACGCAAGCTGGTCACGTGACTATCTAGTGTTGCGACACGTATGAATTTTTTTAAAACCGGTTAAAGGATTGGCCAGTTCTACAAAATAAAAAAGTTTCTGAATGATTCAAATTTATTAAAAAGCAATCAAAGTATATAAACTTAGATATAAACACTACCAAAATAATATTATACTCATTACAATTTAGTCTCTGAAAATTTATAACACACTATTAACCAGTTAATGTACTCACAGAAATTTTATTTTGCAATTGATTTATTTTTAGTAACGAAAGAGTGTACCTTTTTTGTTTGTGTTAATTGTGGACATAACATATCCTTGGATTTTATTATTATGACTAATTCAAGTCATCATTATTAAAACTAATTCCACAAAGACAAGGATCTCATAATGAATCACCAGCCCAGGCGCTCGAAATAATCCTCAGGGCCTCGCAATATGGCTAAGGTTGCCAATGAGCACAGTTCACATTGACCTCAATCATGATAAAGATAAAAATGATTTATTTGCCATAACATGAGTACAATATGATGTTAAAATTGACTTCTTCAAAAAGACAACTAGTAAATATCCTGTCTTCTTGTTTATCCTGTATCCTGGGGACTTTACAAACATACATGAAACGGACACAAGGAACATCCAGACCCAGCACAACAATTTGTGGATCACACAAAGTGTAGTCCCATGTGGGGATCAGACCCACAATACTCATCGCAGTAGTAAGCGGCGTGGCGACTGCTTAAACCACTACGTCTTCCGTAGAGTCTGTTGTTATTGCTCACGTTGTTAACTTGTATTAATTTAGCAATCAGATAGTCAAATCTCTATCAACCGCTTGGGACGATTTTATATCAGAATAAAAATCGCGTAGGTTGGCTCTAAAAGATTGAAGTCAAATAGAAAACCCATGATTTTGTACTGTTCTCCTTTTACTGTTTTTGTTGTTATTAATATTATATTCAATTTCTAAGTTATGTTACATGAAAATAAAAATATCTCATTTAGCTTATATGAAATAAGATTTATCAAAGAGTTAAATACCGGTTTTTATAGGGAATACCGATTTTCGTTTTTTTTTTAAATTAAAAACTTGGAAAAGGGCGTTTACAGCCACAGTGTATGAAATTGTAACGTTCAGAAAAGCTTAGTACCGAAAAAAATATTTTATAAGGAATCATTATTATAATACGTTTGAAGCATAATAATTTTAATAATTTTTATATTTCTGATAACTTTTTAGTTTAAATAATCAGTATTGTTTGTTCATTATCGAGATGAAAAAAATACCTACTTAAGTTTACTTGCGGTCACTGGACGAAACAAAATTTCCCGCTGTAATTAGGGGTGTCCACTTAAAAAATATATCGATATTTATATTCGATGTAAAATATTGGATCCCAGCATCGATGTTTATCGATATATCGCTAGAAAACATCGATATTTTTTCACTATCGAATACTTTCCACAAAAATTTAATATTACCTTTTTCCAGTGAAACGCACAAAGTTTGTGGTCCTTGATTTTGTAAGTATGAATGTAGAATTAGAGACCAGAGTAACATAGCTAAACTAGTAGTGTAATACATATAAAAGATCATTATATTATATCTTCAATATAAAACACTGTCACAAACGAGTAGCCTTTTCAACTTCGAACTAGCAATCAAACGATAGGTCAAATCAGTAATTTTAGAGTAATAAATTATAGTAGCAAGTAAAATTCTTACCTAAATTTGTCTTAGATAAACAATTAAAACAATGATTTATTTGCGTTACCGCCAAACAGAAGAAGACGACGCAAGAAGAGTGAAGTGAGTGTAAGTAAATATAATGAACCTATAGAATCCACAGACTATACATACATTGAGAGTGAATAGTCGATCGATCTGTCAGGATAGATTAGATAATTAAGATGGTCACTCACAGATGTCACTATCTTAATGAACCTTATTTAAAATTGAAGGCATCAAGTAGTGTTAAAATTATTTAGTTCGTTAATAGATTCGACAAGAAAATAAAAAAAGCAAATATTCGATGTTTCTATAAATAAATATATCGATATATCGAATACAATAAATGTTAGTCAAAACATCGAATCAATCCGATATATCGTACGGAATACATCGAATAAATTCGATATATCGATGTTAAGTGAATATCCCTAGCTGTAATGTCTGTCAAAACAATTTTGTTAAATTTTCTATTTAAATTTCACTGTTGATTTTGTAACTTTACTATTTTTGTTGTCTTCTGTGGTCATCTGTTTTTAGTACGTGTTATGTCTCTTCTTGAAGATGTATTTCTGCAGGATGAGGCGAATGAAGCTGAAGATCTGGAAAGAGTGATCGAAGGTGATGGATATGATGAGCGCCCGCGGTCATTGTCACCTACTGATGATGAAAGTGATAGTGGTAAACGAGAAGATAAGGCAGGTAAGCTTTAATATTGCATAGAACAAAACATGGCTGTCAAACAATGGCATTAAGTAGTCCATTTCTTTTAAATTTAGTGCTTTCAATGGTCTATGTCTAGTTACTAACTACAAGGCTCCCAATAATATCAGCAATACCGTATGTATGATTAAAATAAATTTAAAAATAAATCTCATAGCCACAGATGTTAACATTTCATTAGTGAAAACAAACTAAATAATTAATTTTTCAGAGGAAGATAAGAGGCGAGTGGATCCAGCATCAACAAAAACAAAGAAGGTGATTAAAAACCCAAGATTTGTACTGAATCCAGCCCGATTAACTGGTCCCAGGGGCATTCAAGTTATTCCTGAACATTTTAAAGATTTTAAATTTAAAGGTAAATTCATTATTTCTATAATATTCAATAAACAATTCTATAAATTTCAAAAACTGTGGTCAGAATGAAAAAAGCACTGATGCAGATCAAGCTAGTGGTAACAGTTGGACCCTGTTACCACTAGCTTAATCTGGTCAGTGCTTAAATCAAAAAATTACAGTTTAGAAAACTAAAAAACATGCTTTTGTAACTAGACAAAACTAGTTAAAAGATTCCATTACATAGATACATTCATACAGGTCAAGCTAATAAAGCAGGTTTATAAACAAGTCTAATGTTATAGTTAAAAACAATTTTGAAAATGATGTGTTTACTTGCCTTATTGTTCTGTTCTTATTTATTCTTAAAAAAGACAACTCCCGCATTAGGAATAAATCCTGTGTCGTGGCGACCGTTTAAACCACTACGCCATCCGTGCAGTCCGTGCTTTACTAAACACATTACTTTAATAAATACTGAATAACTTTTCTAGGTAAAGGACATGAAAAAGAAGATTTAGACATGGTTCTTAAAAAACTGGAGCACTGGGCATATAGACTGTATCCTAAATTTGAGTTTCAAGATTGTTTGAAGAAGATTGAAACTCTTGGCAGGAAGAGGCCAGTTATGGTAAGCTTGTTAAAATAATAAAATTTAATTATGTTTATGGGAATCAACGAGGTCACAATAAGCTCAAAATAATTATTGAACACAATAGTTTAAAACTTAGTAAAATTATGACATGTTTATGACTAAATTTTGAAACGGAACAGTATGATGTAAACCTCATTGACAAACCAATATTGAATGGTTGTGGCATGAGTTTAAGTTACTCACTACATGGTAGCTATGGTAGACCGCACGACGTAGCGACTGCACGGATGGCGTAGTGGTTTAAGCGGTCGCCACACCGCTTCCTACTACGCCGAGTGTTGTGGGTTCAAACTCCTAAGGTCTTTTTAAAAGAAAGAAAAAGAAAGAAAGACCTGTAATTTCACTAAATTTATCATTCATGTTGTTGTATGTATGTTAAGTGATAAAAATTAACTTCATAATCAAGTTCCGTTAGTAGCATTTTGAATATGATAATTTATGTCGTTTTTTAATCAATAATTGAATTTGTTCTGTGTCTGGGTGTAATTTATCTATATTATGTATGTATTTAAATATATCTAAGTATGTTTATCAGCATTCTGTCCGCCATAGCACAGGCTCTGCCTAGTTTGGAATCAGACTGCCGTGTGTGAGATGTGTAAGGTATATTATTATTAATCAACAGGTGTGGTCCTGCGTAGTTTGCTCCCTTAGTCGGCTTTGACAACACCCACAGGATGATTAGGGATTGTGGCATTCCCTATTCTTAATTGTTCATATATCACTTCATTCTTTTAAGACCAACTGAATAGATTTTATATCTAATTGTGATATATTAAGAAAATAATGGATATATGTTTATATGATTATAAAGTTTAACAGGAGATTGAAATTAATTAAACATTAAACTCAAAGTTTATCAATTATTTGTTCTTCCGGTTGTGTGAAGACCATGGCTAGCATCAAAAATAATAAATACCCACCTGAAAAGAAACCAACAAACAAAGGCACCTACACTTACTAGAATATTTAAAATGAAATTATTTTAGATGTTTATTCAATGTACCAAAAAGAACAATGAAATTAATGACGAAAACATACAAATTAAATACTTCTCAGCTATGCCATAGCACTCCTAAAATTTGACCAACCGTAATACCTGTATATAGGTCTAATATTCTGTTGTATCTTTTGTTAAGGTTCATCTTCACAAAATCCGCACTGATCAATTCCTGTCAGAAGAGACAGTTGTACAAAAGGACTCAAGTGATGATGAGGCTCAACCGCCACAGGAAGAGGATGAGTTTGACAAGTTGCTGCGCCAACAAATAGAGATAGCTCGAGCTACTCCAGCCCCAGATTCTGTAAAAAAAGCTACAAAGAAAGCTGATCAGTGGGAAAGGGTTATGACAACCCCAATTCCTGATGACAGGTAATTTCTATGGACTATTATATGGTAATTTTATTTTGGTGTCAAATATGAGCAAACTGGTTACTGGCACTTATAAAACTTGTCACATCAACAGCCTATAATAGTCCACTGCTGGACATAGGCCTCTCCTTAGAAAGGAGGTTTTGGGCTACTATACCACGCTGACCAGACAGGTTGGTATAGGGTTAGTGTCAAGTTTTCCTTCTCTATGCAGTGCTGTTGTCCTGCTTAGTTTACTCTCTTAGTCGGCTCTCATGACATGAATATGAGTCCCACGGTATGAATAGGTCAAAAAAAAAAAGGGGTGGTGACCTTCCGTATTCTTAATCCACCACCACCACAAAGATACATAGCTTTACGGACATAAAGTTTATAGTCACCAGTAAAAGTACTATTTATCATCAGTGCAGCTATGTTCAAATAACCAATTATATTAAAGTGTTTGACAAAATCATTTTGGCAAACATTTAAAATGTATCTTATAGTTAGCTTTTGTACATGACTTTGCTTGTGTTAATACTATTTTGTCAATCAATTTTAGAATAAAGTGACAGTAGACAAAGTGGATAAAGTTATAGATTATAATCTATCTTTTATATAATTTTATCTTACTCAACATTATCATCAACCTAGGCTAAGTTAGGACGCTTAGATATTTAGGAACATATATAGGTTTTCTTGCTATGGTGTACTACAGTTGAGTTGAGCTAAACACTGTGTGATAACTTAGATTTACTTATAACTTAAAAACGAGACCAATAATTTGTGTTATGTTAAAATTTTATTTACAGACCATCCTTAATGCTTCCGAAAGCCACGTCATCTCCTTCAATAAGCGAGGAACAAAAAGAAAGAATGCTTAGAAACCGAAAATTAGCAGAAGAAAGACGTTTAGCAAGACTCAAACAAACCACAAATATTAGTCATAATACAACTAGTTGTACCATTGTAGAAGTCGATGAACCTGGCAGTACTAATACAAGTTACATAATAAATACAAGTGACCAAGTTGTTAAAACAAATAACAAAAATAACAGGTCCAATGTTATAGACAGTTCAGATTCCGATGAAGGTCCGTCCACACTCAACGCGTCCATTGTAGTAGATGTTCATCACAATACAAATGTTGATGAAGATAAAAGTGGTGATAAACTAGTATATGTTGACATGACTAGTCATAATGACTCAGAAGAAATGATTATTGATGATCAGAGTATCAAAAATAGTGATAAAAATGACGATGTTGATGTGTCTAAATCAAACAATAAACATAGCAATGCTCTGGATATTACAGAGATGAGTCACAAACAGAGTGATCATAATAATTCTGTGATAACAGAAGAAAATAGTGATGATGGTGATAAAGAACTTAGATTAAGTAATAATGACTTTGAAAAAGACAGTGATACAGTGATTGCTGAAGTAAATGATAATCAAATTAAGGAAATCCAAGGTACAATTGAAAATGACACCAATCCCAGCAACAAATCAATCAGTAATGATAATATTGATGAAGCAAAAAACGAACTAAATGATTGCAGTAGTCGAAACTTCACTGTAGATGAAAATGTAAAACAGAAAGATCCTGCAGATGGAGTTACAGAGATAATGGATGTTGATTTTAGTGATGATTTTTAATTTTCATGACAAATAAAATTATTTATTTGTACAACATTGTAACATTTTTTTTATGGTATAAGGGGGCAAACCGTGGGCATGGACACCTGCAACTCAAAAATCACAAGTGCGTTGCTGCCCTAGGAGTCCCTCCCGCTCGAGTCAGCGGGTAGGGGGATTGGGGCTCCGATAACCTTACTCAGTGAAAGGCAACGAAAGAATTGCTTAATACCGGTTTTCTGTGAGGCCGTGCATTCGTGCCGAAGCATGGCCCATCAAAGTATATAAATCTTCAAATTCACTAAAAAAAATATAAAGTCGACTTTAATATATACTTTGATTTTTAGTACAAATGTGCAGTTTGTCAGCTGAGAGTTCAGACAGTCTAGTGTTGTGGGTTCGATCCCCATCTTAGTCAATTTTACTTTATATAACCAGAATTTGTCCTAGAGCCTAGAATATCCTTGTTAGCGTATATTATGCCTAGAGACGTTAATTTCTCGTGGTCCAATCATGGTGCCACTGGTTGATCCAGAACTATTTGGACTGACCATTCTTCATAACCTCGCAGTCGGACCATAGGCACTTCATCTGCATATTTTTTTTAAGTTTTAATTTTTAAGGTATTTGACGGCATTCGTGACATCTCTCTCAATATAAAGGCCAGGTCCTTGTCGGTGGAGCAATCGTCACGCCTTTTTCTGCGACTGTTTCATATACATCATGATATTTGGGTCATCATTTACCTTTATTAATCCCTCCATGCCCCCCTTATTTATTAAATCATTAGAAATTCATATCCCAGTAACTAATGTACTGGATTCTAAATAATAATATTAAAAACTACATATCTGATAGTCTCAGATCAGTCTTAGCAGACTAGAAATCCGAATAGTATTAGGAATTATCACAGGACTGTTAGCCCTAAACCGATAACTATTAATCATTAATGCGACGGACAGTCTTCTTTGTAGAGGATGTCTAAAAGCAGAAGAAAAGGCCGCCCATGTAATCCTGGAATGCGAGGGAGTGGCCACACAACGAACAAGTATCATTCCTGATACAAAATCGCTCCTAGAAGCCTGTGAACGCCTCAGGAGGCTTCTGCGCTATGGCAATATCGGACATTGCTGTCGGTAAGTGGTGTTCGTGTGTTCCTGATATTACCCCAAACATTCAAACTCAGAAACTTAACCTTTTTATAATGTTAGTATAGATAAATTACCAGACAATAAATAGTCGTGCTTATCAAACTATTATTTGTCCAGGGTGAGAGTCGAACCTACGGCCTTGCAGTACCAATCAGGGTAACTAAGACCGAATATTCAGATTTGTTAAGTGGTTTAGTTAATTAGCGAATCTGATAAAAAAAAGGATCAGCAGCCCAATAATATTTATCTTAGATATTGTACATAGCGTTACAAGTACTTTCTATAACAACACTACAATCTACTTTAATACTAAAAGGTACTTTCACCATGTGGAAACCATCATCCCACGAGGGCCAAACGGTAACGTGGTTTATCTTGAATTGACTTGACTTGAACTGACCAAAACCACAGACTGTCAGGTGCCAATATCGTCATCAGACTTTTGTCAGAGCCCCAAGTGGAGGACTTGGTCACCTGTAATTATGGCGACCCCATTGTCGGGAGGTCATTCAATTAAGAGAGAACACGGAACACGTTACGTCACTGTTTCGGGCCTGCTTCTGCGTCGGGCTACGGATATCTCTGTCCGCCACCCTCAGGCAAGCGCTAATGAAGGCCTGAGATCATTTTGCTGTCTACGACAATAAAAGGTAGTTACAACTAAAATATTAATACAACATAATTTAGCCACAATTATTTATTATAAATCACAGATATAAGCTTTATATTGTAACTACACAACTTAATTCCGTCACACATCTTACATTTACTTTCTATTATACAGCACATAACATACAAAACGGTGTTTTTTTTATTTATTTATAAAGAAGTTTAATTAAGAAGAAAGTTTAATTAATTATATACTCGTTTAGAAACTGCTAAAGAGGTGTCAAAAACCGCCGAAAGGTGACAGACCAAAAGATTGCAATTCTTAATTTAAATGTGACACGACATGTCATGCGGCGAAATGACACGTATTGTCACTGACAACAGCTAAGGGGAATTATAAGAACAAACGAAATCTTATCAAGTGACACTAGAGGCTGGGCTTATTCTGGCACTTATTAACAAGTATATAATCAAAATACATAAATAAAGAATTAACGGCTTTACATTCAATTGGATTTGAAACGTTTGAGTTGTCTATATACTATAAAAAACGCTATATCTTTTTAAATTTTAGATCATGGTGCTTAATCATTTATAAGGTAAGTTTTACTTTGTGTAATTATTTGAAACATTGTGATTTAGTAATATGGCAAGTCCTTTATTTTGATAGATATGTTAATTTTTTACATTTGAACGGGCAATTTAAAAAATATAAAAATATTCTGACCATTCCCAGTAGTGTTACTAGAAGGAATATTAGGGATTACTTTCCCAGTGGGCCGACTGGTAATAGGACTTTAAAGTATTCCTATTTTAAATTCCCAAATAAAGTGCTAACCCGTATTAACATATAAATGTTCTCAGATGCTGCCCAATAATTAAAAGAAATAATTAAATGACGGAATTCATACTGTAAGAGTAACTTTTAAATATCGTACTTACTTAAAAACCATAATAATTTAGAACTACTTACTTTTTAAATATAACGCAAACACATATCTATAAAGACGTGTTAATGATTTGGTAAAAAAATGTAATTAGAAAAACATTACAGAATAGGTTTAAAAAAATCGGCTGTTAGTTAACCGGTTTTTGCACAAAAACCTCGTCCAACGCTGGATTAAAAAGAAAAATGAATGTACAAGGAATCATTGTATTTCGTCACAGAGTTGGGTACTTCATTATCTAAATAACAAATGTGTTATAACTATACAGAATTAAAAATTTAGAAAACACTATAGAATAACCCGAATCTTTTTCAACTTTTAAATTAAAAAAAAACCGGACAAGTGCGAGTCGGACTCGCCCACCTTGTAGGTACACAGGTACATTATAAATAGTTCAGAAATCGAGTCTCGCAATATGCGTTTTTTTTGCGGCATAAACGTACGGTCGTTTACTACATTAAATTAGAAGTTTGATTTCAATCAGGTTCAAGGGACTGTAGACTCAGGTCTACAGTCCATACTCAGGTATATGGTTTTACCCAACCATATACTCAGGTATATGGTTTTAATTTCAACTCGAGACCTCCACGCATTCCCGATACAAAAGTCTAAACAGACAGACGGACAACAAAATTGTCCTATAATGGTGCCGTTTTCCTTTTGAGGAAATATGTAATTCTTAAATTTACATATTTATTTTTAAACGGTGAAATAAAATTAAGAGGATTTAAACAAATTTATCAAAATCCCCGAAAAAAATACGATAATAATAAAAAAAAATATAAACAAAAATAAATAACCTACTATTATTTTATATAAATAACTACAAACTATAATAATGTAGAATATTTTACCAACATAGTAGCCTTCTTTAGCTTTTTAATTTATGTGTAACCAATGAGGTTCAGAAGGCCAATTCTCGTAATAAAAGTTCGGTCTCGACTTTCGATCTCACAACTGTCATTAAAAGGTATTTTTGTAGTAAAGTATTAAACATTCAACGTTGACTTTAGTGTGATTATATCGTATTGCAACCGAAAATTAAATCGTACTCGTCTATATCGTACTATACGTCACACAAATATGAGCGCGGTGATTTAAAAAAAATTAAAATCTCCGTATTAAATGCTAAAAACTAACTTTAAAATTATATGCTGAATTTTAGGGATCCTCACCACCGGGGTGCAGTGGAACCCAGTTTATTATTAATACTAAACTATGACGCCCGGCGTTGTTTTAAAAATTGTAAGTATATGGAGTATTGTCAATGGCCGCTATTGTGACAAATGATATTAAACAAAATGTTCATCATCATGAGACACAAATCACAATTTGACAACCAAGTTAAACACCGTGCGCTCATTGGTCACACAATCTGACAGCCAAGTCAAAATCCTCTTTTTTTTTGGAAACGGTTAAACAAAGATTTCTATTTAAATCCATTGTCAAAATAAATGCTTTAAAACTTTGGGTTGGCTCCGGAGCTAAACTCAATCAATTTATTCCAGTTGTATTTTGGTATGGTCGAAAATAGTGCGAAAAACGTATTTTTTTAAAATATAAAATGCTATTCTACCAATTCTAAAATTCAAAAAACTCTACCTATTCTAAAACTTGAAAAAATAATTAAATTTGGAATTTTCAATTTTTTTTCTCTTTTTTTGTTTTCAAATCGAAACAAGAATGGTCTTCAATAAATTTGAATGTAGGCGATGATAAAATTGGGAAAAGTAAACAAAACTATTGTAATAGCGAGTGTGTATGAAATGCTATTTAAATGAAAACCGAGGGAGACTTACGGTAGTTGCATATGTCGAACCATCTGACATCTTACCTACCATTTGACAGCCTGGTCAAACACCGCGTCCTCATTGGTCACACAATGTGACAGCTAAGTAAAATACCGCGCGCTCATTGGTCACATGAAAAGGCGCGCGCTTTTCCGTCCCTTTCTACGAAATTACTCCCACAGGTAGGCCAGAGGAAAGATGTTACCACATTAAAAATACTGGGAAACGCATATTAAAAAAAAATCTAAAGCCAATTATTATGGTCAGGTGGGTTTTGTATGTTTCCCAGTTTTTGTGTATGAACTAAATGGGTATTGAAAACGAGTATGGCAGTATGGCCGTCGAGTCGTGGTAATACCGTCGAGTGCTCTGGGTTCGATCCTTGACAATTTATTTATGTATTCAACGATTTGTTGTAAATTTTAGATGTGTGTCTAGAAATAAGTATCAGCTTCGAGACTCCCCCAACAACTATTCATCCAAAAAACTCTAACTAGCTCAAAAAACCCTGGAACTCTGAAGGGTGGCAACTCTTAAGTAACCCAACTCAAGACTCCTAAGTAAGTTTAAACCCATCTATGTTTTCGACTGAAAGAGTATCTATGGTCATGAATAAGAATAATTAAAAAAAAAACCAACTCAAGACATAAAATTTGCTTTACAGTGATCAACTCTATGACAAAGAAACTGGTATCAGGATCACTTGCAAAATTATTGAATATACTCAGAAAAGCTAGATTTTACCATAATTCAGTTGACACAAATATGAACAGAATGTCACTTTTGTTTTAAAGTTACTGTCACCCAGGCTTTTCTGGTATGGTCAAAATAAACTGTTTATTGGAAAATTAGATAATATGACGTTTAAAACAGAGTTCATTTTGATTTGAACGTAAAGTTAATGTTGAGCCGAAGTTTGAACATTCAAATTATTATTATTTTATTTCCTTTATGACATATTTTTTGTTTATTTTCTAAGTTTTTGGTCAATTTGATGACAATGTTGTATTTCCGATTACGGGAAATAGTTCATAGGATTCATTTACTCTCTTGCAAGAATATTATTATTATTTTTTTTTCACAATATTTGGTTTAGTAAATTTCCCCACAATTCATATTAAATTAATTTTTGATTCTTGCAAAAACGCGTATTTTCGAACCAATAATTCGCCCATTTTGAGTTTGAAGTTAGAGTTAGAGGCACTTGTAAAACAACCGACAGAATTTGGAATTTGATTGCCAATCGCAAAAACTCAATATGCCTACAGTGTTCAATCTACAAAGGAAAAATCCTAACGTGACATAGTATTGTATTACCTAGCGTAACATGTCATTAAGTAACGCCTAGCATGACGCGGTGTTGTTAAAATAACGCCTAACTTGACACGATATTGTCAAACTAATGCCTAACGTCACAACGCTTGTTAGAAAAACGCCTAGCGTGACATGAGATAGAATAATACCTAGCTTTATACGTTATAGTTAAAGTACCATCTAACACGAGAGTCATATCAAAAGACAGGAAAAATCTAAGACTTTTTTTCTTCCAATGTTAACCCATCAGACTTAGCTATCGACGCCTTAAACTCCGATAGTGAGAGACAACATTTTTTATCTTTTACCATAGAAAATATTTTTACTATTCTATAATATTTTTAAATCTACCCTCTAGTTTGTATCAGGAATCAACGATGCGAAGAACGAAGTAAAAATCATCCACGTTACTGCTAATAACGACTGTTGGTTTTCGTTATTGGTTGCGGGACTGGTCGGTGGTGGAGTTGCTCCCTCAGCAGGTTGGTTGCCATTTTCGGCGGCTGGTTGCTGAGGCTGTTGTGGTTGCTGCGGTTGCCCGACGCGGCGGTTTATGTTCTGTTGTGGATTCACGTGGAGGTCGCGGAAGAAGCCGATTTGATGACTGTAATGATATTAAATATGAATTAGAACTTATAAAGTGCCACCTAGAAAAAAGCCCCCACCGGGTCCGAGAGGCATCTAGTAAGGCATCCCCAAAACAGATACAATCAAAGTCCGAGCTCGAATTCTTGACACTCTATAAGATTCATCACATCCCTAAAGTTTTATATATTGTATTATATGTACATACGAGTATGTGTATCTCAGTTTGTATGTGTGTATATCTGTCACGTTGTTTTTATTCATATCTTTAATTATTATTATCTCGTTAACACATAACACTTAATTTCTAGTGCACCTACCCAGACATTTCCCCAACACCCCCAGGTAAACTGGGAGAAAATGCCTGTGGCATTAAGTCCACTGTGGTACAATCAACTGTTATTTGTGCAAAAAGAAATAAATAAACACAAGTGCGTTGCCACGTTTTGTGTGCTTCCCACCCAGAATTAAGGAGGAGGGGATTTGGGCGGTCGGTTTACATGAGTCTTTCGCCGTATTAATGTTTGGAAGTGTTATAATTTCACTGAAATCAAATATTTTTACTAATGCAATTTAAAAACAATGCTCTAATCTATAGCAGTTTTATATTATCAATTATTTTTGTACTGGATATAGTATTGAAGAAAGTTTTAGGCTAGTAACATCATGCTTTGACCCTAAGAACTAAGCAGTGAACATAAACACGTGAAACTGTAGACAACGGCTAGTGTTAGTGAGCTACATAGGAACATGAGGGCTCCGTATCTCTTTAACTACCGTTCTCTTATTACGATAAAACAGACAATACAATTTCAAATATTAGTCCCACTATCTGTCGATTGGAACTAAATTTCTAAGAATAAGGCAAAAAGCTATTTAGAAATACTCACAGGTATCCCGCAGCAGCTAACAGCAGTACTAGCAACAATCTAGCAGGACTACCGTACAGGTAGACCAAGGAGAACAATATGGCAAGTCTGGATGCTGCGTATAGATGGTCCAGCCAATCCCTAGCAAGTGCTTCGTCTTGTTCTTCGACAGGAGCTGCGGGAGCTTCGGCCGCGGCCGCTGCCGCGGGAGGCTCGGGCGGCGGCGCTGCTGGGGCTCCTCCGGCTGCTTGCCACCTGAAAAGCAATGATATTTAGTTTATGGGTATTGTGTATGTATGTGTAGTGTTTATTTAAGTGATTAGTGTTATAACCTATGTGCGCCTACCACTCACGATTTCTACACTACCTAAAGGTTGACTGGAAGAGAATGCCTAGGGCATTAAGTCCTATGTACAAAAGTGCATAAAGTTATCAAAAAATATTTATTGAAGTATAGCTAAAAACATGGAACTATATTCCAGTTGACCTGACCTTACAAAACTATGTTAGGAATGGGCTAATGACATCTCAACAGTGAAATCCAAGTGAGCAAAACTGCCTGGAATACTTTCTATGACTAGCCAAGTTTTTGTGGTTAACCTTCAAGTCTCCTGAAATTGCCGAAATTGGTCTAATGAAGGAGAAAAGGCAGAAGGGATGATGTTAATAAAAGCAGCGAACAAACATAGATCAACTCAATAGACTCAAGATCTCTTGTTGACACGACGCCTAGTGGAATTTAGTCATTTCTTTTTAAGGTATTGGTACTGTCAATGGGTAGACTTAATCAACCAAGATATCGACCTTAAGGGAAACTAAAACCAACGCAAATCCTGAACCCGCTATTGCCTTGCTAAGGTACACAGCAATTGCATCACGTACGTATATGAGTAAATGACATCAACATCAATGCGCTTGTGACTCCTGAGGTGTTCATGAGCGGCGGTAGTCACTTTCTATCAGATGATCCGTCTGCTCGTTGAAGTGTCTCAAAATTGGAATCTATGTTCCCACGCATATTCTATAATTTACAGATTAGAGCATATTTAATTACTGGTGAGTAGGCGACGAGCCAACAACCCACTTTTTTTACTACTAAAATCTTTCAACCATTTGAAATAGTTTACTAACTAATAATAGAAATGACATACATATGTCACCTCTTACACAAATCATCTTGATTTAAGCAGACTTATAAATAGTAGGCGTTTATGCAGAAATCAGAAACGCGACAGTGTAAAGGACGGCATTTTAATGTGGACGTGCAAGGGGAACTTGCGGGCGGCCAGGGGAGGTGCACCCGCCCTTCACCTCAGGCCCCGGCTGTATTCAACTATCACAACTGCTCTAGGTACAAAAGTATCCAGATTATAGGTACGTTAACAAAATCAATTGTATCACACTTCTTGGAGATATGGTAAATTAAAGGTGTGAATATTTAGAGATCAAATAAGATTCGGGTAACGTAGTGTAGGACGCCAACAGGCCAGGTGGAGTGACGATTTGCGCAAGATGGCTGGCAGGAGCTGGATGCGAGAAGCCCAAAATCGACTTAAGTGGCGTGCAATGGGAGAGGCCTATGTCCAGCAGTGGACTGCGATAGGCTGATGATGATGATGATGAAATAATTTTTTTTGGGTATTTTTTTTGGTTAAATTATGTCTGAAAGACATGGTATAAAAGTTTCACGTTTATATTGGTGGGTTGCTTCTTGAGGAAAAATGGAATAGGTAATTTTAGTGTCGTGCGCTCGCTGTGTTGTGTCATATAAGAAACATTGACGTAGAAACTTGTCAAATGATAGAAAACGCCAAATAAAGTGAGACGAATAGTTTGGAATATTGCTCTTTTTTTAACGATGCCATATATTCCAGTTTTTCATTATCAATTAATATAGAAATTATTTAACTTCAATGGAAAAATCCTTTTGTTCCGTCCATATTTTGAAATCACAAAATTGCAGAGAAAACAAAACTACCACAGAATGTGTTGTATTTTATTACGTGCTTGTATGAATGGAAAGGTGATCGCGATAACACTTACGCGGTACGTAGATATAAGTACACTCAAGCCTGTATCCCCGAAAGGGTAGGCTGAAGCGCGTTAGATCCCAACCAATCCAACTATAGTTTTGTACCCTTTACGTAATAGAGGACAGACCATCGGCACTTCGACAGTTAAAGATTGGAAAATAGAGATATTTTTTGAAAGCCAAAGCTATTTGCTGCAGCAGGTTAGGGTCGTGGTATCGATGTAACTCGATCTGAGCGTTACTGAGAAGTCCATACTATACATTTTAGTAACATCCTTGTTCTAAATAATTGGCCTTAAAATATGTAAGGTCAAGAAAACTACATAAAATATTAACACAAACACGTCATGAATATTCTTATGTAGCTGTAACGTGTATAAAATTCGATATATCACTGCCAATGACATCACCTGGAGAGACTGTATAGTTTAATTAGTTACAATATATTTGACCAACTGCCTGTAACCGAGAGAATAAGTGCGTGTGCGAAAAACCATAATATTTGCTGTTGAAACATGGCGAGGCTTAAAATAACAATTTTTATCATGTCAATTGCGGAAGTAATTTGTACAAATTTTAGCTAAAGGCCACGGTGTTTATTATTGTAACTATGTTACATTTTTTTATAGTATAAGGGGGCAAACGAGCAGACGGGTCACCTCATGGTAAGCAACTATCGCCGCTCATGGACACCTGCAACTCAAAAGTCACAAGTGCGTTGCTGCCCTTGGAGTCCCTCCCGCTCGAGTCAGCGGGAGTGGGGATTTGGGCTGCGGTAACCTCACTCACTCAGTGAAAGGCAACGAAAGAATTGCTTAACAACGGTTTTCTGTGAGGCCGTGGTATCACTCTGGTCGAGCCGGCTCTCCCACGGTAAAAAAAGTTGCATGGCAGTTCTGAGTATGTCATACTTTGTATGGTCCCTTTAATAAGAGGACTTTTATAAAAAAGAGTTTATTGCCTCTTATTCTTAATAGGATCTTCACATTGGTACAGGCAACTAGCTTCGCGCTTGATTTTTGACTGATCGCTACTCATGATAAACCAAAACCTATTATTAGTTTAGTTGAAATAAATGATTTGAATTACAATGTGAATTCAAAAAAACAAACGCTAAACATGTGGCAAAACATTATCCCCATGAGTTGGATAATTGGAACTCCATTGTGCCCTTTTCAGAAAATTAAGAAGATACGGCCGTTTATGCTGTTATACAGGCCGTTATAAAGGCCTATTTCGAAACTCTCTAGAGAATCAAAATTCAACTTGCCGTTGACCCATAACTCTGAAGTTTGGCAATTATAATACAAGTACAGGAAAAAATCTGAAAACTATACATTTTTAAATAAATCTTAAAATAAATAAGTCTTCATTTAAAGTACGTAATCAATCATCAATGTACAATTTCTCGAACAAAACTCAAGAATATAAGTAATTATAGGTTTTGGAAACTGAATTTGAAAGTGAATACCGGCAAAGCTCGGCAAAAACTGAGCGATCGGATTCCTGAACTATTTATAATATGTACCAATATGCACAAATGCGTACGGAACTCTCGTTGGGCGAGTCCGACTCGCAATTGTCGGGATTTTAGACGATATTTCTTAAGAGGGCTTGCTACAGTTAGCCAAACGAAGGTTTTACTTTTTTCGTTTTGAGTGAATATTGCTTGATTGTTCAGAAACTTTTCAGAATGTGTTTAAAGGAAACTCACGACGACGACGCTATTAAAGTATATGTTAGTGTGTGGACAAGCTATGGTGTCAAGTTTCATGTGTTTGTATAGGAAAATGATCGTCGAAAGGCGTACTGATTTTTACAAAAAAAGAACTCAGTTGTCGAGCGTTGCCGTATCAGTTATGATGATTTTTACGTCTATGGACATCCCGTCCATCGACGTGTTAACTAGTTATTGCTCGCGGGTTAGCTTGCGTTACTATTTTTTATTTCGTGTTTCTAACTTTGAAAATAACGAACTTCCGCTGATACAACCGCTAATCCCTCATTTCACCCTCTCAGGGGAAATCCAGAATCACCAGGGACTTCCTTTCTAGGGTATACCTGGTTCCCCGGCTATTAGTACCCGAGACGGCGTGCGGTTTTAGTCGGTTCGCGTCCGACATGCCACCGATGGGTGGTATCCGAGGGGATTGCCGCACGGGAAAAAAAAACAAAAAAAAAGGGGAAATCCAGAAATCCTTATTTGTAGAATTTAAAACTTCTTTATAGACCCAGCGGTTTGGGCTCTACGTTGAAGAATCAATCAGTCGGCAAGCAATTTTATATGTGCCTATGAATGATTTTGATTTGAAATATTCGCCCTTAATGGTAATAATTTAAAGTAAAAAGTAAAAAATCTAAAGTAACAAGACATACTTACATGTTGGCATATTGTTGCATATATTGCAAATAGGCTTGCTGCATCACCATCATATGGTTAGCGAGTTGAGCAGGATCATTCGGTACTGGTAGGTATCCTTCGCCAAAATTATAATTTGGATACGGTGGCACTCTACCGTAGTTATTGTTTACGAAGGAACTCAAGTAATTCTGCATTTCGACGTTATGATTTTGGTCATTTTGTCTGGTCTCTGGTCTGGGTGGTTCCGTTGGTGCTTCTGTTTCAGCTGCATTCGTGGTCTCCACATTTCGCCGCCTCAAGCCGTCTGTGTTGGTGTCTGGTTGTGGTTCCACCCTGCGGCTAGGCGTGCAAACCAAATGCATTGTGTGAGCGATCTGACTTTCGTAAGTTCTCAATACGTCTTTTAATATCGTACTATCGTCTAGAAGCTGACCCGAGTATATAATTTTCTGTTCTTCTGTTCTCTGTAATGCAAAAAAGAACAAAAATGAGTACACGATGTTATAGCTACATTTAGATCAGAATTTGTCAACTTTCTGCGTACTAAGCAGTCAAATTTTATCAACATAGCGATGGTCGTGTTAACGCTTGGGTTAACATTTGCTAAATGTTTGTGAATTCGTTTCGTTACTTTGAAACAATTAGGTAAGTTACGCTGTAGATGATACTAGAGAATAGGCAATAAGTACACAATCACTCTAATAGGAAGAGACCTTTAAATATTTGCGGTATATTTCATATGTCACATTTCAGTCGTGCGTAGGGTAATAAAAAAAAACGAAAAAAATAACGAGTTCTTGAGTGGAGACTGCGTTTCGGCAAACGTAGTGTAGGACACCCATAGGCCAGGTGGAGTGACGATTTGCGCAAGATGGCTGGCAGGAGCTGGATGCAAGAAGCCCAAAATCGATCTAAGTGGCGTGCAGTGGGAGAGGCCTATGTCCAGCAGTGGACTGCGATAGGCTGATGATGTAGAGTAATCAAAGGGAGGAAATATATCTTACTAAGGTGCATGGATTCTTTCATCACTAATCCCTCCATTGGCTTCTGCTTAATTTTTTTTTGGATGAGATAGTTTCTCTCTAAAATAGAAGGAGCGACTTCCTTTATGCTCAACGTTGTATATATTGAATCAAAGTATATTAGTATAAATCTTGCTGCTAAAGGGAATTATTTAAGGGAAATACCGAATAAAAATTTGTTCTGCTCTCAACTAAGAATCTACATTTAGGATTTCAAAAACAAATGTAAAAACACTTTGTGGCATATGCTGTAATTTAACTGTCGTTCAGGGCTTGGCATACGACTATAGCATCTTGGCATACATAGATGTATTATTATACCCAGATGTACCTTAACTACTTTTTGAACGGATGCCCCAATAAAGTAAGTGGTTGCCCAACTACCAATACTTAAATTATTGTCAATTGGGTCCGACATGTAGTTTTGTATGATAGCAAATTTCCCACATGGTCGAAATTGTATAAATTACAGACATTATTTTAGTTTTGGGTCAGCCGATTAGGGCAGAAGACTGCCTACAGAATATCCAAATTCATAGCAATACTCGTAAAAACTCAATAAACCAATGCTCAATATTTTCAGAGTTACTATGGCAACATTGGTATTATTTCATTGTAAAGATATCCTAATTATTATTAAAAATACGCTTTCATGCCTTTACTACGGTCAGGGACAGCGTACAGGGACGCGACAGACGTCGCTAGCTTCCCAGTCGCCGCCTAAGAGTCGCTGCGTCTACCTTTTGGGGCCATGTGGCCGCTGCAAACGACCCGAGACAGATGACACTCCGGTGCGGTCGGGGGGGTATCGTCCGCCGCGGGATTTAGTGGGTAAACCAGTTCTCGGGGAGTCCCACACACACCTTACGTTTCCCCAACGGAGGGTATGATGCGAAAAGCATTCCCCGCGTTAAAAAAAGGTTAAAAAAAAGTAGGTCTATTGGTTAGCAGGTTTTCTTGCAATGAATCTACATAATTCAAGACTAGTATTTTCAAGGGTAAGATTAGTTAATCACTTGGAAAAATGACAGAGTGAATTTAACGACAGTTGAATATGAAACCATATTCAAATTAACATAAGTTACAAACTACTACGTTGAAGAACTGACGTAAATTTGCACTTGCGTCATGATTTTGACTAATTACATTATCATATTAGATTACAGCAAAACCCTAGTTAAATCTTGTTAGAAAAACTTGTAATTACTACTTTAGACTCCGCCCAGCATACGCTGGAGGACTGCCCCATGTGGGCGTCTGAACGCGAGGTTCTGGTCATAACTGCTATGCTGGCGGGTGATTAGGGCTGTGGTATGTTAGTGGAGGTGTTAAGGTTGTAATGAACCTGCTAGGGTGTCCAGAATGCGAGTAGTAATTGAGAACCAAATTAAATCCTTAATATTTCTAGTACTCGTCCGTGTGAAGATAGCGCGTGTCAGTTTTCACGTGTCACAGTCCAAGGTTATCAGTAATCGGGCGATAGTACATAGATATTACAACGTGATGTTAAAATAATCATTATTTACTAAACATTGTCTGTGTTTTCTGCAGGAATGGGTAGTTTTGAGCAGGTTTAGCTTTATATAAATACCGTTTACTAGATGGAATAGTATCTAGGAATTTTGTTCCCTTTCTTTGGCAACGCTACAACGTGTACAAGCGCAACGTCTACAAAGTGTAAAATTACGTATTATCTATAGTACGATATAAAGGACCCTTTGAGTGCCCCTTCCCCAAAAAGGGGATACCAAAGTAACAGAGCGATAACAATCGTTGCTCGGCGAATAACAAGCACCCATCCACACACACAATAGCAAGTGCTATTCTACGAAAAATCGGCTAAGCACTCGTCCAATATCAGGAGTACCGTATATTTATTTTTTACATATATCTACACGATAGTATATTTTTTAGATGAAAGTGATGACGTATTGCTAATTTATCCCGTATCACGTTGTTATCTAATCAAACAAACTCGCAAACTAAATGACTCTTGCGCAGTTTCAAGATAAAAACATTCATTTATATCAAATATACATACACCATGAAATTAACAGTATTTACACTAAACTGTTTGTTTTTAGAACTATCTTATTCAATTTATCTGTCAATATAAACTATAATCTGCTAATATTATACTGACAAGGAAGACCTGTTCTGCTGGAGAAATTTATTAATAATTGTTCTAGCTAACATTCCTAGACGAAACCGAACCGCTTACTTCAATAAGAACAGAAGATTATATAAAAGGAAAGCTGCAGTAAATGTGCAGGAGGACATTTCATTTGATACTGTCCATCAATAATGTCCTTTAATTTAAAAAAATGGGTATCGAGAGAGCCGACTAAAGCACCAAATTACGCAGGAGGAACAGAACTGCAAAAAGAAGGAAAACTTGAAACAAACCCTATACCAACCCGTCTGGCCAGCGTGGTATATATAGTAGGCCAAAACCCCCATTCTAAGGAGAAGCCTATGTCCAGCGGTGGACTGTTATAGGCTGTTGATGATGAAAGCGGTCGGACGGACTCTGAATAAATTTAATATTCTTTTAAATATAGTAGCAATTAAGCGAGAAGTTACTTTATTAAGTCGTTAGGTTGCATTGCCAATTACGGTGATATTGCCGTCTATCTTTAAACCTTTATTCTGTAGACATGATACCGGCCGGCACGTGACATTGATTTAGAGAAATGTTGCCATATATAAATCTATAACATTTTAGTTATAGGAGTATAACTTCTTTTGTAGTTTTTTGTGGCAACATGTTTATTTTTTCATATTAAATGGATATTAATTAAACATGATTTTTGCATATAGGAGGAAATAGGGTTCTTTACATCAAAAAAAAGTACGGTTCTCGAGGGATATAAAAATATTTATAGAACTTTAACATCGTAAGCTAAATCTGTGGTAAATAGTATAGAATAAAAACCAATTTTATGTTTTTTTTTATAGAATTTAGTATATGATTACAATTTGACCTATTTTATCTATATCTTCAATACCCAACCGCTAATGTGGGTGTGTGCTTACAAATTCACGTGGTTATCGCTCTAACACTAATATATATATATGTATGTGTTTCTTATAACTGTGTCGTGTTCTAAATAAACACAAAATATATTACTACAAAAAACAAGCTGAAAGTCAAGTTTATTTATTTATTTAATAAGGACATCCAGTTGCTGTTGCATATGCAACAATAAATTTACTAAAAACTAGCATAAATGCACAGCATTCTAATGTGTCACAACATGCACCAATAGTAGCACGTGTAAACGTAAAATAAAAAAAAAATTAACGAAAGTAAAATAAAACAATGAAAAGGTAAGTAACAAAATGAAAGAAAAAATTAGAAAAATGGATCACAATTTCAAAACAACTTTCTTGTAAGTGGGAAGTTTGTCAGCAAACACATCCACTTCTCCGCTTATGGTGTTTTGGACAAACGGCATGTGGTCGAAAATTGCTTCAGATTGGTTCTGGAAAACGGCTGATGCCACAACCCAGCATTTACGAGTACTCGCCTAGGCACTCGACGTGGGACACGCAAGGTAAATTAATTTAAAAGTGACGGACAATCAAGCTCACTCCTTAATATTTTGTATAGAAACGTCATGTTGACTGCGGAGTTGCGGAGTTGCCTGCGACCGACAGGGCGTCCATTCTAAAATGTCTAAGTTTATCATTGTACGTTTTAAGCTGTTTATGTAGTTTACAGGAATAAGTTAAGTGCCTGAGGAATCTTTTCTGTATGCGTTCAATTCTAAGTTGGTGTATGTTGTATTGTAGTGACTACCGAACAGTACCTATTCAAGGCAACTACGTACGTATCTGTTGTGTATTGAAATTTTTGTGTCTGGTTTGCGGAACAGTCTGCATGACGCAGTCTACATGCTGCAAAAAACTGCTTAATTTGCTGTGCGAATTGAACTCCTGGGTCTCTTACCTCAGTCTTTTCTTGTAATATAGTCCAATCAATGTAAAATTAAACCTATTTGTAACTGTTGTATTAGATAGTAACTTTGCATGTATTATGTGCTTAGGTGACGATACTGTAATTAGGAATCGAATAGTAACACCTAATAATAATAAGTTAAGACACACACCAGTGTTAAGCAATTCTAAGTGAGGTTAAGCCGAAGCCCAAAACCCTCCCTCCCTTTAATTCTTGGGAAGGGGGGGGGAACGCATTTGTGACTCAGGAGTTGCAGGTGTTTATGTGCAGCTGTGATTTATTAGTGTCAGCTCTAGGGCTATAATACCTATTCAGTGAATAAAGTACGATAAGACTGCGAGTATTTACAGCACAGTTTTGTGGTGTCTGAAGCTAGCTAGATTAGCTGTTATATAAACGATTAACCGTAATAAAGATTGAGTCATGTACCACTAAAAGGAATAGAGAAATCGGTCGATCTCGAGTATTACGTATTACAATTTTATCAACCATTGAAAATTGTTGTCGATTGTCAATTTGGGTTGCGAAATACAGAGTGGTCACGCGTTCTTTGATAATCGAATCTATTTAGTTGGTAAAGGTGTGAAGTCCAACATTGATATAATACCTATGTCATTAAACTGTCGTGATCTTATCTTATTTTTTTCTTTTATTTTTTTTAATAGCAATTAGAGGCTAACGAGCTATCAGGTCATCTGAGGGCCAAGTACGAGTTTATTTCACTTCTATTCGATAGTCATATTTTTTTTTTAATAGAAATTAGAGGCTTACGAGCTATCAGCGGCCCAAGTGCGAGTTTATTTCACTTCTACGTGACGTGGTCACGCACTGAAATCTCCACCAATCGCAACGCTAAACGCGCTCGCCGTCGAGGGTCGATGTGAAATAAACTTGCACTCGGCTTTTAGAGGGCCTAGTGCAAGTTGATTTCACATCGAAGTTGAAAGTATGAAACAATGTTTTCAAAAACATATCTAATTTTATGCGGAAGCCACATATACTGCTATTGGAAATATTTCAGTAAAGTGGTATGTGAGGAGGCAATTAATACCTAGCATATTAAATGTTTTATCAGCATATTTTCAGCAGCCATTAGTTATATATTTTATGGTATTTATTAATTGCTTGTTAAAATGCTATCAGCCAAAATAATTGCAACGGGTTGTGATAAAGACTGGTTGACCACGTGACGTTCTATACAAAGGCTTGAATACTTTATATAAAATCTCTAATAAGGCATATTAAAAGCAGCAGCCGAATCAAAAGAGGGCCTAGTGTGAGTTTATTTCACATCAACTCGATCGTCACGGTGACCGCGCTCGGTGTTGTGGTTGGTTATCACTGAAATATTCACCAATCGCAACGCCAAGCGTGGTCGCCGTCGAGATCGAGTTGATATGAAGTAAACTCACACTAGGACCCCTCATCGTATGTGATTATCGCCGTTTATGGACACCTGAAACTCAGGAGTCACAAGTGCGATGCCGCCCTACGAGTCCTCTGCCCCAAAACTAGGGTGAAATGGGGGAAGGGTTTGGATTTTTGGTAGCTTCACTTACTCAGTGAAAAGCAAAGAAAAAAGGGGTAAACACCGGTTTTCTGTGATGCCGTGGTATTACTCAGATCGAACTGACCCATATCCATATGTGCCAAAGTTTTGCTTTCTCATCTCATCTTTAAAAGAAGAAGAACACTCAGTTCTTCGGAATATTTGTTTTAATATGTTTTACGATTACTTGAAGGCAGCTAGACCAGTTTACAAAATTTTTCTTTGTTTGAAATGGTATAGTTATTAGTTGAAAACTTGGTTGCAAACTTGAAATAAACCTTATACCAACCCGTTTGGTTAGTCTCCTTTCTAAGGAGATGCCTATGTCCAGCAGTAGGCTACTAAAGGCTGTTGATGATAAGTTTTTACTTTCCAAATCGTACTTTTACTGCTACTTATCTTCGTCCGTATGGTGACGGATTAAGAATACGCAATGTCACCACCCCTATTCATCCCGTGGATGTCGTAAGAGCTGACTAAGGGAGCAAACTAAGCAGGACAACAGCACTGCAAAGAGAAGGAAAACTTGAAACAAACCCTATACCAACCCGTCTGGCCAGCGTGGTAAATTAGGCCAAAACCTCCTTTCTAAGGAGAGGCATATGTCCATATGGACTGTTATAGGCTGTTGATTGATATTATGTGCATGACGAAATCACAATCACATGTGAAATCCCTGTTATTAAAACCAATCATTTCATCAAATAAATATGATATAAAGCAGCAATAATTTCCATGTCTAGTATACCTGGTTGCCTAACCGGATCGGTGACTAATATTTTAAGAGAAATATTAATCAAGCCACCTCCTTTCATTTTCAACATAGTAAAAACAACTCACAAGTAATAAAAAACTGTTGTTAATACTGAAATTTTAATTAAAAAGTAAAATTAATTTACACTGATCATGTTTTTTCTATGGTTACGAAAGCAGATGTAAATAATGTTTACTTTATAGAGTAGTTATTCTATTTCTATTCATTTATTAACATAATAAAGATAATAATATAATAATAAAAATGTATAAAACAGGCATTGTTTGTTATATTATTTGTTTAAACTAATGATTACTCTGAATTACCACTCATATATTCACACCTATATCTGGCAAAAGGAGTATAATTTAGGTGCTGCAGACATTATAGGGGACCAAATTATTTCCGTCAACCTGACACTTTATGGGTTAGATAGGATAATTGAGGCTATATTGCCAGGATGATAAGAAACAAGGCAAAAGAAATGGGAATGCTGAATTGTTAGAGACAGCTCTAGCTATTCTGGGCCACATTTCAGTACTCAAATAATAATAATAACTAAACACATCTCACACAGGGCTGTAAATTGACTGTTTCCAGGGAGTCAGAGCCTTCTTACTTTACAACTACTGCAAAGATTTAATTTTTTTTATGTCTTGGCTAGAGCATACATTAGGGTATAGTCTATGTAACATCATGCTAGGGCCCTTAGGAGCAGAGCAGTTACAGTAAATGTAAGTCTATAGAATACCTTTTTGATTCTAGTCAACATTCTAGTTGTAAACCTATCTAAGGTCTGGTTGTGGACTTGAAATTATAGGCCTACCATTATAGAGGATATACCACAATATTTTAATAATAATCAATGGTGAAAGCTTATGGCCTTCATAATAGCAATCAGTATATAGATTCAGGGTGCAAACCTAGGAGCATCAGACTTCTTTACTAAATGGTGCTGCAAATCTAGGCAAACACTAAAATAATTCACTAATGAACTAGCTTTTACCTGCGACTTCGGTTCGATTCAGGGGCGAGGCAACATTTTTAAGGGTTTTTATGAGAGGAAAAATAGCTTAAGTTACTCCTTATACAGACAGCATTGGGAATAACTAAATTAATCAAGTGCCATTACTAAAATAATAATAATATTCTACCACATTCACACAACGCCATCTAGTCCCAAACTAAGCAGAGCTTGTACTATATACTACTAGACAACTGATATAAATACATGTATACTTTTTTTTGTAAATATATATGTGTTGACTTGAGCCGGAATTGAACCTGCAACCTTTGGAATAGCAGTCCGTTACACAAACCACTGCACCATTCAGTCGTCATTATAAAAGATTGTAATAATAATCAAAATAGATTGTACTTCAAGTACAATCTATTTTGATTATTATTACAGAATACAGATAACTTGTATAATATTGTTTCAATATATTAATCTTTTTCAATGCTGGAGGTATGTTTAATGCCTGACACAGTGTTGTCAGGCTATTGCCTGACAACATATAATCTAAACATAAAATCTGATCTATACAAATAAATGAAATTGGAGTGTGTGTGTTTGTAACATCAAAATTATAGATTTTTTCATGCTTACACTGTTATTTAGAATACTTATGCCAAAAAAGCAGCGCTTTTTAAATGCCAAGCTAACAAAGTCGCGGGCACTAGCTAGTAAGAAATAAAATCTTTGAAAATACTTACAGGTTTACTAGGGTATACTTCTTCGAGATGCCCCTTCAACTGGCGCACGGTCCACGATGATTGACATTCTATATTTTGATCGTCAATCTGCTGGTTTGGCGCTTTTACAATTAATGTCACGTTATCTGGTATCATTTTTAAATATCCAACAATTATCCACTATTATTAGATAACACCCAAAACCTGTGAAATTCTAAAGCACGCAAATACAATAGCACAACTTGTACGGTAGCTATAACTCTAGAAATTTACGCTGACGCAATAAAAGAACGAACTCTAATTTATTTATCAAGTGACCTGTCTGAAAACTCAATGACCAAATAATCGGTTTTGATGTAAATAAATACATAAGATAAATGGGGCTCGGCACTTGTCAAATTTGCCCATGAAAATATCTGTCGTTATTCCATTGGTCCAGCGCAAACGGTGTATGATTACGTCAAAATATTGTTACCAATTACACTTTATAGGATTGTTATTATTGGCCTTTGGACTTTTCATATGATACGTTTGTATTGGAAATGGCTTCAGGTTATTGGTAGGCAATTGTCGGAGGAAATATGTGTTATCGATAGCCAACCAAGTAAAGGTTATGTTTTCTTTTACATAATGAAAAAAATCTAAAAGCCGTTGTTTCAATATAAGGATTATAATTGCAACTAAGAATTTATATTGTATTTTTTTGGGTATGTCGTATAAATTTATTTGTTTCTTCTTTCATTTCATTTCTTTTTTTTTTAATTTCGTTTAAATCAGAAAAACATTCTTTATGAACGGATGATCCTAATGTCAATTACAGGAGCAAAGAGAGGCTAGGGATGTCATTTTATAAAAAAAATGATTTTTAAGAAATTTATATCGAGTTAAAAATTATTTATAATAACCATTTGTTTTTTTCAACAAATTCTTGTGCATGTGCATACTTTTTAAGAGAAACTTAAATGTCAGTCATGTTCCATATGATGCACTCAGTTCTAACTAATTGGGACAACTTACAGACTACCCAAGACTAAACAGATTAACCAAGGAGGATATAACATACAATGACCAACATGGGTCACTATTTAAAACAAATTTTACATGTGTTATCGTTTCTTGACTAACCCTATCTGATTTTAATATCCTTAGCTTGATATTTCGTAATTTAACGACAAAATGACAATTTATGAGGCAACCCTATTCTAACCTCCTAAGTCTGAAACTTGTTTGTTGTGCTTTTGTTATTGGCTGTGTTTACGTTTTAAAAACTGCATCCAAAAGCTAAAACTGTACTTAACTATTGCCTACAAGTACCCTTAGCTATCTAATAATATAATAATCACCACAATGTATTAGTTAGAGAATCTAGAATTTTTTTACCGAGAAATACTGTGTCGTTTACAAAGTGTAGACTACAATCATGGGTGTTACAGTGTAAGTGTATATTTTTGGATCAAATCGAGCGTCCTATTTTTTTTTTAATTTTAAGCAGTAAACATATACAGTATGACGTTATCTACGATTTTTTTAATAGTTTACAGCAGTATCCTGTGCCTGAAAATAAGACCGGTACTCACGTTATAGAACTTTTGACGAAGCGAATTCTTGCTTTAGGAGCGACTCAACAAGGACAGTTCCTAGTGGATTGTGAAAGTTACCTATCACACCCCCAGATGGGTTAGTAATATTAACATTAATAATTATTGATACTACAAATGCGGAAAAGAGTAAATGCTATCTTTGCTATCTAGTGATTAGTGATTGTGACTGCTATGCCTGAGGTCGTGGATTCGATTCCCAACCTAAATGTGTCTGGGTGTAGTTTATCTTTAATATGTATGTATTTAGAAATATATAACTATGTTTATCAGAGGTCTCGTTACCATACTAAAGGCACTGCTTAGCATCAAACCATGATATGTCAGATGTTTTTGAGTGAGTGTGCTTAGGGTTCTTAGAAAACACGTAGAATTGTGTAAACATGGTGCTTGTTTGTCACCTTATATTTTGGAATAATGACTGGTATGCATTTTAGAAAAATTATATCAGACTTAATATGTCCCATTATTATTTTAAAATACCTATAATTTTAAAATTATAAAACCTAGTTGTGTTTTTGTTTGTATAGTTATTTTTTTGTTCTAACAAGCAGAGGGTTAACAATGCACTTGTGACTCTTCATTTTCAGGTCTCCATGGGTGTTGGTAGTCACTTACCATCACCAATCTAATTGTTTGCCCCTATGCCATAAACAAAATTTTAATACATTTCTTTCTCTCTATTCTAGGCACAACAAAAACAGTCCACATACTTCATAACTCTGAACAACCAGCGTCCGTATTCTCCATTCTAGAAAGCGGTACAAAAAACATTCATGTCATAGCCGATGGTCTATTTGATTTACTCATGATGAAATTATCCCACCAGTATACTTCTAAGAAACAAACCAAAATTGAGAGCAAAGGACCACGGTTTGAACTCGGAGATTTTTGTGTTAAACTCGGATCAGTCACCATGAATCAGAACTTTAAAGGAATTCTTATTGAGGTTAGTAAAATTAATTATTGTTATAGATTACACACCATTCTTATCTGTCACCAAATTTCTCTGCTGCTAGAACCGTGAAACACAACTAGCACGGTAACTTTTTTCAACAGAATAAGACTGGTCACCTGATGGTACGTAACTACCGTCGCCCATGGACACCTACGAGTTACAAGTGCGTTCTGGCCATTTGAGCCCCCTCCCCCTACCAAATTAAGGAAGCAGGAGTTTCATCATCATCATCAACAGCCATTAGTAGTCCACTGCTGGACATAGGCCTCTCCTTAGATAGGAGGTTATGGCCTACTATACCACAGTGGCCAGACAGGTTGGTATAGGGTTTGTTTCAAGTTTTCCTTCTCTTTGCAGTGCGTTTGCCCTGCGTAGTTAGCTCCCTTAGTGGACTCTTACGACACCCGAGGATACACCGAGGAGTTTAGGGCTCCTGTAACCTCACTCACTCGGTGAAAAGCCATGAAGGATTTGCTTAACGCGGGTTGTCTCTGAGGTCATGACTCCTGTCCAGTGGGCCCAAATGTGCTGAAGCATGACTTTTCCACTAAACAGTCTAAGAGTCATGCAGTAAGTTCCATTTTTGAGACAATTACGTTACCAATTTTATGTTATTCCAGATAGAATATCGGCCCTGTGTCATGGCAAATGCTGTCTGGAGCCTGTTAAGAGAGTTCCTTCAGGGGTTGCTAGGACCAGCAGTACCTGTCCAGCCACCGCAACACCTACTAAGCAAAATGAACGAAATATATACCCCAATAGACACCATATACCAGTATCTAGAACATTTTAGTGCTTACAGGAAAGTTACAGGAATGAGAAATTCTTAAGTTTTAATTTGTATATAAGAGTGAATTTTGAGTTATGGTATGCTGTGTTGACTGGGACCGGACACCATTCTTATAAGATAAATATTTATATTAAAAGACCAGATATCAAAACTGTGTTTTTGCATTTTTTTCTTAAATAGTTTAAAATATACATTCGAGGTTATAATTACTAATTATATCATACTGCTGATGCTGCTGACGCTGACGTGTGCAATTTCGTTAAAAGGAATAAATATTCCCCGTTTTTTCAACATTTTACATTGATGCACGGTTCCTATTGGTCGCAGCGTACAGTTGCATAACCAATAGCCTTCCTCAATATAAAAGGGGCTATCAAACACTAAAAGAATTTCTCAATTCGGAACCAGTAGGTCCTGAGATTAACTAACCAAAGAAACACTTTAGCTTTACAACATTAGTGCATATAGATTTATATATTTTACATATGCCGTCTTCTGCCACCCGAGACGGACGCACAGCCCGACGGCCGCTCTGCCCCGTATTTTAAATCTCTTTTAAATACCTGTTAAATGATAAATATGCCGTAAAGAGCGATATTGATATACATTAAATGTACAACGCACTTAACGTATTTAATTGTTAAAGGAATAATACTGTATTGTTAAAAATAGCTTCGTAAGAAACCCATTTTTTTTTAATATCTGAAAGATAGAAATGGTTACTGTGTGATCTTTAGGAGATAGACATATACCATTATGGACTTTTTTTAAGATTTTTTTGAGAAATTCAATTTCGTACATTATTTTAAGTGCTACATTATTTAAGGTAAAGCCACCGTTTGCAATGTAAGCGCAGAAGAACATGTTTTTTTATGACATCACATTACAAATCTTTGAAATTCTCTGAATTTTTCTACTATAAAATGCATGTATCTTCATAATTAACCTTCCTCTTAGTTAAATTTCTCTATTGATGAAAACAGCGATAAAATCTGTCGCGTAGTTTATGTAGCTAAATATTTTTTACCCAAAAAGTTTTATCTTAAAGAAGTCAGTAAGCACAGGAGAACAATTCTTCGCACACTTCCTCACCGAAAACTGTTAAAAAAGCTGGTATAGAGTTTTAAAATGTATACGTGTAATTGGTTTTTCCTTGCGTACACATTGTATTCATTCAACCAATCAATCCTGCTTCATATTGTCAAAGAATCAGTTAATATTAACAATGTCGTACTCAAAATCTGTTTACTGTTGAAAATCAACTATTTTTTCAACATTTAGTGGACTTTAATTGGCTAATAAAGAATATGCAGACACTCTGTTTTCGTTTAAGGGGTTTGCAACAGAATCGCTACAGCACATGAAAGACACTACATGCTGTTTTTTTTCTGAAAAACGGGTATTAACAATGATATTTTAAGGCAGATATGATATATTCATACTGCACGCACAAAATATTTGTTCCGTAACATACATTTAGTAATGCATTTTGGAACAAAAACTTACCTGTGGTATGATATTCCTTTTTCTTTATTTACCTTTTTGTCGTAATTTTTATACTTTCGGATTATACAGGAAGGCATTTTATGAATTTTCTCGAATTAATTAGTAGGTACGTGCGCTCGAACGCAGTGGTCCTAATTAGTTCCTAGTACTTCTTGTTTGTAGATAATATAATTGGGTATTAAACATAAGACTACAGTGGACGTATTGACGTGCATATCCGAACGTGAAAATGGACGTAATACAAAAATATAAGCGATTTGTGTATGTTGAGCTCCCTTAGGGAATTTATTTATTGAGGGGAAACCGTGGTCACTTCACGTCAGGAGACCATCTGTAAGCCGTTAATGACTCGGACCCATCGGGGTATCAGGGATTTCCTTTCTAGGTTACACTTGGTTGCCCGGCTGTTGCCCGAGAGGTGCGGCGTGCGGTGTTAGGGCCGGCGCTGACTAACGTCGTGGCAAGGCACGGCAGCCGAAGGATGCTATGGTATGAAGCAGCATGCCAAAGCATACCGCGTCAAGTCGTGGCATCTCGCAGAAAGCCCAGCCACTCAATAGGGCGGGCACTGACTTACGTCGCGACACTGTACGGTTTGTTAAAAGATTTTATTTCTGATCAAGTTCTTTTTATCCATATTTCCATGTGTTTCCATGTGTACAACTACACCGCGCCACGTCTTGGTGTATGACAGCCAAACTAATTGAAATAAGGTTTAAGCACGATGTGGCGCTGTTGTTGGCAAATAGGGTCGCGCGTCTTGACACAATGAGTGTCTCTCGTGTTCTCCACAAATGATGTGCCCAGAATTGTTTTTGCTTTAATATACCAGTTTGTGTTTGTCTCTCTTCATCTTCAGCAAGAACTGCTAATAATACTGAATCCCAGTCAATCAGAACGACTCAACCAAATTTGTATGCGCGCAGACGAAACTGATTGACTGTTTCCCGCCCTTGACTCCGAGGGCTATACTCCTGCGACCTATGTAACTCACGGCATATGGTGGCATGATACGACATGCTGCGGCGTCCCGTGACTTCCTACAACATGCCGCGTTATAATTGTATTGAAATTAAGCAATATGATTTCTAAATTGATAAGGATAAAAATGACTTGATCATCAACGAAATTCATAACCACCCCACCGCACGGAAAAAAGGGTGGCTAAAAATCATCGGAACAGCTAGCGGCGGCCTTGCGCTGCCTTAGTGGTCTAGTATGATACGTGAGGCCTCGGGTTTGATTCTCGGATTGGGTAAAATTTTATAGGGTTTTTCTAAGTGAAACAAGCCTTTTAAAATAATAATAATAATAATAATAATAATAATAATAATAATAAATTTTATTGTAACAAATGATACATACAATTCAAGTGCAAGCCCTGATTCCCAAACTAGCGTGAGCTGTATATCGGGGATCAGTTCCTTCCCAAAGACATGATACAATAAGTTGTTACAATAATCACGTGGAACATACAAAGAAACATTGAAGAATACTTACAAAAGATCTTTGGTTAATTTTGCGTGTGCATGTGTGTGTGTGTGCCTGTGCGTGTGAGTGTGCGTTTGAGTGTGAGTGTGCGTGTGAGTGTGCCTATGCGTGTGCGTGTGCTTGTGCAAGTGCGCACGCGCGTGTGTGTGTGTGTGTATGTATTTGTGTGTTTGTGTATGTGTATTGAAACCTGAACTACGTTCTTACCAGCAATAAGCTTTCTACATCATCGTAGGCCAAACTGTTAAGCCATATTTTAATTATGTTTTTAATTTGGTAGTTCGATAAGTGTCTGGTTTTGTAATCTAAATTAAGTTTATTATATAGCCTTGGTGCAATGTTACTATATCGCTGTTGAGCAAATTTGCTTTTAACCCTTGGGATTGGACATTTGTCTTTTCTTTTACCCGAAGGTTGGAGAAGAGGTACAGTATGCTTGTGATATTTGCGGATACATTGATAGACAAACATCTTTCGTACGCTTAAAACTTCAGCCTTTTCATACACTAGATGAGTAGGGTGACGGAATGGTAAGTAAAGGAGTACTTTAAGAACAGCCCGTTGTGCTCTTTCGACCTCAATCAAGTATGTTTTTGCAGCTGAGCCCCACGAACATATACAGTAGGTGATTAAACATTCAGCTAGGGCTTTGTACGTTTGTATTAAAAGTGTAATGTCTGGTATAATTCGTAAATCCTTAAAAATGTAAATAAACTTCCTTAGTCGACCACTAACTGTGTTTATGTGTTTCTTCCAGTTTAATTTGTCGTCAATATTTACCCCTAAATATTTGATTTCGGTTGCCCTTGACAGCTCAGGACAACTGCAACGTGCACACAGTTCGATTGTTGATCGGTTACATGGATGACAATGTATGGATAACTGGAGTGTTTTTGGCGAAGATGCCATAGTTTTACTAAAACATAGGAATTTTGTCTTGTCCACATTTATTGATAGTAGACTATCTTCAAGCCAAGCTGTAATACGAGACATACCTTTTTCAGCTATTTGTCGTACATTCTCCCATGCATTACTATGAAACAATACCACTGTGTCATCGGCAAACATTTGTATGTCAGCACCCTGAATTTCAAATTTACATAGGTCGTTAATATATGCAAGAAATAGCGTAGGACCAAGAGCGCTGCCTTGTGGAACCCCATATGACCCCATACAGGTGTTACTGGTATGGTTTTCAACTCTAACACACTGGTATCTTTCTGTGAGATAATCTTTCAACCATAGATGTGCGTTTCCCCTACTGCCTAGATTCTCAAGGCGAGTTAAAAGGATCGGAATAGAAACGGTGTCAAACGCCTTTTGTAAGTCAAGAAATACGGCTAAACATTTATCGCCTCTGTCAACGTGAGATGTAATATTAGATGTTAGTTGTAATACAGCGTCATCAGTAGAGCGATTTGCTCGAAAGCCGTATTGTTTCATACCAAGCAGTTTATTGCTTTCCATATAACTTATTAAACGCTTGTTCATTATTTTCTCAACTACTTTAGAGAGGGTACTCAACAGTGAAATAGGTCTATAGTTCGTGGGAAGATGCTTGCTTCCTGATTTATAGATGGGGCAGATAATAGCGTGCTTAAATATTTTAGGGAAGATGCCTCGTTCGAAGGTTAAGTTGGTCAAGTAGGATATAGGTTTGGCGAGGTAAAAACGAAACTTTTTCAAAAAGGCAGCTGTTATTTTGTCTAAACCTGGAGCACTATGTGATTTAAGGCCACTTATTACATCAATCACCTCTGCAGGGTCCGTTAGGTGTAGTGCCATGGAGTGTAACGGTTCATTTGTGATTTTTGCATTTTGAGCTAGGGTTGTCTCATCAGTATTTAAGTTTTGCAGAATTTTTTTAGCAAGGTTTGAACAAACCGATGAAAAAAACGCATTCACATCATCTAGCGATCCAGTTACATCAGTGTTTATGTTAAGCAATTCAGTAGGCGATGCCTTATTCTGTTTCATGTTACATAATTCCTTAATCGTGTTCCAAGTTTCCTTTATATTACCTTTGTTTTTGTTAAGTTTGTCCATGTAGTAATTTGTTTTCAACGTTTTAATTACCCTTTTTAATGTATTTCTATACGCTAGGTATTTATCTTTTATTTCTAGATTATTGGAATTTAATTTTACTTTCTTATGCATTCTATCTCGTCTACGTATAGATTTTATTACACCTATAGTTATCCAAGGTTTTAAAGGTTTGTTACGCTTTGAAATTTTGTCAACCAAGGTGTTGCTGTTTATAAAGCTTTCTAATTTTTCAGTCAGTATTACGGCAGCTTGATTAACATCGGTTACAGAGTATAGATCACTCCATGATTCTTTCTCCATGCATTTACTTATACCACCGATATCAATTTTGCTTATATTAATATGTTTATTTTGCTTAGAAATGGGCGTATAATCAATATGCAGTAGAATGGGTGAGTGATCCGTTAATTCCTCAAAAACAAATGTTTGTACTTTTGCAGTTGCTTTTATCATAAAATGGTCAATACATGTATGTTGTCTAGTGGGACAATTAATTCCCTGCTTCAGACCGTGGCTTGCTGTTAGATTTAGGTATATTGCAGAATTAGCATTAAGATTATCTGACATTATATTCAAATTTAAATCACCAGTCAAAATAAGTACTTTATTCGAGCTACATGTTTTTAAGATATTATCTAGTGAATTTATATAAGTAAGCGGATTTTTAAAGCAGGGTGGACGGTAGGTGCAAATAATACATATGTCATCCGCAATATTCACCACAATACAGTTTCCTTCAGAACATTGGGGTTCAAATGAATACGCCTCAAACACTTCCCGAACATAAACTACAACACCATCGTTTTTGTTCAACGAAACATTTGATCGGAACATTCTGTAGTTATTTATGTTTGGCGGTAAAATTTGTTCATTAGTCCAACATTCTGTTAAAACAATTACATCTACGGGTTTAGAAAATTTAAGGAGAAACATAAGAAAAATGTCGAAATTTGCTTTTATACTTCGTATATTAACTGTTAAAACTAATAAGGAGTCATTGTTGGAACACTTTATCATTTGTAAACATTCAGTAGGATCACTCAATTTTCTGCACTCAATACTTTCCCTGTCGATCTCATTTATTACTGTAGTACTTATAGAATTGAATTTTATTTAATATGAAATACTATGACACTGTTCAAAATAATATAGGGTAGTTTGCAAATATATGCGCAACAGACATTCGAGTAAATTATAAAAGTAATAGTCAGTAAAAAAAACAATACTAACAAAAATCATTAAAATCCTAGCAGAAATCGCGGTTGATTTGCTGTCATTTTTTGAAGAGGGCATTGTCTGTCTCCAAAACTCATCATCAGATCTATACGAAATTTACATTTGACCATTTCGGAATAAACTCCTTTCGAACAAAAAATTTTTTTGAAAATCCGTCCATATATGGCGGAGTTATGTCGTAAAAAAAAACTAGACCACTGGATGTGAACATTTCCACTGTGGTCGCTATCTTGCATAGAGTGAACAAGAGCCCCAATCTTAAAATATAGGCAACGAGAGAGATGGATAATAGATAGTTCCCTCTATCTTTTTCTAGTCGAGCTCTGTGGTTAGCTTTAGAAATTTCTAATCTCCCGCCTGTTCTACCATCAAAACCATGCCCACTTCACGATAGCCAAGAAACAGGGGAATTGGGGGGCGCATGTTCTTTCTATGCTGTAAAGGGATTAGGGATTAGTACTGTACGGCTTCTAAACATTGCACCTTCCATCCTAAGAATATACTATAGCTTGGAGCACTGAACATTTAGTAAATTGGAACTAAGAATTAGCCCATAATTCTGAAATTCAAGTCTAGCCTTATGCTACAAAATGTCATTTTCATCTAATTTCTGTGGAATAGCTATTATTACTAGATACCTACCGACTTATGTTAGTCGAAAAATGCAATGTGCCATTGTATTATTTGGTGTCGACGCATAGAGTAATGTTGTCCGAAATTTTTGGCTCGTTCTTTTAATAGAAGAAGAAGAAGGAAGAAGTCAGCCTCCTTGGAAATTTTACCATTTCCGAGGCGAGACAAACGAAAAAGAATATTGGAGTTAGGAAAGGAGTACGGGATACCGTAAGTTTTAGATGGTGAAATGGGACTGACACTTTAGCAGCTCGTAGAGTCCAGGATCAATACGATATAATTACATTACAGTTAACGTTGGATGTTTGATACTTTACTACGAGAATACCTTTTATGACAGTTGTGAGATAGAGAGTTGATCGAAACTGAATTCTGACTGAACTTTTATTACGAGAAACGGCCTTCTAATCGAGCGTTACGGTTAGCAAGGAAAGCCGGCCGGTACTACCACAGACGTCGCCGGCAGGAGAGAGACTCCGTTCTTCTTCATACCACACCCCCAGTAATAAAAAAGTATTCCCACTAATAGTGAGTCAACTAAACTATTTATACCTCCTATAAATAGTTTAGTTGACTCACTATTAGTGGGAATACTTTTTTATTTTATCGGATCGGAACTGAATTTTTACTGCATACTTATGTATTTCTAAATACATAGTATGGATAAATTTACAGAGACTTAAGAAATGGTAATGCTCATCACACAATTATTTGTAGTTAGGATCACTAATTTGAAATCGATTGTGGTGGACAGCTACCACTTAGTGGCACATTTAGAAAGCATAAAAACTCGAGTTTACACGAAGTATGTAGTCTAATGATCCTTAGTTAAACCCCATAAAGATAACAAATATCTAAGGGATAACTTAAAATCTAATTTCTAAATCGTCTAGCCTATCGAGAACTTCCTCTTTAAACGTCATTTCGAGCACGTCATTTTTAAAACGTCACTTCAAGGTTCATTGTCCAAATTTGGCTTACCCAACCAAATTTAAGAGTATACACAATCATATCAAAGTGGTGGCAAAAAAGGTCGAACGGAATTGAGCAAGCTATTATTTAAATTGCTTGGTAGAGTTGGTAGCGCTAACTTAGTACTGTTTATTACTGTTATCTTATTGTTTCGAGTGCAGTGTACGTAGTACGTAGAGATATATTAATCGTAGCGCGTAATTTGTATAATAAATAAACAAAACTTTTAAGTTTAACGTACTGTACACTTTTCCGACTTGAAGTGGTCCTCATAGTTAAAATAATTGTAAGTATTTGAATTATTTGGTACAATGTCTAGCTGCATAGTTTTTATTTAATTAAATAACTTCTTATAGTGTCCATCGTTATATTAGCGCGAAATTTCTTTGAAAAATAAATAAATTGTTAGATTGTTTTTTAGAGAAATCTCAACAAATGTAATATGATTGTAATGTTACTTAATACATCAAATGCCAGCACAACAAAAAAAAGTTGAATTCCAGTTACAATAACTAGATTATATAAAACTATTTAAATTAATTAATTAAATTTCTATCTATAACTTTATTCATATCATCACATCAACAGCCTATAATAGTCCACTGCTGGACATAGACCTCTCCCTAGAAAGGAGGTTTTGGCCTACTATATGACGCTGGCCAGACGGGTTGGTATAGGGTTTGTGTCAAGTTATCCTTCTCTATGCAGCGCTGTTGTCCTGCGTAGTTTGCTCCTTTAGTCAGCTGTTACGACAACCACGGGATGAATAGTGGTGGTGACATTCTGTATTCTTAATCTATGACCACATGGATAGTTATAATATAATTTTATTACTTTACTTATATGTTAAATTTACAATATTTTTATCAGTACAACAGAACCTAAATACCTATTGTTGGTTAAAAGCTGTATATGACCTGGATTTATTGCTGATATTCCAAGACTATCTATTATCACCGGACCTCATATAGAGCCACATTATAAAATTTTAGGGCATTCAATTCTGATAATTCATCCATTTACTGATAAATTCTAGTATAGGGGCACCTTTCATCAATAGCCTTTAATAGTCCACTTCTGGACATAGGTCTCTATTTAGAAAGGAGGTTTTGGCACCTTTGGGGTTGCCATATAATAATAAAAATAATAATTTTAAATAAATAAATCATTTGGATATGGGGGTCTGAGGTGTCATCATTTTAGAAAAGGGGTCCTGTGCCCAAAATAGTTTGGGAAACCCTGCACTAGACCAACAGGCCAGTCATATAGTATCATAACAGAGAGGTAGAGCTGGACTGCTTGAAGCTAGAAAAAGGCTGGTAAAGAGAATGGACCTTTTTTGTTTACATAAAAATATATAATGCATAATATTTAATGGTTCTCTCTCTTTTTAATGTTTGTTTGTAAAGAGAATCTACTATTACAATAATATTCTTTTATGATAGTCGTTACAGAAATATGAGTAATGAACATGAAATACACACAGTATTGGTACAACACTAGCTATAAAAAAAAACTATCTACAATTCTAATGGACCAGCTCGACCAGACTGATACCATGGCCTCACAGAAAAGCAGTGTTAGGCAATACTGCTTTTGCTTTTCACTAAGTGACTGAGGTACCGGAGCCCAAACCTCCCTCTGATCCTGGAGCAGAGGCTTCAAAGGAGGCAACGCACTTGTGAATCTTGCATTCAGACTACGACTGCATTGATGGCGTAGTGGTTTGAGCGGTCGCCACGCCTCTCACTACTACACTGAGTGTTGTGGGTCCGATCCCCACATGGAACAACACTTTGTGTGATCCACAAATTGTTGTTCTGAGTCTGGGTGTTCTTTGTGTCCGTGACATGTATGTTTGTAAAGTCCCCCGCGACACAGGATATAGATATATAGGACTAATGTATGTCTTTTTTCAATCGACGACCGAATGGCGTGGTGGTTTGTTTAACGGACTGTTATTCCAAAGGTCGCGGGTTCGATTCGAACATTTAATGTTTGATTTGGTCTGGGTGTTTCTATGTATAATAAGTAAGTATTTACAAAAAAAAAAATATATATGTATTTTTATCAGTTGTCTAGTACCCATAGTACATGCTCTGCTTAGTTAGGGACTAGATGGCGTTATATGAATGTGGTAGAATATTATATAATTTATTTTTATAATCGCTCGTTTGCTAGGTTATACTATAATAAAAACAGACCAATGATAATACTATTACACTTCCATAGGATGAGGAAATCAAACCCACTAGGTACTTTTTTACAGACAAACGAGGTAAAGTCTGTAGTATAGTACCTACATGCAAACACAGAGATGATGATGGTGACAGTTACTCCCACAAGAGTAAGCTTAGCAGTCAGGATCATCATCACAATAATATTGTAAAGGTGAAAATTTGGAAATGTGTGTGTTTGAATGTTTGTTACTTCGTCATGCTGAAACGGTATTACCAATTTTGATAAAATTTGGTATGGAGGTAGCTGACACCCTATATTAACACATGGCTAATAAAAAAACATGTAGTGTTCTCATGTTTTGATCAAGGAATTGATAAACCGCAATGAAACAAGGCTAGAATTTAAACCATAACTATGGATGTAGTCAGAGTACTAAACAAACAAATAAACTCAATATTAAAAGATATCTATGTGTAGAATATGTTATGTAAGTGTTGATACAAGTACACAGGCAATACCTACTTGTGTACTTGTCTTTGCACTCTTATATTGTATCTAATAATTCATTTACTTAAATAATATACTGAACGTGTATTCTCTATCCATGGATGCCAATAAAGATAAAAAAGAAATAAAGATTACCACAGTGTAAAAAGGCCGCTAATAGCCGCATTTTGTGTTATCTTATATCTTAATTGGGCCATCACTGATAGTATTTTTTATTACTAGTTATTATATAGTTGACGGTGGTGGTTGTGGTGACGGATTAACAATACGGTATGTCACCACCCCTATTCATCCTGTGGGTGTCGTAAGAGCCGACTATGGGAACAAACTGCACAGGTCAACAGCACTGCAAAAAGAAGGAAAACTTGAAGCAAACCCTATACCAACCCGTCTGGCCAGCGTGGTATAGTAGGCCAAAACCTCCTTTCTAAGGAGAGGCCTATGTCCAGCAGTTTACTATTAATAGCTGTTGATGATGACGATGATGATATAGTTAGGACGATGATGATTAGTATACTTTAAAAAGTAATTTATTTTAATTAATCCTTTTGAAATGTTGAACCGCTACTAAAAAAGAGCACTAAAAACCTTGAAGTAATTGCGGTTGATTTCCTGTCATTTTTTGAAGAGTTCCGTTGTCTGTTTCCGGAACTCATCATCAGATCTATTTGAAATTTAAATGAGACCATTTCGGAATAAACTCAAAAAGTATTTTGCAAATCCGTCTATATACATATATGATGGAGTTATGATCGAACATATATTTAAAAAAAAACATCCGAATTGATAACCTTATAACCGCCTAGTGAGGTTAAAGTACTACGACAGACAGTTTAAATTGATTAGATATTTGTGACGTTTCTCAAACCCACTCTTCGCGTGAATCAGACTATAGAGTGAACAAGAGCCCTAATCTTGCAATATAGGCAAAGAGAGAAATGGATAATAGATGTTCCCTCTATTTCTTTTTAGTCGAGCTCTGTGGTTGGCTGGGGAAATTTATAATCTCCCGCCTGTTCTACGATCAAAACCATGCCACTTCACGATAGCCAATCGCAGCTTAGCTAAAGAGAGACAGAGGGAACTATGGGCATCTCTCTCGTTGTCTGTATCGCTTCCGCTAACAGGCAGCTGTACCCCGTGTCTTTCTATGCTTATATCTCTATGATTCAGACAGCGATAAAAAAACGTTTGATTCGTATAATTATTGTAACTAACGCTTCTTTGGTTGGATTCTGTACTAATGTTAAAAGGATTGTTGAACGACCAGCGTTTTTATATAAAACGCTCTTCTAAAAATACATTTAGAAATCAATGAAGTTTTAGTATTGTTAACGTAATTTAGGCAGAAAACTGGTCTTGGTCGTCAGTACAGTTGAAAGCTTTTTAAGGCGTTATATTATCGAGTACTAGTTGCCATTGATCTATGGCTAATTGTGCAGTGTGTCATTCTCACAGACCACATTTGTGTTTTATTATTTCTTTTTACACTGCTGATATGCAATCATTCTGTTAACTCCGTTTTGCAGTTGCTTTGCTGAATAAATATCTTTTATAAGGAGCTTAACAGTATAACTGACTTTAATTTGCATTTAAACTGATAAATACAAATTCGGCGAAAAACATAGAAACATAATTGAAATTTAAAAACATTTCGGCGAAAGGATTTGTCGCGTCGTTAACATCACGCATTCGGCCGCCATCGTTCCAGTTTACGAAACATTAATTTGCTTGTTTGTGTGTATCTAATAACGCGGAATAAAAAATATGGTTATTATTGTGTAATAGGCTAATAAGTCAATTATACGAGATTATTTTTTGGCTATTCAGTTTCTTTCTTAGTTTATTGTTTTTTTTATTATTTCAAAGTATGAATGAAATATGCATGGACAATAAAATATATATTATTATTACAAAAAAAAAAGTAATTTTAAAAAACGTTGAGTATTGCATATCCGATATTTTACATGTACCTATTACAAAAAAAATAAAATAGGTACTCTTTGTGACATAAGATCAGTACGAATATAAATACGTAGTGTAATATTTATGTAATAACTTTTAATACTTCCTTCTTTCCCTGTTTCAGTGTCAGCCATCATGTCTGAAGACTACACCTCTCTTACCCATGTCTGCTCGTTGGTGACGAACGAAAGACTGAACAAAGCTCTCACAGATTGGTTTAAAGAAGAATACACCTTCACTCGTTGGGAGGTCAGATATACCTTTATTTTCCTAGCGCCTTTGTAAATAAACAAATGAAAACTATAGGTACCTACACAAGCTACACTTCATCTCTGGAGCCCATTTAGTGGAGGGGAAAATTACTAGATATTTTACACTAGTTTGACCCCCTTTCCATAATAATGTTATAAATGCGAAACTCTGTCTGTTAGTTACCTCTTCACTCTTAAACCGCTCAACTGCTTTAGGTAAAAATAGGTATAAAGCTAGTTTGAGTCCCGAGAATGGACATAGGATAGTTTTTATCCCAGCAATTATTTTTTAAATGGGGTGAAAAGGGGGTGGATGAAGGTGGTTTGTATGGGAAATCAATAACCGCTGTACCGATTTAGATGAAATTTGGTATGGAGAATGTTTTGATTGTTAAGGAAGGACATAAGCTACTATTTACCGCGATGATCGACATACATGCTAAAAGCTAGTAATGTAATAAATCAAACTAATCAGGTCAGGACTAGAAGGTTTCAGGCGTCACTCTCTCATTCACTTCACAAACCGTCGCATCAGGAAGTTTTACTCCTAAAAAAATGGTCCCAGACTAGTCGGGCGTCTCCGCAATATACGCGTTAGTAAAACTGTTTATTTTAATATGTTTCAGTATGTTGGTGATACGGGTAAGGGTGACGCGTACCACAGCGAAGTTATTCGAATCAAAATATACGGCGTCAACAACAACGGTAAAGAGAACTACGCCCAAGTCGTTCTCAAGTACATGCCTGAAAGCATCTCTAGAAAACTGAAATTCCGAGCCTACGATTTTTATAAAAACGAAATTGGTTTCTACGAGGTAGTCCTACCAGAATTATTGAGGTTTCAATCCACAAAAAATGTAAAAGAACCTTTTGATAACTACGCAAAATTAGTTTTTGCTCAATCTGACGGGAGTAATGACGTCATCTGTCTTGAAGATGCTAATTTACATGGTTTTAGAGGCGCTGTTCGTCAAGAAGGCATAGATTTAGATCACTGTAAAATAATAATGAAAGTGTTTGCGCGGTTTCATAGCTTATCCTTCGCAATGAAAGACCAGGAGCCTGAGAAATTTGAGAAACTGCGAAATGCTATTTTCGAAACTTACTATGATGAACGTCTTTGGGATTGGTACACTGAATTCTGGAAAAGAATTTCTGGTATTGCCATCGACGCAGTAGAAAAGGAGTACCCGAATTCTATTTATTTGGAGAAAGTTAAGCAGTTTGCCGTTCCAGAAAGGTACCAAGATATGATAAATGCAGCAACAAAAACCGTTGAAACTGGTGTAATATCGCATGGTGATTGTTGGACGAATAATTTCTTGTTTAAATATGTAAATGGGCATCCAGTTGATGCCAAACTCATTGATTTTCAAATAACAAGATGTGCAAGTCCTGTCCTGGATATATCTTTTATTATTTGCGCTTGTACTTCTCAAGATTTGAGAGACAAGTATTATGATGAGCTACTGAAATTATACCACGATACACTTTCCGATCACATCAGGGAATTGGGCAGTGATCCGGATAAGTTATATTCTTGGGAATTATTTATGGCAGAAATTAAGAAGTATTCGTATTTTGGTCTAGCTTTTAGTTTTGAGTCCACTCCTTTCATCGTGTTGGCTCCTGAGGATGCTGTTAATATGGAAATGGAGGTATGAAGATAATATAAAAGTAGTTAATCTAGCTTAAACATTAATTTACTAAATACAAAAAAGCTTTAATTACTAAGTAGTTTTAGCTAGTGACGTTAGATGGCGTTGGTTATAGTAATAATATTTTCGGACATCTCGCACACAACGCCATCTAGTTTCAAACTAAGCAGAGCTTGTTCTATGAAAGATAGATTGACTGATAGAATACTTATATACTTTTCTTTGTAAAAACATACATATTATACATAGAAAACATCCAAACTTCGAACCAAATATTTGCAGATCATACAAACATTTAGTCCGAACCGGGAATACGCGCCACCGAGGTAGTCGATTATATCGCCACAAAATAGCTGTATCACACAACTAAATCACTACTAACTTTATTAATCCCCACCACGTCTATCTGTCTTTCTGTGCATCACTTTCAAAACGACTTTAATAAAATGAGGGATTTTCAATTCGGTTATATTTTTTATATTTATTACTTCAGAACTCTGTCATTCATGAAAAATTTCGAAAATTCTTTATTTATGCGGGAGGGTTTACTTGCTAGTCCTATTCAGAACAGGAAATACCACCCCTGAGTAGAAAATTCTAGTGGTTATTAAGTTATACCTTCGGAAACTTCGCTCACTAAGTAAAAAGCAGCTAACACCGGTGTTTTCTGTAAGGCCATACTAACTTAAAGACTTTAATAGGAAGTGCAATATATAACGGCTATTTTATATATTTTTTTGTTTCAGGGTGATGAGAAATTAAATATTAATGATGTATGGCGCGTGGGCAACTTCAAGACAAAAGAGGGTAGACTCCGAGAGGCGAACAATGTCAAACACTGCGTTGACAGAGGATATATATAAATGCCTTATAGTACTGTAAATATAGTGTAAAATGTACGTAATATATATGTATATATATATATATATATATATACTTATATTTACTATTTAGTAAAAAAAACTATGTTATAGAGAATTAATGTGACTTTTGAAATAAGAAATAATACTAATATTCTGCCACATTCACAAACGCTATCTAGTCCCAAACTAAGCAGAGCTTGAACTATGGGTACTAGACAAGTAAATACATACATACATATATATATTTTGTAAATACATACATTTTATACATAGAAACACCCATAGAAATCAATTAGTTTTACTTGACTTCGCTAGATGGCGCTAGATGTGACTATATTTCTCTTAGAAATAGACGCAGGCGATGCAGTCTAGACTTTTGCTACTTGAATAAAAAAACACTGAAAACGTTTAGTTAGTGGTGTGAAAATTATTAAATAATGGAATTTTGTCTACTTCTTTTTTTCATGGTACAGTAGGTAAATAAAAAGATATGTCACCTGATGTTAAGTGACTACCGCCGCCGATGGACTCCGGTCAATCAAGAGTCATAACAGCGTTGCCACTCTAACTGGACGCAAAAGGATTCTGTAACTAATGTTCCAACAAAAAATAAACTGCCTCGACATATGTGTGTGACACGGCACATCTGAAACCATACCTTTTGGCACAGGGCTGCCACTTTTATTTTATGTAATTAGTGATGTATAGATGGTATAGTAGGCCAAAACCTTCTTTCTAAGGAGAGGCCTATGTCCAGCAGTGGACTATTAAAGGCTGTTGTTGATGTGTGATGTGTAGTTTTGCTTTGAAAAACCAACGAATTTTCACAGCTATCAAAGCAATAGCTGTGAAAATTCGTTGGTGAAAGCCGTCGTGTATTTCAGGAACAAAAATATGTTTTCTTTCTTCTTTCTTTCCTCTATCAGTCCCTTCCCCAGAATCAGGGGTAGGGGGAGGGTTTGGACTCTGGTAACCTCACTTACTAGGTGAAAGGCAACGAAATAACTGGTTTTACACCTGGTTTATGTGAGGCTGTGACAGTACTCCGGAAGAGTCTGACCCATGTGTGCCGAAACGTGTCTGTCTCACTAATAATATAGTAGTAATCTGTACTAATCCATACTAATATTATAAATGCGAAAGTGTGTCTGTCTTTCTGTCTGTCTGTCTGTTATCTCTTAACGCTTAAACCACTGAACCGATTTAGATGTAATTTGATATGGAGATTGTCCGAGTCCCGGGTAAGGACATAGGGTAGTTTTTATTCCAGAATTCATCATCAAGGGGATGAAAAGGGGGAGGAGTTTGTATGTGTAATCAATAACCGCTGAACCGATGTTTATTAAATTTGGTATGGAGATACTTTGATTCGTGAGGACCGCGATTACTGACATTTACGTGGGTAGAGCCGCGGGTATAAGCTAGTATTATACATATATATAGCTATAAAGTAGTTTCTAGTAGTAAGATATGGTGAGGGTCCCATTAGAGTTCTTTTACACACTCACTTAAGTGGATCTTATAAAAAACCGTGCATATCAATCACCTCAATATAATATATAATTTTTACTTATTTATTTTTTGCTTAATTATTTTACCTGACTTATACATACATATTTTAACTTTGTTACATTAAAATTTGATTTTTATAAATAAATGATTAACTTAAGGCGTGTTTTATTTTGTCACACCTTATTTCACTGCAGTTTTTATAACATAACATTTACATCTTGTCGATTATAATTTTAGTCACATCATCATCATCATCATCAACAGCCTATACTAGTCCACTGCTGGACATAGGCCTCTCCTTAGAAAGGAGGTTTAATTTTAGTCACACTTCCGTTATATGGTAAGAAAGGGATACTGCTAAGGTTTTTTTATGGTGTTTGAGAGGAGGAAATCTTCAAAAGACAGCTGTTAAGATGTTGATTCTTACCCACTAAAAACCTCCTCTTTCTTGTACCTAGAACCGCGGGACCGCGCTAGCATTACTTCGCAGTACTAGGACCCCTCCTAGCCGTTTACGCAGCCTTATATCAGCCCAACGTTGGCAGACGAAGAAGGGTGGAAGGCTAATAGGGATTATGGATTGTAAGTGATAGCTCGAGTCTCGACTAGGTCAAGTCGCATAAATAAAACCTACCATAGCTCGTTCGCGTTAAGAATGCAGTGATGAATCGTCATCGTCCGCCGGCCTTGCTACGCCCCGTAACCAATCAAATCATTCCTAATTAGAAAGTTAAGTGTATTTTTATAAATCTACTAGCTGATCCGGCAAACGTTGTATTGCAACAAAAAAAAAATTAGGGATGGGTCACCCTTACCATTCAAAATTGTGAATCTAAACCATTCCCAGATCCCCTTGAACATCATCTGCCTACCCTTTTCCCAATTTTATTTGGGGTCGGCGCAGTATGTATGATTTTTCCATTCTACTCTGTCATGCGTCATCTCACTGTTTACTCCCTTGCTAGCCATATCCTCCCTCACGCAGTCCATCCACCTTTTCTTCGGTCTGCCTCTTCTCTTATACCCTTCAACTCTCATACCTAAAACTTTCTTCGCCACATTTTCCTCATCCCTCCGCATGACATGTCCATACCAAGATAACCTATTACTTCTTAACTTTTCATCCAGTGGCGCTACTTTCAGACTCCCTCGTATATACTCATTCCTAACCTTGTCCATCTGAGTCACACCACACATCCATCTCAGCATTCGCATTTCGGCTACGTTCAGGCGTCTCTCATCCGTTCTCTTAATGGGCCAACTTTCAGAACCATACAGTACGGCAGGTCTGATAATAGTTTTATAAATTTGTCCCTTCAGTTTTAAGGGGAAACTGGGGTCACAAGTTGTTCCCGTTACCTGCCGCCACTTCATCCATCCCGTATTGATTCGATGCTGTACAGTTCGATCAATCTAACCATCACATTGTAAGAGGGAGCCGAGGTACTTGAAATTGGAGCAGACTGTTATCGCTATCCCATCCAGCGAAATGGTTTCAGGACTGGAGAGACCGCCGAAATCGCAGAACATGTACTCAGTTTTGGTTCTGCTGATTTTCAAGCCAACATTCTCCAGCCTTTGTTGCCATTTTTCCAGTCTGCTCTGGACCTCAACCCCATCCTCACCGACCAACACAATGTCATCTGCAAATAGCATGCACCAAGGTGCCTCCTCCTGTATGTCCGATGTCAGAGCATCCATTATCAACAAAAAGAGGTATGGGCTCAGAGCTGATCCCTGGTGCAAGCCTACAGAGACACTGAATTGATCAGTGTTTCCCGTGACCGACCTTACATGAGTGCTAGCCTCTCTGTACATAGCACGAATCAATTCTACATACTTAACAGGCACTCTTTCTTCTTTCAAAGCCCACCACAAAACCTCTCGGGGTACCCTATCATATGCCTTTTCGAGATCCACAAACACTATATGCAAGTTTTTGTGCGCACTCCTGTATTTCTCACATAGTTGGCGCATTGCAAATATAGCATCTGTTGTCCCGCGTCCTGGCATAAACCCAAATTGACTTTGGGTTATCTGACTCTCATCTCTTATTCTTCTCTCAATCACTTTCTCCCAGACTTTCATAGTATGTGACATGAGCTTTATTCCTCGATAGTTGTTGCATTCCTGAACATCTCCTTTGTTTTTGAAAATGGGTACGAGTTGGGTTTGACACCATTCCTTTGGGATTACCTCTTCAAGCAACAACATATTGAAGAATAGAGTCAGCCACTTATATCCGTCTTCTTTCAGTAGCTTCCAAACTTCCACTGGTATACCGTCGGGGCCAACTGCTTTTCCATTTTTCATACTTCGTACTGCCAATCTAACTTCATCTATACTAATCTCGTTCACTAGTCCGACATTCACATCCACATGCTTTAGCACTCCGCTCCATTTATTCTCTTCATTCATAAGTTTTTCAAAGTAAGATTTCCATCGCTTTTTTATATCTTCATCTTTAACCAACACTCTCCCCTCTTCATCTTTTATACATCTCACATGCTTCAGGTCTTTTGCTCTTTCTTCCCTGTTCTTTGTAATGCGGTAGAGTTCTTTTTGACCGCTAGGTTCATGTAGGTGTTTAAATATGTTATATTGAGCTTTAGCTCTGGCTACCGCTACCGCTTTTTTTGCCTTTTTCTTCCACTCTTTATATTCATTCATTTTGACTTCCTTCATTCTCTCACAGACCTTTTCATTTTTCCACGCTTTAAAGGCATCCTTCTTTTCTTTTAGAGCTTTCTGTACCTCATCACTCCACCACCATGTCTCTCTTTCAATAATGCCTTTTCCTTTTGTTTCCCCAAGTACTTCTCTCGCTATCTTTCGTATATAATTTGCCATTTCACTCCACCATCCATCCACAGACTTATCTAGCCTTGCATTCATTTCAATCATTTTTTCTACCACCTTTACCTTAAAGTTACTTGCATACTCTTCTTTCTCTAACATTCGCCACCTGATTCTTGGAGAAGGTCGGTTCTTCCTACTCTTGCTCAAACTCTTCCATTTGACAACCATTACCAGCAATCTATGTTGCGATACTACGGGTTCCCCGGGCACCACTTTGCAGTCTCGGACACAAACCAACTTACTTCTTTTTATGAGAAAGTAGTCGATCTGTGTCGCGTGGCTACCACTTTTATACGTGATCAGATGTTCGTGACGTTTTTGGAACCATGTGTTAACTATTGCCAGGTCAAACGAAGAGGAAAACTGGAGCAGAGACTCACCATCAATGTTTCTACTTCCGAACCCCCTTCCTCCATGTACTCTTTCATAATCCTCATTCGTTGTTCCCACATGACCATTAAAATCTCCACCTATCAAAAGTTCTTCACTTTCAGGGATACCTATCAAAACCATGTCAAAATCGGCCCAAAATTTTTCTTTCACTTCATCCTTGCATCCAGCTTGAGGTGCATACACGCTAACAATATTCATAATTACGCTCTCCCATACTAATTTTAATACTATTATTCTATCGTTCACTCTCTTTACATCCGTCACACACTCTTTCAGGGCACTATCCAATACTACGCCCACTCCATTTCTCTTCCCATCACTTCCGCAGTAATAAAACTTGTACCCCTCTCCTATCTCTCTTGCTTTCGTACCCTTCCATTTTGTTTCTTGCAAGCATGCCACGTTTATTCTTCTTCTTTTCAACACATCTGCTAGCTCTCTCGCTCTTCCAGTCATAGTCCCTACATTCCAACTTGCATACCTCATCCTCACCTCTCGGGCTTGCTTCTTACGTTGCACCCGCCTCGGGTGGTGCAACAACCCTTGTCCACTTATTCGCGTAGCCGGGTGCTGCTGCCGCGCGTCGCCTACGGGGTACGCCCTAGCACTGTCGCACTCAATTTCCATCATACTTATACTGCATTATAGTGGTTTTGGCTAATTAATTTTTATGGCCGGCCGCCTGCCTGTCGCCAACCCTCCTTGGGAATGTAGTCGTTTATACGATAGGGAAGGGAAAAAAGGAAACATCAGGGCTGAGGGGATTGGATGAGAGAGGAAAATTAGGGTGGGCGAATACCGCAGTACTAGGATGGGAGACAGGACTTAGACTGCGGTATGTACCAATATCCAGCGGTTGGAGAGGCTACCAGGACAAGTACCGCACGAACTGTATATATACTGTCTGATGATAAACAGTCCAAAAGATTCCCTCAGTCGCCTTTTACGACACCCACGGGAAGAGATGGGTTGGCCTTATTCTACTCCGCCGAGAACCACACGGCACCCAGATCCCCTTGAACACACACAAAAAAATTCATCAAAATCGGCCCAGTCGTTTGAGAGAAGTTCAGTGACATACACACTCACAGAAGAATTATATATATAAAGATTATAATTAGTCTTTGAAAATATTGCTGCGCCATAGGATCAAATAGTTCGATTGTATGAAATGTGGATGACAGCGCTGTCTAGTATCGACTAAAGTACATCTATTAAGATTGTGGTTAATACGAGTAGTTCTGATCCTTGCAGTGCTAGATGGCGCTGCAAGTAACGCGTGACTGATTCTGGAATTTTCGTGTTTGTTTGACGGTCTGTCGAATACTAAGAACTTTCTAGTAAAATTCAAAAGCGCAATAAAAGCGAAAATGAAACTGTCTCCGCTCGACAGTTTCGTTTTACGACACTGTGAATTAACATTTTATTAGGCCAAAACCTCCTTTATAAGGAGAGGCCTATGTCCAGCAGTGGACTAATTATAGGCTGTTTATGTGATGTGTGATGAATTAATATCGGACTGAAGTAACATCTAGTGCGTTTATGGTATGGGTATTTATATACCCAGCTCGTAACAATATTATTTGTTAGAATTTTAATACCATGGTGAATATACCTTTACGCTGCAGTTGCAGTGATGACTCACCGCATTCTTAACGCGAACGAACTATAGTTTTATTTATGCGACTTGACCTACTCGAGACTAGCTATCTTGTATATCAGTTATCGCGATAAAAAGTAGTCTACTCGCTGATAATGTAGCTTTCCATTGGTGAGAGAAATTTTAAAATCGGTTTAGGCGTGATAGCTTAACAAACAAACTCACTTCCACATTCATAATATAGGTAAGTAGTGACGGATTGATAAGTAGTGTCCGTGTAGTGACGGATTGATAAGTAGTGTCCGTATAGTGACGGATTAAGAATACGGAATGTCACTACCCCAATTCATCCCGCGTGTGTCGTAAGAGCCGACTAAGGGCGCAAAACAACGCAGGACACCAGCACTGCAAAAAAAAGGAAAATTTGACACAAACCCTATACCCCGTCTGGCCAGCGTGGTATAGTAGGCCAAAACCTTATTTCTTAGGAGAGGCCCATGTCCAGCAGTGGACTATTAAGGCTGTTGATGATTGATGACTGTTGCTTCTAACCAAAGTCCGAGCCCTCTTAACAATTACTTGTCTATTTGTAAAACACAATGAAGGTAACAGAAAGGGCGATCTTATCGTTGAAAGTATTTTCTAAGTAAACAAAATAGAACGTTAAGGACTATTGATCGTCAAACAGTCATAAGCATTAATCAGAATTATAAATAAAATGAAAGGTTTTTGTTTGTTGCCTTAGCTACCGTTCCCATATAGGACACCTAGTGGTCACCCGCGAGGAGATGACGTCAGCGTGTGCGTGGACGTAGCCTAAACTTGAGCTTTTACGCAAATAAACCTCTTAATAAAAGAGGTACCCAAATACCTCCTATTTTATTCGCAGTATGGCACCCCGTGTGCTTTTAGTCGGTTCAATTCCGATGCACCGACGCAGCTAAAAACCCAGGGAGTGATGGCTCCAAGGGGTTTCCATACGTACAAAAAAAGAACAGTAAAGAAGATAACTTTCTTGCCAGTTAAAAGTACGGTTCTAACTAAATTGTTTCAAAGAAAAATCTACATTAAAAGGACTAAGACGCGGTAAAACGCTGTATTGAAGACGACATTGTAGCTATGATTTGTAATCTAATACAAATAACAGATAATGGTAGTAAATATTTATATGAATACAGTTTCAACGTTTGTATGTCTCTCTATTACAGTAAAACTTTTACAATGTGAATTCGCGAAATCTGACGATTTAAAATGTTCTAATGTGTTGCTGTTAAACATAAAAGATGCTTCATAAAAGTTTGTAGACTGTAAGACTTGAGTTTAACTTAATACAAAATTATTAAACATATCCTACAACAGGTTGTACCCTGCCACACTTCGCTGTGGCACATTATGTTTCGTTAAAATAGATAAAACCCATCTCTGAAACGTGTTGAATATCGTGTCAAAATTTGAGCTCAATGGGTGCAGAACTTTTTGAGTTTTTGAGGCGTACACAAACCAACTTAACATTTATTTGTGATTATATAGATATTTATTGATATTATAGCGAAAATCAACAATCTCTAATTTACAACGATTCCCCCTCAAAACAAAGATATTCGCTTGTTCTCTTTGTCATTCTTTACCCTTCTTTACAACTTGTATAGCAGAACTAGAATGTGTCCATATCAGCAGTCTTCTTGTATAATCCAGTGTTATATCACAGAAAGTTTCCGAAAATTAGAATTCTCGTAATAATCGGTCTAATTGACATTTGGAAACTTTCAGAATATCGATTAATTATTATTCTTTAATATTGGGATATTCGATTTGTATTGTTACTCGATAACAGATGGCACAATGCGTCTGAACTTGGGCGACCGTAAGTATTGGAACCACACACATCAACAGCCTTTAACAGTCCACTGCTGGACATAGGCCTCTCCTTAGAAAAGAGGTTTTGGCCTACTATGCCACGCTGGCCAGACGGGTTGGTATAGGGTCTGTGTATAGGTTTCCTTCTCTCTGCAGTGCTGTTGTCCTGCGTATTTCGCTCCCTTAGTCGCCTCTTACGACACCCACGGGATGAATAGCGGTGGTGACACTCTGTATTCTTAATCCGTTACTACACGGACAAACCAACCACAACGATTGTTGAAACCACAGATTACTATAATGTAGCAAGATCGGAACTCCGACAAGGATACCAACAAAAAGCATTTTGCTTTTCTTATTGCTAATTTTGAAGCCCTTCAATATGGCTACTAAATGAATAAGTATATATATAGCTAAAGACCTACAGGTAAATTAGCTTGGAGAAATTTTTGCGTTTGTAGTAGTGTACGTAGCGGACAGCGTAAACTGGTTTATTCTGGTTTTGTGCGTGTTTCCACTTTCCACTATCAAGTGACGATTTTTTGCTTTAGATTGAAATATCTTGGAAACGGTGCGTCCTAGGCCAAAAATAACAAAAATTTTGACCCCCCCGCAGACCCCCTGGAGTTTTAAAAACCTAGATGAAAGGAAAAAAAAAATTAAATATCGGTCTCTCCTCTTTGAAGTTTCACTTCTATCGTGTGTGAATCGCACACACACCTTTTTTTTATAAAGTCAAAACCTTTTTCTTTAAAATAAAAACTTGTTTTTATTGAAAACAAAAATCAGAGTGTTGCTAGGGATAAGTATAAAATTAAATAGTAATGTTAGGATATCGAAACATTTTTGTATAGGCCAGAACGATATAGTGGAAACGCGCTCTAAGATCTGAGTAATATACACACCACTACATATGCAAAAATTTCTCTAGACTAATTTCACTGTAAGTACATAGATTTACAATTTGAATGTCTACTTTCAGGTATATCTAATTTTGCTTTTTCTTACTTACTTATATACTATCAATGTAACTGGATATAATCTTATATTGTTGACTATTTAATTGTTAACCATATTAACAGTATTAAATTTTGCAATGTTATTATTGTTTGAATTGACTTAATGAATTTAACAGTAATTTTAATTTAATTGAATTTATTTACTTCTAATTTGTGTAATAATAATTTGTGATTCCAAATTTGGAAACATTTGGAATCACAAATCAGATTGTGATCTTCTGTAATTAAGAATACACCAGATCAATAATTTATTATTCTCTGTGAATGCTATGTGATATTCTTGTTGAAGATCCTTAAATAAATAAATAAATAATGCGAATAACTAACATTCGTCAAAGTAGAAGAAGAGAAAAATTTCATAAACGTACCTTGCTGCAAGTAGTTTGAAACTGTAAACTCACGCGACTGATAACTGACAATATCATAAGATAATATTAATAAATAAGCTTACATCGTTTAAACCAGTTTCTTTTTAATGTTGACAGAGCTATATAATAAAAGATAGTTTGAATTACACAATAATCCTTTTATCGTGATAGCCCTGGTCTGGTCATTAACCAACAGATTGTGATGTGTTTTAATTTAATACAATTTATCTGCCATACGTGATTTTAAAAAAACTCTCTCTCTTACTTTTTATTTAAAAAAAAACCGGTCAGGTACGAGTCGAACTCGTGCGCCAAGGGTTCCGTACCTACAAAGATTTTACGTAGATTTTCGCGAAAATTTTCAAGTACCAAAATTTATCTTAATTTTCAACTTTTTTTATTTTTTGGAATTATTCCTTTATTTGTGCTGTAAGACGTTTCTAGGTCAACGGGAATTACCATATAGGTTTTCGACCCAAAATCTATAGGGTACTTCCGGTTGAGAAACTACTAGTACTAGTACTAGAATTGTCAATTTTGGTTAAAAGCAAGGTTTTACAGCACAAGTTAAGAGAAAATTCTGAAAAATAAAAAAGTTGAAAATTAAGGTAAATGGTACTTACAAGTTTTCGCGAAAATCGAAATTTGCCCATATCTTTTTATATAGAGACCATAGACCTCAGTATTTGGTATAAATTTCAGCTTGCTGGTTATACCCGTTCCCGTATAAAATAGGTGACACACAGACAGACGGACAGACGGACAAGAAAGTGATCTTATAAGGGTTCCTTCTTTACCTTTTGAGGTACGGAACCCTAAAAACAATAATTGAATAGAATTTCTTTTATTTTATCTATTGTATCTGACATAAATCTTAATACTATTTTAAAAGAGAAAGGTTGGATGATTAATGTTTAAACGGGACTACATTTTGCACTGAGATTGGTTATAATCTACAATAACTTTTTATTTCGACAACATGGACCTATGAAATCATCTTTAATGCGAGCGAAACCGAGGGCAAAAGTATGTTGAGTCTTCATCATAATCATCAGCCTATCGCAGTCCACTGCTGGACATAGGCCTCTCCCATTGCACGCCACTTAGCTCGATTTTGGGCTTCTCGCATTCAGCTCCTGCCAGCCATCTTGCGCAAATCGTCACTCCACCTGGCCAGGTGGCCTTTGCCGAGACGCGGTCTCCACTCAAGAACTAGTTTTCGCCAACGGTTGTCGATTCTGCGGCTAATATGGCCAGCCCACTGCCACTTCAGCTTGCTGATCCGGTAGGCAATCTCGGTGACCTTGGTTCTCTGCCGGATCACCTCATTCCTGATGCGATCCCTTAGAGAAACGCCGACCATGATGTTTGTATGTTGAGTACAAAATTATAATCAATAAATATAATCAAAAAATGCTTTTATATTGTCATTATTAAATTTATATTATAAATTTGGGTAAAAGTATTAGTTAAAAGAAATACTTTGGAAATTGGTTGCAAGTTATTGAAAAAAAAACGAAAAAAAACCGCAATTTTTTAGACGTAAAAGAGTGTTTTCTGGTAAAGTCTCTACGAATTTGATTTCAGCCACTCTCATTTTCTTCGTTTATTCTCACACTACAACCTTCTTTTCGTTTTCCTGTTTTTTTTCTCAATTAACCGGTTTTTCGAACCTGACCGATTTTTGTTCAATAATAAGCCACGAATAGATTTTTCCAAAGCATTTTTTTAACTAATACTTTTACCTGAATTATTCCATTGAAAAATCAACCAGTTTCTTTTTTTTTTATAAGAAGATATTTTACGCCGCCCATCCTGTACTAAATATGTATTATGTGTCTGTAAGTATGTTTATCAGAAGTCGTGATTCAACAACACAGAACCGGACTAACTTAGGATCAGACGGCCGTATAAGATGTCTCAAGTAATTTTGTTTTAAGGTTTGGTTTCTTTTAGCAATTCTAGCAAAATTTGTGGCTATTTTTATAACATAGTTTGCAAACGAACATACTTATCACCTGATGGTAAGTGCCTACCTCCATCCTCCACAACCTATAACTCAAGAGAAGCAGGTGCAAAAAGCAACGAAAAATTAACTTAACAGCAACATGGGTTTTCCGTGGTATCACGCCGGCCTGTACTTGGTGAAACATTTTTAAAAACATTTCCCGCACTAGGCAAATATCCTGTATCGTTGGGAACTTTATACAGATTTATGAAACAGATACAAAGAACACCCAGACTCAAAGGAATAATTTGTGGTATCACACAGTCGAACCCACAGCACTTAGCGCAGTAGGAGGCGGCGAGGTGACCGCTTAAACCACTACACCATCCGTTCAGTCACACTTACAAAGTAACACAATAAGTTAAATAAAACATTTACTTACTTACACTTAGTCGGCTTGTATTTTAAGCGTTTTCTCAGTACATAAATACCGGATTTATCGTAATGTTTGTATATTTGTTAAACTTTTATCGTAAGTAAAGTAGATTAATTAACACCTTTATGATAGTACAAGTTTATTATATTCTCCAGACATGCTGTTTTTTTTTAGGGTTCCGTACCTCAAAAGGTAAAAAAGAAACCCTTAAAAGATCACTTTCTTGTCTGTCTTGAACGGGTAGACCTAGCAAGTTGAAATTTATATCAGATACTGAGGTCTATGGTCCCTATTAGGTGTATAAAAATCAAGGCCCTGAGTCATCACGATAAAAAGATATGGGCAAATTTCGATTTTCGCTAAAACTTGTAAGTATACGGTAGTTCCCTTAACACTTATGTGGTAGTTCCCGTTGACCTAGAATCACGGAATTTGGCAAAAGAAACATCTTACAGCACAAATAAACGAATAATTCCATCCATCCATCATCAGCCTATCGCAGTCCACTGCTGGACATAGGCCTCTCCCATTGCATGCCACTTAGATCGATTTTGGGCTTCTCGCATCCAGCTCCTGCCAGCCATCTTGCGCAAATCGTCACTCCACCTGGCCTGTGGGCGTCCTACACTACGTTTGCCGAGACGCGGTCTCCACTCAAGAACTCGTTTTCCCCAACGGTTATCGGTTCTGCGGCTAATATGGCCAGCCCACTGCCACTTCAGCTTGCTGATCCGGTACGCTATGTCGGTGACCTTAGTTCTCTGCCGGATCACCTCATTTCTGATGCGATCCCTTAGAGAAACGCCGAGCATAGCCCTTTCCATAGCACGTTGAGCGACTTTGAACTTGTGGACCAGCCGTACCGTAAGTGTCTACGTTTCAGCTCCGTATGTCATGACGGGTAGGACGCACTCATTAAAGACTTTCGTCTTAAGGCACTGTGGGATCGACGATGAGAAGACTCGACGTAGCTTCCCAAACGCTGCCAAACCCAACCGAATTCTTCTGTTCACCTCGTCCTCGAAGTTGTTTCTACCTAACTGCAATGTCTGCCCGAGGTACACATAATTTTGAACAACTTCGAGAACGGCACCCTGTACCGCAATCGGTTCCGGTAGTACATGTTCGTTGAACATGACCTTGGTTTTATCCAAGTTCATCCGTAGGCCGATGCGTACAGAAGTGTCAGCTAAGTCATTCAGCATTTGCTGTAGGTCTTGCAACGTCTCTGCCATGATGACGATGTCATCTGCAAATCGCAAGTGAGAGATGTATTCGCCATTGATATTGATGCCACGCCCTTTCCAGTGCAGCGTCTTGAACATGTCCTCCATTGCATTTGTGAACAATTTCGGGGAAATAACGTCCCCTTGTCTCACTCCTCGATGCAATGGTACGGGCCTTGTTTGCTGATTCTGAACTTGGACGGACATGGTGGCGGCTTTGTAGAGACATCTCATCACTTGGATGTATCGCCAATCTACTTGGCAACGTTGCAGGGACTCCAGAACAGACCAGATCTCGATCGAGTCAAAGCCTTTCTCATAGTCCACGAATGCTAGACACAGGGGCTGATTATATTCTTCGGTCTTCTGTATAATCTGCCGCACTGTGTGGATGTGGTCTATGGTGCCATATCCGCTCCGAAACCCAGCTTGCTCCGGTGGTTGGAATTCGTCGAGTCTTTGCGCAAGACGGTTCGTGATGACTCTCGAAAACAGCTTGTAGACGTGGCTTAGAAGGGATATGGGTCGATAGTTCTTCAACCTGGTCTTGTCACCCTTTTTGAAGAACAAGACGACCACACTCCTACTCCACGCTTCTGGAGTTCTCCCTTCAAGCAGGACAGCGTTGAAGAGCTTTTGGAGCTCCCTTAGTACGGGTTTACCCCCGGCCTTCAGCAGCTCTGTTGTAACGCCATCCTCTCCAGGGGCTTTTCCATTTTTCAGCTGTCCAAGAGCCATCTCGATTTCATCAATGCTAACTTCTGGCAGGTCTTCGGTGTAGTGACGTGTTAATGTGGCTCTAGAGTTCTCATTTTCGGGATCAGGTCGAGATGCATGCGAAGCGTATAACCGGCCATAGAAGCTTTCCACTTCCAAAAGGACTGCCGGCTTCGAAGCAACGACTTCTTCACTTTCTGTAGTCAACTTTGTCAGGTGGCTTCTTCCAAGAGATTGTACGAACACTTTTGACCCCCGATTTTGCTCGATCGCTCTTTCAATTGAAAGAGTATTGGAGCACCGGAGGTCATGTCGTACGAGTTTACTGATCTCTCGGTTTAGAGTCCGCTTTGCCGACAAAGTGACAGGTGGGTTTTCACGTCGTTTCTTCATCAGCCCTAGGGTCCTTTCTGAAAGTTTCGACTTCCTGCCCTTACGCTGCATTTCACAAAATCTCATACCTTCTTCCCTGAGGATCTGAACCACATTTTTGAGGTTCTGGCTTACGTCTTGTAAGTTTTGACTGGAACGTTTCAGATCCTGTCATGGCTTGGAGCCGAGTTGGAGTTGTGAAGTGGAGGGCCCTCGATATGTCATCGTACATATCCTCCACCTCGTCGTCCGAATGTGCCGAGGTCAGTGCGTACACTTGCACAACCTTGAGGCTAAACCTTTCGGTGAGCTTGATAATGAGATACGCTACCCTGTTCGACACACTGGAAATTTCCCCAATGTTGTCAGATAGGGACTTATTTACCAGAAACCCAACCCCACCTTGGGATTGTTGGTCTCCCTCGCGGAAGTACATTAGGTTTCCTGACTCGAGGGTTATGGTGTCCTCCCCCTCTCTTCGGACTTCACATAGCCCTAGGATATGCCACCTAATCTTCCCAAGTTCCACCTCAAGTTGCGCCAGATGCGAGTCTAGCCGTAGCGTGCGTCCGTTGTACGTAGCCAGGGTCAGTCGGTTGTGGTGGCCTCCCGTAGCCCGGAGATTCTTCGCACCCCCTGCCCCGCCTTTACCGTGGTCGCCACCATGACCAGGAATAGCGGGGCCGCCGGGAACTGGGGGCCGTGGCCTTTGTTGCGTCTGCATGGGAGGGGTTTGCCCATAATCGCCACGCTGGGCAGGCGGGTTGGCGATCGCAGGGCGTAGCTTGTCGCACCGGTAACGCTGCTGCCCGTCACCGGCCTGTTGTATTTAGCTAGGCCTATTGGGATGGATGTACCGCCATCGGTCGGTCGCCAGAGCCTCGTTCGTCGTTCAACAGGATGCACCGCGGGCAGGTGAGGTTGGCTTGGGGCGAAAGATGGTGGTTCGCCCCTCACACCCCCGAATAAATCCAAAAAAATTAAAAATGTTGATAATTAAGTTAAATTTTGGTACTTACAAATTTTGGTGAAAATCTACGTAAAATCTGGGTAGGTACGGAACCCTCGGCGCACGAGTTTGACTCGTACCTGACCGGTTTTTATTTTCTTTAAAGACAACTCCCGCACTAGGAATAAATCCTGTGTCGCGGACTTTACAAACATACATGAAACGGACACAAAGGAAAGACTTAGAACAACCATTTGTTGACCACACAAAGGGTCGTCCCATGTGGAGATCGAACCCACAACACTCATCGCAGTAGGAAGCGGCGAGGTGACCGCTTAAACCACTACGCCATCCGTGCAGTCAATCCGTTCGTGATTTGATACAGATAGTGACGTGGATCACTGATAAAAGGATGACATTTTCATTTGTTCACTTTATGTTCATTTGAAACCGCGCAGTGAACGTTCGTGTTTGAAAAATAAAAATAAACAATTTTGTAAACTTAATTCTAAGTCGACGTTTAAGGAGTCATTCCTACTACTGGTGAGTATTTGAATAATACATATTAATTTACTGTAATAGGATAAACTATATATCTATGCTTAACAGGCAGAAAAGGAAAACTGCCATTCTTCAAATTTAACAAGAGACTGATTTAATGTTAAAAATAGACGAAAAAAACCATAAAAAATTAAATATAGCTGTCAAAAGGCTGGAAATGTATTTTTGTAGCATTTAGCACACTATTTATTCAATGTTGTTGTTATTTTTATGTAATTCAGCCCACTAGTGATTGTCGATTATCTCCGAATGTAGTCTACAATTTATGAAGAATTTCAGACACAATGTAAATTGTTAATGAAATGGAAATAAATAAAAAAATGGTCTTCATTTTACAAACAGCGACAATGTCGTAAATAAAATACACAAATTATTCGCTTTCAGCAAAAAATATGTAATTTCAGATCATGTTTCATTTAAATTGAAGAAAAAAAGCACAAGTGTGTTTAAAAAAAAATGTGGAAAATATTAATTATGGTTATTAAACATTTGGATGTGTTACTTCTTTAAAATTATATTTTGAACAGAAAGCATTTCAGGTTCACACCGAGAGGTTTAAATAATAATAAAAAATAATTTAATTAATCAACTCAGTCTTTAATTGACTTAAAAATGACACCTGTACTTATTAAATGAAGCACATACTTAATAACAGTGCATGATTATATTATTAAATTATCACATAATTAAATTAGTCTGTACATAGTAATAATTTCTTCATAGTTCTTGTACCCTTTTTTTTCTTTTTTTTTTCCTTGCGGAAATCCCCTCGTCATCAACAGCCTTTACTAGTCCACTGCTGGACATAAGCCTCTCCTTAGGAAGGAGGTTCTGGCCCACTATACCACGCTCCAACCAAATCCCCTCGGATACCACCTATCGGTGGCATGTTGGTCTCGAACCGACTAAAACCGCACGCCGTCTCGGGTACTAATAGCCGGGGAACCAGGTATACCCTAGAAAGAAAGTCCCTGGTGCCAGTTCTTGTACCCTGTATGTATAATGCACTTTTATTAAGTATGTGCTTTATTTGTTTGATTGATTAGCTGTTTTTCACTTCAAGAAGCACGTTTCCGTGAATTCACGTGACCACAGTATAATTTTCTGCTTCAGTATACTTCTTACTTCAATTTTACTAACACAAATCTAACTGTACCTTTCCACACACATTATTTCAGAAGCTAGGACCATGCCTGAGAACTTCAGTTCTTTGCTGCAGGTGTCCCCTTTGGTGACTAACGAACGACTCAGCCAAGCTCTCACTGACTGGTTTAAAGAGGATCATACCTTCACTCATTGGGAGGTAAAGTTCTGTTTTATTTACACCTATCGTTGGTTATTATTTTGCCAGTTTACATCATACTGGTGTCTCCAATCATAGGACTTATATACAGATATTACTATAGTCTTAGTTCAGTCTTCTCATCTGGGTCTTATATATATATATATATATCACACCCACCTCACACACGACCATCTGATCCCAAACTAGACAGAGCCTGTACTATGGTAACCAGACTACTGATAAACATACTTATATATATTTAAATACATACATATTAAATATAAATTACACCCAGACACAGAACAAATGACCGTGCTCATCACACAATATTTGTCCTGGGTGGGAATCGAACCCACGACCTCCGGCTTAGCAGTCAGGGTCACTAACCACTAGACCAACAGGCCCGTCCTAGTTCTAGTTCTCTTGTATTATCCGGTTTTCTTATCTCAATTTAGTAATTCTAAGTCCCGTGAGGAAACCATTACATTCTCTAAGAGTGTCAGTTACTAGCAGGTGACCGGTCATATTAGAAAGTAGATAATTCTTTGAATGTTATACACTAATTCGACTCCAAACAAAATTAGGTAAGCGACAATCATGTATCAAACGAGTGGATGGCTCGCATCAGTTTGATGGGCATGTGTCTATCACTGTAATACCATTCGCTATCATAACTCAAATTTTGATAGAAAAGAATGACAGGTGTCAAATAAAAATTGGTCGATTTTTGTAATAAACTTTATGTTTTGACAAATGCATATAAGGATATCAATTTTGTTGGTGTTTGTTTAGTGTGTTTAGCGTTTTATAGTAGGCCAAATCCTCCTTTATAAGAAGAGGCCTATGTCTGATGATGATGGTGTTGGATCTATAAAGATTCACTGCACGGACAGACTGCACGGATGGCGTAGTGGTATAAGCAGTCGTCACGCCGCTCACTACTACGCTGAGTGTTGTGGGTCCGATCCCCACATGGGACGACACTTTGTTTGATTCACAAATTATTGTTCTGAGTCTGGGAGTTCTTTGTGTCCGTTACATGTATGTTTGTAAAGTCCCCCGCGACAGAGGATTTATTTCTAGTGCGGGAGTTGTCTTTAAAAAAAAGAAAAAGAAAGAAAAGTGTTACCATCAAGAGTCAGGGTAGTAAAACAGGTTCACCATTTACAATATTTAACGAAAATATTGTAAATGGTGAACCTGTTTATGTCTATCAGCAATCCATTTTGACGTGCTGTGCTGTGTTGTGTTCTGTCAATAGTAACTTGCATATAACTTACAACGCATTTTCGATAATATGCGATTCGAAAACTGTAGTAACTTCATACTGTTATAAACTTAAACGTACAAATATTTATCATTTATATTGACGATGCGAGATATCTCACGCATGATAAGAGTGGCCATAAAATCTCATGGCCACTCTTTAAAGTCGGTTAGCACCTGCGTATTACTTTAAACACATTGTTTCAATTCAAATAATTTATTTCATTAATGTCCTCAAATTTTCATTTCAGTATGTGGGTGGATTGGGCAAAGGTGACGCAAGTGTGAGTGAACTTATTCGCATCAAGTTATACGGAGTTAATAAGGACCATAACATAAATTCCGTCCAGGTAGTAATCAAAACAGTTCCTAAGAACCTCGCCAGAAGACTCACTTGCCGAAATCATGAGTACTTTATGAACGAAATAAACTTCTACAAGAAAGTATTGCCAGAGTTGTTAGCCTTCCAATCTACGAAAAAACTTAGTAATCCATTTAATAAATACGCAAAACTGATATTTGCGTACTTCGATGGGGTGAACGACGTCGTTTGTTTGGAAGATGCCACGATCGACAATTTCGGAAACGCAGAACGTCAACAAGGCTTAGATTTTGAACATTGCAAAATATTATTGACAGTACTCGCTCAGTTTCATGCATTATCATTTGCTATGAAAGACCAGCAGCCTGAAAAATTTGAGAAGCTACCGAATAATCTCTCAGAAATTCACTTTGACAGTCGTCTCTGGGAATGGTACGCCCGATTTTGGTATAAAATTTCAGCAATCGCTATTGACGCAGTTGAGAACGAATATCCTAACTCCATCTATGAGAAAAAAGTCAAAGAGTTTGCTGTACCACAGAGATACCAAGATTTGATAGACGCAGCAACAAAATCTACTGAAACTGGTGTGATATGTCATGGCGATTGTTGGATGCCCAATTTCCTTTATAAGTACGTTGATGGACATGCGGTTGATGTAAAACTGATCGACTTCCAATTAGCAAGATATGGGACACCTGCTCTTGATATATCTTTAATGATATATACTTGTACCACTGAAGACATGAGAGAAAACCATTACGATGATTTGCTACAAATTTATTATGACGCGTTATCCAATCAATTGCAGAATTTGGGCAGTGATCCATATAAAGTATATCCGAGGAAACGATTTATGGAAGATATAAAGAAGTATTCCTATTTCGGGCTGGCGTATAGTTTTGAGTGTGTGCCGTTTACAGTATTAGATGAAGAGGATGCCATTGACATGAATATAGAGGTAGGTTATCCAACTAAAGTAAATGTAATTTTAGTGTAGAATAGAATAGATTTACCGATTCGCAGTCTCCATTCTAGGACTCTAGTGCGGCTTTAGTCCTTAGTCGACTCATTTTCGCTGACTTCTAATTTATGGATGAAATTATCGGGTAAAATGCATGTGAGGGATTTAGTTAATTGACCAACCAACTAAATATTTGTGTATTTAATATAATTGGTCGCGCCTATTGCTAGAGATAATAATAATAATATGAATTAATTGGCTTAATTCATATTATTATTATTAGCTTTTATACTCTTACGTGAACATTGTTTTCTATTAACTTTAATTTCTTTTGATTTTCAGGGAGATGAAGCCGTGAATCTAGAAGAAATATACAGGGTAGACAAATTCAAGACTAAAGAAGGCAGGCTAAGAGAAGCGAACAATGTAAAACACTGCGTTGATAGGGGATACATATAACAATAGGGAAATTGTTTTCGAGTTGATGTCAATATAACTATAGTATTTTCAAATGCGGTTTAATTAATCGTCAAACGAAGCGTAACTTTGCAAGCACCTACGCGAATGCTACCATGGAGTTTCATCTTAATGTGATCTTTTTACCAATAGGCATATAGTTGATTTTGTTAAACCTTATAAGGAAATAGTTTAAATTCTACATTACCAAAACACGTCAAAATATGGCGCATTTATTAAGATATTTATTTCAGAATGTTGATACCTACTATTCTTCTTAACAAACTCATGAATTTGGATGTTTCAAAATATTTCCATATTAAAAAAAAACAAATATTACTGTGGATACATTATACATTTAAATTGGGGCATCTGTGCCTGGACTAGATAAGAAATCTGTATCCCAGACATCAGCGCTCTTCCCTGATTACATCACTTACTATATAATTTATTACAATAAAAGTTTTACACCAGTTTTAATAAATATCACTCCAAATTGAAAAATAAAAAAAATAGTATTATTTGTCCTCTCTGAGAGTGGAGTGAGGAAATGAATGTGTGAGTGTGAGAGGGTGAGTAGAAAAGTTACTGTGGTACATTTAAAAACTTTTTGGTTTTCTAATATGATAATTTATGAAAAAATTAGAATATTTAAATTTGGCACCGTTTTTTATTAAGATTGTAGATGCTTATAATTTTTTTAATTTTGGCATATAGGTAAGGGCCTCACATCATCACATCACATCAACAGCCTTTAATAGTAATAGAAAGGAGGTTTGGGATTACTATACCACGCTGTCCGTGTGGTGACGGATTAAGAACACGGAGTGTCGCCACCCCTATTCATCCCGTGGGCGTCGTAAGAGGCGACTAAGGGAGCAACCTACGCAGGACAGCGGCACTGCAAAGAGAAGGAAAACTTGACATAAACCCTATACCAACCCGTCTGGCCAGCGTGGCATAGTAGGCCAAAACCTCCTTTCTAAGGAGAGCCCTATGTCCAGCAGTGGACTATTAAGGGCTGTTGATGATGATGATGATGATGATGATGATACCACGCTGGCCAGACGGGTTGGTATAGGGTTTGTGTCAAGTTTTCCTTCTTTTTGAAGTGCTGGTGCTCTTACGACACGAACGGGATGAATTGGGGTAGTGACATTCCGTATTCTTAATCCGCCACTAGGGTATAGCAAACAAAAATATTTCCTTACATAGACATGTCTAAAGAGAGGTCGAACAAGGTTTGTAATGGTTTCTCGTCTCGTAGTTTCCGTACATCTTAAGGGAGCCAGTAAATATTGATGCTTTATTAAAGTGAGAAATATAAACATCTGTTGGACCGTAAGAATCTCGCAGAACTGATAAAGGTGATACGTTGGGTACCGGTATGGTCGAAATGAACTGACCTTGAGTATGCTTTGAGTTAGATTCAATGCCTTCAGGTTTTTGTTTTCACACAACGCCATCCAGATTCAAACTAAGCAGAGCTTGTACTATGAAAGCTAGATTGACTGATAGAATGCTTGTATACTTTTTTTTTGTAAACACATACATATTATAGATAAAAAACATCCAAACTCCGAATCGATATTTGCAGATCATACAAACATTTGGTCCGACCGAGTTGGGAATCGAACTCGAGACCTTAACAAAGCAGTCGCATACGCTACCATTGCACCACCGAGGCAGTCAATAGCCTTGAATTGTTTTGCCTACCCTACTCCAAACAGAACAGTACAGTAAAACTGATTGTCTTAGCACTAGATAAATCTGCCTCATCATATCTTGCTTATCCACATGTCTAAGATTTTTGAAAACATAAGTTTGTTTTCGCAGTCTGGATATAATTAAATCGATATGTAGTTTAAAGGACAAATTATTTTCGATAATAACTCCCTAGTACTTCACTGAGTTTTTTGCTACTAGATTGGGACAAGGACACTCTATGCCATGACAACAGCTGTGAGCTGTTAAAGAGTGTATATCCGAGGGCATACTTGGTTTTGTCCCTATTGAGGGACAAGGAATTGCTCTAAAGCCATTGTGTAACAATGTTCAAACCATGTTGAGCTGCTTTGAATACTTTTGCCCAAGTTTCAGAGGAAACCAGGAAGACTGTGTCATCGGCATACGCAATTTACCACTTGGTAAATCTAGATTACAGAATCCGTTTATATTTCGGATGGCGTAGTGGTTTAAGCGGTCGCCACGCCGCTTACTACTAGTGTTGTGGGTTCCATCCCTACATGGGACATCATTTTGTGTGATCCACAAATTGTTGTCCTGAGTCTGAGTGTTTTTTGTGTCCGTTTCATGTATGTTTGTAAAGTTGTCTTTTAAAAAGAAAAAAATATATACCAGAAAAAGGCTATATCCAAGGATACTGCCTTGAGGCATACCGCGAGTAATAGGTAAGCCAGTGCTAAATATATTACTAATTTTCACACATTGAAAACGCTGTGATAGTTACTCAGTGAACAATTTCAATTGGGTTCCTCTTATGCCTAGATCTTCAAATTTTTGAAGGGTAGTGGCGTGTGGGTAGAGTAGTGGCGTCGAAACCGTGTCAAAAGCCTAAGCCAAATCCAGGAACATTCCGTATTTTTAATCCGTCAATACACGGACAGTATCTATTACTGGTGGAATTATTTACAATCTGAGAGGCCATCTGACATGCAGAGTCTAAGGGATTCAGAAAGACAGTGATATTAACTGACTGTAAACGCGCTTTGCAGCATCTGGCTAGATGCGCCTCGATAGCCTATGCTATGCTTAAAAAGGTTCAAAATTTAACAACTAGAGGTTTAACTATGAGACTGCAGTGGATCCCAACTCACATTGGTATAAAAGGCAATGAAAATGTAGATAGGATGGCTAAAGAAGCTATATCAAATGGTATAGATACATTTGTTTTTTCGGAATTTATTGATATCTTATTAAAGTACAAACTATTGACACACACAACATTGTAATATGATAATTGAGAAAATGAATTAAATAAAAACAATTAGCACCTGAGTCGTCTGCGGTACCTGGTGGGCCGGGAGAGTTCTAAACCACTCCCGGTACCGCTCCGCCATCTCCTTCGCAAGCATAACTTACTCGCAGAAGGAGACGGCAGAGTTCCACGTACTCTCACTCCGCACGATAGCCGCAATAAGGTTATCGAGCGTGAGAGCTCCTACTCCGATGGCCGCCACGAGGTCTCGCCTCTGCTCCACCCACGCCGTCAAAGTTAATTATCGCTCAAAGTCCCTTAAGCATAAAGAATAAAAAAAAAACTATTATTCTACAACGGCAATTTCATACTTTAACCCCTATTACTTTCATAAAGAGTGATCATTATGATGTAAAATGATATGAGAAAAATTTTCGGACTTCCGATAATAGAACTTAAAAAATTATGTGAAAAAGGCGCTTCCCTTCTTCATAAATTATATATTTTTCTTTTGTTTTTTCGTCTCTTTTAACTCTTAACTTTCATCAAATATCCATACTACGATAACGTACGCTTTCAGCCATTGGCGCTGCTTTCTAAATCTCGCTAATGTGTCTCAAATCTATCTCAAAATTCGCATCATTCGCTCGAACTTTCGCTCATGTCTGACGATCTTCTTATAGACTAATAATTTTAGTGTAACAGGAACCTTGATATTAATAAAAACGAACCGATCTATTTTACCATCGCTTTGTAAGATGGAGAAGGTCGGTGTTGAAATTCCATCCAGCAAAATTGTTTCATAACTGGTTACATCGCCAACATCGCAGACCATGTACTCAGTTTTTATTCTACTGATTTTCAAACAATATTCTTCATTCTTTGTTGTCACTTTCCAGTCTGCTGTACACCTCGCATTCAACACAATGTTATTTAAAAACAGCATGCACGAAGGTGTCTTCTCCTGTATGCCCGATAGCCGAGTATCCCTTATCAGTAGGACACTTGCATCTGTCCGCACTACACATCATTTGGTACTCACGTGACATATTAGTCATCAACACACACACTCAAAAGAGTAAATAATTACATTGTATTAATAATTTATTGCCTAACAAAGAAAAGAAAATAGATATACAAAAAGAGAAAATAACAACATGAAGTGCACAATGAGCGGCCTTACCAGGAGAAGTGTCTTCTGGGCAAGGTTTAGGTGTACAGCTCAGCATTGTATAATGGGGATGTTGTCTGCGAATGGATTGCACAAAAATGGATGTCCTTGTATGTTCAGATGTGTTATATATTACATCAGTATAATTTATACACAAAAACAAAGAATCTTCGTAGCAGTCCGTCGTAAGAAAATTCAAACGATAAAGACAAACAATCTGTGAATAACCTCTTACAATTGGGGGCTTTAACATAAAAATTTATTAGTGACGGGGTTGTTAGACTAGTGGTTAGTGACCCTGATGGCTATGCCAGAGGTCGTGGGTTCCATACCCACTCAGGACAAATAATTGTGGGATTAACAGGATCATTTGTTCTGTGTCTGGGTGTAAAATATCTATAATATGTAGGTTATGCATTTAGCAATATTTAAGTACAGTTATTAAGTTATAACGAATATTTTCAGATTCTAACAGTAGTACTTATTATGGTTGACAGTAATTTGTGGCAGTTGCGCAAAGTCGAAGCCAGAAATCATAGTGGATTGGCCCACTACGATTACTTGAGTTTTAGCAGAGTTCAGCGGTAGACTATACTCCACTCGGAAATGGGTCCAAAATCGTCATTTATGGTTGAAATAGCTTTGTGAGTTGTATTATTAGTTTAGGGAACATTGTATGTTTGTGTTACCTATTGGGATAAATAAATAGTAGACTTGCAACTAATAGTATATTCGGCAGTATACCGAATACCGAATATTCGGCGAGGCCCCTGACCGAACAGCCGAATATTAGGCAAAAGTATTCGGCTGGATTTTAGCGCCAAAAACTTGTACAGACGTGAATTAAATTATGTACCTGTTTTATGTACCAATGACTACTTAATAAATGATTATAAAAGACATGAGAACCTTACCCTTCTAAATTTTGATTACCACAATAATTCAAATACATAGAATCCTCCATTTTTCCTATTCAGAAGATGATTATGTACCTGTGTTATGCACCAATGACTACTTAAATGATTATAACAGAAATGAAAATATGAATATATACGTAATCAATCGATTTTAATTTTTCATTTTACCAATTATTTCTCAATGACAAAATATATTATTTAAGTATTCGGTATTCGGCCGAATAATATGTAGATATTCGGTATTCGGCCGAATATAATAAAAGCAGCCGAATAGGCCGAATACCGAATAGTAACCGAATATTCGTTGCAAGTCTAATAAATAGGTATTCACGTGTTCACGTAAATTGGGTTTATTCTCGACTGACTTAACGCCGGTCGCAGCCGCCTCTATGGTATAATTTGCTGCACACTTACATAATTATTAAAGATTTGATAAGAAAGTAAGATACGTTATGTCCCTACAGTTAGTAACTGCAATAAAAATACAAAGAAAAGATTTAAGTATTTAACTGATAGCAGTACAAGGACATTGAAACCAAACCACCTTTAAAGATTCTAAATGGAATAGATCGTTACTGATAGCGTCTACGTAGCGTCTATGTCCGTGTGGTGACGGGTTAAGAATACGGAATGTCAAAACCCCTATTTATCCCGTGGGTGTCGTAAGAGCCGACTAAGGGACCAAACTACGCAGGACGACAGCACTGCTAAGAGAACTTGAAATAAACCCTATACCAACCCGTTTGGCCAGCGTGGTATAGTAGGCCAAAACCTCCTTTCTAAGGAGAGGCCTATGTCCAACAGTGGACTGTTATAGGCTGTTGGTGATTGATATAGCGTAGAGCGATCTGAACATCGTGGTGGAAGGTCACATAAGAATGCTGTAGTGTTTTATTCCATGGAGTTCTTTTTTCACCTAGTGAATGAGGTTACCGGAGGACCAACCAAGTCCACGTTCCCCACTAATTATGGGGAGAGTGCACTCAAATGACGGGAATGTAATTATGTCTCGTTGAGTAGCAGGTATCGTTTGGATGTTTGCCCCCTTATTGAATAAAAGATATGGGATTATTTAAAAAACCACAAGTATTTTTACCCTCCAAAAATAGGAGCGGGTAAGTAAGTTTGTAAAGTAATGAAAGAATTGATTAACACCAGTTTTCTGTGAGCGCTGTGAGTGTGTGCTGAAGCACGGCTCTCCTTGGTGACCAATGCCTTGATATTTTTTTAATTGTTGGTCTATTATTCTATCGGTTAAATCTCTCTCCTAGTCCTTTTGAAAAATGATTAATAATAGTTTATTAACATGCAACATAAACAAACAGACAACATACGTCCGTGTGATGGGTTAAGAATACAGAGATTCATCACCTCTATTCATCCCGAGGGACAACAGCAACAGCATCCGTGCAGGACAACAGCACTTCAAAGAGAAGGAAAACTTGAAACAAACCCTATACCAACCCGTCGGGCTACTTCAGTCGTCTACGAAACCAAGTTTCGAAACCAGTTTTGAAATAAGAATAATATTTCTTCTTTTGAAATTCGTTTCGATAAAAAAAATCTTGTTCCTTCTTTCGAAACTCGTTAATAAAATCGAAAGGACACATTAGAGTAGCTATCGTACAAGAGTAACACATACATACACAGGTCTTTCATTTTAGTGTAACGTAAATTAACGATGTAACGTGTGGAAGTGAACAGTAAATTGTTTCTTATTCATCAAAAGAGATTTTTTTACGAGTTTCGAAAGAAGAAACGTTATTATTTTATCGAAAACAGTTTCGAAAGAAGAAGCATTATTCTTATTTTGAAACTGCATGATGATTGATGAGCTGATTGCTTGCATTCTTGCATTTGATTTGTATTTTTTTATGGCAGGTGGCAGGCATCAGACAGGTCATCTCATTGACTGTGATTGGCAGTGATGACTGTAATTGATGAAAGGGCAGCAACTCCGAAGTCACAAGCGTGTTGCTGCCCTTTTTTTTTTATTACCACTGATACCACTTACCAGTGGCAATGTCGGACTCGAACCGATTAAAACCGCACCCCGTCTCAGGTACCAGTAGTCGGACAACCAGGTGTACCCTAGAAAGGTAATCCCTGGCGCCCCGACGCGCGTTGCTGCCCTGCTGCTGCCTGTTGCGTTTTCAGACTGCGAATATTTTAAGTTAACCCTCAAATTTGACGTAATCTGGCGTAAGTCATGTTTATATTTATGTATTTTTATATGCTTCTGTTGATCCTTATACAAACAAGCTACACTTTATCATTACAACTGACATAATAAAGTATAATTTTTGATAATGTTGAACACTTTTTATTACTTATGCTCACATACTCATCTGTAAGCATATTATTTTTACGTTGTTGCATGTTATTTACATTTATGGTTTTAATAACAGACATTAAAGCAGATTACCTACTTATAATTTATTTAATTGGGATTTATATTCTTATACACCGACAGATATTGAGATATAAAAGAGTGTTATTTGATCATTTTAATCATTTTCATTGCGACTGTTTAACGTGTGATCAAGTTGCCAGAGTCTAAATAGAATAATAAATAAATTTACATTAGACGACCAGGATCCAGGGCCAGGAGGATTTGTTTATATTGAGTCCATTTATATGTAAGTATGGATCTAGATTTTAAGTGACAAAAGAAAATATGAAAACTGTAATTCAAAATCATTTCCAGGATGTATTAAATACTTACGTCAGGGTAGCCGGGGCTTTCCTCTCTAGGGTATACCAGGTTCCCCGGCTACTGGTACCTTTAGACGGCGTGCGGCTTTTGGTCGGTTCGAGTCCGACATAATCACCCACTGGTGGGTGATATCCGAGGGGAGATCCGGACAGAAAAAAAAGGATGTATTAAATACTGTTTTTGATTGTTGAATGAAAATGATTGCAAAAGGAAATCATTAATTGACTCGAGGAACCTAATGTCATAAGCTTTTTCTTCTTCTTCAGCCTTTATTCACCCATTTTGGGTATGCACCTCTTCGTGCGGTTTGGTGTCATTCGCATCCAGCCCTTTCCCCATTGTCATAATATTGAATGTTAAAATAATGTCTATCATTGACGGGACGACCTGAACACTAGGAAGGCACATTATAAGGAAAGGCCTCGTCGTATCTTTGGCTACGATATAGCAAAATGACAGAATTTCTAGAATTTGTCATTTTTTTTTATGTCAGAGTGGGTAGACGAGCAGATGGGTCACCTCATGGAAAGTGACCATCGCCGCCCATGAACGTCTGCAACTCAGGAGTAACAAACGCGTTGCCGGCCTTTTAGAAAGGAGTACGCTCTTTTCATGAAGGTTTGAAGGTCATATCGGTCCGGAAATACCGCAGACGATAACCCGTTCCACAGTTTGGTGGCGCGGGGCAAAAAGTGTCTCAAAAAGCGCACAGTAGTGAAGCGCCAAGTATTCCATATGCGGCTGGACTTGCGCCTTATAGAGCTGAACGCGGTGGGCCGGAGTGAAATACTGCCTTGATCTGTTCAGCACACCGAGCTTCTTCGACACCAATTTAACCTTACCCTCTAAGTGACCCCAAAACTAGACTATGCTCGATATGTCGATGCCTAGAAATTAAAATAATTTATTTCAATAAAAACTTTTATAGATATTTTCTATTCGTCAGAAGTAGGAAACAGTTTGACTAAGACGGCCATAAAGCTAGACGTCGTCTATTCATTCTCCTGTAAGACCGCTTACAGGAGAATGATTAGATCCCTCCCTCCAAATAATCTGTTACTACTCGTTTGATGTAGGGTGCCCATGAAATAAAAGAGTCTCCTTATTGAAGAAGCTAGTAACGATATTTATGTTGTTTTAGAATCAGGAAATCATGCCCGAGGACTACAGTACACTCAGCCATTTCTCCCCGCTGGTGACAAACGAACGACTCAGCAAGGCTCTAACTGATTGGTTTAAAGAGGAATATACCTTCACTCATTGGGCGGTAAGATACACATGAAATCATTTATAAGACACATTTTAACATTAAGATAATAACCATTGCTTTATTGCATGCTAGCTGACCCGCGCAGCTTCGTCTGCGTCTCAATAGTAATAAATTTTCTCCGTTTTTGAAACATTCTTCATTGGTGCTCCGCTCCTATTGGTCTTAGTGTGATGATATATAGCCTATAGCCTTCCTCGATAAATGGGCTATCTAACACTGAAAGAATTTTTCAAATCGGACCAGTAGTTCTTGAGATTAGCGCGTTCAAAGAAACAAACAAACAAACAAACAAACTCTTCAGCTTTATAATATTAGTATAGATGTAAACGGCTAAAGAACTACGAGGCAAAGCCAAATGTCACGGGTGTACACGATTTGTTATCTGTTAATCTAATTTCCCTTTCAGTATGTAGGCGACATGAATAAAGGTGATTCATTCGTTAGTGAAGTTATTCGTATCCAAATTTACGGCGTCAATACCAAAGGTCACACGAACTTCGTTCAAGTTATTTTAAAGAGTATTCCTAAAAACGTTTTCAGAAGGAGCATTTGCCGAAGTCACGATTTCTTTAGGAATGAAATAAACTTTTATAAAAACATTCTGCCCGAGTTGATAGCATTCCAATCCAAGAAAAAACTAAAAAACCCTTTCGATAGATATGTGAAACTGTTCTTTGCTTACGCCGACGGAAATAATGACGTTGTGTGTCTTGAAGATGGCTCTGTATACAACTTTGGAAATGCTATTCGTCAGGAAGGTATAGATTTAGAACATTGTAAGATGACATTTAGAGCATTTGCGGAATTTCATGCCTTATCTTTTGCAATGAAAGACCAGGAACCTAAAAACTTCAAAGAGTTACAAGAGACGATAACCGAAGTTTATTACGATGAGCCTCATAAGAATTGGTATATTAATTTTTGGAATAGAATCTCAGAAGTTGCTATCAACGCTGTTGAAAAGGAATATCCTGATTCCATATATTTAGAGAAAATCAAGAAGTTTGCTGTTCCAGAAAGATATGAGGACATGATTAATGCAGCTACAAAGACTTCTGAAAATGGAGTGATATGTCATGGAGATTCTTGGGGAGCAAATTTCTTATACAGATACGAAGATGGGCATCCGATTGATGCCAAAATGGTCGATTTTCAGATGCTAAGATTTGGAACGCCCGTCCTAGATTTATCCGTAATGATTTATACATGTACTGATCAAGAATTAAGAGACAAAAATTACGACGAGTTATTGCATTTTTATCATGATACTCTTTCTAGTCAGATTGAGGATTTGGGAAGTGATCCCCAAAAAATATATCCCTGGCCAGTGTTTATGGAAGAAATAAAAAAGTATTCATATTTTGGACTGGGATATAGTTTCGATACAACACCATTCACGGTGTTAGCTCCTGAAGATGCAGTGGATTTGGAATTAGAGGTGAGCATTAATAGTAAAAAAGGTTTTTATGAAATAGGGGGCAAACGAGCCCACAGTTCACCTAATTGTAAGTGACAACCGCCGCACCATGAACCATGGGCAACTTAAAAGTCACAAACGCGTTTCAGCCCTTTGAGCCTCCCCCCAGACGGGCTTGTTGGTCTAGTGTTTAGTGACACTGACTTCTAAGCCGAAGGTCGTGGATTCGATTCCCACCCAGGACTAATAATTATGTGAAGAGCACGATGATTTGTTCTGTGTCTGGGTGTAATTTATCTATGATATGTATGGTTTTAGAAATATATAAGTACGTTTATCAGGAGTCTGGTTACCATATTACAGGCTTTGCCTAGTTTGAAACCAGACGGCCGTGTGTGAGATGTGTGAAGCTATTATTATAATTAGGAGAAGAGATGGTTTGGGGCTCAGGATGACCTGATGCACTTAGTGAAAGCAATTAAAGAAGTCCTCAACACCGGTTTTCTGTGATACCATGACATTATTCCGGCAAAGCAGGCAAATTTGTGCCGCAGCATGACTATCCCGCGGTGTGGCGGTTTTTCATTTACATTATCGACTGCACGGATGGTTTAAGCGGTCGCCACGCCGCTCGCTATTACCCTGAGTGCTGTGGGTCCGATCCCCACATGGGACGACACTTTATGTGATTCACAAATTGTTGTTCTGAGTCTAGGTGTTCTTTGTGTCCGTTTCTATATGTATGTTTGTCCTGTGTCCTGTGTCCTGTGTGTGGACACATTCCTACACACACAGGACACAGGACATATTCATATTGCCGGAGTGGTCTTAAAAAAAATAAACTTGTCTATAAATTTATACAATACAATAGCTGCGTTTGACATAGGTTCAGACAAAATGTTTAAAAATACTCTGACATCATATACCTTAAAATTAAAATTAGCTCTTAGGAAGACTCTAAGATTGTTGGTCCGAACGCATTCCGATAGAAAGTTCCTAGTGCGGGAATTGTTAAAAACAAAAAAAATATAAGTTACATTAAAGGTAGTAATTATTCATTTCTGTTACCTTTAGGGTGAAGAGGGGAAGGATATAGTGGATGTTTGGAAAGTTCCTGATTTCAAGACTAAGGAGGGTAGACTAAGAGAAGCGAACAACGTAAAACACTGCGTAGGCAGAGGATATATATAAAAATACAAGACTAGTTCTCAGTACGATTTATTATAACAATTGACAGGCCTGTTGGTCTAGTGGTGAGTAACCCTGACTGCTAAGCCGGAGGTCGTGGGTTCGATTCCCACCCAGGACAAATATTGTGTGATGAGCACGGTCATTTGTTCTGTGTCTGGGTGTCATTTATCTTTAATATGTATGTATTTAAAAATATATAAGTATGTTTATCAGCAGTCTGGTTACCATAGCACAGGCTCTGCCTAGTTTGGGATCAGACGGCCGTGTGTGAGATGTGTGAATTATTAGTATTATTATTAATTTCTCAGGAGTAATTAAAAACTAGCTTAAACTTTATATATAGATGCAACCCTTACATGTCCCTCAATGTTATAGCAATTATAGACACAATTCCTTTATTCCAAAAGCAAGCAACGCCTTTAATGCGGCCACAAGACTTCTGATATATTTTTAATTCAATTTAATACCTAGACTTGTTCTGTTGTAACGACCAGTGCTTTATGGTAGCGCTTTTTCAAGTATTATAACTTACCAAAGCGTACTTTAAGCTGATTAAAATTTAAATTAATTACTATGTACTGAACTAAATGTAAGGATCTATAATTGGCTTACTAATGCAATGCGTTAACCAAATTCGTCAAAGCTGTTGGTCCTCTAAGTTATAAATAAATAAATAGATTTTTTGGAACAGGAATTCTAGCGGGCGTCCTTAAAACGTCCTACCAAAGTCTCATTACAGTCTGATCAATGGTTTTAGAACGCATGGAGAACAAACATTCAAATCATCATCAACAGCCTTTACTAGTCCACTGCTGGACATAGGCCTCTCCTTAGAAAGGAGGTTTTGGCCTACATTCAAATATTGATTTTTATTTATATAGATGTAAAATGAAGTAAATAATAGTTGACTAGATTTCTAAAGCGATGCACTAAAACTGGATTAATCGGTCTAGTTTGGTTTTACGAACAAATTGTATCTATATATATGAAAATGTTAAGTTGGTTAATCTTATACATAAAATTCTCGTGTCACAATGTTCGTTTCCGTACTCCTCCGAAACGGCTTGACCGATTCTCATGAAATTTTGTGTGCACATCGGGTAGGTCTGAGAATCGGCAAACATCTATTTTTCATACCCCTAAATGGTAAGGGTGACCCATCCCTAAATTTTTATTTTAGGCAATTTTTTTTTTTTTAGTGTACGTTATAAAACTCTTGTTTCAAGTTCTACACTGATTGACTTCAAATTTTGACACAATATGCAAACCGTTTATCCTCATTGCTCATCAACGCCCAACCATAAAGTACCACAGCGAGATTTGACAGGGTATGGCTAGTTGTTTATAGGTTTTGTGGAAATTGAAATCAAGTGATCTGTCTCTTCGTACTTACATTATAATAACAATATTCCTGTAAACGCTTCTTAGTTATTTATTAGTCTACTCGTAATATAAAAATATACTTATGAATAAACTATAATATTGAGTTTTATTATAATATCCGCATATAACTTTATTTTCATAGTGTTATACTATTCTTACGTATTTAAATACATATGTTAAAGAAATTCTGATCTGGTTCTGGCTGTTTCTTCTTCTTCGTCAGCTTTCTATACATGGCGTTCGGCAGCCGCTACGGTAGCACGCTCGCTTCGCTCGCTCGCTTTCGCGCTTTAATGTAACCCAAATGATTCAATAAGGGGGTATGGTCTGACGTACATATGATATACATATATATCAAAAAGAATTCGAAAATACTTAACGTTGAAGAGGCTGCATTTAAAACGTGCGATGAGAGATAGCTTTTATGAGTTTATGATGTTTGATAATATTATTTATCAATGTGATAATCATTATGTAAATGTTACGTTGCTTTGTCACGTTGGTAGTTATGAGATAATGGGTTATACAGATCCTATATCTTTCTTCTGTTTTTATCTGTAGGCAATACAATACTGCAATATGCAATAATTAACTGGTATGGAATAAAATCACAATAGCATGTGATAAATCATATGTTTTCAAAATTATATCATCACACTTGTGACTGATTTATAAAACCACTGCTACTTAATTATTATTATTACGCTAGTGCAACACGCGAAAGGTCTAAATCTAAAAATAATAATTGATTTTAATGCCATTTATCTTTGTCCATGACGAAATCACAATCACATATGAAATCGCTGTGACTAAAACCAATTATTTTATCAAATGAATATGATACAAAAGTAGCAATAATTTCCATGTCTAATGCATGATGATAACACAATAAATGTTATATGTCCTTGAGTTTTGTACGTAGTAACATATGTATTTATGTTATGATCAGGTAACTTCAAAAATCAGTTGATAACCTCGTCTTAGTGGCCATTTCAAATATATTCGGCGATGGTCCCTTCCTGGACACTTACAGTATCCAGGTTAACAGAGCTAAGAAAGCAAGTGCCTCATACCGTCCTGTGTGTGACCGTGGGACGAAAGGATAGGTTTTCTCCGCCTCCCGCCATAATATTTAAAATAAAAATATTTAAAAACAAATAAGTCAACATAACATGTTTTGACAGGACATGCATATAGTATGTTTGCTCTGACAGGAACTAGGTTGGGGTCGACTTCAAGTCCATTACGATACGGCTGAACTTCGATTTTTACGTGGAGTGAGTGCCATCAGACCTCCATAACCCAAGTAGGCGATTTCGAAGTTCTGTAGAGGGACTGTTATTGGAATTCTTTTTCAGATCATAAATTAATCGAATGACTATTGCTGTATAGTGATAAGTATCCCCGCCTGTTCGGGTTCAATTCCCCGCCAGAGAGCCAGGTATCCTAGCCACTAGACCATACCGGATCTGTTTAATCCTTTGGCGCAACAATATTTCACATCAACAGCCTTTAATAGTCCACTCCTGGACATAGGCTTCTCCATAGAAAGGTGGTTTTGGCCTACTAGTAGGCCAACAATATTGATTTCAACTTAATTGACTGCACGGATGGCGTAGTGGTTTAAGCGGTCGCCACGCCGCTTCCTACTACGCCGAGTGTTGTGGGTTCAAACCCCACATGGGACGACACTTTGTGTGATCCACAAATTGTTGTTCTGAGTCTGGGTGTTCTTTGTGTCCGTTTCATGTATGTTTGTAAAGTCCCCCGAGACACAGGATTTATTCCTAATGCGGGAGTTGTCTTTTAAAAAAAAATGAAGAAGAAAGAATTATATACAGATACAAATAATAATCAAATAAAAATCGGTCCAGCCCTTTCGGAGGAGTATGGTAACTAACATTGTGACACGAGAATTTTATATGTAAGATACACATCGTTTGTAATTGCTATTTTAAATTTACTTGTAGATAATGAGTGTTCGGTATAACCATCTGTTGCTGAACTAGGCTAGGAACCTAACACTCGGACCTGGGACTGCAACTATGACTTACTACCATTAAGTGGTTTATTATAACTATTAGTCCACCACCACCACACGGTGACGGATTAGGAATACAGAGTGTCACCACCCCTAATTATCCCATCGGTGTGGTAAAATCCGAATAAGGGTGCAAACTACGCAGTACAACAGCACTGAAAAGAGAAGGAAAACTTGAAACAAAACTTATACCAACCCGTCTGGCTAGTGTGGTATAGTAGGCCATACTCTCTTTTCTAAGGAGAGGCCTGTGTCCAGCAGTGGGCTAGTAAAGGCTGTTGATGAGTACTGTTATTAATCATAGGTTGGGTATATCGTCTACGACCCAAGACACGTTGTTGTAAAATCAATCATAACATTATTACATTTTTTTTATTACATGAGTATGCAAATATTAGAAAATAAAAGTTTTTATTACTCTGTAATTGTACGTAAAGTAATGAATATCTTGTACAGTCTTAAGTTTACCTGATTTTCTTATCTATTAAGAAAAACATTTCCACCTGATGTTTTTGTAGTTTTGGGAAAGGTTGTGTGCTTCCTTACTGCGCTGAGTGTTGTGGTATCGACAAATTGTTGTTCTGAGTCTGGGTGACTTTTGTGTTCGAATCATGTATGTTTGTAAATTACCTTGCGACACAGGAATATGTTCCTAATGCGAGAGTTGTCTTAAGGAGCTGCGTAGGGAAAAGGCAGCCACTTTGACAAAATAGTCAAAAGACCAAAAGATGATATTTTGGGAACTGACAGTATTGTAAATAGTAGATACTTACGAATTATCAATCTCTGCTGAGAATTCCTCTTACGTGTAAATAATTACAATGGAATTTTGTAAATTGTTTGTTGTATGTCTACACAAATACTCACATCGCGATTGCATTTAAAATAGGAATTGAAAAATGAATTTATCATCTTTTTATTTATTTTCAACGTCACTATCTGCAACCCAACACATCTTGAGATTTTAATCTGTTTGTAAAGTAATCATAAAGGTGTACTGTGGCTTTTATGAAGCTATTTGAAAATACTTTGTAACTTGAATGAGTGTTTTCATTACATATATATTTTTAAACACATACATATAAATTATTCATTTAATTAGAGTATGAAAGATTTACAGTTACAGTTGTTAAAAACATTACACATGAGAATAGTCAATTACAAGTTTTCACTATATTAATATTTAGAAGAGCAATCTAAAAAAAAACTTTAAATAAAATTTACAGATTAAATAAGCAGAAGCACGATCTCACTCAGCGAGCCACTTGTTTTTTTTTGCATTTTAGGATTTAAGCATTGTTAACTGAGGCAGGAAAGGAACGACTCAAGCTCCTTCTAGCCGAAGGAGAACTAATAGCGAAGAGGTTAATATCGTGCTGTTTGCATAATTTCTTGAATTTTTTGGTGGATTGAAGCGCGCACGCCCTTCGTGGGCTGGAAGGGAACATCCGGTTTCCCACACAGGAGGGGTCATTTATAAGCAGTAGATGTCCCGAGATACGTCGAGGTACCAAGGCTTTCCTTTCAGGGGAATACCTGGTTACCCGGCTACTGGTACCTGGAGACGGCGTGTGGTATTTCGTCGGTTCGAGTCCGACATAATCACCCACTGGTTCCGCACAGAGAAAACAAAAAACAAAATCAGATGGATTGAAACAAGTTGATGTGCATGGAATATTAAAATAATATTTTGGCTAAAAGTTCGGGGCAAATCTATATCGTTATTTAGTAGTTTTAGAAGGAATAAATAGTCAGCTATTTCACGGAGCGGTAATATGTGAAACTATCAACAAAGCTGAAGATAATTATTAGAGTGATATGGAAACTTTAGATGGTAACAAAGGTATTTGATTAAACGTTTTTGCATATTTTCCAAGCGGTTGATATACACCTGGTAGCGTGGGTTCCGTGGGCTCTGACAAACATGCAGTATAAAAATTTGAGTGTTAGCTCCAGTAAAAGACTTAGAAAGGCGCATGATAAATCCGAGTGCTTTAAAAGTCTTCTTAACAATGCTGTCGATATGTACGTCGAAGATTAATTTGCTGACGTGTACACCCAAGTCACGGATAGTATTTTGTCTAGGCAGATCGTTCCACCAAATTTATAGTCATTACACTGTATGGTATGTTTCCTGGTGAATGTAACCAATGAGAATTTTGAGGAATAGTTGTTAAATTACACCCAGACACAGAACAAATGATCGTGCTCAATTATTGGTCCTTTATGGGAATCGAAGAAAAACGTGAAACAAACCCTATACCAACCCGTCTGGCCATCGTTTTGTAGTAGGCCAAAACCTCCTTTCTAAGGAGAAGCCTATGTCCAGCAGTGCACTGTTATAGGCTGTTGATGTGATGATGATGTTATGGGAATCGAACGAATCGGCCTGTTAGTTAGCGACCCTGACTGCTAAGGCAGAGGTCGTGGTTTCAATTCCCAGACAGGACAAATACTAGTGTGATAAGCGCGATTGTTTTTTTTTATTTCTGGGTTTGATTTATTTGTTTATAATAAGTATGTATTTAGAATTAAATAAGTTAGGAGTCTGGTTATCATAGCTCAGGTTCTGTCTAATTTGGGATCGGACGGTCGAGTGTTAGATGTTTTTATTATTTTGACGTTGATGTGTATTAAAAGTTGGGTTTATTTTAATTAAGTAGTGCTGTGTGTTCATATTATATAGGTATCTAGTATTTATACTGGAATAATAACATTATGCATACATTTGCTGTTTACGTAAAACAAAGTTTTATTACTTTAATTATACCACAATAAAGGAGTATGTCATAACATGTTATATAAAAGAAGGATTTGTGATAAGGTATTTAATAAAAATAACTAATTTACATAATAATATAGTTATTTTATGCCTTGTCTTAGATACAGATACATAAAGACAATTCTTTGTACTCATTTCCTAAACAAGCTCGGACATAAATGAATATGAATTTGGAAAATTAAATGTCTGTCATATTGGTAGATACTAAATGTTAAGTTTAATTGTAAAAACGTCAACGTCCATACCATGTTGAATACACCGGTTCTCGTCTGATCACCGAAGTTAAGAAACATCGGGCGTGGTTAGTACTTGGATGGGTGACCGCCTGGGAATACCACGTGATGTTGGCTTTTTGCTTTTTCTTATGCTATTCAAGAAATAGGTAAATCTAATATTGGCATGGGTGAAATTGATGGACTCTATGAAATTTAATAACTTTAAATTGACAAAGCAAGATGTTGCGGTGACTTTGTGTGAATGTAGATAAAAAAAAAAGAAAATTGCGAATAACTGGTGAACTTAAAAATATCTTGATGTTGGCATTTTGAAGTTTCTTTTCTTATGGCGTTTGAGAAATAGCTGAAGAATATTTATTTAATTTACGTTAAGGACAACGTTATGTTAAAATGTAGGAAACAACATAATAATATGTAGGAACATAGATCACTGGTAGGCGTACCACAAGGAAGTAATTTGGGACTGCTTTTGTTTGGACGTATGGTATGGACGTTGGCATTTAGTTTTTAAATTTTAACGCTCACGACCTACCCTTATGACGTCACAGTATCGTCACTTTTCATCACTCATCGGTGTTAATTGGCTAGTTATGTTGAATGAGAATATCATCTTTGAACTTAAAATATACCAAAATATTTAAAAAAAAACTAAATTTTTTATTTTTAGTGCTAAATAAGTGGGTATAAATACTTATAATAGTAAGGTATTTACGGGAGAATGAAGATGTTTCAGTTTAAAATGCAGTATTGAATTGAAAAGTAGACCTTATAGCAAAGTACAAGTTAGTAAGTCATAAACTTTATCCTAATAGTAGAGGCCCACTCATTTCTTTGACGTAGTGGGCTCTTCAATCACAGAACAGAAATACAAACAAGTTTAGCACATAATCATTATTCAGTTATTTCTAGAATGGCATCAAAAAACAAAATACAAAAAGCCAACATCACGTGGTATTCCCAGGCGGTCACCCATCCAAGTACTAACCACGCCCGATGTTGCTTAACTTCGGTGATCGGACGAGAACCGGTGTATTCAACATGGTATGGACGTTGGCAATTTATAAACCAATTTTAGGATACACTTTCGACGCACATGACATCACAAAATAATCACTTAGCTTTGCATCATCAATGTTAGTCATTTAGAAGTAAAGAAAGTAATCCTGTTTTTAAATATCCTTATTAGGTGATAAAACATAGTGAATAAAATATTTAACGTCTAACAGTCGTTTAATATATGATGACGGATGATTTTTCAAATGTATATTTTATCTTTGTTTTATTTGTGTTGATGTAAATATGCATTTAATTATTGTAATTGGTAAAACCTTTACAATTAAAGTAAATAAGTAAATGATACGTAAAGTTTAATACCTTCTGTTCTTCTAGGAACTCTTACAACCTCGTACTACTGTTTAGAAAATAATTATACATAATATATGTTCCTCCAACACAAAGAGATGGTCCTCAGACCAGTCCAGATGATCATGCTTAGCAGGCGGCGGCTCCATGGTTGATGTTGGGAAGTTGTATTGTATGCTAAGCGTCGTCAGAACTTGTCATTTCCCAAAACAGAATCAGTGTTAACTCCGTAGTTCGGTGTGTGTTCGTTAGATGGCGCTGTAATATGTTTTTGGTTCACTGTATATTTTAGTCGCCACACTACTCTACTAACCTACAAGGACAGTAGGTACTAATCTTTACATATCACGCACATATTATTATATTTGTTAAGGCTGTTAAACTTGAAATGCATTGTTTTTTTTTATTGTAGAACATAGGTACATTATATAGATGATATGGTTATCGGTATTTAGTCCGGCTATGTGACGCCCATTTTGCGTACAATAGATAAAATTATTAAAATATAGGTAGGTACATGCAATGAATAATAAAATTTGTTAATTCAATATGGATCACATTTTAACAGAATTTGTAAACAGGCAATAATAATGTAGACATACAAAAATAAGAGTAGGTAGTTCATAATCCTATCAATTAAATTTTAATTGATAGGATTATGAACAATGAATTTCATGTTTAACAGCCTTAACAAATATAATAAAAAAATAATAAAAATCTTTATTTACCAAAAAAATGATTATCGGTTGTACAAGTGTAGGATACATGTAGTTTTAAATACTAAATGCAATAAAAATGGGTGTAGTACTGTCCACCTAAATAGGCTACAGATTAGCCTGTGATAAGGAGGTACAGTGCCGGTCTTCGTAACAGTTACAGGAAATAGTAGTGATTTTGTGGTAGAACTTAAGATTTAAACGTTAAAAAGTGAGTGAGGATGTACTTTTGTGTGTTTGTGTGAGGGCTTGTTACAGTGTGTGTATGTGTGTGCGAGTACATGTATGTGCGTGTTTACGTGAGTGTGTGCGTGATAAACAACCTATGGAATTTATATGTCTGCAATAAATATATTTTATTTTGTTTATTTATGTAGAGATTAGTACCTACTTTATAGATAATTAGAGTACTGTGGTGACATCTATATACAGTGAAACAAAATCATATGTAAGTGACATCTAACGAGGACATGCCGAACTACGGAGGAACTAATTCTGTTTTGTGGAATGAAGTTCTCCGCGGCCTTCCTAGCATTATCACCTCGCCTTTTAATATATACTAAAACTTTACTTAGGTATTAAACAACTGTCAAAGATTAAAATGTAGTAAATTATTATTATTAAAATTATTATTATTTTAAAGCCTTGACTATTAAAATTAACACGCTCTTATTAAAGACATTTAAAAAGTAAAAACAGGTTTATTTTCTCTACGTCTAAATTTTAGTTTAGAGATAATATTATCTTTAAACTACTCTCTTAAACTAAACTCTTTTAACAGAAATTATCAACACCGATGAGTGTTGAGGAACTAAGCGACGGTATTGTGACGTATAAAGACTTGATGCTGAAACTTAAATTTACTTGTTCGAATGCCAACGTCCATACCATGTTGAATACACCGGTTCTCGTCCGATCACCGAAGTTAAGCAACATCGGGCGTGGTTAGTACTTGGATGGGTGACCGCCTGGGAATACCACGTGATGTTGGCTTTTTGTTTAGCTTTTTATGTAACTATTTTCGTATGAATTTATCGGGATTGATCATTATTTATAGAGAACGAGATGAAACTTTTACCAATAAATGAATTATTTTTAATTCTATGTATACTTTAATTTCTCCCCGAAGAGGTGGAATATTGTCTTATATTTTCAATAAGACCAACTTTAAGACAACTAATACAGAATCTATGATTGCAGTTTAGTATATCAAATATCTTCAAGGACCACACAAACCTAAGTTGCTTAATCGTTCTATCTATACACTGCTGTAATCGTACTAGTCACTAATTAATAAAGTAAATATAAACACGTAATGTACAATTACCATTTGCATAAGTACACTAAAATCGTAATAGAAATTACGACGTTTTCAGCTTGTTTCTGCCGAAGAGCCTGATTAGAATATATATTCAGTCACTTTACTTAAGATATGTGATTTATAAATTATTCAGAAACGAAGGTAAGTATTGGATATATTAATAATTTATGCACTCTCGCAGTAAATAATATTCCAGGTTGGTGTACCACAAGGAATTCATTAAGGGCCGCTTCTGTGTATTGTTCAAATTACATTATATCCTGAATTGGTGTACAATAAAGATTATTCTATTCTATTCTACAGTTTTATTTATTTATTTATTTATTAAAGGTTCATCAACAACTGTTTACATTAATTCCTTAAACTAATACATGCCATTTAGTAATAACAATGCAACAGCCACTTATAGGTAAACACCGCTTATGCTTTAAAAATAGATAAAACTCAAAAGGTTGAATGTTTCAAAACAATAAATGAAAAAACATCACAAAGGGAAAGTATTAATACAATATTTTAATTTTTTAATTTTCATATCACATTTATTGCGTCATCAGCAAACCACTATAAGTACGGACTTTTTCTTACAAATTGTATCGAAGTGTAAGTCAATGACATCGCTGTAGTGATTCAGTACTTTACACATTCTTGCAAAGGGAGAATTGGCACCAAGAACTGTTCTTTTTAGCGGGGAACAAAGTGGCGCGACTGGGCTGCGCGGGATTGTCTAATCGCTGTAGTGTTACATCAACATAATGTTGTGCTAGCTAGTTTACTACACAAATAATAGTGCTAATTCTGTTGTACAAAAACTCTCTAAACTAAACTAAAAATTTGTTTAGTCTTGTCAAACAACGTTTCGTGTTCTGAAAACTTAGTACTTGACGAGACCAAACCAATTTTTAGTGATTTTTAGTTTAGTTTAGTTTAGTATTCTGAGCCGGGCATCCATCCAAGTACTAACCACGCCCGATGTTGCTTAACTTCGGTGATCGGACGAACACCAGTGTATTCAACAGGGTATGGACATGGCATGGCATTTAACTGGGTAATTTTAACATGCAGTATCCAGCCATATGACATCACGGTACCGTCACTAAGCTCCTCACCACTTATGGGTGTTAATTAGCTAATTATGTTTAATATGAGAACATTGTCTTTAAACTTAAATATACCTAAATATTAAGATTTTTTGTTAGAGCTTAATAAATAAGTGGGTTGTAATTTAATAGACAATTCAATTAACACCATCCTTAGAAAGTAATATGAGGATATCACTGATCATTGTTTTTGACTTAGTTTGATTGTTTGCTCTTTTTCTTCTCATAAAACTAAACGATAGAATGAAAAGGGCAGTTATAGATGGACACACGCAGACACGGTAACATCGGTTTGAAATGATTGTTTCTTAATTTTACCTTGTCAAAGCAACTTGTTGTTGCAGTGATTATATGAGTGTTCATCTATTAGTTTATTTATACTTTTAAATGAAAAACACGGTTATTTAATCATTCGTAACCGTAGTACATGAAATAGAGAAATTTAATTTGAATTTGATGCGGAACCATTAGGATGATGTAAGAATTTTCTTGTCACTGTAACTTGAATGATAAAAGTTTCTTCCTTCAGACAAACATATAACTTATGGATGTTCGGAATGCTTGCTTCTACCGATATGCTTAATTATTTTCAGAAGAAAAGTTTTTGAACTTTAATTTGTTGCAAAATAGTGCGCCCAGTTACTGTCAACTCAGTCATAGTATTGTTGACAGTCATAAAATATTCTACTAGAAGTGCCAACGTCCATACCATGTTAAATACACCGGTTCTCGTCCGATCACCGAAGTTAAGCAACATCGGGCGTGGTTAGTACTTGGATGGGTGACCGCCTGGGAATACCACGTGATGTTGGCTTTTTGCATGTTTTTTTTCTTATATACCGGTTCTCGTCCCATCACCGATCGGACGAGAACCGGTGTATTCAACATGGTATGGACGTTGGCTCTTGTAAATGAATATTTTAGATTGACAATTTATTGGAATCACGTCAACAGTACTGAAATAGAATTCGAGCACGACGCCTCCGTTGACACTTACCGGGCAAACTATTTTGCAACAAATTAAAGTTTCATGTTTTTTCTTCTTGAAATTATTTAACATATCGGTAAAAGCATGTATTTTGGAGATCCAGAAGTTAGATGGATGTCTGATTGAAGAAAATTTATCCTTTCATTTAAATTTTAGTAATGGCTTTTGATTGATAGTTCTCATGACGATGCCACTGATGTCATTAACCTGCTTACAGTACACGAGGAGTGCAACGTAATATTGAACATCCTCTGATCCCCAGCATGTGCCCACCTGTACCACCTCAGTCTGTAGGAACCATTTGTGCTATTAAATATTTAGATCTTAGCTTTGTCAGTGCCCATGATCATATTTAGCGCAAAAGAATATTACACACGTAAAACAGTGTAGGATATATTAAAAATGTTTTTTAAAGAAGATGGTTTTACACACTTTTTAGGGTTCCGTAACTCAAAAGGTAAAAAAGGAACCCTTATAAGATCACTTCTTGTCGGTCTGTCCGTCTGTCCGTGTGACAATAAGAAACGTCCTACAGCACAAATAAAGGAATAATTCCAAACAATAAAAAAAGTTTAAAATTAAGTAATAAATTTAATTAATTAATAAGTTTTGGTACTTACAAACTTTCGCGAAAATCTACGTAAAATCTGGGTAGGGTGAGTTCGGCTCGTACCTGACCGGTTTTTATTTATGGTCTCGAGAGCAACGAACAGATCACCTGGTCACCTGGTGATGGTAAGAAGCCACGACCGCTCATGGACGGCAGCAATCTCAATCAAATTTCAATTCAATTCATACGTACATAAATAATATTTAATCCATTTTGGTTGTGATAAATCTTCTAGGGTATGTCAAAATACGAGCCCGTTCACGATTAATTTTTTTCATTTCCGTTCACACGGTTATTTGCGCGATACCTATGCCTGAAAACCAGTTTATTTATTTTTGTCTGTCTGTCTGTCTATCTCTCTGTTTGTTTCGACTAGTGATGTGCCGGATCGTTAACAAAGTATATCCGCGGATACGGATCTGAATACGGATATATGGTGTCAAGATCCGCGGATACGGATACGGATCTTAAGTTTCTTACTAGTGATGTGCCGGATATCCGTATCCATATCCGTATCCGCGGATATCCAAGGAAGAAGAGAGATCCGTAACCGTATCCGTATCCGTGACTTTTTCGGCGGATCTTTCAATACATAGATGAAATTCTATTTAGGTGATTTTGTATTCACTGTAAAACTCTTAGGTATGTGTTTGTAACACTATAAACAGCAACTTTTTTTCAGGCCAAAGTCAAAGTGAAAAACAATTGTTCCTCCATTCAAATGACCAATCAAATGTTGTTAGTTTGTATGGAGAAACATTTTTTTTTCTTTCGTTTTCGGTGTTAGTCCAGAAGAAAAGTTGTTGTTTATAATGTTACTAATATGCACTTCAGAGGTTTTCAGTAAATTTAAAATAATCCTGAATAATGGTTATTAGGTAGCTATGAAAAACTATTGAATTCTGTTCAGATTACTTTTTATTTCTTAATACAAATATTTGGCACCTTTGTATTGCAATATTTGTATTGCAAAGCGTCAAGTGGTGACAACTATCAAGGTCACGGGCTCCCATTGACCTTGATAGTTGTCACCACTTGACGCTTTGCCGTTGATATTTAAATATTTTATTATTTTAATAAGCTAATACAAAGATGTTTGATTTATCTCATTATAAAGATAGCTCTTTCAGTACCTACGACCTGCCTAGTTGATTTAGTGTAGTACGATAAATGATTGCAATACAACGGTGCCAAATATTTGTTTTAAGAAATAAAAAGTAATTTGAACAGAATTAAATAGTTTTTCACAGCTACCTAATAACCATTATTTAGGGTTATTTTAAATTTACTGAAAACCTCTGAAGTGCATATTAGTAACATTATAAACAACAACTTTTATTCTGGACTAACACCGAAAAAGAAAAAAAAAAATTGTTTCTCCATACAAACTAACAACATTTGATTGGTTATTTGAATGGAGGAACAATTTTTGGAACGAAGTTCCTTATCGCGCGTTGTGAAAGGGGGCTAGACGGAAAAAATTCATACGAAAATTTGGAACGACACTTTTAATATAAATTGACGTCTAACTGTGGATACCATACATTAAATTTGCTTTAACGTTCGCCAACGTCCATACCATGTTGAATACACCGGTTCTCGTCCGATCACCGAAGTTAAGCAACATCGGGCGTGGTTAGTACTTGGATGGGTGACCGCCTGGGAATACCACGTGATGTTGGCTTTTTGCTCTTTATTAAATTTTTTACCGCAGGTTTTTTTTTTGGTGTATTTCGTATTTTGTTTTCGTATTTTATTTTTCTTTGAATTTGAATGGTATAGTTTTTTTTTTGTGTAAGTATGTAAATGTGAGTATAGTGTAGGCTTGTAATGTTAATTCATATTTTATTATCTTTCTGGTGGTTTTAAGTGTTTCCACGGCCTACCCAAATGTCAACATTATATTTTTTTCTTGAAATTTTGAATTTAGGAAATAAAACTAAGTAAATATATTTCAAAACACTTTAATGATCAAAAGAAGTTGATGCTATGTACACTATTACCCAGATTTCAGTCAAAGTTTTTTTAAAATTAAAGTAATCTTATTATAACATACAACGTAAGCCATGAATTTGATGAAAGTATGAACTATGACTAGTAATAATATTTTTTCGTGTCATCTTGTCAGACATTCAGCGCCATCTATCGAATAGATAGGAAATCATTTCGCAAGGAGATTTTACCAATGTATAAATTGTTTTAATTGTTTTTAACATGTAGGTAATAGCCGCTTTCATAGATGGCGTTGTAATTAATATCGTGTCAAATCAGTTTTAACTTTAAACAACTTCGTTCCTATCGGGTGTCCCACGACACCACACGGCTTTTATTTTTTTTATTTTGACGTTGGCCAGAAAAAAAGTTGCTGTTTATAGTGTTACAAACACATACCTAAGAGTTTTACAGTGAATACAAAATCACCTATATAGAATTTCATCTATGTAATATGTATTGAAAGATCCGCCAAAAAAGTCACGGATACGGATACGGTTACGGATCTCTCTTCTCCCTTGGATATCCGCGGATACGGATACGGATATCCGGCACATCACTAGTTCCGACTAATCTTCTAAACTACTTTACTACCAAGTAGCTGTCTGTATAAGGAGAAACTAAGGCTATTTTTCCACTCAGAAAAACCCTAAAATTTAGCCCGGTCCTGGAATCGAACCGACTAAGGCTTTACAAATTTCACGCAAACGAAGTCGCGGATATCAGCTAGTCATAAATAAATGACCATCATCAATCACAGTTCCACATCCGTCAAAATACAATATAAGATTCAAACATGTAATGATTTAATGTATTTTAGTGTGGTCCTAGAGCAAACAATAGACGAAGATTTGCATTGTTAAATGTATCCTTTATCTACGCAATGTTTTACATTGTTAGCTTCTCTAAGTCTGCCGTCCTTCGTTTTGATATTACCTATCTTCCATACATCTTTTAAGTTAACTGCTTTGTCTCCCTGAAATCAAAAAAAAAACAGTCATATCACAAAAAATTACTGTAATATTGGGGTGTTTAATTGACTTCAAAGAGTGGAAGATCATCATAGATATCCTCTAACTATAAGAGAGCGGTGGCCAAAAAGATCTGTCAGATTCTTACGGAATAAAACTAAACCTGGGTTTCCCTTCTTGCCCTTGATCGTGTCACAGGATCACATAATCCCTTGCAAGAATAGCACTAGCATTCTTCTAAAAGAATATTGTGCAACTATTTCAGCTTTAAACTACTGAAGAATGGTAGTGTATTACAAAATGCAGGTATTCCATTTTTTTTATTCAATATAACATTCATTTTAGATTTTTTGTCATTGTAATAATAAATGCTTACCTCTATTTCCATATCGATTGCTTCTTCTTCAGGTAATACCAAAAACGGTATTGAGTCGAAACTATAGCCAAGACCAAAATAAGAATACTTTTTGATTTCAGTCTGAAATAACTTCCATGGGTACAATTTATCTGGATCACTGCCTAAATCCCTGATCTGATTTGCGAGAGTGTCATAATAAATTTCCAGCATTTGGTCATAATAATTTTCTCTTAAATCATGAGTTATACAATTATATATTATACAAGAGACATCCAGAACAGGTGTCGCAAATCGAGCTATTTGGAAATCGATCATTTTTATATCAACGGGGTGGCCATCTAAATACTTATAGAGGAAATTACATGTCCAAATATCACCATGGCATATCACTCCAGTTTCTGTAGTCCTTGTAGCTGCTTTTACCATATCTTGATATCTATCTGGAACGGCAAATTCCCTTATTTTCTGAACGTATACAGAGTCAGGATATTCTTTCTCAACAGCATCTATAGCAATGTCAGACAGTCTGTTCCAAAGTCCCAAATACCAATCACAAAGATGTTTGTCGAAGTAAACTTCGTGAATATTATTCAGCAGCTTTTCAAACTTTTCGGGCTCCTGATCTTTCATTGCAAACGATAAAGCATGAAACCGAGCAAAGGTTTTTAATGTGAGATTGTAATGTTCTGTGTCTATGCCCTTTTGACGAGGAATGTTCTTGAATTCCTTTACACTAGCATCTTCTATACAGACGACATCATCTTTCCCATCGGACTGAGCGAAGAACAATTTCATAAAGTTATCGAAGGGGTGTTTAGGTTGCCTTTTGCTCTGGAAGGCTAATAATTCTGGAAGGATTTTCTCGTAGAAGTTAATTTCGTTTCTGAAAAACTCATCACTCCGACAAGTGAGCCGCCTGGCGATATTCTTAGGAATCCTTTTCAATACAACTTGGACGAAACGCAGATCAGCATTCAGATTAACTCCATATATTCTGATGCGAAGGAGATCACTGCAATGTGCGTTGCCTTTGTCCATTTCTTTGACATACTGCCAATGAATAAAAGTTAAATTTTGACTAACAATATTTAGAAAAAAAAAATTGTTAAGCAAATGTGGATGAATGTATTATGTTTAACTTAATTTTTTTGTAAATTTAAGCGTTAATACTTTTAAAAGCCAGTTTTTTTTTAATTCAACGGCATTTTCAATTAGATCAATTGGAAAGGTCCATGAACATTTTAGGTTTTAAACTTGTTACTTTCATTGAATGTGCATCTACTAAACTTATTGCTTTATCATCATCAGCCTATCGCAGTCCACTGCTGGACATAGGCCTCTCCTATTGCACGCCACTTCGATCGATTTTGGGCTTCTCGGGGTTTGGCTTTGCTTTATAGTATAAGTAATAATCTTAATATATTAAATAAATTGGTTTATAATGTGTGTGTGGATAGGTTATAAATATTCGTAGATTTTACCTCCCAATGACTAAAAGTATGTTCCTCATTGAACCATTTCGTGAGGGCCTTACTGATTCGTTCAGTCGTCATCAAGGGAGATACGTGAACGAGGGTACTGAAGTCCTCAGACATGATTTTTGTTCCTGTAACAAGTTCAAACAGACGAAAATGAGTCTTAGTGAAAAATGAAAGTTTTTTTGACATGGCGGGCAAACGAGCTGCCGAGTCATCTGATGGTATGTGACTACCATTGCTCATGGAAACCTGCTTCTCCAGAGTCAAAAGTACATTGCTCTCCCTTTTAGTCCCTAGAATCAAGAGAGTTTGGACTGCGGTAACCTCAATCACTCGGAGAAAGCAAGGAAAGAACTGCTATACACCGGTTTTCTGTGAGGCCCTGGGATCACTCCAGTCGAGCCTGGCCAGTATGTGCTGAAGGATGGCTCTCCCACGAAGTAAAAATGGAATGCAGCCTTGTAGCTTTAAATAATTGCCTCGGTGGCGCAGTGGTGGCTACTGCTGTGCTGTGCTTGGGTTCGATTCCACGGTCGGACCAAATGTTTGTATGATCTACAAAGATTCGGAGTTTGGGTGTTTTCTATGTATAGTACAAAAAAATACGAGAATTCTATCAGTCAATCTATCTTTCATAGTAAAGGCTCTGCTTAGTTTGAAACAAGATATCGTTGTGTATCAGATGGTCGTTTTATTATTATTATAACTCAAATAACTGATGTCCAATTTTATGTCTAACAACACTTTTATAAACTAAACTTTAAAGTCAGGTATAATCAAAATACATCATCACTGAGAAAAACTATCACTACCGTGCGCTTTTCGAGACACTTTTTGTTCCGCACAACCAATCTGTGGAACGCGTTATCGTCTGCGGTATTTTCGTACCGATACGAACTTCAAACCTTCAAGAAAAGAGCGTACTCCTTCCTAAAAGGCTAGGCAACGCGTTTGTGACTCCTGAGTTGCAGACGTTCATGGGCGGCGATGGTCACTTTCCATCAGGTGACCCGTCTGCTCGTCTGCCCCCCCTGACATAAAAAAAGAATTGATTGGAAAAAAATATTAATTTGTATACGTGATTGATTGATTCAAGCTTCGCTCCATGCGATATAAATAGGACAACTAAAAATAATTGCGTTATCTGATGTAACCGGATACATGCAACTCACGATATCCTACGGGTTTTAGTAATATCGCAATATATAGTTCAATGACCTTCATAATTAAAATATCATATATATTTTTGTTACCACATGGACAGTCAGTGTGGTGACTGACTGCCCGTATTTTGACGGATTAAGCATACGGTGTGTCACCTCCCCTATTCGTCCCGACTAAGGGAGCAAACTACATAGGACAACAGCACTGCAAAGAGAAGGAAAACTTGAAGCTAACTCTATCCACCCGTCTGGCCAGCGTGGCACAGTAGGCCAAGGCCTTCTTTCTAAGGAGAGGCCTATGTCCAGCAGTGGACTATTCAAGGCTGTTGATGATGATGATGTTTTTCTTTACATCACTGTAGACGACGCGTAAGTGAAAGTGACACCCCGGTGTTACTAGCGCTCATAGACGACGGTGAGCATTTACTTGTGTGCCACCATAGTAGCAAACTTGTGATGAAAACCTTATTATTAAAACGTTCGAAATATGTATACCTATATTATGTGTTTAACCAAATGTATTTATGTATTATAGTTAAACCGCCGTAAGCTTGGCCCTCCTGATGGTTTGGGGGACGCGGGGCGGGGGTGCATTCTACCAATTAGCTAGTGCGTAGCTGTCCGCCGGCAGTGAGTGACGTGAAAGCATGGCTGTAAGTGTTATTTTTCTTAAGACTGCTACACACGGTATTATTTTGCAACATGGATAATCTGCCGACTCTGCGTCACAAAAAGATTTAAAAACTTGAAGTTCGGCTTACAGAGGTTCTACTGTTAAAGTTACAATAAAGAATATTTATTATTTTACTTATTTTTTAATTTTATCTGAATATAATTTCCATGGTGATTTTATTAAAATTATTTTACAGTATTAAATTTTACAATTAATCATAAAAACTTACAATACACTGACATTATAATACATGGAAATAAATTCGATTTTTATTACATCGTGTGTAGATTAAATCTCAAACAAATAAATCTGAAGATATTGAGTTAGTACATCGTGTCATGTATAGCCGAGCGCATCACCCGCCCCGCGTCCCGCAAACCATCAGGAGGGCCAAGCTTACGGCGGTTTAACTATAGTGATAATAAAGGCGCGCGTGTGTACTTAGCGAGCTCAGATAGATACAATTTAATTCGGCCGGTAGTTAGACTAGTTAGCAACCGGCCGCAGTTGACGTTTAAAAGCTGACACGAACACCCGCACGTTTGCACTCCCGATTTCTTTTATGGTATAAGGGGGCAAACGAGCAGACGGGTCACCTGATGGTAAGCAACTACCGCCGCCCATGGACACCTGCAACTCATCATCCTCTCGCACGAGTCAGCGGAAGGAGGGATTTGGGGTCCGGTAACCTCACTCACTCCGTGAAAGGCAACGAAAGAATCGCTTTACACCGGTTTTCTGTGAGGCCGTGGTATCACTCCGGTCGAGCCGGCCCATTTGTGAGGAAGCATGGGTCTCCCTCGTATAAAGAACTTAAATCATTTACCGCTTTTTATTTCAAAGTTTCCTGGTAACGACGCCACCATACATCACCTGCAATCACTGTAGGATATGCAATTGCAACAAAACAAATTGCAGATTCGGATCCTGCTCAGTACTAACTAGATTAGTATATTGTATGAATGCGTCTATTTGCATTTGTCTGGGTGTTATTATGTATTATTTATATTCGTATTTACGATAAAATGTACCTATCTACTTGATACTTGGTTTAGATTTAGACAAATCTGTAGAACTGCCTGAAACTTCAGTCATATATCACATCACATCACCAGCTTATAACAGTCTACTGCTGGACATAGGCCTCTAATTAGAAATACTACTTACTATACCACGCTAGCCAGACGGGATTGTTTCAAGTTGTCCTTCTCTTTACAGTGCTGTTATCTTGCAGAGTTTGCTCTCTTAGTCGGCTCTTACACAGGATGAATAGCTGAGGTAACACTTATACAGGATATTCTTACTCCTAATGTGGGAGTTGTCTTTTTTAAAAATAAGAAGAAACACTTCGTATTCCTTATCCGTCACCACACGGACAAATAAAGTTAAATTACTATCGAATTGTATTGTTTTTTTTTTCTTAGACCTTTGTAAATGTCGTCAGGTGTACGTATAATCGGTTGGGTAATTAGTGCCGAAACATCAGTATAATAAACAAAGAAACAAATAAATAAACCGGCTCACGGTCACAAGACTGTTGTTGGAACTTAGAAGTCAGAATATTCTTTCAATGAACATGTGTAATTTTCGAGAGACGATGAATAAACGCCATTTGTGTCTAGGAATACCTCTTTTTTCTGTATAAGTAGTCAGTCATGTATGTGTTAAAATCGTTTTTAAATCTTATATATAAAATTCTCGTGTCACAATGTTCGTTCCCGTACTCCTCCGAAACGGCTTGACCGATTCTCATGAAATTTTGTGTGCACATCGGGTAGGTCTGAGAATCGGCCAACATCTATTTTTCATACCCCTAAATGGTAAGGGTGACCCATCCCTAATTTTTTTTTGTTTTGCAATACAACGTTTGCCGGGTCAGCTAGTCATAAATAAATACTTTTATACCCATAATACTAATGTGAAAGTGAGTTTGTTTGTTTCGTACGTTTTCACGTCTAAACCACTAAACCTATTAAAAAAAATCTTTCAGCAATAGAAAACTATATTATCAGCGAGTAATATAGGCTATTTTTTACTACGAGAACGTACACACACGCGCGTGGAGTCGCGGGCAAAAGCTAGTCAATAATTAATACACGAGAAAAGAGTGAAGAGTGTTCTCTGTTGGTTTATGTAAATTTTACAAGAATATAATGTTTATTTATATTGTAAATACTTGTTTTAAACATCCGCGATTCATTATGTATGTGTAATAGTTACTTAATCTTTGCTATATAAACGGTATGATCTCATTCGATCACAACACGTTTCCATGGCATTGCTCTGATCTTAATTACGGGTGGACTTAAAAGTATGTATATGGAATGGAGTGTGGAAAATTTTCCGTTTTATTTATTAACTAGTGCATTCCACAAAATACTCAATTAACTTTGAGTTACTTTTCGGGTAGTTCGCTTATAGAATTGAAGACCTACAAAATCGTTGGTATTTCGATGTTGTGCTGTTATTTATTTATATTTATTATTATAAAGGAAGATGTACTCAATTCGTTGTGTTATTATTTGTTTTGTTTTTTTTATGTTAGAGGGGGCAGATGAGCAGACGGGTCACCTGATGGAAAGTGACCATCGCCGCCCATTAACGTCTGCAACTCAGGAGTCCGGGAGCCGGCCTTTTAGGAAGGAGTACCCTCTTTTTTTTCTTTTGCTCTGTTGTAATTTTTTTATTACTTTGATTTCACATCTCTTTTTAATTCCAAGATCCATAGAACAATTATTCTAGATTTGACTAAGAGTAATCAGCTTCTGTATAATACATTTAGGTATCAAGTATCCTTACGAGGACTTCCATAGCTATAATATGAATGTTAAATTGAGTTTTGTTTGTTACGATTTCACGCCTAAACCACTAAACCAATTTTAAAAATAATTTCACCAATGGAAAGTAACATTATCAGCGAGTAACATAGGTTAATTTTTACTACGATATCCGACATTAACGCGCGTCGAGTCGCCAGTATACATAATTGTAATATTTTTAATCCTCTGTACTTCCTTATTACAAAGAACGTGCCTACTTAGTTCCTTTATGTCAACACGTATTCAAGTTTCTTAAGGCCATCGGAAAATTTTTCATTACGTTAATCCGAATGAATTCTACAACATATCGCGACTAATGAGTCGTAATGGGGTCGTTCGCTTATGGAATGCATTGCCACTAACTATAAGAGTTGTACTATCATTGGTTTCGTGTAATATATAGATAGATATACAGTATTAAATGAATTTGCAGTAATTTTGTAAGGTTATTTATCTATGGAAGGCCTCGTAAATAACTTATAACAATCAGAAACATTTATTTTATTGAAAACTGAAATATTCTTTTGGAAACTGTAGTAACACGTACATACACTTACGCCTTTACCGTAAGCAGTGGTGCAAATAACGCCCTTACTTTGGAAACTGTGATTGTAGTCCCATTCACGTTACAGGGCGCAAGGCTATTGACGTCAAAACTTATAAGAGAAGATAAGATAAGATAAGAGGAAACGGTAAGAAGGCAAGTTAATGAAAGAAGTAAGCATCGTGGAGTAGAGCCATGCTTAGGCACGAATGGGTCGGCTCGACCGGAGTGATACCACGGCCTCACATGAAACCGGTGTTAAGCAATTCTTTCGTTGCCTTTCACTGAGTGAGTGAGGTTACAGGAGCCCAAATCCCCCCTTCCCGCTGACTTGAGCGAGAGGGACTCCAAGGGCGGCAACACACTTGTGACTTTTGAGTTGCAGCTGTCCATGGGCTTCGGTAGTTGCTTACCATCAGGTGATCCGTCTGCTCGTTTGCCCCCTTATACCATAAAAAAAGGTAATATTTCCAATACGGATGGATTGGGGAACGTATGTAATCATACACCCTGTATATTTTCTATTGTCTTAAAATGTTTTGATATTCTTTTTTTTTTTTTCCGTGCGGAAATCCCCTCGGATACCACCTATCGGTGGCATGTCGGACTCGAACCGACTAAAACCGCACGCCGTCTCGGGTACTAATAGCCGGGGAAGATATTGTTTTTACCTATAGGTACTTAGTTCTTTGTATTATTTTATAACTTATCGATAGTAAACAAACCTTCGCGTCTATTGTCATGGTTTGCAGTTATAATTACTCATATATAATTTGATTTATATACAGTAAATCTATTTGTTTATGTGTGTAATATGCTATGCAAATTGGAAGTTATCTAGATAGTAAGGCCGTCTACTGGTATTTGTTTTACAAAGCAAATAGGTACAAAGTAATCACATCAACAGCCTTTAGTAGTAAACTGCTGGACATAGGCCTCTCCTTGGAAAGTAGATTTTGGCCTACTATACCACGCTGGCCAGATGGTTTGGTATATTATTTGTGTTAAGTTTTCCTTCTCTCTGCAGTGTTCTTGTTCTGCGTAGTTTTTTCCCTAAGTCGGCTCTTACGACACACACGGGATGTATAGGGGTGGTGACACTCTGTATTCTTAATCCGTCACCACACGGTACAAAGTAATAAAATTAGTCAAATATAATTAATGAATTACAAGAAAATTCCGTTTTTAATTAAGCCGTGAGAACTGTATATATCTAATATATAAAAATCTCATGTCACAGTGTTTGTAATCTAACTCTTCTGAAACGGTATGACCGATTTTTATGAAATTTTTTGTTTAAGTGTATTTGATAGGTCTGAAAATCGGTTGTAAGTTATTTTTTACAGGGTGGTAAGGGTGACCCTCCCTAGAACTTTATTTTTTATTCATGAAACCAGCTGACATGGCAAAACAGCGTTTGCCGGGTCAGCTAATATCACATCACATCAACAGCTTTTAACATTCCACTGCTGGATATAAGCCTCTCCCTTGAAAGGAGGTTTTTGGCTACTGTACCATGCTGGCCAGACGGGTTGGTATAGGGTTTTGTATCAAGGTCCGGATGTCTTAATAACAGCTGTTCCCGGATCCCTCCTATTACAGGCGCAGAGTGGCACACCGTGTGGTTTTAGTCGGTCCGAGTCCGACACATCACCCCGCCGCAAACCCCGGTGGGGTGACGGTCCGAGGGGATTTCCACACGTTAAAAAAAAAAAAAAAGGGTTTTGTATCAAGTTTTCCTTCTCTCTGCAGTTTACGACACCCGCGGGATGAATAGGGGTGGTAACACTCTGTATTCTTAATCCGTCACCACACGACAGCTAGTATATATGTATATATATTTAGTTATTTAATATTTTGTTTTATTCCATTAACAGTTTAATTTGAACAGTCGCTGTATAACACCTATCTATGTAAACACACACAAAGAATTTTCTTGACGTATTAACATATATTATAAACAGTATAAAATTATAGTCTTTGTCTAAGTTACCTTTCCAAATATAAAACCTGTTTTAAACTGTTTTCCTTTAACACAAGATAATTATTTTCATTATTTATTTATTTCAATAATCTTTCGTTCACACAATTAAAAGAAATATCTATTTACAAATAGACATTTAAACTTTTTACCACAAACAACTAAAACTGTAAAATTGTTAACCTAAAATGTACTAACCTTTAGTTTGCCACTTTCACAATTTCCGACTCACATAAAAAAACCAATGAACTCAACTCAATGTTTATAATCAGCTGTACATATAGCTAACAGTTTCGTCATATATTTACGTGTGCACTTTACGCGGTCTCGAACATGATTGCATATTAAACAATGTTCAAAGGACTCAATAAAGTGTTTGGAACAAGAATTAGATATTCGAGGTCGACTCCAGATGTCTAAGGTGCGGTCATTTTTCCGTCACGGAGAATATTCTAGGTCAAGGCTACCAACTCAGTTCGTAAAGAGTGCATTAATAAAGATGTTAACTATTAAAAATTTTTTGTATGAGCTTATGGTTTGTGTGGTGACAGATTAAGAATACGAAGTGTCGCTACTCCTATACATCCCATGGGTATTGTAGGAGCCGACTGAAGAAGCAAACTACGCAGAACAACAGCAATGTACAGAGAAGGAAATACAATTGAAATAATAATGTGCTTAACTATGGTATTCGGTGAGGTATTCGGTCATTGGGACTGAGCCGGTCTATATGTGACGAAGTATGGCTCTCCTTCGGTTAAATAAACTAATTTTTGTTCGATATATCATGACTCACCATCATCCACTGCTGTACATAGGCCTTCTTTTAGAAATGAGGTTTTGGCTTACTATACCACTCTGGCCAGACGGTTTGTATAGGGTTTGTGTCAAGTTTTCCTTCTCTTTGCAATGCTGTTGTCCTGCGCAGTTTGCTCCCTTAGTCGCCTCTTATGAACGCACAGATTCGCGAATCTAGACACTAATAATTATAAGTATTTGCATTCATTTTCACCGATATACATTTTAAATTACTCGGCACGTCACGGCAGTTCCTCGATGAAATAATATTATCAAGGAGTTTCTTACCTTCAATTTACATTACATATTTGAAGGAATAATATAATCTCTTAAAATGATTAATTATTAAATTGAGATTTCAACGCCATCTAATTTCAAACTAAGCAGAGCTTGTACTAAGAAAGCTGGATTGACCGATATAATTCTCATATACCTTTTACTTTTTGTAAATACATACATATAAGACATAGAAAACACCCAAACTCCGAAGCAAATATTTGCAGATCATACAAAACATTTGTCCGACCCGGGTATCAAACCCAAGAGCTCAGCATAGCAGTCGCAGACACCAGATACCAGGTACTACTGTACCACCGAGGCAATCTTACGAAGTATACTTGAGGCAGTAATGTTCCTAATATATAAATGTTTGTTTATCTCTTTGCGTTTTCATGAAACATTCATCAGGAAATTGCGTCACCATGGAATTAGGAATACTGCTTTGGATCTTCTTATCTCTTATTTGGGTGATAAGACTCAGAGAGTTGAAGTCAATGGGCAGAGGTCCCTGGGGTTTCTGGTCACTGTAGGGGTTTCGCAGGGCTCAATTCTCGGCCTATGTCTGTTTTTTGTTTATATAAATGACCTACCTAATCTGATAAGAGATAGAGATAGTGCTATTTGCGGATGACACCTCACTTTTATTTAAATTTAAACGACAACAATCAGCTTTTGACGAAGTAAATAGCACTCTTTCTAAAGGTCGTGAACTGGTTCAATGTTAATAATTTACTTTTAAACGAGAAAACAACTAAATGTATTCGATTTTTTACATATAATGTTAAGCAGTTAAAAACCAATGTTCTGATAAATGGAAAGGAGTTGAATCTTGAGGACACCACCAAGGGTATAACTCTAGATTCTAAATTGCAGTTGGGCCCACATATTGATGGATTGTCGAATAGACTCAGCTCTGCAGCATATACAGCTTATAAAATTCGTCAATTAACAAATGTAGAAACAGCTAGACAGGTATCTTTTAGCTATTCTCATAGTGTAATGTCATATGGTATTTGTTGTGGAGAAATACTGCTGACATTCAAAGTATCTTTGTGTTGCATAAGAGAGCTATTCGCGCAATCTATAATCTGAGTTCTAGGCAGTCACTGAGGGATAAGTTTAAAGAAATTGACATATATGAAAATTTAGTGTATGTAAAGAAAAATATTCATTTATTCACAAAGTTTAGCGACATTCACCAAAAATACACTAGAAATAAAGATGAACTCGTGTTACCAACCACCAGACTACACTACTACTACAACTACTACAAAAAGTAAACAAATCTTTTCGATTTCAGGGTGTGCGATTCTACAATAAAATTCCAAGCAAATTTCATGAACTTTAAGTCTTTAGTAAAACAAAAACTATGTGAAAAGGCTTACTACACGGTTACATATTATTTAGATGACAAATTTGCTTGGGATTGATGCTGCCCACTCCCGCCTTTACTGTCATTTCCTATAATTGTTGTTATGCTTGAAAGTGATGGATATTTATTGTATTATTGTATTTAGTTTGTTTTTAATTAGTTTATTTTTTCATTGAACTTGAATTGTATAGTATGATTTTTTGTAAGTATGTAAATGTGAGTATAGTGTAGGCTTATAATGTTAGTTCTTAACTTCCTGGTGGTTTTGAGTCTTTCCTCGAGCTGGATGACTGGCGCTCGTATGCCGTCTGTATGGACAGGCCGACTCAAAACTATGGTCCTTTCTTCAAAAGGCCTACCCAGACCCTACACTGTTCTCGCATAGTTTTCTTTAACTTGGTGTTGAGTGAGTCTTAGGAATGATGCCCGCTCTATCTAGCTGTAAAGTCCGACTTGTAAAAATATCTGAAAAGATTTACTTACAGACATAAATATCATTCAAATTTAATTTTTCCTTTGTTATTGAACTTTGTATAATCTAGTACTATTCCTGTCACTACCCTACCTATATAAATGTGGTGAGTTGAATAAATGTAGGTGTGTTATTGATCATTCTAACAGATGCAACGTTTATTATAAGGTTTAACAAATAAATAACAGTTTTAATCTATCTGTGTTAAGTATTATCTTATTTAAATTGGGGTTAAGTTAATAGCGGGGAAATCGAAGTCCGGATTAACTATTAAGAGATATTACCCGACTTCGACGAAGGTAAAAGGAGGGTTATAAGTTTGTTCGTATGCTCGACTCGTAACTGAGCGGTTTTTTTTTATAAATTACATTTAAACCAATGATCCACTTAATCAATACAGACAAATTAACGACATATCATGTATCTAAATCTGCTCAGCTATTTAAAATAGTAACTACTAAACGTCTTAAGTTGAGGGTTCCGTACCTACCCAGATTTTACGTAGATTTTCGCGAAAAATTCTAAGTACCAAAATTTATCTTAATTTTAAACTTTTTTATTTTTTGGAATTATTGCTTTATTTGTGCTGTAAAATGTTTCTTTTTGCCACATTTCGTGATTCTAGGTCAACGGGAACTACCATATAGGTTTTCGACCCAAAAGCTATAGGGTACTTCCGGTTGACCTAGAATTGTCAATTTTGGTTAAAAGCAAAAGTAGTCCACTGCTGGACATAGGCCTCTCCTATGTCCAGCAATGGACTATTAAAGGCTGTTGATGTGATGAATTTCTTACAGCACAAGTAAAGATAAAAATTCTGAATAATAAAAAAAGTTGAAAATTAAGGTAAATTTTGGTACTTACAAGTTTTCGCAAAAATCGAAATTTGCGGATATCTTTTTATCGTGTTGACTCAGGACCTTGATTTTTATACAACTAATAGGGACCATAGACCTCAGTATCTTATATAAATTTTGCCCTTTTTCAGAATCAAACTACCTCCATAACAAATTTTATCTGAATCGGTTCAGCGGTTATTGATACCCCATACAAACTTCCACCACCCTTTTCACCATCTTAAAGGATGATTTCGGGGATAAAAACTATCCTATGTCCTTTCCCGGGACTCAAACTATCTTTATACCAAATTTAACCTAAATCGGTTCAACAGTTTAAGCGTGAAAAGGTAACATACCGACAGACAGACACACTTTTGCATTTATAATATTAGTATGGATTAAGGCTATGCTAATTAAAATAAAAAATACATATTACAATAACATTCAATTTTGTTTGAGGGGTCAACAGGAGTACTGATGATATTTGAGTCATCTTACAAGTAGGTTTTTGACGTGACAACGTCTTATAAATTGGTTTGCCGGGTGACACTTCAAGAAACTGCGTTACGCTCCGCTCACGTTATGCGCTCACAATGAGAGCGAGTGAGAGGCACGCGTCCCTTCCACTCGGGCATGGTTAGCCCGCCTAAGAGCGAGAGAGACAGACATAAAACCACTCAAAGTCGTTGTCACGTAAAACTTTCGCCCGTATACCGACTGTACAGGCAACCAATTTTTTTTTTCTGACTTGCGTATCAATTCTTTTTTCTCTTTCTTCCGCACTTGGAGTATAATAATATGATAATATTTCAGTCATCTGACACACAACGCCATCTAGTTTCAAACTAACCAGAGCTTACACTATGAAAACTAGATTGACTGATAGAATACTCATATACTTTTTCTCATAAATACATACATATTAGACATAGAAAACACCCAAACTCCGAAATAAAGATTTGCAGATCGTACAAACATTTAGTCCGACCCGGGACCCGAACCCGAGACCTCAGCACAGCAGCTGCGTAGGCTACCGCTGCTCTATCCTGTGTCCAATGATCATAGAATAAAAAAACATGGTAGATTGCTGAGGATATCACTTATATTGCACATGGTTATCAGCAGGAGTCCTTCACTATCAGGAATCCATGTATTTATTTAGGAACCTAATTGTAAAACAGAGAAAAATAAATCACACATGAGTTTGTGTAATAAAAAAATAAATGTTTTTCTTTCTTTCATATTAATGAAATCGAAAGTAATGCCGTTTACACCTTTACGTCACTCAACATTTTATTTAAAAGAAAACTAATTATGTATGTAAAACAGAAGCAGTACACAAGCAGTGTAATGATGGAAGTTAACTAGCTACCTACTATAACCAAAGTCTGGCTGAAACTGAACAAGTAAGTTCTGAAGTCTGGATTTTATTACGTATCTGATAGCAATTGGGGTTTCCTACAAATTGAATATGAGAAAACATTCATTAAATATGTTTTATTTTGTTTTTAGACTCATTGTAACTTACATTGTTGTTACTGAACACGTCAATGGTGCTAAGTCTGTTGTTTGAAAACTCTCTAAACTAAACTAAAAATCATTAAAAGTTTGTTTAGTCCTGTCAAACAACGTTTCCTATTCTGAAAACGTAATATCTGACAGGACAACAATTATTTTTAGCGATTTTCAGTTTAGAATGTTTTAGACCAACAGAATTAGCACCAAATGACCTTAATACGAGTAATACTCGTATTAAACGCTTGTATGTGCATGTAACGCCATCTATCTGAAGTTTAAAGTAACTCGTCATTGTCATGTTAAACAAAAAGGATTTTGCCTCTATAAGAATAAGAGGAATATAAATTATTAGTTAAAATACTGTCAATATTGAAGCAAATCGTACTTTTAATTAAATAAGTTATTACATAATTTTAAAAGGTTTTTGTCAGGTTACGTATAAAATAATGTCTTACTATATTTTATTGTCTTCCATTGTGTTTTTTTTTTGTACAAAGTGGATTTAAAAACGAGTTTCAATTAAAAGGTTTTAGTATAAGATCTTTTTTTGTAATATTTTCAAGATTTCGATATCGATAGTAATTCTTACTCTAAGTGAAAAGTGTCTTCGTATATTAATATAGTTATGAAAGTGTGTTTGTTAATAGAACCTCCTAATCTCTCTCTCTCTCTCTCTCTATCTCTCTTCTTTTTGTAAATTCTCTGTATTCATTCGAGCGGACAGATATGGTTTGCTTTGGACCATTAGTCTAGAGCAATGATTCCCAAACTGTTTTGGGCAAGAGACCCCTGGTCTAAAACGAACTGACACCTCAGACCCCCATGGTCAAATTTTATTTATTTATTTATTTATTTATTTATTTATCACAAACACATCCTACACAATCCTTACAGGAAACCCAATGCGATTGTGAGGCTACAACTAATATTAAACTAATTTAACACATAATTACATAACTTTAAAATAACAGAAATAGAACTAAAAATGAAACGAAAGCAAATAATCTTACGGGAAGTAAAAAATTTTAATATTAAAAGTTATACGATACTACATTTATTATAACCCTCGCGAGCTCACTCGAGTTACACGAGAATATATCAATTCTAGTGCTAATTTCGTTGATTACACGGATTGCGCGAGTAAGTGGCATTTTTGCCAGTAAGTTGGTTCTGGCCGCAGGAACGACTAGCAGTGGCGGATGTCGCCTCCTCCACACATAGCGGTCCGGCACACCGAGGCTCAGGCGCTCCAGCACTGTCTTGTTACACACTTGACTCCTCAAGATTTTAGCTACATACATAGCAAGTGAGAACTCCCGACGCACTCTTAGTTCATTGTACCCCACCATGCCAAGCACATACAATGTGGGGTACATCAAGGGATAAAATGGGTACACACCATATAATTTCATGTACAGGTGCCTGGTAAACTTATTTTGTACTCTCTCCAACATTGTAACGTACTTAGACTCATGCGGAGCCCATATAATAGCGCCATGTTCGAGATGGCTCCTCACCAGTGCATCATACAAGGCCTTAACTGCGCTCAAGTTAGTAAATTGACGAGATTGCCGAAGTACGAACCCTAAATTTCTATATGCCTTTTTGCATACGTTTATTATATGACTTTTAAAGGATAGCTCTGGAGTCATGCTAACTCCTAAGTCCTTAATTTCTAAAACTCTTTGCATAGGTTCTGCCTCTATCTTATAGTTATAGATTATAGGTGTACGCGAACGAGTAAAAGACATAGTGGAGCATTTAGAAACATTGAACGAGAGTTTATTTCTCTGACTCCATTCAACTACTCTATCGATGTCCTCCTGTAGACGTATACAATCCGATACATTTTTGATCTCTAATACCAGTTTGAGATCATCTGCAAATAATAAGCACATTCCGTGTCTTATAACTTCCGGCAAATCATTTATCAGAATGATAAACTCCAGGGGACCCAAATTGCTTCCCTGACTCACCCCAGATCTGGTAAAATATGTATCAGACACACACCCCCTGTAATCTACATATTGCTGTCGATCCTTCATATAACTACTAAAGAATTTCAGCAAGTGTGGTGTGCATCCGACTTCAGCAAGTTTACCTAATAAGACGTCATTATCGACTAAGTCAAACGCTTTTTTATAATCGAAGTATGCAACGTCGACCTGCACCCCCGAATCCACAGCAGGTACCACCCTACACATGAAATTAATGAGGTTTGTAGCAGTGCTGCGCCCCCGGCAAAAACCGTGTTGCGAGTCTGATAACAGCGCTTGCACTTGTGCCTGCATACTGCGCTGAAGAGCGGACTCAAACACCTTAGCCGGAGTTGACAACACCGCCACTGGTCTATATCCAGTAACATCTGGCGGTGCTTTACCTTTGGGAACAGGTATAACGCGCGTGATCTTCCATCGAGCTGGAAAGGTCTGTTGCTTCAGACTGACATTAAACAGATAGTGCAGGGGCTCCGACAGCATTCCACCGCAGTCTTTAAAAAGGAACGCCGGTAATCCATCCGGTCCTGACGAACGCTTTGGTTTAAGGCGGGCAAGCGCTTCCCTTACCTCTTGCAAGCTCAGAGCATTTACACTTATACGCGCGCTTGATGTACCGCGCTCTGCTGCCGTTTGTGCCGATGTTGCATCGAGCTGCGGTGGCGAATTATTGTACACTGACTCAAAGTACTCCGCAAACTGCCTAGCACATTCGACATGCGACAGAATTTTATCATCCTTCTTTATGGCCTCACTAGTGATTCTTCCTCTCCTGTTCCTTACGAACTCCCAAAATTGTCTAGGATCTTTTGCAAAGCGGTATTGTATATGGTCAATATGCTCTCTATGTGCTAAATCAATCGCTTTTTTTACACGCGACCTACATCCAGCGAATTCGCGATAATCCCTGTTTAATTTAGTCTGCTTATTTAGTTACTTTACAAATCCTTTCTCTAGTTTTTTTCCTATTGATACAAAATACTTACCTATTTAAAAACTTTGCTGTTGGTTAAGTGAGTAAACTTGTTGGTTTTTGACGTGACAACGTCTTATAATTCGATGGAGCCGGCTGCACGCACGAAAAAACATGACTCATTGACATCTGTCTCTCTCCTACTTGAGTGAGCGATGCGTCCGCGTGGACAGCTGCTATACAATAATACTAGTAAAATGCAACCATTCCATCAGTATTTTCTTATGACGTTGTCACGTTCAACTATCGTCAGTAAACCGACTTTACAGACAACCGATTTTTTGATGAGAAAATCATCAAAAATCCAAATAAATAGACATATTAGTCAGTCTTATAACAAGTTGGTACGTACCACAACTAAACTACGTTCCACGTAATCTTGAAAGGTTTAAATAAAAACTTGTGCTAATTAACAGTGGTCGATTTTTAGACCTCGTCAACCCCCAAAATAAGTTTCCGTTTATTTCGACCCCTGGAAAACCGATTTTGACCCCTCTGGGTCGAAATCGACCACTTTGGAAATCACTGGTTTAGAGGAACGTTGAAACCTGGATGATAGTTGTAGCAGAGCCATGCTTTGACACAAATGGGCCGGCTCGGCCGGAGCGATACAGCGACCTGACAGGAACCTAGTGACAAGAATACTCAAGAACGTTGCAGGCCACTTGTGAGCACAATATAAAAATAAATAAAAGTAATGATAAGGAACAGCGACCGTAGGTTTCTAAATCAATGACTCAAAAAAGTTAAGAAAACAGATTGCATTGTCCTATGTACTCACACGAAATTATTTCACTACATTTATTTTTCCACCTTTTCAATTTCAAGCCCAATTGTATCCACATTTGGTCTTTAGGGTGTAATATTACTTACGGTTAGTTACAAAACAAACAATCCTGTTCACTGGTATAGCTTTAATGTTCGCCGTACACACACGACACAAAAATTACAATATCCTTAGAAGGCACATTAAGATAGTTAAAACGGTAGGAAGTATATACAACACAACAGATAGAATACACAGACGATTAACAATATAGAAATAACTGTAGGGATCGATATCATAATAACTACCAATATATTTTTCGCACGGCACCGAATACTATATCGTGACGGTCGCAAGTTTTCACTCGTGGTAGGTACAACGTAAAATATATTTTACACGTCTACCTACATTTTGTAACATCGTCGGCCGTGGAGAAAATGTTTGTGGATAAATACTAATAGTTATAATAATGTAATATTTGTTTGTTTATAATGTGTGTTGAATTATATATTGTACATTATAAATAAAAATTAAATATATACGTATAAATATTGTTTATAGTGAAAATAAATAGTGTATGTTTGTATGTCACCTACACACATAAAATATTGAATCCGTGTGGTGACGGATAAAGAATATGGAATGTCACCACCCCTATTCATTCCGTGGGTGTCGTAAGAGTCAACCAAGGGAGCAAACTACGCAGGACAACAGCACTGCAAAGGGAAGGAAAACTTGACACACACGCTATACCAACTCGTCTGGCCAACGTGGTATAGTAGGCCAAAATCTTCTTTCTAAGGAGAGGCCTATGTCCATCAGTGGAATATTAAAGGCTGTTGCTGGGAAAATATTTAAAGGCAATAGAAATAAATGAAACCCATACGTAATCAGTACCGCGTACTCTTCACAAGTTTGCCGTCAAATTGGCGGAGTCACTGCGGCCGCATCAAGTGTCTTTCCATCTAAACTGACAGGGGGTTAATTAAAGAGAGAGACAGCCACATCCAATCAACATTAGATAGAGGGAGATGGTTACGTTTTAAACAGCATATTCGAGTTTCAATTCCCGGTTCGATACAGCCAAGGATTGGTCGTTCGTGATATGTTATTAGTGTTTGGGACGTCGGCAAGTGACACTTGATTAACAATACATTATCGCATGTAGCTGCGAATGGCTGGAGATTTATGCTCTAATTCAAACTGTTTAAATGAAGTGGTACCTCGATTCTATGGAAAAAGACGGGCAGGAAGAACAACTTGAATGGAGCTGAATTTTATTCGACTGATCAACTGACCAGTCGAATAGGTCTAGTGGTTATTGACCCTAACTGCTAAGATGGAAATTGAGGGTTCGATTTCCACCCAAGACAAATAATTGTGTGATGAACATGATTGAGAGATGTGATGAAAATTACACCTAAACTTAGTAGTCTGGGTGTAATTTGTCTATTTATTTATTAATTTATTAATGAGTACTACTACATCATACATATTATACTTATAACTAGTTTTGACAATATGTGGCATTATACCAGGGCCTCAATTCTGCTATTTTATGTTTACGCCAAGCCACTGTCATATCACTGACACGCCATTGAGATGCCATTGAGTGGCCATTGGCATCGGTATAAATATCGGTAGTTGAAAATATATTACGTTTTTTGAGGAAATTATTTATTTATTTTTATTATAATAAATTATTAAAATAAAATAATAATAAAATAAATGCCAATGGCCACTCGATGGCATCTCAATAGCGTGTCAGTGGTCTGACAGTGGCTTGGCGTAATAGCAGAATTGAGGCCCTGATATGTATGACAATTAAGGTGTACATAGCATTTACTGTAAAGTAGTAGTGTAAAAAGTAGTAAACTAATAACAATCAAACAAGAAAAAAAAAGTAAACTTAATAATAATAAACTTTTTGAATTTATACTACTCTAAATATATATTTTATATCTTATTTACATTTGTTTGGGGTTAAGGTCTATGTTTTGTATGTATTTAGAAATGTAAGTGTAAGTATATTTTTTAGCAGTCTCATAACCATTTTGTTTATGTGTAAAAACCCTAAATCCTACCGAGGTTTGCGTCGGTGTGTTGTATCGGAATCGAAGCGACTAAAACCACACGATGTTCCACTCTGCGCCTGAAATAAAAGGAATCCGGAAACATCAACTATTATGACATTTTGATCACACCTAGAGCCTGCCCGCAATAGTGCGGGCACCACCACCGGGTAAATTCTCCATTTAGGCGATGTCCAGCTTACGCGTACACCGTCGTCTCCCTCTATACGTAACCGCATATGGCATGACCGCCAATACCCTCTGAGGGCGTTAGAGACGTGCTGTATTCTGGGAAGTCAGAACCTCACCCACAAACCCCGTGTGCAGGCGTCTTGTCGCGAGATCCAAGGAGTCTGGTTACCATAACACAGGCTCTACTTAGTTTCGGATCAGAATCAAAGTCCCCGTGTGTGACATGTCGTGCCATCTGAGCCGAAAGACGTCCACGGCAATAAGCCTCCCTCAACAACCGGTACTGTGAATATATGTATAAATATACAGTATATAAATGTATAATATGCTATCAAGGCGTACTTAAACTGTCTCCGTTTCGGTACAGTCCGAAACATAAAATCATTTAATGTCTTGCCATTAGAAATTTTTGTCGATACATTAAAGACTGTACGCTGTGACGTAGTCATTGACTCGGTACGCGTCACACGGTGGTGAGGCAGGTAACGATCGGGTTTCGTGTTACCGATAGCAGGTTGCATGTGACGTAACGATATGAACTCATTCATAAATAATTTATATTTTGCTGACATTTCTAAATTATTCTTCTAATTTTGTTTCTCATTGCCGAAATTGTGTAATTGTGATGTGTTTTGATTCGCCTATTTCGTTTTCAAAATTAGGTTTGAAGGATAGGCACTACATATCGACCGTCTGACTTTTTGGTATTATTTTATTTATTTATTTTTATGTTAGAGGGGGCAGACGAGCAGACTGGTCACTTGATGGAAACTGACTATCGCCGCCCATGAACGTCTGTAACTGGTGGTGGTATTTTTATAAAATTCAGTACAGTACTGATCTTCAGCCGATAAAGACGTATCTTCTAATATGTCTTCGACCTCCCAAAACCGTTGAATGTCATCTAAGTTGTTTAGGGTGACGTTGCATTGTAAGGTCTTAGTGCTCCCACACAGAATCCAAGGCGCGTTTGTTTTGCAATAGGCATGTAGTGCTCACTTCTGCATTTCCAACTCCTCTAATTTTCTTCTGATTAATTTCGTTGCGGGTTCCAAGACAGTTTAATTTCTTCCTGGGACTTCCCGAGTGTCAGAACTCGGTGTGTTCGTGGGTCATTGCTGTGGATCCTGGTGTACAGGAGTTACAGTGGTGGGTGTGTGGGTGGGATTAGTCCCCATTCTGCATATTCCTTCTAAAATGACGTTAGAGCACATTAGGACTGCACGGATAGCGTACTGGTTTAAGCGGTCATCACGCAGCTCACTACTACGCTGAGTGCTGTGGGTCCGATCCCCACATGGAACGACACTTTGTGTGATTTACAAATTGTTGTTCTGAGTCTGGGTGTTATCTGTGTCCGTTTCATGTATGTTTGTAAAGTCCCCCGCGACACAGGATATATTACTAATTAAAAAAAAAGAAAACAAAACATCGGCTCGCAGAAGTATTTGTACGGGACGACTGATATAGAATTCGCTATCCGCTAATTCTCGGCATTCCAGATGCGCCCATGATGGCTTTGAGAATGACTGACTAGGCAAATTCTTGATTAGTGTTTTTATAATGGCTGAATCGATGTCAAAAGAAAAGTTATTATTAAAAGAAGTAAAAGTTATGTTTTGTCATTTCTTTTCAACTACTTCCTTTTGTTCCTATACCCGAAACAGTGCCCTTATAATGTTTTCTGTTCAACGTTAATAATTGGGCTGCATTTTCCGTAATCAAGGACAGTTGCGAACCTCGATCTATTAGGGCCCGCATAGTTAGGAAGGTACCATCTCTTGCTTGCACCTTAATCATAGCTGTTGCTAAGAGGATTTCAGGCGTGTCATGTTGTTGCGACACATGTGTGCTAGATTTTGGTTCAACCTTTAGTTTTGCTGACCACGAATTTACGTGCGCCTCGTGCAAGATTGAATTGTGGAATTCTCCGTTAAGGCGCTCTTGCAGCGCGGTGTGTAGGTGTGCAAACATTACCTCACCCCCCGCTAACGTATCGTACGCAAAGACGCAGCGTGTCAAAAAGCTGCGCTAGTCGGCTGCGCGCCACTCAAAGTTACGTCCAGATATTGTGCCACAGTGTAGCGTACTCGTAATGCAGCAGTTAGAAAAGAATATCATGTTTGACGTATATAATTCTAATTGGCTTTAGCACTTTTAAACTTTTGTTATTCACCTGTGTGTTAGCTTTCTACTAAAATAGGTATACACGAAAAATATTGGAATTAAATGACCGTTTAAACAGGCGAACTAAGGTTTATTAATTATTAGTTATAGAATATTAGGTCATCACTTCCTACATATATAATTTGTTTACTCAAAATCTCATAAACAATAGATGTTTTTGAAGAGAAAACTTCTTTAGCGGCGTTGTACACTTTTTTGTAATGGATAATAAATGTTAAACTCGCGTTAGGACACGTGACCTGATCGAAAATTCGTAAGACGGACGGATAGGAGACAGTCGGCGCAGCGTAGGAGAGGAAGTATCCCCCTCTCTTTCTACGGCGCGGCGAAAATGTATGCCTGCGCCTGCTGTTTCGTTTAGGCGGAGCAGGGCGCTTGCGCGAATGTTCGTTTTTCTGAGAGATAAACTTTTTAATGTAATATAAATTGTCATTTTGGGTACGATAGCGCAATAAATAAATATTATATTCTACCACATAAATGATAGTACTTTTATACTGATAATTAAAACAATTAATGCAAAATTATTCCCTAACCATTCCAAAATATCAAAAATGCACAACGTTAATATTAAAGTTTTCACTTCTGCCGACACTCCCGGAGTGCAACCCGTCGTTTTTTTTAATACCTTATTCTACAAATTTCTCTTACTTCATGAGTTTATCAGCAGATTGGGTACCATAATACAGGCTTTAATTAATAATACACACAACATAAGTTGAATAATTCACATAACTTTAATAAAAGATGATGATTGAGGCGGAGGTTTTATTCTAAACATTTTTAAGTTTTATATCAATCATGTCAAAGCGCAATAGGCAAGCGGGCGTTCTTATTCGCACAGCATAGTTAGCTTACAATAATGCGTTTCGTTACAGTGCTGTCTGAAGAGACCTTATTTACCAACATACTTAAATTGTTTCTATTAATTTCATACATATATAATAATTAATATTTCACTTTCTATTTCAAAGATAATTTCAAAAATTAGTGTACTGTATAATATCAGTGTCAGATACACTCGGAATTTAAGCGTATGTTAAAGAGCCTGATGATGCTTCATTTTCTTTTCCTGAGGTTAAAAATATGTTTCGGATTGGCATGCCACGCGTGAGCCTTGGGTCAACCAATTCCGGCAGTAAGCAGGTCAAATAAAATTGAACCAACCTTGGTTCCATTTTTTCTTTTCAGAATTCGTCGTCTTTTTCAACATATTGTAAAAACACTGGTTCATTTTATGATACCCACAAACCAAAAAGGCATTTTTAACGGCCTGTGACATGTAACTAACCTTGAATATGATGAAACCAGTTATCGATTTTTTTTTGTAGCGGATGAGCTGAATTTTATTATTTTCTAGGGCTTACTGCAATCCTTCTTTGGCAGCAACTAATGAGCATTTCACTTCAACCAACATATCATTCCCAATCAAGCCATCAGGTGTAGCTCCAATAAATGGGTATTGACTATCAATAAAAAGTCCACATGCTTAAATTTTCAATTGGTTTTCTTGCTGAATTTGTTGTATGGCTTGCTTTTCATTTTCAATCCTATGAGCTACCGAGGTCACTTGCGACAAATTCTTTTTGTACAAAATATTTTTTACCAAAGAAGATGTATCCGTAGAGGGTTTCTTCTTGCAAATATTTTCTAAATTCGAAGCTGTTATTTTTTTTCTTATTTCAACCCACTCACTCGAGTCCCTTTGTAGGACGATCGATCTTTCAATATGATCTCTGTCTGCTATAAGATTGATTAATTTGTTTAAATAACTAGCTTTCCTTCGCTCCAAATCAAACATTGATATATCTGGTGCCGACCTAGCTTATATCTGCTTCCATAGAGGTAGATGACCATCAAAGTTTTTGAAGCATTTATGTTCTGGAGGCGTTATGTTATTTTCACTAGCCCGGCTACAAACCAAACAGTATTTATTTTTTACACCCATGTACAAGACCGCACCTGTTTTTCTGCCAATAATAGCAGCAGCGCCTAAGAAAGTATTCTTGTTCACTGAGAATAGTGTCATTGTTTAGTTTTCACACGACAAAACTAGAGAAAAACAGATATTCCATTTCTATAAATACAAAAACTAACGTAGTACTATGATCAATAGAAATTGATTTCTGTAGGGTCTCAACCACGCCTGTGAATATGCTTTGTCTCATCGAAGTGCTGCAAAATAACAATAAATAAACTTATATTACTGTTGAATTCCACATTATTTAAATGTGCCTAACTATACCAAAATTAGAGATTTCTAATAACATTTTCTGATTACCTTCTTTCTATACTACCAATGAATACTGTTTATTTACCGTACTCACATGCATACTGATTTTTTTAGACTATGGCGCAGTGAAACTCATGTGTTTGTAAAATTTTACCATTTTTGTGTTTTATAAACATTGTAGACGGAAATAATTTACTAATAAAATAGAAGGAATAATTATATTAAAATTAACTTATAAGTATTCTGTTGAAGCTCTGTGAAAACGAATTTTACGTATTTGAGCGGGGGAATTTCACGGAGCAAAATGACGTGCGTCCGACCTCAAACAAGGCTCAGCGAGCTCTGACAGGCGGACTTCGCCGCCGTAAGCAAGCGCAAAAACATATTTTTTGGTTCCATTTTTATAAGTACAACTATGTGAAAATGTATCCTTACAAATCCCTAAAAAAAAATAAGCTCTATTTTTTGGTATAATTTTTACGTGAATCCATGGTGGCATTTTACAACAATTTCTATTTGAAATCATGAGTTAGTGCTATGTTTGTGATTTTTTTTTATCGAGCCAAATTCCATAAATCATGTTTCCATCTTTACGGATCTCTAGATTATATGTTTAATTTTTAAAAAATATTTATTTTCATGCACAATAAATGCATATTAGGGTATTTATTTCTCTTCAAAAAAGTGCAAAATCGCTGCAACCTCGCCTTAAGAGGGCGTATAAAGCAAAATTACCAATCTTATTTTTGATTTTACATGAAAAATTCCGGACCAAATCTTAAAATAAAAATGTATGAATAACTACATGATATTTCCGAGGGTTCACTTTAATCAAAAACATGAAATAATAACATTTCCTCGATAAAAAAAAATCACGAAGTAACCTCTAATTCTAATATTTTTCCGTTTTGTACTGGATATGGTAATGCCTATTGCGACAAAAATTTGATAATTAATTATACTTATACAAGAGTAAAAGCTTTGTTTAGGCATTTTATGTAATTCCTTTTAGTTTTGGATTTAGACGATATAACAGTTTTGGCGCATACTACGTTTTTATTCCGCGCAAGAAGTCATCGTCCGTCGCACGTTGCGGGAGCTTCAAGCATATTTCTATTTCAGACATCAGTCGCTACCGCTCCGTTGAGACGAGAGGACTGCGCTCAAGTGTTTAGGCGCGCTGAGTTATTATCAATTCAATTATTAGATTATTAGGATAGGAGGTAATAAATTAAATATATAATAGGTAGCTATTTACTTTTGCTTTTTGTTATATTATTCTTCACAATAAAAAATTCTGATCATTTTCCCCTAGTGTAATTATGATATCTTCCAAAAGTCTAGATAGACGTATGGACTACATAATGATCTTGCGAGTATTCTATAAAAATATTAAAATAATAGTAATTACATTCTCCATAATTCTATGATCACTCATAAGTAACGCGGGCAGTATAGTTTGGTATAGTATATGCAAAATAAACACAAGCTTTTAGTTGGTGTCTGTGTTTGTTCGATGAAATATATTTATGTCGATTTCGAAGCTATTTAAGTATGTCCATTAGGTATTTAAAACTAAAAAAAGGTTATCAATTCGACTATTATGTTTTTTTTTGTGTGTTTGTTACGCAATTACTCCATTTATTTTTATTGTTCTTTTTTTATTTGAAAAATTATACTCCTGAGGTGGTCCCATTTAAATTTGGTGAAGATCTGATGCTGGTCTTCGGAGATATACAATGGAACTCTTCAAAAATAGACGAAATCGGTCGTGATGGCTGCAATCGCTTGGATGTTAATATGCTTGTCAAATATTTTTATAGGATATTACAAATAAAAATGGAAAAATAAAAAAAACTTTTTTGCAAAAAAAAACCGACATCAAAATAAACACAAATCGAACACAAAAAGAAAAACACTAAAAAGTGAAAAATAACTCTAGCTTCAGAAGCCGGTGACAAAAATACCAAATCAATCAAACAAAGGTCAAGCATCAGAAGCCGGTGACAAAAACACCACATCAATCAAACAAAGGTCAAGCTTCGAAGTCGATGGTTGTGGGCTTCGGTTTCCGCATTTAGACTCAGAGTGGTCCTTTATGCGTCGAGGATTGGTTGACTAGGTGAGCCAGCCAAACTCCTTCCAGAAGCGCAGAAGCCTCCTGGGGCGTTCACATGCTTCTAGGAGCGACTTTATATCAGGAATGATACTTGCCCGTTGCCACTCCCTCGCATTCCAGGACTACGTGGACGGCCGTTTCTTCACCTTCCAGACATCCCCTGCACAGGGGACTGTCCTTCGCATTGATTATGAATAGTTGTCGGTTCAGGGCTAGATGTCCTGTAATAGTTCCGACAACCATTCTGATTTCCGGTCTGCTAAGACTGATCAGTCTGCAGGTGAGTCGTGGTGTGACTTGATTCAGCATCAGTTTGGACTGTCTGCAGCCGGGTGAGTTTTTCCACCTCCGGTTGTGTGCTTCACAGGTCCGTTGTCTGACCCAGCATCGTATTTGGTTAAACGATATGGGCAGGAGTGGGGTTGGGCCAGAGGTTGGGGTTGCCGAGCCCCTCCTTGCCAACTCATCTGCGGCATCGTTCCCGTGTGAGTTACTGTGCCTTTTAATCCATTGGAGGAGTACCCCATTGAATATAGCGAGCTGTTCCAGTGCTTGGTGGCATTCGAAGACAATACCAGAGGTCATTGTGTTGCCCTCCTATGCCTTTAAGACGGCCATGCTGTCGGATATTATTCGGATGTTGTAGTCCTTGATACCCCTTGACATGGCCGTTGTGGCAGCGTAAGTTATTGCCACACATTCACTTTGAAATATGGAACTGTGTTGGCCTAACGCTAGTGATATGTTTATATTTAGGAGAAAGCTCCGGCTCCAGTTCCTGACCTAGTCTTGGAACCGTCCGTGTAAATTCGGACTTCGTTAATGCCGGATTGATCTCGGTCATTTCCATGTATCTGGATGTAGTATCTTCTTGTGAAGATATGGTGTTTTGGGATTCTATCGCTTGGAGCTGCTATCAGTGGTTCGTATTCCACCAATTGATCCCATAATTTGGAGTGCGATCCCTCACTTTTGTGCCATAGACCCAGGTGTTTGAGTCTAATCATCGCCATGGCGGCCTCCTGCAGTATGAATAGATCCAGGGGTGGCAGACCAAGAGCCACCTCCACTGCGGCAGTAGGCGTTGTGCGCATACAGCCAGTGACCGCAGAGCATGGGAGTCGCTGGAATTGCTGCAGTTTGTTTATGACAGTGCTTAGCTCTGTTCTCTGCCACCAGGCAACAGCAGCGTAAGTGATTAATGGTCTTATGACTGTCCTGTATAGCCATAAAGTAATTTTGGGTGATAGTCCCCAGCTTTTGCCGAGTAGCCGCTTGCATTGGCAGAAAATAATGCAGGCTTTATTCAGTTTTTCATCGAGTTGCTTATTCCACAGGAGTTTACTGTCCAGTATTACTCCTAGGTATTTGACCTCTTTGGTAAGAGTAAGTTGTGTTCCAAATAGCTTGGGAAGTCTGAGATTTCCTAGGCTGCGTTTGTTTGTGAACATGATCATCTCTGTTTTGGATGGGTTCACTGTCAAGTTGTGTGCTACGCACCATTGTTCCACGATCTTCAGTGCAAGTCTCATTTGATCGCATGTAATGCTCTCAAAAAGACCGCTGATGAGAATAGTAAGATCGTCTGCATAGCCTATTGTGAGGAATCTTTGGTCATTAAGTTAAATGAATAGCTTAACTTTATTAAGTTGAATTGAATAGCTCTATATCTTAGCATGCTGTCGATCTACCCTGAGATTGTGGAATCAACACCATGCCTAGACAGAGCTTGGCTAATGCTGGTGAAGTTGGTCTTGTCAAAGGCTCCCTCGATATCGATAAAGGTGGCCAGTGTTGACCTTTTGTGATTTAGATTGTCTTCTATATATGAAACAACTCGATGTAGGGCCGATTCTGTTGATTTACCCATCGAGTATGCGTATTGATTGAGGTGTAGAGGGTGACTGACTAACGCAGTTTTCCTGATTTCCCTATCTATTAGCCTCTCGAGAACCTTTAGTAAGAAAGATGTGAGACTAATAGGTCGGTGTGTTTTGGGTTGTGTGTAGTCACCTTTACCAGGTTTGGGGATGAAGACTACTTTAACTTCTCTCCATTTCAAGGGGATGTACTGATGCGCCAGGCAGCCCCTATAAATTTTTACAAGATGGTCCAGTAGTGTCATATCACACCATCTCAGTAGGCCTATGAAGACACCATCTAGTCCTGGCGCCTTGAATGGTAGGAAGCTGTTAATTGCCCATCTTAGTTTGTCATGGTTGACAACTTTGCGGGCCGTATCCCAGTCTGTATCATCTGGTGGGTTTTCCCATCTGTCTTCCCATTTTTCCATCACATCTGATATGCGACATCCAGGGAAGTGTGTTTTTAATAATAGCTCTGAGGCTGCCGAGTCTGTTTTGGTATACTCACCATCAGGCTTCTTCAGTGAGCCAAGATTGTGTTCGCCTCTACTACACAGTATGTTTTTGACTCTATTAGCCTGGTTGTTGTTCTCTATGTTAGTACAGAAGTTTCTCCAGCACTCAGTTTTCCTGGTTCTGATTATCTTCTTATATCGTTGTCGGGCCTGCGTGTAGGCATCCCAATGTTGGTCTAATCGCGAGTTTTTTGCTTTATTGAACAACTTTCTCACTTTACGACGTAGTCTTTCCAGTTCCGGACCCCACCATTGGTGTTTGTTCTGTGGTCCAGTTCTGGGTGTGGAAAGTGGGCATGTTTGTTCAAAGCAATGGATCAGTGTCTGTGTAAGGTTGACAACATGACTGTCAATGTCCTTAACAGTCCCCGTAGCGTATGTTGGGTTGATGCTTCGCAGTTTCTCCGCAGTAAGATGTTCATACCGTTTCCGGTCCATTATGCGGGGATTCCGTCGGGGATCGGGTAGTTTAAGTTTCATTTCAAAGTTAAATTTGATCCAGCGATGGTCTGAGCACGATGCTTCGTTCGAAACATGCCAGTTCGATATGTGTTGCGATGCGTGCTCACTTGCTAAAGTAAGATCAATTATAGTTTGGGCCCTGGATGTGACAAATGTCGGCTCCGAGCCCACGTTGATAATGTTAAGGTTAGTTGATAATAGGAACGATTCGAAGTCGGTGACAAAAGCACTAAATCTATCAAACAAAGGTTCCTTGTATGACGAGGCAAATCTTTAAAGAACCTGAAGAGAAAATATGTAGTGGGCCCTTAAACATATCACGTGACCAGCCCGGTCTGAGCAGTACTGCTTCTGAAAGATTTATAATTGAAGGAGACCGAGACCAACCCGGTCCGAGCAGTACTGCTTCTGAAAGATTTATAATTGAAGGAGACCGAGATCTCGTTAGTTCAAATAATTTTGCAGCTGGACCCCATAGCCCTTTATTACAAGAAATTATTATACCAATTACGGAATATTGATAAGAAAGACGCGATTGAATATGATTTTTATTATGATTTTTTATTGATTGATATTTGATATGATTGATTGATTGAATATTTGAAATAAATATAATATTATTTTTTGGTATTGATTTTTTATTGATTCGTGTTCAGTATCAGTGGTATAGTCACCTCCTACTAACTTACTATTTACGTATTATTCGTGTACACAAAACATTTCGTAATATTGTATAACGCAGTCATAGTTTGAATACAGTTGTTTCATCTGATTATTATACGTATACTACAGAAGATACCAACTCGGCTCCAAGCCATGACAGGATCTGAAACGTTCCAGTCAAAACTGGAAAACCGATTCGCTGCCGTGGAAACCACAATCGACGTAAACCAGAACCTCAAAAATGTGGTTCAGATCCTCAGGGAAGAAGGTATGAGATTTTGTGAAATGCAGCGTAAGGGCAGGAAGTCGAAGCTTTCAGAAAGGACCCTAGGGCTGATGAAGAAACGACGTGAAAACCCACCTGTCACTTTGTCGGCAAAGCGGACTCTAAACCGAGAGATCAGTAAACTCGTACGACACGACCTCCGGTGCTCCAATACTCTTTCAATTGAAAGAGCGATCGAGCAAAATCGGGGGTCAAAAGTGTTCGTACAATCTCTTGGAAGAAGCCACCTGACAAAGTTGACTACAGAAAGTGGAGAAGTCGTTGCTTCGAAGCCGGCAGTCCTTTTGGAAGTGGAAAGCTTCTATGGCCGGTTATACGCTTCGCATGCATCTCGACCTGATCCCGAAAATGAGAACTCTAGAGCCACATTAACACGTCACTACACCGAAGACCTGCCAGAAATTAGCATTGACGAAATCGAGATGGCTCTTGGACAGCTGAAAAATGGAAAAGCCCCTGGAGAGGATGGCGTTACAACAGAGCTGCTGAAGGCCGGGGGTAAACCCGTACTAAGGGAGCTCCAAAAGCTCTTCAACGCTGTCCTGTTTGAAGGGAGAACTCCAGAAGCGTGGAGTAGGAGTGTGGTCGTCTTGTTCTTCAAAAAGGGTGACAAGACCAGGTTGAAGAACTATCGACCCATATCCCTTCTAAGCCACGTCTACAAGCTGTTTTCGAGAGTCATCACGAACCGTCTTGCGCGAAGACTCGACGAATTCCAACCACCGGAGCAAGCTGGGTTTCGGAGCGGATATGGCACCATAGACCACATCCACACAGTGCGGCAGATTATACAGAAGACCGAAGAATATAATCAGCCCCTGTGTCTAGCATTCGTGGACTATGAGAAAGCCTTTGACTCGATCGAGATCTGGTCTGTTCTGGAGTCCCTGCAGCGTTGCCAAGTAGATTGGCGATACATCAAAGTGATGAGATGTCTCTACGAAGCCGCCACCATGTCCGTCCAAGTACAGAATCAGCAAACAAGGCCCGTACCATTGCATCGAGGAGTGAGACAAGGGGACGTTATTTCCCCGAAATTGTTCACAAATGCAATGGAGGACATGTTCAAGACGCTGCACTGGAAAGGGCGTGGCATCAATATCAATGGCGAATACATCTCTCACTTGCGATTTGCAGATGACATCGTCATCATGGCAGAGACGTTGCAGGACCTACAGCAAATGCTGAATGACTTAGCTGACACTTCTGTACGCATCGGCCTACGGATGAACTTGGATAAAACCAAGGTCATGTTCAACGAACATGTACTACCGGAACCGATTGCGGTACACGGTGCCGTTCTCGAAGTTGTTCAAAATTATGTGTACCTCGGGCAGACATTGCAGTTAGGTAGAAACAACTTCGAGGACGAGGTGAACAGAAGAATTCGGTTGGGTTGGGCAGCGTTTGGGAAGCTACGTCGAGTCTTCTCATCGTCGATCCCACAGTGCCTTAAGACGAAAGTCTTTAATGAGTGCGTCCTACCCGTCATGACATACGGAGCTGAAACGTGGACACTTACGGTACGGCTGGTCCACAAGTTCAAAGTCGCTCAACGTGCTATGGAAAGGGCTATGCTCGGCGTTTCTCTAAGGGATCGCATCAGAAATGAGGTGATCCGGCAGAGAACTAAGGTCACCGACATAGCGTACCGGATCAGCAAGTTGAAGTGGCAGTGGGCTGGCCATATTAGCCGCAGAACCGATAACCGTTGGGGAAAACGAGTTCTTGAGTGGAGACCGCGTCTCGGCAAACGTAGTGTAGGACGCCCACAGGCCAGGTGGAGTGACGATTTGCGCAAGATGGCTGGCAGGAGCTGGATGCGAGAAGCCCAAAATCGATCTAAGTGGCGTGCAATGGGAGAGGCCTATGTCCAGCAGTGGACTGCGATAGGCTGATGATGATGATGGATGATGACAGAAGATACGCGTCGAGCGAGCGCGTAGGTACACGCGCGATCGTTTTCGATGTGAGGGGAGCGGGCAGGGGAGCGCGCGTGAATTCTTAAATTTTGCTGGCTTTATACGCGCTCTTAAGGCGACATCGCTTATCCGAATTGCAGGCCATACCATTATGGGTGAACAAACAGTTTTTACAAATATTATATTTTTCCACTTTTCTAATTTTATTGCTATTTGGCATGTTTAAAAACTTTTGACAATGTATACCATTGTCAAGAGTTTTTGATGATGACCCATGATTTTCTTCACAAATGAGACATTTCGTGGTATGAGAGTAATTACTTACTTGTTTCTAAGAGTTCGACGAGACTTTATTTGCTGGGAATGACTGCTTATTATACGATACCTTTACCTTGCTGTTGTTTCGATCCTAATGCTGTAGATAAGTTTAGTTATGACAGAAGAGAATTTGAGATCTTGTTTAATTTCAGATGCAAATTTGTGTCATACTTCGAAACCCATATACAGATTAACAGGAGATAAAGACCTATGTCAAACAAAAGCAGCGGGCTTGAAAGTAATGATATGAATCATTACATTTATTTTTGCTGCGATCAATGCCCTTTGCGTTTAATGTGCGAAGATCAAGATACCACTAAACAACTCACGGGTGCGGGAATTGTTACTATAGATTATGGGTGTATTATTAAAACACAATATTTTACTGTGATTGAGCACAAAATGCAATCTAGCGGGTTGAACGTACAACCTGGTATACGCTTCAGTAATACCACCAATAAATCAGATTATCAACTTCCCTATTCCGCACTTAGTTCCACTGAACGAATCAGAAGTAGAAAGTTATTTTAAAGAACTGTCAAACATAGGCGAGAAAATTCGGTTTAGAGACATTTATTTCTCATAAAAAGAACAATACAGTTCACTTACATAATGAGAAAATGTAACAACACAATAAATTAGTTAAGTATCTCTGTGATCTCAATACACAGTAGTATAAAACACATATTACAGTAATACAAAACTAAAGATATACAGACAACTTCATTAGAGTCAGTACTTTATCCTAATGTAATCTCCTAATTTTTTTTTAAATTTATACAAGTTATCACTTTTAGTAATATCATCAGGTATTTCATTATAAAGTTTTATACCTTCATATAATATATTTTTCTTACCATAGTTGGTTCTAGGCTTTGTCACTTCTAGTTTTTTTCGTTTCCTAGCGTTGTATGTATAGGTTTTTTCTTTGAAGCTTAATTGTGAATGTGTACCTTGTGTTATGATTTTATGTATTAGTATACAAGTTTTAAGAATGTATAGTTGTCTAATTGTTAGGATTTTGGTATCCTTGTAGATGTTAAGTGTTGGTGTTAGGTAGTCGTAGTTATAAAGTGTTTTTATTGCTTTATTTTGCAAGATTTGAATTTCTTGGATATTCGATTTCAAAGCAGTGCCCCATATCTCAATCAGGTATTCTATATGAGGTCCAACTAGAGCGTTATAGATCATTACTCGAGCCTTACTAGGGACGCAAAAGGACATTCGACGTAGTGCACCAATAACAGGAGATATTTTGGATTTAATATATGCAATATGGTGTTTCCATGTTAATTTTGTGTCCAAAAAGAGGCCTAAATATCTTTCACCACTTGATTTTGTAATATTTTCTTTATTTATTGTTAGTTGGATTTGATGGTCAATCTTCTTATTTTTTGCAGCAATGATCATGTATGATGTTTTTTTCGTATTAATAGTTAATAAGTTAGATAGAAACCAGTTGTTTAAAATATTTAAATCATTTTGTGCCTCTTTCACGATATCTATCAGGTTAGGTCCAAAATAAAAGAGACAGGTGTCATCTGCGTAAAGTGTAATGGTGCCTGATGTTTTAACATTGTTTATATTATTAATATAAATTAAAAACAACAGGGGGCCGAGAATCGATCCTTGAGGAATTCCGTATGTTAGTTTAGCAGGCAAACTTACATGGTTTTCAATTTTGACTACTTGTTCCCGGCTTTCTAAGTACGACCTAAGAATTTTATGTGCTGTTCCTGATATTCCTGCATCTCTTAACTTGTTTAAAAGCATATTGTGGCTAATTGTATCAAATGCTTTTTTTAGGTCTATAAAGACACCTAGGACATATTGTTTTTTATCTATAGCATTTTTAATTTTTGTTGTTAGATCCATAGTAGCGGATAAAGTACTTGATTTTGGCCTAAATCCATACTGGTTCACAAAAAAGAAATTTGTGTCTGTAAGGTAGTTGTAAAGACGGATGTAAATAATTCTTTCAAAGACTTTGTCATTTTGAAATTAAAGTCATGAAATGCTTCTGACACGCTTACGACATGCTTTCTGACACATACACCACTACGCAGTGATCTACTGTATAGCAGCAGTATACTGATGGCGACGAGTGCGAGCTTGGCGCGTACCACCCGCGAGCTCACCGTCATCGGCGGATCAGCAGAGAAGTAGCGACAGAGTGTTTTTCCATAGTGAAAGTGTTCCGTGTCTCAGATCGAATCTGGCTAGTTTTAGTGCGCGTGAACTACATAAAGACCTTTCTTATTCACCATAGTTTATCGCGCGCACTAACGCGCGCGATAAACTATGGGGAACACTCAATAAAATAAACAAGTGAAAAAGTAACTAGGAAAATTAAATGTTTATATAATAATGTTATTATTTACTACAGATATTGGCCTGCAAACATTGTACTAGTTTATTTCATAAGCTATCATTTTACTTTATTTGGGATTATATTCTATCATTTCCATAGTTATTTTCTCCTGTGTGGGAGCATGGACTAGCAAACTCGCACATTCATAGTTGTTTACAAAATTAGCTTACGTGCACACATTTGTATCGCACACAAAAATTAAGTGTGTAAAATTATTAATTAAGTTTTTAAACACTTAATTTTTTTAAATCATTTAGTAGCAATAAAATCATCATTCGGTAAAGTTGTCTACTCATTTATCAAACTAGCAACCTATCAGTAATATGATGACTTCATCATCTGACCGCCCTACAGAGACAGTGGCCTGGTCCGATGACGAAGTCCCTGGTTGTGGAGTGGTCAGTACCTATTTTCGGCCATAGCCTGGGTGCTGTAGCTAAATGTTGCTTAAAGTGTAGTTTCACCCTGTTGTAAACTTTTTCGGCACTTTTGAAGTATCTGTGTTTGAAATAAGAAGACTTCTCTAAGTCATACTTACACAACTGTTTATGGTTATCCTGAAATTCATTATGATATTCCTGATATTCCTAACGCGTCCAACTTCCTCTTGATATAGTCAGCTATTCAGTTTTCCTACAGGATGCGAGGACCCGTTCCGTCTTCTCGACGAATTGCTCTTCATTTATAACGACGGCTTCGATTTGCGACATCGTGATTTGCTAGATAAATTAAAAGATCTTACTTGATATAACTGCAAACCCTTGAAGTTCTGCTCACGAAAAGCTGTTGTCCGTCGATAAACAGAATTATTTACTTGTTAGAACAATTCAGTTACGATATTTCCACTTTACACACGAAGGTCCGAAGGTCCGAAGGACCAACTATTTATTGGATTTAGCTAAGTCTAACTAAATCTAAAATGATTATGGATTGGGGTTGATGACACTTTTGTTAGGTCAACCGTTTGAGTACGAAGCTTGATATGTACTACCCATTTCTAGGTCCGGGTCCGGTCGGTAGGTGTGGTGAAGGATTAAGAATACAGAGTGTCACCACCCCTATTCATCCCGTGGGTGTCGTAAGAGCCGACTAAGGGAAAAAACTAAGCAGGACAACAGTACTGCAGAGAGAAGGAAAACTTGACACAAACCCTTTACCAACCCGTCTGGCCAGCGTGGTATAGTAGGCCAAAACCTCCTTTCTCAGAAGAGGCTTATATCCAGCAGTGGACTATTAAAGGCTGTTGATGATGATGACCCATTTCTAATTAGTAAAATGTAGGTTTTGGCGTAATATGCTGACACGGCAATGTGCGGGTGCATTGCCCGTACGGTATGAATCCCACTCACATAAGTTTTTTATTCCAAGAAAATATGAACTAAAACCCTTTGGATTTATTTTTGCTTTATATTTATATACTAAGCTTTGCCGGTTCAAAGACCAATATATTCAACTTCATAAGCAATCCAAACGGTGTGTGAAATAGAAAATAGCTCCCAATACTGTAAGACGTCGATTGTAAAAATAAAGTGATGAAAGATCGATATATCGCGTGGGTTGAAAGAGCTTTATGTGATAGAACGCGATTTTAAATATTCATACAGACATTCCGACATTCCACCATGAAAATATTATTCTTTAGCTTGACACAATTCACATAAGGCCATCTGATCCCAAATTCCATAGCATGCAACATCTTAGAAAAGAACGGAGACTACTTAGAAAAGCAATAAAAGTATTAACAGGTTTCTATATCATTAACTTATTTATTTCATAAAAACTTTTGGTGTGACCTCGAATATTAAATATCTTTTAAATGTAAACATAATTAAAGAATACTGTTTAATTAATAATGCTATAAATAAACAAAAACACAACACGACACAACTTTAAATGGAAAGGTAAAAACAGACAGAGCCACACAACGGAGCAAATGAAACGATTCAATATTTATTTGATAAATACGACAGCCGCCGGCAATCAGACGACTGGCGACGGTAACGAAGAGTACAACAGGAATAGATGAGGCACCCGAAGAAGGGGCTGACTATATCATTGGGCTCTCTTTATCATCATCATCATCAGCCTATCGCAGTCCACCGCTGGACATAGGCCTCTCCTATTCCACTTCGATCGGTTTTCGGCTTTTCAGCCTTTGCTAGACATCGTACGTAAATATCACAACTCCACCTGTACACTCCACCAGGCCTATGGGCGTCTTACACTGCCTTTGCCGAGACGTCTCCACTCAAGAACTCGTTTACCCCAACGGTTGTCGCTAATATGGCCAGCCCACTGCCACTTCAGCTTGCTGATCCGGTGGGCTATGTCGATTACCTTGCTTTTATGCCGGACTCTCTTATAGGCCTAGAAAACAAGATCAACATACGATATTTTTTTTCTGCCATATTCGGGGCATACGAGCAGACGGGTCACCTGATGGTAAGTGTCTACCGCGGCCTATGGACATAAAAATCAAGAGTCACAAGTTACCAATCGTGAAGCCCTCCCCCCACATAACCAGGGAGAGGAAGGGTTAGTTCTCTGGTAATTGCCTCTGTGAAAAGGAATGAAAGAACTGCTTAACACCGGTTTTCTGTGAGGCCGTTTTATCACTCCGGTTGAGCCAATGCACGGCTCTTTCATTTGGTATGTTATAAAGTTGGCAGGTCGCTTCCAGCAGGTGTTCTTGGAAGTAAGGGGAGGGATGACTATACTGGACAAACCATTTTACGTTCCATGGCTAAGAACATAAATAATTATCATTTCAACACATAGTATGGCGGCAACTACGTAACTAACGATTTATGCGATTTTAATACCGCTAACGAGTTTATATTCGACTAGCTGCGCATCAGCGCGTTACCCGCGATAGCAAATATATTTCAATTCCTTGCTCATCTATCACTATATTTTTTCGGGATAAAAAGTATGTGTTAATCCAGGCTGTCCGCTACCTCCATTCCAAATTTTATCAACATTCTTCCAGCCGTTTCAGCGGGAAAAAGTAACAAACATACAAATAGACACAAACACACAACCTTTTAAACATGCTAGCTGTAAGTATCAACAGCCTTTAACAGTCCACTGCTGGACATAGGCCTCTCCTTACAAATGAGGTTTTGGCCTACTATACAGACAGGTTGGGAAAGCGTTTGTTTCAAGTTTTCCTTCTCTTTGCAGTACTGTTGTCCTGCGGGGTTTGCTCCCTTAGTCGTCTCTTACGACACCCACTGGATGAATACTCCGTATTCTTAATCCGTTACCACACGGACAGAGAAAAAATAAAAATAAAATAACACACAAACTTTCACCTTTAAAATGTTATTGTGATGTGATAAAGCGCTCTGCTTAAGGAGGCGTTCTTAATATTGCTATGCTTAAATAAGCACTTATAAAATCATCTTGTTGTCCTCTCCAAAATATAAGACTCTGTGTTTTAAAGACGCGGCTAGTCTAATTAGCTGAACGGGGGGGCCTTGCTAAATCAACCGTGCTATAGTCCTGGAGCTCGGAGCTTTGACGCGAGATGGCGCGCCTCGTAAATTTCATTTCAACGCGAATTTATTTTACTTTTCACACCCGAACGAACATAACGTGTAATTTGTTCGATATTTGATATGATTTCCGATGGTGCTGTTGATGGCAAAATACGAGTGTTTATTTATGGAGGCGTGTTTCAGAATATAAATTTTATTTAGATACAGATTTTGAAAAGTGTAATGGAAATGTTCATTTGTTTACTAACGAGATCTTGCAGTATTTGAAAGCAATAAAAGTATATGTTCGCAGATATCTTTAAAACAGAAATGAGTGAAATAATTTCGATTAGGTTCATACATTGGTAACGCGTAAATTCAATGATGACAAGAAAAAAAGAACGACAGACGATAGAAATTTTTGCCGTGTGGAACGATGGTAGAAAGATTCCTCGGAGCGCTCTCCATGACATATGCGATAGAGAATGCAGAGTGAAGCCACATCTCTACGTAACGCCAAGGGATCGAGCCGATCGGATATGTTTGGGCTATCAACGATTCGAGTCGCTCTTCGTTGGATGCGATCCAGAGGGAGAATCTGGTACTGAGGTACCCCTGCATAGAGATGAGAACAGTATTCCATATGCGGCCAGACTTACGCCTTATAGAGCTGAAGGCGGTGGGCCGGAGTGAAATACTGCCTGGATCTGTTCAGCACACCGAGTTTCTTCGACCTTACCCTCTAAGTGACCCCCAAACTGGACTTCGCTCGATATGTCGATGCCTAGATTTTCGACCGAGTTGATACGACAAATGGTATCTTATTTATGGTGAACGCACAGACCTGTATATATTTATATGTATGTCCCACCTGGGACCCCGATTAGATAAGCATATCCTAAATGATATTCGGAAAAATGTCTGCGTTTAATACGTCCATCTAACCCTGTATGTACGTTTTTTTTTATGGAATACGGGGCAAACGAGCAGACGGGTCACCTGATGGAAAGTGAACATCGCCGCCCATGAACGCCTGCAACTCAGGAGACACAAGCGCGTTGCCAGCCTTTAAGGAAGGAGTACGCTCTTTCCTTGAAGGTTTGAAGCACGTATCGGTCCGGAAATACCGCGGCCGATAACTTGTTCCACAGGTTGGTAGTGCGAGAAATATAATTTCAAGAATATATTTAAAAAAATGTATTGTGATTGTGGTAGGGGCTTATCTTAAAATAAATTCATGTCACTTAATGGTAAATCAATGGTGAAGAGTAAACTAAAGTAAAGTTACAGTTGACATTATCATTACTTCAGTGATTAACAAATAGCGTGTATATGACATATGACAGGTCGGTTAACTCACAAATAAGAACCCATTTAGGTCTAAGGCTAGTCTGTACTGCACGGATGGCGTAGTGGTTTGAGCGTCGCCGCTTCCTACTGCATTGAGTGTTGTGGGTTCGATCCCCACATGGGATACCACTTTGTGTGATCCAAAAATTGTTGTTGTGAGTCTGGGTGTTCTTTGTGTCCGTTTCATGTATGTTTGTAAAGTCCCCCGCGACACAGGATATATTCCTAATGCGGGAGTTGTGTTTAAGAAAAAAGAAAAACAAAAAACAAAAATAATACATTTTTAACCGACTTCAAAAAGGAGGAGGTTATCAATTTCGATGTTCGGGCATAACTCCTTCAAATATAGACGGATTTTCAATTATTTTTTTGTTCAAAAGGGATTTATTTAGAAATCTTCCCATTTAAATTTCATATAGATTTGATGATGAGTTTCGGAGACCGACAACTCTTCAAATAATGACAGCAAAGCACGATTGCTGCTGGGTTTTTGGTGCTCTTTGTTAGTATTGTTTGAAGTCGGTTCAATTTTTTTTTATAGAAGGATTTTCATGTTAAAGCCATTTAGAGACGTCATTATACAAAACCGGTCCGGTGGTCCGGTGGTCCGTGTGGTGACGGATTAAGAATACAGAGTGTCACCACCCCTATTCATACCGTGGGTGTCGTAAGAGCCGACTAAGGAAAAAAACTACGCAAAACACCAGCACTGCAGAGAGAAGGAAAACTTGACCCAAATAGTAGGCCAAAACCTCCTTTCTAAGAAGAGGCTTATGTCCAGCAGTGGACTATTAAAGGCTTTTGATGAATACAAAACCGACAACTATTAAAATAAAGATGGTGCCAGCATTAGCATCACAAATCTCTCAGCAAAGCTGCCCCTATGTCGAGCAGATCTCGAGTGACGTAACCAATCATCGCAGAATAAAACTGAAGAACATATGTACGAATTTTTACCAATTTATTACAAGGGCTTTTGAAAATATAGTCTTGGAGATGGTGGATGATTTTCTGCAAGAGTTTGTTTTAAATATTTTATTTGATTTATAATTGCACAGGTGTTCTATTTTCCCGTTGATATCAATCAATGGAATTCTTAAAACGAAGAACAGAAAAAGGATTAATTAAGTCTAACTTTAATTTATTAAATCGGAAATAAAACAAAGTTGTTTTAATTTTACTTGTTTTTATGTAAAAAGTAGTCCAGGAGGTGGATAACCACTTTAAAACCATTCTTTAGTTGATTTTTACTGAGTGAGTGAGGTTATCAAAGCCCAAATCGCTGAGGATTCAAAGAGCGCGGAATAACATCACAATTATTGTTAAAAATCATATGATTTAAACATCATATAAAAGATTAATATATAGATTTTCAAAACAACAAGGGAGCAAACTACGCAGGACAACAGCACTGCAAAGAGAATTCCAACTTAAAACAAATCCTTAAAAGCCAAAACCTCCATTCTAAGGAGAGGCCTATGTCCAGCAGTGGACTATTAAAGGCTGTCGATGTGATGATGATATTCAAATTACTTGCATTTAATACTCCCAGGTAATCCTAATGCCAACTACGTCTGCCTCCCGAATTACAAACGCGGGTATTCCCCAGAGTCAAGCTTATACTTTCGTGATGCTCATGACAAATGTACCATCAGGGGGGGAATTTCTCAAACATTTGAACCGCACATTTACTTAAACTTTCCTTATATTTCATTTTATTTCCCATGTTATTTTGTGGCTCTTTTATTGACGTCTGAAAAATTATGACAACAACGATTTCTTTATTGCCGCGTTGACTGTGAAGGGGTGAAGAAATGTATTACTCTGGACTGAGATATCTTGTTCTGTTTTATGTTATTTACAATAAACAACTTTATGGCTTCAACTTTGGTTAGTAAAGTGGCTCTGTGTGATGATTAGAAAATGCTGCAACCAGGGTTTTTGAATGTGAAATGAGTTCTATTTAACCGCTATCAATATTTTTAGATACATAATTCAGGTCTAAAAGGTCTAAATTAATATCAAAAACAGATTGGACGTTAAAAACTATCGTTTTAAAATATTTAGTTAATCTATTTGTCTAACTGACTGAGTATAACTAGAGTTAGTAGTTACTTTAGTCATGTTTAGTTAATAAACTTATTTGTGTCTATAAAAATATGACGTAAGCATAAACATACAGGTTAATTATCGTGCGAGGTCAAAAGATTCTTGAAAAGCGTTCAGTGCAGGAGTGCCAATTTATTTTTATATTTAATATTTAAAAAGACAACTCCCGCATTAGGAATATATCCTGTGTCGCGGGGGACTTTACAAACATACATGAAACGGACACAAAGAACACCCAGACTCATAACAACAATTTGTGGATCACACAAAGTGTCGTCCTATGTGGGGTTTGAACCCACAACAATCGGCGTAGTAGGAAGCGGCGCGCTTAAAACACTACGCCATCCGTACAGTCCATTATCCAAGTAATGAGAATTAAAGTTTTTACGCAATGAATCCTGGTGGAAAGCTGCAACCGATATAAATCCCAACGATTAATCTAAGCCCTCGCCAAGAAGAGTGGCACCACTACGGAATACTGAGGGGTCGTGTATCTCAATAGCGGTTAAATTCAAAGTTGAAATATCTTTATTTTCATTAAATATTTATTTGGAGTCGTCTCTTATGTAGACTCTGAAGTCATAGATCATAATACACAATAGCAGCTGTTTGTTTTGCCAAAAAAAATAATCAAATAAATGTATACCTATAGAACACCTATTATTCAAATCAATTTATGTATGTACGCATCTATTATTGTATGCATGTGCCGATCTGAAACCACCCGTTTTCAAGCGGTTGAGCCTAATGAGAAGAAAGGGCAAACAAACTTTTAAATTAAATTACATATTAAATCACATATTCACCTGATCTCTAGTATTAATTGTATTCTTTTAACGATATTTGTAAACACTTTATATTATTTAAAATGTATAATATTAAACGTATACTTATTTATATCAGCTGTTACCCGATCATTAATTCAGCAAGGTATGGTCACGTTACGTGCACAAAATTTGACCGGACTGGTACGTGTTTTGCAGAAAATATAACAGGAATATTGATGAACGAAATGATGATTTTATGCTGAAAACAATATTAGAGTGGTAATCTAAATACACATACTTAAACACGTAAATGTTTAAAAAACGTTGGACCCTGGAGTTTGACTGGCAAACTGAGGGTTCCGCAAAAAACTTGTATGAGTCCATTTCCCATTTTTGCCCGTTTTTTTTGCATGAGAAACTTAACTTTGCTTTTCTTAAAATACACAACGTTTCCTATACTTTGTTTGTTTATTTGGTTGAACGCGTTAATCTCAGGAATTACATGTTCGAATTGGAAAATTCTTATAGTGTTGAATAGCCAATTTATTGAGACGGGCTATAAACTATATGACATCATGATACGATCAAGAGGAGCAATTGATGATCATCAATGAAAAATGCTGTAAAAACGGAAAAAAATATTCCTTTTGCGAGATGTTAACAAAGTTGAGCGTTTGTTTGATATAAAAGCAAGTTATTAACTTTCCAATTAGTACTATTCTATGCAGACTTAGAATCTTTAGTTTGTTTCTTACCTTGTCACGACTAGGCATAGCAAAGGTTGCACTAACTAGTTTTGGCAGAACTGTTTGACGTGTAACAAAATAATAATTAATCTCACTCAAGGCTGTCCGGCTCAACCTAGTTTAGAACAACTGTCCCCATTGCAGTAGTCCTTAACTAATTTGCTTGTTTGCTCCCCAAACCATAATAAAGAGATAATAGAGATTAATAATGGCCTGGTAGTCAAACTTCAATTAAATATAACAAAAAAACAATTTAAAAAAACTTACAGTATACTAGAGGGCATATTGCAGAATACCTAGGTAAACTTCAAAATAAAATCTCACCACTTGACTTCACCACCATTTAATCTAAGAGGAACGCAAAAAACACGTTGTGTCACGCACCGTCTCAATCTGTATTCTGTTAGTATTCTGGTGGTAGAAGATCATTCTGTTCTCTCTGACGCCTGAAGCGTTTTTTTCACCATGGTAGACTATTCATTATCTCCTGTTCTGTTTCTGCTGCTTCCTTACATCACCTCCTCGCTTTAATATCGTTATATGATGAAATTTTATAAGTCTGATAGCCATAATATTGTAGCTAAATTAAATAAACACCCTCTAAAGAAATAATTTGTCTGCGTTGCACAAGCAAGAGGAGTTTTATCAATATAATCTTAGTTGAGGAACAGGAAAAGCAATTTTCTCAATAAATGGAATATCGCGGCTTGAAAGAAACTATGTAGAAATATAGTATCGCAGAAACTATTTAGAATTAAAGTTTCAGAGTGAATTGATGCCATGTTTTGAGGAAACAACCTCGTACTTAAGAATTTGGTAAAAAATTTAATCGAAGAGACTGAAAGTTTGGATAGATAGATTGATATTTAGAAAACTCTTTATTTGTACACCGTTTTACAAGTTTTTTATGGAATAGGGGGCAAACGAGCAGACGGGTCACCTGATGGAAAGCGACTACCACCGCCCATGGACACCTGCAAGTCAAGAGTTACAAGTGCGTTGCTGCGCTTGGAGTCGCTCCCGTTCGAGCGATACATATATTTACATATAAAACACATATTAGTACATACCAACAAATCTTTCGTTGCCTTTCACTGAGTGAGTGAGGTTACCGGCCCAAATTCCCCCTCTCGCTGACTCGAGCGAGAGCGACTCCAAGGGCAGCAACGCACTTGTGACTATTGAGTTGCAGGTGTCCATGGACAGCGGTTGTTGCTTACCATCAGGTGACTCGTCTGCTCGTTTGCCCCCTTATACCATAAACAAAAACTACGTGGTTAACTAGAAGCTTGTGTGAAGGTATGACGTGATTTACATAGAATTAAAATATTAATTATTTTCCCCAATATTATTTTAGAGAATTTTTCTTCTTACATACACAACACAGGCTCTTAAAACCTTTTACTATTCAGCAGGTTTTTTTGGTTCAGTTGCTATAGAAGAATATAATATATCTCACACATATATATAATATATCTCACACATCTCACACACGGCCGTCTGATCCCAAACTAGGCAGAGCCTGTACTATGGTAACCAGACCGCTGATAAACATGCTTATATATTTTTAAATACATACATATTATAGATAAATTACACCCAGACACAGAACAAATGACCTTGCTCATCATACAATATTTGTCCTGGGTGGGAATCGAACCCACGACCTCCGGCTTAGCAGTCAGGGTCACTAACCACTAGACCAACAGGCCCGTCAGAATAACTAAACCAGATATATCTAGATAATTCCGACACAGGCGGTAACTACCGACCAATCATCAATTTAGTTCGCGTTACTGACGTCGTCGGTTTCAACCGGATATAACCGGATTGAGCCGCCCCAGGCTCAGTGACAGACGATTTATGACGGATTCTGACGATAGGATGGCTGAATGATGGCACCATGTACGGGAACCTATTTGTACACATTGTTGATTGTGGTCACTTTATTACGCACGTATTATTAATCATGAAATAGGGATGGCTTACTAACACACTTAAAGAAACTCAAACGCAAAATATCTTATTATCATCATCATCAACAGCCTTTAATAGTCCACTGCTGGACATAGGCCTCTCCTTAGAAAGGAGGTTTTGGCCTACTATACCACGCTGGCCAGACGGGTTGGTATAGGGTTTGTGTCAAGTTTTCCTTCTCTTTTCAGTTTTGTTGTCCTGCATAGTTTTCTCCCTTAGTCGGTCGATGAATGGGAGCGGTGACAATCCGTATTCTTAATCCGTCACCACACGGACAGTAAATTTCAGTTTTAAAAGTACATTAAGTGAAACATTGTTCATCATTCTCAGCATTTATTATACAAGTTACTTACATTCATACCTACATTTGTTTGTAAAATCATGCTCTCAGATCATCGATATATTGCTGACATTAAACACGCGAATTGAAATCCGGACAAGCCGCGACGCATTCAGAATTACACATAATCACTAAATTCTATAAAATAAAATAGTGTACCTTTGTCCAGAAAATCCCCTGAACATACATGAAACGGACACAAGGAACATCCAAACTCAGAACAACAATTTGTGGATTACACAAAGTATTCGGGATCGAATCCACAACGCTCAGGAAGCAGCGAGGTGACCGCTCAAACCACTACGCTGTCCAAACGCCATTGTAAAACGCTTACGGATAGCGTAGTGACAGATTTTATTTTAATATTATATCAAAAGACTCGATGGAATGTCATCAGAATGGCTTTGCATTTTTCGTATTCTACTATGTAAGACCAAATCCCGATGCCTTGTCACTGAACTGCCACTGATACAAATGTCGTCGATATGTTTTGGTAATGGTTAGGTAAACGGTACATTTAAATTTGTAAGGAAGTGATATATTTAATTTTCCAGATATGGTAATGTTGTTGATATCACTATTATTTTGCCTCTAGAAAGAGCTTAACGAGCGATTTTAAAAGTAGCCTCCTCTCCACCTTTCCTATTTCCCACAACTATATTATATAAATCGTGCAAGGTGATGACTGTCTACCAAATTTTCATATATCACACAGTACTAAAACAGCATACATTACTTACCTATCACGCTGATATTTCTAACAAAAGACGAAAAGATGTAGTCTGTACCTCACAATCAGACTGAAAGTTCATTTATTCAAATAGATTCTCACCTTTTCTAGGTCCATGTCGATATATAGAGGTAAGTATTTATAAATTAAATTATATCATCTGTTAAACACATTACATAATTATTTACAAATTTTGTCGTATGAGCAAACTGAGCAGTTACTTAAAATATGTAAATAAAAATTTGCTGAACCGTCTTAGTGCATTATTTTTGACCCACTTATCATTGGTGTTGCTAGTTGCTTATGTAGGCTATTAGAATGTTATAATTAAACTGTAGTTATGTAGATTTATATTGATAAAATAGTTGGTAAGCACATCTTCGCCCGAGACACAGGTTCGACCTAGTTCGGGCAAACAAACAACAACTGTATTTCACTTATAAATTAGAGAAAGATTTATTATAAATTATTGTACTCTTTATCTAAATAAATAATAATAATTATTATTACTATTGATGAGCCATTGTGACTACATCGATAGTCTATTGACACTGCGAATTTATGTTAGTAGAATACCGATATTTTCACCGCTGTCAATGGCGTCTCAATAGCGCGTTAATAAAATGACAGTGACTGGCTGACTGACTGGATATAGCTGGAACGCTAAAATTGAGGCCCTGGTCAGATGGTCTAGTAGTTATCAATCCTGATTGCATTTGATCTGTGTTTAGGTATAGTTTATTTATGTTTAATATGTAAATGTTTACAAATATATCAGTACGTTTATCTGATGATCAGACCATGAGTCGGATAGCCATGCTTCGGCTTGGCGCCGAATTAAGTCGATTTCCATTTAGTATGACTATAATTTTCAAATTCAATATCCACGAATTTTCCAAACAATATTGTATTTGTCTGTGTCCGCCCGTGTAGCCGTTTCCAAGTAAGCCGCTTCCATATTAAGTAAACAAGTGATGTTACTTTAGGTAACCTAGAAACATGAGATCGACGTCATAATGTGTATAGAGGGTACTCTTGACCTGCTTGCAAACGCGAGCTTGAATAATGAGGAGTTGTTTCGTCAGAGCCGTTGTGCGGTCACACTTTGCCTTTTTATTGTTGTTCACTACTTATTGTACCTTTTTTTTCGTCAGTCAAAGCTATAGTGAACAAGGGTTACGTTTTAACAAGATTCTGGGTTTTATAAATGATGGGTTCAGTATGTCCTTCAGGTATTCAAAGACAAGATGATTATAATAAATATTGGTTTTTGTGGCTTAGGAGACAAACGAGCTGACGGGTCATCTGATGGAAAGTGATCACCGCCGTCCAGGGGCACCTGTAACTCAAGAGTGGGTTGTGTTGCCCCCTTCCACCCCAATAATAAGGTGTGTAATAATATTTAATATTTCGAACATCGGATAATATTTAATATTAATCACAATTTACTCAATTTATTTATTTACACAATTTACAATTTAATCACTGATAAAACTAAACAATAAAATACACCGTAACAAAATATTAGATACACATATTTTACGTTGGATAAATATTTCTTCATTTTTTTATTCTCAGTCAGATTTTGCTATGCAAATTATAATCATTATCATCATCATCAGCCTATCGCAGTCCACTGCTGGACATAGGCCTCTCCCATTGCACGCCACTTAGATCGATTTTGGGCTTCTCGCATCCAGATCCTGCCAGCCATCTTGCCCAAATCGTCACTTCACCGGGCCAAATTATAATAATTGCCATTATTCGTAAAAGTAATGTCTGCAGTCCTTGTGAGCTGTACTTTCTTTCTGGACGATAAGAAACGTCTGCTGCATCGTCTGTATTCATTAGATAATAATACTAACAATTTCACACATATTACGACTGCATCGGTAGTTCAGTGGTAGCATATGCTACTGCTGTTCTGAGGTCTCGGGTTCGATTCCGGGACGAACCTAATGTTGGTATGATCTGCAAATATTTGTTTCGGAGTTTGGATGTTTTCTATGTATAATATGTATGTATTTACAAAAAAAAAGTATAAAAATATTCTATCAGTCAATCTAGCTTTCATAGTACAAGCTCTGCTTAGTTTGGGACTAGATGGCGTTGTGTGGATGTGGTACGATATTATTATTATTTTCTACCCGAGACTTCGCTCGCGTTGGGTCAATTATTGTTAAAAAGGCCATATGCTATTCCAGACTATAATCGATCTCTGTTGCAAATTTTATACTGATCCGTTCAGCCTTGTTTGAGTAACAGACCTTCATAAATCCATTATCGCCATTTTGGTGTTCATTAGATGTACATTTACGGTTCTTTATTAATTTATAAATAATATGATTCGTAAATTTGGTATGAGCTCTTTCACTTTGCCTACCTTGCTTTTGTATAAAACTACATTACTAGGATTGAATTTATCCTAACACATTTTAAATGCTCAAACATTTATTACTCAGAAATAAATATTTTTAATTTCAATAACTGTATTTATACTCGTCAATGAAAGATAACGCAATTGAGAATGCTCAAACATTTTTAAGTCCGTTGGAAAACATGTCGTTTCTTAGATATAGCAAAAGGAATTCATAATATTTAACAATAACGAGTATTTTCTTTGTATCGACAAAGAACAGTATTCAAGATAAGAAATAACTTGAGTCTTTTATGTTTAATTTTTTCATCAGTAACTTGAATTTATTAGAAAATATTTTGCCGTTTTATGTTTGAACAAGAATGCTTTTGGATTTTTTAACGATGTAGACAAAATGAGTAAAAATATCGAAGGCTGATGCAACAACATCGAAAAATATATTTAACATTCATTTTTTGTAGAAGAATTTGAGGTAGAAACCAAAATATCACAGATGTTATTGCTTCTAATTAAAACTTTGAACCTTGCCTCAACATGGTATTTATGTATTCCTATAATAGAAAATTGTGGTAGAATGCAATTAGTTAATAAACCTTTGCAGATTTGTAAAGGGAATTGGGCACCGGATAAAGATGTCACTGGCAGCCGTGGTTACTTGCTTAATCTTGCTACATCAACTTATAGACAGAAGAAAACCTGCCAATACACTAACACACACAGACATTATCACGAGACAATATTGATCTTAAGTAGATATTGCATACTTCTCAAAACTTGATTTGTAATTAAAAAAAATATGGAAAGGGGGCAAACGAGCAGTCGGGTTAACTGATGGAGGATTCATGAGGGACTCAGGAATCACAAGCGTGTTGCCGGTCTTTGAGGAAGGAGTACGTTCTTTTATAGAAGGTTTGAAGGTCGTTTCGGTCCGGAAATAGCGCAGACGATACCTTGTTCCACAGATTGGTTGTGCGAGGCTAACAGTGACTTGAAAAGCGCACAGGGGTGGTGTGCCAATTACTCAGTTTTCTCACAAGCAGATTAATGCTATTCTCAACTCTGAGAGTCCACAAAATTAAAAGATCAACGTATTTTAATTGCTTCTGCGATCACATAGCTATTTTTTTCTTACTAAAATTATATAGTTTCGCATGATTATAATTACGTTTGATACTTGATCATGAAAGTTATTGTAATTTGATCAGGCTTGTCTTTGCATATTTGATACTACTTTAAATAAACCTTTGTTTTTGTTTATATGATCTTGCATTCTGAGTTCAGATGCATCTCATCAAAAGTGCGGTCATTTTTATCTTAGCCGGTTTTAACTGAAACATGTGTCATAAAAAGTTATTTGCTTTTATACTAGTAACGGTGACTGGAATTATATTTATATTTACAGGTAAGACTTCATTCAAAGTTATTTTATTGTGATCTTATTAAAACCCTTGTGGCGTACACTGCTTTTAGATGCCCGAATCATTCTATTCGTTCTTCTCAACCACCTAGGTGAGAGGGACGGGCCTGTTATTCTAGTGGTTAGTGACCCTGACTGCTAAGCCGGAGGTCGTGGGTTCGATTCCCACCCAGGACAAATATTGTGTGATGAGCACGGTCCTTTGTTCTGTGTCTGGGTGTAATTTATCTAAAATATGTATGTATTTAAAAATATATAAGTATGTTTATCAGCAGTCTGGTTACCATAGCACAGGCTCTGCCTAGTTTGGGATCAGACGGCCGTGTGTGAGATGTGTGATTATATTATTATTAGTATTACTTATTTCTGGCCCAGAATGTCCATTCTAGACGGGAATAACTGTTTTAGTTTTGTAATGGGAGAAGAGTGATTTGTTTTATCAGAACATACAATACGATTACGCCGTTTAGCCCATTACTGTATAATTTCATTCTCATTTCTAAAGACATTTATTTGGTTTTAGATGCCAAAGTACTCCCTAAAACGTTACCCTATAAACAACATACTTCACTGAAGTGGACGCCTGTGCCCTGGCTTGGAGTTCTAACTCTTGGTGGACAATGTAAGTGAGAATTCCTAAAATCAGTGAGGATATTCTAAGACTAGTGTCTTTTTCGTAACATGATCTCTGTTATGGTCCTCACCGTGTATTATACATATAATGAGGTGAATGAGATACCACAGACATACATATAATGAGAATTATATGTATGTCTGTGGTATCTTCTTATTGTTTTTCTTCTACTATTGATCTACGGATCCCAAAATCACAAGTGCTTTTGGTAGACTATTTGCTGAATTTTTTTGCTGTTCAAATTTGAATGTTGTTTTTTTTTCTTATTGTAAGGAGTGTTGTTGCTTTAGTGAACTACTCAAGTTAAATAATGAATGTAGACATTAAACTTCTATTTTTAAAATCAAATTCATTTCCAAAATCTTTCGTTCAATATAAATTGCAGATTACGTGCATTAAGACTTTGGATTATACGTGACTGTATGGATGGCGTAGTGGTTTAAGCGGTCGCCACGCTGCTCACTACTACGCTGAGTGCTGTGGGTCCGATCCCCACTTTTGACGACACTTTGTGTGATCCACAAATTGTTGTTCTGAGTCTGGGTGTTCTTTGTGTCCGTTTTATGTATGTTTATAAAGTCAAGTCAAGATTTATTCCTAGTGCGGCAGTTGTCTTTAAAAAAATAAAACTATACAAGCGGCTAATATGCGAATGTTCTGTAGATCTGTTTTTTTGTATTATACAGAAAATATTGGATGGTAGGTATTTTTTTTCTCAACTAAATATTTAAAAGACCATTTATATTGTGTTGTATATTATATTTCAATATATATTTGTTTACAATCAGATAAGAACGAATCTATAGGACTGATTCCCGTGGTCATGATATCGGATAAAAAAGGAATTGCTGATGCGAGAAGCATGGCCTCGTTGAACAAGTACAATTGGGAAAATATAAGGTACATAATACCCGCCAATATCTACTTTTGATTTATTTTAGTAGTTTGTAAATAAAAGTAACAGTTGTATGGTGGGAGAGATATGCTTTAACACAAATTGGCCGGCTCGACCGGAGTAATACCACGGTCTCACAGAAAACCGGTGTTGAAAGCCCTACCCCCTGATTCTAGGGGGATTCAAGGCGTAGCTAAGCTCTTGTGCCTCTTTGAGTTACAGGTGTCACTTACCATCAGGTAAAACTTCTGCTGGTTTACCATGACCATTATGAACTTTACGCCATCGCTCCCAACGGCAAGACTTTCATCCCCACCACTTGGGTAACTGGCGGTGCAATATTGTGCGCTACTTCAACCAATCTGTGGAACAAGTTATCGTCTGCAGTAATCCCGGAGACCGATACGACCTCCAGACCTTCAAGAAAAGAGCGTACTCCTACCTCAAAGGCCGGCAACGCGCTTGTGACTCCTGAGCTGCAGGCGTTCATGGGTGGCGGTAGTCACTTTCCATTAGGTGACCCGTCTGCTCGTGTGCCCCCTCTAACATAAAAAAACTGGATAGAATCCACGACGCAGTAGGAAGTAGCGAGGTGACCGCTTAAACCAATACGCTGTCCGTACGCCATTGTAAAACGCGTACGGACATCAAAAGACTCGATGGAATGTCCTCGGCATAGTTTTAAAAGAAACATAAGAACATACTAGTTATAAATGGGAGTGTATGTTATGTTCCTGAACTAGAAGGTTCAAGGGTGCGTGCAATGCTTTGCTGACTGCTTCTAAATCTTCCATTAAGGTCTTTCTGAGTTACCAAACACTTTTTTAAGATTATACCCAATAGTTCTAGAATTCAACAATGTTAGAGTTATTTAGATATTATTGATGTGAAAACATCATTAATATCTAAATAACATAACATAACATAACAAAAAAACAAATAAAAAACCAATAAATAAATAAAAAAAAACATATAAATTGCAGGAATGACACATACGTGATGTTTTTGACAAAGAAAAGTAAAGCCTGGTACGCTAAAGTTGAAAAAATAATTTTACATCCAGAATACAATGAAGATACATTGACCACAATAGCCTTCTTGAATTTGGAATATGATTTGAAAAAGATGGAAGGTAAAAAGAAGTCCTATTTTTTTTGCTAATAAAATTGTTTTGCAAAGTTTTCATACTTTTATATATACGTATGTATACTCTTGCCTATGTCTCTGAAGGTAAGTAGAGACATAATAAACGTGTAAAATTTGATAAATATGCTTTTAGTCAAATATTAAAAATTGTTTATGAATCGTTTAGGTTGCTGTACTGTTCGGACTATTGCCGGAGTTAAGGGACTTAATCATGGCAAACTTTTAAATTGAAAGAAAATTTTGAGTGAATTATTACCGGGATTAAAGAAATTGCTTATGAAATTGAAGCTGGTTTACAGTACAGAATGCATTTTTGAAGATAGAAGGAAGTGGTAGGCTTTTGTCGGTTCTGAAGAGAGAAAAGACGCCGCTGCCGCCGCCGCAAACAGCATGCACTTACCTCCCTATTTTCATTTCTCATTTCACCGTCCTCACCTACTTACCTTGCTCCCTACTTCCGTTACCTGTCCACTAACCACGACAGAAATCTTCCTCAATTAATAATCTGCTTCTCTCATGTCTCTTACACAACTCCGACTTCGTGAGCTCATCGTTCTTTGTTCAAGCAGTACTACTCTGGAATGCGCTCCCGCTCGAAGTCAGGATGTCCACAAACCGCTTTATTTTCAAAAAGAACGTACATGATCTCCTTCTTAACGAAATGGCAGAACTATTTAATCCATAGTATACCTCATATTCCGGTATTCATAGTGTGTGAATATAATATGTCCATGTATCTATATAAATATAATTGAATATACACTGGTCAGCAAATAAACCGAGCCACCCGCTACCTAGGAACTCTGATTCGATTTTCTCAAAATTTCATGGTGATTAAAATGACTAAAAATTAATTCGAAAGTACCGTCAACTCACATTGTAATCAAGCAACAAACACAATGCTAACGATTTGCTCTGTTTTCACCAGAGTTTGAAATTAGCGTTCTTTTTCTCTACAATGAGGGTAGTCGGATATTTCTTATCATTTCTTTAGTTTTTGTCCCTCGTTTGCTCAGACGCGTGTGTTTTTGCTACTTTTTTTCGATTAATAATGGATACAACACCTCAGGAAGCAGCTCAAGCTGTAGCATTACTTCAAGCAGGCATTGCGCAACGTGAAGTCGCTCGAAGGCTTCGAATCAGCAGATCTTCGGTGCAACGAGTTTACAGACGATACCTAGAGACTGGAGCATTCGATCGCCGTCCAGGTACGGGTAGACCTAGGGCTACATCAGCAGCAGATGATCGTTATATCCACCTTACTGTTCTGCGAAATCGCCACCTCAACGCAGTTCAAGTCCAACAGTCTGCGTGACGAACGCCAAGTGGTCATAAGTTCAGATACCGTCAGAAGGAGAATTGCTGAACGGAACCTGACCCCAAAAAGAGCTGCAACAGGCCCAGCATTAACGGTAGCACACCGTCGAGCACGACTTGAATTTGCTCGAGAGCATAGGGATTGGACATTAGAGCAGTGGAGTAATGTACTCTTCACTGATGAGACCAGGGTGAGTCTACATGGAAGTGCTCGACGTCAGAGAGTATATCGTCGCCCTGGGGAACGTTATTCTCAGTGTTGCATTGAGGAAACTGTTGCTTATGGAGGAGGATCTGTAATGGTCTGGGGCGGCATCTCGTTAACAGCACATACAGCGTTAGCTTTCATCGAACCGACGGGCCGTACACGTGGACTGACTTCTCATCGCTACATTACTGAAATCCTCGCAGACCATGTGGTACCTTACGCAGTATATATCGGACAGGATATGCAATTGATGCATGATAATGCACGGCCCCATGTTGCTCATGTGGTGACCCAGTATCTACGCGACGTCAGCATTCGTACGATGGACTGTCAGCTTGAAGCCCGGACTTGAATCCGATAGAACACTTATGGGATGAGCTGAAACGTCGGGTTCGAGCCCGGGTACCTGCTCCAACAAGGCTTCCAGAGCTGCGAATCGCAATTGAAGAGGAGTGGAATACAATTCCTCAAGATTTTATCGTCGGGCTCGTAAGGTCGATGAATACAAGGATGCTGGCAGTTATCCGAGCAAGGGGAGGGAATACGGAATATTGATCAAAAACTTTTTTTTGATTTTATCTTTGTTTTTGGCTTTAATTTTTTTTTTCACTTTATCATTACTAACGATTGTCACGACTGGAAAACGACTCTTCTTTGTAAAATCCTTAATAAACACTGAAATATTGATTAAACCCAATGAGTTTCCTTTCATTTTAATCACCATGAAACGCACTTTCTGTAGGTACAACTTTGTTAATTGTAGGTTTTTTAGTTTTTGAGAAAATCGAATTACTCGTAGAGTGCCTAGGTAGCGGGTGGCTCGGTTTATTTGCAGTCCAGTGTATATGTATGTGTATAATTGTATATGTGTGAATCTATAATGTGTTGTGTTACATATTCTTCATTAATTACTTAATATATTAAGACTCAACCTCTATGCACCTACCTTATAAGATTTCTACACCACCCAAAGGTTGACTGGAAGCGAATGCCCAGGGCATTAAGTCCGCCGATGTATAAAAGTGCATAAAGTTAAAAAAATAAGCGTGTGTTATGTTTATGTGTGTATGCATGCCGCCTAATCTAACAAAATTTGATAATAGCACCCTGACAAATCAACTAAACTATTATAAATCCAGCTTGGCTGAAATAATTATATTAATAGCTTTGAACCTTAAACAAAATACTTTAAAACCATGGTTCAATAATTTCAAAGTCGAATTTAAATTTGTGTCAATCGTGATACCTAAATACTTCACATCATCAGTTTTATTTAAAGCAGGGCAAGTGCATGCAACGTCAGCTGGTGGACAGTTTTGTGCATAAATATTTAGGTTAGGTGTTACAATACTTTTGTTCCGCATTTTAAATGAAATGTATTATGTTTTCGCCGCAATTAAGGTTAGTAGAAGTTTACGAAGCCAATATGATACTTCATTAATTTCTGTGCATATTCATATACTTGGATGGGCAGCCGCGGTCTCCTTCTGCGAGGACGTTATGCTCCAGAAGGAGGCCGCAGAGCGGGATCGGGAGAGGTCTGATCCCACTAGAAGAAGGCAGTGAAGGGGACGCAGCAAAGGTCACTAGCTCCCCAGTCGCTGCCTAAGGGTCGCTGCGGCCACATCTTGGGGTGTACCTGTTACTGTGTAGAGCGGTAAGGGATCCGAAATAACCATCCCACCGATGGCTGGTATCCTAGGGGATTTCCGCACAATTACCATGGTCACCCTTTGATTTGTGGTACCCCACGAGGGCAGGGAGGCCTCTAGAAGCCGCCGATGCGTTCTGTGGGGTTTTGTGGGTAGACCGATTCTCCGGGAGTATCACACACGCTTCCGTTTTCTAAAACGGAGGGTATGGTGCGAAAAGCATTCCCCGCGTTAAAAAAAAGGTTTGTTTAACATGAGTTTCTAATTTGCTGACAGAGTCACAGTAATAATAAAAGACTGAGGTTTCAATAGGCACAAATAAATACCTACTTAGTACGCGGTAATTTAGTTGAAAGTTTGCGCTGTCGCACTCTTATTTACTTTTCCTCGTGAAAGTGTATTTTTTTTTCTAGTGTTGCAACTTGTTAGTCGATTACAGAAAAGCTGTGAGAAGTGGTTGGTTATTTTTCCGGTCATACATACATTCAATCAGAGTTACGGACGGTAATTTTGAAACTACCGTAACGAAAGCTACTGTTTATATCGTCTAGGCTTTATCGATATTACCGCATATCTTTTTCTTAAATTAGAAAAATTGAAGTGATTTAGAGTAATGATAAGCTGATTTAGGGAAACTCATCAACTGCAGAGCTTCAGAATAACTATAACCCGGCAATCGGCAGTCCCGCGGGGTGACAGACAGTGGCGGGGGCGAGGTAGCGCGTCATTCTAGCACACGGCTACACATGATTCCCTTCCCCGCTACACCACCCGCTACCCGCTGACATCTTGAGTCCCTCGTCCCCCTATGTCCAGCAATGAACGTCTTTTGGCTGAGAAGAAGAAATTTATAATTATGTGCATGTTGCAGGTAAAATGTTGAGATGGCCATTTAGGTTCAGCAATGTGACGCAAACAAATACAGAAGTATTTGCGATTGGGTACTCTAACCGTGAGTATAATTTTACTCAGTTATATAACGAGCTATTTCTGAGTCCTGACAAAATATGGTACCGTAAAATCACAAGTCGGGAATACGGGTACATGTTCAGACCTCTTTAGCCACTGCAGTCTCAACCCTGTTGCGGGTTCGAAGACAGCTTAACTTATCCTGGGACTTCCAGAGTGTCATAACTGTAAAATAAATAACATGTAAAAGAGTACAGTACAGGTACAGTAGTGGGCGTGTAGGAGATTTAGTCACATTAAAATAAAAATTTAAAAATAATGTATAGTTAAAAAAAAAAACAGTTAAAACTATTTAATTTATTTAATTTTAATCATTTTGCTTCACCACAATAAATAGTGTTTCTTATCATTTTGATTATTACAGGCAGTCAAATATTTGAGCAAATTCTCTTTCGAATGGACCACGTCAAGTTAGGAGAATGCAAAGCCTTTTATTTTGTAGAAGACGTAAGTAATTATTTTTTGGTCCTGCGATTACTGATGGGGATGAGTGATGGGACTATTGGGCAATTGTCAATAGAAAACTATTGTCAATTACCCAATAGTCCCATCACTTTTGAAAACTTTGGAAATATAATATACAATAAAAGAATTGTAAGATGTTATCATCATGTAATATATTTAATTCCCACCCGCGACAAATAATTATGTGATGATCATGACGACAAGTAATTTATTGTGTCTGGGTGTATTTAAAACAAATAGAACTAAATTAATTAAAACAACGCAGAACAATAGCATTGCAGAGAGAAGGAAAACTTGACACAAGGTCTATACCAACCCGTCTGTCCAGCGGGGTATAGTCGACCAAAACCTCCTTTCTAAGGAGAGGCCTATGTCCAGCAGTGGACTATTTCCACGGCCTCATAGAAAACCTTGGTTTGGTTGGAAAAAAATTGGTTAGGAAATCAACGGGCGGCAACGCATTCTGTAACTCTTGAGTTGCAGCCGTTGGTGTCCTTGGGCGGTGGTAGTCACATACCACCTGTGCTGAAATCCCCTCGGATATCACCCACCGGGGTGATTATGTCGGACTCGAACCGACCATGCCGTGCACCCCTATACCATAAAAAAATATATTTTGAAAATAAATTTTAAATACTATTACGGATCTAAACATAAAAGAAGTATTGTCAAAAAACTTTCGTGTGTGTTAATTATATTTTCTTACTTCCTCCGAGTCTTTTTTCCAAACTAGATTGTAGTCAGCTTAAGTCTACTAAGTATACGGTTGATCTTCAATTTTTTACGCGGATGGACTTGCCATCAGACTTCCACAACCCAAGTACTAGGAGACATCGAAGTTCTGTAGAAAGACTGTTCTTGGACTTTTTAGGTCTCCAAATACCCGTAACGATTGCCACGTGTGGTGACGGATTAAGAATACAGAGTGTCACCACCCCTATTCATCCCGTGGGTGTCGTAAGAGCCGACTAAGGGAAAAAACTAAGCAGGACAACAACACTGCAGAGAGAAGGAAAACTTGACACAAACCCTTTACCAACCCGTCTGGCCAGCGTGGTATAGTAGGCCAAAACCTCCTTTCTCAGGAGAGGCTTATGTCCAGCAGTGGACTATTAAAGGCTGTTGATGATTGCCACAGATATTCGTATGGCAATAGGAACCCGCGGCTTAACGTACTGTGTTATTCATATTGAATTATTTTCGTTCCAATAGTCATAATAATTTGTCAGTGAAATATACTGCTCACCGTTTTAAACAATATTCCTACTGACAGCTTGAATTATTCAAAACAGATTAAATATGACAAATATACGGATTTTCACGCTCATTAAATCGGCCCAGGGTTTTATTTGTCTGTTCATCATTATTATAACCCTGAACAGCAATATCTGTGGCAATATTAATAAATTTGAGCCTTTCACTTGATTGTCGATGGAATATTAAAAACGCGAATTCGCAATTATGGTATGGTGGTATTTAAAATGGTGGTATTTAAATGTTATTTGTACTTGTATTTCTAAATTAGTAAAAGCACCAATATAGCACTATAACACAAGTATTAATTATAACTGGTGTCTGGGCTCTATAATATAATAATAATAAACTCACACATCTCACACACGGCAGTCTAATCCCAAACTAGACAGAACCTGTACTCGCATCGTCACATCAACAGCCTTTAATAGTCCACTGCTGGACATAGGCCTCTCCTTAGAAAGAAGGTTTTGGCCTACTATACCACGCTGGCCAGACGGGTTGGTATAGGGATTGTATCAAGTTTTGACCGAGGAGGCCGTGAGCTGCGGCGGAGTGGTGTTGGCGGTGTCTTTGGACATCGCCAACGCCTTCAAAAGTCTGCCATTTAGCTACATCAGGGAAGCGCTCCACTACCACGGAGTGCCGGAGTACCTGAGGCGGCTGGTGGCAGACTATCTTGAGGAGCGAACCGTCATGTACGAGGACCGAGATGGCGTCTTGAGACGCAGGGCCATGTCGTGCGGTGTTCCGCAGGGGTCTGTCCTAGGACCACTCCTGTGGAACATTGGATACGACTGGGCCCTACGAGGGCGTCTCCCCCCCGGGCTGGGTGTACTCTGCTACGCAGATGACACTTTAGTCACGGCCCGGGGGGCTAACTTCCAGGAGGCGGCGGAGTTTCCCTGGTGGTCGGGCGCATTGAGGCGTTGGGTTTGCGGGTGGCCCTGGATAAGACGGAGGCCCTATTATTTCATGGGCCCCGTCGTGGTCCACCCGCCGGTGCCTCAATCGAGGTCGGCTCGGTCCTCGTACCGGTCCGGGCCCAGATGAGGTACCTGGGTCTGGTCCTAGACGGTAGGTGGCTCTTCGACGAGCACTTCCGACAGCTTGGTCCGAAGCTGGTGGACACTGCCTCCGCCCTAGGGTGACTTTTGCCCAATTTGGGCGGGGCCAGTGTTCCCACAAGGCGGCTGTACGCGGGGGTTGTCCGGTCCATGGCGCTTTATGGTGCACCGGTGTGGGTGGCGGCTCTGACCGCCACGAATAGGGCGCGCCTCTGGCGCCCCCAGAGGATATTGGCGGTCAGAGCCATACGCGGATACCGCACGGTGTCCACCGAGGCGGCTTGTGCCTTGGCCGGAACACCCCCGTGGGATTTGGAGGCGGAAGTGCTCGCCAAAGTTTATCGGCGAGTGGCTGACTTCCGGGCGGAGAGCGGATTTCGCCCTCCGCCCGAAGACGTGCGCAAGTGGCGCGAAGCCGCTCGCCGAGCCACCATGGTCAGATGGTCGTTCCGGCTGGAGACTCCACGCGCTGGCTTCGCCGCCGTGGAGGCTCTCCAGCCGGTCATCGCCGAGTGGGCAGGGCGGCAGCACGGGACCCTTTCCTTCCGGCTGACGCAGGTGCTTTCCGGGCACGGTTGCTTCGGAAAGTACCTGTACTCGGTCGCTAGGAGGGAATCGAGTCCCGCCTGCCACCACTGCGACTGCAGTGAGGATTCGGCCCAGCACACGCTGGCGGTTTGCCCCGCATGGGCGGCGCAGCGCCGGACCCTCACTGCAGTCATCGGAGCAGATCTCTCGCTGCCGGCCGTAATTCGCTCCATGGTAGCGACAGTTGTTTTACCGCGGTCGCAACCTTCTGCGAGGAGGTAATCTCGCAGAAGGAGGCGGCGGAGAAGGCCCGGGAGGACGACCTCCACTCGGACCTGATCCGCCGCCGGCGAACCGGGCGGCGGAGGCGCGCTTACCTGCGCCTCATGCCGCCCTGAGTGTGGCCGCGGGTGGACGGGATGGGTTCTCCCCTCCACCCGCATTAGTTGGCCAGCCGCGAGAGGGCGGCGTCCGCGTGTGCCGGACGCCGCCTAAAGAGAGGAAACTTTGAGACGGAGCCCGCAACAGGAGCGGGCCGGCGCTGGGAGGGGTCCAGAAGGCGATAACTACCTGGACCCCTCCCAAACTGGAAGCGCAAAGAGGGCACACCGTGTGGTTTTAGTCGGTTCGAGTCCGACACACCGCCCCGCCGAACGAGAGCCCCGGCGGGGTGACGGTCCGAGGGGATTTCCACACGTAAAAAAAAAAAAAAGGGATTGTATCAAGTTTTCCTTCTTTTTGCAGTGCTGGTGTCCTGCGTTGTTTTGCGCCCTTAGTTGGCTCTTACGACACCCACGGGATGAATTGGGGTAGTACACGGACAACGGGAACCTGTACTATGAAAGAAGAAAGAAACAAAGAAAACTTTTTTTTTCATTTTATAAGGTTTGCAAACGAACAGACGGGTCACCTGATGGTAAACAACTAACGCCGCTCATGGACACCTGCAACTTAAAAGTCACAAGTGCGTTGCTGACCTTGGAGTCCCTCCCGCTCGAGTCAGCGGGAGGGGGGATTTGGGCTCCGGTAACCTTACTCACTCAGTGAAAGGCAACGAAAGAATTGCTTAACACCGGTTTTCTGTGAGGCCGTGGTATCACTCCGGTCGAGCCGGCCCATTCGTGCCGAAGCATGGCACTCCCACGGTAAAGAAAAAGAATAAATGGTTGTTCTTCCTTTCTTTCTTCTTTCATAGTACAGGCTTTATCTAGTTTGGGATTAGACTGCCGTGTGTGAGATTTGTGGACGTAAGACCATACACTCACAATAAGGGAAACTTAATACTAGGCTTAAGCAAAAATATTTTTTTACGTGTCAGTCGAATAGGACCTAGTTCAGCGTCTGCTTGACAGATATCAAGCGCTGGTTTTCAACCAGACCTTTTAATGAGTGACGGATGTAAATCGGCCTATGCAATAACAAAAAATTAAATAGTCATAAGCTAATATGAACTATACTTTAAAGAAAGCAAAGGTACATATCATTAGATAACTTACACCCAGACACAGAACAAATGATCGTGTTCATCCCACAATATTTGTCTTGGGTAGGAATCGAACCCAGGACCTTCGGTTAAGCAGTCAGGGTCACGAACCACTAAGCTAACAGGTCCGTTAATATGTATGTATTTAGAAATATATAAGTATGTTTATCAGTAGTCAGGTTACCATAGTACAGACTCTGCCTAGTTTGGGATCAGACGGCCCACAATCACACACGGCCGTGTGAGGTTTATTTACAGAAATTAGTTTTATTCAATTTAAGAGTTATCAGTGTATTTTTTTGAAAAGATTATGCCTAATAAGTGGTTACCGCAATTCTAAGTATACCATTCTTAAGATGGGACATCGAAACATTCATATATAAAATTAAATGGTTTAAAAAATGCAACAAGTTGTTTATTATTCCTGAATCCAGTAGGTTTATTTTTTATTTTAGCTGGATACGAAATGGATGCGTCCAAAGCACTATCATTGTTACAAAGTTCGTTTTAGTAAAGAAACATGTGTTTTTGAACCCGGCATGGCGCTAGTACAATACGCTGATGGAAAATATACGTTGGTGAGATTTCACTTTTTTATTCAAGCATCACATGAAAATATTATGAGGGTTCGTCACTCATAAGTGGGGCAAAAATAAAAATAAGTGGGTGAAACCTTTTTTTCTCCTAAAGCAATAACGGGTTGAATATTGGGAAAAATATTGTTTCCTCGTTTGGTGCGAGATTTTTTTTAAATATTAGGTACATATAAATTTGGCGTTTTGTACGGGTCATCGAATCTAAACTCATTTTTTTTTTGTAAAATATATTTAATTAATCAAAGTATGCACCGTTGTTATCTATGCGCTTTTGCCATCTCATAGGTAGCTTATTGATCCCTTGGCTAAAAAAACCATGGGGGCGACAATCAATAAACTCTTTGAAGGCGGTTTGGACTGCCGCATCGGAGTTGAGTTTTTTCCTTGTAAGAAGTTGCAAATTCCGGAAAAAATGGTAATCTATTGGAGCAAGGTCCGTGGAGTAAGGTCGATGTCGCAGACATTACAATTATGGCTTATCTAACTTAGTGGTTGTTTGTTGTGCAGTGTGTGCTCTTGCGTTGTCGTGAAACAGCAGTGGCCTAGAGTGATTAACCAATCTCGGTTGTTTAGCAGCTAGTTCTTCCTTCATGGATTGCAGTTGCTGACAGTAGATATCTGCCGTAATCGTTTGGCCAGATTTTAGAAAGCTATAGTGAACGACAACGGCGCTAGTTTACCAAACACTCACAAGTAACTTTTTCTGAGTCGATTTTCGTTTAGGGCAGGATTTGGGTGGGTCTCTAGGGTTCAGCCATTGCGACGAGCACTTCCGATTATCGTACAGTATCCACTTTTTATCACAAGTAATGATTCGATTTAAAATTTCCTTCATTATTGTGTCGGTTGAAGTAACACAGCAGTCGACGCGTATTTGCAAGTCCGATTCACTCAATTCATGAGGTAAGTACTTATCACCCATCGTTCAAGTTTATTTACTTTCCCGATTTGCTTCAAGTGGATTAATATAGTTTTATCACTTACCCCAAAGCCTGCAGCTATCTCTGAAGTGCTTTGTGATCGATCCGCTTCCACTAGCCTAGCTAGCCTATAATTCTAATTTTCCACTTTGGTCTCCGGCCGTCCATTAGGTTGGTTCTGAAGGTCGAAATTTCCAGAACGAAAACGTTGAAACCAAAAACGTACCGTGCTTTCTTTTGCGACACCAGCGCCGTACACATCATTAATCCTTCGAGCTGTTTCTGCAGCACTGGTGCCACGGTAGAACTCGTACTCGTAAATATATCGATATTTCATGTTTTCAGTTTATAAATTTGAATTTGTAATTCTTTACCAAGAGATATTTCAGATCAAAGTGGTCAGTACGACCAAACGCTAATTTCATATGTAAAGACCTAATATAATGCAATTCCTTCTAAGAATTTCTGATGGGAATAATCAATAAATAATTTTCTTAATCAGAAAATTAAACCCAGATTTACAACATTGCATGAAAACGTGAGTTAACTGTAATAAACTTACAAAATTAGTTCCTTTGGAACACTAATAAAAATATTTTCATCGACATATTTGAGCTAGCGTGACTGAAGTGAATGGTATTGTAGTGGCATATGCGAGCAAACAAAGCAAAAGTATCGGAATATTTGAGCCGGCGTGACTGACGTGAATGGTATTGTAGTGGCATATGCGAGCAAACAAAGCAAAAGTATCGGAATATTTGAGCCGGCGTGACTGACGTGAATGGTATTGTAGTGGCATATGCGATCAATGTATCGGCATACTTGAGCTGGCTTGACTGATGTGATTGGTATTGTAGTGGCATATGCGAGCAATGAATCGGCATATTTGAGCCGGTTTGACCGAGTAATATGAATTTTTCGTTGCTTTTCACCGAGTGAATGAGGTTAATGGAGTAACTCCCCCTCCACTTCATTTTTGGGGGAGCAACACTTAAATAGCGTGGCGGTAGTCACTTTTCCTCGAGTACCCTGTCTGCTTGTCTAATTCTTCTTTTCTTTCAAAAAAAAACCTTCCAGGATCTTACTTATACTAAATCTATATCTTCTACTAAAACACCATTATCATCATCTGCTAAAACAACATGAAGTCAACCTTTTCCAAACATTTCAGATGGGATTGAGTGTATGGGGACCAGGGTGTTCGCTACCAGCTCGGTTCGTGGACTTTGAACCTTTCGTACCCTGGATCATGTCTAATATGGAAACTCGGCGTAATTATTGGCAACCGGAAAGTATTGGTGTACGGCCTGAGAAGTTTCGAGATAAGTGGATGCTGTGGAGACTTACTGACACCAGTTTGGCTTTGAGACCGCGTAAGTACTAAGACTTTTTGTTCCGACACCCGACAAGTAAAATAGGAGAATGGAGAATGGAGAATGGAGGAGAATGGTTGTATGGTATGGTATATTAATATAGTGTTTTTTTTGTTATGTTAGAGTTGGCAAACGTGCAGACGGGTCACCTGATGGTAAGTGACTATCGCCGCCCATGAACGTCTGCAACTCAGGAGTCACAAACGCGTTGCCGGCCTTTTAGGAAGGAGTACGCTCTTTTCTTGAAGGTTTGAAGGTCGTATCGGTCCGGAAATACCGCAGACGATAGCTCGTTCCACAGATTGGTTGTGCGGGGCGAAATGTGTATAGATCTAACTACAAATTATAATTACTTTTAGACCGTTAGTATGTACTCCTGACCAAAAAAGTTAATGAACAAGATCTTAACCCACCCTGAGACACCACATAATGTCTTCTTATAAACATTTGTTTTATGTAAAATAATTTTTAGGAAAAACATCAGCGTCATCTTCATTACTATCTTGGTATTCACACCTACAACCATGAGCGGTAATCAAGTCTCAGCCACCTAACATTCTTGGACTCATTATTGACAAAGGATGCTGGCAGCTATTGCTTATTTCGGGTTACTTCTGCGCGCTTATTTATATCTCATATAAATATTATTATAGTCAAAAAAGTATTTCTTCCAGTCCAAAAGTTCTTCTCCAGTCTTCGTTATAACATGCAGGAATCTAACGGACTAATTGGGGACTCTGCCACAGTACGACAAACAGCACCTCAGTAACGCACGCGGACTTACTAAGGTCAAACTACTACTCACTGGAACTAGCGTTACTTAGTTTCGAGGCACTTTAATGATTCATTACTGGCACACGCAGGTCAGGAAGATAGCATAGTCGGTCTTGGGGATAAACCAACTTAAACATACGCAAGCCGTGCTATTTCTACATCACGTCATCTGACTTATTGATAATTATATTCTAGTTAACCTGATAGGCGATCAAGAAATAGAAACAGTTCATGGTCAATGTGATGATGACAACATGAGAAGTGATCAGCTCATTTACAAGGAGGTCACAGAGTTCACTACCAGACGGGGCTTAAATCGGAGGGCAATAAAGGCTACTGCCGTATATGGGGTAAGTTTACAGCAAGCTTACCTTAGGAAAGAGTTGGATTCCACACGTTAAAAAAAAAAAAAAAAAAAAAAAAAAGAAAAGAGTTGGATATACAAAGTTTGTCAAAGAGACCATTGCTGAGGGTTGGATCGAATTCTATAAATTCCGTTAGTTCTTTACTGTTAAAATGAGTTGGGTAATTAATGTGGGAGAGCTATGCTTTGAAACAAAGGGCTAATTCTCTTTCGGAGTTATAACACTGCCTCACAGGAAACTCTCATTCATAGGCAATTCTTTCGTTGCTATTTTTCATCATCATTATCATCACGTCATTGAAATAGCAGAGGAATTTATGGGCTTCTGTTAAGCACTAGTTTTTTAAGTTTTAAAGAACTTAAGGAGGAAGCAGCTTAACCATGTCCTTTCTCTTGCAGCTATCGTTATACGATCGGAATTTTAATAAAACTCATTACACTTGCGTTCAAGTGGTTGCCAAATGCAGTCAAAAATCTGACAGCAAATTGGAATACTCAAAAGGTTTTGAAGAGACAGATATGTTTCAACCTTATGTTAAAATTTTACCCGTAAACCCTTCGTCACACCAAGATGTCTACCCACCATATGTCCATACTATAAAAGATGCATGGGAAAAGTATGAGTATGAAGTGATTGGAACCGATATTACTCATCTAATCTTCAGATTCGAATTTGAAGTACAGGGCCTTATTGAAGTGCAGTTCTTTGGGAATCGAACTGATGCGTATCCACCTATCGAAACAACCAGTAAGTTTTTACTATTTTACAATAAAATGATATTCTTGTAATTTTAATGTTTATAATACTCTTAGACGAAAATTACTGGTATGGTAAAAAATGAAAGAAATAGATGTAGAATGTGATGGGTATTGCAAAGCCATGACGATTTAGTGATCCGTTTGTAATATTAGTCTTTAAAATACTAAACGAAATGAAATACCCAGGAAATAGTCAGATTACACATATTTATGTATTGTTTGTCTTGGATTTATTTGTTTTTTTAGTTAGTACACCGTTGTAGGAGGAATTTAAAAACTAGCATTTAAGTACTTAGGTTATTATAAATTGAGCGGAACGCCTACAAACTGTTAGAACAGTTTGGCGAATGGAGAAGTTGTAAAAAAATGTAAATTAAGTGTGATTAAAGTTTATAAAAAAAAAAAAACTAATTTTTGCTAAAGTAAATAGCCAAAATTTTAGCTTGTTAACTGTTCGCCTCATGATAGTAGTATGAATAACGAAATCACTAGAAAAAAAATGACAAAGAATAAGTAAGCGCTGTTAATTTAAGAGTTGTAGTCGCTCAACAACTTAGAAAATACAAAATCTTTGACAAATACTTGGATGACACTACGCACTCAATGACCTAGTAGGTATAGCTTTTAATAGTTAAACAAATAAGTTAAGTAAATAAACAAATACCATTTGATTAAAAATATCAGCACATTTAGATACAATGAGTTAGGATAAAAAAAGTCATTCAAAATTAACAAAGCGTAGATAAGAACAAATGCTAAGAGGCTAGTGGATAAGTGGTCAGTGAGTAGATAAGCACATTTTGAAGTTACGAAACCATAGAAAGGTCAGTCTATGGATGGGTGACCATTATTGTCACATTGAGACTACTCCGTGTCTCGGAGAGCACGTTTAACCGTTAGTCCTGGTAGCCATACGAACAAATGTGGCAATCGTTACGGGTATTTGGAACCCTAGAGAATCCGACAATAGTTTATCTACAGAACTTCGGTATTGCCTTGTACTTGTGTTGTGGAGATCTGATGGCAGACGCTCCACGTAAAGAAATCAAAAGAAAGACGACCCCAAACATGTTTGGGCAAAGGCTCGGCTGATGATAATGAGATAAGAATGAGTTCTGATCATCATATCATTGACTTACATTGTATTTTTGTTTTAGCTAAGCTGGATTACCACAAAATTTACAGCTGCACTCGGTGGCGTCGACCGTATAAAACTCGTACACTCAAGCCCCACCGACCGTACATTTATAAAGATACATGGATGTGGTTTGTTAGTTATGACCTCACAACAAAATCCAAAACATATAAGAGACCGACATCCACGACGAGAAGAACAAAACGAAGAAAAGCACAAAACGCGTCAACTGCTTATTGGTGGAATAAATGGTGGTATTTCCAGACGGCGGGACCGCCATTCCTGGACAAGGATTGGTGGAAAGGATAGATTAATAAGTGTAAAAAACTTGATATGTAAAATTGCTATCGTAATTGAAGAAGTTGGCCTTGAGATCAAAAATGATCACACAGCAAAGATGTAAGTGTAACCTTTGCTGTGTGATCATGTTAATGAATTATATCAATCTGTGAATCAAGTTGTGGGCTGTTTTTTTTTTTTAATAAATATAAAAATGTTTCTCATCTAACATCTTTGCAACAGACTCTGAATCCAAGATCAGAAATAGTGCCTATTAGGAAATAAGAGTAAGACCAAAGTAAGTCAGATAATCAACATCATCGTCAGCCTTTAACAGGCCACTACTGGACTTAGGGTTTTCCTTAGAAAAGAAGTTTTGGCCTACTTTACCTTCTCTTTGCAGAAGTGTGATTGTAGTTTGTTCCATTCTTGGCTAAGTATGGCTCTTATGACACGCTTGGCATGAATAGGTCTGATGACACTCTGTGTTCTAAGGAGTGTCTGAAGTGTCAGAGAATCACTGGTTATCAAATGCAATGTGTTATAGTATTCCAAATCGTTCGTTAGTTCAAAGAAATTATAAAAAAATGCGTCAATCCTGAACATCCTGATCAGGATAATCGGCCAAATTTATCAAATTATTCCATTGTCATCGGACTTTGATAAATGTGCGTTATTCCAATTTAATGCGACGTTTTGAAGTGGGTCAAAATCACATTCGAAGATTCAGTTCCATACATACATACCAAGCTAATATAAACCCTTTTAAAAAAAAGTTGAACCGACTTCAAACAACACCGACAAAGAGCACTAAAAATTAAAAAATAATTACAAATCTAAGTAAAAAACTATAATAAGTACCCTCAATGTAACAGGTAACATTATAATACCAATAGTCCCTTCTAGTCTGATTGAAGTCGGTGCCAAGCCAAATAGGTGCTTGATAGGCATGGTAGAATGTAGCGCGGCAGCTGCAACAGTCTTCATGCTGCGTAAAATATGTTAAACGAGCTAAAGTGGACGCACATCTCCAATTATATTATTATTTTGAATGCTTTAATAAGTAGTTGATAAGTTTGCTCACGTAATTGATCTGGTTGGTCTTTATTAATCAACAAAATCTTCGATGTTTCATTAGAATTATTTTGAATTCTTAATTTTTCATTGTGCTAATATAAAGCTGACATAGACCAGTATTACTTATTGTGCATCGAGCTTGGCACCGACTTCAAACAGACTAGAAGGGACTATTGGTATTATAATGTTACCTGTTACATTATAATACCATGTCATGTATGTTTGTAAAGTCCCCCGCGACACAGGATATATTCCTAATGCGGGAGTTGTCTTTTTTAAAAGAAAAAACTCTCAATGAAGTCGGTAACATATCAATTTGCCTGTGTCCAGCAGTGGACTATTACAGGCTGTTGATGTGATGTGATGTGAAACAATTCTATTGAACTTGTTTTATTCTGAGAAATTCCTCATTTGAAAACATTATTTACAAATATGTGTTTGAAGTCTCGTCGTCGGCTTTCCAATCCAGCTCACAAACAGAGAAATTAAAAAGGCTATGCTATTTATATGATTTTAGTATTACTTTATGTTTTTACAAGGGAAGGGGGTTTAAAACAGGGGTGTTGTAAGTTTAACGTGTCTGTCTGTGGTATCGTACCTTCTAAACGAATGGTTTGATTATTATTGGCGTTTTATTTGTTAGAAAGCTGACGTCATCGAGATGGTTCTTAGCTATTATTTATGAAGATCATCAGATCATCATCATTGCTTAATTGACCAGGGTCTCACTAACTTACACAACTTTAGTGGTATTGCCATGATATCGTAATGTTGACTTTGTAAACTTTGCATTAGTACTGGTGTCCAAATTTTTACACGCTTTTTATTAGCTTCGCCTGTATGTTCGTTTGTAACCGACTCCTTTGGGCGTGATTTTGACTGACTTTAAACGGTCAGATTTAGTTCAAACTTTGTAGATATATCGAGGACCGATGACAATACACCAATTTAAAAAATATATTTATAAAAAAAAACATTGGTTTAAAAAAACTAAAAAACACGCTTTTTATAGAAAACCAAACTGAACGGTCCGTGTGGTGACGGATTAAGAATACAGAGTGGTACCACCCCTATTCATCCCGTGGGTGTAGTAAGCGCCGACTAAGGGAGCAGGACAACAACACTGCAAAGAGAAGGAAAGCTTGAAACGAACCCTATACCAACCCGTCTGGCCAGCGTGGTATAGTAGGCCAAAGCCTCCTTTCTAAGGAGAGGCCTACGTCCAGCAGTGGACTGTTATAGGCTGTTGATGATGATGAAACTAAAAAAAAGAAAATATTTTTTAATAAATTTGAAAAAAAAAAGCGTTGGGTGCATGTTGTCAATAGTAAAAAGCACCCCACGCTTTTTTTTTCAAATTTATTAAAATTTATTTTCAATTTTAAACTAATTTTTTTTTTCATATGTTACTAATAATTATAGTAACCCACCTCCAGACTAAGCTCAACATTGAAATCACGAAAACTATCAGACAGATACTAATATAAGTAAGAAAATATTAATTAATTTATTTAATTCGGATCACCAACAAGGCATACACCTTACAGTGAAATTAGTCTCGAGAAATTTTTGCATATGTCGTGGTGTGTATATTACTCAGATCTTAGAGCGCGTTTCCACTATATCGTTCTGGCCTATACAAAAATGTTTCGATATCCTAACATTACTATTTAATTTTATACTTATCCCTAGCAACACTCTGATTTTTGTTTTCAATAAAAACAAGTTTTTATTTTAAAGAAAAAGGTTTTGACTTTATAAAAAAAAAAGGTGTGTGTGCGATTCACACACGATAGAAGTGAAACTTCAAAGAGGAGAGACCGATATTTAAATTTTTTTTTTTTTTCCTTTCATCTAGGTTTTTAAAACTCCCCAGAGTTTTAAAAACCTAGATGAAAGGAAAAAAAAAACGTCTACGGGTCTACGGTCTACGGGGGGGTCAAAATTTTTGTTATTTTTGGCCTAGGACGCACCGTTTCCGAGATATTTCAATCTAAAGCAAAAAATCGTCACTTGATAGTGGAAAGTGGAAACACGCACAAAACCAGAATAAACCAGTTTACGCTGTCCACTACCATACACTACTACAGACGCAAAAATTTCTCCAAGGTAATTTACCTGTACATTCTATAATGATATTAGGTTTATAAAGTTCAAGTTAGCGTGCTTCCTTAGTAGGCGACCACATCATGCAAAAAATTATACAAAATAAAACAAAGAAAATAAATTTTGCAACCGTTTTGGTGATTAAATTTTCCGATTTTGTCGTTTACATATATGGAATACTATTTTCCTACCATTGTCTGTCCACCTTACAAACTTTTTGTTTCATATTGACTCCCCAAAGCCATCTACTTTGCTCAATACGTCTTAGTAAAGGATTTCGTTGATGGCTATGACAGCATCGGAATCTTTTGGGAAGAGCTCTCAAAGCGAGGTGATACGACACACGGCATCTTATTGGCGGGAACTCGGTATACTCGTTTACCGATATACTATAAAGGGAGGGGGGGAGGAAAGGGGGGGAAACTAACTCAGTGATGGTTTTGAATAACGTTTAACAAATCAAATGAACACAATTTTACGCTTAAAATATATATATATTTATATCTATCTAACACTCAACGCCATCTAGTTACAAACTAAGCAGAGCTTGTACTATAAAAGCTAGATTGACTGATAGGATACTCATATGCTTTTTGTAAATATATACATATTATACATAGAAAACACCCAAACTCCAAAACAAATATTTCTGTAACAGAGCATACAAACATTATGCCCGATCCGGGAATTGAACCCGAGACCTTAGACCTCAGTCGCTACCACTGCGCCACCGAGGCAATCGCGTGATGATCTTAAGGTGTGTTTTTTCCTAATTCCTCTTACCTAATTGTATGGTTAATATTCCGTTTCTAAGGGTCAATAACCTATCACTTGCCTAAATTAATCCTCTATCTAATACAAAAATTACTATTTAAATCTAACTGACAGTTCTAGACATTAGTGTACTTAAGTAAATAAACAAAGAATAAAACAAAAAAAAATCTTTACCTTTATTCATAGACATAGAAAAACTCATAAAGAATTTTGTCAAAAAATTTGTCATAAAGGAATCTTAATGCATGTTTAAACTAAATACTTTATTCAGTTAAATATTGCTTACAACTTATCAACTTCTTAAGGCAGTTTTCCAGCGATTTCTTCATTAACAATTTAAAAGAAACGCAAATTGGTAATTGGTATGGATGACTCAATGGAGTAATTTACTTAGGTAGCTTATAGACTTAAGTTTTTTTTATGGTATAAGGGGGCAAACGAGCAGACGGGCCACCTGTTGGTAAGCCACTACCGCCGCCCATGGGCACCTGCAACTCAAAAGTCACAAGTGCCTTGCCGCCCTTGAGTCGAGTCTCTCCCGCTCGAGTCAGCTGGAGGAGGGATTTGGGCTCCGGTAACCTCACTCACTCAGTAGAGTGGATACTTTAATTCTCATTTCCTTTATTTCTTCTTTATAACAGTTTTGCTAAAAAAGTGAATACAATTCATAGTCTTCTGTTTTTGAAATTTTGAGATACTGTGATTACGTCACAGGGTAGTATGTCATATTGGTGTTTGAGATCCATTGGAAGAACCATGTTTGAAAAGTCTATCCTTTCCACCATTCCTTATGATCTTTCTCATTGAAATGCCACCAATGATTCCACCAATATGCTGTGTTGGTAGTTTTCTTCGTCTTAGCTGTTGTTGTTGTTGTTCCATTTGTACTGGTTTTGGGTCCTTTAACAAACCACCAGCCGTCGTAGTAATAGTCAGGTGCAGGTGTTGTCACAGTCACAGTCGTATGGGGTCTTAGCTTTCGGGGAGTGGTTGCGACTTTAACTTTTTCTGTTGTTGTTGTTGTTGTTGCTGGAAAATAGATGGAAACATATAGATTACCATTAACGTTATATGTGGAGTAAGGGAGGTCCTACAGCACTCTGTATTTGTCGTTCACCATAAACATCACAACTCTCCTGCATTTCTGCTAAATTTGTTTATTAATCGGCGTAATATGTAATATAGATAAAAGATTTAGGTTTATTTCTTTAATGGCAGGCCATCTGTCTGACACTCCTGGAGAATGTATAGCACTCTTTTTAGTAACCATTAGGTGACTCGTTTGGTCCCTTTACCAGAAGAATCCTGCCTGGTGACCCACGACTTGACTGTAAATGTTGGGAGTTGTATATTCACTATACAGCATGGGAATTTCTATACCGTGATTTAGGTTTAATATTTATAGTAGATAACTTTTAAACCTGAATCACGTTATGAAAGTTCTTAGTTCGTTCATGTGGTCGTGGCTTTTTAATGCTGCTATATATCGTTATATGTAGCGTTCACTTTAAAAGCTTATGTTTATTCACACATCACACATCACATCAACAGCCTTTATTAGTCCACTGCTGGACATAGGCCTCTCCTTAGAAAAGAGGTTTTGGCCTACTATACCACGCGGGCAAGACGGGTTGGTATAGGGTTTGTGGCAAGTTTTCCTTCTTTATGCAGTGCTGGTGTCTGCGTTGTTTTGCGCCCTTAGTCGGCTCTAACGACACCCACGGGATGAATTGGGGTATTGACATTCTGTATTCTTAATCCGTCACTACACGGACAATACACGGTTTATTCTTCGGTGGAGTTAAAATATAAGTAGTAGAAGAAGAACTTACATGTAGATTCAGTTGTAGGTTCTGTGCGTTTACCAAAGAAATCCACTTCAAACTGGGCATTTGTTTCGAATTCAAATCTAAAAATCAGATGAGTGATCTCAGAGCCAAGAATTTCATAATTATATGTTGCCCAATGTTCCTTCACAGTGTGGATATAGGGCTTATAGACATCTTTTTGGAATGAAGAGTGTGGTATAGGAATCCTTTTAATATATGGATCTAGAGGCGAATGCTCTCCGAAGCCTTTTGTGAACTCAAGTTGAGAATCAGATTTTTGTTTGCATTTAGCCAGAACTTGAACACAGGTATAATTTGATCTGTCGAAGTTTAAATTGTAGAGAGACAGCTGAAAATAAAAGGATTATGTAGATAATTCCTCAGTAGCTTTGATTTAATTAGAAATGAGTGGTGCCCTGCCCCATAATGTACTGTAATATATACAACTAGCGTAGTAAAATATCTTGTCTTTCCTCAAGACTAAAAGTATCTTCATACCAAATTTGATCTAAATCGGTTCAGCAATTATTGTTTCCCCATATAAACTTCCACCCTCTTTTCGCCCCCTTAAAGGATGATGTCGGGGATAAAAACTACCATATATCCGCTTACGGGACTTGGTCTATCTTTATACCAAATTTAATCTAAATCGGGTCAGCGGTTTAAGAGTGAAGTGGTAACAGACAGACACACTTTTGCATTTATAATATTAGCATGGATGATATAAGGTGGTCAGAAAGCTTAATATATAGAAAGAAACTTACTGCATAAACAGCTAATAAACGCATATTCAAAGAAGGGTTCATATCTGAGAACTCTGTAACCTCCCTATAGATGAGTTCACCATCTGTTAAGTCATCACATTTCCCGTGTACTACCTCCTTCTCCATATCACCAGCGGTATTTGGATCAACTGTGAACAGTTAATATACAGAATACATAAGTATGCACTTGCGACAAGTCAAGTGACTTGTCGCAAGTTGTTCTTACAGACATACATACACACAGGTCTTTATTGACGACGGACCTGTTGATCTAGTGGTTTGTGATCGTGACGGCTAAGCTGGAGGTCTTGGGTTCCATTCCCACACAGGATAAATATTGTGTGATGAGCAGGGTCATTGGTTCTGGGTCTGGGTGTAATTTATGTAAAATATGTATGTATTAGGAAGCATATAAATATGTGTATCAGGAATTCGGTTACCATAGTTCAGGTTCTGCCTAGTTTGGGATCAGACGGCCATGTGTGAGATGTGTCCAATTATTATTATTTATCCATAAAGAGGAAGACACAAGCGTACTAAACGTTATAGAGGTAGAGCCCTTTCTTAATAAACATACTCATATTTTAGATAAATTACACCCAGATAATATTTGTCCTGGATGGCAAGTTGTCCAGAATATTTGTCCTGAATGGTTAATCATCCTGGCTTAGCAGTCAGGATGGTTAACCATTAGACCATCAGGTAGGATCTTGTAATAATTTTATAGGTCAACATTTGAGAGATGTATATGTTTATATGCCTAGGTATTACAACAATCAGAGTTAATGTAAACAATAGAAACCTATTCGCATCTGGTCTCACCTGTCACAGCTGGATAAATATAGAGTCTTCGCCTACGAAATATTTATATTCTTACTTAGGATCGCTAACATAACTTTATTATATTATATTACTTTGAACAACAAATATGCTATCGATAAAAATTACCCTTTTAATTTAAAATCAAATACTTACGTGGTCTCAAGGTCAATCCATTTTCGTCTGTGATTCTCTCAAGCATCCATCGATCTCTACCTTTACGTTCCAATTCCAGTTCATCCATTTCGTCCATTTTCCAGGCCCTTCGAGTTGGCCTTTTTGCCAATTTGGACATAATCCAGGGCACGAAGGGTTCAAAATCAATGTATCGAGCTGGAAGCGAGCATCCAGGGCCCCACGCACTTATTCCCATCTGAAATTATTATGAACAGCTTGGCCATTTTTATTACTTATTTTACAGCCATTTATTAACAGCAGGCTGGGTGGTTTTATTGGTACGAGTACCTACGCAAAAATTTTATGATGTCGGACTAACTGTGAGGGTATCCCATGAAACACAAATAGAACATACCTGGAGCATGACTATCCCAAGGTAAACAATGGCAAAATATTCTTATATTTCCACTTGAAGATTTTGGAAGTAACAACGGTGGGACATGTAGCGCTGATTGTTCAACATTTTACTCATAATTATGAAATTGTCTGTGTGTCTCTCGTTACTTTCAGTCCTTCTAAATAGCAGTGGTTTCGTGCCGGTATTTCGTGCCGATTTCAAGCTTCAGTTTAGTACCATAAAAATGGCTTTAATTCTTACCAGATAAAATTTCCCTTCAGCGTAGTAGACTAGAGCCATACCAGGCTCAAAGACACATGAATCCATGCTATACCGAACGCGATAGCAATGATAACGCTTCGGACGCAACCATTTCGAATCCAGCTAGAAAGGAAAAAATAATTTCACTGGGTCTTGACCGAGACGCAAAAAGAGGGTTACTTACAAGTTTGACGTGTCTGTGTGTCTGTCTGCGGCATCGTAGCTCCCAAACGAACGGACCTATTATGATGCGGTTTGTTTTTTCATAGGTTTATTTTTTCTTTTTTAGGATTTCTTGGGTGACGAATGGATCTTACTTACTTACTTATCTCCGATTGATTGAAGTTGGCGTACTGTTACATAAGTGGTATTTAAATGATGTGGTAACCTTGACCTCATACTGCAATCAAGGGCTGAGTTGATACTGATGCTCTATTTATTTTTAATTTGTGTTATTTTCTTAACTATGGGAGAGACATGCTTCGGCACAAATAGGCCGGTTCGACCGGAGTGATACCACGGCCTCACAGAAAACTATCCTCACAGATTAAGAATACGTAATGTCACCTATTCATCCCGTGGGTGTCGTAAAAGTTGACTAAGGGAGAAAACTACGCAGGACAAAATCACTGCAGAGAGAAGGAAAACTTGACACAAACCCTATACCAACCCGTCTGGCCAGCGTAGTATAGTAGGCCAAAACCTCCTTTTAGGGGAGAGGCCTATGTCCAGCAGTGGACTATTATAAGCTGTTGATGTGTGATGTGATGTGATCGCTTACCTCCTCTTCAATATAAAACCTTTGACAGTCATTAAATTTGATATTTTCCATCTGATATATTGTTTGCTCCAAAATATTATTACCTGAGAAAAATTGTACTTACATTATAACGACGACATTTTGATAAGAGGTCTCCAGTCGAAGGTGCAACAGATGAAATTAAAATATACAGTAACCATCATGAGGTGATGGCACATACGGATCATTTATATTTGGAAAAGGAACTTTATGGTTGCCGATTCTTGGATTATTTACCTTGTTGAAACTGTGTTGTAGAAGAAGTACAAACTTTCATTTCAAGCACTTTCGAGGTTTTCATTTTAATCCTATCTGTTATAGGTGAGGTTTCTATTTTTCAATTTATTGTAACTAAGAGGTTTTAAGTGAAAATTAGAAATCACATAAGACTTCAAGGTAAGAAAAGAAGTGTCCACTTATAAACTAATAGCTAAACTAGACTCTTTTTTTTAAAGGCAACTCCCGCATTAGGAATTTATCCTGTGTCGCGGGGGATATTAAAAACATACATGAGAGGGACATAAAGAATACCCAGTAAAAAGTGTCGTCCCATGTGGGGTTTGAACCCGGCGTAGTTGGAAGCGGCGTGGCGACAGCTTAAACCACTACGCCATCCATGCAGTCTTAATAAAAATAATTTTGAAGGAGCTTGGCAAACTTTTTTTATCTTAAGTGTTAGGCCATCTCTTGGGAGACGACATGATACAGGACTGACTTCTAAAATAGTTGTCGTTGCTATAAAGCATTTCCATGGTATGAGACCAAAGCAGACTTACGGTTTGTGTACCCAATAGTCAACACTCGACCTCTATTGGTGGAGGGATTGCTGTAATTAAACCACATCAGTTTATCACCTGCAAAATTAAACTATATTAATTCAAAATTCAACCATAAAATTGTTGCGTATTCGTCATTTGTTGGGGTACCACCCAAAAGAGAATTCGGTAAAACCATACGTTGATCCGTCACGAGTGCTTATGTTCGACATTCAAAGAAATACCCAGAAAGGAACTACTCGGATCGCCGATAGGCATGACTACAAAATATATCCGCCTAACACTTATGGCCAGCAGTGGACTATTAAAGGCTGTTGATGTGACGTGATGATGTGTGACATAGTTTCAGCTCGTAAGTGAGGGCCATGTTAAGGCTAGAAACACGCGCGCGGAACACGCCTCACTGCTGTTTCAAACTTATTTACTTCTGATTCAGCACTGCGCTATTTAATAGCGCCTATAGAAGCGGCCATTAGGTGTACTAAGCCGCCTGGTGCGTCTTCAGCTGAATAGAAGTGCGAGTTCTTCGAAAAGGTCGTGACTACTTTCACAAGAATTCATACACTGTTCGTTCATTTATCATTTGAAATCATATCTGCGTGTACGAGTACATATGTTTATATATTCATCATGTGCTAATAAAGAATCTCTTACGCACTTGCATTCTTGGGTGTATTTATTTTAGACAGAGAAGCCGTTTTTGCATCCCTTACAGGCAACATACATGAAACGGACACAAATAACACCCAGACTCAGAACAACAATTTGTGAATCACGCAAAGTGTCGTCCCATGTGGGGATCTGATCCACAGCACTCAGCGTAGTAGTGAGCGGCGTGGCGACCGCTTAAACCACTACGCCATCCGTGTAGTCATATCTTCTTCTTCTTCTTGTTTTGCATAGCCTCGTAAGAAATTAACAATCCATGTATGTATGTATTTTACCCACCATTACATTATGTTATTATGTTATGTTTTACAATCAGTTGATGAATAAGTCAATGATTAAGTAATCACCTTTAAACTTAAATTCTTCATATTTTAAACTTAGCAAGGCTATACTCGTTAAAGTCTCGTCAATATATTCCGGATGTAAAATGTAGCTTTGTACTCTTGCGTACCAAGCCTCCTTTTTTCCTGTCAAAAACATGACGAATGTGTGATTTCTGAAAAAAAAAAAAAAAACTAACTTCACACATCTCACATACGGCATTCTGATCCCAAACTGGGCAAAGCCTGTGCTACAGTAACAAGACTGCTGATGAACATACTTAAATATTTCTATAGATAGTTCAACTCAGTTGTGCGCGCGGCCCTATGTGTGCGTGGGCTTGTAAATATACAACTTTCATTCGTGTGGCAGTGACGCGGCAGTCGGACGACGACTGCCACACTAATGATATACACATACTAATACTAATGACATAGGGCCGCGCGCACAACTGAGTTGAACTATCTATAAATACATACATGTGCAGACAGAACAAATGATCGTGCATATTACACAATTATTCGTCCTAGGTGGGAATCGAAATTTTGGAAACGATTACGACCTCCGGCTTAGCAGTTGGTTATAGTAATGTGTGTGTATTGTTATTCTATTCTTAAGAGGAGGAATGGACGTAATGGAAGGTCCTTTTTACTCGAAGAAAAGACCCTCCGATTGAAGCGGTGGCTCCGACAATTTCCCAATTTCGAGGAGAAAATTTATTGCACAATACATAGTCACTTATAATGATCAGTGACTATGTATCGTGCAATAAATTTTCACTGTTCAGTTTGCTAGTTGTATATATTGCAACAAGTTATAGTTGATTTATAAATCTTTGAAAACATAATGTTTAAATCATTAGATAAGGATTTTTCAACGAATTACAAAAAGACTCGAAAATACACTTTTTTGTTATATATATTGAAACTAAATAAATTAAAACCACGATGTAGCAATCCCTTTTTTTCCGATAAAAAGACAACTGCCGCATTGGGAATATATCCTGTATCACGGGAGACTTTACAAACATACATGATACGCACACAAAGTATACCCAGACTAAGTACAACAATTTCTTAATCACACAAAGTGTCGTCCCATGTAGGGATCGAACCCACAACACTCAGCATATCTTCAGTGCTTATCGTGCAGTCATATCTTCTTCTCCTTCTTTAGATAGCCTTACAATTAAATCTTTCAACTTCATTAAATTTATTTTACCCACCATTATATTAAAAAAGATTAATGATGTTTTAGTCAGAATGTGTTACTTACTTGATATTTTCCCAATTGTACTTGTTTAACAAGGCCACAGTCCTTGCATCGGCAATTCCTGTTTTATCTGATATCATAGTTACAGGAATAACTTTGTTAATTGTCTCCTTATCTGAAAACATTTCAAAAAGAAGTAGAATGATAATTTAAAAATCCCTCTCTTTCAGAGCCAGCCATTCAAGTGCATATCCAGTACTACTTACATTACTTGTCCGTGTGGTGATGGATTAAGAATACGACACCTATTAATCCCATGGGTGTCGTAAGAGCAGGCTATGCAAGACAACATCACTGCAAAGAGAAGGAAAACTTGACACAAACCCTATACCGACCCGTCTGGCCAGCGTGGTATAGTAGGCCAAAACCTAAAAAAAATCTAAGGAGAAGCATATGTCCAGCAGTGGACAATTAAATGCTGTGAATGTGATGATGACTACTTACATTCTTTTCCAAATGTTAAGACCCCTAGCCAGGGTACAGGCGACTTAATCAGCGAATCTGAATATTTTACAATCCTTCTGTTTTGTCGTATAGCGGCATCTGAAATCACCCAGCAATTTAAAATGGTATGCTGGGAAAATTGGTATACTATACTATGGTTTTGAATGGATTGAAAATGGAGGGACTGTATGAAAGAGGATATACCTAGAAAGGGAGTAAGCAGTAAACTGACCAGTGATAGAAGAGAAAGGTATAAGAAAACTCTTTGCGAGGACCCTAATTAAATTGCCGAGAAGGGTAAGAAGAAGAAACTATATAGTACTACGGTTTGGACTTGTAATTTGTTTCAAATCTATAGTTCAAAGCTTTGTCTCCCATTACTTAAAGATAAGAGACCAAGCTTTTGTCCCGCAGTTATGGACGAGACTTCAGAGAGCCTAAAATAATGACATTGGTAAGTCACAGTCAAACTTTATAAAAACTTTGTACAAATTTTAATAAACGAATACTCTTAACGTTATTTATACTGCTTGTGTAATTGCCTAGTTTATCCATTTAAAGAGGCTAATTATTTTGACTTTGACTTTAGTGAGGCAAAAGATGATAAGACTTTCTCAGCAGTAACAGACTAATATATGTATTTATGAATAGATGTGATTTAAATGTGTTTAATATTATAATTTAATGTGTAAACTTATGTTATATCATAGTTTATTTACATGATATTTGGTTATTTTATTTCTATTTCTGTATATATTAAGTTGTATATTTCCATTTTCTTAAATTTCTCTGTACACACGACTCCCTCTTGAAGTACTGTCCTCTCTTCACTTATTGGTTTGCTGGCAGAGAACTCAATTTTGCGTTAAGCTTGCCTTTGTGCACACTATTTATTTATGTATTTTTTTCTGTTAATGTGTATATTGTGTACCTACCATTACTTAATTTTCAATCCAAAACAAAAGAAAAATTTTAGAATCAAAAAATTAAGAATAATTTTAATATATTCAAACTTTTTTGGTCTGAAAACTTTAAAAATACAATTTTCTAGAAGTTGCGTGCATGTCCCTTACCTGTAAATATAAATAAAACTACACCTGCCAACACTACACCAGATATATCAAAACTTTTATGGCACAACATATTACAATTTGTAGTGGTACTTACTCGAAGTATAGCCCAATCTCTTTTGGCAGATCAACTCGATATTCTCGATGAAGGACGCTATAAAAACAAAGATTGAATTACATTATTGTTTATGTACATTAAATAAATATATCATAACTATGCAAGCCTTCAGCTCAAATATCAACGCTGTTGGTGCCGAACATGATGAGTCATTTTAAACAACATAAAACGATTTAATTTAGTAGTAAACTCTCTTACATTTTTGTATAGTGCTTTTTATACCCAAGTATAGATACAACAGCCGGTAGTTAGAGTGAATTTTATGGGAGGCCAATGTTGAGTAATGGATGTCGTTCGACGGAGTTAGTTGCTTAGTTATTTAGGTACAGTCAGGTGACCCATCTGGTCATTTGTGCCCTGATACTGTTACTCAAAGTATTCGACTTTGTTCATTTAAACAGCTCTCCGGAGCCTTATAAAACTGGCTTACGACCTCATAATCAACGAGCATTGGCACAACGCATATTATCATCCAGCTAAAAAGCAACAAACCCAACGTGCCGGGTGATGGTGATAAGATTACCCAACCATTTATATAAAGTGTCTCAAGTAATTTCTGTGATAGAGATATGAATAAGTGAGGAAGTTAATGGTGTCTTATTTTTGTTTATTAGGATCAAAAAACAGCTACATGTTAAAGTTTTAAAGCTATATATAAATATATTACAGAGGTATAAACACATAACCCACATCATTATTCACGGATTAATAAGAGGAAATTTGAATGAAACAAATCAGAAAATTACTATAAATGTGCATGAGCGCAGACACTAGGTGCTTATATATAAATGTACAAGCACGATATATTACACATAAGTTCAGATCTAAGAAATACATATGATACAATATATTCGCATTCTGTTCAGTTGGCAAGGCGGTTAATAATTTAATAGCGTAACATTTAAATTGGTTATTAGAAGGAGCAAAGATATCAATGTCAGAGAAATATTTGTTGTACGTCACTACCAGTCGTCGAAGAGGTATGCAGACACCGGCGTCTTACTGTAATTATGCTAAAAAATGTATACCCTTCTGTAATGATATATGGGGTCTACCAATAATAAGAACGTTCTGGTTTAAAAATTGAATAAAACACACAATTTTTTATGAAAAATGCATCCGATTGATTTATTTGATAGATAATTTTATGCAATTTATGTTTTGAATAATATATCGGCCAAATGACCGCCGCAGCTCTTTTTGCAGACGGTCACCCGCTCACGCCAATTTTCGATGACGCGGTGCACCATTTCGGCCGGTATGTCGGCTATGGCTCGTCGAATGTTGGTTTTTAGGTCACGAATTGTAGCTGGATTATTGCTGGATGGTTACGTTAAATCTAAAGTGTACACTTTAGATTTAACGTAACCCCAAAGAAAATAGTCTAAAGGTGTTAAATCACATGATCTTGGTGGATAACTGATCGGTCCATTTCTCGAAATTAACGACTCACCAAACTTTCCACGCAATAATTCCATGTTAACTAGAGTAATGTGAGGTATTGCACCGTCTTGTTGAAAATAAAGGTCGTCTGCATCAATATCATCAAATTCCGGAAAGAAATATTCGGTTAACATTGAGTTATAGCGCTGGCCATTCACAGTAACAGGGTTTCCTTCGTCATTTTCAAAGAAATTTTGGACAATTTCCAAGCGTTGGTTTAAAGTGAAACGTGACATGAGAAAATGGCAAACCTTACTGAACACAAATGTCAAGAGACGTCAAAGATCCATCATCAAACATGGCCGCTATGAGCTGTCAAAACCAGGTCATCCCTATTGGTACACCCAGTACTAACAAATTAAGAGCTAAGCAGACATATGTTCTATGGAACAGTTGTCGGAACCATCTTGATTAAATCAGCTTTTAAGCAGATAAAGCCGCATCATAATCAATCAATTGCGTTGGAATTAAAGAAAAGACAAAAAATAATTGGAAAAACAAGCATTTTATTTTGAACACTCCACAATGTAGACACCGTACACATTTGAGAGTATAAACGAATATAATAATAGGATGCTTTCTGGCCATAGATTATCCTTTCCACCAGTCCTTATATCCCGTGGGCAATTTATCTTTGTGTAAACGCCACCTTTTATTCCACCAATTAGGGTTACTCGTGGTTTTTGTACCTTTACTTCTTTTCATTGTAGAAGTTGTCCTTTTTCTCGTGACGGATAAAGTTTTGTACTTATGCGGTATATCCAATAAACCATCTTTGTAATAGTAGTAAGGACGTGGAGGGTTCTGGGTTGATGTCTTGTAAGGTCTCGGCCTCGAGTGTTATCGTAAATTTGGATAGAATGTGCTGTAACAGAAATAAAGTGTAATTTTGTATGTTACCGCCGTCCATGGATACAGCTACAAAAGTCACAAGTGCGTTGACGCCCTTTCAGTTCCACTTCTCAGAATCAGGGGGAATTAGGTAGAATTACTTGGAAGTAGAATTAGGGATGGGGAGGATTTGGGCTCCGGTAACCTCACTCACTCGGTGAAAAGTAATGAAGGGTTTTCTGTGAAGCTGTGGTATCAATTCCGTCAAGCCTGGCTCATACATGTCTGAACATTTCTCTTCCATGGTAAAAATAAAACTTCAGAATATCTAAGAACAACAAAAATATGATCGCGTAGCGTAAGCTAAAACTTGGACAAAATATGCCAAGTAGATAAACATGAGATTGCTGACTTAAATTTAATAACTAATACCTAAGTTCCTGCCAATATTATTATTTTAAGTTAAAAGTAGCACCCTGCCACGCTTCGCTATGGCACATTGTGGTTCTATTAGTGAAAAATTACGAATAAAATTGACGTGAAAATCAGATAAAAACAAACATCGTATCAAAATTTGAGCTAAATAGGTGAAGAATTATTTGAGTTTTAGAAGCGCACAAACCAACTTAATATTTTTATATTTATAGAGATTATTTACTAGACTCTTTCTATAAAATTGATGGAATTTAAAAATCTCATTACCATCAATGAGCTTTTAGATTTGAGTAAAAAACACTTAGTTGTTGACTCAGGTGTTGGGTAGGCATCTGAACGACTGCCATAGAAATTGACTTCAATGTACGATTCTTTTTCAAATTCGAACTTGAAAATCAATTGTGTAACATCGCTTCCAAGTATTTCATAGCTGTAAGCTTCTGGAGTTTTCTTAATGGTGTATACATAAGGAGGATTGACATCTTTGTTCATCGAATATTGAATGGGTAAAGTTTTAAAAGAGCCTTGACCAACATCTTCAGAGGCTCGCGTTAGGCAGTCTAATGTAGAAAGCAGTTCTCCTCGATACGGCACGTATTGTGAGGAAGTTTCTGTCTCTGGAGTCCTAACCACCGATATCTTGGTCTCTGTACCCGATACCAATGGGATACTATTTTTTATATTTTTAAATGTATTTTTTTTTGTTTTTGGATATAAATATATTTAAAAATGTAATTTTTATGTGTAAAGAATGAAATAAAGATAATAATAATACATGTCACACGCGGCCATTTGATCCCACTGGGCTGAGCCTGTACTATGTTAACTAGACTACTAATAAACATACTTATATATTTAGAAATACATATATATTATGGATAAAGTACATCTAGACACAGAACAAATCATCGTGCTCAACAAGTATATGCAATTTAACATCTTACATCTCCTTACCATTTGATGGCTAACTCTAACACCACCTAATTGGTAATCTTTTTATGGTAAAGTAGACAAATGAGCAGATTGGTCATCTGATGGTAAGCGACTACGCCGCCCACATGTGGCAAGTGAAAAAAAGGGAAGGGTGTGGAGTGTCCATACTTATAATTAATATGTGAAATTCAATTTGTTTTTTTTTGTATGTTGGTTTGTTTATTTGTTACGCTTTCACGCCTAAACCACAAAACCGATTTCAAAAATTCTTTCACCAATAGAAATCTACATTTTCAGCATAGTAAAATAGAGAGTAAAATAGACTTAGGCTAGGTGTTTGAGAGATGTTATAATACACACAACTAAAATCTTTGCAACCGGTTAAGCCAGGAACGAGAAAATTCATTGGACTGGTGTGGAAGAAACCGAATCAGAGAGAGTCAATAAATCTCCAGACACTTCATTACCAGAATCAATTCCATCACAGTATCTGTATCTACTCAATTGATTTAATCAATTGAATTTGAATACGTTGACTTCTATCAGCCGAGTGCGTATTCAGCGAATAATATTAAAGTATTAAAGGATTCGTTTAACTCGGCGCAAATTTTGATACGTTGTTTTAATTTTGACTAGCTTTTGCTCGTCACCGCCCTGTATGTCTGAGAAGAGGTTTTTGTCCAGCAGTGGACTGTTGAAGGCTGTTGATTAAGTGACTACCCACGCCCGTGGACACCTGCACCATATACTTAATAATCAAAAATGCTAAACCACAAAAATATGTTTCAAATATATTTAAGGGCAGAAAGTTTAAAAGATATTTCTGCAACGTGTTTTAGATAAAGCTCGAGAACTGTGTTTTTAGGATTTTTAATTATTATTTTCATCTATAAAGGCCATTTGTGGCCACTGTTTGTAATTAATTATTTTTGTAATGTCTATATTGTGGTCTATTATAATTTATAATTGAGGAAGCATAGGCCAAAAAGTTTAGAGTCTGTAAAACTAATATGCAAGGTGTATTTCTTGTTTGAGATCCAAATTAATCAAATAAAAAAAATGGCTTCAACGGAACATATTCGAATTAAGCTACTCCAGCTGTGGAATCTATACAAAGATGAACGAAGATGATATGTAAATTGAGATCGGAGGTTTTCCAGTGCGTGGACATCGGTTCTTCACATAAAAGAGATCTTATTCCTGATGCTCGCAATCCGACTGAAGTAGGGATAGCAAAATAAAGAGTTATTTTAAAAAAAACAATTAAGTACATACGACTATCACTATCATATATGAGTAACGTCCTGTACTATTAATTTTCATTTAAATTATCAATTAAAAAAACACAAATTTTTTAATTAACACCGAAATTTCAAAGAAAGGAGAAAATTGTCATTTCGGTTATATTTTTTAAATACATTTGTTATCTCGGTCATTTATTTATTTGATTTATTTTAAGTTTTTATGCATAATTACAACTCAATTTTACAATGGCGGGCTTAATGTAACAGGCATTTTCTCCCAGTCCCAGTCCCAGGGGAAATATCATTTATGTATATTATAAATCAATTTTTTGAGAGGGTGTACCATTAGTTCACATTTCAATTTGAAGTCATGCCAAAGTTTGAGCTCAATCAGCATAGAACTTTTGAGTTTTTAAAGTGTGTACAAACCAACTTAACATTCTTTTATATATAAACTAGCTGACCCTGCAAACGTTGTTTTGCTATTTACATTATTTAATTATTTTTTTTGAATTTCTTAAAATCCGTTCTTAGCTGACCTCTACTCGGTGAAAAGTACATTCCTACCAAATTTCAAGTCTTTAGCTCTAATGGTTCCAGAGATATCGTGATGAGTGACTATATACGTTGAAATCTCTTATATATATATAGATAGATGAATATAGGGTACATATCATCATCATCAACAGCCTTAATGCTTATGTCCATTGCTGGACATAAGCCTCTGCTTAGAAAGGAGGTTTTGGCCTACTATACCACGCTGGCCAGACGGGTTGGTATAGGGTTTGTGTCAAGTTTTCCTTCTCTCTGCAGTGCGTTGTTCTGCGTAGTTTTTTCCCTTAGTCAGCTCTTATGACACCCACGGGATAAATAGGGTACATATACCTAAAAAAAAATGTACCAATGCTTTATGCATTATACAGCCTTATTATTTTTTAAATTATACACTAGCAATGCTGTGATTTGATTGTATATTCATTTTAATGACCTAACTAGATTATTAAAAAATAGTTATAAACCTATTAAAAGTACATTTTTTTGCTGTCCGTATCAGCACCAGTTTGTAGAGATAGTGGCTCTCTCAATAAGCGCAGTCAAGTAAAATCATAATACGGAACGAACGGTACCAAATGATGCTCTAATTAATAAGAAATAGCGATTTAAATGCTACTCGATAGTGGTTTTGCAACGGACGAATTAATCGATTATTCGGCACGAATGGGCCGGCTCGACCGGAGTGACATCACGGCCTCACAGAAAACCGGTGTTAAGCAATTCTTTCGTTGCCTTTCGTTGCCTTTCGTTGGCGCCCTTGGAGTCCTCACTCAGTGAGTGAGGACTCCAAGGGCGGCAACTTTTGAGTTGCAGGTGTCCATGGGCGGCGGTAGTTGCTTACCATCAGGTGACCTGCTGCTCGTTTGCTCCCTTATACCATAAAAAATAGGATGGAAGAAAGGGTCAGTCATATAAAAAAGGTATAAGAAAGTTGGAGTAAAAGACTAGCCTCTTTTAAGTCATTTTATGAATAAAATATAAACGGTATTGCAATGTTCGGTATTATCTGAGTCTTAGTTAGAACTAAAGTTTTGTACATTGACGACAACATAATTTTTTTACAGTTAATTTATTTGAACCGCTTCATCTTATGGTTTGTTAATCACCTAAAATATGACGTTTCGAGAGTGGACTGCGCGCTACGCCGGCAAGTTCAATGATCCAATAGATTTATTTATACGCTCATACCTTCTCGATTGTGGACATACGTTGCTTTGCATTCTTAAGCGTTGAATTTATCAGAGATCAAAGAAATGGGTTAAAAAGGTTAAGAGGAAATGCATCAAACGGGTCACCTACAATTTTGGCTTTGCCACGTTTTTGTATGATCATTTGTATTTGTATGACCTGGTGCGGTTGTACAAATAATTATGTGCATGAATATGTCTGTCCGTCAGACTGGTGTTTATTTTGTAGTAAAAGTATATCAAAGTATATTAACACTGATTATGAACACTTCTAAATGCTTAGTAATGCATCACCAATAGCCTTTAACAGTCCACTGTTGGACTCCCTTAGTCGGCTCTTACGGCACCCACGGGATGAATAGGGGTGGTGACATTCTGTATTCTTAATCCGTCACAACACGGACGATGTGGTTAGTGGTACTGAAAGTAAAAGATAAGAAATTAATCACCGATCCGATGGACATGTCAGATAAAGCACTCATTTGCCACCAAGCTACGTAAGATAACTAAAAAATTAGTTCTTTTAAACTTCAGTTTATTTATTTTTTGTTAAAAAGCTGTTTCTAGTAGCGTAGTTTAAAGTAATAAATGAGATTACAACTTAATACTAAATGGATGCTCAGCACACCGCTTTATCCAGATTGTAAACACAAAGTAACTACAATTTATAGTTTTGCTACGTGACACACTACAATTTGCGCGGTGTCTACGAACTAGTTACGAAAAATGCTACGTTCAGCTACGAAACTCTTGCTAAGTAAACATTTATTACCAAGAATGAAAAGAAGCAGTTTACTTAAGAGAGATATTTGATCAATTTTGAGGAGTTTTTATTCAGAACAAAACCATTTATAACTCAAAATTAAGCCAAATTAAGATTGCAGAACCCAACATATCTTTAGTATATGTTCGGATTTATTATATTTCCGACTCCTCTAATTTACTTCTCATTAATTTAATTGCGGGTTTCAAGACGGTTTAACTTCCCTGGGACTTCCCGAGTGTCATTACTTGGTGTGTTCGTGGGGTGTTGTTCACACTGTTGTTCCTGGTATATAGGAGTTACAGTAATGGACGAGTGGTAGTTATGGGGGTTTTTATTTGGCTTATTAACTTTTGACGAGTTTGTAGACTTCACTTTTAGTGAAGACATGTTAGGGTTTAGGGTTTCATTGACAACAAAAAGTCAGCCTCATACCTATAAAAAAAAAGACGGCCGTGTGTGGTCTGATGTTATTATTTTATTCATAACATTAAAATCTAGTTTCAAACTAAGTAGAGCTTGTACTACGAAAGTTAAGTTCTTTTATTCTCAATTTTAAGAATGATCACCAAGTAACTAATAAACGACTCTGTTGAAAACTGTGAAGGTATATAATTAATGAAAAATACATAAACAAATATTTCGGGCATTTCGGACTCTGTTTCAAACTAATCAGAGCTTGTACTATGAATGCTAGATTGACTGATAGAATACTTATTTTTTTTTGTAAATATGTACATACATCTAATACAAAGAAAACACCTAAACTCTGAAACAAATATTTTCAGATCATATAAACATTTAGTCCCACCCGGGAATCAAAGCCGAGACCTCAGCACAGCAGTCGCATACGCTACCACTGCACACAAAATATGTGCTACTACGGTGTGTTATATACAGTAATATAAAACTTAGGTAATATTCCATGTCTACAAGAAAATCTAATATAAAACATAAACATGGTTACATTATCTATCTATCAGTACACATTTTTCCTCTCCTTCGAACATTGAAGGAAAAGTTTTAAGCTGTCCTACTCAATCTTAAAATACAGTTAGTCTTTCTATAGTTACACCGACGCGTAACATTGAAGAACGACCGTTTACCGTGGGAGAGCCATGTTTCGGCACGAATGGACTGGCTCGACCGGAGTGTTAACACGGCCTCACATAAAACCGGTATAAAGCAGCTCTTTCGTTGCCCTTCACTGAGTGAGTGAGGTTACCGGAACCCAAATCCCCCCTCCCGCTGACTCAAGCGGACTCCAAGGGCAGCAACGTATTTGTGACTTTTGAGTTGTAGGTGTCCATGGTGACCCGTCTGCTCGTTTGCCCCCTATGCCATAAAAAAAGAAAAAAAAAGACATTATTTTATCTATAGAAGGAATGGCACAGGAAAGGAGGTATAGTCTTGAGCCCACGTGTTACCATAATTTAAATAGTCTTATTTAGAGGATTTAATAATACGTTTTACAGAAGTTTCTTTTTTTACAACACAGCTCCCGCATTACGAATATGTCCTGTGTCGCGGGGACTGTACAAACATACATGAAACGAACACAAAGAACACCCAGACTCAGAACAACAATTTGTGGATCACTCAAAGTGTCGTCCTATATGGGGATCAAAGCGTGGCGACAGCTTAAACCACTACGCCATCCGTGCATTTGAATTAGGTAATAAAGTCATGAAGTTTTATAAAAAAAAAAGTATCTTTCAAAAAACATATCATGTTTTCTTTATGGTGTAGGAGGGCAAGCGAGTAGACGGGTCACTTGATGGGTTGTGACCATAGCCGTCCATTGACAACTGCAATTCAAGAATCACAAGGATATATATTCACCAAATGGCCAGTTGATATCCAGATTCTAGTGACCTTGCCAACCTTATATTAACTCTTAGGACGTCGCGCCGAGCTGATGACCTATGACAAGTTACTGTCGCGCCCTTGAACTAGTGACCCAGTCACAGCTGAACGAAGTCATTATTACCTCAATATCTACGTTATTTTATAATTATATTCAATGAAATAAACATATCTGGAATCCCTCATAATTATATTCTTCTAAATGTTGTGACAGAGACGCTACCGCGTAAAAATTTGGTGACACAACTGTTGTGACGGCGACGCGTCGGAGGTTAATGGATGATGATACGTTTACACGACCCTAGTACCGTAGTATACTATGTTGTTGTGTTTATAACTAACACTCTATGGACTACCATAGAGTGTTAGTTATAAACACAGTACATATAAAAGATTATTAAAAAAACAGTACTCCTCTTTTTACTGGCAAAATTTTCATCCTCATTACCTGGATACTTGGCGCTCCACTACTGTACCCTTTTCGAGACACTTTCTGCCCCGCACAATCAATCTGTGGATCGTCTGCGGTATTTCCGGACCGATAAGACCTTCAAACCTTCAACAAAAGAGTATACTCCTAAAAGGCCGGCAACGCGTTTGTGACTCCTGAGTTGCAGACGTTCATGGGCGGCAATAGTCACTTTCCATCAGGTGACCCGTCTGCTCGTCTGCCCCCTCTAACATTAAAAAAATACCAGATCTTATGTAAAGTGAACGTTTCTCTTCAACCCGTTGGTGTTGACTCCAGAATTACTCTTTTCTGTTCAACCTTCTCGGATTTATTAGTATAATAGTAAATAAAAATAATTTAATAGTAATATCTTAACACATCTTACATGACACAAATCAGGAAGGCCCTGTACTGTGGTAATCAGAGAGCTAACATACATATATCCTTACTTATTTTTTATAAATGTAAAGGTTTGTTTGTTACGCTTTCGCGCCTAAACCACAAACCGATTTTTAAAACATTTTGTCACCAATGGAAAGCTACATTATCAGTGAGCTGGGGTTAAAAGCTAGTAATAAATTAATTACACTCAGACACAGTACAATTGGGGAATTTGACCTATGGGAATCGACCCTACGACCTCTTGTTTAGCAGTACAGTAAAATGTTCAAAATTATTATATTACGCGATGGTGTCACTTGCGTCTATACTTACACAACTGGATGAGAGCACACAACTAGTTTGCATATCGTTGAACACTAGCTCTAGTTCTGAATGACGTATGTAAGTACCTGATGGTAAAAAGTGGAAAAAATTGAGAAAGAGAATCAAGCTCCAAATGTAGCAGGGCTTCTGGATAGATACGTTGATAGCTCTTCAGATAATAATTTTAATATTTCTGATATCTGACACACAACGCCATCTAGTTTCAAACTAATCAGAGCCTGTACTATGTAAGCTAGATTGACTGATAGAATACTTATATACTTTTTTTCTTACTTGCTAACTTCGAAACAAATATTTGCAGATGATACAAATATTAGACAGAATTTAATGTTTGTGTCTTTCGGTTTTGAATATTGTCTAACTACGGTAGCCGAATAGTTGCGAGTTGTGGAGCTTCCTATCTTAATGTCAAATCTTAATCTCAAATTTCGACCAGAGTTGGTCTAGTGGCTCATGATCCTGACTGCTATGCTAGAGGTTGTGGGTTCAGTTTCCACTTAGTAAATTTGTGTGATTATAGATAAATTAACACAGACACAGAATCAATGATCGTGCTTATCACACAATTATTTGTCCTGGGTGGGAATCGAACCTACAATCTCTGGCTTAGCAGTCAGTTTCACTATTCACTAGACCAACAGACCCATCAAATTATTATTTTTAACATCCATCAATTTTATTGTTAAAATATATTTATTGACTGTCCCGGTGGTGCAGTGGTAGCGTATGCGACTGCAGTACTTAGGTCTCAGGTTCGATTCCCGGGTCAGACGAAATTTTTGTATGATCTGCAAATATTTGTTTCGGAGTTTAGGGGTTTTCTATGTAAATACATTCATATTTGTATGTAAATACATTCTATGTAAATACATTAAATACATTCATATTATGAATGTATTTACAAAAAAAGTAGAAAAGTATTCTATCAGTCAATCTAGCTTTCTTAGTACAAGCTCTGCGTACTTTGAAACTAGATGGCGTTGTGTGTCAGATGTCAGAAATATTTTTATATAATATATTACCCATACTAGTTACAAAATAACCTTATTGCAATGAAGTTAACAACCCTCTAGGCATATTTCTCATTTTACTTTGTACTTTTTTTGCTAGGTTTTGCAAAAAAATAAATATTTTTTGATGCAAAATATAATTCTATTCTAATATTACATCAGCATAGAAAGAACCCCGAACCCCTGATTCAAGTCAAGTCTCCATCCTTTTATCGGCGTTCGGAAGCGAGTTCAAGTGCCACTTGTCACCCCCGACTGAATTATCGTTACCTTAACACAAAGGATTTACGATAAAAGCCTTCGACGGTGAGCAAATTGTACTATATTGCTAAGATGTACATTATGTATGTATGTAGGTTCGCTATTTTTGTGTTACGGCCTGAAAGAGTACTGTGTAGTTTGTTGCGTAGTTTCTGCCTGAAAATACGTCAGACTATTAATGTATTATCGTCGTAAATTCCTACTATGTACGTTCCTGCATGTACGTTTCAAATTTTGCATGTCAGAACAGACTGACGAAATATGTGATTCTCTTCTAATAACTATAAACAGCCCATGTACCATATTTCTGCAATTAAAGTGTCATTTCATATCATTTCATTTCATTTCATTACTACGCTGAGTGTTGTGGGTTCAAACCCCACATTCAACGACACTTAGTGTTATCAACAAATTCTCGTTCTGAGTCTGGGTGTTTCTGTGTCCGTTTCACGTATTTTCTACCGACTATGTTTGTAAAGTCCCCTTCGAGCCACAGAATATATTAATAGTGCATGAGTAGTCTTTTTAAAAAGAAAATAAAGTGATGAGTGAATATTAACTATAAATTATGATCTGACTGCATGGACGGCGTAGTGGTTTAAGCGGTCGCTACGCCGCTTCCTACTACGCCGAGTGTTCTGGATTCAAAATCCACATGGGATGACACTTTGTGTGATTCACAAATTGTTGTTCTGAGTCTGGGTGTTCTTTGTGTCCGTTTCATGTATGTTTGTAAAGTCCTGTGCGATACAGGATATATTCCCAGTGCGGGACTTGTCTAAAAAATAATTGTTATTCCGTCTTGCACTACTCGCAGTTACATTTGAAATCAGTCAAATTGATTTTGGCTGTTTTTTATGGCCAAATGGTTTTTATGGTAAAAATAGGTTGAGCGAATAGTGAAAGGAAATTAATAAAAATAAAATGAAAAATAACTAAAAACTTGTAATAATTTGCAATAATAATAAATAAACGCAACTGATATTCATCATCATCATCAACAGCCTTTAATAGTAGACTGCTGGACATAGGCCTCTCCTTAGAAAGTAGGTTTTAGCCTACTATACCGCGCCGACTTCCCTTTTCTTTCTCCTTGCAGAGCTGTTGTCCTACAGAGTTTCCTCCCTTAGTCGGTCCTTACGACACCAACGGGATGAAGGGGGGTGGTGACACTCCTTATTCTTAATCCGTCACAATACGGACAACTAATGTTATCAAATGAAAGTTTACTATTTTCTTATCAAGTTTACAAAAATTTATTATAGATAATATACAATCTTCCTCGCCAGTGTTAACCACACAGTAGAAAGCGTTTTAAAAGTTATACCTAGATTATACACTAATAAAGAAACTATATAGAAGGTTGGAATTTTGTTTTGTACAACATAATATTTAAATCTAAAATGAATTGCATTTTGAGGAGTAGGAAGAAATTAAAAAAGGTTTCTATTAAAAGCCAAAAAGCTTGAAAGCGCATACAGCATTTATTTAATATTTATAAGGCGTTGGCACTAAATTGTTTATGACAGGCACAACTAGCGTTAAACATTGTGGTCATTTGTAATTACAAATATTAAAAACTCTTTCATTTAAAAAATAAAACAAGTACCCGTCACAATTTTTCTGTATGATACCAATATCATCAATACGATTAATTTAAAAATAACCTTATTCAATACACTGTAGCGTTTGGAATTGAAGGATGTCTTTTTTATTATAAGCCTTTCTAAAAGTTGATAAGTTAATAATTGAGTGGTTTCAGTTTATAAGGTTTTTTCGCTATTAACTTTTAAACGTTTAATTTTAAGTCTTTAAAACAAAGAGAAGTTTGTTAATTGAGGTTTTAATAAATTGTTGCAGTGGACGCACGCTTAAGTTACGACCGTGTTCAAGTGGTGCATCTGCCGTATATTTAACTGCTATGATTACTTTTTGGGTATAATTCTCTCGGTGTGCTTATATACTTACCAGGCCGGTTGGTATAGTGGTTAGTGACCCTTACTGCTAAGTCAGAGGTCGTGGGTTCGATTCAAATCCAGGACAAATAATTGTCTGATGAGCATGGTCATTTGTTCTGTGTCTGGTTGTAATTTATCTATAATATGTATGTATTTAGAAGAAAGCCTTGAAGAGAAAGGACGAAACAAACTCAAAGAATATCTTCTCTTAAAAGTTAAAGTCCAGACAATCTCCTCAATTATAATAATAATAACCTCACACATCTCACACACGGACGTCTGATCCCAAACTAGGCAGAGCCTGTGCTATGGTAACCAGACTGCTGATAAACATACTTATATATTTTTAAATACATACATTTTATAGATAAATTACACCCAGACACATAACAAATGACCGTGATCATCACACACTATTTGTCCTTGGTGGGAATCGAAGCCACGACCTCCAGCTTAGCAGTCGGGGCCACTAACCACTAAACCAACAGGCCCGTCAGTTATAGTACACCTCATAAATTATTCCTCCTTTTGAGGCATCCTTGCTTTAATCCACACAATGGAGGTGAACAAACTTAGCGAGACTACTTGGCTCGACTACTTCAATGCAAGTGGAGTTATCTGATCCCGAGGCACGAGATCGGCACGTTTTGATGCCAGATAATGGGTCGTCTGCGAATATTACTACTATACTATCACGATTGAAACGTTAAACTTTAGTTAAGCAAGATTATGTTTGCGGTTTTATTTCTCTGAAACTAACCCTTTCTTTTTTTTTAAAGACAACTTTCGCATTAGGAATATATCATGTTTGGGGGCCTTTAAAAAGATACATGAAACGGACACAAAGAACACCCAGACTCAGAACAACAATTTGTGAATCACACAAAGTGATATCCCATGTGGAGACCTAACCCACAACACTTAGCGTAGTAGAAAGCTGCGTCGCGACTCTTAAACCACTATGAATCTTAAGTCTTAGATCGACACAGGCAACAATCTGTTTTGTCAAATATTTAGTTTATCATCGACAGCTTTTAATAGTCCACTTCTGGACATAGGCCTCCCTTAGAAAGAAGTATTTTGGCCTACTATACCACACTGGCCAGACAGTATAGGGTTTGTTTCAAGTTCTCCTTCTCTTTGCAGTGCTGTTGTCTTGCGTAGTTTGCTTCCTTACTACCCCTTACTGTTCTTACGATACCAACGGGATGAATAGGGGTGGTGACACTCTGTATTCTTAAACCGCCACCACACGGGCACTATACCTATAAGTATACCTATAGAAAGTTTATTATATGCCTATGCAGATCTACAACCATCTTAAACTCACTGAAGTTAAAAATTTTAGTTCCTCTTGTTCTTGATCTCGTTGATGTAAAACCTTTTTTATCCAGCACTTCTGAAATTGAAACACGATACAGTATTTAAATTACTTGGATGATTTCCATGAAAACAAGTTTATGAAACATAAGACTATCAATAAAAAAGAATTGTATAAACATTAAATATTTACAAATAAATAGTAATTAGATACAAAGTAAGAAAATGCTCTGTTGTGACTTCTGTGATTCGTTTTTAAAAACACAATTTGATTCATCTGTGAAGATGATCAAGGCTTGGTGATGATAATACAATAAGAGTATATATGTGGCGTTTTATACTTATAATAGCGTAGATACTGTATAAATTTAGTGCCAGTTCCGTGTTTAGCGATACTTTAAACTTATCTAATCGTAATTCATTATTAAAATATATAATTAATATTATTTTTAATATTATCGATCTTGATAAGGCTTCAAAAGTCAAATTAATCGATTTGTAGAGCAATATTTTATTTAAGTATTTTCAAATGAGAACGTTCAGTGTTTTAATATTTTGTTTATATACGAAAAGATTTGTATGTAAGTAATTTTAATTTTAATTAAAAATGCACATATTACCAATATGCAAATGCAATGCACCTAACCAATATGCAAATAATATCTTACAAAAAGCAGTCCTTCTTAATACATGCCGTCTCACACGCAAATTTCTCGCTTCATCCTCATCATCTTAACTTCAGATCATCATCCCTTTTTGGCACACTTGGCTAAGGCCCGTGTGTTAGATTTTGTTACCCCTTTAAAATAAGAGGGAGACCAGACAAGGTATAAAATGACATAATAATAATAATAATATTCTACCACACACACACAAATGAAATATTAAATGAATAGTTCATCAGAGAGTGTAAGACCTGAATCGTTTTATTTAACACTACTAAGCTTTTAGTAAGCGGTTTCTGACAATTACTTTGTTTTTAATCTCTTATTATTAAACTAGCTGTCGGGCCCGGCTTCGCACGGTTGCTGTACCCATTTAAAAAATAAGACATTTGCTGCAATCGTTCTGAATATAACAGCGCGTACAGTACATAACATTACGGCGGTTCATTTTTTTTCATAGATTATGTAGGCATAATATCTGTGGCATTCGTGTCTGTGAAACCATGGAAATACACATTGGTTTAGTAGTTGACATACCGACAGCAGCACCACCACAATTGTATTTTTAAATCATCCAGGAAACTATCGAAATACCCATATAAAATTTCAACCCAATCGGTGCAGCCGTTTAGAAGTTATCTGAAAAAGATAAGTACTATAGAAAAATTCTTACCACCAGTTGTCCTATTATCCGTTTTCCCGTAGGAATGCAGCATTTTCCCGCGGTAAAAAGTATCCTTTGTTCATCAGGGATAATTTCGGGTTCTAATGGTAAAAGAATTTATCAAATCGGTCCAGTAGTTTCGGAGCCTATTCAATACAAACAAACAATCAAATCTTTCCTCTTCATCACATTAGTGTAGATTGCTGGATGTGTCCTGTTATCAAAATCAACTTTAATAATTATTCAGCAACAAGGTTTAGTCCTTCAGTTTATTTATATTTGGGATACTGACATCGTCAAGTTATTTAAAGCATGAAGTGGAAACTTACAAACGCAGAAACTTAATTAATTACTGTAAATTGCATACCGCTTATTTCAAACTATATTTGTGCCACTTAAATTGCAGTCTCTCCAATGTAAGTAATATGAATGCTTTTCAAAGGCATTTTTAAATGAAGTGTTTAGGTATGTACATTTTTTTCTTGTTTACTTGCCTTGAATTTTGTATTTTAAAGAGGAAACATTTGTTATTGACTGTGCCTTATTAATGTATGTGTGAATTCTGGTTTCTTTAGCTCTAGGTCTTGCATAAATTTGCAAAGTCTTATAACAGACCAGAAGTTGGCTTTGAGAAATGGAGTGTCTCCTTAGCTACAGTATACCTCACTCATTAAAGATTCAGAATGGTCAATTTTCTAGTTGGTCGTCTCTAAAAGATAAACTTGTTTAATTCAGTATATCTTAATTTATTTTTTGTAAGGTCATCATGTTCTCTGCTTTTTTCTTTTCAAGCCAAGAGTGAAGAGTTTAGAGGAATATTTCCACCGTAAAAGTACAGCAATATCTGACTGCATGGATGGCGTAGTGGTTTAAACGGTCACCTCATCGCTTCATACTGCGCTGAGTGTTGTGGGTTCGACACCCACATGGGACATCACCTTGTCTGATTCACAAATTGTTGTTCTGAGGCTGGGTGTTCTTTATGTCCGTTTCGTGTATGTTTGTAAGGACATTTTTCTATTGGGGTAGATGTTATTTTTTTATAGAAACACTAGCTGACCCGGCAAACGTTGTTTTGCCATTTACATTATATCTAGGAAATTAAAAAAAAATTAGGATGAAAAATATATGTTGACCGATTCTCAGACCTACCTGACGTGCACACAAAATTTCATAAAAATCGGTACAGTCGTTTCGGAGGAGTATGGTAACTAACATTGTGACACGAGAATTCTATATATAAGATAAATACTTCTTTTTTACTTGTACCTATTTCTAATCACTGGGTAGCGTAACCTATTACTGCATCATACTTTTAGTTAAACGTTAATTAAGTCAGTCAAACGTGTCAATATATGGAAAGAAATAAATTTACACTGTAGATAGAACATTTTTAAATGACAATTATGATTATACAGCTGAAGAAATCCGTTCATGTGGCATCGACAGAGCACCAGAAAAGACAGTGGCAGAAGGGGTCGCTAATATTGAATGGTATCCATGGATGGGCTTATTGATATATCCATATGGTGAGACCTTTAGTTTCTTGAGCGGATAAGGATAAGATCAACATATAATCTTGAATTTAGATTAAGAGTACTGCACCTGATTTTTATAGCACTTAGAAAAATAATATACGATTTTATTACATTTATCTTATTTCAGTAAAAAAACCTTACTAGATATCACTGGATTTGTGAGGAATTCTTTAAATACTTCTTTAACTAATAGTTATGTTGTCTGTCTTAATTGACCTTTCGACTTATTATAATTACACTTTATTAGATTCTGAGTTTGAGTTTCAGACTCATAATGAGGAATGACATAAACTTGAAAAATTTCACCTGGCTGTAGGCTGTAGGTCTGATCTTAAACTAGGCAGAGCCTGTATGGAAACTGAGACTGGAACAAAAAGAAACATTTTGTATTTCTAACTACAAACATCTGAATGATACAAACAGAAGAAATGATGATTCCCATCACAGAATTATTTTTGGCTTGGATGGGAATCAAACCTAATCCGGCTTAGCAATCAGGATTAGTTATCATTAGATATGCATTTTTGCTGGCCAATGTTACTTCATTCTAATAATACGTATGGATAAAATGTCTTTAGCAGAATAAAACTTCTTTCTCTCAAAGACTTGTCATGTTTTTTTTTTCTGGATTTGAGTAGACTGTGATTAGTAAATAAACTACTTTGTTCCACATACTTATATTTTTAGTTGATGAATTATACAAGTCAGTGTAAGTCAGAGTTTTCTCAGCTCTTTTTACGATACCAGCTCTCATAATATGTCTATGTTTCTATAAATTCAATGTGTAATGTGATTATTCGATATATGTTTATTTTTTTGGTCACGAATAGATACAAAGGAAGAAATGCCACAGACGTCTACGGTAGTGCTTATAACTAAACAACTGGCGCTAGCAACTGCTTTAGAAATAGACAAATTTTCAAAAGTCGATTTCAGGTAAGTTTTATATGTATTTCTGTTAAAATTAACTATTAATTATCTTGGGATTGTATTTATAAAATCATCTCTTTTAAATTTTTGTGAAAAGTAATTAGTTTCAAGACTTTACAGATCAATGAAATACAGAGTTTACAATAATTTTTAATTACTTTTTTTATTTAATAAGTTTAAATAATTTTAGGGAAAAATCGCGTGTGGTCTTGGGCCACAATTGCACTCTTGGACCCCATCTTCGTGTCCTAGAATATGCCTACCATCCTGACTTCAACAACAATTACTACAGTGCTCTAGCCATGGTACAGATCAAAGGAACTATAAGACAAGGTTAATTTTCATCTGTTATTAGCAGATATTTACCAAAAAAGGCCATTATATAACTAGAGAGTACTACTGTGGCGTCTTTCACATACAATGAAACAAAACCAGTGCTATCCACCGGAGTAACTGCTAATCTTGTTTACAACTTGCAAACATTAACCGTTGAGCAGAGACTCGCAAGGCATGATCATCTCGCCTGGTCAGCGTATCCTCCCTTTGTGTCAGAGGAACATGACATCCGTTCGTCTCCTGTTGGTATAATTGTATTATTAATATGGTATTGTATTCTATATTTATTATGCTTTTTTGAAAAGGTGAAATATTTCATGCCTGTGTGGCGACGGATTAAGAGCGTCACGAACCCTATTCATCCCGTGGGAGTCCATTAAGGGAGCAAACAGCACTGCAAAGAGAAGAAAAACTTAACACAAATCTTATATTCAACCCGTCTGGCTAGCGTGGTATAGTAGGCCAGAACCTCGTTTACAAAGAGAGGCCTATGTCCAGCAGTGTATTTCTAAAGGCTGTTGATGATGATGAAATATTTCTATATTTAGGTGGAGTTAATACATTATTTGTGTTTCGTCTGAGAAGAAGAAGAAGAATAAATGACTTTATATCTAGAAGGTATTATTATAATGTTATCACAATTGTTTGGAGTTTTGATAAGTTTAAAATTTCTCAGTTTTTGTTACAACAATTTGACTATGGTCCCTTTGTAGCTTTGTATGAAGTTTGGTGTCGTAACATTCAGGTTAATAATTTTTTTTTTAATATTTCATACTTATATATTACACATCACATCACATCAATAGCCTTTAATAATCCACTGCTGGACATAAGCCTCTGGGTCTGAAAGGAGGTTTTGGCCTACTATACCTTCATTCCACTTCATTACTTGTTCGAGGTGGACGTGTGCTTCTTTAACTGATATTTGTGTTAGCAGTTAGCATTGTGAACTGTACGTTGCTTAGTGCGCATACGCTTCAGTTTTGAATACGGGTCAAGTACATAATAATTAAGTGAAATTATTCGTCTCTCTTCCGCTGCACCTGCTGCGCCGTTCTCGCGTCGCTGGTAGTATCCGCGAACTGTCAAACCTAGTCGTCTGTGTTGTGTGCGCTATTTGTTTGTGTAAGTGATACTGTGCCACCTGTAACTATTCCAAAAGTTATACAAAGGTATTTATAATTATGTCTAAACAACCGGTATCGGTCGCATCGGAACCCGAGCTACACAAACTGCATTTACAAGACGCTGAGTCTGTGAATATTATTCGACGCAAGCGCAAGCAAGTGGACAGCAGCTTGGATGAGCTGTTTGACAGGTTTTCATCGGATTTGACTGCTAAGCTTGCCTCCATGATGACAGATCTCCAAAACAAGGTTTCTGACATTCAATTAAACATTAACACTGTGATAAAAAACGACCTAGACAACATTAAGTCTAAGCTTTCAGTTATTGATGTTAATCAATCTCAGCTGTTTACGGATATGGAATCGGTCAAGACTGCGATTGAACATCAGGATAGTCTTCAGGCTAATTTGGTTAAACGAGTTGATGACATCTTCAAATCAAATACAACCCACAGCTCGGATATAACTCGAATGCAGGAGCACATAACTAATTTAGAAGTGGAACTCAATAATCAACAACAGCGTGACCGTGCGTTTAATCTTGAGATAAATGGTGTTCCTGAAAGGTCTAACGAGAAACTTATTGATTATTACTGCACTATGGTAAGGTTTTTGGAAATAGAATCCTCAGCGACCGATGTCGTGCATGCGACAAGAGTACGCCCAGTCAATCCAGTACCTGGTCGCCCTAAATCCATTGTGGTTAAACTCAACTCACGCCTCCTACGCGATACCATATTGTCTGCTATTAGAACCAGGAAGGGCCTCAGCACGAGCGACCTCGGCATCACGGGTGACCTGAGAAGGATCTTTGTAAACGAACACCTCACGCCTGCCAACAAGCTGTTACACAAGAATACACGGCAAAAGGCAGCCGCTGCGCAGTACCAGTTTGTTTGGATACGTGATGGAAAAATCTTCGTCAGGAAGAATGACACCTCCGCGTCAATTCGTATCATATCCCCTGCTGATCTCCGTAAAATTGTATGACTAATTATTCTAGTTTTTTTGTTTGGGGAATGTTTGTTATTGTACCATAATCTCATATTTAACAAATATAAGTTGATTGGTTGTTTTAAATCTTACAACCCGCTTGATATGATTGGTAAACCGCTATGTAACATTTATATAAAATATCGTAGCCTCTTATTATTAAATATACCCACATATTATTTATCTTATTTTTTACTATATAAAATATTTCTAATCTTATACTACGTTCACGTATTTTATCATTGTTCAGTATATAATTATATTTTCTGTACCTGTTATTCCTGCCATTTATGTTGTTCCTGTTATAAAAAGTTATGTACATATTACTGTAGACCTCTAAAATGGCCACCTTAATGGATAGCAAACGACTAAATATTTTTTACCAAAACGTCCGTGGTTTACGCACAAAATGTCTTGACTTGTACAATAACATTCTTTTAAATGAATACGACATTATTTTTATAACCGAGTCATGGCTACAGAGTGATATATTAGACGAAGAAATCTGTGATGGTAGGTATGAGATGTTTCGTTGCGATCGAAATCTGGATGTAACTGGTAAGCGGACTGGCGGCGGCGTTGTGTGCTGTGTCCGCCGTGAGCTATGCGCGGTCGCGCTCACCGCTTGGCTGGGTAATTCACAATATGAATTTGTTTGTCTGAAGATCTCGGCACGGACTCTTGGCACTTCAGCGGATTTAATTATTGTTTTATCATACATGCCACCTGACGAATTTAATCTGCCGACTAACTTAAATAATTACTTTATTAACTTTAACACTTTATTTCGTAAATACAAAGACGCGTATTATTTTCTTGTAGGTGATTTTAATTTACCCTGTTTACGTTGGTGTAGGAATGGTTGGTCCCTCACACATTTGGGTAGCAGCCTGGTACAGGACAGAGCTTGTGCATTTGTGGAAGACTTAAGCTTATTAGGGTTGGTCCAATATAACTATACACTTAATAACTGTGACAACACTTTAGATCTTTGTTTTTCAAACTTACCTTTAAACGTTTCTGTGACTAGCGGTTTAACTAAAATTGATAGATTTCACCCACCTCTTTCTATTGACATTGTAGACTTGTATATTAGCTCTTTTATCACGAACAAAATATGTAGATTAAACTTCCGCAAATGTAATTATGAAGATATCAATAAATATTTGAGTAATATTAATTGGGACCAATTGTTGTCGGGCACTGATTGTGTTGACGACGCGGTTGATTTATTTTATGAAAAATTAAAAAATAGTATTACTCTATTTGTACCCCTTATCAGTCAGCGAAATAATTCCTATCCCATATGGTATAGTCATTCTTTAATTAAGGTCATTCGCGAAAAAGATAAGTTACATAAAAAATGGAAATTGTTTAAAAATCCTCGAGACTTCGATGAATTTAAGCTTCTGAGGGATAGGCAACATCGAGTACAGGTTCAGTGTTTTGACAACTTCACACGCAATGCTGAACACAACATAAGGAAAGCACCTAAATACTTTTGGAGCTACGTCAAGTCAAAAAAAGCTGGTTCTGCTTATCCGCGTCATTTCACTTTGGGAAATACAAAATATAATGACGGTCAGGCAATATGCACTGCTTTCAATAACTTTTTTGACAGCGTCTTTACTAGGGGTCGGTCCTCGTCGCAGTCTGACACTCATTCTCCACTGTTCAATTACCAGGCCTGCGACACTATTTCTAACATAACTGTCTCTAAAGAAACGGTATTTAACCACCTCTCACGTTTGGATAGAAATAAGGGTGCTGGTTGCGACGGAATTCCTCCTGTCTTTTGGTCAGCGTGCGCTGAGAGTTTATCGCACCCTATTGCTCTACTGTTCCAACACTCACTAAGAACTTGTATGTTTCCCTCTCTTTGGAAAAAAGCGCACGTCATACCTATTTACAAGAAAGGTTCCAAATCTCAAATAGATAATTATCGCCCTATCTCCATTTTAAACTGTGTAGCCAAGGTTTTTGAAAAACTAATTTTTAATAATATTTACCCAGTTGTTAGTCTTGGCATTCCAGAATTTCAGCACGGATTCATGCAAAGACGTTCCACGGTTTCAAATTTGGCTTGTTTCACAGATTATGTGGTAGGCGAAATGGAAAATGGTGGCCAGGTTGACGTGGTCTACACAGATTTTGAAAAGGCCTTCGACCGTGTAGACCACGGCATCCTGTTACGTAAGCTGTACGCGTTAGGTATTCACGGTGACCTACTTAGGTGGGTTGAATCGTATCTAACTAATCGCTCTCAGGCTGTTGTATTGGGTGGGTTTAAGTCTGACTTTGTATCTATTCCCTCTGGCGTTCCCCAGGGATCGCACCTTGGCCCTCTCTTCTATAACGCCTATATTTTTGACATAATTAACCACATCAAGCACTCACATTACATACTCTACGCTGATGACAAAAAGATTTACACATCCATCAACTCCTTATCTGACTGTGTCTTGCTTCAAGAGGATCTTGACTCTTTATTCAGGTACTACGCTAAAAATAATATCACGGTTAGCATCAAAAAATGTCAAAGTATATCCTTTACCCGTAAAAGATATCCTATCATTTACCAATACAGTTTTAACGGCGTTGCAATCGAGAGGGTCAAGGTTGTGCGAGACCTGGGTATACTCTTGGACTCGGAGATGTCCATGCGGCAGCACATTGATGCTATATGCAGCAGATCATTTCGCAATCTCGGTTTTGTCCTAAGATCTTGCCTACCTTTCAAGAGTTTGTTGAGCTTAAGTGTTGTTTATATTGCTTTTGTTCGTAGTTTACTGGAATACGGTTGTCAGATATGGTCTCCCTGTTATGCGATACACAAAGGCAGTCTGGAGCGCATCCAGAAAAAGTTTATAGATCACCTTAATTTTAAATTTCGTCACAGCTTTCATGATTACAGAGAAAATTGTCGTATTTACAATCTACTAACTCTCGAGGAAAGGCGTATTCTGATGGATATGGGGTTACTCTATGACATTTTGCGAGGACGGATCGATTGTCCTATGCTTTTAAATAATATTAAGTTTAATGTACCCAAGAAACGCACTAGACACACTACACTATTTTGCACTTCATTTCACTCGACTAATTACGGTAGAAATGGTGTAATATCACGTTTACTCGACTCTTATAATGAACACTTTAATAGTGTGGACATATTCATCGGTTCTAAGGATAATTTCAAAAAACGAGTTTCGCTTAAATTACTATCATCATAGACTTTCTAAAATGTCAACATCATTGCATTGAATGGCTGGTTTTATAGGTTTCTAGATGAAATAAATCTTTTAATGTATTTATTCAATTAAATTTTTCTCCCATATTTTTATATATATTAGTATGTGTTATTTATTTCAGTTATTTATTATATTTCATATTTTACATCTATTCACCCATCTTTTCAAGGTTTACCAATCAGTTTTAATATTATGTATTGTTGTTAGCATATTCATCCACTCTTTGTATCTACCGTGGATAACTTTTATTGGCTACTCATGTAATCATAGTTTACTACATAGTTAAGAATTGCAGCTGTTGTTATCCCTAAAAAAAAATAAAAATAAAATAAATACCTCGCTGGCCAGACGAGTTGGTATAGGGTTTGTGTCAAGTTTTCCTTCTCTCTGCAGTGCTGTTGTTCTAAATAGTTTTAGATTATCGAAAATATAACACATATTTAATATTCATTACTTTTCTGAACTACACAAACAATCAGTTTATATTATTCCCTTTTGTGTGTTGCAGAAATAATTCCGATTTGTCCACCTCCGACGGTATTTGAAGAACCCGATATCTACGCGATGACTTTAAAACATGGTAATTTAAGACTTATTGTTAGTTTAAAAACCATCGTTCTACATATATTTGACTTTGCAAATTTATTATATATACATCACTAACCAAGGACCTGTATTTTGTTTAGATAGTTCATGAGTACTAACCACTCAATGCAAAAAATAATAGGTACCTACTTGTTTTCTTTGTAATAAACATTTTGTTTCAGATTGCTCTAGTGCAATGGTCAGAGTCTACAAAATGGAGTATGTGGACTTAAACGAGTGCAGAGATTATTACAGAAGAAATGACGTAAGCACCGTTTCAGGTCCTGAGGTCGATAGCGAGCGCGTTTGGTGTTGCGATTGGTGCAGATTTTAGTGCAGGCCAATCACAGCGCCGAACGCGGTCACAGTGATGATCGAGTAGAAGTGAAATAAACTCGCACTTGGCCTTCCGACTACTTCGTCCGACTGATCGGAAGATGCGGACTTTTTTCCTTTTGATTCAATGTCAAAACACGACTTTACTAATCGAACGTCTATAATTTTCTCTTTGACTGCGTGACCAACAGAGAAAAAAGTACCCACCGCCCAATCAATCCAAGAGAAAAAAGTCTGCGTCGACCGATCAGTCGAATCAACAGCAAAAAATAGTCCGGTGCGTCCGATCAATCAACCAACAGATCAACCAACAGGGAAAAAAAATGTCCTATCAGTCGGACGAAGTAGTCGAATTAGGCGGTCATAGCCCCATTTTATATTATTTAAGATTATAATTTTAGTAAAATTAACTTATTTAAATAAGGAATAGATTAAAATCTACAGTACTACTTTCGGTATTATGATGCTCTTTTAGATTTCATTATGATGCAAAGAAATTATATTATTTAGTTGCTTTCAGTATTTCGTAAAAATGCTAAGTCAAATGCCATGCCATGCCAGTCAAACTTCTTGAGGTTAACAAACATTAAAAGCAACCCATATTACTAATACTTTGATTTAAAAAAACTACAATTGAACATATGCTGTTAAGAACTCTGTTGTGTAATTAATAAATTAGAGTTCTCACAGTATAAAATGTCAATTCTCTATATGTTTGGTTACCGTGCACTTGTTTATTTATTTTCATTTTTCTTATATGTTATTTATATTATATTTATAATAATAAATATTATATTTATATTTTTCTAGTTGGACGTCGAAAGTTTATGGCCGAAACACGTTTCATGCGCTAAAAGTTTAAAAGGTGGCAGTTGTATGTGGAGAAGTGGGACCGTGCTTGTAACTAAACAACAAGGAAAATGGCGATTAGTAAGTTATTCTTATTTAAATTGAATTTGGCACACTCTGAAAAGATTATGTCACATTCATTTTTAGTAATAAATTGCTTAAACATTAGTCAGCTAATAGATCATCATCATCATCAACTACGCTGGCCAGACGGGTTGGTATAGGGTTTTTTTCAAGTTTTCCTTCTCTTTGCAGTGCTGTTGTCCTGCGTAGTTTGCTCCCTTAGTCGCCTCTTACGACACCCACGGGATAAATAGGTGTGGTGACACTCCGTATTCTTAATCCGTCACCACACGGACTTAATCCTTAACTATACTTAATCCTTACTTATACTTAATATAAATTTACATGTGAGTTTGTTTCTTTGTTATAGTAGAGTAGTTTAGGCACATCTACTCAAAAAAACGGCAGTGCCTTTATTATTATTATTTTCTCCGTCTACCGTGCACTCAAATCCGATTGATAGATTTGAAATCTTAAATTTTATATATTACCAGATATTAAATATATTATATGCGTTCAAAATCAGTTGTCTTGTAAAAGTGGCTTAAAACAAAAAAACTAAAGGTGTTTATTTAGGGTGATGTAAATTAGCGTTTGTATTTATTTTATTTTCAGCTTGGAGTCGGTGTGTATGGTCCTGGATGTGAGGCTCCATCACGATTTCTTGATTATGGCAGGTACCACTATTGGGTAGCCAGATCCATCGCTAGGATTGGCAAAGTGGCTGTCACCAGAATGGGTCCTGGCCATCTTATATTACGACGATGCAAGTTTTTTTTCTATTTGGTTTGTGAATAGAAATGGAAATAAATTTCGCTTATGTTGCATGTATACATACAAACATACATATACCCACGCCTTATCCCGAGGGGGTATTTTAGACGACATATTTATGTAATTTTAGACTATATTACGTAATTGGGAGTGACTCTCTTGCCAATATTTTTAGGATTAGAAGATAAAAGGAAAAGTAAATAAAAAGAAAAGTTAGACAAGAAGGGAAGAAAGGGATATTAATTTTACTATTAGATCAGGGAATGTAAACAATAACTGGAGTAGATCTGAGTTGCATACCTGTAACTCAAATTGGCTTCGATTGACTGATTTTAAGTCCGAGCTTTAAAATCTTATGTTTATTTGAAATTTGTTACGGATAATCTTAGGATAAAAAAAAATGTAATAAGAACCCATTTGCAGTATTTAGTGATGGGTGCCAGTACTCTCCTGTTATTGTCCAGCACAGGAACAGAAGAGTGGCAGTACTATTCACAAGAGTCCGAATAGTTTCACTATTAGCAGAACTGTGTCGATACAAGAATTATGTCGATGACGGCGTGTCATTCATTGTGTCGGTGATTTTTCGTCAAGATCTAATCTGAGCTAATTTTTCCTACAGCTACTGAACATATACAGAGATATGGGCCGTGTGACATAGAGGAGATCAAAGAAGAGATTTATAGCGAATTAACTACAGTTTTTCCTACGCAAGAATTGAGGAACGGCACAGTAGGCACAGCCAACTATAACGCAAGTATTTTTAGACTATAATTTCAAAGATTTGTGTGATCCACAAATTGTTGTTCTGAGTCTGGGTGTCCTTTGTGTCCGTTTTATGTGTGTTTGTGAAGTCCTGCGCGACACAGGAATATATTCCTAATGCGAGCGTTGTTTTTTTAAAAAGAAAAAGAGTTTCGTCATCTCATATGTCATGGGATTTATTTTTAACTCTCAATATATAATTTTCGGTTGACAAAAAAATATATTTAGATTAAAATCCAATCTATAATCTAAATATATCCAAAATATATTTAGATTAGACAAAAAAGAGATTTAGATTTTTTTTGTTCTTTTTTTGTGACAAGACAACTCCCACACTAGGACGTCTGACATAGGCAAAGTCTTTGCTATCATATTTATCCTGGATAGGGATTTAATCCAAGATGCCCAGGTCATGATTATCATCAACAGCCTTTAATAGTCCACTGCTGGACATAAGCCTCTCCTTAGAAATAAGGTTTTGGCCTACTATACCACGCTGGCCAGATGGGTTGGTATAGGGTTTGTTTCAAGTTTTGCTTGCTCTTTGCAGTGCTGTTGTCCTGCGTAGTTTGCTGCCTTGGTTAGGTTTTACGACACCCACGGGATGGTGACACAATAGGGGTGAAACTCCGTATTCTTAATCCGTCACCACACGGACACATGTCCAGCTCCGCAACAATTATTAATATTTTACCTTTTTTTTTTTTAGTTTGTTGTTAATGATTTACTTTTATAATTATGTGTATTGCTGATCTCTTGTTTCATTTCTTGAAAATTGTGATGGGTATTAAAAAGCGATTTTTTACTTCCTTTTCAGCTAACACTACACTCTAAATCCGATTATTCTTGCATTGTTTTACGTATATGGCATAAAGGCGAAGTAACCTCCAAGGCATCACTCAAACTTCATAAATGGTGTCACAGTCCATATATGATGTGTGGATCAGCAAATTCTATGACAATATTTTTCAACGTAGAAATAACTTTTGAACAGCAGCTGGAATACAATGTCAGAGCTTTTGGAAGAGAGTTTAAGTATATTGATGCTAAAAGAATTTTATATTACCTTAATCAGAGAAAAACTCATCCACCGTTGCCGTGGGACAAAACGGATGGTATTCCTTTTCAGGATTACAATGCCTAATACTCAACATTTTGTCTCTTGGGTAAAAGTTTAAGTTTACTACATCAATATTACGTAATAAAATCCATAGCTTCTGCATCTAACGAGAGATATCATTCGCTCATGTGTTTTAGCTTATGCATCAAGGATCTTGACACCTGGAATGTTTTGACAGCAGACATTGGGAGCACATTAAATAACATGATCTATTTAGTTTACTTAGTGACTTTATGTGTTTAATCACAGGACTGGTTATACTTCTTCGTCATTTCGGCCTTTTTGAGCGGCTGTACTCTCAGTTGCAGTCTCAATGCGAGACCAGCGGTATACGTCATCCTAGCTCCCTCGGTCTATCCGTTTTTTTTTATCATAACTAAACTTAATCCTTTGTGCCGTGTAAAAACGATTCCATTCCCATAGAAGTTAGCTTCAAACAGGTGGCCAAATATGGACGATGACTGAATAATCTTGATACGTTGTATATTATTTGACGACCGGATGGCGTAATGGTTTGTGTAACGGACTGCTATTCCAAAGGTCGCGGGTTCGATTCCCGCTCAAGTCAAACATTTGTGTGCATGAACATATTTGATGTTTGATTTGGTCTGGGTGTTTCTATGTATAATATGTATGTATTTACAAAAAAAACAAGGTATATATGTATTTATATCAGTTGTCTAGTACCCATAGTACAAGCTCTGCTTAGTTTGGGACAAGATGGCGTTGTGTGTATGTGGTAGAATATTATTATTATTATTATTATTATTTGACTGTACGAATGGCGTAGTGGTGTAAGCGGTCACCACGCCGATCACTACTACGCTGAGTGTTGTGGGTCCAATCCCCACATGGGACGACACTTTGTGTGATTCACAAATTGTTGTTCTGAGTCTGGGTGTTCTTTGTGTCCGTGTCATATATGTTTGTAAAGTCTCTCGCGACACAGGCTTTGTCCCTAGTGCGGGAGTTGTATTTATTGCATTGCATTATTAAATTTTTTGTTTTACTTACTTTACTGATTCCAAAATTAAAGGAGAAATTGACGCTCGTAGTTATCTCAAAAGTCCAATAGATTATTTGTCTTTCTTTTAATTATGTTTTTTGAGTATGTTTAGTGTATGATTGTGTTTGTATTACTGTTAATAGTTTGTATGAATAGATTGTTAAGTTTTGTATCATTAAGAAGAGTAAGTAGATAGGTATTTTTTTATAAAATAAATTGACGACTGAATGGCATAGTGGTTTGTGTAAAGGACTGCTTTTCCCAAGGTCGCGGGTTCTATTCCCGCTCAAGTCAAACATTTGTGTGCATGAACTTTTAATGTTTGATTTGGTCTGAGTGTTTCTATGCATGTATGTATGTATTTACAAAAAAGTACGAGTATATATGTATTTATATCAGTTGTCTAGTAGCCATAGTACAAGCTCTGCTTAGTTTGGGACTAGATGGCGTTGTGTGAATGTGGTAGATTATTATTATTAATAATTAAAGTATGATGTTTCATATTATATATTAATTAGTAATAGTGTATTGTGTCTTTAATAATAATTGTTACCTTTCTTCAAAATTAGGCTTCGTATTGTACAACAAATGTTTTTAAGGTTTTATAAACGTTAATTAGGTTTAAATTTATTAGGTTATATTGTGTTCAAGAAACAAAGCATGTGAGTAGAAGTAATATTGATAAAATAAAAATGTACAGCTTATTTATTCATTTTTTATAATGTTACATTGCCAATGTGATCTTCCCAATTATGACCTTAAAAACTAAACAATATAATACTTATTGAAATGTCATTGCCGAATGTGTTTTGAGTAGTTCTAACTAAACCTATACCAATACAATCGATCTGAAGGAATCTTTGTTTTGGTTTTTGTTTGTTAAAAGGCACTAATCTATGGAACTACCAGTCGAATACGAAGAAATATTTTAAATTAGATAGAGTATTTTTGAGGAATGGCATAGGACATTTGACATCACGTGTGGGTAAGCTCGATATCAGTGATACCACATCTTTACAGGAAACCAGTGTTGCTTGCAGTGGTGTTCGTTGCTTTTCATCAAATATCTGTTCAAAACATGGGCGTACTCAGCTTTTAGTTAGGGGTGGGACAAAATTAAGGAGCTCGTGGCTAAGTGGTAACTGAGTACATAAATACATTGCAAAGTTAAGCAATCACAGCCAGGTAAGTCTATGGATGGGTGACCATTTATCATGAATTGCAATGGAACCTGTAGATACTTCATGAAATGTTTTAAATTTCTAGTCACGTAAAAAAACGGGTTTAAGTCACGGTGGAGGGTGGGGCAAGCGCCCCACGTTGCCCACTGTGGGTACGCCCATGGTTCAAAGTATACAATGCAAATATAAGAACTTTTACATTCGGACTATTGCATTGTATAATTACGATAGTCCGAGAATTGTATCAAATATCAATGAATGAAATTGTGTTCAAATTACATTAGAACGTGTATTGTAAACATAAAATTGTCTGTTTAAGTATTCATACGAAATTAAAACCTTATGTTTTCATAAGGAATAATTTTGTGGTTAAGATTCAAAATCACGATTTAGGAAAGAGCCTAAATTAATAATATTAATGACGCCAACAGTATTTTATTAAATAATAGTTGCCAATTTTAGTTTCGGTAATGATAAACAGAAATATTTCAAAGGATGATGAAAGAAGAAAACATGAAGTTCCTTTAATGTTGTGACAGATGTCGAGAAATGGGACGGAAGTGAGGGACCGGAAACCGAGGAAGCGCGCTCTTTTTGATTTGACTAAGATAAGATTTCAGATCTTTTACATCAATGTGTTGACTGTAACGCTCGCGCTTTTTTTTTAAATAAAATATAAACTCGTCGATAGCTAATGAATGAAATAAGGGAACCATTCATTTACCATTGGTCTCGGCGAACTATTGCCAGGATACGTTTCTGTGGCGAGCGAGCAATACTATTAACAAAAAATTTAAACATTTAGAACTTGACGTATTGCGACTAGTCAGCAGGTGGTGAGACGGTCACTTAGTCTTGAGTTCTTCTCAAAATACTAATTGTATTAAGTGTTGTACTCGATTCTTTCTTGAACTTATAATCGCTTTTAATTATTAAAACCTCGCACTTACTTATTGTAAACTGTTATCTATTCGTGAAGACCTGTCAATGGCTGAATGTAACCTTTTCAATTATTAAACCAATTTGTAAAGCTTCTTCTTCCTCCGAGCTTTCTTCACAAACTAGGGGGTCAATTTTAACTATGATACGGCTGAACTTCGATTATTTACGCGGAGCGACTGCCATCAGATCTCCACAACCCAAGTACAATGCGATATCGAAGTTCTGTAGAGAGGCTGTTGTACTACATGTAACGATTGTCGCACATGTTCGAATGGCAACCGGGACTAACGGCTTAACATGTTCTCCAAGGCACGCAAGGGTCTCAACTTGTTAAGAATGATCAACCATCCATGGTCTGACCTGGCTAGGATTGCTTAACTTTGCAATGTGTTAACCTACTCGGTTACCATTTAGACACGAGCCTAAGTACTAATAAGTGAACTTTTTAATAAAAAAGTGAAAAAAATAAAAACAGTAGGATGTTCCTTCTTGCCTATACAGAAATACATTTGACTGCCTCAGTGGTGCAGTGGTCGCGTATGCGACTCCTGTGCTGAGGTATCGGGTTCGATTCCTGGGTCGGACCAAAGGTTTGTATGATCTGCAAATATTTGTTTCGGAGTTTGGGTGTTTTTCATGTATAATATGTATTTATTTATGTAAATATATAAGTATTTCAATCTGCTTAGTTTGAAATTAGAACTATTAAAGAAGTAATTGAACTCGCAGCGTAGGGCAACTAGATGCGAATCAATGTTACATCTTTTCATTGCTGAAACTCAAATAATTTGAACTTCTCTCCTTTTCAATCACTACTTAATGTTTTTGTCTTTTTCTTCAACATTCTTCAACCTATATGAGTTTAAGCTATAAGCAGTGATGTATCAAATTGTCTGAATTAAGAACTGCAGGTCCAATTACATCTATTATTAACTTTTAGTTTCAAACAAGTAAGAACTTGGACGAATCTAATTTAGTAAATCGGCTTGTTGTAACTCTGCGTGGCTAAGTTTGTTACCCTTTTACGGTTGAACCACTGATTCCCAGATAATTAAAGCTGGAATTATAACTTGAACCCTAGCTGTGGTTACAAACAAGAGCGTAAGCTAGTTAATTAGGGATAAAGGGGTGGGCACACGCTTTTCTTCGTTAATATGGTAGTGTATTTGAAGGTTGTACTGTAAAAAAACTTACTCACACTCCGCGGGTTCCGTAAGCAAACATATAAACACGAAAAACTAGTTAGCTAGGCATGTTACGCAAGGAAAGAAACAAATATGCGTAGTTCGTGCATCTTGGGGATCGATTCTTCGATACCAAAAACTAAAATCAAACTCTGTGGTTTTAAAAGAAACTCTCCTATATATCGATATAGGTCACAATAAAATGAATTCTTCTTAATTGATACAACAAAAAATCAACGACCCGGATTTTTCGTGGAAGAAAGAAATATAGGATCATAGAAGGAACAGAATGTGTCTAGTTTGCGATCAGTTTGTGTTAAGTTTGTAATAAAACTCGACACATGAAACGCTCCTCTAATAATATCGAACTCTAACGTTTTCCTACATGCATAAAAAATGGCAACTCGATGTAAAATTCTAATGGAAGTAATGTACAAAATTAATCAATTAAAAAATCTTGATTCTCAACAGCAATCATTTTAAAAAGGATGGAAGTTACAACAACAAAAAAACATATTTAATTATTGTTGATAGGGTAATGACGAAATTCGACATTATAAAAGGTTCCTTACATCAGTTTTAACACAGTTCGTTTTTAATAGTTCAAGTGGGATTTAGTAGTTTTTGTTAGTGTGTAAGTTTTAAGAGAGGTAGTATCGTAAATAAAGAAAAAATCCACAATACCTAACCTGGTTTGTTTGATTAGAAAAATATTTCTTTTAATTCTTTGGAAGACTAGAGGAACTCCTCTTGCTTCTAGCTGGTTTCTTTCATATATGGAATGGTAGTGAACAGAGTCTGATAGGCTAGCTACTGAATTCCTGAGAACTGCGAGGAAGAAAACTCCTGAGACAATACCCCGCAGGCCTAAGTAGGATCATTCTCTTCCTTGGAGTTCCTCTGTAGTTGGCAGAGACTGGTCAGTACATACGTCATTGTAGTAGGATTTTGGTACTGTGAGGAAGAGAAACCTCTATTTAATGCCCTGGTGTTGATGAGTAAGTCGAATAGACTAATGGGGCAGAAAGTGCTGGGCTTTTATACCTTGGTTAGTCTTGATGGTTTTACTCCAGAGTGGATCGCATTATCAGAACAGGGAATATTGTTAATTTATTAAAAACTGTGTTACAAAAAGATACGATACATGACATGCATATGATTGTGTCAATCAATACTGAGTCTGAACTGATGTAATGTTTTCTTAATAAAAGAAAAATATCAAAGTCTAACAGTGATTGTGGTATAAATGATATCATAGCACAGTTTAAAGTAATTAAGTGACAAAACAATATATTTGAAAAGAAATATGAAGACACTCAGTTTAATATTTGGTTTTCCTTTCTGTTTGATTCAAGGTAAGTTAATATTGGCCTATAAAATTAGAATTAACAATGGTTTTATATTTTGATTGAAGATTCTTATACAGATTATTTAGTAGGAAATAGATGATTTATCTATAGTAATATAACCACCACCCAAGGGCAGACTGTGAAAAAATGCCTGTGGCATTAAGTCCGCCATTGTTCAATGAATTGTTGTTTATGCAAAAATAATTCAATATATATTTTTTTTCTGCATTTTTTTGTTTTGGAATTTGGGTGTTTTTTATGTATAATATATATGTATTTATAAATATATAGTCAATCAAGTTTTCAATCTGCTTAGTTTGAAACTAGATGGCGTTGTGTGTCAGATGTCCGATAATTTTATTATTATTTGAAATTAGAACTATTAAAGAATATAACCACCGCCCAAAGGCAGAATGGGAGAAAATGCCTGTGGCATTAAGTCCGCCATTGTACAATGAATTGTTGTTTATGCAAAAATAATTCAATTTTTTTTTTTTATAAATGCTACGAGTAAAGTGTGTCTGTCTGTTAAGTCTTCTTGCTCAAACCGCTGAAGCGATTTAGATGAAATTTTGTATAGAGATAGTTTGAGTTCCGGGAAAGGACATAGGATAGCTTTTATCTCAGAAATCATCCTTTAAAGGGGTAAAAAGGGGGGTGGAAGTTTGTATGGGGAAGTCACAACCGCTGAACCGATTCAGATAAAATTTTGTTTTGAGATAGTTTGATTGATGATTGATAAAGGACATAGGCATATTTTTACTACTGCGATGATCAACATACACGAGGGAAGAGCCGCGGGCAAAAGCTAGTTTATTTATAAATGGGAGAACCATGTTTCTGCACATACGGTCCATATGTGCAGAAACATGGTTCTCTCTTCTTCTTCTCTCTCTCCGGTTGAAACGGTTTTCAACCGGAGTTCTACTACCACCTCGCAGATAACATATGTTAACTACCGCTTTTGATGCCTTTCACCAAGTGAGTGAGATTATAAATTGCTGGTGGTCCGATCCCCACTTAATTCTTTACTCAGAGGGTGTCAATGCACTCGAGTCTCTCAAATTGCAGGTGTCTATAGAGTCCGACATGCCACCGATAGGTGGTATCCGAGGGGATTTCCGCACGGAAAAAAAAAGGTGTCTATGGACTGTAATAGTCACTTGAAATTAAGTACCTTCTATTTGTTTATATTCAGTATCATAAAAAAATGTATCATCACCATTGTCTTAATTTTTATGTACTCGTAAGGTCAGTGCCACATAAAACATTGCAAAAGAGTTTTAGCTGGTTTCGTATTTTCCAACCCTGACTGCTAAGCCGGAGGCCGTGGTTTCGATTCCTACTCAGGACAAATATTGTTTGATGAGCACGGTCATTTGTTCTGTCTGGGTGTAATTTATCTATAATATATATGTAAAAATATAAAAGTATGCTTATCAGTAGTCTGGTTACCATAGTACAGGCTCTGCCTAGTTTGGGATCGGACGACCGTGTGTGAGATGTGAGAGATATATTATTATTATTATTCAAGTATTACTAAAAAGTCATGCTAATCATATTAATGCAAAATCCCAATAAATTGGAATGAGTAAACGTTTTATTACCACTTTAATTTAAAATCGTGAAGAAGTTGGCGTCTAGTTTATAAAATCATTTATATTTGAACATATTAATTATTTCAGCTTTGTCAATGTCATCATGTGGAATAGACAATTCACCAGTGAACATGGTGTACGAAGGTCAAGCGCAAATCGAAACTTATCCATGGCTTGGCATATTGTACTACCCCATACGTGAGTGTATTCTCGTGATAGGCTAGTTAAACCTTTAAATATTTAATTTTTACTAGTGTTACTAAACATATGCAGAAACCTTGCAAGTAACTAGTAGATCACGTAATTTCAATCGCTCTTTACACAGCGTAGCTAGGTCTATGCTTATTAGGTTCGAAAGCCTGTTTTTCTGAAGTATCGTGCCTTGGTACCAACTCAGGACAAATAAATATGGAATGAGTACGATTTCCAGTTCTGTGTTTAGGTTTATTTTATCTATTATGTGTGGGTAGTTTAGGATATTATTGTTTATTAATTTGTAATGTTATTTATTTTAGTGTAAGTAGAGGTCACGTTCTATAACAAATAAGAAACTAACAGTAAAGATTAGTTGAATACGAAACTTAAACGTATATGCAGTAGATGTTAATTTCCCATGATACGGTAAGGTGATAAGTAATTAGACATTTTACACACGTGTTCTATGAGTAAGGTATGCGCAGCGGGTATCCAATGCTCTACGTCAAACTCAAACTCAAACTTTCTTTATTTCATAAAATTTCCAAAATGGTTTGAAATCGTTTTCCATGTAGAATCTAAAATCATAGATCAACACACACAAAAGCAACAATCTCTGCTTTGTCAATTTAACAAAAATCAAACCCATACAAAACCTATGATATGCTTGTGCTGATCTACAACCGCCCGTTTCGAAGGGGTTGAGCCTTATGAGAAGAAAGGGCAAACAAACTCATGGCCACTCTTTTGCAATTCACAGGTAGATACAATGGCACTATTAAATATACCACAACATTGTTTTGATGTGTGCTAGTATGTCCGTTATTAAGGACTAAAAGGTAAAAAGACAATGAAGAGAAAACAAGATTAAGAAAAAAAACGAATACAAGAGAAAATGAAGTGAAACATAAAAAATAGAAAAAATAATAATAATAAAAAACATACTAGCCACACCACATTTTTACTTAAGAAAGAAATAGCCTATGCTAATTAATCCCAAGCATTCTTGTCCTCCATGTAATCCACAATCGAGTAGTAGGCCCTCTGGCACAAGCCACGTTTTATTGCGGATTTAAATTTGTTAATACTTAACTCTTGAATATTATTTGGGATTTTATTATAAAATCGAACACATTGACCTCGAAAAGACTTGTTTATCTTTTGGAGCCTAGAGGCGGGTACTACAAGTTTATTTTTATTTCTGGTATTTATGGCATGTACATCACTTTTTTCAAAAAGCTATCTTTGTTTTTATGAACAAATGTATATTACATTTTCATAAATATATTGACTTGCCACTCTCATTATATTTATTTCTTTAAATTTCTGCCTCAATGAACAACGATTGCTGAAATTATAAAGTGCTCGAATCGCTACGTGTGATGTGTGGTGTGTGTGTGTGTGTGTGTAGTACGTGTGCAATATTATAATGTATTTAGGATGCTGTTGATACTGCCGCGTTTAGGTGTTGCTTCGGTGATATGCCTCAGGCAAGGATTGACGAATTTCAATCTATTATCCTGTAGTGATGTACTTGAACTTTATACAGAACGCTTGGTAGATTCTACAGCATCCTGTGGCTATTGAGTGCCTACTGGTATTATCTACTGCCGCGTTCCTGGATAGGTATTCAGGTACCCACGAATATATGTTATTTAGTTCAAATCCATATTTTAAAACAAGTTTACTTTCTAACAATACGTACATGTATGAATTTCTATGGTCTAACTGACTTTTATTAGTACAGTTTACAGTTACAGTTTTTACAGTATTTAACAGTATAACTGAATTTTATTTCTTTGGCTGCAGACTACAAACGGTTCACAACGGCTGTGGTTCTCGTTACAAGACAGTTAGCCCTGGCTGCTGCTTCAGAGATAGAACGACTACCTAAAGATGATTTTAGGTAATGTTGATGTACTTCTTTATTTGAAAGATGATGAAGGGAAAGGAAAATCATTATAAAAAGTATTTTACACAACTTAAAAACCACTTCCATTTCCAATATACATATATCAAGCTGTTAACTTTGACTACAAGTTGAATTGTCATGTCCTATACTTTAATCAGTTGCCATAAATTTGACACATTTTTTTTTTAAAAGACAACTCCCGCATTAGGAATATATCCTGAGTCGCGGAAGACTTTACAAACATACATGAAACGGACAAAAAGAATACCCAGACTCAGAACAACAATTTGGGGATCACACAAAGTGTCGTCCCATGTGGGGTTTGAACCCACAACACTCGGCACAGTAGGAAGCGGCGTGGCGACCGCTTAAAGCACCACGCCATCCGTGCAGTCAAAATGTTATTTTTCTGTATTTTTCTACTTTTGCTTTAAGTATTCTCTACGTGTGTAAAATTTTATAACACTAAACACTAATTTGATAACACTAATAAAAATTCTCTTCTCGTATTTACTATATATAAGTTAGATACACCTGATTTAAGATCATTGAGCAATTGGTAAAAAATCTCCTCTTTTTTTATCTATTTATATTTATTTTGTGTTATCTATTGTTCTGTTTTCTTTTGCAGGGCCCGTGCCCGTGTGGTGCTAGGTCACAACTGTAGTGGTCCTCACCTCACAATACGAGACTACTCCTACCATCCAGAATATTCTTCTAAAACATTCAGTGCCCTAACGATGATTCAGTTGGAAACAGACTTATCAGACTTAAGTGAGAATCGGTATTGTATATAATTTTTCTAGTGTATTTGTGTAAAATGGAAAATGGGTGTCGAAACAGTTACCAAGTCGAAAGTTTGTAGAATACGTTGTATATCTATAGAATACGTTGTTATTTAATATTCTTAGGTTTCTTTTGGATAACTCGTGGTTTCACTGTTCTAATAATGATCAGTAAACAATGTTGTCCGTGTGGTGACGGTTTAAGAATACGGAGTGTCACCACCCCCAATCATCCCGTGGGTGACGTAACAGCCGACTAAGGGAGCAAACTACGCAGGACAACAATACTGCAAAGAAAAGAAAAACTAGACACAAACCCTATACCAACCCGTCTGGCCAGCGTGGTATAGTAGGCCAAAACCTCCTTTCTAAGGAGAGGCCTATGTCCAGCAGTGGACTGTTAAAGGCTGTTGATGATGATGATGAAACAATGTGTGTTTTCTTTGATCAACGGTAGACTTCACTGATCATATTAGAACTTTGTCACAACATCAGACATCTGAAGTGATTTATATTTATAGGTTAGTATTTATAGGTAGAGTCTATAACGGTAATCAATAAACCATTTAGCTGTTAGAGATGACAACTAAAAAAAAAATCTCGCTTTTTATAGAGTCCTTAACAAAGATGGACTAATTATTAATTAATTAATCATTAACAAAGAATCCAGATGCGGCTGGTAACTTTAGAGCAATATTTTAATGGATAAAAAGGGTTATTTCGTCACCTGTTTCCATCATCATCATCATCATCAATAGCCTTTAATAGTCCACTGCTGAACATAAGCCTCTCTTTAGAAAAGAGGTCTTGGCCTAATATAAACCACAGGCCAGACGGGTTGGTATATTAAGTTTTCCTTCTCTTTGCGGTGCTGTTGTCCTGCGTAGTTTGCTCCCTTGGCCGGCTCTTACGACACCCACGGGGCGAATGGGGGTTGTGACACTTTGTATTCTTATCCGCCACTACGCCTATAAGACATCAACAAAAGTATAACACGATATTGGCATGTGTAAAACACAATGATTTGCAGTGGTCGTCTCAAACGCTTTAGTTCACCCACATGTTTGCGATACACTTTTTTTTAGTCACAGGAGCGTTGCTGCCCTTGGAGTTCCTCCCGCTCGAGTCAGCGGGAGGGGAGATTTGGGCTCCGGTAACTTCACTCACTCAGTGAAAGGCAACGAAAGAATTGCCCATTCGTGTAGAAGCATGGCTCTCCCACGCACGGCTTGTTGGAAAACGGCCTACCTGTTTTACCTCTCACCGATAGTTTATCATCGGACTGCCTCGACTCGAGTGCGACATAAGCAAGGCTTTCGTTGCATTTCAACATTCGTTCAGTATTAATATTTATCAATTACTCTTTTTTCCAGAAGTGCGACCAATTTGTCCTCCACCATTGTATTTTAAAAATCCTCAATTTTTCGCCTTGGTGCTTTCGAATGGTAAGTGTAATCTGTCTTATTGTTGAAACCCGACCGTTTCCAAAGGCTGTGGACAAACAACTGATAAAATATTTTATTCCTTAGACAAATTAAATTCTTTATAGAGTAACAATTGCAAGGTACAATTGTCTACTGTACTTTTAAGTATTTAAGCTATGTTTTCAGATTGCAGGAAATCTAAAATTATGATACATAAAATGCAATATGTTTCACCGAAAGTTTGTAAAGCCTATTACAGAAGAAGTAATGTAAGTATATTTAAGATGATTTTACATCTAGTATATTGTATCTACAGGATGTAAGGGACGTCGTAACGAATACTGAAATAGCGTGTCCCGACCATCAAAATCATTGGAATTTTCTGCCGAAAACTAAAACATTTTATGCAAACAGCTGTCAAAGGTTGAGGTTATGATGGTCTCAATACACTATTTCCGTATTCGTTACGACGTCCCTTACATCCTGTATAATATCTGCCCTTTTCCTGATTTTATTTAGGCTCAACGCAATGTGTAAAATGCAAAGCCCGATTTCTTTTATATCCAATTGCTAATATTAGCCTGATGCCACAACACATTGAACATTTAACAGTTTTCAAATGTAAGAAAGAAAGAAAGAAAGATAGAAAATATAATTTATTTCTACATCAAAATTTAAAAAATGGAGATGTATGTATGTATGTGAAGATAAGTGATGACGCAAGTCTTAGATAAAAAACGAGACTAAACAAATAGATTAAAAGTACACCAGAATAAGGACAGGAATAATTAATTGATCTTGTTAATGACAGTGAGACAGAGGGCAAAGTGGCAACTTTTCCCTCTGTCTTGCGTTTTATTCTTTTCTTCACATCTGAGATCAACAAATTTGATAAAATAAGAATAAACGAAGTAGATCTTCAACTTTTTTTATTTTATTTTTTCTAAAGAAAACTCCCGCATTAGGAATATATCCTGTGTCGCGGGGGACTTTACAAACAAACATGAAACGGACACAAAGGACACCTACACTCAGAACAACAATTTGTGAATCATCACACAAAGTGTCGTCCCATGTGGGGAACGAACCCACAACACTTGGCGTAGTAGGAAGCGGCGTGGCGATCGCTTAAACCACTACGCCATCCGTGCAGTCAAACTTCTTGTTTATTTTAGCGAAAGCCTAAAATTACAGCCTGCAAATTCCGTACTTTATTCCAGCTGGATGTAGAATCTTTGTGGCCAACACACACAGCGTGCGCTAGGAGTATGAGTGGAGGAAGATGCGTTTGGAGAAGTGGAGCAGTCCTGGCCATTAAAAGTAGCAATAGATGGAGACTTGTAAGTTGGATACCTTTAAATATGTTTAAGATGAATATTTTTATTTAACGTTTTTATATTAATTTAAGTTACTATTCATTAGCGGATACGAAAGCAGTGCAGTTGGAAGATTGTCAGATAAAAATATTAATGTAAAATGTACAAGAAAAAAAACATAAAATATTGTGTTATGTATTATTTTGTATCTTTTTCTTGTAAATTTTAAGAACAAGTAGTATCGTATAACAAGTCTATCGATGCTCGAAATTTACGTTAGCAATGAACTTAAACAAGTAAGAAATATTCTGTAAAATAGATTCTTAAATAAAACATTTATATAAAAATAAACCAAAATAATGCCCTTTGAATAAACTATTGAACAAAAGATCCATTTTTTCAAAATAGGATGGCCAGGGTTCGCCATGTTAAATTGCTGAAAAGCTCTTGCTTGTCTTTGCAGTTGGGCTTCGGAGTTTATGGTCCAGGGTGTCAGGCACCGTCGAGGTTCCTGGACTATGGCATGTATCACAAGTGGGTGGAGCGTAATGTTCAGAGAATTGGAAGACCAACTATCACAACGATATCAGATAATCATGTAATATTTAGGAGAAGTAAGTTTCAAAAGAATTAGAATTAAATCAACAGTAGTTTTGTGCGATCATCCTAGATCTGTAGATCATTATCTTGGAACACAGACCCAAGTCTATCCAAGTCGAAATTTTGTTTAAATTGTAATAGTTCTTCAGAAACCTATACATTTATTTTTTGAAGAACCCCATTCTTTAGTTTCTCGTCAAAACTTCAGCTCACAGCTCATTCTGCAGACAGGTGTACCTCTGAAACCATATCGTGAGTTACTATTCGAGTTCCAAGGTGTAGATGAACGCCAACGAGGCAAGCGGCATGGTGGATTTTGGTTTTAGACAACATGTCAGACTATTCCTCAAAATTAAATGAAAGGGGGAAGAGTCTTACACTGTAACCTCTTAGAATTGTTTCTTCAAAAGAATCTCTTTTTAACTAAAATTTGAAATTTAATTACGAGAAAATATCAAATGGATTTTAGTTCAACTTTCGTTTTCTTTTCCATCTGGTATTTCACGAACTTTTGGTTGGGTAGTTGGTAGACTTTTGTTTTGACTTCGTGGCAATGTAAGGTGTTAGACCTTATTATTTATTGGCTATCTCATCTACAACACAGATCAACTAATTGTTATTATTACGCTAGCACCGGACACGCAACAGCACTAAATCTAAAAAATGGTCGGGTTGATTGATTTTGATGACATTAATCCTTCATATCTAAGTAGTGATTTATCACAGATGTAATCACAGCGAACAAAACCAATCATTTCATCAAATGAATATGATTTAAAAGTAGCAATAAGTCCATATCTACTTTAGATGTCCACGATGTAATTAGTAATACATTAATGAGAGACGGAGACATGGTTTAGGTAAGTATCTTTAAACAAGGTGTTCAAAATTTGAACGACGTTGTAATGTTCTTATATACTTTCAGTGTCGGGTCATATACAGAGATTTGGTCCATGTGATAGAGAAGAGACTGTAAGAGAATTGTACTCGGACAGGGATGCTATAGAAGTAGCTGGCTATAGAAATGGACACTTTTCATATAATGTAAGTTTTTTTTATTACATTTATAACATGTGAAAATAAATAGCCATGGAATTCAGTAATACAGAGTTGAAGTCTATTTATAAGAAGCTAAGGTTTAAAATTGACTTAAAAGAAATATGGCTGAATGGATAGAATTTTAACTGGTTTTTTTTATGGTCGGCCGCCTGCTTGACTAACTTGATATGTCTGTGGCCGTTGGTTCTTGAAGCCACTTGGACAGGAATATCGAAACTGACTAATAAGACAAAGAGACTAAATACCACCTGTCTAAGTTTTTCAAGCATGTTAGTTGCATAGATTTACATATGCACTCCTTTCAAAGCGTCTACAGTAGGACTCTAGATCATTTGAGTAAAACATCGCAATTTTGATCTTTTGAATGTAGCTTCTGAACTAAAAGCGTCTTTTGTCCCCACAGGTCTCATTATATGCGAACGTGGAATATTCATGCGTCACATTTAGAGCAGATCATAGCAGCTCCAAATTAAAAGAAGCACCAAAATTACACATTCAAAGATGGTGTGCAGGGTCTACAGGAATCTGTTTTGGATTTGGCTATCTGTCCATACATTTCCGAATATCTGTGAGATTTAAGGACAATTTTAGGTTCATATTAAGGGCATATGGGCAAGAAGCTAAAATAGTCGATCCAAGGAAGGCTATAGAATATATAAATCTAAAAATGCAATATCCTACTATTCCATATGTTCACGAAGTTCGTGACAAGATGAAAAATAGTGCTTATGGCCCATACATATACACGGTGTAAGGGACGTCCAGACCATCATTCTGAGTCGAAAATCATTGGAATTTTCTGCCGGAAAATTGAACTTTATATGCAATCAGCTGTCAAAGGTTAAGGTCATTCCCCCTAGATATCGCACAAAAGTAATAACTACATGTGTATTCCGAGCAAACAGTCTACGCACACAAACACAAAATGGCGGCCGGAGGGGAGGCCCCGCGCGCTTCGGCTGTTTGATTAATTACATTGTAGTTTTTTGGTATTTATTAAATTGTTATCGGTAAAATGTTCTGTCGACTCATTGCGATAACATTTGCCATCATTTTTAACCAGAAAAATGGAAAATAAAATGATGAATTTTATTTTATTTTAATACTTTTTGCACAAACAAAGTACAATGGCGGACTTAATGCCAAAGGCATTTTCTCCCAGTCTACCTTTGGGTGGTGGGGAAATGTCTGAGTAGGTGCATGAAGTTAAAATTAGGTTACATACATACTGAGACACACATACATATATATACTTGCTGAGTAATACATACAAGGGTAACATAATAACATATAAGACTTTAGGAATGTGATGAGTCTGCTAAAGTGTCGAGAATTCGAGCTCGGACTTTCGTCTTAAATGAGAGGCGACTGGGTGCTATCCTGATTTCCAAAGGCAGAGCGTTCCAGAGGAGGACAGATTGGACTAAGAACGAAGAGTGGACACATGCGGAAGTATGAGTGCGGCATAACAGAAGTGGATTGTTTAATGAACGGAGAGTTCTGTTGTGATTGGCATATAGAAAATGAAATGAGGATGTTAGGTAGGAAGGGGAAATAGGTGAGTTGAGTATGGAATAGAGGGCGGTGAGGGCGTGCTGCTGACGGCGCTGACGAATCGTGAGCCAGTTCAATTCACGACGAGAGGAAGAAACATGGTCGTATTTGCGAAGGTTAAAGACGAATCGAATGCAGTTATTCAGAAGGCGGTCGTATTTATTGAGGAGATCTGCATTCAGGTCATAATAGCATACATCACCATAATCCAAGATAGGGACAATAAGAGTCTGTACTAGCATCGCTTTTGTCTCGGAAGGAAGGAAGTTTTTAAGCCGATAGAAGGCTCGTAGCGTACCCGTGACTCTCTGGCTAACGCTGGTGACCTGGGTTTACCAGCTGAGCTTGGAGTCGATAAATAGGCCTAGGTTCTTAACAGAGGGACTGAAGGGAATGACTGTGCCGTTATAAGTAATGGGTGGCAGTTTGTTTTGATCCATCCTTCCAGTCATGCGCGGACTGCCTATGATGATGGCTTGACATTTCGCTGGATTAACTGCCAAACCAAACCCATCAGCCCAACTACTAATAGCCTCCAGGTCATTGTTAACCATAGAAATGGCCCCATTTATGTCGTCTGTCGAGGCTTGATAATAGAGTTGCAAGTCCACGGCATAAAGATGGTACGCACATTGAAGATTCGGGGTGATAAGATTGATAAATATTGAGAATAATAGAGGAGAGAGGATGCCACCTTGAGGGACACCACAGTCAAGCTCACGCCAACTTGAAGAGATTTCATCGACGCGGACAGACTGCTGGCGACCCTGAAGATATGAAGAAAACCATTCCAGAGTATCAGGCGCAATCATAAGATAGGAAAGGATAGATATAAGGATATCCTGACTGACGGTGTTGAATGCATTTGAGAAATCGACCAAAGCCAAGACAGTAACTTTGGATTTCTCAATTCCTGCTCGGATGTCGCCGGTCACTTTTAGCAGTGCGGAAGTAGTGCTATGCCCGGGCCTGAACCCTGATTGGAAGGGGCTTAGTAAATTGTTGCGGTAAATATGTTGGGACAGTTGTTGGTTCACACAGGCCTCGAGGACTTTGGAAAGGAAGGGAAGAATGGAGATTGGTCGTAGGTGATTCAGGAGTGTTGGATTCGGGATCTTGGGAAGAGGTATGAAAAACGCCTTACGCCACGATGTGGGATAAGTTCCTGAGTCAAGAGAAAAATTTGTTATATGGGTAAGCACGGGAAGAAGGTGATCGAGGATAGGGATGATCATGCGACGGTTAATGTTATCGCATCCCATGGCGTTGGATGTGATTGAGAGGATTGTCTTTTTGACTACACCTGGTTCCACTGGAGAAAACTGAAAAGCTTCAATATTGGGACGGGGTAAGTCCGCCAAGAACTGTAACGTCCGACACTTGATTTGGTGATCCAACTGCACTGATGAGGAGAAATGACGGTTAATTTCATCCAAATCAAAGGTCGAAGGAAGGTTACATTTTTCGGATTTGCCGATACCTAGGGTTCCAAGGAACCTCCAGATACCTGAAGCAGATGTACAATCCAGATTTTTGAGAATATGGCAGCGTTTAGCGTTACGCACCATCAGATTACAACGATTTCTCGCAACTCTATAATTGGCCCAGTTTTCGTCACAGCGGTCACTCTTGAATTTAAGAAATGCCTTATCTCTGCGACGCGTTGCCTCTCGAACACCCACGGTTATCCAGTGGGCTGGAGTGCGCTTTAATTTAATCTTCGTGACTGGGGCGTGTTGATCGTAAAGGTTTGTTAAGATGGTATTGAACAAGTTGACTTTGTCATCAACAGTAGTGGCCTCCAGCACTGGTTTCCAATTTAATTTGGAGGCATCATATCGAAGTTTGTCGTAATCCATCCTTCCGAGACAGCGAACGTGTAGTACCTTAGGACAGGGCTTTGGAGGTTTTATTTAATTTTCCGGCAGAATTTTTTTTTTACTCAGAATCATGGTCTGAATACTCCATTTCATATCAATTTCCATCTTGTGTGCCTTTCACATTAATTGCAATAAATGGTTAAACAACACCAGATATTATTTCATCTGCTACTTGTTCTCGAAATGGTTCTTTTCAAAACTGGAGAAAGACCGTAGGAGAGTCACGATTCGGCGCATATGGGCTGACTTGACCGGATTGCTTTTCATCGAGTGAACCCAAACTAGTACCCTTTCTTACTCTGGAAGAGAACATTCGTTAGTTACTTACAACCAGATACCCCATCTGTTCGTTGGCCTCCTATAATATAGAAAGGTCAAACAGTTAGTAAATACCTAAGAGTATTTGATCTTCATCATTTGTGTAAATTGGCACTTAATCTTAAATGGGGTGGTGGTATTGTTTTGCAAAAGGCTTTGGGTCGGTTGAAATGAAGTCAATTTCACACCAGGTAAGAAAGTATATTAGGACTTGCCCCTTTGCTATTTTATTGCTGATTTGATTGCAGACCTGTTGGTCTAGTCGTTAGTAATCCTCATTGTTATAGCTAGAGGTCGTAGGTTCGATTCCCACCCAGGATCCAGTTGTTTGATGAGTTCAATCACTTGTTCTGTATCTGGGTGTAATTTATCTATAATATGCATGTATTAGTATTTAGCGTATTTAGAAATACAATAGTATGGGTACTATAGTACAGGTTATAGCAGGCAAGTTGGGGAAAAGACAACCGTGTGTGAGATGTGCGAGATTAATGTTGAGTAACTGACACTTTTTTTATGCCATAAAAGGGAAAATGAGCAGACGGGTCACCTGATGGTAAGCAACTACCGCCGCCCATTCAAACCTGCAACTCAAAAGTCACAAGTGCGTTGCCGCCCTTGGAGTCCCTCCCGAAAATGACCATGATTACGAACGATCATAGAACGGCAATACAACAAAATTAAATAAAGTTACAAAAACATCAACATTCTTACCAATCTCACAAAACGTTTCTTACCCCACTCCAAATTATGCAAATTCGACTCAAACTTGTAGGCAACTTTCAAACTACTTCACCTCAGACTTCAACGGCTTGGTGGAAAAAAGATTAAAAACAACGATTGGAGCCACGAACAATATTGGAACTGAACTTAGTTATGAAGCGACGATGTCGTTATAACTTAAGATGTCACCTCTCTGAGGTTTTGTTTCACTAAGAAGATTGTAGATCACCTTATCCTGATTAAATATAGAATATGGATGTATAGAATTCCGTCTCTGGGATAAATTTGAGTTTTTCGTAGTTTGTTATTGGTTCACAAGCATTTTATGTCATTTTTTTTCTATCACTCAGAATAAAAATACCATATAAATATAATTCTAGATGTAGTCGGTAGAACTACAAGTACATTTAATATTATTAAATACTGTAGTATATTTGTCAATCCATTGGTTGCCTGTAAGAGATTGCTTTTAGCGATAAGACCGCCCCTTGTAGATATCTGTTTAACATATTGTAATTGGTGTACAATAAAGAATATTCTAGTCTATATTGACGACCTGATGGCGTAGTGGTTTGTGTAACGGACTGCTATTCCAAAGGTCACGGGTTCAATTCTCGCTCAAGTCAAACATTTGTGTGCATGAACACGTAATGTTTGATTTGGTCTGGGTCTATGTATAATATGTATGTATTTACAAAAAAAAAGTATTTAAATATTTATATCAGTTGTCTAGTACCCATAGTACAAGCTCTGCTTAGTTTGGGACTAGATGGCGTTGTGTGAATGTGGTAGAATATTATTATTATTATATTTGAAAGCAACAAAAACATTGTCAACTAGATAACATACAATTTTCACCCTCTATTCTCTACATTCAAGTACATACGCAACACTATTCCAGTACTCTTTCCACATTATCCGTGTGGTGACGTATTAAGAATACGGAGTGTTACCATTAATTCCATGGGTGTCGTAAGAGCCGACTAAGGAGAAAACTAGGCAGGACAACAGCACTGCAAAGAAAAGGAAAACTTGAAACGAACCCTATACCACTCGTCTGGCCAGCGAGGTATAGTAGACCAAAACCTCCTTTCTATAGAGGAGCCTATATCTAGCAGTGGACTAATTAAAGCTGTTGATAATAAGAATGATGAAATTTAGATACGTTTTGAAGCTTTAGAAAATTAAGTCTAGTTACAACTTTCTGTTATTGTTTTTTTATCTCCTTCTAGGTGAGGTGTTGACATACACGTTCGCACCGAACTTTCATTAATTATTCACAACTCCACTCACTCCGTCAGTCGACATCAAGTTTTAGCCCCTCTAGGTTACATGCCTATAATGCTGCTAAATTGTAAATGACCATTTCGACTTTGACTGAACTTTGAAATTCGGGCGTTTTAAATTATTCATCTCAAATTGGCTGCGTACTGTTGGAGTGTGTGGCTCTTTCGATGAATTATTAATTGATTTCAAACACTGAGACTGTGTTTGATAACATTTAATTTAATTGGTCTATAATTCCACAGTTCTACCTGTTTATTTTTTTACTTTTAACTAATTTATACACATAAAGAAGGACAAAAGTCGCCTACCACGAGGAGTGTGTGGCCTGAGGGATCTTCTAGGCAGTAGGCGGCAGAGAAGAAAGCTTTCGACGTCACTTCTGACGAGGTTATCGACGTACTCAGATCACATCACAAAATCCCTAGACCATGACGATTTAAGCTTGGACCAACTGGGGGCCGGTATATTGCTAATTTTTTAGTCGCAAAAAGCACGACATATGTACTTGTCTGCTGATCTATACTGTTGTGGTACCAATAACTAATAATAAAACCGATGATGTCTCGAGCATGTCGATGTCCGATACGAACGTTGGCGGTGGCTCCTGCTTCCCCGAGGAGCCGGAGAGTGATTTGTAACCCCTTCAAAAAAAAAAAGTGACCATCCCTAGCCTGCTCGTTGGCCCCCATTTCATTAAACAACTGTTCGCCACAATAACAACGAATACAATATGCATACTGATGGTAACTTAATTCCAGACCTGCTCTAAACCGAGATTAAATTAAATCCTAGATTATGGTAACTTCAGTCGGAGATCGTCATCTATAACGATATTATTCTCAAGACAAATACAACAGAATTTAGCAAGACGAGGTCGTAGCAGTCTAATATAATTATCTAGGTAAAATTCTTGACATAGCAGATCTGCCTCTAAAATGTTGCTCGCTTGGAGACTCGATAGTTATGTGTTTTTCTTAAAGACAATTTCCGCATAAGGCATAATATACGAGTACACCGTGAAATCGCAGTTGCCGACCAAATTTTTTTTAGGCACTAGACATTATTTAAGTACCCCGTTTTTGCAAAAAAATTGGTAGGTAACATTTTCAACATAAAATATTAATTCCCTCTGAGAAGACATCATCTCTAAAAAGGAGGCAGCAGAGTGGAGGTCATCCTCACGGGCCCTCACGGCTCGTGAGGATGACCTCCACTCGGACCCAGTTCGACACCGTCTAACCAGGCGGTGTGTCTGTGGGTCATTACTGTTTTATGGATTAGTCTGAAATTAAATCAATCTGTGGGAGACATTTTACCGTCAGGTTATAGGTAATTGTCAGATAATACACATCATAAACGACTACTCATCGAACATCATTATAGCAGAATATCCATTTATATAATACATTTTATCAAAGTAAGAGTTAATTGCTGATAAATAACCATTTTTTTCTACAAAATTAGTGTAACAATGTATTAACATCTACGCTTCATCATCATCATCAACAGCCTTTAACAGTCCACTGCTGGACATAGGCCTCTCCTTAGAAAGGAGGTTTTGGCCTACTATACCACGCTGGTCAGACGGGTTGGTATAGGGTTTGTGTCAAGTTTTCCTTCTCTCTGCAGTGCTGGTGTCCTGCGTATTTCGCTCCCTTAGTCGCCTCTTACGACACCCACGGGATGAATAGGGGTGGTGACACTCTGTATTCTTAATCCGTCACCACACGGAATCTACGCTTAACTAAGCATTAAGCTGGAAGCACATAACAAGCTGTGAAAGAAATTTTCGTTTCCGGTATTTACGGACCGATACGACCTTCAAACCGTCGAGAAGAGAGCGTACTCCTTCCTCGAAGGCTGACAACGCGCTTGTGACTCCTGAGTTGCAAGCGTTCATGGGTGGCAGTAGTCATTTTCGATTAGGTGACCCGTCTGCTCGTATCCCTCTACCATGAAAAAAAAACACAATTTGTGTGTAAGTTTTAAAACACGAGAAAATATATTCAAGAACATGTATGTGTAGATACATAAAAGCATCCTTATTAAGATACTCGTAAATAATACTAGTTGGGGAATGAGCTTAACTAATTTATCTAAGTTAGGGCAGGTCGTAACTTAGTAATCTAAGTTGCTTATCTCTTTAACAGACACAAATGCGAAGTTGTTTTTGCCACTGTAACTGTTTAGTATCGGTAATGGAATCAGTTTTACGAGTTTTATTTAAGTAGCTACTTACCCAAATAGCTACTTAACATTGTTTTGTCCAAGCTTTACGTTTGATTGGTATAATCTCAAAGAAGAAAGAAGACGATGGCCTCACTAAAGGTGTGTTGGATCCGAATGCTAATGTTATTGATTGCGGAATGACTTACTCGACCTCCGGTTTGGAGTCGAGAGTGACGTGTTTACAAATAACGAAAAACGTACCTTCTCGAATGCCATCTAACAAAAACAAACACGCTTGTTTTTAAGGAAAGTAAGAATCCTTGCCCGTAGTTTTTTTCTAAATGGCTCTAGTGTGCATATCTTAACATGCAGGCATGTCTTAAAAGTTGTCGTAACGAGAATTTATTGACCTTTTTTTTCTTTTACTTACATTACTATTCGATTCTGAACAAAAATAATTGTACGCCACCAGTTTCTAACAAAATTATTTTATGAAAATATGATTATTAGTAATAAACTTTTTATAACACGGTCCGGCCATTCCATGAAATGGTCCACCAGGACATACATACATCTTACCCTATTTAATTACATAATTTTTATTTTAATGTGATTAATTTTCTTTCAAATATAAATGTTTTAACAAAATCTTATAGTAACCGCGAATTACGACGACGAAGAGCTGATTTTAAAACAGATAAATATAGTGTTTAAAGAGAAAACTAAATGCAATTTCGATTGTCAGCACGTTATTTGGAAAGCTTTTGCTTTGAATAATACTGGTGGATCTTTTGTTTTGGCGCGAAACGACGAGCAAAATTCTTGATTCGCGCCTCCGGGCAATATGACGTATAATCCTAGCCTGACAAATCAAACGCATGCACTCCAAAAAGGTTATGTTTTGTTATTTTGAACTTTCTCGACTAGTACTTAAGGTATGTTACTAAATGGTTACTGATAGAGATAATTTTGTCATCTCGTACAAAAGACTGATTGTGGCAAAGGAAACCTCGTGAGGTAGGAGTTCCTTTACAGGGGTACTTGTGAGGTGTGTCCCAAAAAGCGGATTGCTTGGTTTTTATGCATATACTCGTAGTTGTGTGTGCCTACTTGCTTATTAAAAAAATGCTTTGATGATTTATGGCGAAGTTATTATACCTAATATCCTCTTTTTTTAAATATTTATTAGATAATAAGTCCTTTTTTACAAAATATCGCTTATATTGCGTTTTTTTAAATAAATGCGCTTCATGTTATACAATATCAAAAACTTATCAATCAATCTCGAATATTGAATACAAAATTCAAAACGGTTGTCCTATTTTTTTTACCTTCTACATTTTAGTCCTAGACGTTCTACTCGTAACTAGGCTATTTAATTAGCCTGTATTAAGAACAATCCGTTACCGAGTTCCATAAAATTAAGCAAAAGGTACATAGCACATATTAATAAATTTTAAATAACATTAATTGGTGTGTTTGCTTGTGTGCACGTGAGAGTGTGTGAGGGTGTATGTGTGTGTGCGTATGCAATGTCTATGCATGTGTGTGAATCTATAGAGTTATGTAGTTATTTTTGGCTTTTAGATTTCATGAAGTTCTCCGTTTCCATATCGCTTTTGCTTAGATATATATTGAGTAATTTGAGATGTTATTGAAGCATGGGAGGATTTGTGTATCGGAAAGATTTGGTTAACTATTATACAGAAATGGTCTTAGGTAGTAAAATAATCGTTTTGTGAAAGTAAAGCAAGTGTGAGGTGTAGTGTAGATTTTGATTCTTCGTTTAGGTATAGCGTGATCATATATATGTGTGGAGCTTGTGTGTGCTGTTGTAACTGTAAGAACGTTACAGTTTTGAGATAATTCGAAAGTGGGATACCATCAACAGCCTTTAATAGTCCACTGCTGGACATAGGCCTCTCCTTAGAAAGGAGGTTTTGGCCTACTATGCCACGCTGGCCAGACGGTTTGGTATAGGGTTAGTGTCAAGTTTTCCTTCTCTTTGCAATTACGAAACCCACGGGATGAATAGGGGTGGCAACACTCCGTATTCTTAATCCGTCACCACACGGACAGTGGGATACCATATTGGCCAAAAAATAGCAACTATGTTCTCACAACACCAAAGTTTTCTATTAGTGAACGTTTTGCTCGTAAAATTATTTTTGTGAAGTCATAAACGTATATCACATTTAAGCTCCTAATTCTTATTTTGCTTGGACCATGGACCTTTATCCGTGTAGTGACGGACTAAGAATACAGAATACCCTTATTCATCCCGTAGGTGTCGTAGGAGCTGACTAAGGGAACAAACTACACAATACAACAGAATTGCCAAAAGAAGAAAAACTTGAAGCAAACTCTATACTAACCCGGCCAGTGTGGTATAGTAGGCCAAAACAATAGAGGGTTATGGAGCATTCGGGCCACCTTATAGTAAGTAACTCGGGCCTGTTGGTCTAGTGGTTAGTGAGCCTGACTGCTAAGCCGGAGGTCATGGGTTCGATTCCCACCCAGGACAAATATTGTGTGATGAGCACAGTCATTTGTTCTGTGTCTGGGCTTAAAAATATATAAGTATGTTCATCAGCAGTCTAGTTACCATAGCACATGCTCTGCCTAGTTTGGGATCAGACGGCCGTGTGTGAGATGTGTGAGGTATATTTTTATTATATATAACTTAAAAGAACAAGTGCATTATCGCCCTTTGTGTAAGCCACCCAGAATTAGGGGATAGGGGGAAAGTTATGTCTCCGACAACCTCACTCACACGGCAATATGTAATATAATCCAGTCTCGCATTCCTCCCGTTTAACCCTTCCGTCTTCTGCCTCCTCTAGATAAAACGCAAATACACAGAACTAAAAGAAGAAATAATACGAATCTGGAGACAGGAGAAAGTTTACATAGTACCCATAGTTCTATCTACCATAGGAGTTATACCTAAACATCTTCACCATAGCCTTAAATTAATCAATTTAAATGAATCCGTGTATTTTAACCTACAGAAAGCAGCAATATTGAACACTTGCCGAACAGTCAGAAAGTTCATGGATATTGAATAGAACGGAACAGCACAACACACACAGCAACCACCATCTACATCTACATAACAAAGACACACACCTCGCTGTATTTACTTGGTTTTGGCCCGTAAATACAGTTGAAACCAGCCTTGAGCTGAGAAAAATTAAGATTACAAAAATAATAATAATAATATTGTACCACATTCACACAAGATCTCATTAATAAGCCCAAATATAGTAAAACCAATGACCCGCTTAACATCACGAATAAATAGCATTTATATTTTTGACCTGTGCGGATATTACGTTCTGTTCGCAATTTTTTCATTCAGTCGAGTTTTATTCTGGAAACCTGTTGTATAAATAATTGGTTCGTATTTATTAGGGGATCGGAAATAAATGTTCCGTCTGCTAGTTACGCTTTAAATGGGTCAATTAAAATGTGGGCTATTTGTGGTATGTGAAGATTTATAAGTTTTTCAGAGCTAATGATAAATTAATAATAAAGTCAATCTGCGGCCAAAAAAGTTGCATTAAAGTTAGTTATCGTGTGTGTAAATCGGGATTCAACCGCTTTTGAATTTATAATAAATAATTGTATTTTTTGTTCACCGACGTTTCTACGGAATTACATTGGTGCTTACTCTAGGACACTAGGTCTCTTGAGCATCAGGACAAGGGGTGTCACTTATCATAAGGTAACCGTTGTCTCAGGTCTGTTTACTTGTCTCGCTTTTTTGTTGACGGGGAGTAGCTAGGAGTATGTGGTGATTCCACTAAAAATCACCCTGACGGCCAGCCTCAGGTGCCCTACTCTGGGAGGACCCGGACCATGTTAGTTCAGGTCCTCCCCGAATCGACAACATGCCTAATCATATGCCCCCTCTACATTAAAATAGGCCTAAATAGTTCAAATAGGAAGTCGAAAACAGTAGAAGCTTGAAGGTCAAGAAAAGTATTGAGAGATACTTTATTATTACCTTAAATATTTTGTACTATTATTTGTACTATTTGTACCATTATTTGTATTATTACGACTTCAAGGATGGTGTAGTGGTTTAGGCGGTCGCCACGCCGCTTCCTACTATGCTGGGTGTTGTGGTTTCGATCCCCACATGGGACGACACTTTGTGTAATTCACAAATTGCTGTTCTGAGTCTGAGTGTTCTTTGTGTCCATTTCATGAATGTTTGTAAGTACCCAGCGACACAGGATATCTTCCTAATGCGGGAGTTGTCTTTAAAAAAACTATTATATAGTAGGTAATATTCTAAAGAACATTGAATTTATAATGTACATTCTTGTTATGACACATATTCACAGCTAGAATGAGATTAGACGCATCATGACCAGTATGCGACTGCTATACTAAAGTCTCGGGTTTGATTCCCGGGTCGGACTAAATGTTTGTATGATCTTCAAATATTTGCTTTGGAATTTGGATGTTTTCTATATATAACATGTATATATTTCCAAAAAAGTATAAAAGTATTCTATCAGTCAATCTAGCTTTCATAGTACAAGCTCTGCTTAGTTCGAAACTAGATGGAATTATGTGTCAGATGTCTGAAATATTATTATGATTATTATGCGTAGAATGGGTCATAAAACACATCTTTGGTAAAAACAGTCAAGAATAAGTCTGTGATAAATTTCATATACCAGTCCACCCATGACCACGCTGGATATAATTCGGTCGAAACTGTGGATTAGCAAAAAGGTATTTTTACCTTAAAAATATTATTCTGTTTAAGTTGCAAAAAGTTACAAATGTTCTAAAATAATTTTAATATTAACTCTTCCAAATACTCTTAATTTCTTATTATTTCGATCAAATTAAAGCACACGTCTAGTAATATTAGTTGAGTTCATTAATTATTCAAAGTAACTTCTAGGGATGGACTAATTTGGTTTAAAATCTATTTTAATTAGAACTTCTATTATATAAATTTGTACTTTAACTATAGGTTTTAAAGTTGATTTTCGTGAAACCATTAAAGAGTTGTGAAGAGACAATGACAGAGCGTCCAATCAGTGAATGGGATGAATTGAACTATTATTTAATTCAACTTGTATCAGAAATTTGATTACATGTATAATAGTAGTAAGAAAAAAATTGCATAAGTAATTATTTCCAATGAGTTTTGTAAATATTCTTTTGTGGATAAACCCCACACATCTCACACACGGCCCTCTGATCCCAAACTAGGCAGAGCCTGTGCTATGGTAACCAGACTGCTGATAAACATACTTATATATTTTTAAATACATACATATTATAGATAAATTACACCCAGACACAGAACAAATGACCGTGCTCATCACACAATATTTGTCCTGGGTGGGAATCGAACCCACGACCTCCAGCTTAGCAGTCAGGGTCACTAACCGCTAGACCAACAGGCCCGTCAACATAGGATGACTTCTATACCTGGAGCCAACGATATTTTAAGGTAGATACGTTATTTTCATACTGCAAAACAAAACATTCGTTCCGTAACCCTTTACATACATCTATTAATGCGCCTTAGAACAAAACATACATTTACCTATGGTATATATTCCTTTATCTTCCTTTTTGTGGTAATTTGTGTGCTTTCGGAATTTCTCACAAAGCATTTTATGAATTATCTCTAATTATTGGTAGGTGCGCTTGCTTGCAGTGGTCCTAATTATGACCAATTTACAGCACGTGTTTCGCGCGTTGGTTCCGTATCTACCTCTTGTTTATATATTTGTAATATCATTGCCTAGAACCGGTTGCATAAATAGCAAATTGGCTCGTAATTATGAGAAGATCAGCAATATATTTTTTTATATTAACTCAGTCACCTAACAAATGTTAGTTAACAAATGTCAATTCCTTTGTATATTTGGTATGGTAATATAATAACACAAAGAAAAATATTTAGATAGGTATTAAATACATACATACGCTCACGTCTTTATTACTTATTTCACCACGTATCACTTTTTATTTTTGTTGGGAAAAACTAACACTATAAAATATTACATCATCTAAAAAACAGAGAAAAATAAATACACCTAAACACAGAATGTTTTAAAATTTTGAAAGCGGATATAGAATTCTGTCTGTAAGGCTTCAGAACCGAGGCATCCCAGCGGAGGCAACGGAGCGACACCTCGTCGCTGGGTGAAAGTTTACACCTGATATCGACAGGTACCATCGATTGGTGTAAGCTTTGAACTTGATCCAATTATATAAAAATACTGATACGTGTTACTTACTTCTAAAAAAACTTAGAAATATAGTATACCGTTTATGAGATTCGTGTAAGTTTTAGTTTTTTCCTTTTCTTGCTGTTAGTTTGGTCACGATATTTCTGTAGTGTCGTTAAACATTATTCTTAGCGGTCACCTGATGGTAAGTGACTATCGCCACCCATGGCCACCTGCAACTCAAGAAACAAAAGTGTGTTGCCACATTTCTGTGCCTCTGTCCAGAATTAGGAGGGGAGGGGTATGTGGGAATTGGGGCTCCGGTAACCTCTCTCAAAAAGCAACCAAAGATTTGCTTAACACTGATTTTCTGTAAAGCTTGTCACTCTGGTCGATCCGGTCCATATATGAGAATGACTCTCTAGTGATAAAATGCTACAAATTTTATCCTAGGGGCGCCTAGTAATTTGTGTGACAGGAACACCTAGTATGGATACCAGTCTCCCACAAAGGAATTAAAAACCATATATTTTTATTTTTTTTTAAGTTAGGGGCTTTTGTGGAAAAGAAGTAAACGTTTTATTATTATTATTTGTCTGCATAAAATATAAAAAATACGTATTGAATTATCATTTGTAGTACATAGAGTATAAAATTCTGCCGAAGTTGCCAGTTTTAAAGCCGTTTTCGTACATTTCCAACTCGTCCGACATCGAATACAGAATTTCTGCTAGTATCCTGTTTGGTATTCAGTTGGGAGCAAATTTGATTTTATTTGTAGGTATGTTAAAATAACATAGTATTTGAAATATATCTAAGCACTATATACAATTTCTTCAACTATGTATTTTTAAAACAAACTTGATACGTTTTTTTTGGAGTATAAAATATTTGTAAACTATAGCTATCTAAGGCTATCCTTTTGATAGTTTACAAACTTATATGTGTGAGTATTTCACAACTGTGAGCCTTTTAAGGCACTTTTTTAAACTTGTACTATCTGTGATCGTACTATCGTATACTATCTATGAAACAATTTTAAGTCTAATACTTTAAAATACACCTCAAAGGTCAGCACTGCACTTGCAAATATGCATGGACAGCAGTACTCACTAACTATCAGACCCGTATTTTTTTCGTAAAAGACAACTCCCACACTAGGAATATATCTTTAGTACTTTACAAACATACATATGACAGACACAAAGAACACCCAGACTCAGAACAACAATTTGTGGATTGCACAAAGTGTTTTCCCATGTGGGTGTGAAGGAACGGGTATCATGTCCCTTTTACACAAAAGGAAGATCCTCCGACCAGGCTAGGTGATCATGCCTGTAGGGCCGTGGCCGTGGCCCGGTTGATGTTGGGAAGTTGTATTATGCTGATTGGCGTATCGGCGGCGAAAAAAAAACAAACATAGAGAAACCAAAGAGGAAAGTATTCCTAAGGTGACATAAATCCATATTACACCCTTAAAGCAAGTAGAATGAAAGCACATCCTGTATGTAAGCAGCTTCCGATCCCTTACAAATAACCAACAATATAGGTAGGTAATTCTATTCAGTGCAGAAACCCTTGGTAGTTTGCGAGTATAATGATGAATCGTTCTTAGCAGGACAAGTTGGAACATGTTGCCTCAAAGCAACTTGGAACAATCCTGGGCATAATAACGTTGAAGTTACTTAACACCTATACAAGTTAAGCTTTCGACATGTGACTATGTATATATTTACTTTATTGTTACTTGTACCGAATGTTAGAACAATATTGTCGGAAAGGGTCTGTCCGGTTAGCGATTGTTTTCTTTTTGCTTTTCTATTCGTTGGATGGTTTAGTAGCAATTCGAGTATTGGCCAGTAAGTTGGCCTATTAATGTTAGCCTATTTTTGACTGCCTTCTTTATTTATGGTATAGAATGCAAACGAACGTTACCTGATGGCCTTTGACTTCACGGATGGCGTAGTGGTTTAAGCTATCACCTTGCCGCTTCCTACTGCACTGAGTGTTGTGGGTTCGATTAACGCATGGGACAACACTTTGTATGATCCACAAATTGTTGTTCTGAGTCTGGGTGTTCTTCGTGTCCATTTCTTGTATGTTTGTAAAGTCCCCCGCGACACAGGAATACATTCCTAACGAGGGAGTTGTCTTTTAAAATAAAAACTATAGCCGCACATGGACGCCTGCAACTCTCGAGGGTTGGGAGGTTTAGGACTCCGGTAACGTCGCCCATTCATTTAAAGCAATGAATAAATTAATGTACTCAGACTCGACGTTGACTGTTTATTACATTATATGCAATAATAGAATCTCCTGTACGATGATGTCATGTGGACTCAACACACTGGTGAAATGAAGTCCTGAGATTTGCCAAATATTCAGCTTCGACATTTGGACAATTTGCTCGAGCTTAGAAACATAACGGTATTAATCTGTACACCTCTCATTCTTCTTTTTGGGGAGACGTAATCTTAATAATGATGTATTAAATTATGGGGATGAAAGAATAATATATTATTAATTCCATTATCCTGTTTGTCAGGATGTAATATTTGTACCAAATACGAAAATAATCCTTAATATATAACAATTGGAATAATATTAAACTAAATACATTTTAGTATACCGACATATCCGGTACCAGGTTCGATTAATTTTAACCATACCATAGTTTACTTACTAAACATTGCCCGAGTAGCAGTATGTTGCAGTGAGAGTACAAAATTAGATGTTTAGTTAAATTCCTGAATACTAAAGATAAAATACTACTGAATGTTGATAATTTATTTACGTTAAGGAAACACAAAGTTTACGATAAATAGTATTGGATATTGCAATGTTTGATGCTAACCTTGTAAAACATGTCTAAATTTATAATGAATAATAAATGATTTCTATTTCTGTTCTTTTCAAAGAGATCGCTTATCTTATAGAAATTGCCAGAAATTTCGTGCACTTCCCGGCAAAGCTCGGAATAATACGTTTGACTCTACACCCGACCGGAAACTTTTAAAATGTCGAGAAATATTCTGGAATATTCTTTTTTTCTGGAATATTCGATTACTTTCATATATTCCAGCTTGGGTGACAAAAAGTATGGCCCATACTCAATAACATTTGAAAATAAGGAAGAAAGAGGTGAAGGAAGAGGAAGGATTTGGAATCATGTTTTAAAACCTTTATTTAAATACCCCACTAGGCAAGTTTGATAGGTTTTTTTCAAAATATAGTCATCAAAATTGGTTTAGCTGTTTAGTTTACATACGAGATACAACATACATACATACAAGATAATGTTACTCTCATTTCATACCCATCAAATGGTCACGCCTTTATAAGAAGATGGCTAGATAGAAACGTAATAAACGTCAAAATTTTAGTCCCACTTAAGTACTTTTTAGGGGCAAGCAAATTGCCGTCAATCAGACACTTTAGAAATAAGGCTTTTCCGCTGTTGATGTCGATTTGTTTACCCTATAAGAAAAGGATTAAAAATTTATAAACTCTTTTAAGGAGATTTACGAATATAAGAAAATATACAGGATTATAGAAGATCACAAAAACGTTGAATAACAAGCAGAGGAATAAAATCTATATAATCCTATCTTTATGAATATTCTCCATAACTTTGAATGTCTTTTTAATAATAATATTTCGAACATCTAACCTACAACGCCATCTAGTTTCAAACTAAGCAGAGCTTGTATTATGAAAGCTCACCAATAAGATAAGACCAATAAGATTAACCAATAGAATACTAATCTTGTTTTTTTTGTAAAAACATACATATTATACATAAAAAACACCCACTCAGAAACAAATATTTGCTGAATATACAAACATTTGGTACGACCCGGCAATCGAACCAGAGACACAGGCACCACCGAGGCAGTTTATATCAAACTAGCTTTTAAATGAGGTTCTCGTTACGCAAGTAATGTACATGCAAATGTACTCGTACCCCACGTCTGTCTCTCTGAATGTGTAAGCAAAGACGTATGAAAAACCTGTAGCCGCTTTTCTTATCGGGCGGACTACTCACCGGCTGACCCAGTGGAGAGATTCACAAGATTACCTCAGGGCGCCTTTATTTAAACAGAAGTGTGTGCGTGTGGGATACCTACGGGACCCCTTAGAGAAAGACAACTTACACCTCAGTCATACATACATGTATATTTCAATAAAAAAATCTGTTACAATAAAAAATAGTGGGTATATAAAAAAAACCGCAGCGGCGCGCGTCAGAGCCGAGCTGATGCTGCTCGGAGCCTCCTCTGCTTCAATCCAGGAGGTCACTTCCCCTTCCGCCCGAGTCGGCTATTTATATTAGGTATAAAGGAAGGTTCACTAATGATATAAATAAAGTTAACGAGAAGTACGTAACCCTTGAGTACGGCTGTCCGCTTGTTTGGTGAGCCGCGTGACTGCCAGTTTGCCAGAGGGTACCAAGAAACTTGATTTCGCACCAGAAGGCCACAAATGAACAAGCACGCCGTCTGAGACTGACCGTCTTGACCCGAAATCTGGGACCCTACGAATGGATTAGCACTCATATTATCGATCAGGTTCCAGAAACAAATAAGTACAAGAAAATTATGAATATACTCACCACTTGCGTGGGTACTTCGAACAGATAAAATATAACTAAGATGAAATCACCAGACAAACAAAATACTATTTAAGATTGAAAGACAAGAATTAGCAGAGTGTCCCCTGTGGCTGAAAGCCGGACTTATATATGTTCGGTTTGTGAAGTTTCCAGAAAGAATCCCTACTTTAACATTTCAAACTGTCACTCAAATTATTATCTAGGTTAACACGAACTAAATCAAAAGTAACTCGCTTCCTACCATAACCGGTCACTTATAACACCAATACAATTTATCAGGATAAATCCTTACTATGACTAACCAATAAAACAAACGCCATCTAGTGGTCCGATGGCGGACGAAGAACATCAATACCATAGTTACAAACTACTTTAGATAAATCAACAAATGCGACGGGGGGCAATAGATGTCGCTTTTTACAACTCCGTACGCAATACAAATATACTAAAAAATAACTGTTACAAACCCACATTTTGCCAGCTATGATTTCATCCTACTTGGTGTTATAGTGAGCTTATTACAGTCAATTAGACACTAAGAACTGAATATCTGGTAATTCTAAGTACATTAAAATGAAGAGGCAAGTAAGAAAGGAAAACAATGGAAGAAAAGGATTTTTGCTATAAAAATGATCTGAGACGTGTAACTCATATTAGTGTAGTATTAGGCAGATTTCGATCTCTTATCATTTCTCTCGTTCTCTTATTTCATCGCTACATATGCATGGTAGTGAACTGATAACCTTCTGAATAATATTGGCATCTTAATTAATTGGTTCCTTGGGCTTCCAAGTTTAGATGCATGCGATAGTGAATCAGTCTGCAAAGAGATTAATGTTCTGTTGTGATCTCTAAACTGTTGTTGTTAATGAAATGGTGATATATGATATGTTGTTTTAAGTAGAAAGAGTTTTGTCTTCATGTAAATTTACATAACATGAACTTTTGTAAAAAGTTACACTTATGTTTTAATGTTTTGTAAAAAATTTAATGTCCGTGTCACCACACGGACATTAGAAGGAGGGATAGGATTTAGAATACAGAGTGTCACTACCCCTATTCATCCCGTGGGTGTCGTAAGAACCGAATAAGGGAGCAAACTATGCAGGACAACATCACTGCAAAGAGAACTGAAATTTGAAACAAGCCCTATATCAAACCGTCTGGTCAGCGTGCGTAGGTCAAAACCTTCTTACTAAGGAGAGGCCTATGTCCAGCAGTGGACTATTTAAGGCTGTTGATGATGATGAATGTAATAAGAACTTATTTTAGTCCTCTAACGGCTTCACAGAAAGCCGATGCTAAGTAATTTTTTCGGTTTCACATTAAATACTTCTAAAGAATGAACAACTTTAAGTAATCTATATGTATATTGATATCTTTAAAATGGCTGTTTGAAATTTTGCGAACAGTCAAAGTAAGGAAAAGTAAAGCAAGCTCATTGTATATAAATGTGTTCTCTAGTCAAAGATTATAATTCAACTTCAATAAGTTTGACGTCATAACAGTTGGGTATCTAACTAAACTAGGGATTGCGGTTTTAATCTCCGTGGAGAACTGCAACAGTCCGAATATACAAATAGCAGAAATGCTATAACATAAGATTTGAAACTATGAAACGTTTCACTACAAAAGCACTCTGTTCCAGCCATAAGCAACAGGAATAATATCAGGCTGTATTAGGATTTATCGAAAACAATAGCATTCTGAGAACTTCTGTAACAATCTATATTCGGGTTTGTGACGTTTTACACTATTTTCAGTCATTTAAATGTAAACCATAAAATATTGTAATATATATTATGTAATACTAGACCAAAACGAAGATTAGTGAGTACTGTAAGTGGACCTCCGACAACAGTCAGTGGGACTTGGTCGAAATGCCAGGTGAGCCCAAGAAATTTTTTAATACCTTCTGCTTTTAATTCAATTTGTTTTACGTTTTTACTAATTTATAGGTATAATAGTTTAGGTGTTACTTACCACAACTACTTAACGAACTAAAGAACAAGTAGATAAACTCTCAGAGAATCCGCGAAAATGTAAAACGCTTCTCAAAAAATTTTACCTTACAGATAAATGAGCTGAAACTATTACAAACTACATATATATATATAAAATTATGTATAAAAGGAAATAATAATAATAATAATAATCTGCAATTTACTACATACAAAGCGAGTGATGGCAGTGATACATAAACCATCTGTGGTTTTCTTCACTGTTACTGTATTTACATGAACTGTAACCTTGTGCCATGAATAAATAATAATAAAAAATGAAATTATTAAAACAATAATTACAAATTATAGAAGTGCCAGCCAGAGGACTTACAAAAATCAGGGTTTTAAAATAATTAAAAAAAAAACTTAGCGTAACATAAGGCTAGGCGACTCGGTCGATACTTGTACCGAAGTGTCTTTTTAATCTGTGTTCTAATTAAGGTTAGGTTCACTGCACATTGTACTATCTTGCAATATCTTTGTGAGATGATTGACAACGCGGGCGTAGAAACACAGCAGTGGCACGAGGCACCGAATCAGTTAAATCCGTTGAACCTTCTGTATTGATCGGCGATGCTGGGGTAGGCAGCGAGGGAATGTAACAGACGAATAAAAATGTAGGATTTTTGGACGATTACGAAGAACCTTCAAATGTGTAAGAATTCTGTGATTAGCAGAGTATTTTTCCGTTCATTTAGGGACCCAATAATGAGTTGGGATCCTGATTAGTGATAGATTACTGACAGCTCAGCAGAAATAACACGTGTCCAGGACAGAACGTAATGACTACCCAACTAATAGGCAATCTTTGAAAGATTAGCCGAGGTCTTTATATTAAACGATTTCGGGATATTTTTTAAGTAATTTCTACTTTTATTGAGATCATTAGTTTATTTCACGTTAAGTTAATTTTTATTGGCTTCTTAAAATGATTATTATTAAAATCTCGGTACAAACCCACACACTACCAATAAGACAGCTTCTATTACTTGCGGCAAAAATAAAGCGTGTAAAAATAAATATAATCACGTGTTTAAACAATTAGTGATGTGCCGAGTCGCTGTTTTGGTGGATCGAATCGACTCGAGTCGGTTTATACGGTATTCGAATCATGATTCGATTCCGCGATTCGAGCCCAGTACTCGAGTTCTATGTTTGGTATTCGAATGGTAACTCTAGTCCAAGACTCGAGTTTAAGACTCGAGTCTAGAAATTCGAGTCCAGAACTCTAGTCTGGAAATTCGATCTAGAACTTGAGCCTAGAAATTCGGGTCCAGAACTCTTCTCTGGGATAGGGCCTGATTAGGCATGGTGTCAATTCGGGGAGGACCTGAATAACATGGTCCGGGTCCTCCCCAGAGTAGGACATCTGAGGCCGGCCGTCGGGGAGGTTTTTAGTGGAATCACCACATACTCCTGGCTCATAGTCCCCGAGGAGCAGGAGATCCGAAGGAATTTTCCACCCCAACAACAAAAAAAAGGCGTCACATCATTGCTTACGTAAACAGATATCGAGTACGAGCGAGTCAACCTAACTCGTATGCTAGATTCGAGTCACATGGAATCGCTAAACAGAATCGAGTCAACGAGTACAAATTCGATTCTTCCTGACTCGAGTGCCGGAATCGAGTCCGGCGTACTCGAATCATAATCAATTGGTATTCGAATTAGCGAGTCTAAAGCAGGAATCGAGTCTGACTCGAGTCAAGCCCTACTCGGCACATCGCTATAAACAATGTTTCTACAAAAAATCAAATACTGTTGGTTGATAAGCCGTGACAAACTGCTTGATTCGGATTATTAGGATGATTATTTTTATCTTTATAACCTTAAAGATGCGAACTAAGGTTGTAGGTCTAGTTAAAATTTGAAAAGGCTCCAGAATAGAATAGAAAATTCAGACAATGTAAACCGTAATTAATTAAGTAATTGTATCCAAAATGTTGTTTAAACAATTTTTTGCCGGATGTCGTGTCGGATCCGTGTCGTGTAAAAACTGAAGTAAGATCGATGACTGCAGGATATGTTTTTTCATTAAACGCTAATTAATGGATGCCAATTTTATTGATATTCACTTTTACCTTATCTTCACAAATTCTTTATCCTTATTAAAAAATAATCCTTCATGATCAATCACAGGATATGACATGGATATCATGCAAAATTCTATCAAGAAATATATAATTATCATTAACGGGAATTAAAGCGCACAGTTGGTGTTAAATCCCTTTGAATTGGTTGGTTATATTTTGACCTGGTTGCATTGCCTGGTCATTAGCGGACTTTACGCGTCTACAGGAACATCGTCGATGTACATCATCAATAATGCACAGATGTGTATGTACGTACACATTTGACGATTTGCATAACGCAACACTCTTTAAGTAGAAATCAAGTATACAAGACATTTTACTACACTCAACAAAAAACTAAGAAATATACGAATACAAGCAGCCAAAAATCATGGCACACGATAATATATCTCTGTAAACGTGAACGCATTACGCCTTACTTACTTACCATAACAAATACTAGGCCAATATCTCTATTATTTGCACTAAAATGTACTGTATGCTTAGAGTGGTACGGTTTGATTTCATCATGTAAGTGGACTGTTACATATGGCAATAAATTTTATACAAAATAGCGCATAACACTGCGAGACGGGTAACAAAGACTAAAAAATTTGGATGAAACAAAGTCTTTACAGATAATGCCTACAGTTTTGTGCTTTTTGGCATCATAGTCAACAAAGGTGTTGTTTGAAAAGCAATAAAAAATGACAACCAACATCATAAATGTGAATTTAAGTTTTTTTTGTCTAGTAAGTAGTAGTCGTTCTCGAGTGGCGACAGCATACTAGAAAAAGTAGCGTGGGTAAACCATCCACGAGGTGGTCCGACTACCTGGTGAAGGTAGCGGGAAACCTTTGGATGCGGGCACAGGACTGGTTGTTGTGGCAAACCTTGAAGAAGACCTTTATCCTGCAGTGAACATCTTTTGACTGTGATGATGATGATGATTTAGAGCGGTATTTCAGGACCGATACGACCATCAAACCTTCAAGAAAAGAGCGTATTCCTTCCTAATAGGCCGGCAATGCGTTTGTGACTCCTGAGTTGCAGACGTTCATGGACGGTGATGGTCGCTTTCCATCGGGTGACCCGTCTGCTCGTCTGCCCCCTCTAACATAAAAAAAAGCTCTGATATCAAACCGATTCATTTTCGATCACATACAGAATGGGGGTAATCACCATGAGTCCAGCTACCTATATCACAAGCCGAAAACCAGAGTGATCAAAATTATCTGTTTTGCTTGCGGTTTATTTAAACACAATCTTTTAAAAGCACTTCTTATCTGTAAATTTTAGGTATTACAGATCATGATGTGTTTCTTTTTTGTGATTCATTTTATACAATAAAATGTTTGTCGATGATGAAAGTTGTCGAGTTCATAAACGCATATTGTTAAAGTTGATATGTGATGTTGGGCATTTTTTATATTCATCAAACGGCAGTAGCAATACGGATATTTCGAAGACCTTATTAAATCCTCCACTATATGCAGATTCGAATGATTGTTTAAAATGCAACACCTTCGATGCTTTCGAGTCGAGACCTAATCCGACAATCCTTATAGGGTACGATGCCTTATACGGTACTAAGTCCCCAGTCCAGATGTTAACACATCTAATTAAGCCTTCTTCATCATCATCGTCAACAGCCTATAATAGTCTACTAATGGACATAGGCCTCTCCTTAGAAAAGAGGCTTTGGCCTACTACAAAACGCTGGCCAGACGGGTTGATATAGGGTTGGTGTCAAGTTTTCCTTCTCTTTGCAGTTTTGTTGTCCTGCATAGTTCGCTCCCTTAGTCGGCTCTTATGACACCCACGGGATGAGTGGGGGTGGTGACAATCCGTTTTCTTAATCCGTCACCACACGGACTACACAGACTAATTAAGCCCATATAATTATATAGGCTATGTAGGCTATAGGCATTATAATACAATACACAGAAACCTTATTGCTTTCAAGTAAATAAATTAAAAAAAAACGCTAAAGAAAATAATATAAATTTCTGGTGTAATGTTTGAATAAAAATATTCTTACCTGAAGACATATTAATGTAGGCACAAATGTATTGCAAAAACATCAACATCAGTATCTACTAAGAAACTCGCTACTCTTTGAGTCACAGGCGCCACTCGGGCGGCACCCCGCCGCGAATAGGAAACAACATCAGCCCCCAAATTCGCGGTTTTTAATGGATAACCTTTCTGTGGGAAATAAATGTACGCGTGAACAAATGTCTCGCGAAATATTGTGGTTGTTACTTGAATTTGTTGAAATACATTATGTTAGATGTATGTTTGAAGCAGGAAAATTGGAAAAAACCTGATTAGGATTTATTTTAATGTTATGTACATGTTTTTTTATGTAACGGAGGTAGCAGGGAGGCATACAATCCGTCTGTTGGTAAGTGTTTTTCGCTTATCTCAATTTGTTTGTGTTATTTTCGAATGAATTTTATTGGTTTAGAAATGAGTAGAATGGGTGATATTTATTATCCAGAATTTTGAGAGTGGCTAAATTTGTTACGTGTACAAATCGCAATGAAGTGAAAGATAATTGTGGTAAAATATGAAAAATTAATGTTATACGTAGGTATATTTAAATACACTGTAGCGAAATTTAGAATCAGTGTGTTTTGTAAGGTTGCCAGAAAAAATATGTATGAGTTGATTTTTAAAAATATAATTTATTAAGTTTTTAAGAATCCATACTAATAATATAAATGCGAAAGTGTGTCTGTTTGACTTTCTGTAACCTCTTAAGGTTTAAACTGCTGAACTAATTTATACGAAATGTGTTATAGAAATAGATACTTTGAGTCCCGGGAAAGGACATAGGACAGTTTTTATTCCAGTAATAATCGTTTATGGGATTATTACTGGAATAAAAACCGTTTATGTCAATAACCGCTGAACTAATTTAGATGAAATTTAACATGGAGATAATTTGATACTTTTACCGCGAAACCTGACAACCACGCGGGTGGAGCTGCGGGCAATAGCTATATTGTATAAGTACTTATGTATGTATAAGTATTTGTTTTTATGAATGTAGATATGTATGTGTATTTGTATATATATATATATATATGTGTGTGTGTGTGTGTGTGTGTATATTTCTTATATTATATATATATGTAGTTATTATCTCTTTTATATTCGTTAGTAATTAACCTGAAAACTCATTTCACCATCAACTACTACTATCTCTCCCGAACATTTTGATCCATCCTATGGTTGCCTGGAAGAGATTGCTCTTAGCAATAGGCCGAACTTTGTACATTGTATATCTAACACTTTCATGTAACTATCATGCTTCTTGTAAAATGGTGTACAAATAAAGAGTTCTATCTATCTATCTATCTAAATTAATATATATTGTGGGTTTCTCACTTTTATTTTTCCTTCACATCGTCATCATCGTGCTGGTGTCCTGCGTTGTTTTGCGCCCTTAGTCGACTGTTACGACACCCACGGGATGAATTGGGGTAGTGTCATTCCGTATTCTTAATCCGTCATTACACGGACTTTTTTGCTTATGTAAAAGTTATTGGCGATTATGGTAATTAAGTATCATTCCACGTAGTTATGTATATATATTTGTAGGTGTGTCTAACATATGTGAACGTTTGTAGTTGTATTTATTTTACGACTAAACTACCAAGTTTTCTTTGTCAATTTTCTACTTTATTTAAACTTATTCAGAAATAAATGAAGTAGCAATAACAATCTAATTGTTATGTGTAAGGATTACGTCCTTCGACTCCGTGAGTTCAACTCCACAGAAATGTATACAGCAAAAACTAAATAACAGTTTTCGTGATGGGATTAAAGCGAACATGACTAAGGCTTATGCCGTAGAACCTTACAGAATAGTTGAAATAGCTTATACTGAAGGTTTATTTAAGGAAGAAGATATATATTAATTCCTCTTCTTTTATAACTTGTTATTAAGAAGGCTTCTTCTTAATTTCCCCATCTTTGATTCTTAACGTGCCTCACGATAAGAAGGTTGACCTAAATTACGTGAAAGATAAAATTATAGCTATACATAATACATTATATATATGTATGCATTACAGGTATACAGGTCGCGACTAAATTCTCTAGTATTAAATACTGCAGAATTTAGACACGAGTGTACCTAAGTAAAAAGCAATAAAATTCAATATTGCATTCCTTGCAACCTTGCACTGCGACATGTAAAGGATGCAACCCGAAACTGTTGGCAGCGGAAATTTAGAGTCGGTGCAAAGAATGCGCTTTACTAAAGTAGGACACGCAAACACCATAACATGTAGAATGGAGTATATTTTTATTTGTTTTCTTTATTCTGGTCAAGTAATTGAGTGATGAGATCTTTGGCACATTGTGGTTGCATTGATGAGAACAGAAAGGCACTGAACTGATGCTAAAAATAGATAAAACCCATCTTTGATACGGATTATATATCAAAATTTGAGACCAATCCGTGTAGAACTTCTTGAGTTTTTCATTTTTATCCAAATATAGACATGTATTTAGGAATGTACAAGTATATTTATCAGTAGTCTCGTGATTATAGCACAAGCTCTGCCAAGTTTGATGCTAGATGGCCATCTGTACGGTGTGTAAACTTACTATTGTATGCAGCTATTGGAAGATAAACGTTTTAAATGCACTGTTGATTGCACCATCAACAGCCATTAGTATCCTTAGAAAGGTGGTTTTGGCCTACTATACCACACTGGCCAGACGGGTTGGTATAGGGTTTGTTTCAAGTTTTTCTTCTCTCAGCAGTGCTGTTGTCCTGAGTAGTTTGCCCTCTTAGTCGGTTCTTACGACACCCACGAGATGAATGGGGGTGATGACACTCCGTATTCTTAAACTGTCACCACACGGGCAATTATTAGATATTTATAATCAACAGTTTCCATACCTACTGGCTTTAATGCAAATACACTCGATAAAAATCCGGGTCACATAAGGATACGTGAAAATTTCCTCCTTTCTAAGGAGAGGCCTATGTCCAGCAGTAGACTATTTCTCTTTCTCTTTTTTAAAAGTCAACTCTTGCATTAGAAAAACTTATATCCTGTGGGGACTTTACAAACATATATGAAACGACAAAAAGAACACGCAGACTCAGAACAATAATTTGTGGATTACACAAATCGTCCCATGTGGGGATCGAACCCACAATACGCAGCGTAGTAGGAAGCGGCGTGGCAGCCGACTGAACCATAACATCGACTGCACTGAAGTGATGTGATTATAAATATTAAAAAATTCTTATTGGTCGTCTCATTTTCAACAATATATAAAATTCATACTAGTTTTAGAGATATATATATATATAATTATATAACCTTGAGATGTAAAGAAGCGATAGACTATTACGGCTTTGCCTGAGGCGTTTCCACGAATACAGCCTACGCAAGCGGCTTAGATTTAATAACATACAGTTTAATCCTAAGTATATGTAAATCTAAATAAAACTAATCCTAAATAAAACGTCATAGGTATTAGGTATCAATATTACTGTGATATTTTATATACCTGTGACAAATATATAAACTAAATTGTACTAGGATAAAAACTAGAAAAAATATTTTACTATCAATAGTTTTTGACCGAAGTTATTCAAGCATGAACAGTATTTTTTTTAAAAAACGGCTACAACAAAGAGGAGATTCGCATATATTTTTTACCTCAGAATTTGTTTATTCATAAATCAACTTCCTAAATGTTTTTCTATTTGGTAGGGTTTGGTTCCACTCGAGAAAGAAAAAAATACTACAGGTGGAAATATAAGGCGTTAAGAATAATGATCCGTGTGGCGACGGATTAAAAATATGAAGTGTCACCCCTCTTTTCGTAAGAGGCGACTAAGGGAGCAAACTATGCAGGACAACAGCACTGCGAAGAGAATGAATACTTGACACAATGTTATACCAACCCGTCTGGCCAGCGTGGTACAATAGGATCCTACTTTTAGTGCTGCAAGTCCCATCAGTGATCAAAGTCCTTGTATTTGCTAACTTGTGATCAACAGGCGACTCTGAACATAAAATTTGAGTACATTGCTCCCTCTGATTCAGAGGAGCGAACGGAAAACTTTACGTTATGTGTGTTTCACGTGCATACAAAAAAAACGTTGCCGTTTCAGGGCTACTTCTGCCAGGGTGCTTGGCACTCCATTAAAAGGCACGTCTTTGACAAGACAGAAGAGTACTCATCTTTTATCATAACCTTTCCTCACAGGTCTTTTCGCTTTGAAAAGACCGAGTTATTTTAAGCTCGAATTCCACTCTGGAAACTCCATTAAATGTGCACCTGTTACTTCCACAGGATTTGTTTATTGTCATTAAGAATGCTCTTTAATAATTGGTTTATTGGTAAGTGTAAATCCCTCGAAAAAACCAGACCAGATAGTCTTGTTGTTAGACCCTGGTTTTCTCAAGTGAAATCCCTTCCTGAAAAAAGATTTTTTTCTGGAAAATCCGGGCTCTTGAACCAGATATTAAAAACAAAATTTAAAAATAATTTATCATAAAAGCTTACTGTACAAAAATTTCCGATTTATGTTTATTAGAAGAAGCGATTATTAAAAGCGGCGGTAGCCTACTGTTTAACGTATTAAACTTGCGATCAAGAGGTCGTGGGTTCAAATCCTGACCAGTATACTACAGGCATGAACCCACACCTAACACAAGCAATTTAGCTTAGCGGAGGAGCTTAGTATTCCTTAATAGGAATACTAGTAATTTCAGTTACTACGAGTAGTAAACCTTTTAATACCAAAAGAAAATGCTGAACATATTTTGGTTCGAGTGAGAGAACATGAGAGAGATATTTGTAGTTTGTGTGTTTGAGTAAAAAAAGTAGCTTTGTGTATTTTTTCTAAATCGTACTCTATCTATGTGTGTTTTTATTACAGTAAAAACATTTTACATCAATTTAAGAAATCTTATCACAAAGTCTAACAAAGTAAAATAAGAAAATAGCAAAACCCTCAAAACAAATTTAAATATACATTTACGAATCATCGACAAAAACCGACTGAGAACAACACTGTTCCATAATTTAAGAGCGAGCAGGTATCGTACGACGCGTCTCTATAAAATATTCAACGGTACGTACCGGATTTAACGCGGGTACCTCACTGCGTTGTCGAGAAATTATTATCGAGTGTTTATTTTACAACACTATTACGGCGGGAAAGGGCGGCGTGGGGCGAGATGAAATAGGTTCTAGTTGAAATCAATATTTTAGTATAATGGTGAATTGCAATATAAATTTTGTATTGACATCATGCAAATATCACTTAGATGTTAAGCCTAGTCTCGCTGCCAACCATACTCGTCCGTGTGGTGATGGATTCAGAATACAGAGTGTCACCACCCCTATTCATCCCGTGCAGGTCGTAAGAGCCGACTAAGGGAGAAAACTAAGCAGAACAACAGCACTGCGGAGAGAAGGAAAACTTGACACAAGCCCTATACCAACCCGTCTGGCCAGCGTGGTATATTAGGCCAAAACCTCCTTTCTAAAAAGAGGCCTATGTCCAGCAGTGGACTATTAAAGGCTGTTGATGTGATGTGATGTGATGATGTGCTGCCAACCATGGTACCATTTTGGAATAAAGTTGCATAAGTTTTTTTTTTTAAAGACAACTCCCGCACTAGGAATATATCCTGTGTAGCGGGAGACTTTACAAACATACCTTGAACGGACACAAAGAACACCCAGGCTCAGAACAACAATTTGTGAATCAAACAAACTGTTGTCCCATGTGGGGATCGGACCCACAACACTCAGCGCAGTAGGAAGCGGCGAGGTGACCGCTTAAACCACTACGCCATCCGTGCAGTAAGTCAATACTTTGTGTGATCTACAAATTGTTGTTTCTGAGCCTGGGTGTTCTTTGTGGACATAAAGAACACCAAACCACCAAAGATGTTCAAGGTATGTTTGTAAAGTCTCCCGCTACACAGGATATATTCCTAGTGCGGGAGTTGTCTTTTTAAAAAAAAAAAAAATAGATTAACAACTAGACCAACAGGCCACTAAATTATAACATCATTACTATGAGAGTGGCAAACAAAGTCTTCCTTACACTACGGGTAACAAACCTGGATGTACGCTATGAGTCATAAAGTGCCCACGGTTGTGGTTTATTATTTATTGGTACCATGACTACATGTTTTACGGTTTTACGAGCTTAAATTATTACGCACCGCGTTGACGTCTGGTCCGATCCATTAAATTCTTTAATGTTACCCTGTAGTATCATGAAAACTATTATAACACACTAGTTGAAAAAGGAATTAATTTTCCACGTTTTTTAAACATTTTTAATCGGTGCTCAGTTCCTATTGGTCGTAGCGTGATGTTATACATCCTTTAGCGTTCCTTGGTAAATGGGCTACCCAACAACAAAATATTTTTAGGGTTCCGTACCTCAAAAGATAAAAAGGGAACCCTTATAAGATCACTTTGATAATGTAATACATCAATGTATACAATTACACACAAACATACACACATACATAAATATACATATATAAATACACATAAATACATATACTTTCTATTCGTACACTGTAAATAGGGAGGTGTACTATTGAATAGGTAATCAGTACCACTTACCAGCAGGTGATCCATTTGTTCCTTTGCGGCCCAAGGACATTTGCAACTAAAGAGTCATACGTGCGGCCCTTGAGTCCCTCCCTCTAGTGGGAGTGGGGGGGGAGGTCTTTGATCTCCGGTTACCTCACTCACTCGGTGAAAGAAAGAATTGTTTAAAACTGGTTTTCTGAAGGCCGTGGTATCACTCCGGTTTTGCCTGCCCGTTTGTGACGTAGTTCGGCTTTCCCACGGTTGTGAAGTACTTTTTAAACCCCTAGGAAGATAAGACAAAGTAACAATGATCTATTTACAGAATTAGAAGGTTTTTTTAATTGATTATTTTTACATTTTTTTAAGTCATTCGGAATATATCCTGTGTCTCGAGGGACTTTATAAACATACATGAAACGGACACAAAGAACACTCAGACTCAGAACAACAATTTGTGGATCACACAAAGTTTCGTCCCATGTGTGGATCGAACCCACAACACTCAGCGTAGTAGTAAGTGGCGTGGCGACCGCTTAAACCACTACGCCATCCGTGCAGTCTTAGATACTTAGTTACTTCTATAGGCACATCATCAATGTAAATAATTACAAAGAAAACAGAGTTTAATGTGAAAACCAATTATTTTATAACTTTCAACAACATGAGTATTTATTCAGCCCGAAATACCTCTATCATTTCATCAAAATTAAGTGCAGCACTAATTTACATGAATTAATTAAAATACTGAGTAATGCAATTAATTTTAAACTTACTTAAAATTTGTTTAATAAATCTCATAGCGTAAATAGAAGCGATTAACCAAATGTTATGTCAATTGAAATGTACTTAACTCATTTCATACAAATATAATTAATTATAGTATGAGCAAAGAGTGAATCAATATCAGCCTATATCACACTCCTGGACGAAGGCCTCCCCCATGGTACTCCAACTATCCAGGTCTTGGGCAGTCCATATCCAACCGCTGCCAGCCCCTCTCCTCAAGTCGTTAGTCATTCGTGCCGCCGTGAAGGGAGAATGACTGAAAGAAGTAATATCGCCCCAGTGAGTGGACGAGTCGGTTCGGCAGGCCTCGAAAGACTAAACCAAAAAATAACCAGATCCGCAACGTACTGAAGAAGGACCTCGTTAAAATCACCTGTAACGGCAGAAGAGTAAGGCTATATCCTATGATCGTGCCATTGTTTTTAATTAAATAGGAGCTAATATAAAAGCAGACGGATCATTTGATAAGAGACAACCGCAGGCCATGTACAGCTCAACTGAATATTTACTAGTGGGTTGCCACCTTTTGGACCTCTGATCAGAATCAGTATTGTGTTACACCGATTTTCTTTAAAGACATGTGCCAAAGTATTACTTTCCAACGGTTCTTCAGCAAGCAGCAGCAGCAGCAGCAACAGCCTTTACTAGTCCACTGCTGGACATAGGTTCAACGGTTCTTAATGGAGGTATATTGTATCTGCCTATCCTGCACAGAAATGAGGCAAGAGTGTAAGTGAAGAATCATTGATTAGCAGTTTTTATAGAATAGGGGGCAAACGAGCAGACGGGTCACCTGATGGAAAGCGACTACCGCCGCCCATGAACGCCTGCAACTCAGGAGTCACAAGCGCGTTGCCAGCCTTTGAGGAAGGAGTACGCTCTTTTCTTGAAGGTCTGCAGAAAACCAACAGGTAAACTTAACTTTAAAAAATATATCAACGACTTTATTACTTTTTAAAGTACCCTAAAGTTGTGAAAAATGTTTGCTAAAGATGATTTATCATATGCTAGATCTGCGTTGAGTTAATTCACTCGTTTTTATTCTGGATACATATTTCAATATTGGGTTTTGAGAGATTGCTATTAGCAATAAGGCCGCCATTAAACATATCTGTAATATTACCCAAATTACTGTAATTGGTGTAAAATAAAGCGTATTCTATTCTATTATTCAAACTAAAGCTATAAAAAGGTTGTCGTTTATTCTCGAAAATATAAAAATCAACATTTAAAGCCTCCAAAATTTCCCGCAGGATTTTAATATAAAAGCTAAAAGGCAGTGGATGAATTTTAAAGGAGGCTGCATGGAAATCTGCGAAGTGGGTATTGTGTATCGTGTAAAATATTCAGAGCGCGGCCGACGCCGCTGGCTGTAATGAGTGTTATGTTATTGTGGCACAACAACGGTGCTTGGAGCAACGATTTTCATCATTGGTTTACCTGTATTGCCTAAAAAAATAGCAAAAAAAATTTGTGGGACTTTTCTTGGTGTCGTAATATCAACGTATTTCCTAGACATGATATGAGATTAATTTTTTTTTGTCAAATGTTATCGTTTTTTTTTTTATTTGGAAAACAAACAGTATTAAAAACCAATAGGATGTTTTCACATATCACATCACATCATCAACAGCCTATAATAGTCCACTGCAGGACTTAGGCCTTTCCTTACAAAGGAGGTTTTGGCCTACTATAAATAACACATATAAATAACTAGCTGACCCGCGCAACTTCGTCTGCGTCTCTCAATAGTAATAAACATTCCGTTTTTGAAACATTCTTCATTGGTGCTCCGCTCCTATTGGTCTTAGCGTGATGATATATAGCCTATAGCCTTTCTCGATAAATGGGCTATCTAACACTGAAAGAATTTTTCAAATCGGACCAGTAGTGCCTGAGATTAGCGCGTTCAAACAAACAAACAAACAAACACTCTTCAGCTTTATAATATTAGTATAGACTAGTACAGTCTGGTTTGTTAAAAAAAAAATTAAAGAAAAAAAATCAATTACAACAATTGCAATACTACTTCACACATAATAAAATGCTATAAAGTATAATTTAAGCAGTTATTGAACAAGTTCGAACCAATGTTTGGAAAGTATTTGATTAAATACATTCGGGTTAGTAGTGAATAAGTCAAGTTCGGAAAAGTCAACCAACTTATTGTAGCACTTAGCAGATCTTATGAAGAATGAATTCTGTCTGTAGTTTGTGCTGCAGCGGGGGACGTTAAGAAGAAGAAAAGGTATCCTAACAGATCTAGTAAACAGGACTTGTACCTGACTGTTATTTTTCTTATGTTAGAGGGGGCAGACGAGCAGATGGGTTACCTGATGGAAAGTGGCACAGGATATATTCCTGGTGCGGGAGTTGTTTTTAAAAAAAAAGAATAAAAAAAGAGAGTATTTGTTGTTATAAAATATTATAACACAATAAATATATGAAAAGCAGGTGCCTCCGTTGAGAGAGCGCCGCTGCGCTGCACAAAGAGACCGGTACCTTTTCACTTGAAAATGTGATAACTCACAGAGCAGCTCTACGTAGAGATAATAATTATAAGCATTTATTTACGTTAATAAATCTTAAGGCTTATTATGACTGTTCTGATAATATAATATTTGTTTGGGTGTTTTCTATGTATAACATATGTATATTTACAAAAAAAAAGTATATAAGTCAATCTAGCTGTTATAGTAGAAGCTTTGCTTAGTTTGAAACTAGATGGCGTTGTGTGTTGGGGGTCCGAAATATTATTAGTATATTACTTAATTGTGGATACACAGAATCTACTAATAAAGTTGAAGGTCGTTTGTTTGTTTGCACGGCTGTTTTGTGTTGAATAGATATTATTAGGGATTAATATAAGTCCGACCCCATTTTTTTATTAAATCGATCTAAGTGGCGTGCAATGGGAGAGACCTATGTCCAGCAGTGGACTGCGATAGGCAGATGACGATGATGATAAGTACAACTCTAGGGCCAAGTTTGCAACCATAAATGACAGCGAAACAGCCAGCCGTGGGAGAGCCATGCTACGATACAAATGGACCGGCTCGGCCGGAGTGACATTACGGCCCACAGAAAACTGCTTTTAAGATATTTTATAGTTGCTTTTCACCGAGTACGTGAGTTTATCGGCCCCACCTCAAACCCTTCTTCCTAATACTGAGGGAAGGACTAAAAAGGGTATCCCTTAAGTTGTGCGAATGAGGTCCAAATATGAGAAGAGAGGGGCAGTGACAATAACAACAAAAAAAGTTAAATTAATCTACGATAGCCGGCTTGTATAAAATAATATGAATTTATTTAATTTTATTTTAAAGTCTCTGTATTATTTACCTAGTCTGTACAAATTAATGCGCGCGGTTCTCAACGTTGGCTGAAGGCTTCCTGAGATCAGATTTTGCTTTCACACTAAAGATCCACCAAGAGCTGCTTGTATAAGCTAAATTAGTATAACATTTACCTATTTCGATACAATGTTTATAAATCTTAAAGTAATTTTTAAGTTTTAAGAAATATAAAATAAAATAAGTATACGATTATTCTTTATTGCACACCAATTACATAATGTACATGGGATCAGCAAGCTGAAGTGGCAGTGGGCTGGCCATATTACCCGCAAAACCGAAAACCGCTGGGGAAAACGAGTTCTTGAGTGGAGACCGCGTCTCGGCAAACATAGTGTAGGACGCCCACAGGCCAGGCGAAGTGGCTGGCAGGAGCTTTATGCGAGAAGTCAAAAATCGATCTAAGTGTAATGGGAGAGGCCTATGTCCAGCAGTGGACTGCGACAGGCTGATGATGATGATAATGACATGCGTGTCACAAAAAGATATCAAAAATTAGCGGCCTTATTGCTAAAAGCAATCTCTTACAGGCAACTTTTGGATGGACAAATCGACAGTACTTAAAAGTAACAAGGAGAAGTCTGGGTCCAATAATGCCAGTGTTAAAATAACATACAAACATGTATACACATACAGGGTTACTGGGTAAGTCGACCTAAATACTTTAAGGGGTTGCAGTTGCCATCATTTCTGATAAACTTCACTATGAAATACCATACATATTCTAAAAATAAGCGGCTGCGTCGAATTTCGACGCTTGGTATACGGTCCAAGAGGTGAATACCTAGCATGGCCCGCTCCATCTCTCTTTTAGCAATCCTTATGGCATACATGTGCTCGTTTGTGAGAGGCCATGTTTCGGATCCATAAGTGAGAATAGGCAGAACACATTGGTTGATTCTCTTGGTTTTCACTCATTGCGGGATTTTTGAATACCCCCTAGCAATTTGCCGCAACTGTGAGCACCGGTCAAAAGATAGACGATAATATATACACAATACAAATATGTACAGTATACATCAACAACCATAAAATCTGATTGGTTATGTACAGCTATTGAGAGCAAAGAGAACTATGTATCTAAGTAGTAATCTTTGACCATATAACAGATATCTACATCCGTTCCATAATCTAACAGCGAGTACCGTAAAAGATTTGTCATAGAAAATGGTAGTTGGACTTGGGATCATGAGCCCCAAAGATTACCACGACCTTACGGATCTTAGATGGATGAACTTAGACTAGATGGACTTAGAGGAACGGATTAATCAATTTTTAGAAGCTCCCGGAAGGTTTGGTTTAGGAAAAAACGACATGAATTTAAAACAATATTTCAAGAAAATGCATACAAAATGTTTTTTTAAAGGATTCCCATATTATCGTAAGATTTCTATATAAGTTTTTGCAATCCACGCTCACTGCAAACATAAGTTAGCTATTACTTATTAATAATAGGTTATTAATATTTATCAGAGTAAAATATAGCTTTGAATTTTTTAATCAACTGTTTTTTATAAATTTACCTAGATTTTTGTTACCTCTGAGGTAACAAATTCTTTGTCATTTACGAACCGACTTGTGAACATTTATTTTTTTATTTCTTTAGAGTATATTTTCTATTTGGTCCCATTCAAACTTTGAATCAAAGAATATTGTAAAATTGCTATTCTCAAGGGTGAAAAATAAGGAATATAATTTATTACGTTTCATCATAATTTAGGCGCTTGAACTCGATTATACTTTAAAAGTAAATTATTTTATCGATAATGTTTGTGTTAAAATATTTTTTTTCAGTCTAATTAGTTTTGAAATTTCTTCACCTTCTTCGTGTGGTGACGGATTAAGAATACGAATTGTCACCACCCCCATTCATCCCATGGGTGTCGTAAGACCCGACTGAGGGAGCAAACTACGCAGGACAACAGCACTGCAAAGAGAAGGAAAACTTGACACAAACCCTATACCAACCTGTCTGGCCAGCGTGGTATAGTAGGCCAAAACCTCGTCTCTAAGGAGAGGCCTATGTCCAGCAGTGGACTAGTATAGGCTGCTGATGAATATATGTCTGTAAAGGATTAAAAATACGAACATATTTATTTTTATTCTAATGAAAATTAAACTATGTTTGACGGCAAATCAAAAATATAAAATATGCATGTGGTGTTTCAGGTAAGCACGACCATCGGAATCATATTGTTTCCGAACATGACGAGCTCGAAGGATAATGAACAAGTAATAATAACGTCTATTTATACTGTTGACTGTTGAATAATTATTTAATATAAATATATCTATTTAATAACTTTATAGACAAAATGTATACGGACTTAATGCCAAAGGCATTCTCTACCAGTCTACCGTAGGGTGATGTGAAAATGAATAATAAGGTGGACTACACTTTGGTTGAGAATTTTAAAGTGAACATAAAATAACTAAATATTAAAAAAAGCTATCTGACATTTAAATAATGTCATTTGTTATACATTACAATCAATCGTTTTAATTAATGGCTAGATAATTACTGACTTAATTAGACATGCGTCTTGACGGAAAAATCTGTACTTAAAAAATATTTTTTTGTACCCATTTTTAAAACAAAGTTCACGATGCTATGTATATATAGAAATCCATTATGTATTAGTATACTTATGTAATTTAATTATAACATTATGTTTTTCTTTAAAAAGACCACTCCCGCATTAGGCATATCCTGTGTCGCGGGGGTCTTTACAAACATACTTGAAACGGGCACAAAGAACACCCAGACTCAGAACAGATGATTTTGACAAAACAGAGATTGTTGATGTATGACTTTAGAGTCTACATAAAAAACGATTTCAAACAATTTTATTTTTTTATGAAATAAAGAGAGTTTGAGTTTGAAACTACAACAACTCAGCGTAGTAGGAAGCATAGCGTAGCGACAGCCTAAACCACAACGCCATCTGTGCAGTATGTAACGGCGGACTCAAATGCCTCAGGCATTAAGTTCGCCGTTGCATTTTGCGCATGAACCTCAAAAATAAAAATAAATGAAAGTCCATACACTAACTGTTCAAGTTTAACTGGCCAATGAATTAAAACAATACTGAAAGACTTGTTTTAATTCATTATCCAGTTTTCAGTAACCAGTCGAAATTTGACCGCCAAGCGATTTCCAGAGCTGTTTATTCATCGTGAATTGATATTAAACACCAATAATTAACTAGGCCCTTTGAACCGATAGTTGTGGGCTGGTTACTCCGTTGTTAGTTTGGGACTTGAGTTATTAATCAATGTGATGTCGAACTTATAGCAATGGGGCGGTGACGAAGTTTTCGGTAACTGGGAAGAAGTTGTGAAGGAAAATGTACAGAATCTGCTAGTTTCTGATAACATATTTACCTATATTAGGTCAAGTACTACAACCTAGTTTGTTATGATAGGCTCTTTACATGAAACGAATTATAAGTTTCATCAACAGCCTTTAATAGTTCACTACTGGACATAAGACTCTCCTTAGAAAGGAGGTTTTGGCCTACTATACCACGCTGGCCAGACGGGTTAGTATAGGGTTTGTGTCAAGTTTTCCTTCTATCTGCTGTTGTTTTGCGTAGTTTTCTCCCTTAGTCGGCTCTTACGACACCCACGGAATGAATAGGGGTGATGACACTCTGTGTTCTTAATCGGTCACCACAAGTTTAGTTCTCGTTTAATATTGTCCCTTTTTAGAACGAAATTCCTAATCATACACGTTCTGACCGGGTGGAAGCGAGACCGAAAAATATGAAACAAGTTTTTTTCCCACACTTCAGATGGCACGTCGACCTTTGGATCTTTATCATATTTCATATATATCAAACATCTACCAAAAAGCGAAAGGAACTTCGTTCCGACCGGGGTCCATAGACCCATCACGTGTTTTTTTGGTTTTTGGATAGTAGATGGACACCTGCAGCTCGAAAGTAATAGAGTGCCTTCCTTTAGACTTTTTGCCTTGGCGAGGGGTCGGATCCACCCCTAAAATCATGGGGAAGAGGAAGTTTGGACTCCGGTAACCTCACTCGATGAAAACCAACGAAAGAATATCTTACTGATTAAATAATTCTGAAATCCGAAGAAGGAAATATAATTAAAATGCGTTTAAATGCGAAACGGTTTGTGGAATACCTGATTTCAATCGGGAAGCATTCCAGATCACTTCTGCAGCATATGCAATTAGAAAACGACAACATTACAAAACAACAACATCAACCTTACCTTATAAATCATGTGTTATTGGCCTGACCACATAAATCTACACGTTGTGACGTCATCGCGGACCGATCACCAAACAATTACGTCACTGTACGAATTCCCATCACGTGTGGCACGACACTGATCGATAATATACTGGCGAAGACTGAGAAGAATTGAGAATAGGCTTGTTTATTGTGTGTAAGGTAGCACATGACGTTAATAACCAATCCGGCCGTTGCAGCTGTAGGAACTATATTCGCTGTGAGGTAACGTACTCATACTACGTTTCCTGTTCGAGAAGGGGAAGGAGGAGGAGGGTGGAGGTAGCAGGACTTAGTTTATCATTAATTAGTCAATATCTTCTAAAGAAATTTTGCGTTTTTTCGCGCTGTGTTCAAACATAGTAAGCGACAGTAATACAGTTAATAAAGACAAATACGAGTCAAAAACCATATTTATGATCTTTTATGTGAATACTAGATGGCGATGGGTCTTGGCATATACTACTGAGGGGTCACTTAAGGGGAGAGGAAGCCTAGAATTATAAATAGTGTGGGTGGTGTGGCCAAAACCGCTATTCTAAGGAGGGGACTGTGTCCAGCAGTGGACTAAAACAGGCTGTTGATGATGATGATGAATCTGAAATTATTTATTGATAAAAGTAAGGTGTTGATGATCATGATGAATCTGAAAATGATTGTCAGATAAAAAAAAAAAAAAAATATAGTCAAGAAATTTCAACCAGGAAATTTTATTTAAAAAAACTATGTTAACTTCAAAGTGTCAGTGGGATCACATCACATCACATCACATCAACAGCCTTTACTAGTCCACTGCTGGACAAAAGCCTCTCCTTAGAAAGGAGGTTTTGGCCTACTATACCACGCTGGCCAGACGGGTTGGTATAGGGTTTGTGTCAAGTTTTCCTTCTTTTTGCAGTGCTGGTGTCCTGCGTTGTTTTGCGCCCTTAGTCGGCCCTTACGACACCCACGGGATGAATTGGGGTAGTGACATTCCGTATTCTTAGTCCGACACTAGACGGATGGTCAGTGGGATCATTCACTAAATATTTTCATTAAATGTCACAAAAAAGATCAACTACTTAACATAATATCTTTAGAACAAAAGGTTCTGATAAGACAATAAATGGCTGTATGCCTATTACGCTCATAGAAAGGACTCCATATTTCGCGCAGCAGTATATAATACATGGTACATATAGATTCTAGGCGCGGCTGTAAATCTAATGGCCCGGTGCATTGCGAATGCAACCATCGAACATACGACTTCGAAATCATATAGAGTTGATAATACCCACGTTTGATAATAAATCAAATTTTACTTATCTTTTATTTTATTTCACACACGACCGTCTGATCCCAATCTAGGCAGAGCCTGTGCTATGGTAAATAGACTGCTGATAAACATACTTATATATTTCTAAATACATACATATTATATGTATATATACATATTATATATGTATGTATTTATTTATTTCGTAAGCGTAAGTTTCGTAAGCGACGCCTAAGGGAGCAAGCAGACAATTTGACAACTGCATTGCAAATAGAAGGAAAACTTAAAACAATCCCTATACCAACCCGTCTGGCCAGCGTAGTATAGTAGGCCAAAACCTTCTTTCTACGGAGAGGCTTATATCCAGCAGTGGACTATTAAAGGCTGTTGATGATGACACCCAGACAGAACAAATGAACGTACTCATCACACAACTATTTGTCCTTGGTGGGAATCAAACTGGCGTAGCAGTCAGGGTCACTAACCACTTGACCAATAGGCCGGTCAACGGGTTGATCACTTACCGAACAATTATTGTGCGATAATCACTTTTTTGTTTATGTTCTGTGTCTCGGTGTCATTTATCTATAATTAGCCTTTTTCTGCGGCTCTGTTTGGCTTTTAATTGCTGTAAAATTCTATAATAGCTAATAGCCTCAAACTATTGAAACCCTGAATTGCATCTTAATCGGTTAAGCGGTTTTGGATTACCCATAAAAACTTCCATCCCCCTTTTCCCGCCCTGAGAATTATTTCTTTGATAAAAAATGGCCTATGTCCTTTCCCGGGCCTCAAACTATTTTTATACCCATTTCATCTTAATCGGTTCAGCGGTTTAAGCGTGAAGAGGTTACAGACAGACTGACAGACACACTTCCGCATTTATAATGAAAGTATAGATATGTATGTATATGGTAAAAGGTATGCAAGTATATTTATCAATTGTCTAGTTGTGTCGAGGTTAGGATTAGCATCAAAGAACTGTTTGAGATGTCTCAAGATTTTATTATTTATATTTAATAGAAAATTAAAGCATAACAGTAAAATACGTAATAAATTTTACGTTGATCAAAATTGCCTTTTACAGAATATCATTAAACTGAATATCTTAGATAGTATCACAGATTTCAAATGCAGGGGCGGAGCGTTCATTCTTCCTTTTGAGACACAGAAGAAGTTGCATGGGTCAGCTAGACTTTAAACTTTTCAGAGAAGTAGGCCAGTAAGTGTAAGAAAAATCAAATGGAATCATCACAAACAAATATACACAAAAAAAGAGGGTGCTTTAGACAGCAAGACTGATGTAAAACTTCTTTAGCTCCATACGTACCTGGCTATGAGAGGAAGAGAGAAAGAAAAATGTGCTCGCACCTTTATCTCTTGCCCCTACAGTAATATACGAAACGTAACTCTCACTCTTTCTATCTTCACTAACTTATATCTCCCTCTCAACTTCCGTTCGCCTCGCCCGAACACACTTTTCGTAACGCTCTCGTCATGCTTAGTCCCAAAGTCAAGCGTGCGTAATGAAGTCTTATTAAAAAACCAATAAAATTTAAGTAATAACTTATAAAAAACGCAGAATACTACATTAGTAAGATCTTTACAATTATCAAAAATGCTTACAAGTGATAATAAAAAAAATATAAAACATCAAAATGTAAAAACGTTAGCACAAAATCTAATTTAGGTAAAAACTAAAGTAAAATAGACTACCCGATAACTTTATAATTTAGGCTACCCCGAAAACGAAAACGTTACATTTAATTATGTCTGTAACTTAATTAAATTATTGCTTTAATAAATCACAAAATGGAGGTAATTAATTTCTTTTCATATTAATGTCTTCTCTACTCTGAAAATTTAATCGACGCCTCGAAATTCTGGAAATTGTATTGAGGATTCCTACTATCAGTTGTAATTGGATATTTACGGCAGTTACTATTGACATAGAATTTTCTATAAATCTTTTCTCAGCTGTTTTAATTAGTGCTAATGGGAATATAACGTCACACATTATATATTTGATTAGATTGCGTTATTGATTACTATATCGTCAAAGAACAATTTAATATTTTCGAATTTAAACCAGTTTCAATAATTTTTAAAAAGGTAACCATACAACAAGTATCAATTAGGAAATGAAAGAGCGATACCTACAACCTTTTTGTTTTGATCTATCTAAAATCTATCTAAAAGAACACCCAGACTCAGAACAACAATTTGTGGATCACACAAAGTGTTATCCCATGTGGGGATCGGACCCACAACACTCAGCGTAGTAGTAAGCGGCCTGGCGACCACTTAAACAGTAAGCCATTTATGCAGTCATTTGGGCAAATACATTCATGTTATAGATAAATTACAGTAACACATACTACAAGCACTATCGAGTCATTAACTACAAAACACTAGTAATGGAAGTATGTATTCATGAGCTTTTAGAAGTAATTTACTAAAATTTTCTTGAAATCCTCTTCACGTTGTTATTTAACAAAGTGATTAGAGAGGGTTTGAATAATAATAATTTTAATTTATTTCAGAAATATTTCTATTCCATATTTTGTTAGTAAAAGTTTGCTTACATACTAATGTTAGTAAAAGTTATAATTATTATAATAAAAACAAAAACAAATTTAAAAAACAATTCTCATGCACACAGCATGTGGCTGCATCATTCGGCGCATCATCGGCGTCTCCCACCGATCTGTGAACATCATCTGTGGTGGTGTTGGTACTACCGCGAAGACGCGTCATCGGGGATTCGCACCTATTTCTTATTATGGCTGCTAAGCCGTCAACTTGCGCCTCTGTAAACATACCTGGATAACAATATGGATAACAATTAGATCTGGTGATTTTCATAAATAAACAACAACTTTAACTTTTTGCTTTTATAAAAACTATTGAGCAAAACGGTTAAAGGTGGCCTCAACCACATTTTAACTATTTTGAAGAGACACATCTCACGCATGGCCGTCAACGCCAAACTAGGCAGATCATGTGCTGTGGTAACTAGACTATTCATGCTCATTATCATCATCATTAACAGCCTTTAATAGTCCTCTGCTGGACATAGGCCTCTCCTTAGAAAGGAGGTTTTGGCCTAATATAGCACGCTGGCCAGACGGGTTGGTATAGGGCTTTCTGCGAGGTGGGCCCCGATCTGTCGGACGCCCAATTTGGTTTTCGGGCGGGGCGTTCGACAGTCGACGCCGTGTTGCGCCTGAGGGCCGTGACCGAAGAGGCCGTGAGCTGTGGCGGCGTGCTGTTGGCGGTGTCATTAGACATCGCCAACGCATTCAATAGTCTGCCATTCAGCTGCATCAGGGAAGCACTCCACTATCATGGGGTGCCAAAGTACCTGAGGCGGCTGGTGGCAGACTATTTAGAGGAGCGTACCGTCGTGTACGAGGACCGAGAAGGTAATCTGAGGTGTCGGCCCATGTCGTGCGGTGTTCCACAGGGGTCTGTTCTTGGACCCCTCTTGTGGAACATAGGGTACGACTGGGCCCTTCGCGCCGATTTCCCCCCCGGGCTGGGTGTAATCTGTTACGCAGACGATACCCTCGTGACAGCCCGGGGGGCAAACTTCCAAGAGGCGGCGCGCCTGGCCACAGGGGGAGTCTCCCTGGTGGTCGGGCGCATTGAGGCGCTGGGCTTACGGGTGGCCCTAGATAAGACGGAGGCCCTGTTATTCCATGGGCCCCGTCGTGGTCCACCCCCTGGCGCCTCAATCGTGGTCAACTCGGTCCTCGTACCGGTTCGGGCCCAGATGAAATATCTGGGCCTGATCCTCGACGGGAGGTGGCTCTTCGACGAGCACTTCCGACAGCTTGCTCCAAAGCTGGTCGGCGCTGCGTCTGCCCTAGGGCGACTCTTGCCCAATATGGGTGGACCCAGCGTCGCGACAAGACGGCTGTACACGGGGGTTGTCCGGTCAATGGCGCTGTACGGTGCACCGGTGTGGGCGGCGGCTCTGACCGCCCAGAATAGGGTACGCCTCTGGCGCCCTCAGAGGGTAATGGCGGTCAGAGCCATACGCGGTTACCGCACCGTTTCTACGGAGGTGGCATGCGCGTTGGCCGGAACTCCCCCGTGGGATTTGGAGGCGGAAGTGCTCGCCGAAGTTTATCGGCGAGTGGCTGACTTCCGGGCGGAGAGCGGATTTCGCCCTCCGCCCGAGGATGTGCGCGAGTGGCGCGAAGCCGCTCGCCGAGCCACGATGGCTCGTTGGTCGCTCCGGCTGGAGACTCCACGCGCTGGCTTCGCCGCCGTGGAGGCTCTCCAGCCGGTCATCGCCGAGTGGGCAGGGCGGCAGCACGGGACCCTTTCCTTCCGGCTGACGCAGGTGCTTTCCGGGCATGGTTGCTTCGGAAAGTACCTGCACACGGTCGCTAGGAGGGAACTGAGTCCCGCCTGCCACCACTGCGACTGCAATGAGGACTCGGCCCAGCACACGCTGGCGGTCTGCCCCGCATGGGCGGCGCAGCGCCGGGCCCTCACTGCAGTCATCGGAGTGGATCTCTCGCTACCGGCCGTAGTACGCTCCATGGCCGGTAGCGACAGTTGTTTTACCGCGGTCGCAACCTTCTGCGAGGTAGTAATCTCGCGGAAGGAGGCGGCGGAGAGGGCCCGGGAGGACGACCTCCACTCGGACCCGATCCGCCGCCGGCGAACCGGGCGGCGGAGGCCCGGCTATCACAGCCTCATGCCGCCCTGAGTGTGGCCGCGGGTGGACGGGGTGGGTTTCCCCTCCACCCGCATTAGTTGGCCAGCCGCGAGGGGGCGGCGTCCGCGTGTGCCGGACGTCGCCTAAAGAGAGGAACATCTACATTGAGACGGAGCCCGCACCAGGAGCGGGCTGGCGCTAGGAGGGGTCCGGATGTCTTAACAACAGCTGTTCCCGGATCCCTCCTGTTACAGGCGCAGAGTGGCACACCGTGTGGTTTTAGTCGGTCCGAGTCCGACACACCACCCCGCCGCAAACCCCGGAGGGGTGACGGTCCGAGGGGATTTCCACACGTTAAAAAAAAAAAAAAAAAAAAAAAAGGGCTTGTGTCAAGTTTTCCTTCTCTCCGCAGTGCTGTTGTTCTGCTTAGTTTTCTCCCTTAGTCAGCTCTTACGACACCCACGGGATTAATAGGGGTGGTGACAGTCATAGTGGTTCATGCTCATCACACAAGTATTTGTCCTAGGTGGGCATCTAACCCACTACATATAGCTTAGCAGTCAGGGTGTCTAACCGCTAGACGAACAAACCCGTTAACTTAATATGTCGACATAACTTATACTGAAACTTCTATTTGTATTCCAAGAGGATTCAGTCCACTTTAGTGAACCCCGCTATCATTTCAATTCAAGACTGACGCCAATAATAGCAATTCTATCACCCCTACTAAAAAGTTCCGAAAACGTTAAATATAATGTGTTCAGTAATAATATTTTAACATACGAAAAACGAAACAGGTGTATAAACAGCTCTATAAATGTTGTACCAAAAATTCTATTTGGCTTGGTGCAGCGGAGAATACGTCTCTCGGATCCTCCTCTTATATATTTATTATGTGACCTCTGAATAGAACACGAGGACACATGTTACGCCACATTTCAAGTCAAACGTATTGTTTTTGTACAGTTTTGATTAGAATCAGAGAGAGGCTACCCACACTAATGACATTTTTTTTATTATTAAATACTCTGACTTTTCTTTTATGGCATAAGGAGGCAAACGAGCAGATGGGTTACCTGATGGTAAGCAACTACCGCCGCACATGGACACATGCAACTCAAGTCACAAGTGCATTGTCGCCCTTGGAGTCCCGAAGTCTCACTCAAAAAAAGGCGACGAAAGAATTGATTAACACCGGTTTTCTGGCCGTGGTATCAGTCCGGTCGAACCGGCCCATTCGTGCCGAAGCATGGCTCTAGCACGGTAAAACAGCCTAGTAAAGTAAGTAAACTAAAAGTGTTTTTATACGTGCGGCGACTTACGACGAAACAGAGACATGCTTCAATGCCCTCTAACGAAGGGACATAACACTCATTCCTTTACAACTATGTAAAAATAAACGAAAAGCATTCAAAAAATACTACAAGACATAAACTAAATTTTCTTTTCAAGATAATAATAATAATATATCTCACACATCGCACACACGGCCGTCTGAACCCAAACCAAGCAGAGCCTGTACAATGGTAACCAGACTGCTGATAAACATACTTATATATTTTTAAATAGAGACATGTTATGGATAAATTACACCCAGACACAGAACTAATGACCGTGCTCATCACACAATATTTGTACTGTGTGGGAATCGAACCCACGACCTCCGGTTTTGCATTCAGGGTCACTAACCACTAGACCAACAGACCCGTCCAAAAGACAGTGATATGTTAGGCAAGCTATTGTTCAATGTTAGAAAGAGACTGATTTATGCAGAATAAATAACTCCATCCTTATCCTGCCCAGTTATTAAAGTCAAAGTAGTAATAAAATTGATTGATATTCTAATAAAATTGTTAGCTGCACCCCCACATAGTTTTCTTATAAATGATCTTGAGTTCTCCGGGAAGCATTTAACCTGTGAAATATATGCAAAATTGAGCGAATAACTTCGAGTTTGAGCTTTGAGAGTTTAAATAGAAGTGTTAGTTTAAAATTGTGTCTAGATGACCTTGGATATATGTATAGCGTTACGATGGGAGAGTTGCCGGCTCGACCGGAGTGATACCAGGGCCTAAGACAAATAAACTATTATGTGAATACTAGATGGCGATGGGTCTTGGTATATACTACTGATGGTCACTGAGGGGGAAAGGAGGCCTAAAATTATAAATAGTATGGGTGGTGTGGCTTAAACCGCTATTCTGCGGAGTGGACTGTGTCCAGCAGTGGACTAATGAAGGCTGTTGATGATGATGATGAATCTGAAAATAATTATTGACTAAAGTAAGGTGCTTTAAACTAGTCAAGAAAACCGGTATTAAGCAATTCTTTCGTTGCCTTTCACTGAGTGAGTGAGGTTACCGGAGCCAAAATCCCCCCTCCCGCGGACTCTAGCGGGAGGGACTCCAAGGGCAACAACGCACTTGTGACTTTTGAGTTGCAGGTGTCCATGGGTGGCGGTAGTTACTTACCATCAGTTTGATCAAAAAAAAACCTTTAATGCTGTGTAGTAATGGATTAAAAATACGGAGTATCGCCACCCCTATTCATCCTGTGGGTGTCGTAAGAGCCGACAGCAAAATATGCTGGACAACAGAACTATAAAGAGAAGGAGAACTTGAAACGAACCCTATACCAACCCGTCTGTCCAGCGTGGTATAGTAGGCTAAAACCTCCTTTTTAAGGAGAGGCCTATGTCCAGCAGTGGACTTTTACAGGCCGTTGATGACCTAAGATTTCGAAAAACTTTTATGTTAAGTTTTATGTTTATGTTAAGAATTCCAATCGAAAGAAGTTAGACCTAGTAACGTACATCACAAGCTCACAAGAAAGCTCAAAGAGTTTATCAGAAAGCTAGTTTCACTTGCAGTTCCCTGTAAATCCCTGTTAAAAAGAGGGTAGTTATAAACTACCGAACCCCACACTACACGAAATCCGACCAGCACTGGACTTGTTTTTTACTTTTTACAATGACAATAAATAATAATAAATATATCTCACACATCTCCCACACGGCCGTCTGATCCCAAACTAAGCAGAGTCTGTACTATGGTAACCGAACTGCTGATAAACATACTTTTATATTTTTAAATAGATACATATTACAGATAAATAACACCCAGACACAGGTGGGAATCGAACCCACGACCTCCGGTTTAGCAGTCAGGGTCACTAACCACTAGACCAACAGGTCAGTCAATAAAAATAATATTTAAAACAATGAAAGAATGACTGAAATCTGATTGTTTCCTTACAACCTTTCTCAACAACTCTGCTATCAAACACAAAAAGTTTTGTTCAAACCAAAATAACAGTTCTAAAGATAGCGCAACCAAAAACAATCTGCTCAGCTGTATTATTACTACATTTAGTACCTTTAAAAGCAATATCCAAGCAAAATTATCATCTGGAATACGCCCAAGTGAACTAACATGCTTAATCGCATTAGGGGGGGATTAAAAATGACCACAGCCGCATCGTCCTAGATAGTGTTGCAGGTAAACTGGATAGCACTAATTACCTCTTTGTTCATTTACTTGAATCTGACTAATTATTTTACTTCATCTGATGTTTAGATTTGAAAAAAGTGTGATAATTTAAAGTTTTATTTTGACTGGCCTGTTGGTCTAGTGGTTAGTGACCCTGAATGCTATGCCAGAGGTCATGGGTTCGATTCCCACCCAGGACAAATAATTGTGTGATGAAGCACGGTCATTTGTTCTGTATCTGGGTGTAATTTATCTATAATATGTATCTATTTAAAAATATATAAGTATGTTTATCAGCAGTATGGTTACCATAGCACAGGCTCTGTGCCTAGTTTGGGATCAGACAGCCGTGTGTGAGATGTGTGCAAATATTATTATATTATTATTTAGATATGTAAGAGACGGAGTGATATATAAACAAGCATATACGCAAACACTAAAAGGTAGAAGATTTACTGAAGACAATATTATCGTCATATAGAAATAACATTATGTACTATACCAAATTTCACCCATAAAGGTTCAGCGGTTTAAGAGTAAAAAGGTAACAGATAGACATATAGACAGACACAGCTTCGCTTTTATGCTATTAGTATGGATTACACAAACTCATTCGATAGAAATGAACAGTTTCAGATTTTCTATTTTTTCGGGAATCATTTTTTACTTTTCAGCCAACTGTAAAATAGAAGGAGTTTTTCAGTATATTTTTATGTTTGTTTTCGTAAAAATCCGTCACTTATAGACTTATTTAAAAATAAAACCTCTGTTGAACAAAAACCTACTATACATATTACAATTATGATTTATCAAATCAAATTTATCTAAATCGTTTTGAACCCTTTCCAAATAGTATGCTTACTAACAAACAGCAATTTATTATTGTAGATGCAGTTACGTTGACTTCAATAAACACTGCTAGATTAACTGCAATTTTTTTTTATGATATAGGGATAATGTATTCATTAGTCTCCAAATGGAAGGTACCTACTGCTGTTGATGGACACCTGCAGCACAGGACTGCCAGCCAGAGATATGAATAGAATTAAAAATAAAACGCCATCTAGTACGAATTATAACGTCTCGTTCGATACTAAGGGAGCAAACTACGCAGGACAACAGCACTGTTAAAAGAAACAAAATTCGATATAAACCCTATATAACCTGTCTGGTCATGATAGTACAGTAGGCCAAAACCTCCTTTTTAAGGAGAGGCCTATGTCCAGCAGTGTACTATTAAATGCTGTTATAAAATTGCACCTCTAAACGTTCATCGGATTTCCCAGCATTCCTACTAAATAACCGTATCGTCAAAAGACGAACCCTTCAGTTATCCGATATTTTGCACAAAGGTGAACTGGTATTCCCGCGTTTGTGGTCTAAAATTGTCAACTTTAAGCTCCTGGCAAGCGGTGCAAGGTGTAGGAATTTGGATATTTTCAATCTATATGGTGAAACCTACGAAATGTTCATAATTCTTGTAAAAATAATGCATCTACAGTCTATTTATATTTGGTATCATGTATTTAAATAGAAATCTCAACATTAGCACATGGATTTTACATCATACGTACGTGCATATGTAGCCCAAAACCACCTTTCTAAGGAGAGGTCTATGTCCAGCAGTGGACTGTTAGAGGCTGTTGATGTGATGATGTGTGATGTGACATACATTATGGCATCCTATTGCGATTATCTACCAATTTTTGTGTGTTGTAAAAACTCTTCATAGATGAAATTTATTTTCTTGAGGTTTGGGTCTTTTCAGTATAGCAGTATTGATGTTGTGTTTATTCTTTCCATTTTAAATAAATTCATTTTTTTTTACATTTTAGTGTCATCTTGGGGGTGCCATGCTCTGATTCAGATAGATTACCAGAGTCTTATTAGGACTCTGGAGACTAATAATTTTGTGGGCACTCAGGTCAGCAACGCACTTGTGTCTCTTTAGTTGCAATAGCCTATGGGCGAGGGTAATCACTTTCCATCAGGTGACCGTTCTGCTTATTAGTCAACCTTCACGGTGTCTATTTATGACGGGAGACGAGAAATCCCCAACACCCTTTGTACTGAAACAGCTGAGCTGATCCTGCCAACGTTGTTCTCCATTTGTACAGACTAGGTAGTCCCTCCAAGATTTTGTATAATTTCCTTTATGATCATCAATATCATCATATATTACTTGTCTGACTTTAACTGTATTATGGTTTGTAAATAATAATATTAATAGAGCTAATTGCATTGGTTAAAAGATTTCTGTAATGTCAAATCTGATGCCTTATCCATGATGATTTGTATGTACATGATATTACCGCAGCCTAAATGTGTAACAAAAACATTAGCTTATTAAATATTGTTCGTGAAATTTTTAACTGTATTTTGCATTTAATACATGTCAACATTTTAGCATATTTGTTCATAGTTACTACACTACCTAAATGCCTGTATCCTATATTTCTGTCTAAATGGAATATGATGGTATCGCAAGCAGTCGAATAAATTCGTTTTCCTTTGAACAGAAATAGGTGTTATTTACAAATCTCCTTGACAATGGGTACGATACGATCTTCAAACCTTCAAGAAAAGAGTGTACTCCTTCTTAAAAGGCCGGCAACTCGTTTGTGACTCCTGAGTTGCAGACGTTTATGGGCGGCGGTAATCACTTTCCACCAGGTGACCCGTCTTCTCGTCTAACCTTCTTCCATATAAAAAACTTGTAACTTTTTTGAGTATAGTGTTTGACTGTTTACTTTGCTTACGACTTCCTACAGTAAGGAAGCATTTATGTAGTTTTATTTTTGTATAAAAATAAAGAAAAACATTACCTGACATTGACGTTCAGAAAAGCTATTCAGTTCTGTAAACATCATACTCATTTTCCTGTCATTTACGCAATTTTATTTGGAGTCAACATAGTTTAACACTGTAAAAGTTTTGGCTGTTTTCTTTTATGACCGGCCACTTGCTGGAGGCCAGTCCTCCTTGGAAATTTAATCGTTCCTAAACGGAGAACAGGGGAAAACTAAATTATTGTATAATTATTATATAACCACTACAAAGTACCTACTAAGCCCTTTTTGAAATGTAAAATGAGCTTCCACAGTTTACTCAAATAATATGGTAATTTACCCTTGTACCATACGGTGCCCCCGTATATAGCCAGCACTACTGGACAAAGACATTCTGCACCTGGGGCTAGTGTGAAATGGATTTCAATTATAAGCCATCACTACTAGTGTGAACATATTTTAAATGAAGTTTTTTTTAAACAAATATTTATCTTTAAGAGATTTCCACGTATATAGTCACTCACCACGATATCTCTGGAACCATTAGAGCTAAAGACTTGAAATTTGATAGGACTATGTTTTTCACCGAGTAACGGTCAGCTAAGAACGGATTTTAAAAAATTCAAAAAAAAATAAAAAAAATTCAAATAATGTAAATAGCAAAACAACGTTTGCAGGGTCAGCTAGTATTAAATAATTTTGTTGTAGTTTAATCGTGAATTCTCGTGTAGTTATTATTTTATGAAAAAGTAAGTAATGGTAGTATGATAGTCGTGAGCTTTATTAATTATTCCAAGATCCGGCGTGACCAAAAGATAGAAAATTATTGTGTAAATAAGTGCGAGTCGAACTCCAGTTCCATAACTGCCCAGATTTTACGTAGATTTTCGCGAAACTTGTAAGTACTAAAAATTACCTTCATTTTTAAACTTTTTTGTTTCTTTTAGTTGTGCTGTGCTTTGCTTTTTGGCAAATTTCGTGATTCTAGGTAAACGGGAACTACCATACAGGTTTTCGACCCAAAACCTATAGGGTACTCCCTTCTAAAAGTTGAAAATTTAAATTTGCACATATTTTCTTATCGTATTGACTCAAGACCTTGATTTTTATTTACTTAATAGGGACTATAGATCTCAGTATCTTGTATAAATTTCAACTTGCTAGGTCTACCTGTTCCTGAGAAAATCGCTGGTGACACACGGACAGAAAGACGGACAAGAGAGTGATCTTATAAGCGTTTCTTTTTTAAATTTTGATATGAAGATGCACTTTGTTGCAGGATATAAAGGTCAGAAATTATAAAGGTCAGAATGGCAGCAATAATTGCTGGTGGGGACAGGTCTCATCGGATTTGGTCGACCACCCACGCGGGGTAGTCTTATGATCATGCTCTTACTAAAATCTCCAATGCTAGAAACAGCTATTGGTTAAGGTCATCCATAAAGTTCAGAACAGCCGCGACCTTCAGTGGTGAAGAAGACGACCAAGAAAAAGAATGATCTCTAAACAGTATTTCAAGTTTTTTTTAACTTTAATTATCATAAAATTGGTCCAATAAATTGTCAACTGTTTGTTGGCTACAATGAAATAGTTTCCGAAAACAATTTCATATCCCATTAGGGTCGTCGCATAAACTCATAACCCTATTCGTTCATAACTCAATGAAACAGTGCTGTACTTGTAACAGCATTTGCCAGTTTAACTTTATAATGCTCATTTGAATATTCGTTTGTTGATAGTATGTAGTGACAACCCTAGGAGTCGGCATCTATTGTTCATGAATTTACTTACAACTTTGTGCAGTTTTAACTTTCAGGTATACACCTGAACGTTATAAAAATTTGCAAAATTTATGAAAAATAAAAATTATCTGTAGGTTTATAATATTGAAAAAAACTGAGAGTTATGTTTGTCTGTATTGTCTCTTTTATACTAAACCAACTCGGAAGTAACAGAGACACGAAGAGCTGAAATAAATACTTTGCTTTTAAATAACCTTGTCTTAATTAGTAAAGTCAGTAATGGGTGAACATCGGCCAAATTTCTAATAACAAATAGGGTGATTAGGGTAAGGTAGCTAAAGATTTTAGCGACACTTTTGCCATTTACTTACCAAAATAGGTACGGTATATATCCGATAATCACCAAAAAAATACCTAAGTCTTGACAAAAATATATTTTATTCGTCATTCGTCATCCTCTCTTAAAACCACAATATCAAGGTATGCTATCCGTGTGGTGACGGATCAAGAATACGGAATGTCACCACCCCTATACATTCCGTGGGTACCGTAAGAGCCGGCTAAGGGAGCAAACTACGCAAGACAACAGCACTGCAAAGAGAATTAAAACTTGAAACAAACCCTTTTTTTTTTTTTTTTTTTTTTTTTTTTTTTAACGTGTGGAAATCCCCTCGGACCGTCACCCCTCCGGGGTTTGCGGCGGGGTGGTGTGTCGGACTCGGACCGACTAAAACCACACGGTGTGCCACTCTGCGCCTGTAACAGGAGGGATCCGGGAACAGCTGTTGTTAAGACATCCGGACCCCTCCTAGCGCCAGCCCGCTCCTGGTGCGGGCTCCGTCTCATTGTAGATGTTCCTCTCTTTAGGCGACGTCCGGCACACGCGGACGCCGCCCCCTCGCGGCTGGCCAACTAATGCGGGTGGAGGGGAAACCCACCCCGTCCACCCGCGGCCACACTCAGGGCGGCATGAGGCTGTGGTAGGCGGGCCTCCGCCGCCCGGTTCGCCGGCGGCGGATCGGGTCCGAGTGGAGGTCGTCCTCCCGGGCCCTCTCCGCCGCCTCCTTCCGCGAGATTACTACCTCGCAGAAGGTTGCGACCGCGGTAAAACAACTGTCGCTACCGGCCATGGAGCGTACTACGGCCGGTAGCGAGAGATCCACTCCGATGACTGCAGTGAGGGCCCGGCGCTGCGCCGCCCATGCGGGGCAGACCGCCAGCGTGTGCTGGGCCGAGTCCTCACTGCAGTCGCAGTGGTGGCAGGCGGGACTCAGTTCCCTCCTAGCGACCGTGTGCAGGTACTTTCCGAAGCAACCGTGCCCGGAAAGCACCTGCGTCAGTCGGAAGGAAAGGGTCCCGTGCTGCCGCCCTGCCCACTCGGCGATGACCGGCTGGAGAGCCTCCACGGCGGCGAAGCCAGCGCGTGGAGTCTCCAGCCGGAACGACCAACGAGCCATCGTGGCTCGGCGAGCGGCTTCGCGCCACTCGCGCACATCCTCGGGCGGAGGGCGAAATCCGCTCTCCGCCCGGGAGTCAGCCACTCGCCGATAAACCTCGGCGAGCACTTCCGCCTCCAAATCCCACGGGGGAGTTCCGGCCAACGCGCACGCCACCTCCGTAGAAACGGTGCGGTAACCGCGTATGGCTCTGACCGCCATTACCCTCTGAGGGCGCCAGAGGCGTACCCTATTCTGGGCGGTCAGAGCCGCCGCCCACACCGGTGCACCGTACAGTGCCATTGACCGGACAACCCCCGTGTACAGCCGTCTTGTCGCGACGCTGGGTCCACCCATATTGGGCAAGAGTCGCCCTAGGGCAGACGCAGCGCCGACCAGCTTTGGAGCAAGCTGTCGGAAGTGCTCGTCGAAGAGCCACCTCCCGTCGAGGATCAGGCCCAGATATTTCATCTGGGCCCGAACCGGTACGAGGACCGAGTTGACCACGATTGAGGCGCCAGGGGGTGGACCACGACGGGGCCCATGGAATAACAGGGCCTCCGTCTTATCTAGGGCCACCCGTAAGCCCAGCGCCTCAATGCGCCCGACCACCAGGGAGACTCCCCCTGTGGCCAGGCGCGCCGCCTCTTGGAAGTTTGCCCCCCGGGCTGTCACGAGGGTATCGTCTGCGTAACAGATTACACCCAGCCCGGGGGGGAAATCGGCGCGAAGGGCCCAGTCGTACCCTATGTTCCACAAGAGGGGTCCAAGAACAGACCCCTGTGGAACACCGCACGACATGGGCCGACACCTCAGATTACCTTCTCGGTCCTCGTACACGACGGTACGCTCCTCTAAATAGTCTGCCACTAGCCGCCTCAGGTACTTTGGCACCCCATGATAGTGGAGTGCTTCCCTGATGCAGCTGAATGGCAGACTATTGAATGCGTTGGCGATGTCTAATGACACCGCCAACAGCACGCCGCCACAGCTCACGGCCTCCCCGGTCACGGCCCTCAGGCGCAACACGGCGTCGACTGTCGAACGCCCCGCCCGAAAACCAAATTGGGCGTCCGACAGATCGGGGCCCACCTCGCAGAGGTGCCGGACGATGCGGGCAGAAAGAACCCTCTCAAACAATTTGCCCGCCTCGTCCAGCAGCACGATGGGCCTATAGGCCGCGACCGAATCGGCAGGCCGTCCCGGCTTCTGCAGCAGGACCAGCTTCCCGCATTTCCAACGCTCAGGGAAGCGTCCGGACGCCAGGCTAGCGTCCAACACCCCCCTGAGGTGGTCCGACATGTAGTCGAGGGCTCGGGCCATCACTCGGGCTGGAACCCCGTCCGGCCCGGGGGCGGTGTTCTTGGATCGAATCCGTAGAACAGCCGCCCCCAACTCCGATTCCCTGACGGGCGGAACATCGACCTCGCTGCCCCCGTCGTCTCCGGCTGATGCAGCCATCGACGGGGGTGTGTGCTCCGCCCGCTGCGGGAATAGGCCCTCGACCACTTCCTGCAGGAAGCTGGGCTGGAGAGTCTCCGTAAGGGGGGGGCCCAACGCGCGGAGCTTTTGTCGCACCGCGCGGTAAGGGCGACCCCAGGGGTCACGATTAAGACCCTCCAGCATCTCCTGTCTCTTTTCCTCTTTGGCGCGGCTAATGGCCAGCTTCAGAGTTTTCCGCGCCCGCCGGTACTCCTCATGAAGCCGGTCCTCCTCACCGTCTCCACGGTGACGCCGCCGACTGCGTGTGTAGGACCTCCGGGCACGTGTACAGGCCGCACGGAGGTCCGCCAGCTCCTGGGACCACCAGTAGACCTCCTTCCTTGGAGGCCGACGACCTCGAATGCGGGGCATGGCCGCATCGCAGATATGCGTAATCGCATCGCGAAAGCGGCCAGCCCCCACGTCGACCTCCTCGGTCGGAGCCTGAGGAGACAGCCACGAGTGAATTATGGCCGCCTCCTCTAGTAGGTCCCGGTTCAGTCTGGCAACAGCCCACCGCGGAAAGCGGGATAAACGCCGCGCCACGTGACCCCTACTGGAGTCCTGGGTCCGGGAGAGCTCAAATCGGATATACAGGTGATCCGAGAGCGTCTCAACCTCTTCCAGGACACACCAGTTCCTTACTCGTGCGGCGAGGGCAGGGGTAGCGAACGAGAGGTCCACTATCGACCCCCCCTGCTGTCGCACGCACGTGTTGGTGGAGCCTCTGTTTAGAAGACAGAGGCCCACCGAGGCCGCCCACTCCTCTACGGCCTCGCCCCTTGCGTCCGTCCTGGGGGAACCCCACGCAATGGACTTTGCGTTGAAGTCCCCCAGCACAAGGACGTGCCCAGACGCTAGTCGCCGTATCGAGGTCTCCAAGCTGGTTAGGAAAACCTCGAAGTCGTTCAAACTCCGGTTGGGGGAGAAATAAACACCATATATGGTGATCCCCCCCCACTCGACGGCAACATATCCAGTGCCCTTGTCTCTTAGCGACAAGGGCGGGGAATGAGCCGTCGTGGAACCGACGACTGCCACGGAGCCGTCCCAGTCACCCATCCAGTTTGGACGGGGAGGGACAGAATAGGGCTCCGCGACTACGGCAACACCTATCGACCACTGTGCCATGGTTTGCAGGAAGAGATCCTGCGCCGCGGCACAGTGGTTCAGGTTCGTCTGGACCAGGAGGCTGGAGACCCGATCCATTACTGGATCGTCTCTACAGCCTCCTCCATGGGCGACGACGTCGACGCACGAACTATATCGGAGGCAGCCTGGGTCGACTGGCTAGCCCCCGATGCTTGCTGAGAGTTGCGGGGAGGCTTGCAGCCCCCCTGCCCCATCTGGTGATTGGCGGGCTTGTTACCCGCCGCACACACCGGGCAGTGAGGGGCGGCAGAGCATTCCACCGCCACATGCCCCGGTCGACCACAGCGGAAACAGAGTCCGCTGCAGTCAAAGCAGCTTTGGCACTTGACGCGCGTGTGCCCCGATGCTAGGCATTTGTAACACCTCATCGGTCTCGCCGCCAGGACTGTGATCCTGGCGCTCACGAAACCGATGAGCAGCCTGCCGGCGTCGGCCAATACTTTGGCCGACGCTACGGGACAGCTGACCCACACGGCGCCAAGCCCCCCTGGACCGGGGCGGATGGTGCCGACCCTGACGTTGTCCGCGCTGCACCCCGTCTTCTCCCGGATTACAGCGCGGACATCTTCGGCCGTCACAGAGTCGTCCAGGCCCGAGATGCGCAGCTCCGCGCACTTGGTAGGCCTGGCGACCCTCACACCATCTGTAGTCGCGAATATACCCCGCAGCCTCTCAGCAAACGAGTCCGCCGTCTTTGCGCCTTCAGCCCCAGGGAACTCGAGGACTCGAGCTCCCGTCTGGGCGAGGCGCATCCTGACCCCCACCGTTCCAAAATCGTTGGCGAGGCTGTCCCGGGCCTTTTTGAAAACGGCCGCGTAGGACAGCCCGCCGTCCGCCGCCTCCGGGGACACGGTCACCACTACAGCCGCGGTTTTGGGCGGCTGCAGCTTCCGCGGCCTCTTTGTGGAGGCCGTTGCCACCGGTGGCGAAGGCTGGGCTTGGGCTGCTTTTTTGGCAGCCTTTTTGGCCCGCCTTCGGGACTTCTTGGAGCCCCTCGCCTCCTGCCAACCCTCGTTGGAGGGGGCAGGTGCGGAGGGGCCCGGCAGGGGTGTCGGAGTGGGGAGCGGAGGGAATGCCACTCCGCTCCTCGGCGCTGTTCTAGGCCCCGTCTTGGCCGGCGCCTGGGGATGCGCCCTGGCCGGCGCCTTAGCCGGTGCCTTGGCCGGCGCCTGGGCCGGTGCCTTGGCCCCCCTCCTCGGCTTTTGTGGAGCCGATGGAGTAGGGGCAGACGCCGCCGCCGCGTAAGAAACGCGGCCTCCCACAACGGGGAGCGCGGTCGGAGCGGCGGCCTTAGGCCGCTGTGCCGACGCGAGCGGGGGGCGCATAATCGGCGCAGGAGGCAATCTCGCCTCCAGGCCAGCCAGGCGTCCGTCCAGCATATTCCCAACTGCGATGAGGATTTCTCGCAGTTGGGAGTCAAATGCCCCTGAGTTGGTGGTAGGGGCAGGCTGGGACGCGGACGGGGCTTCCCGCTCGGGGAGGTTCGCCTGGAAGCGGGCGAACTGAGCGCTCAGCTCGTTCACCCGCTCCGTCAGCTTCTCGTTGGCCACCTGCAGGCGAGAGACGTCGCCCGCTAGGCCCTCCACGACCTCCGACAAAGCGGAGGAGGAGTCCTTAAGGGCCCTCACAAACGAGCCCTTAAGGTTCACGGATTTGGTGGCCACCTTGTTGATGACGGCCACCGCCGCTTTCGCCCTCTCCTGCACGGACACGGGAGCCTGGGGGGCATTTCCCCCCACCGGCTCTCGAACCTTGAGCAGGAGATCCGCGATCTCCTCCTCCGCTACGGCCTCGCCGTCCACCCGTACACTTCTGTAGGACTCCGCGTTTGAGAACGCGGAGCCTGACGGGGTCGAGACCGAGGCCGAGGCCGGTTTACGTTGCCTCCCTCGGCGGCTGCTTGCCACCTTTGGTGGCATCATTTCTTGGGACGTATCCGTTTCCTCGTCCCTGGAGCGTCCGCGTTTCCGGCTGTCGCTTCGTTCCGCCTCCATGGCCTCCGCGCCATCCGACGAAGCGGCGGATCCGGAACGCAGCCGATCCGATGCTCTTCGGCTCCCAGTGACCAGAGTCAGACTGACCTCTGGGAGCCCCATCGAGATAGGCGTTCCCGACACCATCTCGCCCTCAGTGGACGACCCATCCGCTCCACTGTTCTGCTTGTCCTTCCTTCCTTTTGCTTTCATGTCCTTTAGGCTTGCCTTTTTCGTTTGTATGTTGGTTCCGATCGTTTTTTTTAATTTGTTGTAAATCATCCATAATAATCCCACGAGTGGGGGAGAACTAGAGGTCCACCCGGGCAGAGATCCCCCATTACCCGGGCAAGCGTAAGTTTTTAACCCAACCGAGGGGTCCGCAGGTACCTCGGCTTGGAGTGCGCTCGCGACTGAACTTCCCATCAGCCATGCATCCCCTGGCCACGCACCAGAACACGGGATTCGGGGAATTTTTTAGAGAGGTTATCTTCCTCGCGGTCCGGGCGGTTAAGCCAAGACCCTCGCCCCCGATCAGAGCCGCGAGACTTAACCACAGCGCTCTTCTCGGGATTACGATATGCCGACGGTTGACAGGGAGACTACGTCCCCCTGCCTGCTCGGTGGTAGTGTGAGTACACGCCGAGCCCGTCCTCCTTTCTCCACCGCTGTCAGCGGAGAAACTGTGGCCCCTACAGGGCCCCGCCATCAGGTTTTTTACCGAGGTTTCCTCCTCCATGCTCCGAAGAGCGAAGAGCCAGCAGGGCAACCGGCAGACACGCCCACCCTGCTGGACCAGGCCTTGCCCGAGAGCCGATGAACGGCTGCCTCTTCTGCTAGAATATTGGCCGCTGGCGATAATCCTCTCCTCCAAGAGGACAAGGAGGGAACAGTACCATCGCCAGCGTTTCCAGGGTGCACCACGAGGAGGTTTTCTAGCCCAGCACCCCAAACCCTATATCAACCCATCTGGCCAGCGTGGTATAGTAGGCCAAAACCTCCTTTCAAAGGAGAGGCCTATGTCCAGCAGTGGACTGTTATAGGCTGTTGATGAAGGTATGCTAATGGCACAGATATTGCCTGCTGATGCGTGGCTCATCCGAGGTACCACACCACTGTCATGACATGTTAACAGCAGCCAACTGTTCTTCTACGTATTACTCGTAAGCTATTACGCAGGAGGCCAGTATTCGACTATAGCTATGGACACATTATTTTCGATTAATACATAACATAATAGGTTTCTACCCAAAATGTGTCTGGATTTATTTTTTCTCATAATTAAGCTCTTTACTCTTCCCTTCTCCCATTTAATATTTTCTAAACATATTTCAAAAATTTAACATTATCGCCAGTCGTCAGTAACATTTGATGTTCCTTTTTACGCATTTGTGCAAAACTCTGATGATTACTACACACATACACATAATTATTTTTTATGACAACAATTAAATTAAATGACCTCTAGTTCAGGACTTCCCAAACTTACAATAACTTTACTTACTTAACAATTTTAACGGTGACGCCCTTGGGAAGTTGCCATATTTTAGCGAGGCCCTGGCCTTCTTGCCATACATTTACCTACTAGTTGTAATTGTTGTGTAATTTTTTATTAGAAAATAAAGAACAAAACATAAAAACAAAAATGAAAGCAAACAAAAAAGATAAAAAGCAACCACACCCTTTTTTATCTCTTTTCGTTTGGTATTAATGAGAGGGATGTGCTTGCTTTTCTGAGCATAGTTTCTCAAAACGAGGCTCAAGTTTCGAAATTACCACTCTCTGTTTCTAAATTTATTTTCGAACTGTACTTGTTCTTAATTACTGCAAATGCAGAGAATCCCTCAAGTCTATAGTGCTGATGGAACGATATTCTGGATAAACTGAGCTCCAAAATTCAAGTAGCTTATACTTGTTGTAAAGGAGCTTAAGGCTGGAGTCACAGGACAATTCTAATAATTGTTCTTCTTCTGCTGTCGAAATTGTTGATGGTGAGGTCGACTGGAAAAGGTTTCTAACCCATATTGCCCGCGCTCCCGCCGCATCATAATGCACATGGCTATCTGATTCTATGCACATGGCTATCTGTGCACATGGCGCTTTCTCGACTCGGTCGCCTCAACACAGACAGCCAACCTATTTAGATCGCCTCACGACGCCCCTTGGATAGTACCGCGGCGCCCCAGGGCGTCGCGACGCACAGCTAGGGAAGCCCTGCTCTAATTGATTGGTTATTTTTCTTATTATTTAATCGAACTACTACTAATAACTTGAGATTTTTTTAAATAATTATTGCAACTTTTGGGTTAAGCAACGTTAATGGGTTCGTTCTGAATATTAATTTAAAAAATCTTGCAAAAGTAACGTTAATTTCGACTACCAAAAAATGTTTTTTTTCACATATAACAATATTTTTATTTTTTTCAATAATATTGTCACACATCTCACACACGGCCGTCTGATCCCAAACTAGGCAGAGCCTGTACTATGAAAACCACACTGCTGATAAACCTATTTAAATACTTCTAAATACAAACATATTATAGATAAAGTACAAACAGACACAGTACAAAATTGAGCGTGCTCATCACACAATTATTCATCCTGGGTGGGAATCGAACCCAAGACCTCTGGCGTAGCAGTCAGGGTCAATAACCACTAGACCAACAGGTCAGCCTGTACTATGGTAACCAGACTGCTGATACACATATTTAAATACTTCTAAATACATACGTATTATAGATAAAGTACACCCAGACACAGAACAAATTACCGTGCTCATCACACGATTATTTGTCCTGGGTGGGAATCGAAGCCACGACCTTTGGCGTAGCAGTCAGGGTCACTAACCACTAGACCAACAGGTCAGTATATGCCATATGTGGCCATGCTCAAGTACGATTTGGCCTATGTTCTTTAATACAATAATATTCGTAAGTCAAAAAATACAAGGCTGTCGAAGCAGTACCTTGTGAAATAATCAATTACAGAATCGAATGGAAACGGAATCCAATTTTTTTGGGGTTAGACCCTAAAAGAAATGAGAAAAGAGTTAGGTAACTCATGTTTCCGTGTTTTTGGTCTACTTTTTGTACAATAATGAATAGCTCTCTACTCAACAGGATAGAGATGCAAGCTTCGGGACAAAGTCTTATATACAAAAGACTTATATGCTACAATAGAAATAGCAAAGCTAGCTAGATTTCAGGCAGAAGTGTTCATAAGTGATCAACCTAATTCACTTCTTTATAAAACAGATATGGAACATAATACATGTACTATTTTTTGCTCACTTTATCCCAGACACACATATTAATACAATTACGCTCACGAAATAACCAACGAACTCGAAACAAATTGTGGGACACAAATAGAAAAGTCTGCTCTAAAACCTTTGTGTGAACATGTTTTCGAAATTCTCTTAGCAATACACTGTGATGCAACCCGCACTGATTCATTAGACCAATCAGCTTTTGCGTATCCAAGCGTGAGATAAAATCAACTAATCAAAGGAGTTGATTGTGATACACTAGGAAATATAAATGTTTTGCAAACTAAAGCAGTTTGAATATCGAAGAAATATTTTAAATTGGAGAACAGAAATAGTCTGGGTAAATATTAGCTTTTGTAACGACAGGATTTTGTACCTTACCAGTTTTAGTCTAAGGCCTAGAATCGATTTTCTGATTTCAACTAAGGTAGAAGGAATTCTCTGACCAGACGCTGTCGAACAAGGTAAAGACTACTACAGGGAGCAGAGTAATTTAAGGTTTGTGGTGTAATAATATTTTGTCATTAAAGGAAGACGTTGTGAACATCACTAACTACTCAGACAAGATCAGAAATGGACATATTTATGAATAGAGTATTGAATCCTTTACCTCAATAGATGCAGTATTCAGTTGAAATTTTGATGTTATTCCAAAATATTATCTCTCTTAGATATATGTCTATAGATATAAATTTATAGTTTCAAGATTTATTACTTCATTAAAGTATATTTTGTTTAATTTGTGGATCACACAAAGTGTCGTCCCATGTTGGGGTCGAACCCACAACACACAGTACACACTAAGCCATCCGTGCATCAATTATCTGATTAATATGAGTAAATTAGTTAGTTATGTAAGAAAGGTCGAAGAAAAACCGATCTTTATCACGAGCGACTTTTCTCTGTCCTTGATGATGCAGATGAGCTAACATCACAACACCCGCTCATGTTTCTATGATAGCTGCATTAGTTAAATGCAGAGCTACGAGTAGTCTACTTCTGACTGCACGGATGGCGCAGTGGTTTAAGCGGTCGCCACGCCGCTTCCTACTACGCCGAGTGTTGTGGGTTCAGACCCCACATGGGACGACACTTTGTGTGATCCAAAAATTGTTGTTCTGAATTCTGTTCTTTGTGTTCGTTTCATGTTTGTTTGTAAAGTCCCCCGCAACACAGGAATATATTCCTAATGCGGGAGTTGTCTTTTTAATTAAAAAAAAAAGAAAAAAAAAGTCTGCAGGTGTTAGAAGGTGATGAACCCACTTTACAATTCAAATTAACCGGTGCAAAACAATTCTTTCGTTACCGTTCACCCAGTAAGTGAGATTATTGGAGAACCAACTCTTCCCCTCCTCCTTTAAATTGAGGGTAGGTTGGCAACGGACATGTAGCTTGTCCTAACTTCTGCTAATTTTCACCTGTAATTTAGAAATGAGAGATTTCTTTTTTTTACTATGATGGGCCTGTGGGTGTAGTACTAAGCCGGAGGTCGTGGGCTTGATTCCCATCCAGAATAAATAATTTTCTAGTAGATGATCATTTGTTCTGTGCCTTGGTAAAATTTCTCTAGAAATAATATATATAAGTAGGTATCAGCAGTCTGGTTACCATAGCACAGGCTCTGTATAGTTTTGGATCAGACGGCCATGTGTGAGATAGTATTATGTTCTTTTTACCAATTGTATTCTGGTTTCCTAATTTAGAAAACTCCCTAAGTTAAGAAGCAAACACTTAATGCGTAATAATAAAGATGTGAGTTGACAGCCCTATTCTTGAACTGATGGTTTACAGCAGTACTTTTATTGTGGAACTGATTTTTTAATAGGTTATCGGCATTTGAAGCACATGTTTTTTTTAACCAAATCAGTTCATTAATTTGGTAACTATGAAAGACTGGAGGAATGGAGTTACTACTGCTTCCTACTGTGCTGAGTGTTGTGGGTGTGATCCCCACATTGGACAACAATTTGACACAAATTGTTTTTGTGAGTCTGGGTGTTCTTTATGTCTGTATCATGTTTGTTTGTAAAGTCCCCCACGACCCAGGAAACATATTCCTAATGCGGGTGTTCTTTAATAAAATGTGTTTGATCGGTACGTGGGTACGTTCGTTTTTCAATATTCCAAGAAGTCTCCTTCAAAGTCATTAACGGCCTATATCCAGCAGTGGACGTCTGATGGCAGGACCGAGGATGATGATGAAGGCATTTAAAATAAAACACTTCGATGAGTAACTTATCCATATAATATATTTTTTTATTTGAAAATTCTTGATACAATGTACATTTTGGACTTAATTCTCTGCGACTTAAAAGTTAAGGTATAAATATTTTACTATTACTGCTTTATAAGTACGCAGAACAGAATAGAATTTGTAGTCTATGTTCTATAGTGACGTCATAATTCCTGAAGTCAGATATTTCGACATTTCTATGGATAATAAATATCTGTTGTAGGTTATTTTTACTAGTTTTATTTTTCACTTTTTGATATTTCATCCCAACTTACACAACTTTTTTTTGTCCCAAGTCATCCGTGACTTGGATTTCGACGACGTTTTTGTCAATGAACCACCCATCTTCTTTTCAATCTGTTTCTACTCTAGAGCTAGTACAAACATGCTTCACCACATGGATTGGCTCAACTTAAGTGATACCTCGACCTCAACGAAAACCGTAAACCCGCCTCCCATCTCTTTCGTACCATTGTCTTCCTTTCTTACTTATGTTTAAATCAATCATCAACAGCCTATACTAGCCCACTGCTGGACATAGGCCTTTCCTCAGAAAGGAGGTTTTGGCCTACTATACCACGCTGGCCAGACGGGTTGGTATAGGGTTTGTTTCAAGTTTTCCTTCTCTTTGCAGTGCTGTTGTCCTGCTTAGTTTGCTCCCTTAGTCGGCTCTTACGACACCCACGGGATGAATTGGGTACTTTAAATATTCAATAGTTTAAATCAATATACTGTCAATATCCTAATGTAATATTTTAAAAGGCCTGATTGACGGCTGTGCTTTTGCTGGCTTTTATGTAAGTGGGACCAAAAATGAAGGCATTTTAAACGCCTTCGTCTACCAAAAGGGTTGACGTTTATTAAAATAAAATATTTCATAAACAGCCTTTACTAGTCCATTGCTGGACATAGGCCTCTCCTTAGAAAGGAGGCTTTGGCCTACTATTCTAGGCTGGTCAGACGGGTTTGTTTCAAGTTTTCCTTCGCTGTAGTTTTGTAGTGCTGTTGTCCTGCGCAGTTTGCTATTATTAAAATATTTACTTCTAATGAATTAATAAACAATAGGTATTTATCCATCGATGTTTTAATATTCATGAACATAGCAGCTTAATATCAAAATTGATAGAATTTTATCATCTTATACGTCACAATAGAATAGAGACCAAAATTAAGCTTTATTAGATAAGTACAGTCAGCAACAAAATAATACTTTTAATATGGCAGTATTTTATTGATATGAAATATGTTACAAAGTGAACTTGTCCTTGTACATTAAAAAACAAAGCGAGTAAAACTTTGAAAATAATATTTTATTGGATATTACGAAGTTACATCAAATTATTTATAGCAAAAATCAAATGTTTTTTTTTTCTATCATATTTAGATTTGAAAAATATGAAAAAACTGCACACTTAACAAATATATTTTCATTAAGTATGTCTTAGAGAATTCGTGAGCGTTCATTTACTACTTTACATGTGACATTTTACAACTTTAAATATTAACATTAAGGTTGCAATTTATAATAACAATTTGGATCTGTTTTACAGAGCTTATCCCTTGCAGTTGAAAGGTATAATTAAAAAAATCGGTACATATAAATATAAGTTATCGTCACAATCTTCAGATAATCCTAAAATAGTACTACTCACAATATTTGTCATTGTGATGTTAAGGTTATCAATAAAGAAAAGGTAATCTTGCAACTTATTAATAACGATTATACCAAAAATAAGATTATTCTAATATTTTTTCCTAATTGGGTAAGTAGTAGAAACTCAAAAATAATTATATTTTTTACACCTGTTGGCATGGCTATATGTAATAATATATACAAGTAGGGTAATTTTTCTATCAATTGACAATAAATTGTTTATCTAAACATATAATATGTTCCATAATAATACTGCACCGTAGTGTTTCAACAAACACATTTGCAATTTTCCCTTAAAGGGTATTTAAGACAATGGATTGTTAGAGAAATTCAAACAGCTTGATCTTATAAGTTCAAATTTAAATTAACCTCCATTCCTTTGTCATCACGCAATGACGTTAACAATCATACAGAAAGTTCAATTCTGCTCATGAAAATATTTCCAGTTCTTTAATTCCAATGATTCGTGTCATCCCAAAGCTGATATTAGTATTTTATTTGAAGATGGGTAAAGCAAATACCAAGTATCAATTATGATTTGTGTACACCCATGCATAATATTTACATTTTTAAATGTATAAGCGAATCGTATTGCTTTATATTCTTTATCAGAAAATGTTTACATATACTATATTAATCTTTCCAATATACATACAATTTTTCTATAAACGAATACTATCTACGACGGTGAAAAAAAAAAAACTTTTTCATAAACTTGGCAATTTTTTTCTATTTTTTTTCGTACTAAATTTCTTTAGAGATTAGACTATGACAGTTGTGCTTCATTATATAATAGGAGCCAAGCGTAGCATAGTGCTCAATAATTATATACTTATATATTTACAAAGTTAACTGTATATAGTACAAAACATTTTTTACTATATATTTTGTTTCCTACTTACATTATATCAATTCGAGGACTATACTTTGAAATAATTTACATTCTTTCTTTAAATATTCAATATTGACCATATTTACGGTCAGATGTGCTTTCACGACTAGATCTATCGTGCTTACAAATAATTTTCTCTCTTTCATACTCACGAACAACTCTATATACTTATCTCTCACGCACCTTTATAGTAGCAATTCATCACATCTATGACGATAAACGAGATTGGATTTTTAAAACGACCCTTTCTTGAAACAAGTTATTGGTATAGGACTTTGTTTGGCCAATTCTGAAAATTAAGCTCTATTGAAAGTTAAAAAGAATGAAGGAATTCAGTTAAAAGAATGGGAGAAAACGCATAGAAGCGTAAACAAATATGCCGGTCACATGGAAAATTTCATTCCGAGGCAAACCAGAAAATGTGTATTTGAAATCTCTAAACTCACCATTGTTAAAAAAGCTTTGCAATTTTACAAGCTCAACGAAAAAACGCGTTAATCCGTGAGAATTTCACTAAAAAAAAATAGGAACATTTAGGTTCCAAAGAAGGGCCGCCAAAAAAGGGGATTTACGAAGAGTCATGGTCAGAATAAGGAGGTAAATCAACTGACATTTTTTATGTATTGGCAGAATTGATAAATCGGCAATATGGCGAAATGTCGTTGCATCTAAAAGAGCAAATTCAGTTTTTCAGTTTTTTTTAGAAAAACATTATTCAACAAATTTGTTAATGTCGAAAGAAAGAAATAACATATTATACACTGTTCAATGAAACTTTTTTACTAAACATTTTGAACCTGTCTTGAGTAATCAATACAGTACTACTGCAGCAACAGTTTTTTATTCTGCACCAGACAGTAATGAATGCTGACAAGCTATAAATGGTAGACGATTTTTCTTTAGTTATTAAGACTAAAACATGTCAAACTGTTCTAATCTCATAAAAAAATTTCATTTAAATTTGAATGGAGAAGATCCTAAATCTTGATTTAAATGAAAAATAAAAATTCAAATACCTTATAATACCTAGTATTATAAGTTTGAAATTTCCTTTATTTTTGGAATAGAAATAAAGTCGAAAATAAATACTCCGAATAAAAATGAGAGGTGCCCCACGTCGGCTCGGGTTCCCTTCGTAATTAAATTTTAATATTTTTACATTAATCAACCAATAATAGTTTGTTTTTCAATTCCTTCTGTATACCAGACCTGACAAGCATTCTTCTATTCACAAAAATAGTAAGATATGTTACCCTTTAAATAAAATTTTCAATTTGAAATTAGAACATATGCATTCATATTCCCAGCATAAAGTCCATCTTCAACTTCCAAATTTAAATTTTTACTACTTAAATTGCAACATTGACTACTATTTGTCTATGCTCAATCAGAGCAAGTCTTGCAGCATTGCTCTTTGTATCGCTTGAGTGCGCACATGTTCATAGCTCGAACGTTTTCACAGAACCGTGAGCTGTCCCGGCAAACTCCATCTGCAGCAAAATGGAAAATATTATATTAAGTTTTTCTTTAAAAATTTTTGTAAAAAAATGTTAAAGTATTGGTCCTTCAGTATTTAAGTGAAGGGCTTAAATCTTAGTTAATAAGCTCTAATATTTATAACATCAATATAAGTATTAGGTATTTTTGCTTTGATCAAGAAAATCAATTTAAGAGTGAAAAATATTGGCGAAACCCATTGCTTCAGGTTAAATTTAGAAACTTTTAGTTAAGAAGTAAAAATATTTCTTCTAATTGAGAAATGTTTAGGATAGAGCCTAGACGAAAGATGCTTACTTACTGAATTTTTACCTTTATTTAAACATGGATGCACCTGACAGGCCCTAGCGACAGGAGGTCTGCCAAGGCCCTCACAGGCCGCTCCAGCACTATGTTCTCGAACTCGTCTTCTAGTACCTGCGATGCGCCACACACAGCGAAGAATGCGGTGCTGACGACCACGGGAAGAGCAGGAACCAATACACTAGTGTACAATGCGAAGTAAAATGTATTAATGATTCATAGTTGTATATTATATCATGTACATTCTCGATGTCTTATCTATTATAAAACCTAATTATTTTGTTCCCTGATCTTAGTTGGTAGTTAAATTCAATTGAATTCTGTCAGTTTTCGTTATTATTATTGTCCAAACGTTAAATAAATAATATGAATTGAATTACTAACCTTACTCCAAGCACCTACAGCCCAAGTTGCTCGGCAAGGTTTGGTCTCACGTCTCGTCTTTTCAGGTCTTGTTGTGCCGTCACATATGGAGTCATCCACAACTGTACCGTTCTCGTTAATACATTCTACTCGACGATGCACTACCGCTAGATAAAAAACAAGATAGAAAATATGTATTATTTCCATAGTTTAATCCTGTTAGAATGGGTAGTCTTGTTATCTGTTCAATAATGCTTGGTAGATGAAATTACAATTATATATTTCTATAGTTTTTAATCCTCTAACTATGAATTACTTACCAGCGCCGCTGTTAGCACATTTAGGCTGCGACCATGCCGCAGTTTTCCATTTCGCACAAGACAAAGTACAGTCTTGTATTTCACTGGGTGGTTCTTTGCCACGGGAGAGGCACTCAGCTGCAGTTGCTAAGCGCGTCTCGTTTCCTGTTTTGCGCTGTAAGTGACGAAGTAATTTAGTCGAATTGTATTTAGGGTACAGACGACGACTTTTAAAATAATATTGTTATAACACAGGCATGTAAGTAACTAATGATTTTAATATACTCGTATCTTAACTTTACGAGTATTGATTTCTTAATAACATAAATTAAATTTATATTTCAAATACATTTAAAATAATTACATTATAGCATGGCTGGCTATGGCTATAATTACCTGACATATAGCTCTCCGTATCTGGTGACCGACTCGTCCACAAGGTGCTTCGCATGGAGACCAGTCAGTTGTCATCCAGAAGAATTCATGTGCATCGAGATATTCATACCTAAATAAATACATACTTAGTGTCTATGTTATGCTAAACAGCTTCAATTATATAAGTTCATAGCATTCTACATTACTTTGCTATACTACTGTTTGAATCTCTTCTTACCTGACTTCAGTTGTGGTTTCTTCAAAGTTCTTTAAACTTTCAACTCGACCATCTTCCATCAAATTATTTCTATTATAGTCATCATTGATTATAATTATATCCGAATCATCGTCTTCTGGAAAAACTATCTGCTTATCTCTCAGATTGATGATATGTGCCTTATTCGGTACTCCATAATTCTGATACATGATGATCGAGTCCACAGTTCTTTGGCCCCTAGAGTTTCCAAGGGTCTGAAAATTCCAAAACATCTGAACATATCAATTATAACTGTTCTAAATTTCTCTGAAGGTATTTTTGTTAAACCTTAGACTGTTAATTTTATGTATGGTTGAGTTTACTTTTGCATGGGATCAAATAATGATGATGACAGTAAACTAAAATGAAGTGGTGACAACAAACCATATTAATTAGTACCTCTGTATAAATTAAACATTAGAATTAATTTTTAACACTAAATTTCATTTTGGTTTTAACCTAAAAGAGTTACAATCAAATTAAGACTTTTAGGAAAATATTAATACAAATACACCAAAATTAATAAAATTAAAACCGACGTAGAAATAGCATAAATATCTTTTGAGTATAGTTTAAAAAAATGTATTTTTTTAGCAGTGATTACGTTGCTTGTTGAAAATAAGAATAATGCATCCCTACAAAATGGCTACAAAAACATCAATATCTTCTGTTGGAAGTTAAAGTATTAATAAATACCAACCAAAGTACTTCCTGTCTGTAGAAATATGCCTCCTCTATTAAGAAATGAAATTTTGTCTGTTCTACAAAGCATTCGACGAAACTACTAAATGTTTTACTGGTAGGATTATAATAACTTTAAACTGGGACTTATAGAAGACAATTCAATCAATACTTAAATTAAGTGTATTAGTCACACCAGTTTTACTTTAGTGTTAAACCCAAAACTCCGACCATGCGTCATGCGATCCAAACGCCCTCTGTTTTGGGAACTTCTCACCTGAAGTTGCATAACAATGTAATGCAGGCAAGGCAGTACCCTGGACGCACTGCTAGGCTTCGGAGGAAGCATCTGTGATGAGACGGCACTCTTCTTCAATGATCCCAAGCGGCGTGCAAATATGTTAGGTTAAGCTTACAGAGTATGGAAAAATCGTCTACTTTCTAAATATAATAAAATAGACCTATTTTTGGTAAATAACAAATATGGTATTCTAAGTGAAAATGATATGGCCGTATTATTTATTAATCTAGTATTCTTTTTTCGTTGACTAATTAATCTCTTTGGTTTTGTCTGGTTAAAAATCAATAAATGTTGGTCCCAAAAATATATATGGTTGATAACGTTATCCTGTAGATTGATGAATAATGTTTTCGATTAAGATTAGACAGTATAGCAGGTAACAAAATGCTTTATTCACAAATCAGTATCCATAAAACATTATTATGCCAAAATTTATGCTCTCGATAAGTAAGCCATGTAACAACAAAATCATCCAGATACACCAACTTTATGAAAGTCGTAAAATCGGCTGTAAATTTTATTACTATCATTACAAGCAGACACATGCCATAGATTATCGGTCTATGATTATAAATGATTGGTTTTGGGGTATAATAAAGTATGGAAGTGATGTTGAACATCGTTGGAATTAGATGATAACCTTGCCTATGGTTCTAGACATTGATTAAAAAAATACGTTCGATACAGTTTACAGATACTGTTGGAATAAAAACTATACCCAAACGTCTAGGAAGATGAAATAAAGATTAAATTGAAATTAATTTCAGACGATTTATCCATACAATATTCCGCAGTGCCTTTGGTTTTAATATTATTTTTTATGTCCTTACCTCGTGTTCATCGTACATGTCTCGCTCTCGGGAATTGAAGCTTGGTGAGGCTTTAGTGCTTGTTGTCGCTGTGTTTCCATATACAGCGTCACGAACTTTGTCTATTTTGCCTGAGCAAACAAATGGTAGTTAGCCTTATATGACAGACTTTCAAGCGGTCTTCGAATTACTTCATCAAGTAAATAAAAACTAAGTAGTTTGTGATTTTTTCTGTTCAATTTGTTTAGTCCGTGTGGTGACGGATTAAGAATACGGAATGTCACCACCCCTATTCATCCCGTGGGTGTCGTAAGAGCCACCTATGGGAGCAAAATACGCAGGAAAACAGCACTGCAAAGAGAAGGAAAACTTGAAACAAACCCTATACCGACCCATCTGGCCAGCGTGGTATGTTAGGCCAAAACCTTCTTTCTAAGGAGAGGCCTATGTCCAGCAGTGGACTATTAAAGGCTGTTGATGTGATGTGACTCAGAACAACAATTTGTTGATCACACAAAGTGCTGTCCCATGTAGGGATCGAAGCCACAACACTCTGGCAGTAGAAAGAGGCGAGGTTACCGCTAAAACGCTGCGCCATACGTATACCATATACGTATATATATATATATATATATATATATATATATATATATATATATATATATATATATATATATATATATATATATAATACACGTTACCAGTGTATTTTTTTGTATTATTTTACAATAATACAAAAACTCAGAAAATACATGATAAGTACCGTCATCATTTTAAGAGTAACATTAAAAAAAATACAGCTGAGATGAGATTTATATAACGTCAAAAACCAGTACCTGTATTATTCTAAAGAACCTACAGCAGTGTGATCTTTGAAATTTTTATCATAATATTTAATGAAACGTCTTTAATTGCCAACCGCTTAAAAGACGTTGGATTTTGAAATGAAAATAAGAAAGAAATTCGAAATTTATCTTGTGTTCGCCAAGAACTTCGTCTCGTGGCAGCCAGCGTCGATCTTAATTAATTTGCAACAAAACTTGTACTCGGCTGCAGCATTGCGGCGTTTTGTCAAATAATACACATTACAGGCGTTTACATTGAAACATTTAAAAGCGATGCTAAATTCTGAATGAGAGACATTATGACTGTGAAGGTTATAAAAGTGGGAATAAGTAAGTGGTTAAGGGAATGCTCAATAAAACAAACTGTAGTATAAGAATAATTTAAGAGTCCTCAGGTATATAGCCTCATTCCACCGTCAGGTCTAAGTCCTCAAGGGCGCCATTGACCTCTTTGCTTTATAACTTTCAACATTAAAGGCAAGCAGTTAAATGACTGGCTTGTTATTCTAAGGGTTAGTGACAATGACTGCTAAGTCAGAGGTCGTGGGTTCGATTCCTACCCAGGACAAATAGTTATGTGATGAGCACGATCATTTGTTCTGTGCCTGCGTGTAATTTATCTATAAAATGTATGTATTTAGTTTTATATATCTGTAGTCTGGTTACCATAGAACAGGCTTTGCCTAGTTTGGGAATCCAAAACACAAAGTAAAAGCATAAATAAGTAAATAATAAAAATCTTATTATTTTTACGTAGTTTTATAGTGACAAGTAACAAAATGAATTATAGTAGAGAGATTATCAATTATTATTATTTTTGGAAGTGTAATTATAATTTATATCTTTTGCCTGATTTATATAAAAAAAGGCTCTCAAGGCTGTAGCTTTTAGGGGTCCACCTAAGCCCAGAAAGATATTACAGATGTTACCTCAATATATACAAAACATATAAACATCTGTCTTCATTCAAATTTCACACTTAAAGTAAAAAATTAAACTAAATTTCCTACTTTGAAACATACCTTTTTGTCTGTTTTTATAGGTCTTCCTGGAGTCCCCCGGACGCTGTTCATGAGACTGATCATCTGCAGTTCCACCTCTCATTGCTATATATCTCCCATCTGCTCTGCTGTAGACAATATAAATTTATTAAACAATTTTGTAACATTACTTTAACCGTGGGAGAGCCATGTATAGCGAATTTCACATACAAAGATACAAAAACATACTACAGCGCCATCTAACGAAGCCATACCGAACTACGGAGTAACTGCTAATCCTGTATCGCGATATGAAAAACTTCCCAACATCAACCATTGGGTCGTGGCCAGCCAGGCGTGATCAGTTCGCCTGTTCGAAGCATCCTCCCTTTGTGTTGTAGGGACGTGACATCCGTTCCTACACACCATACTTCGGCACATATGGGCCGACCCAACCCCAACCCAGAAATGGCAGAGTATAGACAAAATACATACATTGCCTTCCCAATATTTCATTAAAGAAAATCAGAGAGAGACTTCGCTACAAAGATGTAGTAGTAAGTAACAATAAAAATAAACACTAATTGATTTTTTTTTTGTTAAGGAAGACAAAAATAATGCGTGAATTCTCCCAATAGAGCATCACCACAAGTAAACTACATACATTACATGATTCTCCTATTGTTCGTCCACTTCTATATCGTGTAAAAAATATAATATATTGTCAATAAAAAAATATAGCAATTCTGTCTTTCAAAATTATCATTTCAAAAATCTTTATTTTGAAAACGGACCAGAAAACAAACAGACACATGCTTTTTTTATATTTGTAATGTTTGTCGTTTAATCTTAACTCCATTGTCAACTTAACATAAATCTTCGTAAGATATTTTCTGCGAAAACTCAGTAATTATTTGCTTATTCCATTTTTCATATTGTCCAAATGACTCGGTCGCGTCGCAAATAATTTTTATTGAATATTTATTGAACACTCTCCTTAAGCATATTCAGACGTTGCCCTCGTGTAGTTTTTAGTTGGGGTTAGTTTATATTGTGAAAACGGGGTTGTCTTACACAGTGTATAACTTCTCTGCTATTAAAATGTGCTCTTCTTCACTTGCAAGTTCTTGTAAATTATTTACTAAGATTACAGATTGTAACTATAGCTTATAATAACGCCTTTTACATGTTGTAATTTTTGCTGTTCTAATCTCTGGTCACATTTTGAAGTTGATTTGAACGAGAAAATAATTTAATTGGATTGAATTTTAACAATGAATATTTTGGTACAACGAATTGTTTATAAGAAAAGATTTGTGACTTAGCATACAAGTTTATACAAGAATTTGTAATAGATCTACTGCTTTTTTGTTCTTATAATTATTATTATATTACATTGTGAGCGAATGTAGTCAAAAAGTACTTTCTTTTTCTTTTACTTCACTTCTTACTTCTTATTTTCTGCTGCTTCTTTTCACTTAAATTACTTAAATGTGAAGCTTGTAATTGGCAGCTGTTAACTATAAACCGTGTGGTGACGGATTAAGAATACAGACCTCTGTGTCACCACCTCTATTCATCCCTTGTGTGTCGTAAGAGCCGACTAAGGGAGAATACTACGCAGAACAACAGCACTGCAGAGAGAAGGAAAACTTGACACAAACCCTATACCAATCCGTCTGGCCAGCGTAGTATAGTAGGCCAAAACCTCCTTTCTAAGGAGAGGCCTATGTCCAGCAGTGGACTAGTAAAGGCTGTTGATGATGATTATGATGAACTATAAACTAGTTATGACATAGTTTGAAAACTTGCTTTAAAATCTTAAATATTAGCTTTGTTTGAGTTAGCTGATCGATACGTTGTAACATTTTATATAAAAATTTTGATCACATTTGAATTTACAGATGAGGAAGAAGCTTTCGAGATTACTAGGGATTCAGTATTAAAATTAACTGCAAAAATTAAGACTACGACTACTATTACGAAGAGTATGAATAATATTCAAATGTTAAATAATGTTACAAACTTGTGTGTTTGTTCGTATGCTTTCACGCTTGAATCATAAATTTAGGTCAGGAACAGAAGAGCAACCTGATCGCACTGAAAGTGTGACCGTTCCGCAAGGCTGATAGGCAGAGAGAAGCCACTGGCTTTCCCTGAGATGGGGCCTAGTTAGATGTGGCGTCGATTTGGGGGAACCTGAAATCACATGGCCCTAAATCGCAGGGCGCCTAAAGCTGGCCGTCGGAGTGGTTTTTAGTGGAAACATCACATACTCCTGGTTCCTGATTAAAACGGAGTGGAAAATCCCTTTGGATATCCCTTCCAAAGGGATTTTCCACTCCGTCAACAAAAAAAAGGTCAGGAACAGAAAGATAACATGGTACCTATCAGTATTACGAAAAACAAATGCTTTTCTCAAAGGTTTATGACGCGGATCGAGCTCCCGTGAATCGCTAGTATCTTAATATGTGAATATTATCCGTGCCTCCATAACGTGTAATGTAAAAGAGAAAATTCAAGATGGGGAATATTCTACACCTGCGTTTCACAACCTGTTATGAAAGTTTTCCACAAATATTTGTCACCAAGGAATACTAAATATAAATTCAGCGTTCTTACTTGAGTTTGTACGAAACAAAAGTATTGTATCTCCTGGAGTTGCTTGAGGTTTTTCAATTTTACACGAGGTCTGCTGCGTGGTGTTCTTAATATATTTACACTACTTCTAATAAGCGTTCTCCTTCATGCCAGTTGACGGTACTCTATCGCATTTAAGATACAATTCATGATTTGTACACATTTATTTCACGGAAAACTGGTGCTAAATAATTTTCCACCGTGTGGGGTTACCGGAGTGTAAATTCTCCTCGCCCTGATTCTGGCGGGGGATTAAAAGACCGGTGTGACGACTTCCACATTCGGTGAAACAAAGAAACAGACTACAGCGCCATCTATCGAAGAAATACCGAAATACGGAGTAACTGAGCCTGTATCGCGGTATTGACAATTCTCTCGCCTGGTCGTAGGATCTTCCCTTTGTATTAGAGGGACTTGACACCCGATCCTCCACAATCGGCAATGCAGTCTTTGCCTCTAGAGTTGCAAGTGTCCATGGACGGTGGTAGTCACTTACTATCAGCTTGCCCACTATACCATAAAAAAATGTTTTTTTGTTCCCATGAAGTTGTGCTATATACGAATATTATTCTGTTAGATAACGGTGCATGTTTACGTTTTATTTCAAATCAACTCACCTATCAGATAGCGGTGATGATGGTTCATCTAAAGGCTTATGCCTCTCGATTTCTTCACTAGATGGAAACTCCCCAGGTCTTGGTTTAACCAAGAGTGTAAGATTGGCGCTGGATCTGCCAGCTACACAGGTATAAACGCCATGATCACGGAGTGACAGTGCCGTGATCCGAAGAGCACCCTGAGAGAAATAATAATAAATTTTTATTTCAGAAAATCATTTTTTCCAAAGTGTGTTCGTAACATTTAAAACTTATTTTTTAATGTTAGTCATAATGAACCTACAAATATAGAACATGGAGACAATTTTTTATTTTTATTTATCAATCGTGCTTATACATGGAAACGTCTTCAGTATTATATAACAATTTTGAGTTTGTTACATGGATCTTTAAGTAGAATAATCATCACCATAGAATAACTTACCTTCTTCGAAATTTTATACTTTTTTGATTTAGTTATAATCTGATGGTCTTTAGCCCATTGTATTTTCGTTCTGTTGTATCCTTTGACAGGACACTTTATCTTTACTTGAGTCCCGTAGAATATTGTTGCTGAACCCCCTACTTTTACAGTGACCTGCAAAAAATATATATTACAATCTAATCTTTTTTTGGAAATCAAAGGCCTATAGATACTCTTTCCAGCGTTACCTTTTTTTTCTTTGGATCATGTTGTATATAAGATGAGTTGGCTAATGATATCTCTGGTGATGCTGTATCCAGCAGACAGGGTCTTGAGTTACAAGATTTAGTGGCTGCCGGCCGTGGTGAGCTACACAGAGAGGCTGGACGCTCCACAACATGAGATTGGGCCATTATTTGCTTGCATTCGACCTACCAATAAAAATTAGGAAAATAAATATCGAAACGAAAATTGGAATTAGAAAATTAGTAAAACACGTATAGAACCTTGCTAATTATACAAATATTGGTGCCTCTCATCCTCTATTTCCATTGAGTATAATCCCCATGATAACATGCTTAAATAGTAAAATCAGATAAGGCGAAAATTATTTTACAAAAATAACAATTTATTTAATTTCATAGTTAAAAATATATGTTTTGTGAACTGTACTGAAAATATATCTGCTAAGGGCATGACATAATAAATAAAGACACTTATAAAGAACACTCATAAAGAACAACAAGAAAATAACATATCTGTATCAGGAATGACCGCTATACAAGAACACACATTCATGAGCAAGATTCGTGAATCAGTCAACAGAGGTTGATTCATTTCTAAAGTAGTGAGGATATTTTAGAAACAGAGAATATTTTGGAAAGAGAGTAAAGATATAAATTACCTACTATTAAAACAAAAACAAGTGAGTAAATTAAAAAAAAAGCGGGGAATACGTACGTCTCTTTGTTTTAGGCCACCACCACACGTCTTGGAACATTTGGACCATTCGCCAGTATGCCACCGTACAGGACAGTCCAGCACATTGCAGTACTGTCGATCAGGAGGCGATGGCTGAGGACACATGCTGCTTGGGACCACCACTGTATTTGTACCGCCTCGTGTTACCTGAGTAGAAAATGAAAAAAACATGGCTGTCTGTTTTTGAAGTAGATGTTAAAATCAGCTCAGGTCTTGTCCAAGAAATGAACATCTGATTTAAAAAGTTGCATACAGGTAATAAACTAATATTCAAATTTTGCAATTACTATTCAACTAAATTATCCGTGTGGTGACGGATTAATAATACGGAGCGTTACCACCCCTATTCGTCCTGTGGGTGGCGTAAGACCCGAGTAAGGGAGCTAACTACGCAGGACAACTGCAATGCAAGGAGAAGAAAAACTTGAAACAAACCCTTTACCAACCCGTCTGGCCAGCATGGTATGGTAGGCCAAAGCCTCCTTTCTAAGAAGAGGCCTATCTGCAGCAGTGGACTGTTAAAGGCTGTTGATGATTAATGGTGATGATGAAAATGTCCGACCAGTTTTGATTTGAACTTTGACTTGCCAAGAGGTGATAAAGGTAGACGTGAGTAAAACAGTTTATTCTTTACAAAAATGAATACAACTCATTTAAGTTTTTTATTTTATTTTAATATTCCACTAAAGAACATAAAAAACATTAAATTATAATGATGAGTAACTCACTAGACTTCGGTGACCTATTTTCTTACTTTCATAAATTGCATTTAGCTATCATTCAGGATTAAATGGCTATAATTAAAAAGATTTATTGTTTAAGAATGGATTTTTGATTCATTTACAATTTGATATATTTTTGAATTCTAAAATGTTTAAATCCCGGATTTGATTAGCCAGATGGTCTAGTGGTTAATGATCCTGACCTGTCTACTAAGCCTGTCGTGGGTTCGATTCTAACCCAGGATGAATTTTAATAATTGTGTAATAAGCAAGATCATTTGTTCCGTGTCTGGGTGTAATTTATCTATAATATGTATATATAAGTCCACTAGTGGACTGCGATAGGCTGATGATGACAATGATGATGTATTTATATATGTAGAATTCAGAAATATACAAGTATGTTTATTAGCAATCTGGTTACTATAGTACAAGGTCTGTAATGATAGTCTTACCTCGTGTATGCAAGTGACCTCCCGGGTTTGAATGCCAATTCCGCAGGACTTTGTGCACTGCGAGAAATCTGTATAATTCCACCTGAGACAAAAGGTTTACTAAATTAGCTACATGTGACAATTGTTTCTTAACAGGAGCCTGTAAACATCGTAATGGGTAATTCGTTTTAGTACCTGAATAAAAAACAAACAATTTTAAAGAAATGAAGGAAAGAAATTGATAGATAAGCAGTCTTCATCGCACACCAAGAATATAATACAAACATGGGCTACCTTATCGTAGAAAACGATCTCTTACAGGATACATTTGAATAAATACCTCTTAGTAATAAGTATTTTGTGGTGCAGACTGTTTGTGAAATAAATGAAAAAAAAAACCGGTTAGGTACAAGTCGAACTCCTGCGCCGAGGGTTCCGTACCTACCCAGATTTTACGTATGATTTCGCGAAAATTTGTAAGTACCGAAATTTATCTTAATTTGAATTTAAAACATCTTTTATTTTTGGAATTATTCCTTTATTTGTGCAGCAAGACGTTTCTTTTTGCCAAATTTCGTGATTCTAGGTCAACTGGAACTACCATATAGGTTATCGACCCAAAACCTATAGGGTACTTCCGGTTGACCTAGAATTGTCAATTTTGGTTAAAAGCTAGGTCTTACAGCACAAGTAAAGAGAAAATTCTGAAAAAAAAAGGAGTTGAAAATTAAGGTAAATTTTGGTACTTGCAAGTTTTCGCAAGAATCGAAATTTGCCCAAATCATTTTATCGTGTTGACTCAGGACCTTGCTTTTTATACACCTAATAGGGGTAACTTGCTAGGTCTACCCGTTCCTGAGAAAATCAGTGGTGACACACGGACAGACGGACAAGAAAGTCATCTTATATGGTTCCCTTTTTACTTTTTGAGGTACGGAACTCTAAAAATAACGAAAGTATCACATAACATAAATTTTTATAATATATATACACATCCAGTTAGCTACTCAGGGTAATCTCAAGCTAAAAACTATGGTGCTGTCCATAGCCCAAAGCATAGAGATATGAGCATAGTAAAATAAATAAATAGTGGGAACACGGGGTACAGCTGCTTGTAAGTAAAAGCGATACAGGCAACGAGAGAGATGGCTGCCCGATAATTCCCTCTGTCTCTGTTTAGCTAAGCTGCGATTGGCTACACAGCTCTCTTTTGTCGAGGAGGTGATGTTTTTCACAGAGGCGGTGGAGTGGGAAGCACTCTTCGCTTCCCTTTCCACTGTTACGTTAGGCAATCGAAAGGTCCAATAACTGGATTCCCGTACTGATACCTAAAGAAATAAAACATATTTTGGTCGAAATTCCACCTGAAGCTGATCTCTAACAGGAAAAATAAAATATTTCAAATTTCATAAAAAGTATAAGTGCCTTATGAAATTAATACTATCTAATCTGATAGCATACGAATCTTCTTTACGATATTTAAAGGTCTTTAACTTATCATCATTACTTTTTAAACGGACTATGAGGGAACTTGACGCATTTGGATCAATGTAATGTAAACTCTGCGAAAAAAAACATTGAATAACGAGTCTGCATAGCCTTGTATTGAAATTAATAATACACTACAGAGTTCCAGGTAAAATAAACTCCTCGTTACGTACTAGGGTCTGTTCGAACAGTTCTGGTTCGGTATAAAATAATTAATACCCTTGACATTGGTTTGAAAAGAATATTCGTGAGAGACCCATCCTTCAGCATATGTGGGTTGACTTGACCATAATGTTACCACGGCCTCAGAACAAAACCGATGTTAAGTATTTTTTTCGTGAGTGGGGTTACTGAAGCTCAAAGCCCTCCTCCTCTTGACTCTTGACTTCGTACTTGGTTTCCATGTACGGCGATAGTTACGTACCATCAAGTAACCCGATTTCAAGAAGTTCATGCAAAAAAGACGTTAGATATTGAATCAAAATTGAACGCTTACCTTGGTGGACAGGGGTGATCATTGCAAGTCCTCACTCTATTTTCGGGCTTAGTGAGAGGATCACACATGTATGGTGATGCATTTTTTCCATCTTCATCTCGAACGCATTGTATTATCAATTCCTGTGACAAATTAAATAAAAATAATTATAATAGTAAGTAACATAGAGCAACACAGGCCACCGGCGGACCATGTTATTCTATGTATAGTAACATACATTAATTAATTATGGGAAATGGATTAATTAATATTGTTTGGTCGCCTCTTAAATTGGACTAATTATGTATTGTCTTATATGTTTAATATCTATTATTATGTGATTATTGCGAACTTATGCCAATAAAAAATTTTGAACAAAATAGTGAATAGTGGTGGTGACACTATGTATTCTTAATCCGTCACTACATGGACCATTACTATGGCTGTTGAGGCGATTCGGTACGCTTGTACGGACCGAAACGTCCAATAGCGCCTTTAGAATTGGTATTTTCGTCCCGCGGGCTGAAACGCCCAAGGATTTTATTTTAATAGGTGGGTTCGTCCCGATAAAATATTCGTGTACAAAAATTAGAGAAATGCAATTTCATTGCAAATGCAAATAAAACAGCACTTGATAACTAAAATGTACATAAGTACATTTTAGTTATCAAGTGCTGTTTTATTTATTAATTATGTCTACATCAACTCAAATACCTATAATCAGACAGTAAAGAATAAAAATTTAAAAAGGATCACACAAAATAATCACAGACTACACCGAAGATATATATATATTTTAATTTAGTTTTACTACAACTAGGTACTTACTAATAATCAGTCAGATGACTAATATACAATAAAAACATATATTCCATAATTGAAAATAATCAAATCACAGATTGACACATGCAGTTAGGCGTTACGGTCCGCGGCGAGAAATTACAAGAGGGCCGAAATACGAGCGGGCCGAAACGACCTAACACCCTTTAGTATACCCTCCTAAATAAAAAAGAATTTCCAAATATGTTCTTAACTGATGAAATTCTGAGAAAACAAACATAAAAATGCTACCGAGATAAGAAACATCTCTTTTTCTTGAAGTAAATTAAAAAGTAAAATAATGTTAAAATATAAGTTTAAACATTGTCAGATACCTGCACTCCACTAAGACAGGAGGCACTGCAGCTGGTGTAACCTTTTTCCTTCCACGAGTACGATTTGCCCGGTGATCCTGGAGCCACTCTGATATTGCTTGATGTTCCAAATGTTAGTAACCTACTGTAGAGAGAAATAAAGATTAAGGTTTATCACACAATCAAACTCAACATCATACCAGACGTAAACAACAAACTATGCAAGAGACTGTTTATTTACGCGTATGTCGCAGACTTACATATATTTTCTTTAATGGCATTGATATTTTATCGTGTTCAAAACAATTGTTTTAATTTAAAATTTCTAACGCTTAAGTAGACAGTGTGTAGTGTGTGTAGATTGTTTATAACTAGCTATTATGTAGAATTATTTCAATATAAAACTTATACGAGTAACTTCTCATGCTCTTGTTCGTATCACATCACGGGAACGTCACGTGGCATCACACACATCAACAGCCTGTAATAGTCCACTGCTGGACATAGGCCTTTCCTTAAAAAGGAGGTTTTGGCCTACTATACCACGCTGGCCAGACTGTGGGTAGACTGTGGCCAGTGCTGTGGATATATTGTCTTAAGTTAACCATAGTCCTTAGCAAAGAACTAATTCAATGCTGACTTGGCTTTTTGCATTTATCAGACATATTTTTTCATCTTTTATCTGAAAAATATTTACTTAAAATAATAATAATCTTGACTGTTTATGATTAAAGTGTAAATAAGTATTTAAGTAAGTAAAGTGATCAAAATGTTTAATAAATGGAAATATAAACATAACAGCTCAGCAGAGTGCTTTACTTTAACATAAAGAATCCAAAGATATAAGTAAAAGATATTATATTAGAAATTGTTGATAGATTCTAAAATATAATTTATTCCTAATCTTTAGGTATTGATATCGGATATCGGAACTTTATCAGTAGATAGCATATTTATCTCTTGATTACAACTCAGTATACACTTAACAGTAGTGGTAGTCTGTAAAATGTCTTTGGAAGTAAATATAAGTGAACCTGATGATTTTAACTGTCAAGAACTTCACAGTGCGATAGAAGAAGTAGCTCACAATGAAGGTTTTGAAGATTTTGAATATAAAGTGGATTATATTAGTGGTAAAGGTGGAAATTTTACATCAAATGTGTTCCGTGTTATGATAAGAAAGACTGACTGTGATGACTACGACTTCAGTGTTATAGTAAAGACATTTATTAATACCGAGCGGCAGCAGTTATTTAATGAATTACACAAACGAGAAGTGTTTGCTTATACAGAAGTAATTAAGAAGTTTATCTCTGTTCAAAATGTTTTGAATGAAGAAACAAAGTTAGAGTTACCAGAATGTCTGCTAGTTAATATAGAAAAAAACAATGAAGTAATTATTTTAAAAGATTTGAAGAATCATGGCTTTGAACTTGATGATATGCAGGAAAATGCCGAATATTTAAATATTGAACAGATAAACTTAGTTATAAGTGAATTAGCCAAATTCCATGCTTTATCTTTTATAATAAAAGAAAAAGAATCCGACACATTTAAAGATTTAAAGACCAAGTTTCAAGATATTTTATATGAGAATAGTTTCCTTAATAAAAGTAAACTGAGGAACTTTTTTTTTGAATCCTTTGATATGTTTCTGAAACTTGTTAAGAATAAAGAGGCGAAAAATAAATTAAGAAAATTGAAAGATAAGTTTATAGAGTTGTTACAAAAATACGTAAAACCGGGACAGACAAACGTTCTTTGTCATGGAGACTGTTGGGTGAATAATATGTTTTTTAAAAATAAGGTAAGTGATTATATGTATCTTAAGCATATGATAACAAAGTTTAATTTAAAAATTTAACGGTAGAGCCAATAAAATGTACGTCTTTTATAAACCTCGGCAAAATTTATTTCAAACATATAAAATTCAGATTTTTAATATTCCAAGTTTTATGCGCTCTGTAGACATAGAATATGTTAAAATCCTATTCTAGAATATTTAAACAGTATTACATTCTGTTAACTGAGAGTTATATAATAACAATGTTTATGCAAGACCACGAAAAAAGTTAAATAATATCTGAATGATATGTTTTGATACACTATACTTTATAGATACTATACACAGATAAGATAACTAAAATAATCCTAATGGATTTTCTTTATTTTACTTTACAGAACAGTAACCAGGCGAAAGTGTGTTTTATAGATTACCAAGCAATGCGTTACGCCAATCCTATGACTGACTTTATGCACTTTTTATATCTTTGTACCGATTCAAAATTCAGATCTCAACATTTCGATGAAATCAAAAATAATTATTACGAGAGTTTAAGTACATTTTTAAATTTGTATAATATTGACGTAACAACGGTATATAAGAGAGACAATTTTGATACTGATTTTTATGGCTATATGCCATACGGATTATTAGTATCAATATTCCAACTAAGAATTGTCACTATGAATCTTGAAGAAGATGATACTTTAAAAGAAGCAAAATTGGAGTCAAATTGGGATTTGTCACAAATTCCTAGTGAAAGTGATTTGTTTCGCAGCAGGGTTAACGATGTTGTGGAAGAAGCAGTTGGAAATGGAGTTTTGGATAAACTTTTAGCTGAAGTGACGTATTAAAAAATAATAGATTCTGGTTCAATTTATTTTGTATTTGCTTATGCCTCGAGTATTTCTTTTTGTTTAACTGTGATAGTTTTTATAATACATGTTAAATTAAATATTAACATTTTTGTATTCAAAATAATAATTTCTTTGTTAAATTGAAGTTTTATTATTTAAAACACTTACCTGTCACCACCACTATACGATGGCACACTTGAATCTCCGAAGGAAGATCCGTAAGCCATAGAACATGGTTCCATGACACATCGTTCAGTTTCTTCAGCAGGTTTAGGACCCAAGCACTTGCTATCAGGTAACTTAGCAATAGTTCTGCTAAATTCTAAGAAAATCTTGCAGTGAACTTCTTTCTTTCTCCATCCTTCTCCGCATGTAACACTACAGGGAGTCCAATCGTCGTCTTTGATGTAACTGTTTAAAAAAAAACATGTCACATTGCCTGATAATGATGACTTAAGAAAGGTTGTAAGGTAAAATAGAGATTTTAAAAACTTTATAAATTATGACCTCGGAACTACCTCAGACGAACTTTAGGTAATAAAATCATGTTTCAACGAAAGCAATATAAAAGTTTTTTGTGCCCATATTTATTTCTCAAGGATAAAATTTAAGCCGGTCAGTATTTTAAGTTGTTTTAAAGATTTACATGGTCTAAATATTTTACGGAATACACTGCTTTTTTAGCGTTTCAGTAATTTATATATGTAAATTAACTTGTTTAAGTTTTATTGTACTTTTTATAAGATTTTTTTATTATATTTAATAATTTAATAACACTAGGTATTTGCAATGTTTTAGTTTATAATATTTATTATAAGTGACCACAGGTTCAGTTTCACATTTTGGCGACGACGAAAGATTCTTTGTTTGATCAGCTTCGAAATTTGCAACCACACGATCTCTAATTCGACACCTTATCGATTTTACTACAACCGCTTAAATATAGTGAGTTTTTATAAACGCCGCGGCGCCGTCTAAATACATTCCGATTTTATTTTCGGTTTTGGTAGAAACTAAGACGAAGGTCAAAGATTTGATTTTGGTTTCGACTATAAATTCTGTTGCGGTCGGACACTATCTGTCTTTCCATATATATACATAAATATGTGAGGTTGGTTTGTATACGGTTCAAAAACTTCAGCACCGATTTAGCTCCAATTTCAAAACCGCTTTAGAGATTGTTTTTATCTACTTTCCGCGACAGTTTTGTTTCTGATTTCTCATCAATGCAACCATAGCGAAGCGTGGCAGGGGACAGCTAATTGATCAGCTTAATTGATCACTTTTAAATAAGGAATAAATAAAATCTCTATTTTCCTGTATCAAAACAATTGCATAAAAACCTAAATTGCCCATATTTTAAGTAATAAAATCTATACTATCTAATATAGATTCACACGGGTTGATTTTGGATCATCATGCGAGGTGCTAAGGGCAACTATTTATCCTAATTAATATCGGGCTGGTATATGTAGAAGTATGCACCAGTGTAATTAATAATTGTGATTAATTTACCAAATACCTGTAAAACATTGAATTTAAATACTTCTGATAAAACCAATCGTGTGTATCAATTTAGTGTTTAAATGTTTGTGCCAATTGGTAATAGTGTAAGCAAAGAAACTTGGCAAGACAAATTGGTCGTGTAAATATGTGCAAGGAAATACAAATCTTATGTGCGGTGCATAGAGTAGAAAATTAGAAATCACAGTAGAGTAAAGTGAAGATGATCTGTGAAATGGTTGGGGTCAGTGTGGATTGAAATATACCGTGCATACAAATTCCTTCATCAATACTTGAGTGGGTAGTTTGAAAAAGGTTTCTTCTGTGTTGTGTTTTTCTTTTAATATTTATAAAAAGGGATGTTACGGATTTTATTCGGTCTTTATTTCTAATATAAATTGTTTTTAAAATTTAAAATACACTTACGATATTTATGTTGCGTGCTTTTAAGCAGTGCTTAAATTTGTTGTGTTGGTATGTTATGTGACTGTGTTTACATTTGAACGCAAGGATTTTGCATGGAGTTATCTCTAAAATTAAGGTTACAACCCTGCTTTATTTCTAAATAATGACTGCGGATGGCGTAGTGCTTTAAACGGTCGCCACGCCGCTCACTACGCTGAGTTTTGTGGGATCGGATCCCCACATGGGACGACACTTTGTGTGATTCACAAATTGTTGTTCTGAATTTGGATGTTCTTTGTGTCCGTTTCATGTATGCTTGTAAAGCCCCCGCGACACAGGATATATTCCTAATGCGGTAGTTGTCTTTTTAAACAGCAACGATAAATAGAATTTTCATATACTTATTAAAGCGTTAATCTCATCAATTTTTTTTGTTAAAGGTTTTTTTTAAAGGAATATTTGCATATCTGTTGCGTAAGTACCTGTAAAATTTACCCTTAATCGTTAATATGGTTACGGGTATACAACATATATTATTCACTTCAAGGATGTTCTAAGAAACGAAATATTTGGAAAGGCGATTCTGAAAGACTTACCATAAAGTACGTATAAATCCATAAAGTCTATAAATAAAAAAGAGTTAAATTTCTAGAAGTTAAAATTTCTCTATCTAATTAAGAATTTTGTTTGGAATTTACGCTATTATTACACCGAAAATACAATAGCGTTGCAACACTAGAATAATAATATTATAAAAATTGTGTTAAATGTTCCATTTTATTACTGTATTCATTTAAAAAAACAGTGACGTTCCGGGAGTGCCGACAAAAGTAAAAACTTCAAGTTTTTTTTTATTAGAACAGGTTTTTTTTTTGTTTTTTTTAGATTCGAATTTATATCTATGTTGTACGTATATACACAATATATGTTTATATTATATACAGTTATATTATCAATGTATTTAAACCCAAACTCAACTCTCGTCGGGACCAATATATGTAGATTCTTATATACAGAGGTGTCGGTAACTGTAACAGTGTCGCGAGTTCAATGGTTTTCCCCATCTCAAAAAATACATTCTTTTGTTTGTTGTTCAAAAATGCCCAACGCGCCTAAATAAGTTTTTACTTCACAAAAATCAAAGCTTTTCGTACTATTTTTTTTTATGGCACGGGGGGGCTAATGAGAATACGTGTCACCTGATGGTAAGTGACTACCACCGCCTATGAACACCTGCACCTCAAGAGTTACAAGTTCCCTGCCAGAATCGAATTTTGGTGCTCCGGAATTGTTAAACACCGGTTTTCTATGAGGACTTGATATCACTTCGATCAAATCGGCTTATTTGTGATAAAACATGGCATTACCACTTAAACAAGCAGTACTTTACATTAAAATTAGTGAAAAAAAGAACGAAAGAGTAAGTAATATATTATTGCTGTAAAATATTTTATAGTTTTTTGAAAAATTTAAATGGTTGTTATACGTTGCAATAGTGTGATAGTTAGATAGATATATAGCTGAAGCTACCTGCGTGGGTATTTGTCAAAAGATGCTTCACCCATTGCTAAAACTCGAGGTCTAACTTGTCCCTTTGAAGAACTTGAGATCAACCATATTAAGTCTTTAAAATATACAATTCGTTTTCATATTTTTATTCGTATAGGTCTGTTCCGTAACATCCCGAATATTATTGCTATATGTTTTATATATAAATATCCCAGGACGGAGCTGGTTTCAGTGTAAATATATTCCTAATGAAATTGGTAACAAATACTAGGTATCAAAGTAAGGTCAAAAAAGCATCTCTAACATTAGAAAGGATGAGAATACAAGTAGAGAAATAAAATGACCTACAGTAAAATTTTCTTCCATATCTTTGACTTTTTTTACCTCTTAAATATCCAGTTTATCTGGAGACAGACGTTTCTGTTTTAACTTCATTGCCATCAATTATCTGTTTGTACATTCTCACCCTTTAATGCCAACATTAAAAACGCTTTTAAAAAATACAAGCTAAAATTAAAACTACGAGCAAAAATATGTATTATAGGAGAGGGATATGTCATTCCTTGTTAAGATGTGTGAATGTTTTGAAGTAAAACCTTTAAAAACTGTTGTCTTAGGTACAATACCTTACATACAACCAGCCACACGCAAAGAATATTTTGTAATTGCTGAAAGAGACAACAACAAAATACTCTGAGCTTTAGGTATTGACACAGAATCAGAGAATGTATATTGACATGACTAATATTATGATGGTTCATGCTAAATTGATATAGAAATTATGGACAGTTTTGAGAAGGTCTGAGAAACACAAGCTACGTAAACATAAAGAGCGTGGAGGCCGCAGTTAGAATATTGAAGAAAAAAATATAAAATTTAGAAGTTAATTAGTTGATTATGAAATAAATAAATTTTCTTCTTATTAAGGACAAATGTGTAATCTGAAAAAAGTAAGAAACTAAAACACCTTAAATGAAATCATAAAAGTTTACCTCACTGGGTGATCTTTAATTAAAGTTTTGATCCAATTTTACCAATGCATTTGCAATTTTGAGTTATTTTACTTACTAACTTACCTCATTAAAAGTTTATCATGGAATGCTTCATATGTAGGATAAAAAGTTAATAACTTTTGCGTATAAACAGAGGTGGTATTAAAACTTATTATTCATTTAGGTAACCATCAAATATATTCTGATCTTTGATAAGATTTCAAATAATTTACGAAAGTAATCTAACCTCTAATAATGAAACTCGTACCGTATCGTCGGATAAAATGAGAAATTGAAGTGTAAACTAATTTGCCTCCACACCGTATAAATACTACAATACTAAAATACTTACGTGGCCTCTACTGGCACATCAGGTTCACCAATCAGCCGTTCAGCCTTAGCTGGTTGCGGTGGATATTGCTGGATGAGTGGCTGAGTATGGTATACTACGCCTGGTAGTAAATCTTCTATCTCATCCTGTGAGAGAAAAAAAGTATATCACGGCTGTGTTGACGAATTGTAAGATTAATTGTTTTGTTAGAGTTTAACTCTGACTCTGAAAACATTGGCATTGATTTCCTTTGAATCCCCAATGGTAAAATTGTTGGTTTAACAAAGCGAATGCCTCGCGACAGTATCATACCAAACAGCGAAAAAAAAAACTTCTAGGCTACTGGCTAGGGAAGTTAAGTTACCAAAGTGGAATAATAATTCTTCACCCACAACTAGTTACCAAACAACAAAAAAAATTGTCTTCTTGTAACTGGTTATGTAAGTTCTGTTACGAATATGGACGAAGGCTCATTAAATTGGGTATTGGTGTGTTGTACCAAGGTTGTGTAGCAACCATATCATTTTCATTATATAATTTTACAGGCGTTCCTCGCTAAAATGCAAAATTTATTGTCATTTTTTCGATGATAAGTTTGATGACGTTTTGATCATGAGTAATGATCACCTTGAGATTGGTATTTGAAAAATCAAAATTACATTTGATAAAACTCTAAAAGATCTTACTTCAGGTTCATCAGATTCTCGATAAGCTGGGCAACTGATTCCCGTAGAGCACGGTCGGGATATTTCTGGTCTGGACACTGGATCACACCCTCCACCAGCCGGAGTGCACTCCACGCCACGAACTTGTACCCCTTCGCCACAGGATACTGAGCACTGGATGATAAAGAATAAATGGTGGTATAAATATACAAGAACTGTTAACTTTGCTTGAAATATTGATGTGAAAAGAATTTGATACATTTAGTTAGAGATTACAGTAATGAAATGATGGTTAAATATGACCGGTATCTATCTAAATATGCAAACTTGTCCTTGTCCTCAATTCTCTCTCGGTTTCTTCTACCCACCACCACCATAACAGTGGCAATATAATAATATATATTTCATCATCATTATCAACAGCCTTTAATAGTCTACTACTGGACATAGGCCTCTCCTTAGAAAGGAGGTATATATATTTATGTATATTATTATTATATAAAATATATTGTAGTGCCATTCTATTGTGGTCTAATTTACTATAGATAATTAACTAAGAACTAACACAGAATAACAACTGGAAAGTTAGCAGACGCAAGTGTAGAAATCACCCCTTATTTTCATCTTCATTTCTACTAATTGAAGCGAAGTAAAAATAATTATTCCTGTAGATTTATCTTAAGTGTCCGTTTCATGTGTGTAAAGTCCCCCGCGACACAGGATATATTCCTAATGCGGGAGTTATCTTTTAAAAAAAATAGGGAGGTAAAAATCTTTACTTTCCCTTAATTTTATCGAAAGACATTTAAACTATTTCCCCTCCAGTATCTTGAAACCACAAAGTCTAATGATCTTGAGAAAATCCCAGGGAATTCCAAACACGTTCGCAAATACCGCACGTATAAGCTAACAAGTTCCTAACTAGAGTTAGTCGACGTCAGTATCGATATCCACGTGTCCTATTTAATACTTTCAAAATATCATTTTTTTTAATTATTAGTACCCACTAATAATTTCCCAAAAAGCTAATCAAGAACTATATATTTTTATACCTATTCATCATCATGATCATCATATTCATTTTCTGCCCTTTCCCTAAATTTCAATTGACCGGCTTCATATACAGTAACTACTGCGAAGGGTTTGACTTGTTCCTGACCCTGGTTTGCGACTTCACCATCATCAACAGCCTTTAACAGTCCACTGCTGGACATATGCCTCTCCTTAGAAAGCCGGTTTTGGCCTACTATACCACGCTGGCCAGACGGGTAGGTATGGGTTTGTGACCTGTTTGACGATAACCCGCTTATAAATGTAAAAAAAATTAGACGAGACCAAATTAGAAGAAAAAACTGTGTAACATAAAACGGGTAAGGCAAGGAAGGTGGGTGGTTAAGGAAACCAGAACTTTCGGATAAGGAAACAGATTGAGTGAGCAGCAGCTCAAAAAGGTGTAGTCCCTGTACATCTGTCATGTAATTAGAGACTAATTAATCCACCAAGGCAATAATGTCAACTGACCATATCGAAACTAACTAAATTAACCTTGGCCACAATTCTCTCAATAATTTTTTTGCATCACTAATCACACATACAAAAAAAGTATGATTCTTATGTCTATTTCATCAAATAACAATAATTTGAACTCCATAAATGATAACTCTTTCAAGGTAGAAAGATTACAAAAAAGAAAGAAAGATAGATATAATAAGAAAGAGGATAGAAAGATTAAAAAACTCTACTAAGTTCCATGTAGAAGTTTCATTACTGTAAAATCATTAAACATTATTGAACAATACTGAATAGCAAGACAACACACCCTAATTAAACTTGATAACTTTAGACTAAAAGAGAGACAAAGCAAAAGGACAGACCGACGTTACTTTCAATTGGAGAAAAAAACTTTTTGTTTTAATTAATCCTTGATTGTTTTGTTTGATATCAACTTTGACGAGTTCAGACTTGAGCAAAGCGTTTGTGTTACTAGGTTTTACTGAGGATTGAGGCCGTTACTTTTTTATTAAGACTTTTTCTGTTAAATTTACTTGAACACGGTTTTTCTCTAAGACGAGGATTGTTTAGCTTTAATTTTGCAAAAACAGGATTATTTTTCTGGTGTGCAAGTCGGTGTGCCTGGTTTAATATTTGTTATATTTATTTTACAAATTCGAGTATCTCAAGTTTGGAGAGAAAGTACCTCAGTTTAGTTTTTACGAGACTTGCTGAATACCCTGGTTTAGTTTTTGAACGTTTGTATTGTGTATTAATGAACAAAAACAAAATCAACTTGAAACATAGGTAAGGGTAATATAGCCAAATCTTAAACGCCTGGCCCAGTTTCTTCTTACAGGGAGGAAACTTGTCGACATACGAGTATATTTCAACTTGTGCTGGCCTGTTGGTCTCGTGGTTAGTGAAGCTGACTGCTAAGCCGTAGGACGTGGGTCGATTCCCACCCAGGACGAACATTTGTGTGATGAAAACGATCATTGTTTTGTCTGAGTTTGGGTGTAATTTAACTATAGTATGTATCTTTTTAGAAACATTTAAGTATTTTAATAAGCAGTCTGGTTACGATACACACATCTTCTGCCAAGTTTGGGATTGGACTGCTTTTTATTTAATTATTATTATAGCCTATTTGTGTCCCGTTAAGTTTTCAAATTGTCCAAATATCAGTTAAGAATAAGATAAGAAGAAAGATTTCGTCATTTTTAGACTTGTATAATCATCTCTTTTAACAATATTCTTTATATTTTATTGCGACGTGGCAAAATTACTATTTCCTTAGATATTCCCTTGCTAGCAAGTATATTAAATAAGACTGCGTACCACTACTCGCCCATACATCATTATGGATTATCATAACACCACACTTTGTACTTTAGCTGCTTTTAATGTTTAACTTTGAGTGCCCAACTTTACATACAGAACGTTCTCTATTTTTTTTTAAGTCAAGAAAACTTATCGAAGTAGTAAGGATTGCATATCGATGAGATGGGGCAATTCCTTTGAAGACTTTAAAAATAACTTTCCCGATAATTTCATCCTAATCATCATCATCAACAAAATCACCATAATTTTTTATATTAAAAAAACAAGTCTCACATTAGGAATATATTCTGTGTCGGGAGGGACTTTACAAACATACATGAAACGGACATAAACAACACTCGACTCAGAACAACAATTTATGTATCACACACAGTGTCGTCCCATGTGAGGATCGGACCTACAACTCTCAGTGTAGTAGTGAGCGGCGTGGCGAGCGCTTAAACCACCATGCAGTCATTTTTAGACGTAGACATCCAGATTATTTTTAGGAGAGCATTTAAGGTATTCATTTAAAAACTAAGAATTGATATTAGGGTATAGATCCAAAAGAAAAAATAATTAATTAATCTGATACGTAACATATTTGAAACAAAAGTTAAGTAGACCAGAACCAACTACCTGGCAAGAAATCTATCTTATCAGGCAATACATTTAAATATCCTGATAATAGTTTATTTTAGTAACATTTATATGTAGAAAAGAAAACTGACGCTATAAGATACTATTTTCAATATTACATACAAACAATATTGCAACACGTTCACATAAAATTGCATAGCGTCAGTACGATAAGTTGAAAAGTAGCTCACCAAAGTTTCGCACTACATATTGTAAGAATAGAATAGTTTATCGACAACATGAGCTGCTTACTGTATATTTTGTATCGGATTTGTTGGGAGTCTGTAGTTTCATGCAACTAGAATATGGAATTTTTATCTAGTCATGTAAACTTATTAGAATTGTCTATGTTTTAAACTTATAAATGGCTTTTCCAGTCATAGGACGGATATACGTTTAACTGCAGTTTAAGTCTTGTTTTATGTTTTAAGCTTCCTCGACCTATACGTTTTGTTTAAACATTGGTAAAACCATTATATTCCCTGGGAACGGTTAGCTTTAGACAGGCAGCTATAAAAGAGAGAGTGTGACACTGTAGGAGGTATACACAAATACATACATACACGTCTATACTATATAATATTCCTATACTATCTTCCTTCTATCTAAACACTTCTATAACTAATATAATTACATATATCTTATTATTATACACTATATATCATTACAATATAATATGTATTATTTATTTACATATTCTATACTACCAGATACACTTTCACTTTATATAAATAATTTAAGTAAATCAAATAATATTTATTTATATTTCATTCGGTGTAGTGGGACCACACCCTAATCTTCGAGTCCTATTGTTTCCGCCGTCGGTCGGTGCAAGCGCATCGACCGCTGCATAAAATTAGTTATCCGTACTGCCCTCGGTCGCGAAACCTATTTTGTTGCCTATGAAACATATAAATTCTATGTATAAATATAACGTGTAAATCTGTGACATTATATATCAAATTTTCTCTTGACTGTTTCTTGTGCTGTGTTAATTGTTGTGAGTCTTGTTTCTCCTTCTGTGAGTGTAAATAAACTTGTGCTACTACCTTACAATACAACTTTTATTTTTCTCAAACTTTCTGTAAGTAATTTTTATCTATACTAAATATTATTTGATTTACTTAAATTATTTATATAAAGTGAAAGTGTATCTGGTAGTATAGAATATGTAAATAAATAATACATATTATATTGTAATGATATATAGTGTATAATAATAAGATATATGTAATTATATTAGTTATAGAAGTGTTTAGATAGAAAGAAGATAGTATAGGAATATTATATAGTATAGACGTGTATGTATGTATTTGTGTATACCTCCTACAACACCATGCGATAACCATGGATCGGCGCATATCAGCCAGGTCGACCGGAGTCAATAGTCTCACAGGTAAGCAGTATTAGTTATCTTTAAAACATCCATATTTTAGATTTAAACCAAGATTTTGATGTACCGATGTCACTAAAGAATAAGTTTTATAAAACCATACCAATTCTTTTGGGCGAATCATGTCCGCAAAAGTTCTTGGGAAAAACTTCAAATTTGAAACTGGAAGATGGCAATATGGAAGTTGAATAAAAGCTTTCTTTAAAAGTTGTTGTCTGTTAAACTTTGTTGTAGCTTCTACATTACAATGATTGAATGTCCAAGGTTGAAATTTCGTAATGACAGCAGTTCAAACTTTGTAAACCTTGTTCTTTTTTCTATTTTTAAGTTCCATTGTATATTCAATCATGAAGTAGAAGGAAGCCGGTATAAATAGAGGACAAATATTACCAAATTAAAGGAGGTATAAACTTTAAATAAAATGCTCAACTTCCATTTTTTAAGTATTTTTATCTTTGAAAAACCATTGTAATTTTAAACCAACCTAACCAATACCACTGCAAATTTATTGGAAATAAAGTAGAAAAGTATATCTAGAACTGTACGTGATATATTTGTTCCCAAAAAATGTTATCCAATATATCCATAACGGGACTGAAGAGAGTCTTGCCCTGTTTCATTCACTTTTATTTACGTTTAGAGAAACGTAAAACTAATGCTCAGTCGGTTCCATCTGCATTGTTAAAATTTCTGGTCCTTCTTCTTTAATTCTGCCAACGCGCCATGACTACAGATAGAAATAAGAAGTTGGAAGAAGCAAGACTTACCCCTGACCAAGGCCCAGCAACCCAAATTGGACATTCTTCTTGATTACAAGGTTGTGTTGATCTCGGAGATGGAGAGACACACCCTGGCTCAATACTCGATCCTGCAACATAGAACAATAATGACAGTACTTAAAATTTATTTATAAAATAATTCTTCTTAGTTTAAAAAGGCAACTCCCGCATTAGGAATATATCCTGTGTCGCGGGGGACTTTACAATCATACATGAAACGGACACAAAGAACACCCAGACTCAGAACAACAATTTGTGGATCACACAAAGTGTCGTCCCATGTGGGGATCGGACCCACAACACTCAGCGTAGTAGTAAGCAGCGTGGCGACCGCTTAAACCACTACGCCATACGTTAAATAGTTATTTTTTTACTATTCTTGTTAAGCTCTGACTTAACGTCGGTAGAATTTCAACTATTTTTTTCTTTTCTACGTTTTAAAGCTCTCGCATCTAGGACCTTTCCTTATCTCCGGAGTTTTTGTAACAGTATGAACCTGTCTTTTGATTATAGAGTTCTCTGCTGCTTATCCTGATTAAACTGTAGCACTCCTGTAAAAAGGCTATATTTAACTCACCGGGTTCATATGTATCAGTTTTCGTGACGTTAGCTGATCTTGCACAAAGGACTCGACGCGAGCGCACACCGCCACCACATGTCACGCTGCAAGACGACCACTCACCCACATACCATCTATGTAAAGAATAGAATTTTTAACTAAAGTAAGAAGATAAACCGTAGCTCGGAAACTCCGTGATGTCCGATGAAATTTTATTATTATACTAGCTGTACCATGCCATGCTTTATTGCGGCAAATTTTGAATAAAAATAACGTGAAAAATAGGTAAAATCAATCTTTGAAGAGGTTAGTACTCGTATATCGTGGCAAAATTTGAGCCTTGAGTTTTCGAAGCGTATACAAACCAACTTAGCTTCACTTGTATGTTTGTTTGTATGTTTGTAACGAACCTTTGGGCGTGATTTTGACTGACTTTAAACGGTCAGAATTCGTTCAAACTTTGTAGATATATCGAGGACCGATGACAATAAACTAATTTTTTTAAATAAAGCGTGGGGTGCTTTGGTGGTGTAGATTAAGAATACGGAATGTCACTACCCCAATTCATCCCGTGGGTGTCGTAAGAACCGACTAAGGGCGCAAAACAACGCAGGACACTAGCACTGCAAAAAGACGGAAAACTTGACACAAACCTTATACCAACCCGCCTGGCCAGCGTGGTATAGTAGGCCAAAACCTTCTTTCTAAGGAGAGGCCTATGTCCAGCATTGGACTATTAAAGGCTGTTGATGTGATGTGATGTGATGTGGGGTGCTTTTTACTATTGACAACAAGCACCCAACGCTTTTTTTCAAATTTATTTTCTATTTTTTAGTTTGGTTTTCTATAGAAAGCGTGTTTTTTAGTTTTTTAAAACTATATTTTTTTATATATAAGGTCGTAAGCTTTTTAAAGTAGTCGAGATAGTATAACCATTGGTGAGTAAAATAATTACAAATTTAATATAAAATTGCTTACTTGAAAGGACACGGATGAGTATTGCATCTCACTACTGAAGCCTGGGGCTTACTGGATGCATCGCAGAGTTGCTCCGGAGCATCAGATCCTGTGAGACGATCTCGACATACCGCCAGTGACATTTTGTAACCTGCAACAATGTTTATAATTAATCTAAATCCGTATAAAACTGACACTAACACTCTGAATTCTCGGGGTTAGCACACTTTTAGTAGAATAAAATTAATTAAGGAAAAACTCATTATTTTAGCAAAAGGCTAAAAATAAGAATTAAATACAAATGAAGAGAAGATGACTGCCTAAAGTAGAAGGTATTTCCATTCTATAAAAGTGTAACCGAACAAAGAGATTTCCGCAAAGTTAAATTTTGATCTACAATTCTAGGAATATAAAAATTATGACTCCAAAACCTTGTCCTTAACATTTTTTTGTTTTGTTATATTATACGTTATACATCTCTATAGACGTTCTATTGCCCAACTCCAAAATTATTTTACTTTTTACTACTAGCCATAAGTTTTATATTAGTGAGTTATATTATTATTATAATCCGTCTGGTGACGGATTAAGAATACGGAAAATCACCACCCCTATTCATCCCGTGGGTGTCGTAAAAGCCGACTAAGGGAGCAAACTACGCAGGACAACCGCATTACAAAGAGAAGGAAAACTTGAAACAAACCCCATATCAATCCGTCTGGCCAGCGTGGTATAGTAGGCCAAAACCTCCTTTCTAAGGAGAGACCTATGTCCAGCAGTGGACTAATATAGGCTGATGATGATGATGATGATGATATTATTAGTTATATAGTACTTAATTATATTATTTATCGAAAACAGCATCGTAATTAAAATGTTTCAACTCATTTTGGCAGAGGTCAAAATAATTAGAGCAAAAAATTACGCTGAAAATTGGTACATTACTGTAATTAACATGTGACATATGTTTGTTATTTTCAACTGTTAGTACTGTAAATAAAAGGTTATCAGCATAAATGTTTGCTTAGCAAAGTTCAGCTCAAAGGATATTTTATTTACCTCTTTAAACAAAATTGGAGCGTTCAAAGTTATATTTGTTCTAGGGAATGAAAATATATTCAGGAATGAGGCAACAGAATCCTCTAAAATGAAATTTTCGCAAAACAGAGGATTGACAGCTTTTATTTCGTGAATGGTACGAACTTAAAATTTGGACCTTTCTGTATTAAATTTTGAACGGACTTGTGTAAAGTTGACAAATTTATTCCATTTCAAAATAAAGCAAGTGTTTTGCTAAGAAATTTGGAGTATATATGTAAGTTTCTGGAAAACGAATAAGTACGAAGTATAATAAAATTTTCTAGATTTCGTAAGTCTTAGCCGTTATTAATTGAGATATTTTTGGAAATGAGGGTAAGCTACAGATAAAAATATGCGGGGATATTACAATGTCTTAAAAAGTTGTACGTCCTAATTTGTTGTTTAAAAATTCTTCTGTTTTTGTTAAAAGTTAGAAATTGTCTTTATACTTTTTAAGTTGTTTGTAATTGTTATTGACCATGTTGAAGAACTATCGACCCATTTCCCTTTTAACCCACGTCTACAAGCTGTTTTTAGGAGTCATCACGAACCGTCTGCAAGCAAGGCCTTTTCGCTCGATCAAAATCGGGTCTGATCTGGAGTCCCTGCCGCGTTACCAAATAGATTGGCGATACATCGAAGTGATAAGATATCTCTACGAAGCCGAGACCATGTCCGTCCGAGTACAGAATCAGCAAACAAGGCCCATACCACAGCATCGAGGAGTGAGACTAGGGGACGTTATTTCCGTTATTTCCGCGAAATTATTCACGAATGCAATGGAGGACATATTCAAGACGCTACACTGGAAAGGGCGTGGCATTAATATCAATAGCCAATACATCTCTCACTTGCGATTTACAGACGACATGGCAGGGAGCCATGATGACGATGTTGTCTGCAGCTGCAGGACCTACAACAGATGCTGAATGACTTAGCTGACTCTTCTATACGCATTGGCCTACAGATGAACTTCGATAAAACCAAGGTGCTCAATGAATATAAGTATACTACCGGAACCGATTGCCGTACACGGTGCCGCTCTCGAAGTTGTTCTAAAATATGTGTACCTCGGGCAGACATTGGAGTTAGGTAGAAACAACATCGAGGACGAGGTGAATAGAAGAATTCAGTTGGGTTGGGCAGCGTTTGGGAAGCTGCGTCGAGACTTCTCATCGTCGAACCCACTGCGCCTAAAGACGAAAGTCTTCAATGAGTGAGTCTTTTTGAGGGAATGAGGAAATGCTTTTCGCACCATACACTCCGTTGGCGAAACGCAGGGCGTGTGTGGGACTCCCGGAGAACAGGTCTACCCACTAAACCCTGCGGCGGCCTACCTTGGCAGTCGGAATTGGATCGGTGGCTTCTGGAGTCCTACTCCATATCTGAGGCACTTCCAGAGGTGACCGTAGTCACCCTGGGATGAGACGCTACCGCGCCTCTTACTGCTCTACACAGTAAGTGGCGTAACAGCGCCACACCTTGGACGACACCGAGAAAGAATCGAGAATTGTAAGATTTCTTCTTAAAAAGTATAAATATAAAGTATGTCTGAACTGTATGAATACCTATAATGATAATGTTATAGATACGATCCTTGGTTATACCTCTTTGACTCTTTAAAATTTACAGTCTTGTGAGAAATAAATTGTTGCTCGTTTTAAGAATGTAGAGGAACATAAAGAAAAACCAAATACTTGAGATTTCTATATCTTTTTACGGCTAGCGTTAATAATCAAACTAATCGGTTTTTTCCGTGTGGAAATCTCTTTATACGGCACGACAGGGTCAAGACACGGTAATGTCCGAGTCGAACGAACCAAAATATTTCCTCGTAACGCATTATTTTCATGTATAAGTAATGTGTATACATCTTTCTATGTAATTTATGGACAATTACCACTTATTTTATTCATGATAAAGTAATAATGCTCTGACCATGATAGGGCAAACATCTTGATCAAATATTCCTTTAATAAATATTTTCGCCGTTGAACGAATTTACACCTTAATTCGTACACTTTAAAGGTTTTTTTTCATTTCATAGGTCAACGTATACTTTCCGTAGGTCAAAAACGTGTACACACTCTAATCACAATACATGTAGCATGATGTGACCGGTAATTTTAATTATCATATTAATTTGTCATACAACACATAATGATTTCAAAGCTTTCTGCACTATTAGTACAATAAACTTTAAGGATTCAAAATTTCACGTTCTTACGAACACAAAATCTGGTAAAAGACCGAAATTTCATAAAAATCTCATCACGTATGACATAGAAATTTACATAATATATATTAGTAATTCAATAAAAAACTGGTTTAAAGTGAACGGTAGAATCTAAAATCCTATCGGATGATAGCGACGCTTTAATACGTGATAAAGATGAAATTCAATTTCTAGAAAGTATTAAATTGAATTCATACTTCTCTTCTACTCGTAACTAAGCCATAACTCGTTTCATTTTAACTTATAACGCAATTTAGTGGCATTGGGGAAAAACAATAATTCTGAATATATTTATTGATTTAATATAGATTCAAAAATAGTAAATGAATTTAAAAGCAAAGTTATTGCGTCATTTAGACCTTCTGTGACCACTTTAAATGCATCCCTGTCTCTGATTAATTTCGATGGGTCTGTATGTTTTTTTATATATTATTATAGATATTATTTTGTATAATCTTAGATGAAACTGTCCCTTACCATGCCGTGGCAGCTTGTAAGTAAGACAACACTTAGCAAATATTTGTAAACTATGTATTAGTATATGTTTTGTAAGTTGTTCTAAATAAATAAGTGACGACTAAGGTAAGGAATGATAATGTTGTCTTATTTATTTTCCTTACTTTATACAAGTCATGGACTAGGAATGACTTTGCTCTTGGGGCTTTAATACTAAAACGACAAATACAAAATATCAGGACAAGTATGTATATGTGGATCATATAAAATTTATCACTTATGGGAATTGCTCAAACTATACTCAGCGCGGCTTAGTTTCAAGGCAACCGCTTTAAACTTTCCGCTATGAGTGTGGTCAAACCGTTCTTAAGAAGTTTCAATTCGAAAAGCTAATTTTAGTGCATCATCATCATCATCAGCCTTTGAAAATCTACTGATGGACATAGGCTTCTCTTTAGAAGGGAGCTTTTGGCCTAATATACATCGCTGGTCAGCAAGTCGATAAAGGGTTTGTTTCAAGTTTTCCTTATCTTTGGAGTGCTGTTGTCCCTTACGATACCCATGGGATGAATAGGGGTGGTGATACTCCATATTCTGAATATATCACTACACGGATATTTTCTTACTTTTTTTAAGCTACTTATGGTATATTAATGGGAACGTACGATAATTAACGCAATCTTAAACAAAATTCTTTGACTTGAGGTCATAGGTTGCTTTGGCTTTAGTCCAAAGTTATAACACTATCTAGTGACGAACTAAAATATATTTATTAAGCTATTGCATAGCTTCTATCGAGGGCCTTGAGCGCGGGGACCGAATCCAGAAATTCCGTAACGAAAAAAAACCTCACGCTAAAAACAAAACAAAAAACAGTACCAAAATCAAATGCTGAACGTCAAAGGAAATTTCGTCAACATAATGCAGAAAAATCTTACATGGATATGTAATTTGATTTAATAATAATATTTTTTATTTATTCATTTAAAAACGAATTGTAATATATGCCACAATATTTTTATTTAATAAAACAAAAAAAAATGTTTTCTTATCGGTCACCACGCTCAAAAAGTGTAACTTGAATTAATATCAAAGAAAAAGAAATAAATAATTAATTATAATTTCATTGATGTGTTGCGATGCGTTGATACAAAATGCTATGCAATAGCTTTACCGCGGCAGTCCCCGAGTGCCACACGTCTTTTTTTTTTCTTAATATCAAACATTTCAATGAATAGCTCACGTAGATAATTATATTCTTTATGAAGTTAAATTAAATCCTTAAATTAAATAGCTAAGTATAAAATACCAAACACATCTAAATAGCATCAATGGTAATTTCACACCGCCAATGTTGGGCTGTTTCCTTCCAAAGTACGGAAAGGTAATTATTTTTCCATTTACGAAACACGAAACGTTCATTTGGAAGATGAAATTAGAAAAACAGTGAGCGCGCTAGTTAGTGGCGTGCTGGTTCCGTCGAATGGTCTTTTTCGGTGATTGGTTTTAAATGTTGTTCGTCGCCATTACAAAAAAGAGGTTTGAGCTAAATAATGGGACTGAATACCTGATGGTATAATTTTGTAAATTTTGACTTTTACGGATTTGATTTTTAATATTGTGGTTGTATATTGTGGTGTTCTCTTTATGAGTTTTAACATTTCGTAGGTTTCCCTTGACGATTTCTAAGTAGACCAGTTTTAACCAGCCTCCCTGTCGATTCTCTTTTTTATTTATTAAAAAACTTCTTAAAGTAAATGATTAGAATATGGGTGGAATATATGTAATAGTAAATCAGGAATTGCGAAGAATAACCGCTACAGACGATTAACTCATGTAAGTACTTACAAAACCTACCATGTTGACGCTTAAAAATAACTTTCTTATTTTCTTAATAATTTATAAATAAAATTAATTTGTTGTTTGCGCGAAGTAGATTGAACCGGTGTCTCGGGTGAAGCTTACAACCAATGTTACTAACATAAATTTACATAACTACAGTTAAAAAGTAACATTTTAAGAACTAACGATTGGCTATTACTCTTTGCGCATAGAGTACAGCTGAGCTTATCTCTAAAGTCCACAATCGCATCTCCGCCTCTGACCTTCAGTTAGAAGACAGACTTTAAAGAGTTATTCTTCTTGCTAGAGGACTGTATTCTATTAATTGGTCCTAAATAACCTTGAAATAATATGCGCTCTATTTTGCCTCAGAGAAGATATTTTTTCCTGATTTGAGATCATTTTATAAGGAACTCTAAATATATTATGAAATAAAACACATTACGCAATGAAATAAAAACAAACCAAATTACAAAACACTATTTTAATAATATTTTGCTGCGGTAGCTTAGATGCTCAGAAAGTGAACTATACACCAAGACGTTTTTAGGTTCGAACTCTTACAAAATAAGACAAAGATTAAACTTGCGTTGGTTACAGGCTGATTAATCTTTCTCTAATTGGATAATCTTAAAAAACCCACCACCTACGACACTAATTTAACAAAAGTTGTGTGTGTGTGTGTGTTTGTTACTTCTTCACCCTCAAACCCTTTGACTGCACGAATGGCCTAGTGGTTTAAGCGGACGCCACGCCGCATCCTACTACGCTGAGTGTTGTGGATTCGATCCCCACATGGGACGTGTGATCACAACTTTGTGTGATCCACATTTCACGATGACACTTTGAGTGATCTACAAATTGTTGTTCTGAGTCTGGGAGTTCTTTGTGTCCGTTTCATGTATGTTTGTAAAGTCACCCGCGACACAGGAAATATTCCTAGTGCGGAAGTTGTCTTTTTAAAGAAAAAAAGAAAACAGCTGGACCAATTTTGATGGCTTTAGTAATAAACAAAATAAGATCAAATCTACACTTTACAGTTTTCCCTTCTTTGAGGACATGGAATGTTTACTAAATGCTCGAGCTATTTCTTACAGTCCTCAATTCATCGGTATAAGCAAGATCGTTTTTCTACCATGGCTTTTCATCTTACTAACTTTTCCTTTCATGGTCAACTCTCAATTTTTAACCGACTTCAAAAAGGAGGAGGTCATAAATTGTCCGGTTGAAGGGGCGTTAAAATTATAGTTTGCATGTATGGCCGTTTAATATTTATCCCAAAAGGGGTAGCTTTGGGGAAATAGATGTGAGTAAAATGTATGTATTTATATGTAGTTTTTCTTTATTTACTAACAATATTATGTACTTCATAACATTTGTAGATCACAGCAGTCGTAAAATGTAAATAAATCCCGTCCAATCAACTGTATTGTCGCCATTCGCCTTATTGTTACATTAAAGACTCTTGTGATCATTAGAAGCAAGAAATTTCTCGTTCATTGTAATTCCAACTCCATGCTAATATCCGTAGAAGGTTTCCATGGTGATATTTTTGTGTTAATTACATTGCATTATCGTTCTTTATTAGTAGAAATATGAATATTCGTGTGTTTTGTAAACCTTTTGAGCTAAGAGAGTCATCAAAGAGCCATGCTTTGTCACAGGTGGGCTGGCTCGACGTGAGTGGAAAACCGATGCTAAGCAATTCTTTTGTTGGTTGACATCGAGTGGGTGATGTTAACGGAGGGAATGAAATTATGGGGGGAGGCGGACTCGAAGGGCGATAACGCACTTATGACTCTTGAGTTGCAGGCGTCCATGGGCGGCGGTAACCATTTACCATCGGGGTCATTGACCGCTCGTTAGCCATAAAAAAAAACAGTAGTATAAAAAGCTTTGATCTATACAATAATGAAATGGATCATTTGCTACAATTGTTTTAATATTATTATCGTTTTAGTGTTGCAACGCTTTTGTATTTTTGGTGTAATAAATAGCGTTAACTCCAAACAAAACTCTTAATTAGATAGAGTAATTTTTACTTCCATTAATGTATTTTTTATTCATAGAATTTATTGATTTGTACCTGTGTCTCCACGTAAAAATTCGTAAATCTTTCAAACTCGTCCTTTCTAAATATTTCATTTCTTAGAAGATCGTTGAAGTGATATGTTGAATACCAGTAACCATATTAACCCCTACACCTATTAAAACATGTAAATAAAAGTAAGGAAATGTATTGAGTAAGGACCATGTCGAACCTCAGATGAATAAACAAATATAAGGCTGCAGAAGCTAGACGATGCTGGGATCGCTTACCGTGATGCCACTTGGATGCAAAATATTGGATGCAAAATATTGATATGTCGATCGATCTGATTCGATACCCCGCAGTATCGAATCAGATCGATCGAGATATCAATATTTTCTCAATTCATAGTGTTAGCTCTAAATTCAAACATGATGAGTAATTATATTCTAGCATTTATGCTCCTCATTTGATTAATAACGGGCATATTAAACCTATGGTAATGAACGATTAAGCGCTTCGCGGTGGAACAAACTTCTTTTGAATAAATAAATATGTAAATAGATCCATTTAGCCTGAGATTTCCGCAAGTATCAAATTGAATGGAGGCATTTTAGCCACGAGTTGTAAGGACGAAAAAAGATTTTTTCTTTATCTTATTTGGGAATGGAGAATTTTATTATTTGTTTTCGTCATTTCAGCTAGTTGGGTTCAATTTACAGCACAGAATGCTATTCTTTTCATTAGAACCTTCGAATGAAAGACCATCTATTAAAGTCTACAGATTTTGATTTCATTACAATAATACTCAGCCACACTCATTTTTATTTCATATTTATGGTTACAAATGAAAAAAATGAAAATCATTGAAAATTACTCACAACGCTTACCACGCAAGAAGTCACTACCATTCATTTAGACTTGACCGTCGTATCTCAACCCTTAACCGACAAAGGGGTCTGACAGACCCCATTAATCATTAAGACACTGACACCTAATTAACAATTGAAACGTCTGAAGGTCTACTGAGGGTCTAAAAGACCGTCTCGGGTCAGTGGGCGAGAGATAATCTTGTAGGTAGGTTAAATTTGTAGCTATTCAGGTTTATCTTCTGGGTTGGGAATAAATTGTGTTTAAGGGTCAAGCTTTGTTTTATGGGCTAGAATTATAGTGTTTTGTTTGTATAACAGATAATAACAAAATGAATTGTTTTTAGACTTTAGCCCATGTATGTGGAGGATACGTGAAGAAAATTATTTATACCCCTTTTGCAAATCATATTAATAAGTGCAGGAATCAAAATCTTTAATAATATACCTACGCTGTGAAAAAAAAAAAAATGTAAAAATGGCTACTTTAGGCTTGAAGCCCGTGTAGGATTTAGACGGATTAAGAATATGGAGTGTCACCACTCCTGTTCATCCCGTGGGTGTCGTAAAAGCCGACTAAGGGAGCAAACTACGCAGACAACAGCACTGCAAATAGAAGGAAAAAAACCTTTACCAACCCATCTGTCCAGCGTGGTATAGTAGGCCATAAGCTCCTTTCTAAGGAGAGGCCTATATCCAGCAGTAGATTATTAAAGGCTGTTGATGATAATGATGATGAAAGCTATAAGTATTCAGGATATATTCTAAACTGTCCGGTACAAAAGTCTGTACAATGATATTTTAAGTCATTGTGATCAATAAAATAAATCATGACATCAAAATGGTCAAAGTTTGATCGCCAGGCGATATATATTTATATATTAATATGAAATCCACTACTTATTATTTCTATTTCTGCAAATTTACTTATAATAAAAAAAAATGCCATCAAATTCGATTTTCAGCTCCTGTAATTTCTTGATTACGTTATTATCTTGGACAAGTAAATAACAACAAAGTTAAGTAACTTTTAACCGTCTGTTGTTGGTCTTCATAATATATGTCACGTTACAAATTTTCTAAACTTAACATTATAAGTACGTAGATCAAATTAAATAGAATTATAATTCAATTGAACCGTTTTTAGTTTTTCGGTTTGAAATCATTCAAAGGTGGACTTGAAATTGATTTTTCTTTTTCTTTTATTTTATTTAGTGGTTATTGATTTCATTTACCTTCTATAGTATGATATCTCTTTCTCTTCGTGGTTAACTATCTTTTGTAATATCTCTAGCATTGTTTGTCTTTTTACTTTGTACATCGTCACAACTAAACCACGATGTGCCACTATTATACTTACATTATTTTAAATCAAAGCAACAACAATTACACTATCTTTCTCTCTTAATACTACCTAAACAGTAAGATATATAGGCACATTACGGCCCAATGGTGGTACAAAATGTACAAATGAGTTTCACGCAGAACGCGCAAGTGCTAATACTTATCTCGGTATTCATCTTTCAAGGGTTCTTAATTAGAATCGGCCGTTGCGAATTTTGGTGTAATGTCTTCTACAGACTGGCGATTTTTTGTTGTCATTGCGTAAATACTAATAAATGGTCTTCAGTCGTTTCTTTTCTATTTGTTTTTTTTACGATCTATTCAGGCTGCATGCTAAGAATTTCTATTAAATTAATTAAATGAACTATCGCTTTCTTCAACTGTAAGGTGAGAAACTTAATCTCTCAATTTGAGATCTCGGTTACACAATCCATCTCTATCTTCTTATTTCTGAGTGTCATCATCATCTTCGTTTGCATTTTTACAAAACTATTCAAAGGCTAGTTTTTTATGGCCTTCCGCTTCCTCCCAACTATTCTCTTTCGCAATGTAATCGTTTCTAGACAGACCGTAAATTAATAGAGCTGGAGTAAGGTATATAGCAAGTTTCGGATTCGGCTTACTTCAAAGAGGAGAAGGTCGCTGTCTTGTATGTTTGTCTTTTTCATATATTTTTTAAATTGTAACATTTGACAGACTGATTTCGATATCCACACGAACATAGCCCACCACACTTATACCAGAAAATCAGTATGGATTAGGAACTTAAGGGATAACTGCTCTATTTAAATGACAACAAAATATTCCCGATTCTTTTTAGTGATGATACAGCACATTTTCCAGCAACGCTTTAAGAAAATTGCTCGTCTACAGCATACCACTTAAGAAACTGTTGCTCGCGAGAGACAAAAGGAATTTTGTCTGATTTATCGTAAGCTTCGAGTAATGGCGGATTTCCAGATATAAATTACGGCACAGCTCGACGGCCACAATTAACAATGTTCTACTAATGTATCGGAGAGATTTTGATACAACCGTTTTTGTACTGGATTAATGTTTTGCATCTGATGAGATTTCGAAGATTGGTGTATGGCGTTTGGTTGTATTGAAGATGGGATTATTTTGTTAGGTAATTAATATTTTTGTTACGAAATTTTTTAATGACGGCGATAATATGAAACTTATGCCTCCCAATCTTATAGAGATAGACAGAGAGGTATTAAACACTGATGTGTTGTAAATTATTAATTCGTTCTACTCACGCAAAAAAAAGGCAAGCTCATTGCCCACAACAGGCAATTCAGGGTGTACTGAAAAGAGAAAGGTAGGGGAAAGCGAAGCAATGAAATAATAGTTATATTGCTTGTAGTTGAGGAGTGTTGGGTATAGCCCTAGCAGGATATGGTCGCTTACTGTAATTTCAACTAGGTGTTACCGGGAAAACCGAGTTCTCAACCAAAAATGTGGAGTTTATAGTTCAGATGATGTTATTTTTGTTTTGTTTTTAAGACTATTCCCGCGCTGGGAATATGTCCTGTGTTACGGGGGATTTTATAGACATATGTGAAATGGACACAAAGAACACTCAGACTCAGAGCAACAGTGTTGTCCTATGTGGGAATCGAACCCATAACACTCAGCGCAGTAGGAACCATCTGCGCAGTCAAGGATTGTTTCAGTAGAAAAACTGATGATGAACTGCCTTCTGGCAATTCGTAAGAAGGAAGTCTCTTTATCTACTTATTCATTAGTGTTTTATTTCATTGTTTATAATCATACACCAATCTAGCAGTAACATAATCATCATCATCATCATCTCAGCCGAAAGACGTCCACTCCTGGACATAAACCTCCCCCAAGGCTCTCCACAACAACCGGTCCTGTACTGCCATCCATCGGCTTCCTGTAGGTAGTAACATAATACCATAAACCAATCTCAGTGCCTATTATCATTTTGTGGCGCAAAAAAAAACTATGTAGGTAGTCAAAACACAGATAATTTAATTATTGAACTCGTAACTAATAGTAAATAGTACTTACCTCCACCACAGGTAGCTGAGCACAAAGAGCCAGGGGTAGCCAGCCAGTGGTATCGAGGTCTTGAACAGGAAGAACCATCACCACCGCAAACTCCACATTCGTCTACGCGACGTGTTGATCCGACGCGTAGGTCGCAGCCGACACGCTGTGGACAAAGGAAGCTTAGTTTAATATCTTCAGCTTCTTATACCTGAACTTACGCAGTAGCATATTGTGATAAGAATACATTTAGATAATACAAGTTTCTTCTTGAAAGGTTTGTAAAAATGGATACATCGATTAAGACAAATACTTTCATATAAATATATCGATAAATGTAGATTTATAAATAAATAAATAATAAGTAATGTATTAGGTTTATTACGTCTCGCTCGATAGCCTGATTGCGGCTATCGTGCGGAGCGAGAGTGCGTGGAACTCTGCCGTCTCCTTCTGCGAGCAAGTTATGCTCGCGAAGGAGACGGCGGAGCGGGACCGGGAGAGGTTTAGGACTCTCCCGGCCGCCAGGCCCGGGAACGGGCCAGGTACCGCAGGCGACTCAGGCGCCGGAGGTCGCAGAACGACCTCCGTCCTCCATAAGCGCAGGCCGGGGTGGCGGCGAGCGCGTTGCGAAGCGCGCTCGCTTCCAGGGAGCACAGGGAACATGGGGTTCCCACACGGGGGGGGGGGGGGTCGTCTACTCGTCTGTAGATGACCCGAGGTATGTCGGGGTACCAGGGACTTCCTTTCTAGGGTATACCTGGTTCCCCGGCTATTAGTACCCGAGACGGCGTGCGGTTTTAGTCGGTTCGAGTCCGACATGCCACCGACAGGTGGTATCCGAGGGGATTTCCGCACAGAAAAAAAAAAAAAGAAGGGGGAATTGGGCTCCGGTAACCTCTTATAGGCTTATTTATACCAAATATTTCGTAGAAACTGTAACAAGATTTTTATTTGTAAATAATATGAAATTGTCGGCCCGTTTATGACGAAGACTCTCCCACGGTATACAGTCTCCTTTACAGTGAAAGTTTAAAAATTAGTATGGTTATATCTCTCAAAGCCCATCTTTAAAGTACAGAATACACATCTATTGTGTGGTGACGGATTAACAATACGAAGTGTCATCACCCCTATTCAAGCCGTGGGTGTCGAAAGAGACGACTAAAGTAGCAAACTACGCAGCACAACTGCACTCCAAAGAGAAGCAAAACTTGACACAAAACCTATACCAACCAGTTGAGAGCGTGGCATACTACGCCAAAACTTCCTTCCTAAGAAGAGGCCTGTCTCTAGCAGTGGACTACTAAAGACTGTTGATGATGATGATATCTCTACCTTTTTTTAGGTGTTACAGTCAGTTCGATCCCAATATACATCTTCACCATTTAACTGATCAGGTGAGGATTCGATAAAGAATGACAATCAAAATAAATTTGGTGATATTTTACAATGTCATAGAAGATGTAAAGAATTTCTCCAGATTGAAATACAAACGATTCCTCGTCTATATTAGAGGCAGAAACTATTATATTACCATTCGCTGAAATCAGTTGTGATAATTTTAATGTTTACTGTTCATGCACGCTTTATAACCAATGAATATTCTATGAGGATAGAGGATCAGGGGAATGAATATCAAATGTACATTATTATACACCACTTCTACATGCTCATGTTTAATAGTAAACTACAACCTTATTACTATACACATACCATTCATTTTTATTTAACTTGCACTGCAAACACTCGTCGACAACCTTATTTTAACTCAATAAGGTATATTTTTGTTTATTTTTTTATTAAAGATAGTTCACAACCCGGTGTTTATGTCACCTGTTTAAAATAATGAAATTGAACGTATAATTTTTGCTTTGGCGTCTTTTCATTTTAACTTGAATAATAATAAACTAGTTCGCGTTTTCGCTCCTGTGATTATTCATTATTTCGAACTTTGAAAATTACGAACTTTCATAAAACTTTTCATCTCTTCTTTTAACCCCTTAGGGGTGAATGTTCCAAAAGTCCTTTCTGGGGGGATGTTTACAGCATACAAAGCATCAGATGCCAAAACTACCAGTTTCTAGCCAAAGCGGTTTAGACTCTGCGTTGATGGTAAGTTAGTAAGTCAGGTTAAGTATTGTATTTTATAAATTCCTTACAATCAACTGAGTGATCTGTGCTTATGAGAAAAAGGAAAAATAATCGTTAAATAGACTATCTATTGAATGAGTTGATTGAGTACCATGAATTAAGTAAACCTTAATTCAAGTAACATCGTCGAAGATAATAGAAATAACTGCTGATTTCTAAAGAAACATTTCTTCTCCCTGAAAATGTTATATTCATATTTGTTTTATGCTATAAGGGGGTAAACGAGCAGACGGGTCACCTGATGGTTCTTCTTCTTTAACTTCTTTAAAAAGACAACTCCCGCACTAGGAATAAGTCCTGTGTCGCGGGGGACTTTACAAACATACATGAAACGGACAAAAAGTACACCCACCATGGTAAGCAACTATCGCCGCCCATGGACACCTGCAACTCAAAAGTCACTAGTAAGTTGCTGCCCTTGGAGTCCCTCCCTCTCGAGTCATCGGAAGGGGGAATTCGGGCTCCGGTCACCTCACTCACTCAGGAAACGAAAGAATTGTTGAAAACTGGTTTTCTGTGAGGCCGTGGTATCACTCAAGGCTCTCCCACGGTAGTGTTTAGAAAATGTCTCAGTATCACTTCCATAAAATTAAACTATTTCAGCTTTGTAAAAGCGTAGTGAAAGTACCGCAAACTCGAACTGCTCGGAGTCAGGCGCCAATTGTTAGAGCACTCGGATATTAGAAACTCCGCGCTTAGAAATTAATTACCAATGCCTTTAACGGTAAATGAAAACACTGGCAGGAAATCGGAAAGTTCTCCAAATGTTTTTGAATGTTTTGTGAAAACAAGAATGAATTCTTTTTTTTTTAATAGTTGAACCGATTTCTGACAATACTAACACAGAGCACTAAAAACCTAGCGGCAATCGCGATTGATTTGGTGTCATTTTTTGAAGAGTTTCGTTGTCTGTCTCCGAAGCTCATCATCAGATATTTATATGACGGAGTTATGGCCGAACATACATAAAAAAAAAACATCCGAATTGATAACCTCCTCCGTTTTGAAGTCGTTTAAAAATTTATCGGCAGGGATGTATACTTCTTTGAAACTTTTGGGAGGCTTTTGAAGCTGACTAATCAGAGTTCTAGACTATAGTTTTACTTCTCTTAATTTGATAAATCTCATAAAGAGTCCTGTTTTGTGATAGATTTTAGATGATGAATATAAATAATGAGAAATGTAACTGACCAAGATTTTTCTTACGAAGAAGTTCTACGATTTGCTGGGCTTTTGACTGTTAAATAGTCAGTCAGACTATTGAGAAGTTTAGACTCTAAATCAGGTCCTGCACCCTTCAATCCGTCTAGTTTTTTTGTTGCATTTCGAAAGTCAAGCTCCGTAAACAGTACGCTGGCTAAATAATTATTGTTGGGAGAAGTTAATGTACAAGGGTTAAGAAGAATACTATTTGAGTACACCGATCAAAATTGATCAGCAAATAAATTTGCAATATCGCTACCATTTTCTTCAAAAGAATTGTCCATATGCATTTTAACTGGTAATGTTAAGCATCTACCGCGTTGGCTTGGTCTACCATGGTCTACGATTTGTTGGGCTTTTGACTGCTAAATATTCAGCCAGACTATTGAGAAGTTTAGTTTACTGCTAAATGGTCACGCTATTTAAATATATATTATACATGGAAAAAACCAAACTTCGAAGCAAATATTTGTAGGGCATGCAAACATTTGGTCCGACCCGGGAATCGAACCCGAGACTTCAGAACAGCAGTCGCAGACGCTACCACTGCGCCACCGAGGCAGTCACTTAGAATAGAATGAAGAAGCTGGTGTCACGTACCCGTGTCCATCCTATGATTGGAAAGTCCACTGGGTTAAGGGGATACTCATAAATCTATACAAAATTGAATAAATCATACCTTATTCATAAAGCTGATCGTCATAAGCTACATTATTTTCTCTCAAAGCCCGTCAATTCCCTCATAACTCAGGTACAAATCGTCGTAGGTTCCATTTATATCACATAAATCCAGAAAATCAGTTTGAACCACATTCTATCCTATAAATTACATAGATATGTAACTCCTGGGTGCTTCATCTCTTATTCAAGGCCGTGAATTCAGAGCATCGCATTCGCGCAGCCTTGCCGAATTTTCCGATTATCATAATAAAGTAGGTTTATACTATCTCTTTTTGACTTATAACCATTTGTGTGAGGTGAAAGAGGTAGTATATATGATTGTTGTTCAGCTGTAAAATTTAGAGTGTTTGATTCTTTTATTTGTTGGTCTTCATACATATCATAACCATGATATCATTTTTAGACCTGAAATAGATTTTATGTAGTGCAGTGTTTATAATTTCAAAACAACTTTTAACTTAATGCACTTAAATGCATTATGTATATTTGTAAGATACCTGGATCAAAAAAAACTTTAAAGTTTTTAGGGTTCCGTACCTCAAAAGGTAAAAAAGGAACCCTTATAAGATCACTTTCTTGTCCGTCTGTCCGTCTGTCCGTGTGTCACCACCGATTTTCTCAGGAACGGGTAGACCTAACAAGTTGAAATTTATGCCAGATACTGAGGTCTATGGTCCCTATTAGGTGTATAAAAATCAAGGTCCTGAGTCAACACGATAAAAAGATATGGGCAAATTTCGATTTTCGGGAAAACTTGTAATACCAAAATTTACCTTAATTTTCAACTTTTTTATTTTTCAGAATTTTCTCTTTACTTGTGCTGTAATAAATTGCTTTTAACCAAAATTGACAATTCTAGGTCAACCGGAAGTACCCCATAGGTTTTGGGTCGAAAACCTATATGATAGTTCTCGTTGACCTAGAATCACGAAATTTGGCAAAAAGAAACGTCTTACAGCACAAATAAAGGAATAATTCCAAAAAAAAAAAAGTTGAAGATAAATTGTAGTACTTACAAATTTTCGCGAAAATCTATGTAAAATCTCGGCAGGTACGGAACCCTCGGCGCACGAGTTCGACTCGTACATGATTCGTTTTTTTGTCTACCTATGTTTTTTCCTTCTAAAGTGTGAAACGGCTAAACAGACTCTGTTTAGCCGTTTCGCACATTAGGATGGCTGGATTTTACTGACCAATAGATCAGGTTGATGGAATAAAAAGTGACTTAGGTTTATGATAATTAAAAAAGAACTAGGACACCTCGCGGCCGAAGCCTACCTACCTTTTTTCCTTTAATTTCTTTATAAGGGATAGGCATAGCTAATAATTACCATTCCCAGTCAAAGTCGAAATGTTTTAAGAAAGACATTGAGTTTTTTTTGTGTTGTATAGGATTTCGATGACAATCACAATAAAATATACGAATAGTCAATTAATCACAAGAATTAACAACAAATAAGGCTTGAAACTTTATACAATACTGAATAATAACAACCACACGTATTTTAGATAAAATTACAGCCAGCATCATCATTATCAACAGCCTTTAATAGTCCACTGCTGGACCTACGCCTCTCATAGAAGATTTTGTATACCAAGTTGGCCAGACGGGTTGGTATAGGGTTTGTTTCAAGTTTTCCTTCTCTTTGCAGTGCTATCCTGCAGAAATTGTTCCTTTAGTCGGCTCTTACGACACCCATGGGATGAATAAGGGTGGTGACACCCTGTATTCTTAATCCGTCACCACACGGACAGACAAAGAAGATCGTTCTGTCACACAATTATTTGTCCTGAGTTACACCTCTGACTAATCAGGACCAGAAGACCATGTTTTTAATATATATCGACGGGCCTGCTGGTCTAGTGGTTAGTGACCCTGCTAAACCGGAGGTCGTGGGTTCGATTCCCACCCAGGACAAAATATTGTGTGATGAGCACGGTCATTTGTTCTGTGTCTGGGTGTAATTTATCTATAATATGTATATATTTAGAAATATATAAGTATGTTTATCAGCGGTCTGGTTACCATAGTACAGGCTCTGCCAAGTTTGGGATCAGACAGCCGTGTGTGAATTGCGACATAATTTTTTTTAGGTTGGATATTTCATTCGAATTATTTATAAGTAGTAATTATTTATGTTTTGGTATTTTCCGTGTGGTGACGGATTAAGAATACGTAATGTCACCACCCCTATTCATCTAGTGGGTGTCGTAAAAGTCGACTAAAGTAGAAAACTACGCAGGACAACAGCACTGCAAAGAGAAGGAAAACTTGAAACAAACCTTACACCAACCCGTCTCACGGCCGGTATAGTAGGCCAAAACCTCCTTTCAGGGGAGAGTACAAAAAAAAAAACTGTAAAAAGGCAATAAAACCCTAGACCCAAAAGTTATTTTACAAGGAATAATGCCACTTACAAGGTTCTGTTATATGGCATTGCATCTTAGAATAGAGTTATATTATCCCGGTGATGAACTTACCCCAAAAAAATTATATAATATTCAGATTTGCTTCAGGCACCCTCTTTGGCGCGAGGGCCTGAATGTTAAAGAGTATCAATAAATCAAGACTATATTTTATATGAGATGCCATCATACTGGTACAATTTTATTGTTATTTATGAACCTACGATGTATTTTTTAAAGACAACTCCCGCTTTAGAAATATATCCTGTATTTCGGGGTACTTCACAAACATTCATCAAACGGACACAAAGAACACCCAGACTTAGAACAACACAAAGCGTTATCCCATGTGGGGATCAAACTGGCAAAACTCAGTTTAGTAGGAAGCAGCGTGGTGATCGCTTAAACCACCAGTGAAATGATTGTTTATTTATTGTTCAATGTTAATCTTTCAGTTAGTCATGAAAAACTTATTTATATGTATATAATTGTATTTATTACTGGAAATCTACCTCGGCTTCGGTAGTCCAGTCTATAGTATTTTTTTTCTTAAAGACAACTCCCGCATTAGGAATATATCCTGTGTCGCGGAGAACTGTACAAATATACATAAAACGGGCACAAAGAACATCCAGACTCAGAACGACAATTTGTGGATCACGCAAAGTGTCGTCCAAGTGGGGATTGGACCCACAACACTCAACACTACAGTAGCACTACACGATACCAGCCAAATCTTTTTATATTATTAGATAGTGAAGCTACCCCAAATTAAATATAAAAAAGTGAAAAAAAAAATGCTAATGTATAATGAGGACTGACCTGTTAGTCTAGTGGTTAGTGACCCTGACTGCTATACCAGAGGTCTTGGGTTTGATTCCCACCCAAAATAAAATATATTGTGTGATGAGCACGATTATTTGTTCTGTGTTTGGGTGTGATTTTCTTTATAATATGCATGTATTCCTTTCTAAGGAGAGGCCTATGTTCAGCAGTGGACTATTACAGGCTGATGATGTGATGATGATGATGCATGTATTTAGAAATATATATAAATGTGTTTGTCAGCAGTTTGGTAATCATAGTTCAGGCTCTGCTTGATTTGGTATCAGACTGCCGTGTGTGAATTGCGACATAATTTTTTTTAGGTTGGATATTTCATTCGAATTATTTATAAGTAGTAGGTAATTATTTATGTTTTGGTATTTTCCGTGTGGTGACGGATTAAGAATACGTAATGTCACCACCCCTATTTATCTAGTGGGTGTCGTAAAAGTAGACTAAAGTAGAAAACTACGCAGGACAACAGCACTGCAAAGAGAAGGAAAACTTGAAACAAACCTTACACCAACCCGTCTCACGGCCGGTATAGTAGGCCAAAACCTCCTTTCAGGGGAGAGGCCTATGTCCAGCAGTGGACTATTATAGGCTGTTGATGTGATGTAATGAGTCTTGGTATGTAAGCTGTTGGAATAGGAATTAAATATTTTCTATTTCATGTTCTACCAGAGATCGGAATCGTCGAATTTAAAACAATTTTATATGAAATGTCTAAAGACACTGTTAGCCTTTTACATTTACGTAAGTCATACAAAGTAATAAAAAAGAACTTCGTTTGAAAAGCCGATTAAAAATCAAACTCTGCAAAGACTTAAAGAACGTTAAGAAACCACGTCCCACCATAAAATTGACCAATCAAGTGAAGCGAAAGTTTCTAATAAGTATTCGTAACGCACCGTACAAGATTATGCAAATATGCCTTCTGAAGTTTCCACTTAAATAATATATGAATTTATGCAAAATACGTCGAAGATACGGCGCGCGTCAGTGAATCGTAGTTATATCACTTTTTGAGTGCTGTCTTCAAAGTACTTTGTCCTTGGAGAGGAAAGAAAAAGAGTTTGAATGGCTCATCGAAACACTGAAAGTCTACTTGAGGAAGAAAGTTGAGCTGGTCAAATGTTGGGTTATGGTAACTATTTTTCTAAGAGATTTATTTCGGAAATTGTGTCACGAGAATTCTGCATCACACTAGCACTAAAACAATCAAAGTAGGTAAAACTACAAATGTCTGAAAATTCTCCAGTTCTGTGTTAAACATCTGTACTAATTGAAGCTGCTAATCTAACACACAAAGGCCTTGACAAGTTTCGATCTCGTCACATTGCGAGGCCAATGACAGTATATTTACATTCATACCCTGTCTCTTTATGCCCTTAAAGATAGCGAATTTAAATTTTTTTAGAATATAATACCTTTTTTTTTCTTTTTAAAGGTCTACTCGCAACCGAAATTACTAGTATTCCCGTTAACCTAAGCTAAATTGCTTGTGATAGGAAAGGGTTCACGTCGGTAGTGTACTGGTCAGGTCTAGTGTTGATCGCAAGTCTAACGCCTTAACCACTAGGCTACCGCCGCTTGTATACTTATTATAACTACACAGCACAAAAATAGTTTAATAAATGTTTATGGAGACTCTTCACACATCGCACACACGGCCGTCTGGTTCCGAACTAGGCAGAGCCTCTGCTTTGGTAACCAGACTGTTAATAAACATACTTATATATTTCTAAATACATATATATCACAGAACAAATCATTGAGCTCATCACATTATTACTTGTCTTGGATGGGAATCGCACTCACGACCTCCGGCTTAGCAGTCAGGTCACTAACCACTAGACCAATAGGTCCGTAGGCCTGTTCTAACTTGCCATGGAAGTTTGGCGATTCTGCTGACTAATAATCAAATGTATTATACTTTCTAAGATTTTTTGTGGCTTCTTGTACAATATTCACTCTACATCTACTAAAATATTTACATTAATACACGAACTACTGGCAACCGATATGAAAATGTATTTGAATCTTTGCCAAATAACAACCTAATTTATTTAACTAGGTTAGAAGAAGAATGTTACTATTGTTTTTCTATGTAAACTTTACTTATATATGTACTTAATATGTAAATGTTATGTTTGATATAAGTTCCAACAAAGAAAGATTTATTTAAAAGTTTCGCACAAAAACAAGATAAGTATTACATTTGTGATATTATAAAAGAGAGAATGTTTGGTAATGTTTGCAAAGAATATAATCTTTGGTAACGCTCTACTTTATGTAAAAGAATAAACATCGTTTAAAATACTTTAGTGTACAAGAAAAATAGTTTTGTTGATAACTCTTAAAGTTTCGCTTTTTATGATTTATTAGGTATATGCACGGGAATTGTCCGTGTGATGACGGATTAAGAATACGGAGTATCATCACTCCTAAATACGCAGGACAAAAGCAATGCAAAGAGAAGGAAAACTTGAAACAAACCCTATACGAACCCGTCTCACGGCCAGCGTGGTATAGTAGGTCAAAACCTCCATTCTAAGGAGAGGCCTGTGTCTAGCTGCTGATGATGATGATGACGGGAAATAAGGTGTTCAGTAATAGGTTGTATACTCATACTAGCATACACAAATTTCTTTCTATGTCACAGACAGAGGCATATTAAATGACGCAGAAGAGCTAGGCTTTGGCATAAATGAGTTGGCTCGAGCGGAGTGATACTGCATTGTTTGCGAAATTTGCTGAAAGAGGGATACAAGGCATCATAGTCACATATTAATTTATAAAAGACTAGCTAGCACCTCGTAATGTTACCCGTGGTTGTTGTTGTACCTTGCTAATCTCACGGTTAGACTACATTTTTCCGGGATAAAAAGTAGCCAATTTCTATTCCAGACTATTCTATGTATCTCTGTGCCAAATTTCATCAAAATCCATTCAGCCGTTTTTGCGTGAAAGAGTAACAAACATCCAAACAAACTTTCGCCTTCATAATATTAGTAAGATTAAAGAAACATATATTTTTTGGGTACTGAACTATTGATTTAAATTAATTAACAACTTTAAAAATCTAATTTAAAAAAATACAAATCATCTCCAATAGACTGATATTATAGCCTTCCTGAAAACAATTAATTAACATATTTATGCTATCTGAACTGGAATCCTTTTAGCGTGAAACAAGGGAGAAAAACTACTGTGTATTCAAACCTCCGACACAATAGCGGATGCGACCTGACATCATCAGGGAATGAGGACGCGAAATAATAAGGCTCAAGGCTTGGTACAAGATGAAGATGAAATTTTAAGGTGGACAGAGTTTAATAATATATCAATAATAATATAAACTTGTGGCGACTATGTAAAAAATATACTTTAATGCCATCTAAGGAAGTCATATCGAACTACGGAGTAATCTCTACACTTGCAACGCGGTATATAAGTCTAAGGACCCTCTCTTTTTGTTAGAAACACACCTGCTCTTTTTACAATCTTACTTCTGACGACGTTTGGAAGTATAAAAACGTAAGTTAGGAATCCTTCTTGTTATTGAAGAAGATAAGTGCCTTAAAGCCGTCTGTCTCGGTTGAGGTCCCATAGGAACATCTGTGGCAATCGTTGCTGATAGTTGGAGAGTATAAAAGTCCCACAACAGTTGCTCTACTTGAAAAATCGAAGTTCAGCCGTGTCGTAGTAAACGGAAACCTTACCCCGACCTAGTTTGGGAGAAGGCTCGAAGGATTGAAGCAGACAAACATACTGCCTTCGTTATAAATTTGTGTAATCGGACGCGTGTGTGAGTGAGTTTCAAACTAATCGTGACGCTTTAGGGACAGTGTACTGAAATTATTAAGAATTACTGAATTTTAAAAGTTAAGAACCTTTAATGTGGCAAAAGGGTTATTTGAAAAAGCAAGCTAGTGCAAAATGAAACTCATAAATATCACTGTCCGTGTAGTGACGGATTACGAATACGGAATGTCACTGGCCCAATTCATCCCGTAGGTGTCGTAAGGGGCGACTAAGGGCGCAAAACAACGCAGGACACCAGCACTGCAAAAAGAAGGAAAACTTGATACAAACCCTATACCAACCCGTCTGGCCAGCGTGGTATAGTAGGCCAAAACCTCCTTTCTAAGGAGAGGGCTATGTCCAGCAGTGGACTATTAAAGGCTGATGATGTGTGATGATGTGAAACATCACTTGAAATTGCACGATTCACAAATGTCTAAACTAAATTTTACCATACAGGATATACTCGTATGTAAAGGATATTAAAATCGCTTACGCTTATCACCTACACTAGTAACTTGTGGCTCTAGGCCTCGGTGCGGCTTTGTCCTAGGCACGACGTTTGCTCCCGTTTTTGAAATTAAAACTTTGCGGCCCGGAATGTTAAACTTGTCTACCTAGCTAAGATTTCTTGCTATCAATCATGTACTGAGCTCGTTGATTTTTTGGGGTAAACCTACCGTATTGCTGTTTTAATTTAGTTTTTATTTTTAAAGAGACAAAGTTCACTTTAAAATTAGGTACGAGCCGTACTTTATTGACGCAAAAGTAAGTAACGTCACAATGTGTTTGTTTCTTACAAAAGTGTCTGTTGTCTATTTAAAAGCTTACATCTTTTATAAATTTTTAATTATGTGACAACAAGAGCTCTCGGTGAATACTTTGAATAATGTATTGATAGGCTATCTTTAGAGTTTATGGTAAATACAAATTGAAAAAAAAGATGATGTAACAGCCCCGTTGACAAATCATCCCGAAGTTAAATCGTGACAACTTGGCAGATCAAGTAAGTACGATCCAGACAGACTTCAAGGATTATAAAACCATTGTTGCCCTGCAACCGACTCTTTCACTCACTATGTAATTAAGGATACAGGATGTAACAGATTTGTAATTACATTTGAACTGACAAGACTAGCACAGAGACGTCAAACAAAGAGCGTACTCCTTCCTAAATGGCCGGCAACGCGCTTGTGACTCCTGAGTTGCAGACGTTCATGGGCGGGGTAGTCACTGCTCGTCTGCTCGTTTGCCCCCTCTGTCATAAAGTCCAAGAATATTTTTCCTTTAGAAATATAGATATAGTAGGTAGAGCGGCAACACCTTAAGGTGTTCATGGGTGGTGGCAGTCGCTTACCATCAGATGACCCGGTTACTTGTTTGCCTATCACATCAAAAAAATATACTTTACCAGTTTTGAGATGTTAGGCTTTGATTGAGTTATACTTTTGAGAGTGCTGTTTGTTTTACATTTAAGAGTGTTTCATTGCTTGAGTTTAAGAGTGTTTCATTGCTTGAGTTTAAGAGTGTTTCATTGGTTGAGTTTTACATTTTAAGAGTGCTGTTAGCCAGTTTAGTAATAAAATATGGTATATTTTTCCAGCTCTTGACTGCACGGATGACGTACTGGTTTAAGTGGTCGCCACGCCGCTCACTACTACCCTATACTACGACGACACTTTGTGTGATCCACAAATTGTTGTTCTGAGTCTGGGTGTTCTTTCTGTCCGTTTTATGTATGTTGTAAAGTCTCCTGCAACACAGGGTTTATTCCTAGTGTGGGAGTTGTCTTAAAAAAACAAAAGCAAGCTCTTTTAAATATACCAATCAACACCACACTACCAGTATCAATTAAATACAATACAAAGTATAAGAAACAATACTTTTTTTTAAACAAAAGCTTTCTCACTTCACCAATTGCTTTAAAGTTATTCTCTCCAATACAATCACTCTTACAGCACGATTTGAAAAGAGACGATAAGGAGAGAAAGAAAAGATAATACGAAACAAAGGCTACACTGAATGCTTTAAAAAGAAATACTCTTCAATAATTCTCGACTAAAAGTACCTGCGATATAATTGTACAAGAACATTTTTAGATAGATAAGATTCTTGCACTTATTAAAAGGTTTAAGCCTGACAAGTCAAGTCGTTAGTTTTATCAGATAATGAGAAATTGAATTCGTTTTTTTCTCTATTTTGGTTTCAATGAATAAAAAAATATAACAGCATTGGCGCTTTAAAAATATTTATAAACATTTTACTATCTTTTAGAATATAACATTTCATCCATACTTTTATTGTGTGTGTATGTGAAAGTGAGTTTGTTTGTTTGTTACGTGCTAAACAACTAAAAGCGATTTTAAAATTCTGTAAAAAATGTATCAGATGTAGATGTATCAACCAGATTGCACTGGCCGTGGTCACACGCTGACTCTCGCGTATACATATTTTAAGTAAAGGTCTTTATTAAACGTAATAAAGCCAACGTCCAACAAGACGTTTTGACGATACGCAGCGCAAGAAAAAGAATTAATCCATCCAACGAAGGTACTACTAATTAAAACTATGGCTTTCAGTTTGTAAACGATACTTAAGAAAGCTGACCATAATAGTAGCTGAAATTTTGATGATAAATCCATGACACTTACCGTGGGAGAGTTATGCTTCGGCTCGACCGGAGTGATACCACGGAATCACAGAAAACGGGTGTTAAGCAATTCTTTCGTTGCCTTTCACTGAATGAGTGAGGTTACCGGAGCCCAAATCCCCTTGGGAGCAACGCACTTGTGACTTTTGAGTTGCAGGTGTCCATGGGCGGCGGTAGTTGCTTACCATCTGGTCCCGTCTGCTCGTTTGCCCCCTTATACCATAAAAAAACATGAAAGAAGTTTTTACTATTACATTTTAATATACGAATAAAAAAATCACAAAGCACATTAAATGATAACAAAAAACAAATAACTTGCAGATATTGCTATAAAATTTGAGCTAAGGAATTAGAAATCTACTCAATTATTATTTATTGAAGATGTACAATTGACCTCCGCTAAGGTTAGAAATATTCTCCACTAAAAATAAACTCTTATATTTGCGTCACAAAATATGACTCACAAAACAACTGGTATTATAACTTCACTAGTATTTTCACACCAGGAGCTTGATGGCAAAATAAAAGCTAGGAAAATTCCCAGTTATGGATATTTATGCGCGGTGTTCCAACAAAAAACTCTTGTAAAGTATTGTTCCTGGCGAACAATCTAGAATGGAAGAAAACCGCCATATTGTTATTGGAATTATAAATTCTTGTTTAGAGAGCAAGAATGGTTATGGTTTATGTTAGATGTTTTTTCGAAAGGTTTTCGTTGTCTCATTGTTATGTTTGGTCTTGCGTTTTGATATAAATTAGTGTTGGAGATTTAAGATTTAGGTTAATTATTTCATTAATGTTATGTATATTTCTGTGTGTCCGTGTGGTGACGGATTAAGAATACAGAGTGTCACCACCCCTATTCATCCCGTGGGTGTCGTAAGAGCCGACTAAGGGAAAAAAAACTACGCAGAACAACAGCACTGCAGAGAGAAAAAAGAAACTTGACACAAAACCTATACCAACCCGTCTGGCCAGCGTGGTATAGTAGGCTACAACCTCCTTTCTAAGGAGAGGCTTATGTCCAGCAGTGGACTATTTAAGGCTGACGATAATGATGACATTCAAAACAGTATCCAATATTCAGATCAGATGTCTTCAGAATTCATGCACAGCTGTTAGTTATATAAATTTGACTAATAATAATAAATATCTGGAGTTTCGAGCTGCCTTTTTTTCGTATGAAAATAATGTTTTTAGTACCTACATCTTTATGCCAACAAATAGTGAGAATAAGTGCAAGCAAACTATTACTTGAATAAAATTATGATGATTCTTAAGTAATGCGTGAGTACGCTTGAAAACACACTCTTAAGAAACAGAAAATTCTGGTTGTTTTTATTTTTAAGCTCGTTTATCAGTTGCACAATTTTTTTAGTATCACTAGTTCACCTTGAAATTAACTAAATTTCTTTTACAATAAAGTTACCTACCAAGTAAATGAACATCTGTTTAAAAAATACTAAACTATTTTGTCATTATAACAACGATTATAGGGATATTCTTATTAAATTATTTTATCAAACAAACATGTTTCACTCAACTGAGTTAACTAAACATTCAAAGTAACACCTAGCCACTTAATACACAAAAACAAACAGCTGTTTCTATTCCCAATGCTAAAATTCAACATAAAGTTAAAATTGCCGAGCTCCTGAGAGTTGATTAAGCAAAAATATGTAAGAAGTTAGCTACAATCAGACTGAGACCAATTTGCATGCTGTTGAGGAACGACGAATTTGATTATAATTATTGACTCGGTTTTGACAAACATTGAAGATTTTGACTGCATGATATGGTTTGGTTTGATGATGATGGTTTTTGATAAAGCGACATGGTTTCGTCACTGCCTATGGCAATTAATTTGTTAGTACATTTTTATCAAGGCTAACTTTACTTTCTTGGTTTTTTTGGCAGCTGAGACATTTACAGTTTCCTTCAAATGTAATTGAGTGTATTTGTTATTGGATCGTACTTCTATGAATTAAATTGACTTTGGATGTGTACGTAATATAATAGAAGATATATTTAGACCAAAAGAAGATATCATTAATGTTATTAATATTACGCAAACTTAGATTTGAATGAAAAATAATATCTGAGTACAAAAGACTGAATAACATCAGTCATCTAATTAGCTATAAAATCTATACTAGAAATCAATTTAAAAATAAGCAATTTTAACACAACTGTACACCATATCTACCAAACAGAAAACCGTCTATAATTAGCGGGAGTAGTGCAAAGTGGTGTTCTGTTTAAGAACGGTACTTCATAAACAGACTCACGTTGTCATTAAAATTAATTGGTGTGTATTTGAAATACCAAGTTCTATTAAAGAAAAACAAGAATCTAACAAACCCTGATATTACAGTTGGTTTCAATTTAGAAGAGAACACAAACGCGAAACGTCGGAGTGCTCTATTCAAACAAAGCGTTCACCGATCCCAGCACCGACCATTTAGAACGCAATCCAATGGCAGATAATTAATTATTACCAAAACCTCTATTTGTTTGTAAACAAAAGAACACTACCAACTTGAAATGCCTATTCAATATGGAAAATCAAAACTGAGGCTGCGAATCATTTATAAATTCATTTTGAGCATGAATAAAATGAAGTCTGGTTCATCGCTTTCTATGTTGATGAATGATTTTGTTAGTAAAATGATCAATCGTGATATTTCGCATAACAACCTCTTCAATATTATATATAATATAATATTAAGAAGCGACGGTAGCCTAGTGGTTAAGGTATTGGACTTGCGATCAAGAGGTCTTGGGTTCAGATCCTGACCAGTACACTACCGGCGTGAATCCACTCCTAACACAAGCAATTAGCTTAGCGGGAGGGGTTAGCGGGAATACTAGTATTTTCGGTTCAAAAAAAAAAAATTTCGTCAATACTATTAAAAATACTTCATCAACAGCTTTTAATATTCAACTGCTGGACATAGGCTTCTCCTTAGAAAGGAGGTAGGTATAGTAGGATACTTAACGAGCTAATAAATGAAAAAAAAAAAAAAAAAATGTTAATTGTTGTAACATAGGTAAATTACACTTATAATGAACAGTTGATCTGTATATTCTGAATTTGAAATGTAATCTTTTTTTTTTATTTTAGAGGGGCAAGACGAGCAGACGGGTCACCTGATGAAAAGTAAACATCGCCGCCCATGAACGTCTGCAACTCAGGGCCTCAATTCTACTATTTTATGTTCACGCCAAGCCACTCTCATAGTACTGACACGCTATGGAGATGCCATTGAGTGGCCACTGGCTACGGTATAAATATCGGTAATCTACACTAACTCAGTGTCTTTACAGTGGCAATGGAATGACAGTGGGTCATCAGTGGTGATATCAAAAAGATTGCCAGAGACTACCGATATTTATACCGATGCCAATGGCCACTCGAGTCACAAACGCGATACCGGTCTGTTAGGAAGGAGTACTTTTTGCTCTTTTCTTGAAGGTTTGAAGGTCGAACCGGTCCGGAAATACCGCAGACGATAACCCGTTCCACAGATTGGTTGGTTCCACAGAATCTACTGTTGATTAGTACTATGTAATTTAGAAGCTTACTTTCTATTTTTAAAAGACAACTTCCGCACTAGGAATTAATACTGTGTTGCAGGGGACTTAAAAACATACATGGAATGGACACAAAGAACACCCAGACTCTGAACAACAATTTGTGGATGGACACACTAAGTGTTGTCTCATGTGGCGATCGAACTCACAACACTCCGCGCACTATGAAGCGGCGAGGTGACCGCTTAAACCAATACGCCTTTAGTCAGAATTTTGATAATTCGGTCTATAAGACAAGCAATTTTGTTGCAGGAATAAATGAGCATTTAATTTCAAGATCCCACTTGACCGCTACCTTCAAAACGTTGGTAGCTAAAAGTCCTTAAACATTTTAGAGGGCCTTTGATCAAATAAAACTCGGAAATTTTGTGAAGTCAATCTTTAGAGACGTCAAAGTTATTTTGAAGATAAATTGCCTGGTTTATATAATTTACTCTACTTCTTAATGATTAAAATTTGATTTGTTAATATCTGAGTATGGAGCTTTCTGCCTCCGCAAAGGACAAAGATCAACAGCCCTGTTGGTCTAGTGGTTAGTGGGCCTGACTGCTAAGCTAGAGGTTGTGGGTGCGATTCCCACCCAGGACAAATATTGTGTGATGACCACGATCAGTTGTTCTGTGTAATTTATCTTTAATAGTATATTTCAGTATATTGGTTACCATAGCTAGACTGCCTCGTTGGTACAGTAGGTAGTGTATACGACTGCTGATCTGAGGTCTCGGGTTTGATTCCCGGGCCGGACCAAATGTTTGTATGACTTGCAAATATTTGTTTCGGAATGTGGGTGTTTTCTATGTATAATATGTATGTATTGCCGAAAAAAAGTATACAAGTATTTTATCAGTCAATCTAGCTTTCATAGTACAAGCTTTGCTTAGTTTGGAACTAGATGGCGTTGTGTATTAGATGTCCGAAATATTTATTTATAGCACAGATTGCCGTGTGTGGGATGTATGAAGTTATTATTATTATTATTTTATTATTAATATTGGCCTAGTCCTAAGGAATGACTGAATAAATTTCAAGACATTAATTGAAATGTTTTATTATGATACATTGAATTTCTTTATAATCGATACTCCAAAATGAACCTAAATTTTGGCAAAAGCATCATGTGCATGTTCTTTCGATAGCCAGAAGAAACTGCAATGCATATTTTACGTTCTCGTGGCTTAGTAATGTGGAACTGAGGTATCAACCTAGATTTGGTAGATCATGCAACCGTAGGAAATAAACATAATTAATACTGATAAGACTTGAAAGTATTTCAAAGCCATAGGTTCGAGCTATACAACTCTATAACAAGAGTACGAACATTTATACTAAATTATTATAATAATAAACACATAGAGAGAAACATACATATTTGGTACCGAGCACAATATACTTTTCAATACCTGTGGTTTTCTCGAACGTCTTCACATCAACAGCCTTTACTAGTCCACTGCTGCACATAGGCCTCTCCTTAGAAAGGAGGCTTTAACCTACTATACCACGCTGGCCGGACCGGTTGGTATAGAGTTTGTGTCAAGTTTTTCTTCTCTTTACAGTGCTGTTGTCTTGCGTAGTTTGCTTCCTTAGTCGCCTCTTACGACACCCACGGGATGACACTCTGTATTCTTAATCCGTCACTACACGGACTTCTTAGCAAATAGTTGAATTTGTAACAAACAAAACAATCTCAAAACTGCCTGAAGATACTTAGGACTTAATGGAAGGCATATGAAATTAAGTCTTTAAGATGTACAAAGTAATAAACAAAATGATACCTTATAAAGACAGTTCGTAAAAGTCATAAAAAATCGAGATTACAATATATAAGGAATACGGTCAAGAAATTCGCTAACGAATACATTAGAATTCCTTAAAAGTCTACGCAAAACTGAACAGACATAGCTAAACACTCTTATTTCTTTACGAGTAAAGTATAAAATTGAAAAAATATATTTTTTGTTGGGTACTAAAAATTCGTGGCTAGAAGAGTGGGTTTTTATCACACCATAAGGTAGGTTGTAAGGGTTCTTCGGATTTTATTTGATACTGGTAAATTCAAAGGATTTGAATGATATTACTATTTGAAGCAATAGGGATTACTGAGAGAAAGTGAGGAGAATATCAATGAATATAAAGATACTCAAGACGGAGTGAGTAAAAACCTACATATTTGGTGATTATTTTAGTATACTTGAAAGCTAAAGGTGGTTTGTTAGGAATTGGTCCGTGTGGTAACGGATTAAGAATACAAATTGTCACCACCCCAATTCATCCCGTGGGTGTCGTAAGAGCCGACTAAGGGAGCAAACTAAGCAGGACAACAGCACTGCAAAGAGAAGGAAAACTTGAAACAAACCCTATACCAACCCGTCTGGCCAGCGTGGTATAGTAGGCCAAAACCTAGTTTCTAAGGAGAGGCCTATGTCCAGCAGTGGACTAGTATAGGCTGTTGATGATTGATGATTGGTTTAGATTCTTTCATCTCTTGAGTTTTCTTCGGCTCTTTAATGGAGAATTATTAAAATTAATTATAATTATTAATGATTTATCTTTAGTGGAATGGGAGAGGCCTCTGTCCTGCAGTGGACTGCGATAGGCTGATGATGATTCGGATATTTAGGTCCTAAATAAGTTTCTTGAAAGTGTTGTATATCATGTTAGATGTTGTGTGTACCCATATTAGGCGTACTGGGGTATTACCGGACCGATACTACCTTCAGACCTTCAAGAAAAGAGCGTACTCCTTCCTAAAAGGCCGGCAAAGTGCTTTTGACTCCGGATCTGCAAGCGTTCATGGGCGGTGGCAGTTAATTTTCCTACCTTTTTCATGAAAAAAAAGAAAAAACGCCTAGGCCTACTCCGTGGTCAGCCTGCGCAACGTCAGGCCTTTCAAGTATATAATACGAATAGCAGTTACGTGATCGCATTAATTCCAGTGTATGAACATATTACATATCACAAAACGCAAAATATTGTGTACAACACTGTTAGTATACCAATACAGTATGGCTTTTTAATATTTATCAAAAAAAAGCCGCGTGGTGTCGTGGGACACCCGATAGGAACGAAGTTGTGACGATCGAGTAAAACTGATTCGACACGATTTTAATTACAACGCCATCTATGAAAGCGGCTATTACCTACATATTTTTCAGTTGGTTTCTAATTAAAATAATTTATACATTTATAGATGGCGCTGAATGACTGACAAGTGACAATTCAAAATAAAAAGTGTCGTTACAACTTTTCGTGAGATTTCTTCCGTCTAGCCCCCTTTCACAACGCGCGATAAGCAACTTCGTTCCAATAAATAGTTATACATACCTAAATCAAAGTAAACATGAAGTATACAAATATAATAAACGTACATTCTGATACGAATCTATGTAAATAGAATACAATTTAGGAAGTTAAATAAACCTGAAGGAATAAGGCCCGTCGTAAAACAAACAATAAAATTAATTATAACTGTTATAATGTTTGAGTGTTTCCATAGACGAACAGCTACAAATTCCTGAATTTATTGTAAGTTCAAGTAGATACTTAGTTTTAACTGCGCAGCAAATATTTTTTTATTAAGTAAAGGTTAGAAATAAACAATGTTTACACTTCTAAGCATCTAAACCAGACCGAAATCAGTCTGTGACCGGGGCCAGTGCAACCTAATCGAAACTAATCGCGTTCATTCTCGTTAATATAATTAAATACAGACCAACGTTGCTTTATCTTAAAAATGTGACTCTTTTATATGATTAGAAACATAAGCCTACAAAGGATAAAGAACAGCACTGCAAAGAGAAGGAAAACTTGAAACAAACCTTAGACCAACCCGTCTGGCCAGCCTGGTATAGTAGGCCAAAACCTCCTTTCTAAGGAGAAACCTATGTCCAGCAGTGGACTACTAAAGACTCGTGATATGATGATGTGAAAGAATTATTTGTCTATCCTTTCAAATTTATATATCTATACAGTCCGATACTGTTACTTATCGGTGTAAAATCACCCCAAAAGTTCGAATACCGGATACCGGATACCAAAGGGTCATGTCGATACTTAAATCAACACGTTCCGACTTCCGTTTCAATATTCAAATCTGGTATCCGTACCTTTCCAAACAAACTTACATTTTGTTTTACTGCATTAGTAGAAGGCGAATGGACGGCCTTTTTACTCTGATTTTATAAATATCTGGGTCATACTGATTTGGGATCATTTGGGATCAAGAAATTGACAGCTTAGTGGAGTTATCCCTGAATTTTGTATTACTTTGACCCGGCTTCGGTTTGTGTAGGTGTTGATATTGATCTTATCAGTTTATTAGCTTTTTGAAAGGACTGTGTGGGTTTGTGGGTTAAAATATAATCATACAAGTTCTTATTAGATGAGGGTTGATTTATTTCGCGTTGTCATTAGCATATGAATTTTGTAGTTTTTTGTCCCGTGTCAGATGTCGTGGGTGTCATTCTCAGCAAGGACGAATAATTACGAATGAGCTCGATTATCAGTTTTGAGTCTAGGTTATAATTTATCTGTAAAATGTATTAATATATAAGTATGTTTGTCAGTTGTGTGTGTGTATAATAGTTTAGATTCTGCCTAGTTTGGGATCAGACGGTTCAGTATTTGCTTACTGAATAAAAGGGGTCAAAGGGCGGCCACGCGTGTGATTCTTGAGTCGCCATGGGCGCCGGTAATCATTTACCATCAGGTAATCTGTCTGCAGTTGTATTTTTTAGTAATAAAAGTAATAAAGCCTTTATTGCTTAAAAATACAACTGTCATCATCATTATCAACCGCCTCTAATAGTCCACTGCTGGACATAGGCCTCTCGTTAGAAAATAAGTTTTGGCCTACTATACCACGCTGGCCAGGCGGGTTGGTACTGTGATTGTGTCAAGTTTTCCTTCTCTTAACATTGATGTTGTCTTTGCAGAGTTTGCTCCCACGACGACACCCACGGGATGAATAGGGGTAGTGACACTCCATATTCTTAATCCGTCACACACGGACTACAACTAAAAATATTGAAATCTTTAAATATCTATTGGTTAATTAATGGCTGCACGGATGGCGTAGTGGTTTAAGCGGTCGCCACGCCGCTTCCTATTACGCCGAGTGTTGTGGGTTCAAACCCCACATGGAACAACACTTTGTGTGATCCACAAATTGTTGTTCTGAGTCTGGGTGTACTTTGTGTCTGTTTCATGTATGTTTGTAAAGTCCCCCGCGTCACAGGATTTATTCCTAGTGCGGGAGTTGTCTTTTCAAAAAAAAAAAAAAAATCATACATAAAAAAATATTTCTATATAGAAATCAAACGTATATATATAAATTTATAAATCTATCATGCCTGGTGGGCCGCGGGCAAACGGTTGATGTTGGGAAGTTGTATATACTCGTATGCTAATCGGCGAGAGAATTCTTTATATCGTGATACAGGATTAGCAATTCTCATTTTAGTTGTTACTCCGTAGTTCGGTGTGTCTTCGTTAGATGGCGCTGTAGTATGTTTCTGTTTATTTGTATGTAGGAGTCGCCACAAATATATAAAATGTATATATACTCGTATAACGTATATTTATAAAACCTCGGACAATAAACAAGCTTCACTCTCTACAATAAACAAGCACCACTAGTGCTCCATACATCGCGACAGAAGTAACAACATAACAACTTTTAACCCAATTTGTTGTCTCAACACGCCATTTTCGCATTGTTTTCACACAAAAAGGGCCTATTTATACCCATGTCCGCTTCCAAAGCATAACTAACTGAATTACTGTACTGGAGTGTTATACGCGTACTGTGGAACACAAAGGATGAAGCGATAAGAAACAGCGGATTTATTTTTTAGTAGTGGTTTATGGCAAAAAGCTGTAATTCTAACAGTAACAGGGTTGATAAATATCCTCCTACTAACTTCCCACTAGCAGAAACATAGAAGTTTGCTTGGAGCAGTCACAGAGCAGAACCAACTGTACGCTTAGAATTGTAAAGGGCACAATTTTTTCACACCAACTACTTTATAAACTTAGCTGTCGTGATATACTCGTATTTAGTAACTCTTACTTCCATGTAACTTATGATTTTACCTAACTTTTTTAAATGCGAACCTAGAAATTATATAAACGTAGTATTTTCATGTCTAATTTATTCTTTAAGCCACTAATGCAGCATATGTTTCTAAATTATTATAATTTCTTAATTTTTTAACCATTTTGTTTTAAATTCCTAAATATTTTTGGCAAATGTCAGGTAATGACTCTGTTCTAGTAGCTAATCTCAACTGAAACCTATTAGATGTGAGAAATTTCTTATCCGATTTTCAAAATTTAAACAATCTAATCTCAGAAAATAACAGCCAGACGATAATGATGATAATTAATTAGAACAAGGCGTAGCTAAAATAAACAGCAATATTATTCTTCTTTTCTCGCTGGTTCTTTTGCTTTGGCCCAAACACTTTGGTAGCTATTAAAATTCAGAGCATGAACGTACCGGGCTGAAAGCTAGACACGCCACAGATAACGACTTATACTTTTAACTAAATAGAAATGGGACGTAACCAAATTGGTCCTTACTTTTATATCAAGTTATGCTAAATTATGAGCGGTCAGTTGAAGCTTTGAATTTTAATGAGATAAAGATTTTTGTTAAAAAAATTCAGGGACGGATTCTGGGAGGAAACATATAAATACTAGTTATTGCCCGTGGGTCCGCCCGCGTGTATGTCGGTTATCGCGGTAAAAGTAGCCTATGTTATTCGCTGATAATGTAGCTTTCAATTTGTGAAAGAATGTTTTAAATCGGTTTAGTGGTTTAGGCGTCGAAGTGTAACGAACAAACAAACAAACTCACTTTCACATTTATAATATAAATATGGATGTATTGTTAAATTGAACCCTTTATTTAACCATGAATGGGACTGGTAAGATACAACACCAATTGACCCAAAATTGCGAATCCCATACTTACCACGATACCACTTGTCCCAAGTTTATTTGGGATCGGCTCAGTGAGATTTCTTCTTCCATTCTGCTCTATCACTGGTTAGAAAACTGCTTGCTCCTTTTATAGCCAATTCCTCTTTCACGCAGTCCATTCATCTTTTTCTTGGTCGTTCTTTACTCTTAATTCCGTCAACTTACGAGCTATACCTCCTTGTCTCAAGAACTTACCAACCTATATATATTAAATACTGTTAAACATTCTTATTTTCTCCCATACAATATAAATCTCTAAATATTTCATACAACAGTCTGCCTTTTCATACGAGACAAACATGCTGTCACTCGCTCTCACCATAATGTGTCAAAAGAAGCGTGAATATTGTTCATTGGGCTATGTCAGTAAACATTCATTAAGGTCTGGTTTCATTAGTGAATAAAACTGATTTAAACATATAAATATAAAACAACTGGAAATCAGCAATAACCTAATTTATAACTTTCTAACAAAATATGATTATCTTTATATATAGGAGAAGATGGATGGACAGCTTGAAAGAAGGATATGATCTGAAAGGGAGTAAGCAGGGAACTGACTAGTGATAGAGGAGAATGGAAGAAGAATCTCATTGCACCGATCACAAATAAATTTGGGAAAAGAGTAGGAAAATGATGATACAAAATTAAATATTACGAAATTAGATGGAAACTTCTCGTGAGTGGTATACATATTAGTACAAGATACAGGGTTTGATGGTAATAGAAGAACACTCTGGGTCCTGAGCCTAATGCGGCAGGATGTCTCATTCTTTGAAAAAGAGCCCAGTCGAGCATCTTCGATAACCCATGTGATTTAAACCATTTAGTTATAATAAACATTATGAAACGGATTCCAAATCCGTTCAGTCCTTCTATGCAACCGATTATTGCTTATTTTTTTCAGTTAATGTCAGTTAAATGTATCATAATACTTTGAGACCCATCTAACTTACACTCTTTTTAAGTTTATCTCCAACATTATTTTATCTTACTTTTGTTTTCATAGTTTTCTAGTTTACACCTGCGGCTATAATAAAGCGTGGTTTTGTTTTAGTGTAAGAATACTCTCTGATATCAGCTTCTTTATTTAACCTCTATGCTTTTTTGAATGGGGGGAATTAGAGACAAGCTGGGTGTAACCACGCAATTAAAACCCAATGCTGTGAAGCATTACGGGCTCACTATAGTTACCACCAATAATGCAGTCTTTTTAGTTTCATTTTTTATTATTGTATAAATAATTTAACATATTATCCATGAGACAGATTAAGAATAGTCATCTGCTAGATAGACCTTAATTTTAGAAGCTTATTGCTATAATGAAAACCCAGATTAACAGTAACGTAAACAATGGGAGGGTTATTTCCTCTTGTCATACACATCACGTAAGGTCTGATGAACTCATGTGTCCAACATACAGTCATTATCAGTCTATTGATTTCAATATGGGTATTGTTTATTATATACCGACATCGCACGGAGAATCAGTACACTTAAGTGGGAGTGGGCCGGTCATGTCTCTAGGCGGAGTTATAGTCCCTGGATTCGACATGTGCTAGAGTGGAGACCGCGATTAGGCAAAGGTAGTGTAGGGTACCCTTTGGCACGATGAACCCGCGACTTGATGGCTGGCAGCGGATGGATGAGGATTACCCAAGACCGGTTGATGCTCCTCGGGCAAAGCCTATCGCCTACGTTCCTACGTTCAGTAGCGGACGGCGATAGGCGAATGATGGATGGTATATTTAATTTCCGGCCTTAGTCTTAAGTATGTCAAAGGTACTAAAGGCATCTAGATCAAGTGTACATATATAGGTTAGTGTCCTAAAACCGTATATTAGTATGTGATATTCCTAAGCTTTACATATTAAAAAAAAAACAGCAGGTTAGAGCCCCAAGCCCCTGATTAAAGAGGGTGGGAAGAACTCTACTTAGAAAGGAGGTTTTAACCTACTAGGCCTAGGAGAGGCCTATGTCCAGCAGTGGACTATTAAACGCTGTTGATGCGGAAGCACTCGGCCTCGTATGCTTTCTACACAAAATGAACTAGATGGACAGTGGAAATCAGTAATGGTTATCCCATTACTGATTTCTACTGCCCATTTAGTTCACATCCTAGACACGTCTATCGTAGCTTAGTCCTGAGAGCCCACCAATTACGTACACAATGACATCCTGGACTCGGATGAGGTTTATCGCTCAGGAATAAGTACTAGACTAACAAGTCAGTCAAATTATCCGCCTTTGTCCAAATGTACATGGAGTTTTTAACAAACAAATATTTTGAAGTTAATAAAGAGATTTCCACAATACAGTTATGACCAAATACCGTTCAAGTTTTAATATTTAATCCGCTCAGTATTTCCATTTTATTCAATACACAATACTGAACGTTGAATACTGTTAAATTATTAATCGTTTGTGGTGAATCATCGTGTTACGAGAATAAAGAAATTTACTAAAAGGCAAAAAAGGTAAAGATCAAAGGGTGAGACTTCTTGGCAATAGCTATTTCTTTTTTAAAGTGGCATCACGCTGAGATAACGATCATTTTTTGTCGCTTGCAGTTTTCAGTATGTTTATGTTATTGTAATAAGTTGTACGAAGCATGTGTGAAAGCATCGTCTGTATGAGCACAAATATAAATGCTGCTTTCTTTCTTTCTATTTATTGGTTTTAATCACCAACCGGTCCGGTATGCAATGCAATATCCTTTTCTTTATACTATCTTTGTCTTTTCTTCCGTTCAATGTCTTTTCTTTTCCGGACACTCCTACTTAAACTTCTTCAATTCGCAGTGCCCAGTAAACAAAATATTCCACGAAATATCGAAGAAAATAACCAAGGAATAATAAAAATAAACTATAAAGTAGTATATGTACTTATATTTCTCAGCATATTTTTGTAGAAGTGAACACAAAAACAAAACACGAAACTACTCTCAGAACTGCGGTTTTGTACAAAAACAATTTTATAGTTTCCTTGCTTCAGTTTTGCAAGTTTTACCGTAAAACAAATAGTTTTAGTACAAATTATACCATCATGATTTATGTGATGAAGTTTGAATAGAATGGAAATCAGAGTGACGTAGAACAAAAATATTCTGAATAATAAAGTAATTCAGAGTCTAGGATTACCGGCACTGCTATCTTTACCCAGACAATGCGAACCTTAAAAAAAAAAAAATACACAGCTCACGTTTACGGCAAAGATATAAATAGAGAAAATAGATTTCTTTTACCAAACAATGATATGTATTTCATTGTACTCTAAGCGGAGATTTATGTAAGTAATTTTCAAAAGAATACACATGAAATAACTGAAAATGAAACCGAAAGTGTATTGCCGTCAAACGGGCATTTCGGAAACTAAAAATGTAAAATTGGGGAGTATATTAAAAGTGGAAGGTAGGTACCAAGAAACAATATATCTTAAAGGGATTGTTTGGAGAATTCAAGCAATGGTCCGAGCAGATCAAGGTTACGTAGCTCTAGTTCAAGCGGGCTGCTGGCAAGTAATCCAAACCATCTATAACTTGTTTCATTGCGTCGTATACTCGACCGAGCTGTCGGCGGACAACTCGAGAATTCTGACATAAGTTTTATAGTCTTATATGTCATTTACCTGGATCTATTGTAAAACTATTAGAAACTGAGAAGAATAAGTTAATAAAGTGTGAGGTTCAAAACTCTAATAGACTTAGGGTAATTTAGCTTTTATTACTAACCTGACATCTTCCATCGATGCACATATCAAGACTGCCTGGCCGACATCTGGTGCCGTCCGACACCCTCGCAGCTAGTACGGTTACCACCACGCGGTCTTCGTCATCTAGAGACACAGTCTGTGGACAAAGTATCGGTTGCTCATCAATTCAAAACTACATTACACATTATTGTCGAAGTGAATATTGAGAAGCTTGTCTATTACTAGGAATATAAATGTATGTTTCTCGAAGTACTACGCCAGGAAATTTTTATTACAAAAGTATTTTAAACGTAAATCACTATCATATCTAGGCAATGTGCTGGGAGCGAATGGAGCTAACTTAATTCAAGGAAGTTAACATTGCATTCTTGCGACTTTCAATTGATATTTTTAAACATTGGGATTGAGTCTTTAGTAAAAGAAATGAGGTTATATGTTTTGTTGAATTGACTAGATTCTAAAAAAAATTGTAAAGGTTTACTAGCAAGATTATCCGGATTGAGGATTACACTGCATTACTAGAATTAAAACTACTTTCTTACTTATAAATAAGTAAGAAAATTTTCTAAAAGATCAATAGGGGAATAGAAGTTGATGGAAAACTCATATGTATTGAATATATAAGTAGCAAATGGCCCCGCTCGACTGGAGCGATACCACGGCCTAAAAGAAAACCAGCGTTAAGTTTAGTTTTTCACCGAACTTTTCACCGACTAATGAAATTACTGGAAAGGAAACGCTCCCCAGTAACTTCATCTCATCTGATGCATTGAGTTATAAGTGACCATAGGCGCCGGTAGTCACTTACCATCAGGCGACGTCTGCTCGTTTGCCCGCTTTACCAAAAAAAAACAAATTTGTCTTTAACTTACCGGCTCAGGACTTTGTCCAGAATGTTGTGGTGTACCTCTACAAGTAAGAGCACAAGGTTCTGCGTCATCCCTGTGAGCTCTCCAATGGAATAGCTCCCCTCCGTATGGGGTGTCATCATGAGCACTGCATTGCTGTTCACGCCAGATATCTTCTTCTAAGAGGGAGACGTTTGCGCGACATGGCTGTGGGAGAAAACTCTACTTTAGTAGTAGTAGTAGTAGTCCATGGGGTGAAGGATTAAGAATATAGAGTGTCACCACCAATATTCATCCCGTGGACACCCACACCACGTAAGAGCCGACCAAGGGAGCAAACTATGCAGGACAACAGCACTGCAGAGAGAAGGAAAACTTGACATAAATCCTTAGCCAACCCGTCTGGCCAGCGTGGTGTAGTAGGCCAAACTACAGGCTGTTAATGATGATTGATGATAAAATAATCTTATATATATAATTCTCGTGTCACAATGTTCCTTCCCGTACTCCTCCGAAACGGCTTGACCGATTCTCATGAAATTTTGTGTGCACATCGGGTAGGTCTGAGAATCGGCCAACATCTATTTTTCATACCCCTAAATGGTAAGGGTGACCCATCCCTATTTTTTGTTTGTTTTGCAATATAACGTTTGCCGGGTCAGCTAGTAATGTATATAAATTGGTTTTGAAATAGGTCTGTAAACATTAAGGCCTCAATAGATCAAAGGTTTCGATCTGTATCGTCATCCGCCTATATCCTTTAACTTCTGAGACATTTTGGCTATAAAGTTGTCGTTTAACTTATCTCTTACAATGATACTCAATAATAAGTGCCTGCCTTGGTGGCACAGTGGTAGCGTATGCGACTGCTATGCTGAGGTCGCGAATTTGCAAATTTTTATTAGAAGTTTGGGTGTTTTCTATGTATAATATGTATGTATTTAAAAAAAGTATATGAGTATTATTATATCAGTCAATCTAGCTTTCATAATACAGGCTCTGCTTAGTTTCCTTGTTGGGATGGCGTTGTCACAGATGTCCGAAAATATTATTATTATAATCATTCATGTCTTACACACGGCCATCTGATTTCTAAAACGGTTTGATCTCAAAATACAGGTGTTAAGCACTAAGCACTTTCGTTGTTCTTCACCGAATGAGTGACGGTCACCGAAAACCAAAATCGTCCTGGGAGCCAGTTGCTAGTTTATTTCATATGAACTCACCACACCATCACTAAAACATTCAGGACAAAGTCCTGATCGTAATAGGCGTGAATAGGTATTTTCTGTTTTATCGGAAGCATGAACGGTCCCTCTGTCGATTTCAATTATGAGTAAAACCAGGGATATTAAAATAAATAACATTTCATTTGATTATTTATTAAAAATTCAAAGAATATATTAGTCAATTGGTTTTTTGACACATCATTGTTTCTGTGAGATATGATGCGGAAGAAAAAATTGTAAGAAGAACGAATTTTCAACCGGTTGATGCTTGCTTGCAAATGTCTCTCCAAAATTGGTGATGAGAGCATTCAAAGCTGGGACTTTTTTTTTAAAACATATCGGCTTTTATTGTGTTTTAACACTTCGTAAGTATTATACCAGTTATCGAGTCTTTTGTTAAAAAATAACCACCCGCCATTGGCACTTTAGTATACTAAAGCGACAGTGTAAATGACAGTCAACACTTAAGCATAACGTTCTTATGATTTTTCTCTCTTTTATATAAAACTGGCAAATGAAACCGTTATTATTACAACCTTACTAAGAGTCGAATGTATTTGTTATATAGGAATTAGGTTAGTAAAAGAAACAGTCCCCGTTTGTTATCGTGGAGGAAAATCTCGAACACGTATGTTATAGAGTTTCAAAGGCAATGCTAGAGATGGGACATCGTTCGGATATATTTAGGTGTCTTGTAGGTTTCGGATTTTGTGTTTTGAGTAATTAAGTAATGTTACAATGAATTAATTATGGTTTAAAAAAAAATGCGATTTGTATGGTGCGTTTTCTTGTGGTGGCGGATTAAAAATACTGAGTGTCACTATAGAATAAACAAACATACTGAAACAAAAATACTGCGGGTGTCCTAAGAGCCCACTAAGGGTATAAACTACGCAGGTCAACAGCACCGCAAAGCGAAGGAAAATTTGAAACAAACCCTATGCCTACCCGTCTTGCCAGCGTGGTATAGTAGGCCAAAATATTCTTTCTAAGGTAAAGCCCATGTCCAGCAGTTGACTATTAAAGGATAAAAATGTGATTTAAGCATTTTGTTTAAACCTCGATGTATTTATGTATTGACAAAGAAGAAAAAAATACTTTTGTTTCGGATTTAAAATGTCGAGGCCTTTTAGTTTTTTTTTTTGTTTAGACATCTCCCACACTAAGAATAAATCATGGATCGTGGGGGACTTTACAAACATACATGAAACGGGCACAAAGAACACGCAGACTTAGAACAACAATTTTTGGATCACACAAAGTGTTGTTCCATGTGGGCATCGAACCCACAACACTCAGCGCTGTAGGAAGCAGCGAGGTGACCGCTTACACCATTACACCATCCATGCAGTCAATTAATTATTCCAAATACCGTCTGCACATACATAATCCTCTGCCTCCCCCTTCGTCTTACAGGAGTGTGTGTGTGTGTGTGTGTATTTACTATTGTAATGTTATGAGTTTTTTTTTAACTTATACTTTATGCACAAATATGTCAAAGGCGGACTTAATGCCGTAGGCATTTTCTCCCAGTCGACCTTAGGCCGATGCAGAGCTAAAACACGGTAGATGCACAGAAATTTAAAATGTAATTATAGCATAATAGATAATAGGACAACACACAATAATAAGACAACACTCAGCACATATTGGTAAAACATGTTTGTAAACTATGTATTAGTGTATGTTTTATAAGTTGTCTTAAATAAATAAATAAATCATGTACCCAGAGTTCTTATACTAAGTACATTAGAATAATTATTACTTAATAATAAATATACAATAAGTGATTATGATACTAACACACACAATACATAAGTATTTACATACACATATATACCCGCATAATAAATTCTAGAATTTATAGACACCAGTGACTATTACTCATGACGCCAGTCATATTTTTGCAAATTTCAGTCGTGTAAATCATAAAAAAATATAAAACATAAACTTAAATGGTGTTCAAAGTGAACTAAAAATATAGATCATGTCTAAGCAAGTAATATTCGATAGAGCAATATTCCTTTCTATTTTGAGAAATTAAAACGCCCTGTTTATCAACTGTTGGGTGCCAGAGGCGACACTCCCGTGTCAGTACTCTGGAAACATCAATGTGAGCTCTATTTCCGGACACAACTGACTCACGGAGCCCCGACGTGCCACTTACTGCAATGCGTTGGAAATGACAGAATTTTATAATAGAAATAGTTTCGATATTTGAATAAACAATTTAATACAGAATGTTCTTTTTTTTTAGGATTGAGTAACGCTTTTGCATTTGGCATCACTGTTCATTTGTTTATGACTTAGTTTGCATGCCTGACCTGCTATTAAACAGTAAACCTTATTTAAGAATTTCAAGACTAATAATTTCACTTGTGTATACATAAGCCTGTTTGATAGATGAAATGTAAGAAATATCTTCACGACAATTGATGTGGATAGAATTTGGTGGTTAAGTTTATTTAAACCCCTCATAATGAAAATAATCTTTCCAGTGGAAAATGACAAAGTTTCATTGATAATTATCGAATAAAGATAATATAACCAAATTGGAATTTGGCTTGGAATAGCATTCCGTTACACAAACCACTACGCTATCCGGTCGTCTAATATAGTCCGTATGATTAGCAAAATGAGCAAATATCAAGGAACATTTTTACTTAAAGGTAGTTCGGATATTGTCGGATACATACATTTCCTATTTAGTCACCTCCCTATCACAAAGCTTCGCCCGCGCCAATGATCAAAAGTAATACGTTGTTATCAGAAAGCATATGTGACCCGACTTACTTGCTCCTTTAATTAAATATTGATGTATTAAATAGCTTTGAACTCATACAATGAAATAAAGGAATGTAGACATTGAAGTCAGTCCGTGTGGTGACGGATTAAGAATACCGAGTGTCACCACCCCTAATCATCCCGTGGGTATCATAAGAGCTGACTAAGGGAAAAAACTACGCAGAACAACAGCACTGCAGAGAGAAGGAAAACTTGACACAAACCCCATACCCGTCTGGCCAGCGTGGTAAAGTAAACCAAAACCTCCTTTCTAAGGAGAGGCTTATGTCCAGCAGTGGACTGTTAAAGGCTGTTGATCATGAAGGCATTTAAGAAACAAAAAAGTTTAAATAAAAACACAACTTATTGACTTCAAAAGAAAAAATACAACCAGAAATAATGTAGATTTATTTTCATTTAGGGAAATTAGGCGTTTCGTATTTTGAAATAGCGTAGTAGCGCGCGGATGGATAATAACAAGGGATCTATATTTAGATTAATGATAACACCCTTCTAGAAAGGGTTAAACACACAGATCGACGTTGAAACCTAAGAAGGACTTAGCTAAAAAAATATACTACGGCTAATATGCTACTCCGACTGTTATTTTACGTTTATATTAATGTTACGATTACATAAGCAATGTATCGTGTTGATTTTGTATAGTGTTCACAAAGCGCGCGTTTCTCAGACTTTAAGGATGCGTCGTTGTAGTTCAGTTTTTGTTAAATGTTTGCCTTACACAGAAAATTAAATCATTTCGGGTTGAGTTCTTAATTTTTAAGCTATTGCATAGCTTCTATCGCGGGCCTTGAGCGTGGCTCAAGTTGTTCCTTTGACATGACAAATGGGGGAGACCAGTTTTTTTTTATTAATGTAATAACATCCACATACAATCCCCCCCCCCAAAAATTTTATAATTGCATTGAGGTCCCTTCAAAATACCTCCCCTTCTCTCCCCTCCACTTTTTTCACTTATCCCCCCTTTGATTTTCTCGGTACCTGGAGCACTTGGACACCCCATGTTTGGATTCGTCTGAACCGGGAAAAGGAGACGAACAATCTGGCCCCTACAGATTTTTTAGCTGGTACCCGCAACTTTGTTCGTGTGGAATTTGAAAACACTGCCTTAGTGGGTTCGATTCCGGAGCCGGGCATTATTCTATAGGGTTTTCCTAAGATAATTAGTTAATACTAGCTGGTACCCGCGACTTTGTTAGCGTGGAATTTGAAAACGCTGCCTTACTGGGTTCGATTCCCGGCCGGGCAAATTTCTATACCACGCTGGCCAGATGAGTTTGTATAGTATTTTTCCTTATCTTTGCAGCGCTGTTATCCTATGTAGTTTGCTCCTTTAGTCGGCTCTTATGACACCCTTAATCCGTCACCACACAGGGCTTTACAATTTACAACAACTTATATATATCGAAAGAAATCCTGAGATTTATCTTCAATTGATGGCTACATTTTAACTACGAGTACAAGGATCAGAGCGTGATTGATTTAATAATAATAATAATAATTTTACACATCTCACACACGGCCGTCTGATCCCAAACTAGGCAGAGCCTGTACTATGGTAATCAGACTGCTGATAAACATACTTATATATTTCTAAATACATACATAATATAGATAAATTACATCCAGACACAGAACAAATGATCGTGCTCATCACACAATTATTTGTCCTGGGTGGGAATCGAACCCACGACCTCCGGCCTAGCAGTCAGGGTCGCTAACCACTAGACCAACAGGCCCGTTTGTTTTGTGTTTATTAAAGACAATTGGTTTTACTCATGTGTGTATTTCGAGTTTGACAAATAGTTTTACGGTGGTCCCGTTGCGACAAAACGTTTTACTCCTTGAAAACTAGGTCTATATTATACTGTAGTTATTAATTGTTTCGTGTTCTGAAACCACCCTCAGGTATTAATATTATATGTAAGTCACAAACTTGTGAAACATAATCGAATTGTCAATCTGTCCAATGTCCCGAACGTGTGAAGATTGGGTCCCAATCATACTGGATGCGGTGGATTAATTAGTTTCTACAAACCACTCGGGGTGTGCCTTCATAACGAATAAGTCGAATACCAATTTCCAATGGAGTAGGAAATTTGCCACAAGTCGCAAACTTATGATAATCAAACTTGTTTAATTAATATCTTGTATGAATGGTTCTAGAACAAACAATTACATTAGACAATGGTTCCAAATGTTGTTTGATATCACACTGTTATGTGAGCAGACGGGTCACCTTAGGGCCTAGTTTATTTCAGACCTTCTCGATAGTCAAGGTGACCGCGTTCCCCATTGTCATTGGCGAAGAGTTCAGCGTGGGCCAATCGCAGCCCCGAACGTGGTCACCTTGACAATCGAATAGATGTGAAATAAATTCACACTAGGGTCTCTTATGGGGCACCAGGGACTTCCTTTCTAGGGTATACCTGGTTCCCCGGTTATTAGTACCCGAGAAGGCGTGCGGTTTTAGTCGGTTCGAGTCCGACATGCCACCGACACGTGGTATCCGAGGGGATTTCCGCACGGAAAAAAAAAAGCGTCTCTTATGGTATTGGTGGTGGTGATTGCTGCCGTCCCCTCCAGGATGTGATTGAGGTGAGGTTTGCGTTTTGGTAACCTTACTCAATAGTGAAAAACAACGATATCATCTGCTTGACATCGGTTTTCTGTGAAGCCATGGTATAACTCCGGTCGGCCCATCTGTGCCCAAGAAGGGCTCCCCATAGAGTAATTGATGGTTCATTTTGAATCTAAAAATTTTGTTAATCCTTATTTCATCCTACTGATATCATCCCTAAATATCTTTATATATTTTTTTTTAGTTTTAAAATATAACTCCGGCATTAGGAACATATCCTGTGTCGCGGGGGACTTTACAAACATACATGAAACGGACAAAAAGAACAACCAAACTCAGAACAACAATTTGTGGATCACTAAAAGTGTCGTCCTATGTGGGGATCGAACCCACAACACTCAGCGTAATAAGAAGCGGCGTGACGACCGCTTAAAGCACTATGCCAACGGTGCAGTCAAATTTGTGCGAAACCCAAAGCTGTTTTGCCGAGCCTTTTTCTTTTTTAGAACTTTTTTACGTGGTCGCTCCTAGTAAAAAAAACACGTAAAAAAGTTCTAAAAAAGAAAAAGGCTTGTTGCCATCAGACCTGTGATATCGAAGTTGTGTAGAAAGACTGTCGTCAGACATTTTTTAGGGCTTTAACTACCCGTAACGATTGCCACATTCACGGAGGGGTCGCAATACATTAAGGATGGTCACCCATCCATAGACTGACCTGGCTAGGATTGCTTAACTTTGCAATGTGTTAACCTACTCGGTTACCACTTAGCCACTTTTTTTTTTTTTTTTTTTTTTCCTTGCGGAAATCCCCTCGGATACCACCTCTCGGTGGCATGTCGGACTCGAACCGACTAAAACCGCACGCCGTCCCGGGTACTTATAGCCGGGGAACCAGGTATACCCTAGAAAGGAAGTCCCTGGTGCACCACTTAGCCCCTACGAAACCCAAAAAGCTGTACACACGATTTTATTTATATTTTTAGCGAGATTTGAAAAGTAAAAGTATTTTTTTATTACAAATTCCAATGCCTATCAATCATTTTGCTTCTCTACATAATAGCAAACAATACTCTATCTCACTCTATCAACACTTATCCCTTCGTAATTCACGCAGAAATCTTGAAAAATCTTCGCGTTATAAAAGGTCCACATCCTTCAACGGCTACCACTCACACCGTATTGTAACGATTTGCATCTACTGAAAAGGATATTGTATTCCGTACCACTTATGGAGTTAATCGGCTCTTCTTTGAGGAAAATCGGGCAGGATGGGGTGATATGGGCGGAGGGAGTATCGCGAACTGAATGACAATAAGCATTCACCCCATTTTATTGACTGCCAACGTTTTTAAACCTGATTGGTCGCTTTTTCCCGTGTACATTTTGTATTACTGAATTTGTGTTGACTTTTTTGGTATCAGATTTGTTTTTATTGTGGAGAACAATATGGGAATTTGTTCGCAATTTAACGATAAATACCAGAGTTTATAGTTTTATTTTCATATTTACACGCTTCTGTGTTTTTAAAAAGATTAGTATAGAGGTTTTCTTATCCGTATTTTTTTTTTGGTGTATTTTTGTTGATTATGTTATAGATAGGTTTCAATTTTATGAGGTTTCGTGATGCTTGCGAGAAGTTTCTACTGATAGTAAGATTTTAAATTTATACGAAAAAGATGGTTTAATGATTTTATTAATTTTGTTTAAAGCAAGGGTTTTTATAATATACCGTGTAAAAGAGCAGAGGGGTATTTGATGATGAGAGACTAATCAGCACGCTATAGTAAATTTCATTTCTTAATTTTTAAAAAATCTTTGCAAATACATAAACACAGAAAGGGAGGATTTATTCACACTAAAATTTTTGTTTCATTGAAGTATTTAAACCTTCGCTTCTACTCGCCTTTTACAGGCTCTTCTCTTGGTGATATGAGTTCCATCAAGCTATTTTGCTTTCAAAACCTTAAATATACTAACATTCCTTGCTCTTAAAAATTGATCTTTGGATAAATCTAATGTTTAGATGAATAGACAAAGCAGTAAAAGGTTTAAAAAAAAATATAGCGTCCACCATTTGGACACTAAGTTACTTTCCGTTCTCACTCAGTATCAGTTGTCTTGAAGCTGTCACTAAAACCGCTAGATTTGCACACATACTAGCATAGACGCGAACGCACACCAGCATTACAAAGTTGTTCCATTTGCATATCCGAGTCCCATGGAATATACTCGTATAATACAAATATCCACATGTGACGAAACACTGTTTGTCGTTTTTCGGCTCGATTCCAATACACAACTTTACCGTGAGCCCCGTTAAACAGATCACCCATATCTATAAGATAAATAAAAATATTATCATAGAATCAAGAGTTTATTTAAACGTCGATTATTTGTCATGTAAACTTGCAAGTATTAAAATTTATGCGTCACATAAAACTTGATTATGTTTTTTGTCGGACGCCTGTAATGCACGGAGGTCGCTAACTGGAATATACGTGCATTGTTCAACCTTGCGGATAAATAATATGCTATGGATTCCCATTTTATTTGTAAATAAATTGACTCTAGTAATGGGAGAAATCATTGAGGACACGTGTGATCAAAAAACAGTGTTATAAGAATGTTATTACGAAATATTAAATTCATTTAATTTTCTGTTTTGCTTCACTTTTTTTCGGTTAAAGAGTACAGGAGTTTGAGTCTATTCCACTCACAGGCATGCGTAATTGATTTGTTCAAGCTATTGCTTGCTCGAATAAATCAAGACCAACTCCTCGGCTTCGGCATTTATGAGTGACGACCCAAACATGCCGAAGCATAGCTCTCCCAAAAACGGTTGTTAGAGCCCAGCTTAACAACTACCATGGCTTCAAATAACCGTTGTTAAGCAATTCTTTTTTTGCTTTTCACCAATCGAGGGAAACTACTAGACGCCTAATTGACCCTATTTTTCTTGTTTTCTATATTTCCTTCTTTCCTTCCTTCGAATACCACCCACTAGAGGAGTGGTTATGGTGGACTTGAACCGACCAAAAACTACACGCCCTCTCCAGGTAGCCAAGGAACCAGGTATACCCTAGAAACGAAAGCCCTTGTAATGTAAATTTACCCTAATTCTGAGGGAAGAATTAAACTAATTCCAATAAACTGTAAACTTCTTTTTTTTTTTTTTTTCGTTGCTTTTAAAAAACTGTGCTCCTTTCTGATTCTGGGACGGGGAGACACTAAGAGTGGCAACGCACTGGTATCTCTTAAGATATCCACGGCCGGCAGGCACTTATCATCAGGAAACTTGACTACCATCTATAACATATTTAAAAAAAAAAACAATCTTAAAATCACAACAATTTCTACTACAGCACCACATTATGAAACTTATAAAATTACTAGCTGACCCGGCAAACATTTTGCCAAAAAAAAAATTTAGGGGTGGGTCACCCTTACCATTTAGGGATATGAAAAATAGATGTTGGCCAATTCTCAGACCTACCCAATGTGCACACAAAATTTCATAAAAATCTGTCCAGCCGTTTCGGAGGAGTATGGTAACTAACACTGTGACAAGAGAATTTTGTATTTTAAGAACCTAAAATATTTTCTAAATAACGAATAATCTGATGGACGTGTACAAGGCTATGTTTTGTTGTCTGTAGTAAAATAGTAGAGGAAACTTGGAACGGCCAAACAGTATGAAGGGACAACTTTTAACAAGTTCGTGACTTATCGCCAAAATGTTTGCTGTGTATTGTAACACGCCAACGAGATCTTGAGATGAGACTGTTTTAGATATCATTCTAGGTTTATATAAGAACTCGTGACATTTGTACTGGACTTCAAAAAAGATTTTCCGTCTCATCTTTACCTGTCCCAAATATACACCGGCCATGTACGGCTTTGCAACACCCAAAGGTTTGACTGGAAGAAAATGCCTGAGGCATTAAGTCCGCCTTATGCAGTATGTTTGCAGTAAGGCTCAATAAATAAATTCCTTTTTTCTTTTTGATTTCTATATTTTTTTAAATGAATTGGTCATGCTCACTGTTTTGTCCGTCAATTAAGTAAGTATCGTCAGTAAAAAATATACTTAATAAATTGAGTATTTGAAGTTGTTTTTAGGTATCCCTAGGAGGATATAGTTGTGAATGTAGGTATAGTAATAATCATACATCTCACACACCGACGGTCTGTGCTATGGTAACTAGACTGCTGATAATTTTATCATCATCATCAACAGCCTATAACAGTTCACTGCTGAACATAGGCCTCTCCTCAGACAGGAGGTTTTGACCTAATACACTACGTTTATTTCTAAATACATATATTTTAAATAAATTACACCCGAACACAGAACAAATAATCATGCTCATCACACAATTATTTGTCCTGGGCGGGAATTGAACCCACAAACTTCAGCTTATCATCGCCATAAAACGATGTCGCAGCTATCAGAATTTACCTCTCTAACATAACAAAAATAGCTTAGTAACACATTTAATGAAAATCAAAATATTATTTAAAAACCCATCCCTTACAATATGTGAAAGCCGGAAGATACCTTCGAAGCGGCGTATTAATCACGACTGCAAAACTACGATCAAAGTTTTCCCATAGGCGTTCATTGAACAGTGTACATATAACGTACGATAGAAGTTTGTAAATTGTTAGAAATTCTATTACTGTGTAGTTGTGGCAACAAATTGGCGGTAACGATGTTTCCTAACGGATATTAGTTTAATGGAACATCACTTCCTGAATGAAGGTTTGTATACATTGCAAATGGCATAAATCAAATAGTTGACAAATTTTGAGAACAAGTTCTAAATTCAAAATGATTTCAATCATATTTAAGGTTTTCTTGTCTTATTCTACGTAGTAAGTACTGATACTGCATCTTGCAATGGAAGTTCCTGCATAGATTAGTATGTACAACTTATCCGAACAGCCAAACTCACGCCTTCGTTCAAGAAATCAATAAGTTCAAAAAGTAGTTCATCATCTTTATAAGTACCCAATTTCACTTATGGATCCAGCCAAATATATAAAATGCGTAAGTGGCGGCCGTCTGCTTGACACAAACCTTCCTTGATAACGATTTTTAGACGATGCACAGAACGAAGGTAAATTAAGGAAATTTATGGGAAGGGAAACAGAACTACGAATGCAATCCGAAGAAGCCGTTGGTATAGGATTTAATCTGGTATTGTCAATAGCATTGTCAGTTAGTCTTAGTTGTCAGACCTATTTGTCAAAAAATCTTTTGTGAAAAAAATCTTCTTAAAAGACAACTCCAGCATTAGGAATACATTCCTGGACTTTACAAACACACATGAAACGGATACAAAGAACACCCAGACTCAGAACAATAATTTGTGGATCACACAAAGTGACGTCCCGTCCCTAATTGAACCCACAACACTCGGCGCAGTCGAAAGCGGCGTGGCGAACGCTTAAACCACTACGCCATCCTTCCATTTATTTTCATACTTATTTGTCGCTATCTATCATTAATAAAAAAGCTATGTATTACTCAATTATAACTGAGAATATTTAGGAAAACCTTCAATAACTACAGGCCTTTTTCTCTTCGTGTCAATCTTGTTATTATTTCAGTCCCTACTGTAGTGTGCAGTCAAAGTATTAATTAAGTGAACCGGCAAGAAGAATATAAAATAGAAGGACAAAACTAGAAAATAAAAATATGAAATAACAAAACGCGATTTACGTGACCGTACTGTTTTAAAATTTATTTAATATTCTGTGAGCCTGTGTCCTTAGCTATCCCGGTATATTGTACACTTGGGGCCAACGTTTGGAGCTAACAATTGTTTCTTTTTTTATGAATTTTATATAAAGCTGAAGTTTGTGGAGTATTGCTACTAAAGCCACGTGATTTATGTTATGACAGTATCCTTTTGTTTACTTTATTTAGGAATTCTATACAGTGAGTTTGAGGAGCGCAGTTATTATAAAACATAAAATACTTATAAATAAAATAATACTTCTGGAAATTTCCAGCATTACATAGAATAAATTGAAAAGATAACTTTAATTTACAAAAGACTAGGATTGGAATTAGAATTTGAACCGTGGGATACCCATGCTTTCATTTAGCACGTTAAGGTCGGTTTGACCGAAGTGATGACGATCCGACCGGTTTCGGCCATGGCGATTGTATTCCACAAACCTTTTTTCTTGTCTGTGCGGAAATCCCTTCGGTTACCACCCACTGGTGGTTATGTCGTACATGAACCGAAAAAGAACCGCACGCCGTCTCGGTTACCAGTAGCCGGGGAACCAGGCCCTGTACCCTAGGAAGGAAATCCCTGGAACCCCCACGGACCCCGGGCCATCTACAGCTTGTAGATGACCACAACACCTGTGGAGGGCATTCAAATTCAACGCACTTGGTGACTCTTGACTGTAGGTGTCCATGGGCATGGGCATAGGATAGTCACTACCATTAAGTGACTTGTCTGCTTGTTTGCTCCCTATACAAAAAAAAATGCAAGAATACTTGAGAAAGTCTTGCCAGCTCTGATCACATATTGTTCAAAAGATTGCAGTGGTAACTCAACATATAGTTAATTAATGTTAGAATATATGATCCTTAAAAAAAATGATAATTAAATAAAAAGGAACCTTATAAATATAATTGTGAACAGTTAATCTTAATGCCATAGGATAAGCGCACAGATTAAATCGAGTGATTTATGAGATAGTAATCTTATTAATCCCTTTGGTTAATCAGTTAATGAGCCCAGTTAATCATTAGATAATGATGATTAATTCTTTCATGAACAGCCTTTAACGCTTACCAAAAAGCATTTCTTTCTTAATATTTTTTTTAATATTGACAAGTTAGAAAAAAAAACATTTTGAGTAGTCAAAAACGTTATTTTATCTAATAATATAAAATGACACATCATCATCTGCCTACCCTTTTCCCAATTTTATTTGGGGTCGGCGCAGTATGTATGATTTTTCCATTCTACTCTGTCATGCGTCATCTCACTGTTTACTCCCTTCCTAGCCATATCCTCACTGACGCAGTCCATCCACCTCTTCTTCGGTCTGCCTCTTCTCTTGTACCCTTCAACTCTCATACCTAAAACTTTCTTCGCCACATTTTCCTCATCCCTCCGCATGACATGTCCATACCAAGATAACCTATTACTTCTTAACTTTTCATCTAGTAACGCTACTTTCAGACTCCCTCCTATACTCATTCCTAACCTTGTCCATCAGAGTCATACTACACATCCATCTCAGCATTTCGGCTACGTTCAGGCGTCTCTCATCCGTTCTCTTAATGGGCCAACTTTCAGAGCTGTCAACTTTCAACACAATTAATGTAATATTCTAGTAATTGGTTTATTCCTTTATTCCACTCGCCAATGCTCGAATCACCTATCTTTATAGACGTAATGTGAGCTTAAACAGCTTCACTCGGTAAACGGGCCAGTTATTCTGGTGGGCAGTGTACCGTGGCAATGGTTTGGTTGAAACTGACAACAATTTTGTAATAATTGTAAAAAATAAAAGTTAATGTCGGTAATGTCGTTATTCTTTGTAGGTCTTTTATGTGATGGCTACTAATTAGTCGCCTGAGTTGTGTCAAATACTTTTGAACCTGAAAGTAAAAATAACGGTGAAATACTGAAGTGTGCGTCCAAAGAACTAATAATATATAATATAATATTTTCACACAACACAACGTGTGTGAGACACACGGTCCCAAACTAGGCAGAGCCTGTACTATGGTAACCAGACTGCTGATAAACATACCTATATATTTCTAAATACATACATATCATAAATTTTAATAAAGTACACCCAGACACAGAACAAATGACCCTGTTCATCACACAATTATTTGTCCTGGGTGGGAATCGAACCCACGACCTCACGCAGTCAGGGTCACTAACCACTAGACCAATAGACCAGTCAAATGGACCAAGCTATGCTATTATGAATTACTCCATGAAAGCCTCGCTCTCGATTTTAAGCTAGAAATTTAACTTATTTTATTATTCCTGTAGAAACTAAAGTTAGTAGCTATCGTTCCCCTATTCTTCTTTTATTCTTATAACCATCTCATAACCTCTGATGTCTTAGTGTAAAAAAAGATAATTGCTCATTTCTCTAACCTGCATATTACATATCTTGTATCTAACTGGCTCCCCTCGGCAGCCAGATGGCGAGGAACAAGTCCGCAACTGTCTGGAAACACCACCATCGCAAGTCCTGGAGCAAAGTGACCATTCACTCCATTGAGACCAACCACCGCGATCCTGTTGACAAATAAAACTTTCAGTCTGATCTCTTTGATGTTTGAGACGGAAAATTCCTGGCAAGATCTTCATACATTTAAAATTAATATTATATGTACATGTTGAAACTTAAAACTGGTTGCATGTTTGCTGGTTGATGTAGTTAATTAAAAAAATTATAGACGCGTGGTCTGATACGTGGCACATCAGTGCTGTCAGAAATAAAACATTGAAAAATATTGCCTTCATCAAACCTTACTTGATTTTTAGTTTCTTTGTGTATCAACATATACAAAAGTAAAACAAAAGTTAAAAACAACTTTTTAACTTTTGTTTTTTTGTGTGCTGTGCTTTATGAAATAAATATTATTCTATACTATTCTATTCTATTATTTTTACATTCCAAATAGACACTTTAATTTTATTTTTTTACATAGATATTGTATACTAATAAATTTTCTCCGTTTTTGAAACATTCTTCATTGATGCTCCGCTCCTATTGGTTCTTAGCGTGATGATATATAGCCTATAGCCTTCCTCGATAAATGGGCTATCTAACACTGAAAGAGTTTTTCAAATCGGACCCGTCTGAGATTAGCGCGTTCAAACAAACAAATAAACAAACAAACTCTTCAGCTTTATAATATTAGTAGAGATTTAGCATGATTGTAATGGACTATGTCCATTTCTTAACTTCGGGTTTTCTTCTACTTAACTAACAGTCAAAGGAGAACGGCAAATCCTATAACCCTAGTAATAAATGCTCTATGATTATAATTTGTACCATTTCTTAACAATTTCCATGTAATTATCATATTTCTAGAACTTTGCTAAAAGTAAATAAATTCCTTTCAAAGAATTGTTACAACAACAATAACTCAACGTTCAAGTGTTGTTAACAAAACGCGTTTCGACGTTTTCTATACTTGCCATCCATAAAATATAAATTAAAATTAAAATTTGACATCGTTGACATCGAGATTAATTATAGAACTCACTGGTGTTTCTAGCAGTTAAAAACACACATTTCTTTATCAATAATGAAGAAGTAATAAAGGAACTATTTTGGAAAGGTACCAATAAAAATCTGGTAATTAAAACTGTAATTGTTGAACTAAAGCCAAATAAATACAACAATAATCCCTACCATGAGATACGCAAGGCGGTACAAAAGTCCCATACATGCCTGCCATTGTCCATTATAGGCCAGATAGTAGTAAAGAATGTTATATAAAAGAAGTCAATTCAGGTTAAATTAGATCTATAGAACAGGATGGGATTTCGTTCTGATAAGATCACGTAAGGAAAATCTCTCTATAGCGGTGGATTACCTGTCTCGGTAAACTGCCTGTCAAAGGGATATTGATCTGTTGTCCATACGTTCAACGGAATAGCAACCTTTATTGCGTGATGTAGGATGCTTATGAAATAGTTCGGCTTTAACTCCTTTGATGTCACTAGGTATGACATAAACTAATATTTGTTAATTTGTAACTTTACTTCATAATTAGTACAACAATGTTTGTTGTGTATTGTCTTCGTCATAGACAATTTACGGAATATTATTCGCATCATTTATAAAAAGCTTTGAGAGAGAATCTTTGAAGTAATTAAAAGCGAAAAACTCTGATGTAGTAAACTGTTATACAATATTTCTGTGAGACTTTGTGGTTTTTATTTAGTTTATTTTGTATTTTTGTATGTTTTTTTTTGTATTTTTATTTTGTGTTTGTGTAAAAAGACAAATCCCGCATTAGGATTATACATCCTGTGTCGCGGGGAACTTTGCAAACATACATGAAATGGACACAAAGAACACCTAGACACAAAACAACAATTTGTGGATCACACAAAGTGGTGTTTGTTAGTATTTCACGCAAGAACTACTACGATAGTTTATGACCTAGTTTGAACGTCAGTAACTTTCTTTAGCGTGAAATTAAAAATTCAAATGAAGGTTTATTCACTGGGCCCGCATCATCTTAAATTATTTTAACAAAATACATCCTTAATTCCTTATCCACCCTTAATTTTCTACCCCTAGTGGTGGTATAATTTTTGTCAATAAAGGTTCATAGATGACGGATTTTTGAGGCAACAGTCATAAAAAACACCAGCGAATACTGAGAACTTCCATTTTTAACATCACTTAAAAACTTGACACTACGATCCTTAGATGCTGAAGAAGACCACAAATGCAGGCGAAACTACGGCAGAATCACAAGTGCATAATGCACTAGTCTGTTGGGTCTAGATCATCATCATTATCAACAGCCTTTAACAGTCCACTGCTGGACATAGGACTAGTCTTAGAAAGGAGGTTTTGGTCTACTGTACCACGCTGGCCAGATGCTATACCAACCCGTGGTATAGCATTTCTTTCAAGTTTTCCTTCTCCATGGGTCTAGATAATATACACAGATCTAGCATGCATTTCACCGAGTGAGCGAGTACTGGTAATCTGACCTCTTCTAATTTGGGGTGAACTCTCACGTGCAGCTTTTGAGTTACTGGCGGCCTAGGTTGGCGATAGTCACTCACCATAAAGTGATTCTCTGCTCGTTTGTTTTAACTACCACAGAAAAAAAAAACAAGAAAAAAAAATAGCGGTGTGTAATAATGTTCAAAAATATCCTTGTTTTATGCACACATTAGGATGTCAAATAGCAATTTAAAATGATACACGGTATGAATATAAAAATTGGAACCTCTGTATATCACAGTAAAGTGTCAATCAACATAAAATATAAAGCATGTTTGTAGCATTTTGAGTACATTTGTCACGGGTTTTTGATATTCAATTTCAATACATTTTACAGTATGTTTTGAATTTGAAACAGGTAGGAGGTACATCATATTAAATAAATGGTTCATATAACTCGAGATACATGTCATGTTGCAACGATTATGATACTGAAGACTTTTTAGAAGACTTAGAACAGAGAGTGTTCCTTTCACAAAAAAAAATCAAAAATATAAACAAATGTCATTAACAAACGAATAAACTTATTCTTAAAAAAGGACAAATCCCGCATTAGGAATATATCCTGTGTCGCGGGGGACTTTACAAACATATGAAACGGACACAAAGAACACCCAGACTCAGAACAACAATTTGTGGATCACACAAAGTGTCGTCCCATGTGGGGATTGAACCCACAACACTCGGCGTAGTAGGAAGCGGCGTGGCGACCGCTTAAACCACTACGCCATCCGTGCAGTCAAATTGCATAAAACAGGTTTTCGGTGATATCACTCCGGTTGAGTTTGCTCTTTCACGGTTAAATCTGTGTATTAATGTAATTCCATCTGTATAATTAATCCAGATTTACAGTATTAATACTAAGGCTTATCAACAATGTATACATATTATATATTCTATGTATATTAATTAGCTAATCTGCACATAAATTAGTATTCTATAAGTACATGGAATGGTCCTAAATGATACGCTTTGATATATCTCTAATTATATAACAATATCGTATTTCGCACAGGTGTGTGTACAGATTTAAGTATCATTTAATATTAACCTACGTATATCGTTTCAATTATTAAAAATACAATTCTCGCACTGGGAGTATATTCTGCGTGGTGGGGGACTTGCAGAACATTCATGAAGCGGACACAAAGAACACCCAAACTCAGAACAAGAAATTGGACAACACTGGGATGTGGGGATTAGCCTCACAACACAGAGAAAAGATGAAAAGCCGCTAGGTGATTACTTGAACCACTACGCTATCCGTGCAGTCAATCTTTATCAAAAAAACATTGTTTTTTTCCTATATGAATGAAAACTTAGGTTTAACTAACGAAAAATTATATTATTTAGTTTTTTTTACAGCTGTTATTGCTTTATACTGTATGTATGATAGGCGTCATAGCCTAAGGCTGGTTTTTAGTGACATTATCACATACTCCTGGCTCTTGAGTCTGAGGAGCCCAAGACTCGAAGGGGTTTTCAAAGGGAGTGTTGACTAAAGACTTATTAGATAGTTTTTGCAATTGTTGTGTGTGTTTAACAGTTGTTCACAGGTAGCGCCTACAGAAAAACAACATTTTTGCGTGTTCTTAGAAACCATGTCACACTTTTAAACAACAACTTTTTTCTTAAATTGTTTTCTTTTTTAAAGACAACTCCTGCGCTAGGAATATGATCCTGTGTAGCGGGAGAGTTTAAAAAAATATATGAAACACGCACAGAGAACACCCAGACTCAGGACAACAATTTGTGGATCACACAAAGTGATGTCCTATGATTTTAGTGATTTTAGTATTTTTATCTTTCTTTATCTTTGTTTTTTCTTTTTGTAAATGTGGAACAGTGTGGGTCTCAGATACCCGAATGAAGATTATTATAAGTATGTGGGGATTGAATCCACAACACTTAGCGCAGTAGGAAGCAGCGAGGTGACCGCCATTCGTGCAGCATTTTCGAAATAGGTTACTACTATATAACTACAATTGCACTAATATGAAATGTTCCAAATATAAACACCATTAAACATCCTTTTTTAGAATACTCAAACAAAAACGTCAGACGATTATTTCGCTTATAAACACGATATACGGAGCCCTCCCTCACACAATTACATATTCCAGTCAGCGGGATGCAAAAACATCACGCTCTCAACCAAATCTCTTGGTTGATACGCTCACTTGAATCTAAAATTATGAGACTTGTATTGTTTCTGACAGCAGCTATAATGGGTTTTTTATAAAGAAATACTGGCAGGTTTATAATACAATTTAAATCGCTTTTGAAAAAAGAGACTGTTCTCAATTCTTTTTTTATGTCCTCAGAGAGTTAATACGTAGTATACACAAACTACTTTATACCTTTTCTGTATTTTATTACTCCCTGGATTGATGGTCAGAAATCTCAGTCGGTCAGTGCAAAATTTAATTGCTATATGTAGCGTGTTTATTATATTTTCTTTGTGTATAAAAACATTCACATATCCACGGAAACATTCTAAATGTGTTATAAAGATAAAATTGACTACGAGCTATCAAGTTCGATAACTTAGACTCTACTTTACTGCTGTTGGGAAACTAAACCTACACACTAACCTGGTGTTGTAATTTTTCTAAGGTAGCTAATAGAAGGGAAAAAAGCCTCATAAAACGAGCCCAACTACACGTGATACTGTATAATTGATGACATACCTAAACGGCTTTAGCGTTTGGTTTAAATTGCTCATAACTTATGACTTTCCGTGTGGTGACGGATAAAGAATACAGAGTGTCACCACCCCTATTCATCCCGTGGGTGTCGTAAGAGGCGACTAAGGAAGCAAACTATGCAGGACAACAGCACTGCAGAGAGAAGGAAAAATTGAAACAAACCCTTTTTTTTTTTTTTTTTTTTTTTTTTCTTAACGTGTGGAAATCCCCTCGGACCGTCACCCCTCCGGGGTTTGCGGCGGGGTGGTGTGTCGGACTCGGACCGACTAAAACCACACGGTGTGCCACTCTGCGCCTGTAACAGGAGGGATCCGGGAACAGCTGTTGTTAAGACATCCGGACCCCTCCTAGCGCCAGCCCGCTCCTGGTGCGGGCTCCGTCTCATTGTAGATGTTCCTCTCTTTAGGCGACGTCCGGCACACGAGGACGCCGCCCCCTCGCGGCTGGCCAACTAATGCGGGTGGAGGGGAAACCCACCCCGTCCACCCGCGGCCACACTCAGGGCGGCATGAGGCTGTGGTAGGCGGGCCTCCGCCGCCCGGTTCGCCGGCGGCGGATCGGGTCCGAGTGGAGGTCGTCCTCCCGGGCCCTCTCCGCCGCCTCCTTCCGCGAGATTACTACCTCGCAGAAGGTTGCGACCGCGGTAAAACAACTGTCGCTACCGGCCATGGAGCGTACTACGGCCGGTAGCGAGAGATCCACTCCGATGACTGCAGTGAGGGCCCGGCGCTGCGCCGCCCATGCGGGGCAGACCGCCAGCGTGTGCTGGGCCGAGTCCTCACTGCAGTCGCAGTGGTGGCAGGCGGGACTCAGTTCCCTCCTAGCGACCGTGTGCAGGTACTTTCCGAAGCAACCGTGCCCGGAAAGCACCTGCGTCAGTCGGAAGGAAAGGGTCCCGTGCTGCCGCCCTGCCCACTCGGCGATGACCGGCTGGAGAGCCTCCACGGCGGCGAAGCCAGCGCGTGGAGTCTCCAGCCGGAACGACCAACGAGCCATCGTGGCTCGGCGAGCGGCTTCGCGCCACTCGCGCACATCCTCGGGCGGAGGGCGAAATCCGCTCTCCGCCCGGAAGTCAGCCACTCGCCGATAAACTTCGGCGAGCACTTCCGCCTCCAAATCCCACGGGGGAGTTCCGGCCAACGCGCATGCCACCTCCGTCGACACGGTGCGGTAACCGCGTATGGCTCTGACCGCCATTACCCTCTGAGGGCGCCAGAGGCGTACCCTATTCTGGGCGGTCAGAGCCGCCGCCCACACCGGTGCACCGTACAGTGCCATTGACCGGACAACCCCCGTGTACAGCCGTCTTGTCGCGACGCTGGGTCCACCCATATTGGGCAAAAGTCGCCCTAGGGCAGACGCAGCGCCGACCAGCTTTGGAGCAAGCTGTCGGAAGTGCTCGTCGAAGAGCCACCTCCCGTCGAGGATCAGGCCCAGATATTTCATCTGGGCCCGAACCGGTACGAGGACCGAGTTGACCACGATGGAGGCGCCAGGGGGTGGACCACGACGGGGCCCATGGAATAACAGGGCCTCCGTCTTATCTAGGGCCACCCGTAAGCCCAGCGCCTCAATGCGCCCGACCACCAGGGAGACTCCCCCTGTGGCCAGGCGCGCCGCCTCTTGGAAGTTTGCCCCCCGGGCTGTCACGAGGGTATCGTCTGCGTAACAGATTACACCCAGCCCGGGGGGGAAATCGGCGCGAAGGGCCCAGTCGTACCCTATGTTCCACAAGAGGGGTCCAAGAACAGACCCCTGTGGAACACCGCACGACATGGGCCGACACCTCAGATTACCTTCTCGGTCCTCGTACACGACGGTACGCTCCTCTAAATAGTCTGCCACCAGCCGCCTCAGGTACTTTGGCACCCCATGATAGTGGAGTGCTTCCCTGATGCAGCTGAATGGCAGACTATTGAATGCGTTGGCGATGTCCAATGACACCGCCAACAGCACGCCGCCACAGCTCACAGCCTCTTCGGTCACGGCCCTCAGGCGCAACACAGCGTCGACTGTCGAACGCCCCGCCCGAAAACCAAATTGGGCGTCCGACAGATCGGGGCCCACCTCGCAAAGGTGCCGGACGATGCGGGCAGAAAGAACCCTCTCAAACAATTTGCCCGCCTCGTCCAGCAGCACGATGGGCCTATAGGCCGCGACCGAATCGGCAGGCCGTCCCGGCTTCCTCAATAGGACCAGCTTCCCGCTCTTCCAGCACTCAGGGAAGCGTCCCGACGCCAAGCTAGCGTCGAACACCTCCCCGAGGCGGTCTGCCAAGTGGTTGAGGGCCAGGGCCAGCACTCGGGCCGGTACCCCGTCTGGCCCAGGGGCGGTGTTCTTGGAACGGATCCGTAGAACAGCCGCCCCTACCTCCGAATCCCGGACGGGCGGAACATTTTCCTCCCCGTGCTCCCCGTCGTCTCCGGCCAAGGAGGCCATCGCCGGGGGAGTGTGTTCCGCTCGTTGCGGGAAAAGGCCCTCAACCACTTCTCGCAGGAAGCTGGGCTGGAGAGTCTCCGTAAGGGGGGGGCCCGACGCGCGGAGCTTTTGTCGCACCGCGCGGTAAGGGCGACCCCAGGGGTCACGATTAAGACCCTCCAGCATCTCCTGTCTTTTTTCTTCTTTGGCGCGGCTAATGGCCAGCTTCAGAGTTTTCCGCGCCCGTCGGTACTCCTCATGAAGCCGGTCCTCCTCACCGTCTCCACGGTGACGCCGCCGACTGCGCGTGTAGGACCTCCGGGCACGTGTACAGGCCGCACGGAGGTCCGCCAGCTCCTGGGACCACCAGTAGACCTCCTTCCTTGGAGGCCGACGACCTCGAACGCGGGGCATGGCCGCATCGCATACATGTGTAATCGCATCGCGAAAGCGGCCAGCCCCCACGTCGACCTCCTCGGTCGGAGCCTGAGGAGACAGCCACGAGTGAATTATGGCTGCCTCCTCTAGTAGGTCCCGGTTCAGCCTGGCAACAGCCCACCGCGGAAAGCGGGATAAACGCCGCGCCACGTGACCCCTACTGGAGTCCTGGGTCCGGGAGAGCTCAAATCGGATATACAGGTGATCCGAGAGCGTCTCAACCTCTTCCAGGACACGCCAGTTCCTTACTCGTGCGGCGAGGGCAGGGGTAGCGAACGAGAGGTCCACTATCGACCCCCCCTGCTGTCGCACGCACGTGTTGGTGGAGCCTCTGTTTAGAAGACAGAGGCCCACCGAGGCCGCCCACTCCTCTACGGCCTCGCCAAACCCTATACCAACCCGTCTGGCCAGCGTGGTATAGTAGGAAAAATAACCTCCTTCCTAAGGAGAGGCCTATGTCCAGCAGTGGACTAGTAAAGGCGGTCGATGATGATGATGACTTTACTTTCTAACACACAATCTGCTTTTTTATTCACCACTAGCTCTTGCTCGCGGCTCCGCCCGCATGTATGATGGGTTATCGCGGTAAAAAATAACTTTTGTCCTTTCAAGAATCAAACTATCCCCATACCAAAGTTCATCTGATTCAGTTCAGCGGTTATTTTCACTTTTCATCTCCTTAAAGTGTGATTGCTGGGATAAAAACTATCATATGTCCTTTCCTGAAACTCAAAATATCTCTATTTCAATTTGTAATGGTAAGTTCAGCAGTTTTAGAGTGAAGAGGTAAAGGATAGACAGACAGACATACTTTCGCATTTTTAATATTAGTGTGGCTTTTTCATTTTATTTACGATTTGTGCAAGTTTTAGCAATATAGAACAACGATTTTTAAACTAAAATTCATTTTAAAGGAATGCTTGGATGAAAGCTATTTTAATTGGATCCAATTTTTCTTAAGTTTCTCAACAAGCAAAACAATTAAAAACCAAAGAAAAAATATAAAATAAGTTTAACTATACTCCGTTTTCTTCTCAATACTAATTGGAAGTTATTGTTTAGGTTTTTCAATTTAAAAATTTAATTATTCAGATTTTCGACTTTTTCAAATGTAGAATTGAACTATTACTACCATCGGGAATCCCCGTGAATAGATTTTGGAATCAAAACGACTGACGCACACACTCACCGTGTTGTTATGGTATTTGACTGCACGGATGCCGTAGTGGTTTAAGCGGTCGCCACGCCGCTTTCTGCTGCGCTGAGTGTTGTGGGTTCGATCCCCACTTGGGACGACACTTTGTGTGGTTCACAAATTGTTGTTCTAAGTCTGGGTGTTCTTTGTGTCTGTTTCATATATGTTTGTAAAGTCCCCCGCTATACAGCATAATATATTTCTAATGCGGGAGTTGTCTTTTTTTTTGAAAAAAAAGGTGGCTCAGAGTTAGAAGACGCTATGTGCTTTCTTTCGGGTACCTGCGTTTAATATAAGTCATTGGTGTCATCTAGTAATTAATAGTCGGCAAAAGCTGCGATTGCTGTTATGCAGTCTTAAATTTATAAGAATTTAGCTTAATTTGTTTGATTTTCACCGAGGTAGGAATAGAACTGGGTATTCAATTCGATGTATTTGAAATAGTGACTTAAAGACAATAACCGTCAGTGTGGTGACGGATTTAGAATACAGAGTGTCACCACCCCAATTCATCCCGTGGGTATCGTAAGAGCCGACTAAGGGAGAAAACTACGAAGAACAACAACTGCAGAGAGAAGGCAAACTTGACACAAACCCTATACCAACCCGTCTGGCCACCGTGCTATAGCAGGCCAAAGCCTCTTTTCTAAAGAGAGGCTTATGTCCAGCAGTGGACTGTTATAGGCTATTGATGAGACAATAACATCTCATTAGCTACGAGTTTTTTTTCTTATTTAGGTGTCTATTGTAGTGAACCCGCCATGCAAATGGAATGATGCCTTAATTTCCACGCAGTCATGTAAACAGCACTAGTACACGGTCGACATTTTTTCGTGATAGATATTTTTATATCTATCAGAATAGACGATTTTATTATTACTATGTATAGTGGGAAGCTGTTGTGGCGAACCTTAGGAGAGGTCTATGTCCAGTAGTGGACGTCTTTCGACTAGTAAAATAAATTCCTTCCTGGGACTTCCCGAGTGTCATAACTCGGTATGTTCGTGGGTCACTGCTGTGGATCCTGGTGTACAGGAGTTACAGTGGTGGGTGAATAGTCCCAATAGTAAAATAAATGTAATAACAATTGTTTATTGACACATAAGTTACTTACATTAGTATTAAACTTAGGCACAGGCTTTGGATATTTCTTACACTTTTACTGATTCTGACTCCCAAACTAGGCCGGAAGCCTGTATCTTGGAAAACAGTTTTCAGTCGCACAAAAGGAATCCAGTACTGTTTGTAGGTACATAAGGTCGCTGTTTACACTTTATTAAGTTATCGCTAATAAATTAACTAGAGCATCTCGCAAGGATTTTGGAGGAATTAGTTGCCTTACTCTTTCAATCATTAAGTGACCAAGTCTATCTGCTTGTTCCATTTCAGCCTGTGGTTGATTTGTAATATTTAACATCTTCGACCCGTGTAAGTTCTGCGCAGTCGCATAATATATTGCGTTGTGGACAAGTCGCACCTTTAATAATAAACTGAATTAATTCAAAATTTACGTTTTTCGAGTTTTCAACAAATACCAAATCAACTTCATCAGTAGAACACGAACAATCCAACAGCCGACTCGATACCATGAAAATGACAGAAATAAGAGATCGTCGTTCTCTTTTTGACGAACTCGCACGTACATGTCGGTACCGGTAAAGTGAGCGAGTTCAGTAATGAGCCGGCGCTGTGCCATTCAAAACCTCAACGTTTCATAAAAAAAGGGGAATAAACCAAAATAATTTGTTATTTTAGTATCAGGTAATTATTTAATATGTTTTATTTTATTTAAAAACTGCATCAATTTAAATTTATTTCATTTTATTAGAAAAGTAAATGTATTTTTATAGAAAACATTGTGACTTAATTCAGTTTTGTATAATTATATCGTATCAATTATCGCGTCATTTTGAATTAATGCAGTTCAGTATTAAAATATTAAAACAAAACTTTAATAATTAAGTTTTGTTTCAGTATTGTAGGATAAATTAACAGAAAATTAGTTACTTTAATATATATTTCTGTTTAATATTAAATATATTAGATACAAGTTACGTATTGTTTGTAGTTATTTCACTGTTTTAGTAAAGTTATGAATGGAAGAATTATTTTGGTTTTAGAATGTCATCTTCGCGAGCTCGAAAGATTTTAGAATTGATTGTAGAAAACACCACAAAAAATAATAAAAATACTCGAGTGTAATTTAATTGAAAACTACAACAATCAAAGTAGTATTAAGGATTCCGATCATGAGGTTAGTAATTTTATCATTAAGTAGAATTGCATTATTTCTTTTTTTTTATTAATTGCTTTGTTGACTTTTTGGGTTAAGTAAGTAGAAATACATTTAAACAAACAACTAAACTACATTAATTTAATAATCCAACGAATGCCATTTAACACCTCATAATGTAATCATTTCAGAAATCACACCTTGAAAACAGTCAACCTGATAAAAGTCTGGTCCCTTATTATGATAGTGACATAACTATATCTGATAAGGAAGGCAATACTATCTAGCTCATCATCATTCGACTCATCTTCATCAAGTTCGACTAATCCTCATTCACCTGCTACTAGACCTCATGTTATTATTGATGAAACAGATTATGATGACGTTGTAGAAAACATACCTCCAGATCAACAGTCATATAGACGAAAGGTGAGTTATATTTTATAGCCGTTAGGGCTCTGTAAAAGAAAAACAGTATTTGCCGTTCTTCATAATAATGAACTCCAATTTATATCTTTCAGCAATTAATAAGTAATCGCACTAATTTACATGGGGCTCAAAATTATTACACGTCTCCTCTATATACGGATGAAAGTGACATTGACTTGATACTGATCCCACATACGTGAATATCGAACTTACAAAAAAAAGGAACTATTTTTTTTGCCAATCGAACACCTCTTCTACCTGTTCTTCAAATTCAAAACTGGCTACAAGATCTACCCTGAAAATAGGCCACAAACGCACCAAAATTCCAACTCAATGGAAACAGAACAAACTTAAACGTATTTTTTTAAATAAGGGAAAATCTTACGTATCGCAGTCTAAAACTAAAAAACGTGTATCAGCTCGGTATCTAAAGGAACCTTGCACGGATAAATGTAGGCTTAAATGTACCACAACCATAAATTCAGAACAGAGATACAAATTATTTCGGAATTTTTGGGATTTGGGTGATTTAATAAAGCAAAGAGCGTATATAAATGCGAGTATGGTTGATGTTCAACCTAGATACAAATATACGAATGCTGAAAGACCAAGGCATAACAACAAAGCCTTTTATTTTAAAGTAGACGGCGCAATGATCCGAGTTTGTAAAACTTTTTATAAGGCAACTTTGGATATCACAGATCGTATGATATTTACCGTGCAAAACAGAATAAATCAAAATGATTTTTTATTTAACGATTTAAGAGGAAAACATACAAACCACAAAAAAAATTGATTCCGAAATACGCAGTGCTATCGTAAAGCACATTAATTCTATCTATATATAAGGTTGAATCACATTACTAGCGAGCTTCTACAACGAAAGAATACATAGAAGGTAACAAAACTATTAAAGATTTATACACCGATTTTAAGGAATAACAAGAAAAACAGAATAAACAAGCAGGTACATACATAACTTACTATAAAATATTTACAAATGAATTTAATCTGTCCTTTTATCAACCCAAAAAGGATCATAGGATCTATGTAATTCTTATCGTAATTCAAATGAAAATCAAAAAAAGAATTTCGAAGAGAAATATTTAAAACATTTAGAAGAGAAGGATTATTGTAGAGCTGAGAAACTTAACGATCGTAAAAAAGTAGACAAAAATACGAGAGTAGTTGTATACGATTTAGAGGCAGTATTGCAGTGCCTCAAAGGTACCTTTACTACAAGTCAAAACTTAACTGTTACTTTTTTAATGTAACCGAATTAATGCCACATGAATATAACTCGCCTAAAAAAATGTGCATTGCTATTTTTGGACAGAAAGTGACGCTAAACGTGGTGCGGTTGAAATCGGAGCATGTGTATATCTGAATACTATAAACGAAAAGAAGGAAGTAATTTTCTATTCGGACAATTGCTGTGGACATCTCTGTATCTATATGCTGTACAAACATTAAATATAACGAGTATAACACATAAATTTCTGATACGAGGTCACACGTAAAATGAAGCTGATAGTGTTCATAGCCTCATTGAGAAAAAAATAAATAAAAACTTAAAATCAGGCCCCATATATACACCCGAACAGTACATTGCTTTAATTAAGAATGCCAAAAAGACTCAACCTCCATTAATTGTGCACGAAATGAATTATCAATCATTTCATGATATGAAAAAATTACAAGAAGAATGGGGATATAATTATACAATAAATACAGATGGACAGAACGTTAATTGGAATGAAATAAGTCTTAAATACTACTAAAGAAAACCCTATCTTTTTTTTCTACAAAACATCATACAAGGATAAAAACTACAAGGAGGTTGATGTAAGAAACAAAATGAAGCTATATAACAACAGAAATAGAACTTCTTTAATAAACATGAAATAAGTGAAAATAAGAAAAAAGACTTACGGGAACTGATTTCGAAGGCATTAACTCCCTCTTTTTACACGGCTTTTTATAATAACATACTTTAGGTAAATTATTTCTAACTTTAAGTTTTTAAACCAGATCTCATTTTATAGTGTGATAATAACACCAAAACAGTTATGTTTAATGACAAGAAGTCTGTAAGATTTCAAGTTAATATTTTTTTTTTTGTTAATTACTTTTCTATTTTTAGGAATTGTTGTGAAGTTATTTTTTAATTATAATACTATTTTTGTTAATTAATTTAAAAAAAATTGGAAGATTTTAAAAAGACTTCAGATTTAAGAATAATAAGTTTTCAGAAGATTTAAAAACAATTTAGCTTTTATTCTCCTTGGATTACTGATTAGTAGTAGCTATTTAATTAAGTACCTATTTAATATTGTTGTACCGAAAATACTTTGAAGTAATTCACATGAGTATTTTATTCCCTATAAGAAAAAATTTCAAGACAGTTTTGTAATCACTTTATTTCAATAATAAAACTTGATAAATAGAAAACTAATTCTTTCTTTTATTAAAAACAATAACATGTGCAATTTACGAATTAAAACTAAGAAAGTATTAATTAGAAATATTTCTGCGACCATTTATGCCTCTATCTCAATATTGAAAAAAATCTTAATATTTCACGATTTTACAAGATAATTTTAATAAAAAACTGCAATATTTTAAATTACTTCATTTACGTCATATTGATTTGATCACATATTTTAGTGAAAAGTGAAATAAGTATGAACTTTTTTTTAAACTCTTCTCTAAAAGGTATTCTTGATTAAAATAGTATATTTTTCTATCTTATTCTAATACTTCATTAATAACGCTACATAAATCTGTTTTTGTACTTGGCCTAACCCTTCTATTTTTCTTTTTTTGATTTTTTAAAGTTATCAATCTAAGCATGTCAAACTTTAAATGCGATTTCCCACAATATTGAAATTCTAAGTTAATTCAGTTTATGAATAAAGGTGCGAAGTGTGAGTCTGAATAGAGAATTTCTCATCGGGGTCGGTATTTTTTCTGAAAAAGCCATGTAGTTGATCTTTATTAGATTTAGTGTTATGAGGTTATTTGTTAGCCAGCTCATAACTCTGGTTAATGAGTATTGAGGTCGCTCCTTTACAATTTGCCAGTTAGGACTCAAGACTAGGATAGCGGTGTCATCTGTATCGATTTTTGTATTTGGTAATGGGATGGTACAAAGATCGTTAATATATAACCGAAACCGTGTAGGGCCCAGAATACTACTCTGGGGTACACCGTAACTCACATATTCCTCGTTACTAAAATAGCTTTCAATTTTGACACGTTATCTTCTATTTGTAAGGTAGTCTTTAAAAATATCATAGGACAAACATCGTACTTCCAGCTTTTGTAATTTTTCCAGTAGATTAGGGACACATACCGTGTCGAATGCTTTGGTGAGGTCTAGAAAGATACATCAGCATCTATTTTTTGCATCCTAATTGTCTACAACGGTATTGGTCAAATCTGCTATAGTATCCTATGTGGAGAAATCTGGGTGAAAACTATATTGATTTGGTGCTAGTTTACTAAATTTTTAGAGCAACACTTTTGCTGCTCAATTTAATCTAAGATCTTAGACATCTTTCGCACCGGTTTACTCCTAATGCGTTGTCCTGAACTCCGAGCGTTATTTCCGGACAGATGCGACCTTTAAACCTTCAAAGAAAAGAGCGTGCTCCTTCCTAAAAGGCCGGCAACGCGTTTGTGACTCCCGAGTTGCAGACGTTCATGGCGGCGATGGTCACTTTCCATCAGGTGACCCGTCTGCTCGTGTGCCCGCTCTAACATAAAAAAAAAAAACATAAAATGTCGACTTTTAATCGCAATTATGCAAAGCATCTTCATAAATATATAATCCGTTCGTGTGCGTTACGATTATTGTACACTGAAGCGTTACGTATATTTCATATTCAGACCATTATCTCTATTGTACGGAACCTTGTATTTTATTTTTTATTATATTTCATTGTAATGTATTCCAAAGAAAAATATATCTCTGTCTATCTGTTGTAAGATATTTCCAGTAGTTATATCAGCTAGATATGAATGAAAATATTATTAACTAGCTGATGCTCGTGACTTCGTTCGCGGTCAATTTGAAAAGCGCGACCTTAGTTCGGGTTCGATTCCCGAACCAAGCAAAATTTTATAGGGTTTTCTGAGAGGAAAAATAGCCCAAGTTACTTCTTATATAGACAGCTACCTCGTAGTAAAATATTATTTAAATCGGTCAACATGTTTTGAAGATTACCCGGAACAACTAGACGAAAAATATTTAAACTGGTTTTTAGGCATATGTATAGTGCAGTTAAAAGAAATAATGAAAAATAAAGCAATCAATATCAATATCAAGAGAAAGCTGTTTGATATAGCGATTCTGCCTTTTTTAACATACGGGTGTCAGAGTTGGTCATTAAGAAAATGTGAAGAGGACAAGCTAGCAATATGCCAACGTAAAATAGAAAGGAGCATGTTAGGGATACGATTACGGAACAGAATTACTAACCATGAAATTAGAAAAATGACCAAAATTACAGATGTTACAGCAAGAATAAGATTACTGAAATGGAATTGGGCGGGGCATCTATGTCGGATGGCTAATGATAGATGGATGAAAAAGGTCACGGAGTGGATCCCTAGAAACGGAAAAAGATCACAAGGAAGACAAAGGAAACGTTGGGCAGATGTATTCCTAGAAAGACAAGGACCTACCTGGATGACCAAAGCCAGAGACAGGCAGTACTGGAAGGAAATGGGAGAGTCCTACGCCAAGGAGGCGACTACTACTTAGTCAAAATTTGTAAATAAAAATTTAAAATAATATGGATAAAATAATATTAATTTATATACATGCATGCAATGTTACACATAGAATTAATGTTTAAAATGATTTGATACAGAATGAACTAATTTTTAAAAAATATTCTAAGGTTTTTAAAAATTTAATAAGATATATATTACTTATGGTGATGATGAAATATACCACTAAATGTTATTTATTATTTAACACAATTAATTAATTATTTTCAATTCATTACAATGTTATTTATTTCACCTACCACAATTAATTAATGATTATATTATTTATTGAAAGACTAGTTAATATTTAGCACCATTTACTGGTTATTATCAAATTTACTGCAATGTTATTTAATATTTAGAATAAGCAAATTACTTTATATGTACAATGCATTACTAATTACATTCTCATCAAGTATTGTAAGATAATTTAGTAGTAGAATAAATGGCTTTTTTATTTTTATTTTATAGTGCAAATAACCGTGTCAGCATGAAAAAATCCTATAATTTTGACATTACATAAAGACACTTCAATTTTATTTATTTCTATAGATAAGATATGATAACCGTGGTTGATTCATGCGCCGGCATAAAGGAGATGATGATCGACCGGAGTGATACCACGGCCTCACAGAAAACCGGTGTTAAGCATTTGTTTCGTTGCTTTTTACTGGTGGTTGGTTGGTACTGGACCATAGGCGACGCTAGTCAAAAATACTACAACCAAATAAGCATGGCTCGTATATATAGTACTATTTGATCTATTAATGGTCTTGTTAAGGAACGGATGTCATGTCCCTCCAACACAAAGAGAGGATCCTCTGACCAGGCGAGGTGATCATGCCTAACGGGCAGCAGCCCAACGGTTGATGTTGGGAAGTTGTAAATATGCTAATCGGCGAGAGAGTTACTTATAATGCGATACAGGATTAGCAGTTACTCCTTAGTTGGCGCTATATTAATGTTTCTTCGTTTTACCGAAAGTGGAAGTTTCCACAGTCTACTCATCAACAACAGCCTTTACTAGCCCGCTACTGGGCATAGCCCTCTCCTTAGAAAGGAGGTTTAGGTCTACTAAACCACGCTGGCCAAGTTGGTTGTTAGCCTCCTCCTTTGTCGTCCTTCTCTTTGCAGTGCGTAGGTTGTTCCCTGACGACACCCACTATGAATAGGGGTGGTGACACTCCGTATTCCTAATTCGTCACCATATCCTGGTTTATTAATTCTCATACGAGTATTATATAAGAGCTATTAATCTTTTCGATCCAAAGGTTATTGGAACACACTGCTTTTTTGGGGTCGAAGTAGTTATTGTTATGGGTCCTACCTGTTTTGTGTGTATATATATATACGTTATGTGTAATGTGTAAGTGATCTGTGCCTGTAACTTACATAATACCTCTTGATAATATTTTGTATTGCCTTGTGCACTGTAACTTTATATATGTGAGGATTTGTAATTGGCTATCTGTTTTCTTGACTGCTTTTATTCTGATCATCATAGCTGTAAATCCTCCCTGTAATCCTAGTAATCCTAGTTTGTGATAAATATATATATACATTATTTATATATATATATATATAAATTGTATTTTTTGCTAGTCTCTAATAAAGAATACTTATAACATATTCAATCGTACAGTTTTTTGCACTGAGGGCGAATAAAACCTGCTAAAATTAAAATTTGATTCACTATCGTCGGACCGCATAGGTTGTTAAACAATTCGATGTTTTATACCGAGCTAAAAGGTTTTTCATTTCAACTATTCAAATATGAATCATCTCTTTAGTTTTAAATTAACTGAGGACAAATTCAGTAGTATTTTAAACCGAATTATTTCCTTTATGATTGTAGTGTGTTAAAGTTTCGTGAATTTTATCTATTTAATTTATTTTACATGTAACACTTGAGTTGCTTTAAGAAATATACCGGCTGTCAAGTCACTGTTTGGGAGCTTACACCAAGGACGGACGTCTAAGTAAGTACGCCCAAAATCTTGTAATTTAATGTGACTTTAGAATAAATTATTAATTTTTCGGATCGATTTGCCTGTTCATTATATTTTGCGAGCCCGGATAGCTATTTATATTAAGTGTGTATCAAAGGTTTTTTTTAAAGACAATTCCCGCATTAGGAATATATCCTGTGTCGCGGGGGACTTTTCAAACATACATGAAACGGACACAAAGAACACCCAGACTCAGAACAACAATTTGTGGATCACACAAAGTGTTTTCTCATGTGGGGATCGGACCCACAACACTCAGCGTAGTAGTGAGCGGCGTAGCGACCGCTTAAACCACATGTCATCGAGGTTAGTTTTAGAAGAAATATATATAATTCTGACTGTCTTATTATAATATAAACCATTATAATATCTATTCTAATATCGCAACTGGCACAAAAATGCACTTCTATTCCGGAACATAGTACGTTTAGTCCAATGAACATACGTACCAGTCGACAAGACGGCAATAACAACAAACGCTCGCTGAAATTTACAATCGAAACGTACACGTCAAAGGAAAACAAGTAGGGTTCGAGGGATAAGCGGAAGCGATTATTGGAGACTTACTTAAAAGTATGCAATGATCAGACAGGTCAGAAATAATGGATTATGATATCAAGTTTTACTTACATTTACTTTATTTAATATATTTTGTAAAAAAAGAACAAAATTCCAAATTAATCCCCCAGAGGATTTAAGTATCTTAGCGGACTTTGTGTTTACAAAAACTTCCAAATAAATCCTCCTGGGGATCAAAATGAATAAAAATTCCGAATAGATCCCCTAGAGGATAGGTGTAGAAAATAAATAAATAAATGGGATCCTAGTGGATAGAGGCCATCATTGCAGTCACAAACCGTGATTATTTCAAAAATACCTCACTTAAATACTATAAGTTTTTTTTAATCATAAACACTTATTTTCTAGCTAACTCTTAACACATTTTAATAGACAACCTAAAAACTATCCACGGCCCATAGATATAAAAATAAATTAAATTTCTCATTACGAACCAGCTCTACTCTTAAAACTCAAACATCGATACAATACTGTCGCGTATGCAAATTTCAACCCTCTGGGGTACAACTTCAATTTGTCAGACCCGACCTACACTTCGTATTTTAAACCCTGTTCTTTAACAAAACACAAAAAAAAAAATACCCATCGCGATAATTAAATTCTGAAAACAATTTATTTTACTTGAATAGAGTTTAGAAATTTTGAATATAGAATTTTAGCGATATTTTTTGAAAACCTTGTATTGTTTTGTAAGACAAATTGGCAGCATTAGTCCTTAGGAGAGCCATGTTTCGGTACGTATACGACGCGACGGCTCGACTGGAGTGAGACCACAGCTACACAGAAAACCGGTGATAAGCAATCTTTTCGTAAAAAAAATAAAAATTAGTAGGAGCATACACCGTCGACAACGACCTTAATGCTTCTATCCGCAAGGAAACTAGTGACCTAGTTACATAATTTCTCCTGAAACCCATAGGAAGGGAGCTGCGAGAGAAGCGCCCTATGTCAGACCCGAGGTTTTACCTATGTCCAAACTAACCGCACATGAATTTCCCTTAGTCTCAATCGCCTGTGCCCACCAATGTATTAGAAAGACGAGAAGATCACCAGCTGAGCGACCCCGGTGAAAACCATATTGTCGGTCAATGAGTAGCTGGTGATCATCTTAGAACCAGAGGAGCTGGCAGTAGATTATGGATTTCACAATCTTAGGGAACAAGGGATTTATGGCTATAGGCCTTCTTTTTATACCAAAACCTACCCCAAATATTAGTTATTATAATCGTATATTCACAATAAACAACCTGTTTTTTCCGACAAGTCTCAAAGTGCATCTAAATCATCTAAATTGAAAAAGAAATTATATGATTTGGTAGCTTTGCTAAACGTGAACAAACATAGAGATACAGGCAAATTGAACAACAGTTTTTGACGCCCTTTTGTTGAAAATGCAATTGAAAAACATAGTGTAATCCATTGCTCTGGAAATAATGTGTCTAGTTGTGGAATGAAACAAACCGGCAATTGTTTTATTGAACTTTGAAGAACAAAGCGCCATTGACAATTTTTTATTGGTTTTCGAACTGGATGAATGCGGATTTGATGCAGAAAAAGTTTTTGCTTGATAATATGTTCTGGTTTAGCACAATTTATTGCAACCAATAGGCTAGTTGAATTTGAAGACTTGGTTAATTATACTTTACTTTTTAGTTAAATACTTATATTATACTTTAATATCTATAGTATCCCAAAAAACCTATATTTTAAAGAAAAGCAATATTTACATTACGTATTTTGTATTTAAAAAAAACGATGTAAATTTCCCTTGAAAACGCTGAATAGTGTCATGGCGTCTTGAATGACGTCACAGTCTGCGAAACAACACTGTTTACATCTGTGTCCAGTGTCAACTGAAACTGAAACTGTAAACTGGTCAACCTTTATTTTAAGATTTTTTTTCTATTTACCACCCTCTAGTTAGGGTGGTATTCACCCCTAGCGAAAAAGCACACATCGGCATAGGGTAGAGTTTACTTTTTTAAGGTATTCCCTACTTACTATCAAAATTTTATCAATATCCATCTTTCTCGAAAAAATTAGGAGCCGAAAACCGTCATTCGCTGGACTATATCGTTGTGGCCGAAACCGAAAGTCAGGAGGATCATGATTACATATTGTGTACTTAATGTGATAATATATTATACATATATATATTATTTAAGTGGCTTGACTGACCTTTCCGTGATGTGTGGAGTTATCATGATATTGGTCAATTATCTCCGGGTCTTCTGTAGATATGTCATGACCGTGTCTATGAGCACCCAGGTGCGGCACCTGTAAAAGAAGAAATAACAATTTTATAATAATATCAAGTTTTGATGGTAATTTTTTCAAACTTTTCATTGTGCAGTTCGGCGGTGTTAGAGTTCCATTTTAGACACACGTAGAAATATATATATATATATATCAAGATATATTAACTTATACATATATCTTTTATAAATACAGATCCAGACATACTGTCCGGACGTAAGGATGTACTATCGAATGTTGGTAGATGTATCTTCATACGTCTACTAACATTTAATAGTATGTAACTATATAAAATATGTGTGAGTAGAGTATTGTGATGTCTGAAACGTATTAGCAAACTAAACTTATGGCAATATTGACTCATCCCATTAACAAAAATGGTTTATCGTCGAATTGTATAATACTCTAAATTTTCGTAGTCTTATTTGCATATTAATTGCAATAATGTTGAGAACTTTTTAGGATAAGTAGTTGATAGTGTTGTTAAAAATGACTATCACAATAAAGAACGAAAAAAAGAGATCAAAAAGAATAATCGAAATCACGAGTGTAGAAATAATAGACGCTTAGCGAAAGGTAGGCCTTAAAATTGAAAGTTGAAGAAAAAATAAATAAGAAAGAAAAATGAAAAGAAGAAGGGAAGAAATAAAGAATGGGAAAGATCACGCCAAAAGAGAAATATCTCTGCAGGTGCACATAAATATGGTCGTTTTCTTCCAATCCCGTGCCCACTTCAATAACAGTCTTTTAGATTTAACAGAACCTTATTATAAATTTATGGCTACAATGTTTTCAATGTTATGAAAAGCAAAAACCTTTTTGGAGAAACGCAATGATTGTAAAATAATTAGGCAAGCTCCACCAAGTTCTGTGTTAAGCTGATCAGATCTGATCTGTTTTATGTGTTCTATAAGAATTTTCTTTCAAATTTCTTTATGAACCCTATTTAATTATTAATAGAATTCTGTGTATGCATCTCGTTTCAAGTGAGAACATTTGTGAAATCGTATTCAAAACTAGTTCGTCCTGAAATCGCACGCCTTCAAACAAAAGCAATACTGCCCAGAGTTTGGTTTCCAATCGATGAAATGTAAACGTTACTCGTAACAATGTTCACCCATGCAGGATATGCGATTGAATCGATTAGTAATCTATAGAATCGGAACATCTTGATACGACGTATCGATTTTCTATTTGTTTGGTGAACGTAACATAGCTATAAAGTGAACAGTATATATATTTTTAGGCTAGCTTTTATCAGGGTTTTTTAGATACTAGAAGGGTCATGTTTTGATTGGAAAAAAAAAATACTGCATGGATTATTATAAATGAAACTCATCTAATAAGATATTAAACTAGAGTATACATGGTAATACTTCTGTATATTCAGGTCAAACATGCAAGAGTAAGTAGTAAGCAGGTGGAGTGACGATTTGCGCAAGATGGCTGGCAGGAGCTGGATGCGAGAAGCCGAAAATCTATCTAAGTGGCGTGCAATAGGAGAGGCCTATCTCCAGCAGTGGATTGCGATAGGCTGATTATGAAGATGAAGCAAGTATACATTTACTAACTAGAATCGCCGAAGTTTGTTAAAGAATACTTTAAGGAACCCTGCTCTTGGCGCTTGTCACTTTTACGTTACTATTCTTATCAAATTTTGCATGACTGTTCTGTTACACCAGTCGAAAGCAATATTGTGAAATTTGAATATTTTGGCGGCAATCTTCTGTCTAACAGGTATTCGTTAATTAAAACTGATAATCTAGTATTAAGTGATTCTGTATGCTGATACCTAATCTGGATATTTAGCTATAGTATATATGTAATTAGATCCAATTTTTTTTCCTTCTTTTTGAAGTGATAAAGTGAAGTAAACCGTTTCGTTACGTAACGCGTTACGGTGCCAGTCTGTCTGGCTTCCCTTTCTCTCACGCATACGGCAGTGGTAGGCAGGCCCTTCTCTCTCACTCTAACCCACTGTAACTCTAAAGTGCTAGCCGTTTTTCGGATAGACGCTTTACATAAAATTTAAGTAATAACCTAAACTTTTCTCAAGTTAAACACAACAATTTCAATATTAAATAGTTCAACTTAGATTAGTTTAAGTTATCACTTCTGTCGAGCGTCCCCGGGCGTTCTCGCTATATTTAATAATAGCTAATCCAGAATACTACGCAATTCAACGATAAACATAAAACGGATTTGTTAATGGCATGTGTCAACATTGCCCTAAGTTTGCTATAACGTTTGAGATGTCACATTACTCTACTCGCATATTTTATTTAGTTACGCAGTACGTTCGTATGTCCGGACAGTATGTCTGGATATGGATTTATAAAATATATATGTATAAGAGAACATATCTTCTTGATATATATAACTGTTTTTCTACGTGATGCTACCGATGGTTAGGGTTGTAAAGACAAAAACTTTCTGCATCTTAGGTTTTTAACTCAGCTTCCTAAAGTGAGCCTCTCGAGGTATCGGTCGAGGCTCTTAGCAATCAATCCATGAGCTGATATGACTATCGGTTTAATAATTGCCGAATTCACATCCCACATGTCCATAATGTCGTGGGCCAAATCCAAATACTTTATTCATTTATCTTTTTCAGTCTCTAAGAAGTCTTGGGGAAATGTGATGTCATTGCGTGTGTGTGTGTGTGTGTCACTGACGTAAGCATAGACAAAAGTAGCCCAAATATACGGCCTATATATACACACTGATATAAAAATAAACAAGAAGTATCGAAATGGTACAGACCGGAGGTCAGATGATTTAATGTACCGGAAGGTGCCCAGTGAACCGATAAATGTCCGGACCCGATAATACATCATACTATAATTAAATTTCTTTTTTTCCCATAAACTGTGAATAATGTCAAACTGGTTTCGTTCAAGATTAGCTACTGATTAAAAAAAGTTTTGTGATGAATTTTAATTTGTACAGTCCTCAAAATATTTAAAAATGGAATCTAAAGCCGATTTTTAACAAACGAGCAAGTGTCTCACCAGATGGTAAGTGACTAACGCTGCTATAAATATACAATTAAAATACACAAGTTTGATATAGCCATCGCATACGTGCTGAAGCATGGCTCTCCAAAGAAATAACGCGGCCAATTTTATTTACTTATCTCCTGAAGTTAAAAAAAATATCAAAAATATTTAATAACTTATTCCCGAGCCGTATTATTTTTTAAGAACGAAAGAAATCTATATATCAATAAAAAATCAAATAAACAGAAAATCATCAATCAATCAATCAACAGCCTATAATAGTCCACAGCTAGACATAGGCCTCTCCTTAGAAAGGAGGTTTTGGCCTACTATACCACGCTGGCCAGACTTCTTGGTATAGGGTTTGTTTGAAGTATTCCTTCTCTTTGCTTGTTGTCTTGTAGTTTAGTCCCTTAGTCGGCTCTTACGAGACTCACGGGATGAATAGGCGTGGTGACATTCCGTATTCTTAATCCGTCACCACACGGATAAAAAAAAAATACAAAAGCATTTAAAACCATTTCAAAATACACGATAAATAATAGAACAAGTACGTAGTAGCTACAATTAATTGAATCCTACTTCAAGTTTCAAGAGTTATTACTCTTCAGATCACAATAGGCAGTATTGTGTTACTACACATCGAGTTGTGCCCTCATTGACGGAATTAATTTCACTGCGGTTACACTGTGTGTTTCACTGAGGTTGTGTATGCCACTGTACTTATAATTAGTGTGTGTTGCGGTTACGGAATTCATTTTGATATTGTTGTGGAACTTTCTTGTGGGTGTGGTATAAATTAATGTAAACGTCAACCTACATACATGAAAATTTTGCTAAAACTAATACACTGACAACTGTTTTTGTTCACTAGTTGGTATATAAAGTTAATGAGAGATTGTAGCTTTTTGTTTTGATTGAAACTACCCGAGAGGAAAATATGTATCTCGTAACTCATTTTACAGTAATACACTTTTCTTGGCAATTTTAAACTTTCTATATTGATTTTCTTCTTTGTCATTGGGATATTTTTGTTTCTTTGTCAAGATTTACGTTGATTATTCATAACATCTGAAATAATGTTATTAAAAATACATAAAGTACGGTGGTACTGGACACTTCTTATTGTATCATACAAACAGAGTATAGATACATTCACAGTGTACATTATAAATATCTTGCAAATATTTAATACAATAGTTTATAATTTTTCATTCTCTTTCTATAATATATGTAAATGCAATATCTGCCGTCAGAGATCACTACTCTCTGGCGGCCCGCGGTGGCTAATATCGCCGCCGACGTCTTCTACGCTCGGGATCGGGACTCTCCTTATCCCATTCAGCGGTCTCTTCATGGAGCACAGCGTCATAGAAAGAGACCACTGCGAAATAGCCTTCCTGACCCACCAGCATGGCAGTAATTATTTCTTGCGGGCACAAATCTCATTCGATTCGGTGGACCAGGACACCCATGCGGGGCAGTGCTAAAGCGTATAAGTTCTTCTGTAAGGTTATTATTAAAAAAATTGCAAGTTTTGCAATGCAATGATTCCATCGAAAACAACGGAAAAGTTTAATTTTACCAACAATATATTATTATAGAGATGAGATAATAATAGCTATCGTTATTTCTTTAATATATGCTGTTGATTGTCGGTCGTATTTTATTTTATTTTTTATTTATTTATATAATTCTTAATGTTATTAGAAAATGTATAATGGCAGTCTCAATGCCACAGGCATTTCTGCCAGTCTACTTTAGGATGGTGCGGAAATGTTGATTTTAGATAAAAGACAACCCTACAGTGTATCCAGATTTTCACAATTTATTTTCCACTTTTACGTCAAATATGCCTGTTAATCTTGGTTATCTGTCTCGACCCATCTTTGTATTTACAGAGCAATTTAGCGACCGGATGGTGTAGTGGTTTGTGTAACGGACTGCTATTCCAAAGGTCGTGGGTTCGATTCCCGCTCAAGTCAAACATTTGTGTCATAAACATTTAATGTTTGATTTGGTCTGGGTGTTTCTATGTATAATATGTATGTATTTACAAAAAAAAAAAAGTATTTATGTATTTATATCAGTTGTCTAGTACCCATAGTACAAGCTCGGCTTAGTTTGGGGCTAGATGGCGTTGTGTGAATGTGGTAGAATATAAAAAAAAAAATGACTTTTATACAAGTCATTATTTCTTATACGAGTTATTATATTTTAAAATTAACGAGATTTGCTTGTCAATTTTAAATAAATTGTCTTCTGAAATCACCGGATCATTTTATACCGTAAAGGGTAAACAATCAGACGGGTTCCCTGATAGAATGAAAATACTGCTGCCTATGTTCACCTTTTTTCTTTTTTTCCTATACAGATCTCCCCTCGGATACCACCCATGTGGGAACCCCGATGTTCCCTTCCTGTCCCCGAAGGACGTGCGCGCTCCGTAACCTCTTTGACAATAATCAATATGAAGCTTCACGCATATTCAGAAAATAAATAACGCAAAATTTTAATTCAGATAATATTATTATCTGATGACAGATAGATTTACACAATATGCAAGCTCGAAACTCTGATAGCCACCATTAGAGTAATGAAATGTTTCCAATTGATTACAAATGTAACGAGAATGATCCCAAGTAATGAAGGGTATCGATTACATCTCTGTATTACTTGGAATCGATTGGCAGACATCGATATAAAAATGATACTATAGTGGCATTTTATTTTGTAAATCTTTCAACAACAAGCGAATATCGACCGAATTTCGTTGATAATGGATAACTTTGCGATTCATCGTTATTTTTTGCCAAAATAAAAGAGAGTCAAAATATTATTGAAGTTCGAGATTTCGGAAATATGATGCTGAATGAGATGATCGTATACATTCAGACCTCAAAGCTAAAGACTGCTATTCCACCACTAAATGCGCATGCGTGGCTAGGTGATGATGCGATCCCGCCTCTCTTTGTAGATTGGATTGTAACCTAGATGACATATCTAAACACAAACTTAAAATATACTTTACAAGTACAACCCTTTCGTATCACCCAATCTTCATAGCATAAACATGTGTTACGTAACTATGGAAACAGTTCCATAGCAACGATCATAGCAACCAAATATTTGTTCAATAACGCCAAACAGCGACAAAGTTTGGGTATTTTACTGGAATTAAATCAGTTTACAGCCAAGAAAATGGTAATTCTCTTAGTAAAAAGGGGAGATGAGAACCAATTTCTCTACGAAACTGACGTGGAGAAAGAAGTAGATGAAGTAGTGAATGATATAACAGCGATTTTCAATGGAAGACTAAAAGTGACTCGGATATGTTACGAGTTTGAAGAACTTTGGAAGCATGGGACGTTTTTACCACCTGAGATGCAGGGCTTGAATGAAGATCAGGTGAGGATTCCTTCTATCAGTATGTTAGTTGAACTTGTAGATACTATAGTAGTAGATAGTAAGTAGGTATGGGCTAGTTTTGATGCGGTCTTTGAAGTGACAAAGGGGCAAACGAGCATACGGGACTCTTGATGGTATGTGACTATGGACAATTGGAACTCAAGAATGACAAGTACGTTACCGAATTTTACGCCCCTCCCCCCCCCCCCCCCTAGAATCAGAGGGAGGGATGGGTTGGGCTCCAGTAACCTCACTCATTCTTTAGAACATTAATGAAAGACTTGCTTAACACCGGCTTTCTTGAGGCGACGGTATCACAGCAATCGATGTTGGCCCATTGGTGCCGAAACGTAGCTCTTAAATAGGAGATATTATTAGGTCTAATGAAAAGAGAAAATATTCGCCCTACTTTAGCTTTATTGAAAGAATCATATTTTACTCGAAATTTGAAGAATAAGGCACAAAAAACTTTACTAGACTTGAAAAAGGAACAATTGAAAGAACTGACAGCCAATTTCAAACTTAATTTCTTTGACAATTCAGATTATAATTAATATCATTGAAACTATTTACTAAGTAACTTACTTACTCCTTAAGTTTCGATATTAAGTAATATCAAGTTATATTAATATTAAGTTAGGCTTTGGTCATACTATTTTCACTTGTTAATCTAACAAGAGTCAAATGAAATTCAAACTCAGTAGCTCAAATATGTTTTAATAAGGTCGCTAATAAATACTATCTACTTATATTAAGAAGGAAGTTTATTTATTGTCGTGTTAAGAAATATGGTTCATTTTTTTATCCTCATAATTCCTGTGTCTAATTTTATTGTGATTGTCATTAAGAATACGGAATGTCACTACACCAATTCATCCCGTGGGTGTCGCAAGAGCCGACTAAGGGCGCAAAACAACGCAGGACACCACACTGCAAAAAGAAGGAAAACTTGACATAAACCCTTTTTTTTTTTAATGTGTGGAAATCCCCTCGGACCGTCACCCCGACACCCGTTGCGGTGGGATGGTGTGTCGGACTCGGACCGACTAAAACCACACGGGCCTTCTCCGCTGCCTCCTTCTGCGAGATTACTTCCTCGCAGAAGGTTGCGACCGCGGTGAAACAACTGTCGCTACCGGCCATGGAGCGTACTACGGCCGGTAGCGAGAAATCCACTCCGATGATTGCAGTGAGGGCCCGGCGCTGCATCGCCCATGCGGGGCAGACCGCCAGCGTGTGCTGGGCCGAGTCCTCACTGCAGTCGCAGTGGTGGCAGGCGGGACTCAGTTCCCTCCTAGCGACCGAGTGCAGGTACTTTCCGAAGCAACCGTGCCCGGAAAGCACCTGTATCAGCCGGAAGGTAAGGGTCCCGTGCTGCCGCCCTGCCCACTCGGCGATGACCGGCTAGAGCCTCCACGGCGGCGAAGCCAGCGCGTGGAGTCTCCAGCCGGAACGACCAACGAGCCATCGTGGCTCGGCGAGCGGCTTCGGCCACTCGCGCACGTCTTCGGGCGGAGGGCGAAATCCGCTCTCCGCCCGCCAATACCCTCTGAGGGCGCCAGAGGCGTGCCCTATTCTGGGCGGTCAGAGCCGCCGCCCACACCGGTGCACCGTATAGTGCCATGGACCGGACAACCCCCGTGTACAGCCGTCTTGTCGCGACGCTGGGTCCACCCAAATTGGGCAAAAGTCGCCCTAGGGCAGACGCAGCGCCGACAGGCTTTGGAGCAAGCTGTCGGAACTTGACATAAACCCTATATCAACCTGTCTGGTGTCAGCGTGGTGTAGTAGGCCAAAACCTCCTTTCTAAGGAAAGACCTATGTTCAGCAGTGGACTATTAAAGGCTGTTGATGTGATGATGTGTGTGATGTGTCTTAGTTTTATTGTGATCTCGGGTTATGTCGCAATGACGTCGCAAAATTTAATGGAAATTTAGCGTTAATTGAATAATGTTCAAGCTGATATAACGTGTGTATAAACATAATTATTGTGTAATTTCAGATCAAAGAGTTAAAACTTGAAGACCCTTGGGCCAAGCGCTGTGCTCCACCAAATTACGAATTCTGTAAAGATGATATGGGACGCCGCTGCGGGCTTGCCCCTCCAGCTAACATGCAAGATGTGATGAAGAAAGCTTCTGAAGACGCCAAAGAATTTATTAGTAAGAAACATGTAAGTAATTAAAATGGAATATAAATTGCGATGATTACCGTATTTTCCATACATATTTTATTCCAAGTTATTAGTGAACTTGATAAGTTAAAATATTAAGTATTTAATAGTAATTATGAAGTTAGTGTTATTGTATCGAAAACATTTTATGAAGTGATAATAACTTTATGAAGTATTTAATTTTTCTTTAGAAACATACTTATTATAATCCTCTGAAAAACTACAACTCAAGGATATAACAATTCAGAAACACTGAGTGTTACATCATTTTACGGGACTGTTGGTCCAGCAGTTATTGATTCTGTCTGCTAAGCAAGAAGTCGTGGTTTCAATTGCCACCCAGAACAAAAAAAATGTATTATGAGCACGATCCTTTGTTCTTTGTTTGCTTGTAATTTATCAATTTATTTATTGGATAGCCAGTAGTTGTTATATTATTAACTAAAATCTGTGTGTGCATTAATCTTAATATAATAGATGCATCATGCAACATTAGATGCAACATTTGAAGGTGTCACAACATGCATAATAGAGTACCACTACTATGTAAATCTAAAAAAAGAAAAAACATCTTTTGATTTTAACACTTAATTGAAAAAATATATATATATCTATAAAATGTATGTTTAAAAAAAAATCTAAGTACTACTACTGCTACTATATCTAGACTACTTATTTTAGGATTAGACTGTCATGTGTGAGATGTGTGATTTAAAAAAAATTATTGAAATGTAGATTTTATGGAATACTATTAAGCTAAAAGTGAAAACAGTCAAAACCGAATTGGTTCATACAAACCCATTTTGGCTTTTGCAATACCGATGACATTAAAGTGAAAATGATTGTTGAATTGTGCTAAAAAAATACAGTTTGAAGAATTTCATGATGATTCAAGAGTCCTATTTTTTTACTTTCAGGTGGATCTTCGTAAATGTCTCACTCAAAAGGATGTGGCGCGAGCTCTAGATGAGCTTCGAGGAGCAACCAAGATCGTTTTTCCCGGAGGGCTTCCACCTCATGATCCTGTTCGCATGGAATTGGACAATGTTGAAGATTTGACTGGTACTCATGCTTCAACGGAAGTGATAGACCCGACTAGAGCTTGCTTGTGGGCTTGCGGCAAGAAGTTCATTAGTGGCAATAAACTGAAAGATCATTTGGGTAAGGATCCTTACGGATAAATGTTTTTTATGTAAAGTAAGTTTTTTCTTAAACCAATTTAAGTAACCTTATATTAAGTTTTTTATTTTTAAACGGTTCTTTATAAGTGTGCGTCTTGTGTGCTACCTTATTGCTTGATTTTGACCTAAAACAACTCGATCTCTTTTGAACTAAAACAAAATTCTTTTTTTAGTTGACATATTGTTAAATATTAACATCAATTTTACGTTCATTACAGTAATTTTAACTTTGTATTTAAGAAAGTGCAAAATAAATGATCTTAATAATTGTGGAAGAGTCATGCTTAGGCACATACAGGCCAGGTTCCAAGTAGTAATACCACGGCCTCACAGAAAACCGGTGTTAAGTAGTTATTTTTTTTTGTTCTTGTTTTAAAGACTACACCCGCTTTAAGCATAATATATATCCTATGTCGCTGGGGACCTCACAAACATACATGAAATGAATACAAAGAATACCCAGACTCAAAACAACATTTTTTTGATTAAACAAAGTGTCGTCCCATATGGGGATCGGACCCACAACACTCGGCGTTGTAGTAAGCAGCGTGGCGACCGCTCAAACCACTACACCATCCATGCAGTCAGTGTAGATGTTTCATTCCTTTTCACCGAGTGAGTGAAGTTACCGAAACTTAAACAATCCCTTTCCCTTTGATTCTGGGGAAGGGACTCGAAGGGCGGCAACATGTTTATGACTCTTTAGTATGTACTTGGGCGACGGTAGTCACTTACTATCCGTCTGTTGGCTTACAAAGAATAGAAAACCTAAATTTTATCATCAACTATTCATGGTATTTTATAATTTAATTTCAGGTAAAAACAACAAAACCAAGGTGACTGTAAAAATCACCCCTAACTCAGAAGGTGCTCCAGGCAGAGAACCTGTTATGTCAGAAGATGAGCGTAAGCAACTTATGCTACACGCGTACAGAAAGCAAGAAGAGTGGAAGAAACTGGAGCAGGATGAAGATGATAGTTATTTGGACTCCAAATGGGCCGATGGCAAGGATCTGAAAAGACAATTCCATGGGTTGAATAATATTTCTTGGAAACCAGTTTTAAGAAAGTGAAAAGAAAATTTTCTTGAAGCTTTCATTTCTATTTCTTTGTTTCGTCACTGTGACTTACTTTATTTTTAGTTTATTTCTATTGTTACCTTAGGTTATGCAAATAATGATATAATTTGTAGGGTTTTAGCTATTAAATATTCTTAATTTTATAGTTTTTAACACAAAAACATAAGCTTTATTATTTTGGGTCGAAGAATTCAAAGAAAACTACTAACAGCATTCCTTAGACCCATGAATAAACTTGTTCCAACTTCCTTACAGTATTTAAACTACTAAATATTAATTTCAAACAAAAACTAGAACTATATACTAGCAAAATAACTTACCAACTTTTAGATAACTAATAATTCAAAGATTTAAATGGAGTAGAGTAGATAGATCAGATTATATGAATACTGAATATATAAATAAATGATATTATGTTGAAACTAATATATTAATTGTGCTATTAAAGTTTGGTAGTCTGCAGATGTCATTAGTTAATTGTATTGTTTGTGCTTAATATAAATGCTTTTTATTAAGATTGCAACGGTTTTCTGTTACTGTAAATTAATTGTGCCGTGTGTTTTTTGTTTATTCCATTGATTTCTATTCTTTATTATTCTATTCTAGGTTACTGTTAGCGTATCTAGATTTTTCTTGATCATGTTACTTATACTTTATGTTCTACATTATTTATTTAAGTATTCAATACATCTTTCGGTTGAATTAAAATTGCTAGTTTTATTTTTTTATTTCTATACTGTCATTTTATTTACGTGGTATGTGTTCGAACTAAGTTAATTTTGCCAGAAAATAATTAAACTTTATGGTGTCATTGTAAGGCTGAATAAGGTTAATTTTTAATTCTTTTCTTTATTTCCCAGTATCAGCCAGTCAGATATATTACGGTTAGAATGAAAAAACTAAAACTCTAATCGAGATAAATTAGGCATAAAATAAAAATTTGATGAATGTACAATAAGGAAGAGACCCAATTGAATTTGAAAATTGTACAACATTATATAATTTAGACTTATGAAACAGTTAAGTTTAAATCTCTGGTAACTTGAATTCTCTTTTTTTAATATTTCTTACAATTGATAAATTAAGACATAACAACGATTACACAATGATATTTTTTTCTTCGTAGTCATAAATAATTTCATGAATTGTAATGTTTCATTTCAAATATATTAAGAACTGGTATTGTCAAAGTACAGACGACTGTGTATATTCAATAACGGTTATATTCTTATCGAAAAGCATTTTTATTAATTTCCTGTCTTTGCAAATGTAAACTTCAAAGGTTTTTGGTTCTATACAAATATTGGTTCTCATCATCGTCATCTCAGCTCAAATACGTCCACTGCTAGACATAATCATCTTCCAACATTCACCACAACAACTGGTTCTGTGCTGCCCGCGTTTTACGGCTTCCCGCGACCTTAACCACGTCAATTTTGGCTGTGATTTAAACTAATTTATTTAAAAATTATTGCGTCCCTTTTGGTACACTCAGTTCGTCAGTTAGATTTATACTTACATTGTTTTGTATTAACTAACTTATATACATGCATATTCAGATAAAAACTACAATAGTTTTATTTTTCTAAGCCACGTTACGTAAGCCACGTTAAGTTCATATTATCTTGGTTTGATAAATAACTTACTAAATTCTTCATCACGAAAATCGGATTCCGATAATTTCCCACGTCTGTTTAGTGTGTAAAGGTCCACAGATTATGCATATTAGATACCTGGCGATACAATAATAACAAGTAAGAAATACAAATAGATATCTACGTGTTTTCATTGCTACAATTGTTGGAGTGATGCCGTGGGAGAGTCATAGTTCGGCACGTATGGACGGCTCGACCGTGGGGATACCACGGCCTCATAGAAATTTCGATGTTTAATAATGGCTTTCGTTGCTTCCACCGAGTGACGAGTTTTTTCTTTTAAAAAGAACGCTCGCATTACGAAGATGACCTGTCGCGGGTGCCTTTATAATCATAGATGAAACGGATACAAAGAACACCCAAATCCAGAACAACAATTTGTAGAATACACAAAGTATTGTCCCATGTGGGGATTGAAACCACAACACCCAGCGCAGTAGGAGGCGACGTGACGATCGCTTGAACCACTACGCCAAATCTGTGCAGTCAAATTACCAGTGTCCTACCCTCCCTATTTCTGGAGGGGAGGAGGCTCAAAGGGTAGCAACCTACTTGTGAATCTTGAGTTGCGGGTATCCTTAGGTGGTGGTAGTTACTTACGATCAAGTCAACCGTCTGCTCATTTGCTCTATTCTACAAAAAAAAAATGCTGTCACAAAATCCTTAAAATGTTCATTCCATTGATATTCTCTACATTAAGTATTAATACAAAAGTAATATAGTTTCTTTTCCTGTATAAATTTCATTAACACCATCTCAGGTTCCATTTTCCTCTTTCATCGACGTGAAATCCTTTGAAACACACACACAAACACATTGAGCGTCAATTACCTCCACGCATCTCGTTCAGTCGTAATTACGGCACTCATTAGTTAGGAAACAATCCGGTTCCGTATAGAACTGGATATTACGAGATGGTACCACTGATATGTGAAGGTACGGTTAAAAGTGAATAAAATGTGGGAATAAAATAGCTAGTATCTTCAATTATTAAGCCGAAACGTGCTGAAAAAAAAAACACTTTCGGGGTTACGTATACAATTGGCATAAAAAAAAAGGAACGAAGAGAGACAAGGGAATTCAGTTAAATCAAGACCGAAATAATAATGCAATTTTGTGGTGTTTTTTTTTGGAAGGGGGGGCAAACGAGCAGACGGGTCAGCTGATGGAAAGCGACTACCGCCGCCCATGAACGCTTGCAACTCAAGCTTTGCATTTTTGTGTAAAATCTCATTTTATTGTTATCCGCTGGATCACGACGCGCTGGAGAGTGTTTAATACCCAATGTTTAATACGTCATTATTTTATTCTTGTAACAGTACCTATTTTTTTTCTTAAGTCACGTCTCCATACCCCACTAAAAGACTCAAATTGATGATGTGATTCTTTTTAACTATAAGTAGTTAGATCAAATATCTGGAATAATAACAACAAATGTTAGATTTCAAATCCCGTTTTTAGAATAACTTGCACTATTTTTGTTTTTGTTGACGGGGTGGAAAATCCCTTCAGATCTCTGGCTTCTTGGAGATGTAGGAGCCAGGAGTATGTGGTGTTGCCATTAAAAATCACCCCGATGGCCGGACTCAGGCTCACTCCAAGAAGGACCACCCGGACCATGTTATTCCAGCCCCCCCGGATCGACGCCGCGCCAACAAAGCCCTATCCCGGGGAAGCTGCGGGCTTCTCCCGCCTATCGGGGCTAAAAAAAATCCACCGCCATCCTATCGCCTACCACAGCAGTTAATCTGCAACCAGAGGTCCCCTCCCTCCGGCAGCTTGCGGCCCCGTTGACGGCTGTTATCGGCGCCGACGTCCTCTATGCTTGGGGTCGGCCCTCTTCCGATCCCGTTCAGCGGTCTCCTTCTGGAGAATTACAGCTTCACAGAAAGAATAACTTGCACCTAGGTTCAGTGTCTATTGATTCTACACAGTCAAGGCCATTTTCGGTTGGTTTGTAGTATCTATTAATGCAATAATCGAGTCGTCAGCTTTCTGTTTGAAGTGGATGATTTTAACGTCAATCTTGCCTGTTGCTGTTAGCTAGTGGTGAATGATGTTCACATTAACTGTCAGATTTGAAAAAAACATTTTGCTCCAAGATATCGTCCAATAATTTTCAATATGGGACTCTATTAACGCCTGTCGAGCACAAGACCTCGTTATCCCATCTATTGCAGTAAATAAATTTGAGTGATCCAAAATCCCAAACATTTGCATAAAATTATGCTTGATTAAAAAAAAACTGTTTGATTTATGTGGACTTAACCGTTTTAACACCTGGCTTTTTTTTTATTTTACTAAAATGCCAAAAACCAAGAAACATCTCTTTGCTACAATAACCACTTACCTTACAAATAATAAATTTATAAACGAACCCCAAGCCAAATGAATTCAGCTCCACAGCAGCTCTATTCACTTCAGACTTCTTCCAAAACATTCGCTAGAAAATGCAAAGCATACAAAAGCGAGGTACACCGTAAAGTGTACCGAAGATACCAAAAACAGTACAAATATGTTTTGTTACCGGCCGTTGCAGTTCAAAGGCTAAAGTTTCAAGTTAATGGGTTCCAATTTTACATTTTGGCGCTTTTGCTGCAATGAAATTGTAGAAATACCCGCGGTTGGGTAAGTGATTATTAAATTCTTCGTTAGAGCAAACGGCTGGGGTAATTTTAACTTTCGCGACTTGTATACGTATTAGGTTTACATATTGGGCGTTATTATTAGTGTAGTACCTACGTAACTTTTTTGGTTTTCTGATGTTTTGATCGAATCGAACCCATTATAGTCATAGAGAGACAAATCAGTACCGCAAATTTTGACCAGACAGTGTTTTTTTTCTTATTAATATTATTAATTCTTTGACGGGTTTTTGTTAAACAATAAAAGTTGTTAATCCCTATTGGGAGATTTCAGTGAAGCAGACAATGGAAACATATGATTTCAAAATTTGTTCATGTTGTAGATGTATGTATATATGTATGAATTATAAAGGTTTATGTGTATTCTTAACGTACGTTTGATTATAGAGGTCTAAAAAACGTGACCAACACATTGTTTATTATGAAGCTAAAATAGTATAATATTGTATGTCGGCCAGTTTTTTTTTGTTTTTTTTTAATAGGTCTACTAGCAACTGAAATTACTAGTATTCCCGTTAACCCCTCCCGCTAAGCTAAATTGCTTGTGTTAGGAGTGGTTCACGTCGGTAGTGTACTGGTCACGATTTGAACCCGCAGTAAGGTGCGAACAAATATTGTTATTATGTTCAATCTTTAACTAGTGTTAAAGATGAATAGAATAGAATATAAAATATTTTATTTTGTAAATATGGGTATTACATGATAGGTAATACATTAAAGCTCCGCCGTATTTTACCAGTGGCGTGCAAACATTTTTTGTATAAGGCTAAGTAAACTTATTTTTTATAACCCACAATAATATTATATCTTAGCATTAGGTAATACAAACTTTAATAATGACACAAATATACAACACAAACTGCACAATAGAAATTGACATAATTCATATAAAATCAAAGCACTTACATAAAAATGTCCGTGTTGTGACGGATTAAGAATACGGAGTGTCACCACCCTATTCATCCCGTGGTTGTCGTAAGAGCCGACTAAGGGAGCTAACTACGCACAATAACAGTACTGCAAAGAGAAGGAAAACTTGAAACAAACCCTTTTTTTTGTTTTTTTTTTTTTTAACGTGTGGAAATCCCCTCGGACCGTCACCCCTCCGGGGTTTGCGGCGGGGTGGTGTGTCGGACTCGGACCGACTAAAACCACACGGTGTGCCACTCTGCGCCTGTAACTTGAGGGATCCGGGAACAGCTGTTGTTAAGACATCCGGACCCCTCCTAGCGCCAGCCCGCTCCTGGTGCGGGCTCCGTCTCGATGTTTTCCTCTCTTTTTAGGCGACGTCCGGCACACGCGGACGCCGCCCCCTCGCGGCTGGCCAAACTAATGCGGGTGGAGGGGAAACCCACCCCGTCCACCCGCGGCCACACTCAGGGCGGCATGAGGCTGTGGTAGGCGGGCCTCCGCCGCCCGGTTCGCCGGCGGCGGATCGGGTCCAAGTGGAGGTCGTCCTCCCGGGCCCTCTCCGCCGCCTCCTTCCGCGAGATTACTACCTCGCAGAAGGTTGCGACCGCGGTAAAACAACTGTCGCTACCGGCCATGGAGCGTACTACGGCCGGTAGCGAGAGATCCACTCCGATGACTGCAGTGAGGGCCCGGCGCTGCGCCGCCCATGCGGGGCAGACCGCCAGCGTGTGCTGGGCCGAGTCCTCACTGCAGTCGCAGTGGTGGCAGGCGGGACTCAGTTCCCTCCTAGCGACCGTGTGCAGGTACTTTCCGAAGCAACCATGCCCGGAAAGCACCTGCGTCAGCCGGAAGGAAAGGGTCCCGTGCTGCCGCCCTGCCCACTCGGCGATGACCGGCTGGAGAGCCTCCACGGCGGCGAAGCCAGCGCGTGGAGTCTCCAGCCGGAACGACCAACGAGCCATCGTGGCTCGGCGAGCGGCTTCGCGCCACTCGCGCACATCCTCGGGCGGAGGGCGAAATCCGCTCTCCGCCCGGAAGTCAGCCACTCGCCGATAAACTTCGGCGAGCACTTCCGCCTCCAAATCCCACGGGGGAGTTCCGGCCAACGCGCATGCCACCTCCGTAGAAACGGTGCGGTAACCGCGTATGGCTCTGACCGCCATTACCCTCTGAGGGCGCCAGAGGCGTACCCTATTCTGGGCGGTCAGAGCCGCCGCCCACACCGGTGCACCGTACAGCGCCATTGACCGGACAACCCCCGTGTACAGCCGTCTTGTCGCGACGCTGGGTCCACCCATATTGGGCAAAAGTCGCCCTAGGGCAGACGCAGCGCCGACCAGCTTTGGAGCAAGCTGTCGGAAGTGCTCGTCGAAGAGCCACCTCCCGTCGAGGATCAGGCCCAGATATTTCATCTGGGCCCGAACCGGTACGAGGACCGAGTTGACCACGATTGAGGCGCCAGGGGGTGGACCACGACGGGGCCCATGGAATAACAGGGCCCCCACTTATCTAGGGCCACCCGTAAGCCCAGCGCCTCAATGCGCCCGACCACCAGGGAGACTCCCCCTGTGGCCAGGCGCGCCGCCTCTTGGAAGTTTGCCCCCCGGGCTGTCACGAGGGTATCGTCTGCGTAACAGATTACACCCAACCCGGGGGGGAAATCGGCGCGAAGGGCCCAGTCGTACCCTATGTTCCACAAGAGGGGTCCAAGAACAGACCCCTGTGGAACACCGCACGACATGGGCCGACACCTCAGATTACCTTCTCGGTCCTCGTACACGACGGTACGCTCCTCTAAATAGTCTGCCACCAGCCGCCTCAGGTACTTTGGCACCCCATGATAGTGGAGTGCTTCCCTGATGCAGCTGAATGGCAGACTATTGAATGCGTTGGCGATGTCCAGTGACACCGCCAACAGCACGCCGCCACAGCTCACGGCCTCTTCGGTCACGGCCCTCAGGCGCAACACGGCGTCGACCGTCGAACGCCCCGCCCGAAAACCAAATTGGGCGTCCGACAGATCGGGGCCCACCTCGCAGAGGTGCCGGACGATGCGGGCAGAAAGAACCCTCTCAAACAATTTGCCCGCCTCGTCCAGCAGCACGATGGGCCTATAGGCCGCGACCGAATCGGCAGGCCGTCCCGGCTTCCTCAATAGGACCAGCTTCCCGCTCTTCCAGCACTCAGGGAAGCGTCCCGACGCCAAGCTAGCGTCGAACACCTCCCCGAGGCGGTCTGCCATGTGGTTGAGGGCCAGGGCCAGCACTCGGGCCGGTACCCCGTCTGGCCCAGGGGCGGTGTTCTTGGAACGAATCCGTAGAACAGCCGCCCCTACCTCCGAAACCCTATATTAACCCGTCTGGTCAGCGTGGTATAGTAGGCCAGAACCTCCTTTCTATGCCTATGTCCAGCAGCTATTGATGGGGAAATAAAAAAGAAAATCCGATAAAAATTATGTTACATTGTAGTAAGTCTTATATTCTAAAAATTTACGTAGTCTACTTTTAAACATAACTGTTCCCAACTCTTTCCACCCGCCCCGCAATTTTGATGGCTTTACTTATAGCGCACAGAGGGTAAGTAAGCCAATGTTTGTCTGATTTTTTCTTCTCAAAAGATATTTTATTAACAACCTTACATGAATTGAGTAGGTATGTGTATTTAGGTAAAAAAAATATCTTCCTGTCGAAGATCATCTTTCGTTTCGACTCTCGAAAATAAAATCAAACATTTTACTTACCAACATTGTACACATTACATTGTATTCTTACTTCGCAGGAAATGTTTACAGAAACATGAAACAAAACCGAAGAAAATTACAGAAGAAAAGGGCCTATAGTAGGAACGTAGATTGTAAAAATTATATTTAAGTTTGTGGAGAAAGTGATTTAATAATTATTGACAGTCACAATGTCGGAGTTCTTAGACCATTGGTGTATTATAGAGTTTAAGAAGATGAACTATCAAAGGAAATATCAAAAAATAACTTCACGTAATAATAATAACCTCACACATCTCACACACGGCAGTCTGGTCTCAAACTAGGCAGACCTTGTACTATAGTAATCAGATCACTGATAAACATACTAGTATATATCTAAATATATGTTGTAGATGAATTACATCCAGACACAGAAAGAAATGATTTTACTCCTTACAAAATTAATTGTCCTGGGTGGGAATCGAAGCTATGAGCTCTGGCTTAGCAGTTAGAGTCACTAACCACTAGATCAACTACACGATGAAATACTATAATAATCACTACTATAATCGATATATAATTTTGTTTTTTTAGAATCACATCGCAATATTAGGTATTAGGTAATACATGCTTTCAAATTTGCTGACGTTTCGACCAGTCATGACAAGTCAGGACAAGATAATTAACTATTGACAAAAGAGTTATACTTACGAGAATATTATAATTATTACTCTCAATAGACTGTCTGTCAATAGTGAAACAACTTTGAATTGTCTTTTTACCAGGCTTAAAACGAATAATGATTCTATAATTAAAGCACTTTCATAATGAATATTTCTTCTATTTATTTCATTTTAATACGTCTGTTTTAGATTTTAGTGAAACAGAATGATAAAATTAATTCGAAACACGAAAATATTAATACTTTCAGGAAAAGGAAACAAAGCTTACTTCAAATTAAAAATACCAAGATTGAAATGTTGGTACACCAACAACTGGCTTGTACCATTCGTAGAGCATTTACTGAATATAAATGAAGATGATTTATCATTGAAAAATGGAACTGTACCATATAATTCAAGCAAGGTGTAGCTTGTATATTCACAAGTTAGGGTGCAGACAGAGATGTCTTTCATTAGGCTAACCTGAGTGCGAGAAATAGTAGTCGAAATAGCTGTACAAATGATGGTGACATTTTGCAATCGTGATTGCACGAGATCTAGAATAGAATAGAATATGCTTTATTGTACACCAATTACAAGTTGGTTAAATATTACAGATGGATATGTACAATGGGCGGCCTTATTGCTAATAGCAATCTTTTACAGACAACCTTTGGATGGACAAATCGACAGTAGATAAGAAGAAACAGTGGGTAATCTAAGTTTATACATAAATAATTTGAAGTCGCGGGAGAAACGATATTTGTTTTGAATTGCTAAATAAAAATTAAGATAAAAAAAAAACTTGAAGTTGAAGTTGAAGTTCGTTATTTCGCGGGAGAGCCAGGCTTCGGCAAAAATGGACCAGCTCGACCGGAGCGATATCCCAGCCTGTGTTAAGCAATTTTTTGGTTACTTTCATCATGTGAGTTAGTTCTTTAGTTACTGTTGTTTTTTTTTTTTTCCGTGCTGAAATCCCCTCGGATACCACCTATCGGTGGCATGTCGGACTCGAACCGACTAAAACCGCACGCCGTCTCGTCTACTAATAGCCAGGGAACCAGGTATACCCTAGAAAGGAAGTCCCTGGTAGTTACTCCTCCCCCTGATTCTGGATGGGGGGAAGGTAACGTGTTCTGTGCCTTTCATCCATCAGAGAGCCGAGCGCAAGTTTATTTCATATCGACTCGCTCTCAATGGCGAGCGCATTTAGCGATGCGAATGGTGGAGTGGTTAGTGTGGGCGAATGTTAGCGTCGAACGCAGTCACCGTAACCATCGAGTAGAGGTCAAATAAACTCGCACTTGGCCTTCAGGTGATCTGTCTTCTAGTTTACTAGTAGTAAAGTGGCACAGATGGTAAATAAACTTAACCGATAGGTAGGTATTAAAGTTCTGCCACGCAGGCGATACAGCCAATACAAAAGTTTAATAGTTCAAAGGCGACACTGAGAAATAAAATAATTCCGAAGCTAACAGTTCAGTGGTTCCAAATTTGATAGGGTTAACCTCACAAAGAGCAATGGAGCGTTCAAAGTTAGGCGAATCGTTATACACTGACTGTATACAGTTTGTGGAATTGCGACGAAAAACAAAATCTTTTAAGTACTGGCAGAGGCACATAATGTCGTAGAAGTTGAGATGAGCAGTATATGGCCAGGCAAGATGATATAGTACAATGTGGGTGAAGATTGCCACAGCTTGATCGCCAAATGCAGCTTGCAGATCACCAGAATACGGTGTCTTGAGGTGACGACGGTAAAAAAATCGGTTGCATCATGCAGTCTAGGGATGGGTTACCATTTTTAACATATTGCCGTTTAACGTTAAGCCATCGGTCCTGGCTGCCATAGAAACATCTGCAGTAATCGTTGCGAGTAGTTGGAGCCCTAAAAAAACCAACAACAGTCTTTCTGCAGAACTGCAGGAGGTCTGATAGCAGATCCACGTAAAAATGGAAGTTCAGCCGTATATTATAGTAGACTTAAAACTGACCCCAACTTAGTTTTGGAAAAAGGCTCGGAGGAAGAAGATGTAAATATGTAAATGTATGTACCATACTAAAAAGTAGCTATCTATTGACCTACATATGTTATGTATGCATAAAAACATGACGCCATCTACAAAACAAAAAGCCGTGTGGTGTCGTGGGGCACCCGATAGGAACGAAGTTGTGACGATCGAGTAAAACTGATTCGACACGGTTTTAATTACAATGCCATCTATGAAAGCGGCTATTACCTACATATTTTTCAGTTGGTTCTAATTAAAACAATTTATACATTTATAGATGGCGCTGAATGACTGACAAGTGACAATTTAAAATAAAAAGTGTCGTTACAACCTTTCGTGAGATTTTTTTCCGTCTAGCCCCCTTTCACAACCCGCGATAAGGAACTTCGTTCCAATATTGCGCAATATGTCGTGCGGTTATAAGTTACTCAAAGCTTCTAAACATAATATAACTTGGTGCTTGTAATGGTTTACCCAAGCCCGCGCATGTTCTCAACGCCACACGAATTTTAAATTATAATTTCAGTTGATTATTCCGGGAGATAATAGTTCACGTGGGAATGTAGCTCATTAGTGACTGAAAATTAGAGAAACCACATTTGTTACATTTACCGTAGCAACATACGGAGGTTCTTTGTGGTTTGATAGTGTTACAAAAAATATTTCACAAAGAAAATATAAAATTACAATACACGTTCGACTCTGTTTTTAGTTCCTTTACTATTTTTATTTTATTTTAATAAACTCTAGATGTCAGTCTTTAAGGTCATTATTTTTACACAGTATAAAATGAAGTCACTTTTTTTCTAGTATGCTTAGATCTTCCAAACTATGTAACGGTTTTAAACGCTATTTTGAACAATAAAGTATTATTCCTTATCAAAATAAAGATGTTGGGTACGTTATGCATTTAATGTAGATCAAAATTGCATTACACAGCATACCATTAAAATGATTATTTTAGTAGATATCAGAGATTTTAAAGCGGTCATCGCCACGTTAGGTCGTACGTCCTAACGGGTGGCAGCGACAGGAGTGAAGTGGGCCTATAAAAATTGCACATAAAGATGCCCTGTAGAATGGTGTTATCATGATAATAGTAAAATCAATTACTATACACTGACACCACATTAGCAGTATTAGTAGTATCTACATTGAACCTGTGCGAAACCAGGGCGCATCGCTAATTAGAATTAAAATTAATCATGCAATGCAAAAGTTTAAAATCTCATTAATATTACAAACGCAACTGGATATTCTTGGTTACGCTATCACGCATTAACTTCTCAGCGGTAGAGAAAATGTTACCCATAGGTAATAGTTCATATAGAAAATAAGCTACTGTTCTTTATAGATATGAAAATAACTTTTATGCAAGCGAAATTGTACGGGAAAGTTGCAGAAGTCATAAAATATAATCGCAAAGTGACGCAAAGCATATATTATGTATTGGGCGGTCCGTTGGATAGATTTTATTTATGTTCGATGTTAATTTTTCTAAATTGTTTACTTTTAAATTCTTTACTTATAAAATTACTTTCCCTGACTCACTGACTAATCCATCAACGCAGAGTCTAACCCACTGGGGCTACAAACTTGAAATTTTGGTAGCTGATGTATTTTTATGTTGTAAGCACTCACTAAAAAGAGATTTTGGAAATTTCACCCCTAAATAGGTTTAATAAGGTATGAAAAGTTGTCTCAAGTTCATTTTTAAAATTTCGAAAGGCTAAATAATAAATAATCAAGCAAACGCTTAAAATAATTGGTATTCAATCAATTTGATTTAGTCTCAGATATTTAATGTTTCATCAACCATTAGTCACATCAAAAATCAGTTCCAAATTTATAGATACTATAAAATTGAATATTTGTGCGGTATGCTGGTCGCAAATTCGGCTCAAGGAATAATTATATCTCGGGTAAGTGAGTCTACGTGATGGTTGGGACGTGCCAAGATGGCGGGGAGCGTTTGGTTGAGAATAGTTGCTGGTTTGAGCATTTAAGTGAAGATGCATATCAAACACAAATCTGTTTTTTTATTATGTTATACTTGTCTGTTTGGTTGTTATTTGTCTGTATATAGTACTATCAAAATATATATTAACGCAAGTGAAATCAGACGAAAAACTGGTTCTTCTTCATTCACATTCCATAATCAGGGGGAGAGGAGGAGAACTCAAAGGGCAGCAACGCCTTTGTGACTCTTGATTTTCAGTTATCCATGGATGGCAGTACTCACTTACCATCAGGTGATCTGTTCGTTTACCCTCTCTCTGTCAGTTTATGTTCATTGATGATTTCATCATCTCAAACTCAAATTATCCTGTCAATAGTTAATTGACCCTCAAAATAATCCAAGACAAAACCCACACAAGTGAAGACTATACTGTTTCGTTTTAAAGTTTATTCATTGAATATACTGCAAATATAATATTAAGATTGTCATTACAGCGGTTCGAAATATCAATATAATTATTGAAACCGCTGTCTTGATCATACTGTAATATATTCAATATCATTAATATACACCTATAAGTACATATACACAAACACACATACACTTACACCTATGTCCCCAAAAATGAAAGGCAGAGGGGTATTAAACGCCCACATTTAACTGATCATAATTTAGTCTAATTTACGTAATAGGGGGGTGAGCCTATTGCTATTAACCGGCTAATATTCACCAGGTTACAATCGATATCTATTTGCATACAATGTACACACTCCAAGATTATACTCCATCTTTTTTTAGCCGTATGCCCATCGTGATATCATCATCAGCCTATCGCAATCAACTGGTGGACATAGGCCTCTCCCATTGCACGCCACTTAGATCGATTTTGGGCTTCTCGCATGCAGCTTCTGCCAGCCATCTTGCGCAAATCGTCACTCCGCCAAGTTGGCCAAAACCTCCTTTCTAAGGAGAGGCCTATGTCCAGCAGTGGACTTTTAAAGGCTGTTGATAATTGATGCGCTAGGATTATGTTTTCGAGTTTATGCATGTATATTTGTACGCTATGTAGTCTAAACGACATAAAAACGAATGATGAATGAATGAATGAATGATGAATGATATTAATTTCTGTAAGTAAATCTTTTTCTCAAATATTTTTACATGTCAGACTTTACAGCTAGATGGAGCCGGCATTTCCTAAGACTCAATCTGGGCAGAAACGCCGAAACAAACCACAGAAGTGTCTTAAAAGTCATAATTATAAAAGTGACACAGTTTGTAAATTTTAAGTACTTATACATTTTCACGCAGTCGTTTTTAATAATCAGCTTTCAATTGTTTCGTCTTAACTTCAACTTCAACGCATGTCTCTAAATTATCCAAAGTCACAAAAGCATAAGACACAAAGTCCGCTCCATAAAATGGAAATATAGGCAGAATAAACAAACAAACTTTATCTTGAACTGAAACAGACTTACTTCACTCTACTTGCCTTATCAACCGTCCTGTGTAAACAGCCCACGGTTTCAGTTATGGCCGTCACGTGCGACTTGCTGACTGCAGATTTTTCCCTTCGCGTCCCGATTCTGAGATATTGATAATTCGCCCTGACCCGGCTCAGACAATTGAGTTGCCGCCTGTATATGTAATTCAATCGACTTATGAACAAATATTTATTTTGGAGGTGGTTTTGCTGGCAGTGTGAAATACGGGTATCGAATACAGATAGTGGCAATTCTGTTTGAGAAAATTCAACCGATAATAATTCTTCATGCAAAAGTATTTTATTCAGGTATAGCTGGGTATATTATTACATCAACTTTTGAAAATACCACAGACTGCAATGTGCCTAAATCCTGAACCATTGTGATAAAATGTTTTCGTTATCGTTTGATTTGACACCCACAGAGTTGTAATGGTGTCTTTAAACTGCATCATTTGGCACTTTCAAATCATAGCTTTTGAGTGGATGGACCGATTTTCGTTTGAACCAAGAACGATATGAAGTTGAGTGTGTCTCAGAAGAGTTCCTAAATAGAGTCAATGACCCAACAAAGTTCGTTAAAAATAAGTTATAAAAGGTTAAGTGGTTTTTAACCCAAACTTAAACAACGAATAGTCATCTAAATTCATGGCAGAAACAACAAAAGAATTTCTTGAAAAATAGTCGCAGTTTAAAACGGCAGACATAATCTTACCCAACATGTCTGTCCTGTTTCAACATATTTTAGCGTCAGGGAAATGCAATGTTACTTAACACTATCATTATGCCGACCAAGACAGAAATATCTGAAAAGGCATACGGGTCGCACCGTCAGCATAAACATTTTATAATTTTTATAATTCTTGCTGCAACAGACCACTTGAAATTAAATCACTTGATACAAAATACCGAGTTTCAATGAAATGTTCAAATTTTTTAAATTAAAAAAACGTTTAAAAACTATTTTTAAAGCTTCATAAGTTAAGAATAAAAAAACTGCATTTGCAATTTTGAAAATGACAAACTTCCATAGAACCGTTCATCTCTTACCTGATCTGATAAAATATATACTGTTGTATAAAAGTATTTTGAAGTGAAAACTTTTTTAGGCGCGTTGTGCATTTTGAACAAAAAAAAAGAATTTATTTTTTGAGATGGGAAAAAAACTATTGAACTCGCGACACTGTTACCGTTACCGACACGTCTGTACATAAGTATCAGGTCACGGTCATATGTTGGCCCCGTTTACACGAGAGTTGAGTTGGTTTGAAATACGTTGATAATAAAACTATATATATAATAAACACATATTGTGTATATACGTCCAACATAGATATTTTTCATGTCGAAACTTTTCGAATCGAAAAGTTCCTGTTATATAATTTTAAAATTTCAAGTTTTTATTTTTATCGGCACTCCCGGAGTGTCACTGTTTTTTTTGTCTGTATTACATTATTGACTTTCAATCAATTTCAGCAAATAGTAAATATAGAGTAAGTATCAGAAACTAGAAATTATGTCCAGTGACTGTAAGCGCTGATCCAAAGATGTTAGGTCTACGACCAACTGAGTACTGAATGCTACAAGAAAGAATGAAGAAGAAGAAGAAGAATGCTACAATACTGCAATTTGATGGACGGCTATTGTCTGTCACAGTTTCCAAGGATTTCCTTCCAAAAATTCGTTTTAAACTGTCAAGTTTTGTTATATTGAACTTTCATAGTAAGAAGAATCAGATTTGGAGTGTATCACAATACATATGTGACATACATGACTTGGGAGAGTCATGCTTCGGCACAGATGTACCGGAGTTACTCTCGGTACTCACTTACCATCAGACTAACCGTTAGCTTGTTTGCCTCCCTATACCATACTATACCTCAAAAACTCTTAATTAAGATTGGATTGACATGGATCTAACAAAATTTCATGGCCCTGAAATAAAACAGGTTTTCCTATGAAAACAACACACTGTCAAATCTATCAAGGGATATGATTACTGTTTCCGAGGTTTTGTGATCTTTTCTTAAATAAAATATTAATTTAATAACAAAATTACGATAAGTTACTCAGATCTCAAGTGAGAAATGTTGTTCTATATTTATGATAAAATACTAGGAGAAGAAAATGTAAATAAAACGCATTTCGGGATTTGAAAGCACGTCGAAGATTTAACTATAAAAAAATAGTATGCTGGAATTGATAAAGTCTTTCTAATGACCGTCTACAAATCGTACTTCTCTACAAAGATTTGCAGTACCACTGAACGGCAAATTTATAGGTGAAAACATCGTAAATAATTGCAGATATATTTTCGACGCCTGGTGAAAAGAAGAATCCAGCCAGTTTCTATCGAGAGTTAAGCTCGAATATATAAAAAATAATTGTAACTAGTAACAAAAGTAATTCTAAAGTAATTAAAAAACTGATACAAATCCTTTTTAAAAGATATTTTTACCATGTTTTTATTTTTACTACAAATTATTATTAACAAATCCTAATTAAGTTAAATATAACATTTCTGAAGCTGACCAAACCTGCTAAATTTTAATATTTTCTAAAATGTCATACTTAAAAATTGGTTGTTAAATGCCTATCAAAAAGGACAATTTTGATTGAGTAGAAAGACATTAAAGCTAAAAGAATAACTGCTGATTTGAAGAGCATGATAAATTGGATGTAACTTATTTGCGTGAAACATAAGTAGTACTCATTTAAATAAATCTCATCCCATTGAACATTGAATGTTAATGGTTAATGTTCTTTGAACAAATGAAAGACGTAATACTTTTGTGAATTCATTTTCATTTTTTATTACAAAAGAAAGTCTGTAAGTAAAGTAAGCGGGCATTGTCACCGCAGTATTTATACCTTAACCTGAAACTATATGATAGAATAGATACAGAGCAGAATATTTACGAATATACAGCTCTGACTGGCTTCACACGTGATTAGTACATTCACACAGGTGCTCACGTAAACACGCAACGAATTACTGCAATGTTTTCCCATCCAAAATTTGAGGTATCCCTTACCCTCCCTTCCCTTATTACTACTATTTTCTTCCTTTCTTCTACTATCCCTTCTAATATGATTACATTTTCAAGAGTTATCCTTAGATAGGCGGACGGTTATTGAATAGACCAGCCAAATATCCCGGCTAAGTTAAACATTCACCCGTAATAAAATTGGAAATAGGTGAAAAAAAGATGTGGAAATAATCATCTTATATATGTAAAAAATAATTGTGTTTAGTTTTGAAAATATAACCGAATCCATTTCATCTTAATCTATACAAATAAATAAAATTGGAGTGTCTGTTTGTAATATTAAAATAACCGCTTTTTACTAAATGCATATGTATGTTTACACGGTACATATGCCAAAATATTTTTTTTTATAATTTTTGTCTGTCTGTCTGTCTGTCTGTTTGTTCCGGGTAATCTCTGAAACGCCTGGCCCGTTTTCGTCGGGACTTTCACTGGCAGATAGCTGATGACATAAGGAGTAACTTAGGCTACTTCTTTTAGACTAGCTTCGACCCGTGGCGTTGCCCGCGGTTATAACAACAAACGCGGGTAACACCGCGGGTCTCAGCTAGTAGTAAACAATAACAACAGAATTTATACATAAACGTAAAACATTTCCCAGGCATACGACGGTACATTTGGTTCATAGTAAACAGAAAAAAATATTACAAATCAGCGAAGATATCATAAATCTTGAATGTTGTCAGGTTATAGACATTATTTCAGCTGAAGGTTGCCACACTTCAGAGAGCAATGAGCAATGGTAGCAACAGTAATTCTTCTCTTGGTACTTACGTTTGGACGATATGAAATCGTTTTAAACATTTAGATTGAATGGATGGCGTAGTGGTTTAAGCGGTCGCCACGCCGATTACTGCTACGCTGAGTGTTGTGGGTCCGATCCCCACATGGGACGACACTTAGTATGATCCACAAATTTCCTACTGAATCTGGGTGTTCTTTGTGTCCGTTTCATGTATGTTTGTAATGTTCCCCGCGATACAGGATATATTAAAGCGGAAGTTGTCTTTTTAAATAAAAAAATGACAACTATTTTAAATACAGATATAGAATAGAAACAATTCAGATATTTTCGAGGAATGCTACTGTTTATTAAGAATTATTTACTGGATTGATTAACGGAAGGAGAAAAACGATAAGTAAAACATACGTAAGGTAAGTCTAGTGGGTTAAGTGAGGTCTTATTTACGTTTTCTTTTGAATCAAAAGTCTTAGATTTTATTGTTCGTAAGACAATGGTGCTAATTCTGTTGTCCGAAAACTCTCTAAACTAAACTAAAAATCACTAAAAATTTGTTTAGTTCTGTCAAACAACGTTTCCTATTCTGAAAACATAATTTTTGACAGGACAAAATTTTTTTTAGTGATTTTTAGTTTAGTTTAGAGAGTTTTGGTACAACAGAATTAGCACCAATGTTTTCATTCGTATATATTTTTTTTATTTCAATTTTTATTATTTTTTTGTTAATTACAGAATATCTTAAGCACTCCCAGATGTATTATTTAATCCCTTATTTCAGCGTTCTCTTTCTCATTATATCTTTTATTTCTGATATTCTCTAAATGGGAATCAAATTTATCATAGCATACTTTTCTTATTTGTCTCCTCCGCAGCTGAACTAAATACTTAATGTTCTTGAGATCATAGTGTTCAGTTAGCTTGGCAGAGTCTCAGAAGCGAATATTGTTGCAACTATTTTTGTTAAAAGTATTGATCTTAAAAAATGCAACAAGTCCTGCCAGCAGATGTATTCTAGCCAGTCAGTTTACTTAGCCAGAGTGTGCCTAGTCTACGATGCCAATGTAACATCGAAAGTTCTTCTAAGCTCTTTATCAGATTTTCTTTGAATGAACAAATTTAGAGGCGAAAAACAGAAAGCAGCAATGTTTTTTGAAATAACATTTAAGACATTACCATAGCTACTTATAAATAATAATAAATGTTATTCTAATGAAGAATGTTTTCAAAACAAACAGACGTAGAAAAAATAGCAAGACTTCCTTTTGACCAAGATCACGTCAGGGAATTTCCCGGACTTATTTACCGCACCAGTGCTGCCACATAAAATCGAAAATAATCTCATTTATCATACGCCTTATTAAATTTTATTACACATCCATTATTATTGTTGAATATCAGGAAAATATACATACAATTTTATCATCATGTGTTTGTAGGACTTTTACATTGTGTTGACAATATTAAGATATTATCAAGATATTAAAAGTTATGCGATCTTAGGGCAACTTCTACTGTGTATAATCTAGGACACGCTTCACGCTTTGAAATATTTTATTATTTAGTAAAACACACACATATATCAAAATCTTCCTCCCATGTCCTTAATTTAGTTTAGTTAGGGGTCGTTGCAACTTACAACATTCTAAACGTTTTTCTTGGTTCCTTTTTAGAGCTTGCTGTCTACCTAACGTAATTACTTGAGATAATATGGTCAAGAAGACAAATTAGGATAAGACAAAGCGCATAGGGCGAGTGAACACCTTAGCTAGCCTTCGAATGGGAAACAGGACTGAGACTGCAGCAGCTCAAAAAATCCTAACCCAAAGAAATAACCGTATTAATAAGCAATGTTCTATAGGACACTATGTACTGAATAAGTATAAAAATATTGTCACTGAAAAGATAATTCATAACCCTAGAGGTATATTAATTGGTCAAAACAAAACCAATTTAAAGACATACAGAACAAAGTAGAGTTTAGTTGCTTTGGTATTCTGCAAATATTTGCGAAGAGACAGCATAAAAGGTAAGATAAAACGCAATTTTCTGTTTAAATTTGCAACCCTAACCGCAGAGCACTTGCATTGTAGACACTGTAAATAGAAAATCCAAAAATTCTTTGGGGCAGAATTTACTTACTTTATAATATTCTACGGACACCTTACTCACCTTAGATTTGGCAGAGTTTATAACACTGGTAATCAATTGCTGTCACCATTCATCTCTACTATGATAGAGAAAGCAGCACACAAAACAAATAACACAGGAAAGAAAATACAAGCTACGGTAGTACTTGGACAGTATGATTTGACTGTTAACACAAATCTGGAAACACCAAATTCAAAATAAGTATAGTAACAACAACGGGACAAATTTTATTAATAAAGATTAGAGATAATAAAAAAGCTAAACTTAATTATAAAGAAATACGTACAATAATCATATACACATCTATCAACATTTTGTTATCATATACACATCTAAAAATTATAATAATTGGTATAAAAAGGATGAAAATTTGCCATTTTCAACTTTATACACATTGTCTTCTGCTAATGCTTTCTATGACTACTGAGCCGGCTAATTAAAATGAACACTCAAAGTGTTCATTTTAATTAAGATAGGTGAGTTAAGATTAGACAGACAGACAGACATATTGTAGACATAGTTGTGAATCTAAATCAATTAAGTAATACAGTTGTCCGTGTGGCGACGGATTAAGAATACGAGGTGTCGCCACCCCTGATCATCCCATGGGTGTCGTAAGACTCGACTAAGGGACCAAACTACGTACAAGAACAGCACTGCAAAGAGAAGGAAAACTTGAAACAAACCCTATACCAACCCGTCTGGCCAGCGTGGTATAATAGGCCAAAACCTCCTTTCTAAGGAGAGGCCTTTGTCCAGCAGTGGACTATCAAAAGCTGTTGATGATGATGATGATGATGAAGTAATACATTCTTACAACTTAAAATAATTATTTATATAAAAAGATGTTACAAAAAAGTATTGGAACATGATCCTTAGAGCCGAACGCAAACGAGCAAGATCGTTATTATGTAGCTATACTCGTAGAAAATAAACACATTTACAAATAAATACATTCATATTATGCGTTTACCCGAAACATGTTATATTTTTGATGTACCATTTTTGCTGACGTTGCTTCCTCATCAATATTCATCCACGTCAGCGGTAGATGTATTAGCCCCTGTATCATTAAGGTGTAAGACAGGTATTTTTCATGTTTTACCACTGGATTATCTCGATACATTATGTTATGAAGATTGATTCGATTTTTGCTTGATTGGGTTTTCTTTAAAACATTCCGTTGCTTTTCACCGAGCAATGTGAATAACACCGAATGAGTTTACCGGAGGAATTATTCTAAGGGGAGGTCCAAAAAAACTTTTTTATTTATTTTTAATAAAAAGACAACTTCCGCATTAGGATTATATTCCTGTGTCTGTGACTTTACAAACATTAATGAAACGGAGACAAAGAACACCTAGACTCAGCTAGAACAACAATTTGTGGATCACACAAAATGTAGTCCCATGTGGGGATCGGACCCACAACACTTAGCGTAGTAGCAAGCGCCGTGGCGACCGCTTAAACCACTACGCCATCCGTGCAGTCTTCTTTCATTTAATTCCGTTCAGCGCTTCTGGCGTGGTAGAGTAATAAATATCCAGACTTTCTCATTTATAAAACTTGTATTGATTACGTAATCACACTTTTACATTGTGTATGCCACTCGTTGAAATACTTTATGATATCTACGGTAATATGTGACGCCTGTTTAAACCATGAGCGTGTGCATGCAAATGTGTTGAGGCAGGCGCCCAGTTTAAAGGAATTGTAAAGAAAGTTGTGTTTATACTTTACTGGTATCAAAGTGACTATGGCTCAAGAAATACGATACATAACTGCGAAGGGACTGATACTATGGTTTAGAAATACCGTCCTCCATAGAAACCTCTAACTCAAGAATTATGAGTGCATTGCGATTTAAGGTGAAGTCTTAAAGGTTTAAGGTAGTATCGATCCAGATAATCCGTTTGGTGACGGATTAAAAATACGGAATGTCACCACCCGTTTATTCCGTGGGTGTCGTAAGAGCCGACTAAGGGAGTAAATTAGGGAAACTTGGAGGAAACCTGGAAAAAAACCTTATACCAACATGTCTGGTCAGCGTGGTATAGTAGGCCAAAACCTTCTTTCTACGACGCCAATGATCGATCCAGAAATACTGGAATACATCTACAATCAACATTAGAAAAAATATCAGTGAAGGTTCCTCACTCTTATCCCAGACATAGAATAACTAAAATATTCCACACACAATTTTCAAGAACTAATTTAGGCCAACATTCACCCATAAATAGAGTCCTTAACCAATATAATAGTATCCAAACTCGTGATTTAGACATTGACATCTTTCGCCAATCGTTTAATGAATTTAAAACAAATGTTTTGTGTCCATCAACCTTAACCCCAAACAAATGTGAATAAGATATAAAATAGATTTAGAGTAGTATTAATTCAAACAGTTTATTGTTATGTATACTCTTCTTTAGTTTTTTTTTCTCGTTTGATTGTAATTAGTTTACTACTTTTAACACTACTACATTACAGTAAATGCTATGTACACCTTAATTGTCATACATATCAGGTATAATGCCACATATTGTCAAAACTAGTTATAAGTATAATATGAATGATGTGGTAGTACTTATTAATAAATAAATAAACAATCTTAATCAAATATTCCACCAGTCCTTATGTTCTTCTATTTAAAATTAAGATTAAAAGACCTTATCCATAATTCCTTATAAAAGCCAGGGTCAGCAGCATTATATAATTTCGTCGACATAATATAATTTAAATATTATTCTTGTAATATTTGATAATGCTCGAGTCAGCACCGTCATCTAGAAATTTTCTGTTATAACAAGATCTTTTTAAGCGTCTAATTACTTTGGTAAGAGAGTTCAACATTCCCTGGAAATAATCAGTTTAACGATAATATACTCGGCTAATGACCCTAATTTTCAAAGTATTCCAACTATCAAGGAGCTCGTGACATAATTGAGAAGCTGTTCACTTTAAATTGAACCTTTACTAGACACTTTTTTATTTCACGTTTCACTATAAAATGGAACGTTAGCTAACAAAAATCTACATAAAGTTATTGGCACGTATTTTTCAGTACAATACCAAACAAGATTTTGAAACCGAAATAGGGAGAACTATATTTTTCAAGCTGTGTGGAAAATAAACACGAAATATTCTAGCTGAAAATTGTAAGCGAAAACGAACATACGTATGCCACAAAGGATCGGACAAAAACAACGAGAACTTAATCTTTTTTTATTAGTCACAAGTTGATGAATTTCTGTCCCGCTGCTCTTTATTATAACAATCTCAAATGAAATTTTAGACGGAACGTGTAGTTTTTGAATTAATATTATACGGGTTATGAACTAACTAGATATGATTGACACTGTCATTGTTACTTATTATTTTGTTTGTTTGTGCCGTAGTTTAAACTCGCAAGCGTGATTTTTGTTATTGGATGTCCTTGATTTATTATATTCTTTCTCACTTCAGGGTTCTGGATACATTCCAGGGTAATGGCTAGTAGAAGACGAAGATTGTTAATTTGTAAAAAACAAAATATTATAATCATCTAACGGAAATTTGTCCAATCTTCAGAGTACGGCAGTCTGATAAGTAATTGGAGAAGCAAGGTGTTGAGCGAAACTAAGGGTCACGTTAGGACACGAGGTCCGAAACCGGTCCAGATGAAGTCTTTCTGTGGATGCCCACAGGCATCCAGGGTACATAGGTCTTTAAAGAAGATACACCCAGGCCTATATCCTTCTAGGTATAAGTAGAAGTGAATTAAAGCCCCCAATCCAGTCGACTAATCCCTTTTATGTTATCATTCAGGTACCTTAGAATTTATATATTAGACTGCTTTGGTGGCGCTGTGGTAGAGTATGCGACTGCTGTGCTGAGGTATCGAATTCAATTCCCGACAGGACCAAGTATTTGTATGTACTGAGAATATTTGTTTCGGAGTTTGTTTTCTATGTGTAATAGGTATGTATTTACAAAAAAAAGTATATAACTATCTTGGCAGTTAATCTAGCTTTTACAGTACAAGCTTTGCTTACTACAACTAGATGGTATTGTGTGTTTGATGTCCGAAATATTATATAAAAATATTTGAAGGAAAGAAAAAAGGAAAGAAAGGACAAAATGGGAAGACAATGATAAAAATGGGATAATGCAATCACAGATGGGTTGATTAAATGATGAATTAAAAATTATAAGTCTACGCTACAATAGCATCCACAAACCAATCAGATACTTTGAACGAAGTTTTATTTTCTTGTACAGTTCTTGAACCGTCTTTGCGATAACACTTTTATGTATGCATACTCGTATTATATGGTCAATCCCTAATCTATTTGCTGGAACAAAGCTCAGTTTCAAAAGTTGAAACAATTTTTCACCAAAAAATTAATAAAAATGGCTGCAGAAAAATATGACCTGACATGAAACTTAGCTTTTTTGCGTAAATATTATTTTGACAAGCCTTTTTGGGTTAACTTTTCCTTATAATTTTAATATTTCGAAAAAGGCAACAAACACAGGATGTTTTTGGAATTCGTCACATCCCTCATTCATAGATGACATATGTATAATGCCGTCAGCCTAATAGAAAAGAAAAACACATGTTAAGTAGGTATAGTAATGTTTCCTGAAGTACTGAGAATATCCTCGACTTGGAACACTCAGAATATAATTTGATTGGAACCGACTACCAACTTCTCATCAATGAATAAATTTTTAAATGGAACTAAAGTTACTGTATTGGTTTTTTATGTCTGTTAATAGTGTTTTTCTGTTATTTTCTGTAATAATATATTTTACTACATTCACACAACGCCATCTAGTCCCAAACTAAGCAGAGCTTGTACTATGTCTACTAGACAACTGATATAAATACATATTTTTTTTTTTTTTGTAAATACATACATATTATACATAGAAGCACCCAGACCAAATCAAACATTAATTAATGTTCATGCACACAAATGTTTGACTTGAGCGGGAATCGAACCCGCGACCTTTGGAATTTTATAACTAGACATGCCAACCGCGTCTTCACTACTATATTATATTCATGTGTTTTGCACGGAAGCCAAATAATGGTAAAAGTAATATTACAGTGAAAACCCCATGGGGATCTATCCTCCCATACCAGAGAGCTGCCGAAAGAATGAAATAGACATCCAGCCAAAATTAGGTACATTGATTTTTATTAATACTTATACCTAAACATCAATGCAAATGTTTTTAGTATATTCAGTAAAGTAAACTGAATAGACATTTAGATGTACTTTTGTTTTTTTACACGCTTTAGCTTCACTTGTATGTTTGTTTGTAACCTTTGGGCGTCATTTTGACTGACTTTAAACGGTTAGAATTCGTTCAAACTTTGTAGATATATCGAGGATCGATGACAATACACTAATTTTATAAAAAAAATAATGAAAAAAGCGTTGGGTGCCTGTTGTCAATAGTAAAAAGCACCCCACGCTCTTTTTAAAATTTATTTTCTATTTTTTAGTTTGGTTTTCTATAAAAAGCGTGTTTTTTAGTTTTTTAAAACTATTATTTTATCACCGAGTGAGTTTAAATACGTTTGTCGAGAGATAATATGTAAGATTTTGAAAAACAATTAAGTTACTTAGTTGAGTGACTTTTAAAACAACGGAGCTAATTTACCTGTAAAATATTTCGTTCAAAATCCGGAATCATCAAAACCGCGTGATAGAAATGACACACCGTGGTAACAGTGTGACTCCGCCTGCCATGGTATCAGCCCGTGAATCGTTAATAGGCAGGGCAGGCCTGTTGATCTACCTGGCCCCGCCAGCAATTAACGGGGTCGGGAGAGGGCCGATCCCGAACGTAGAGGATGAGAAATAAAATTGAAGCACAAAATTGATAAAAACCATCCTTGAAGCGGATTGTATATTGTGTCAAAATTTTAGCGCAATCGGTGCAAAACTTTTTCAGTTTTTGAAGCGTATACAAACCAACTTAACATATTTATATATAATTACTAGCTGACCCGGCAAACGTTGCTTTGAAGTATAAATTATTTCTAGTGAATATTATGGTAGTTACATAAAAAAAAAACTAGTTAGTGACCCTAACTAGAATTTTTAATTTTTAACTTACCACCTAGGTGTATAAAAAGTAGCTTACGACATATTCGCAGACTTACCAAATATACATAAAAAAAATCAAAAAAATCAGAGGATTTCGATCACTAACACTATGACACGAGATTTTTATATGTTAGATACATATGTATACTATAGTACATGCTGTCTATAACCCGGCAATCTCGTGCGCGACCGTCCCGTGGGGTGACAGACAGTGGCGGGGGCGAGGTAGCGCGTCATTCTAGCACACGGCTACACACGAAGAGAAGTGTTTCCCTTCCCCGCTGACATCTTGAGTACCTCGTCCCCGCCACCGTCTGTCACCCCGCAGGACGGTCGCGCACGACGTTGATGGACTATAGTTTGGAATCACACAGCGGTGGTTGAGATGTGTGAGTTTATTTGCTATATAAACACATAATTGAAGAAAAAAATAATTCACTTAAGTTAGAAAGGTCTTATTTTTTTAATTTATTAATTAGTTTAAGGAAAAGTGGTTAAATCAGAATCACATCCAATGTCATTTACTGTTTCTTTCATCAGTCATAATGTAAGATGTTATTGAACCAACGAAGCCCATAACAAGGAAATAAAAGTATTAACGCGGAACCAACCACGCGAGTCCGTAGGGTCTCCATCAAACCTAACAATAAATGAGACGTAAAGAGAGCCATAAAACGAAATCAGGGAACAGCAGTATAATGCGGACCTTGTTATAAGTAAAGTTATCTTTATTTGTTGGTATCTGATGCGGTAAAGCATTGAAAAGAAAGAAAATATCAGTATAATTAGCACTACTACATTTTGAAGAACAAAATTGATGGTGACTATAAAAAAAAAATTGTTACTCGAAACCTATTATGAACCTAAATAAACCTATTAATAAACCTATAAATACTAACAAGTAGATTAGACCAACTATGATTAGAAGAATGAAATGAATCAAGAATGATTAGAAGAATAAAATTGTACCTATAAATGAATCAAGAATGATTAGAAGAATAAAATTGTACCTATATATATTGTACCTATAAATGAATCAAGAATGATTAGAAGAATGAAATGAATCAAGAATAATTAGAAGAATAAAATTGTACCTATATATATTGTACTTATAAATGAATCAAGAATGATTAGAAGAATAAAATTGTACCTATAAATGAATCAAGAATGATTAGAAGAATAAAATTGTACCTATATATATTGTACCTATAAATGAATCAAGAATGATTAGAAGAATGAAATGAATCAAGAATAATTAGAAGAATAAAATTGTACCTATATATATTGTACTTATAAATGAATCAAGAATGATTAGAAGAATTAAATGAATCAAGAATGATTAGAAGAATAAAATTGTACCTATATATATTGTACCTATAAATGAATCAAGAATGATTAGAAGAATGAAATGAATCAAAAATGAAATTAATGAATAATGATTAGAAGAATATGAGTATATATCACTACCCATAATTATATCAGACATTTTGCGAACTGTAATTTTAGTCCCACTCATGTAATATAGGTAAAATAAGTATATTGCCGTAAATCGTAATAATGTGGTAGTTTGTGGTAATAATATATTAACGATAACGATATCTTAACACATTACTGCATTTCTAAGTGGATGCCTTATTGAAAAGGGTAAAATATAGAGTAAAGTAAGGTAAAGTAAATGGCAGTTATAAAGACAACATGAAACGAAATATTTCTAGCAAACACTATATACAACAGGGAACCATTTTATTTATTCATTATTAATTACTTAAAAGTAAGCAGTGAAACATTTAGGGATTTCTGTTCATTTTATCAAATTTAAAAAAAATAAGGAAAAAATCACAACCGTTTGGTTGTGTTTTTTAGACTAAGTGATCTTGCCTATCACACAATTATATCTGTGATGGGCACGATCACGATACACTTATTGTTAAAAACTACGTAAGGCACACTGAAAGTTCCTGGATCTGGCCACTTACAATAAAAGAGTGAAAAAACAATTATGGCATTCGAAAATCTTCGAAAAAACTCTTTAGGAACATGTTCCTTTTTAATTTGCGAAACTGTAATTTGTTTTTTCATTTTGACGTCCTTTGACGATTGACAAAAAATTACTTGAAAACAATTTCGTGCTTTGTTAGGGATTGGAATGAGGCAAGTGCAAAACATTTTACATGTTCTTCTGAAGATTCGGAAGCTTTGCACTCGATAGATACCACATGACTTAACGGAGGACCAGAGTCTAGTGGTGCTGTAAAATGATAAAAAAACGTTTAACGGATGATAGTCATTTCCTGTATAGAATATCGTGACAGGTGACAAAACCTGGGTGTACCTACTTTTAACTGTACTGTTAAACTCTGTTTTAATATTTATCAACTGGTCCATAGTAATAACCAGGCAATTCAATCTAAATATCACGTACCACGAAAACACCAATTTATTTGTCGCCACAATAAAAATAAATTGTATGAGTATAGCTTCTACATAATCCCGTCCCTAACCCGTTTACGGCCGCCTGTAATATGATGAGATCCGCCAAGACGATTCCCTGGACACGACAATATCCGTTGCCGCGTAAATAACGCCCCGAACATAAATATTAGATTGACACCGAGCAATCTACAGCAAACATTTTCCCGTGATACGTTTTAAGTGTTATTGCTTGTGGGCAGTTGGTGGGATTGCGAGCGACATTTTGCTATGAAAAATTTTTGATTCTCACAAATTATATTATCGACGCTTATGCCACATAAGGTTCATGATAGATAATAAGAATGTAGTATGGGTTTTAGCAGCATTTGAGTCAAGGTACAGACCTGTAATAAAGGTGTTATTAAATTTAAAAAAATGAAATTTTTCACTAAAATCTAATGTGATATTTGAACACAATAGGAAGATGCCGTGTAATAAAATTTTCGTGTGTAAAGTAACCTTGGGTGAGCCATAGTTCTTGTGGTGACGGTTTAAGAATACTGAGTGTCACCACCAATTTTTTTTTTTTTTTTTTTCCGTGCGGAAATCCCCTCGGATACCACCTATCGGTGGCATGTCGGACTCGAACCGACTAAAACCGCACGCCGTCTCGGGTACTGATAGCCGGGGAACCAGGTATACGCTAGCAAGAGGCCAACTAAGGGAGCAAACTACGCAGTACAACAGTACTGCAAAGAGAAGGAAAACTCGACACAAACCCTATACCAACCCGTTAGGCCGGCGTGGGTAGACTAAAACCTCTTTTCTAAGGAGAGGCCTATGTCCAGCAGTTGACTATAAAAGGCTGTTGATGATGATGAGAGATGCTTTAGCAGCAGCAGCTCACCCGAAGTGATACCACGGCCTCAAAGAAAGCTCTCAAAACTTGCACTGACTACCTACCTATACTATAAAAACCTCTTTCCTAAGGAGTGACCTATGTCCAGTAGGGAACTATTATAGGCTTTGATGATGATGATGACTCTTGGTGTTTATTCAAACAGTCAAACACATAGCTTAAGTCTATAGCATTTAATAACTGTTTCTACAAAACCTATTCAAAACACGTTTAGCAGTTTTATTATACATATTTGAACATAGAATTGGATTTCTGGGATAAACATAAATATTCCGGAGTATTGTCTATATTTGTGCCATATATCATCCACTTTCGTTCAGTCGTTTTGGTGTGATCAAACAATCATTTAAAATAATAAATAGACAATGGTTATATTTATAATCGCACTATTGAGTACTGTAATAAATGTAAGAAAATCCATATAAAATACTGAGCTTCTTTTAAGACATAGTATTTTTTGTATCGACGGCGTCGTTCTATAGCTTTGTACCTTTCCAGATTCCATACTACTAAGAATTCTCTGAAAAAATCTATTTACAGTTTTTTCCACCCGGAAATCGGGTCTTCAAGATCGTACGTGAAAACTAATGCCATAGAGGAATCGAGGCTATACAGTTTGGCTATGAGGAAATTGCACTTAAATTTAGACGTAGACCAAAAAGGCTTACTTCTAATGCTAAAAAAAATGTATACCACTTGACGTGGCACAGCACGTAGACTTAGAGGGAAAAATTTATCAAAACATAGGTGTATCTTCTTTTTTACTTTCGAAACTTTTGTTTCCTATAGAAAATTCTTGAACAATTAACAACAACAACTTCACACATCTCACACACGGCTGTCTGGTCCCAAACTAGGCAGAGCCTGTACTATGGTAACCAGACTGCTGATAAACATACTTATATATTTTTAAATACATACAATACATTGAATTAATAATTTGTGACGTGTCACGTACTTGATTAAAATAGTACAGAAAATACTGTACTGCAGAGAAGACGATCAACAACAAAAAAATATATTTATGTAGGGGAATGACGCTGATATATTAAGGAGTAAAAAGAATCAATATTCTCCGATTTATAAATGAACTTGTAACTGTTAGATGGGCGTGAATCCTATTGAAACCTTCTGCACCTGTTGGCAAATAGAAATCCCATTAAAATAATGAACGCGGATATGTGCAAGGATGGATGGAATAGTCTTTTTATTTTATTGAGGGCAAAGGAGCAGACAGTTCACCCAACGGTAGGTGGCTACCGTCACCCAAGGACCCATGAAATTCAATGGACATAAAACGTTGCCGACAGTTGTGAGATGCGCCATTAGAAAGAGTTATTAAAAGTTAGTAAAACAGTGTAGAAAAAAAAAGTACTATGTGAGATTAAAAATTTGTCAATAATTTCGTAATCTGATTCTTCAGTTAAGACTTCAGCAACTAGTTTTTGTTTTCTCCATTCAAATGTAGATAAAATAATTTGTCCAATTCAGAGTTAGTTAATTAACGATGCTTTGCCTGCAGAAATTTCTATGTGAAATTTCAATCCTTCCAATCTAAAGTTCAAAACATGGAAAAAATGAATGTTAATTAAAAGTTTTGTATTTAACTGTCTACGTAAGGTTTAAAACTGGTTTTAGAGAACCTGAATTTGTTGTGGATCCTGGAAAAACTCTTCATTCGAAATAAAGGTTTTTTATTTCATACAAATTTTGTTCAACTTTTACTGTTATGAATTTGGTTTTGACACGTATCTGTGTTGCGATTGTTCTGCCATGTGCCTAAAAATATTTAATAAATGGGATATTTCTATGAAAATCTTCAATAGAGACTAATCGAATATGACTTCAAAATGAAGAATAATTTATTGTAGTCATTTAGAGTCTTAGTGATGATCACGACGATGTATTTTTTTCCCTTTTTTTTTAAGAGACAACTCCCGCATTAGGAATATTTCCTGTGTTGCAGAGGACTTCACAAATACACATGAAACGGACACAAAGAACACCCAGACTCAGGGCAATAATTTGTGGACAAAGTTTCAACCCATGTACGAGTAGGGATCGAACCCACAACACTAAGCATAGTTGGAAGCGGCATGGCGACCACTTAAACTACTATCATCATTATGATCTGCTGGACATAGGTCTCTCCGATTGCACGCCACGCACGATGTCAATATGTTGCTTGGTAACCTATCATCAGATGATGTTTACTTGTTTGTACCCAATACCATAAAAAGTACTTTTGTGTAACAAAAACAGTTTTTTTCTTAAGTATGATTGCAATACTTTAACTTTCTTAAGAAGCTAACTTGGTTTTACTCCTATCGTTTTCCAAAGCCCAATGGTTCGGCAGAATTTGAACGTTAGTACCGTCCGTATTTTCATCGGTCCCCAGACGAATGACCGATCTCTTGATGTCTAAGGCCCTCTGCGCCTCAGAGAATATCATAAGCAGTTGGTTCCGGTTTGATGTGTAATAATTTGTGACGTTTATGGAAATAAATGCTCTTAAATAGAAACGTTTAACTCAACATATTTCAAGAGTATACTTTCGACATAATGCAGGTTTTATGCCGTTGCTGTTTAGCCGCGGAAAAGCTATGCTTTGGAAATTATGAAATTGCTTGTTGAGGGTGACACCACGGCCTCCTTTCTTCGAATTAGTAATTAGACTGGAGGTCTGAGTTAGAATTCGGGATGGGGATATTTGGTTTCGAGTAACATTACTCATACATTCCAGGAGCTCTGCATCACAGAGCGTCTGTCAACCACGGTACAGTCGCGCATACTGAAATATTTTGGCCATGTCTCTAGGCAGAATAGCGACTTCATAGCGGTAGAGCAGGACTGACCAGATGAGATCTATTGTACGAAGGGCTGAGTCCGCCTCTGCTGCAGCCGTGGATGTCTCAATGTGACCACGACCGCTCTACCGCTCTGCCAAGAGCGACACGACAGAGAAGAAGAAGAACATTACTCATTTGGTTAAACGCTTTGAAAGAATTGAGTGATTTCGTGATACACAAGTCAAATAATGTGCTGAAACGTTTATCTATATTTAAAGTGTCTGGCAACTAACAGGATCGATCTGCTTACACACTCTGACGTTTAACAACTTAGAAACTGATCTCGTTACGTCCTTTCAATGCCAATTACAACACCAAGTCTAAAACTAAAGACATTGGCCAATCTTGAACAGTTTGACGAGAATAAACTTTTCCTCGTAACTAGTGGTCACTTATATCGTCTTTCGTAGATCAGTTGAACAACTATTAAACGTAGTACAGATATTATGGAGAAGTATGACTTTATGGAAAATATTATCTATTTATTTCCATGATATAAAATTATTACACACATACATATACTCATGACTTTTATTTCTTAAGAGGTAGATAGAGGTGTGTGCTTATTAAATGAAAATAAATTTTACTAGCCTGTTGAATCAGTCAGCATATTACCCCGGTGCAATCTGGTCGAAAAGTCAGACAAATCTAATGGATAGATACTTACTATTATCTTTTGATCCCACAAACCCTGATACTTACAATAAACTTTAAATAATAATGTTGCATCGGTTTGTTAAGATTTCCAATATAAAGAAAGGATCCTGGGGTTAAAATCTGATTGAATTGAAAAATTCCTGATTGAAAGAATTTTAATTAACTTTAGACTGTAGCACTCTTGAATCTACTAACTATTAAATAAGAACATTAGTTCTTATATCAAAGTCAGTCGATTCTAGAATCAAATTAATTTTAAAATACATCAGTCGTTTCAACTTTACTAAACTCTGAGGCTCTGAAAATGTACTGTTTAAAAAAGCAAAACTTATTTCAACGTCGTGATTGCTTCAATTTTCTCGGGACACACACCACCAAAGCACTCAAGCATTAACCAACCAAATTATATATGTCACTCGCTGACACCCAAGGAAATTTGCACGTTTAAATTTAGGTATTTTCCCTCTAACATTTCCTGCACCGAGTTGTCTACATGAGTTAACGTTATTAGGTTTCTCAACTAGAGTTATGATTACATATGTACTGTAGACCTAAATTGGGTTCATCGTTTCATCAATTATCCTTATCAACAGCCTCTAATAGTCCACTGCTGGACATAGGCATCTCCTTAGAAAGTAAGTTTTGGCCTACTATACCAGGCTGGTCAGACAAGTTAGAATCGGGTTTGTTTTAAGTTTTCCTTCTCTTTGCAGTGCTGTTGTTCTGAGTGTTTTGCTCCTGTGTTTGGTAGCTCTTACGACACCCATGGGATAAATAGGAGTGATGACATTCCGTATTTTTAATCTAAAACCACACGGATGAGATTCATAATTTAATAATGAAACTATAATTTTTTATTCTGTGTTGTTTACTAAAGAAGAAAAAAATAGCAGTTCCGGTTCAATAGAAGTCACATTCAAGCCTAAATCAACGACGCAGTCACATGAAGGCATTATTTGCACTGATAATACTGTACACAGCTGTTGAAGATCACACACTGTCATTTTAAGCCGCGTATTTATTTTCAATCAGTTTCAATTGTATTAATTAAGTCTGTAATCTGTAATAATGTAATTGTGTAATTGTTCAGTTTGTGTTTGCGTCGTTTTTTTTAATTTTAACTTGTCTAGTGGCTAGATGTTGTCGGTATCTATAATCACGTGCTACACCAAAAATATAATAATCTAATTATTGTCAAACGTAGCTTTGACAAACTTTTTATGTATAAGAAAGTATTAAACTATACTATATTACAATCACACTATTAATGACTGCACGGATGGCGTAGTGGTTTAAGCGGTCGCCACGCCGCTTCCTACTACGCCGAGTGTTGTGGGTTCAAACCCTACATGGGACGACACTTTGTGTGATCCACAAATTGTTGTTCTGAGTGTTCTTTGTGTCCGTTTCATGTATGTTAGTAAAGTACCCCGCGACACAGGATTTATTCCTAATGCGGGAGTTGTCTTTTTTAAAGATAGAAACTATTAGGTATATATATGTGTATTTGACATTATTATCACAAAACTAACTTCAACCAAAATGCACCTACTTCCTGTTTTCTCTGCGTCACCCAAAGGTGGACAGGTAGAGAATGCTTTAGGCATTAAGTCCGTCAATGCACCACAAGTGCATGATGTGTCAAATAAATAAACTACCAGCACTAGTTAACTATTGTGTTTGTTAACTAAATGCAGTAGGCATCAGGCAGATTCAATTAAGTCCAGAATCTGGTTTTATGAACTCAAAAGCTTTCGAATTCCTATATTAATAAAGTGCGTTTAATTTCTCTCTGAATTCACATCAAAGTTTTAACTAAACTGAAAATCTTGATCCGGCGGTGTACATTCAAAGTCCGCCCATCCGTTTGTTTAACAAATCTATATTTATTTAGTAAAGGCAGCGCTAACAATGCACGAATGAATTAACTGTTGAACTCGTTACGGATAGTTTGATATTTTCTCTGTAATATTAATTCAAATAATTTGAGAAATATCATTATCTAAACCCGAATTAAGTGTAAGAGGTCATTCATCCCAAGTGATGTTTGGGTACAGAATCTGATTATTCTATGTGGTGTCCGATTTGTATTGGATTGAGTAATCAGTCAAGAAACAGAATGATGATAAATACCTACCAGAGAAAATAGTTGAGAGGGAGTTAATAGAAAAAATGCATCAGAGCCACCAGGTGTAAGAGACAGCTAAGAGATCGTATCCGTGGATGTTGATCTTAGAGCCGTGTGAAGTAAATCGTGGTTTCAGATTCGTTTATTAAAGCGCATTTGTCTTAGGTGTGGTGGATGACGATTTAAATTTTTAAGTTTTCTACAATTATTATTATTTATCGCCGTTCAGAATACCGTGAACTCGTAACTTCCTCTTTGACTTTCGATACTGCATTTTCGAATTTAATAATAATATAATATAATTATTTTCGGAAATCTGACACACAACGCTATCTAGTTTCAAACTAAGCAGAGCTTATACTATAAAAGCTTGATTGGCTGTTACAGAATACTTATATATTTTTTATTTTTGTGATTACATATATATCATATATAGAAACCACCCATACTGACCCAAACACTGGTTAATAGTAGGCCAAAACCTGCTTTCTAAGAAGAGGTATATATCCAGCAGGGATCCATTAAAGGCTGTTTATGATGATGGTAAATAAGTTTCTGCATAGCATACTAGTTAAATGTTATTTCAACGACATGTTAAGTGATTTAAACTCAGAACTAGTCCAGCTCTAGTTCTGATGGTTTTAATATCATTACCTCTAAAAAAGTCGCAAAAAAGTTGCACAATGTCGATATTTCCAAATTGCTCGGAGCCTGAACACATGTTACACAATTTTTCGGAGACTCACAAAATTGACTTGGCTCGATACGGAGTTTCTCTAAATGAATGTTACCTGAATTTTAGCCCATTCGGTACCTAATGGAAAAGGCATATAACCCTGATTTGAACAAACATGTATTGAAAATCAATTTTGCCTATTTTGTCGGGGCTTTGTTAGGTTTTTGTATTATCGTGGCAAACGAAGACACGTTCCGGAGGAAACTGTTTTTTCCGTATAAAGTACATAAGTAAGTGTAAGATTATTATATCATGAAACACATAGACACGAAACTGTCTAAAAACCTATATTAACCAGTCTGCATGAGTCGTGTTGCGCAGAAATAAAACAATCTAGAAACTTATTAAAATTACTGTAAAAATGATATTTATTTCTAATACTTCGAAAAGCCACCGGTTTGTCCTGAACTACATTGTTTATCAATTCTTCGTCAATAGATTTTTTCTAGATATCGGTACCTATAGATAATTTTGGACAGTAATTGGTATTATTAAGTTGACCAGTTACTGGAGTATTCAGTTCAATTCATAGAAATTAATATACTCAGGCCACCAATCCTTATTATTTCTATTCTCAACTGTAACCGCACTCATGATGTTAAAAACGCTGTCCCTTTGAACCATTCTCGAAGAGGATGAGACAGATAAAATATATTAATTAAGTTTCTTAGCTTCTAAGTGTAAAATAGTTTATTATTTTGTGTTTTTTTTTAGTGATGGAGGTCCAAACGAGCAAACTTGTCACCTGATGACGAGTGACTACCTCATACTCAAGATACAGAAGTGCGCTACAGCCCTTTAAGTTTTTAAGTTGAGAAACCACCCCCCCCCCCCTTTTTTTTTTCCTTTTTTTTCAGAAATCCCCTCGGATACCATCTATCGGTGGCATGTCGGACTCGAACCGACTAAAACCGCTCGCCGTCTCGGGTACTAATAGCCGGGGAACCAGGTATAACCTAGAAAGGAAGTCCCTGGTGCCCCGACATACCTCGGGTCATCTACAGACGAGTAGACGACCCCCCCCCGTGTGGGAACCCCATGTTCCCTGTGCTCCCTAGAGGCGAGCGCGCTTCGCAACGCGCTCGCCGTCACCCCGGCCTGCTTCTGCTAGGGTGACAGATGGCCTCACCTGTCACCCCCAGGCCTGCGCTTATGGAGGACGGAGGTCGTTCTGCGACCTCCGGCGCCTGAGTCGCCTGCGGTACCTGGCCCGTTCCCGGGCCTGGCGGGCCGGGAGAGTCCTAAACCTCTCCCGGGACAAACCACCACCCTGCGTCCTCCCCGTTCGGTAATCTCACTTACAGGCAACGAAAGAATTGCCTATCACCGGTTTACTGTGAGACCGTGGTATTATTCCAATCAAGTCAGTCTATGTAATAAAGCATTGGTTCACCTAAGATTACATGGCTCTTTTACGACTGATTTACTCATACGTACCTCTAATACTCCAATACAGTTTTACAGACGCAAGCCAAGTTTCAGAACAATTTAGTACTTATTGTTCCTTATTCTATTATTTCGCATCATTACCATTATTGGAAACCTCTTCTAGATAGTAGAATCTTTTGAAATATATACATTCACTAATATTTAAAAAGTTATAGAGTAAACGTACCTTAGTATATGGATAATTTTGTGTTCAATTTTATGGTTAAACACATTTAAGCAATTTACACCCCATCTTTCCTAAGTCTAGAGGGATCAGAAACAAATTTTACGAAACTAAAAAAGATGAAACTGCTATAGAAGTAATAAGTGAGCTTAGTCACTTCGATTTTTGAATGGACGATTGTGGCGACTTCTAATTTCCGAAGAACGAATACACATTGAAGATTGGAATACCTACTAATCCTGCAATACGCAATAAAAGTTCTCGCGCCATCAACAAAGGTGTCAAAATTTACTTACTTTTTATGTGAAATTCCAGTGTCAAAAAACGAATCCTAAAATCAAGAATTTGTGTTCGACATGCGATAAAAATAACCATTAGTTTTTGAGTTTCCATTTGGAATGCCCAAGTATAGATTCTCAAGAAATAAGTATTAATTATTCCAATTTAAAAAAAAAAAAGATTTTGAAGTGTTGTCTACTTTTTTGTAATTAAAATTCCAAGCAGCATGACTTGAGAGCTTTGATGTTGACGGTAATTTCCTGCAAAAATATTATTGTTTAAAGGAAAAAGATCTGACCTATTTTTTTTTAATTTAAGGCGTAGCTGCACTAGCAGACTGAAGGCTAGTTAATTATCGCAGCATACATAACAGCCCTGCTGTGAACTAATGCTATAAAATTTATAGTGTAAGTAATTTGCCTAGACATTATGAACATTTATGGCGCAAATGGAGTTGTTTTAACACAGTAAAATATGGTTCGTGATATGCTATAATGGAATATGATTAAGGAAAGTTTATAGGATTATTATTATAGGAAATACTAACTTTTTCCCATGGTCTCACTCGCTTTTAAGTAGTTTTAAATGTTTTTTTATTCATTCACAAGGATTTAGGATTTATTGGACAAGGATTATTTGTTTCAAATTGGTTATATGGATAGTATAATAAATAAATAAATTTAAAAGATTTATATTTCTTGCTTTTTTATATGTTTCAATTATTAACTTAATGATATTCTAATTGCTACACTATTTACTACTAATCTATTAAAAAAGTTTTTCTTTTCGAAGATATGGGTACTTAGTGAGTATAATCTTTTACATCATCATCAACAACTTTTACTAGTCCACTGCTGAACATAGGCTTCTCTTTAGAAATGAGGTTATAGCTTGCTATACCATACTGGCTAGACACGAGCTTATCTGGCTCGAGTTTTAGGGTTTGTATCAAGTTTTCTTTCTCCTTGTAGTGCTAATGTCCTGCGTACTTTGCTCCCTTAGTCGGTTCTTACGATACCCACAGGATAAACAGGGGTGTTGAAACTCCGTATTATTAATCCATCACCACAAGGTCTTTCTTCTCCAGTCTTTTTCAATTTTATTAAATTAAGTATGTCTCCTCATTTACTTTTAGTTAGTGGTTTCTATTATTGCATGCATCCTCTGGTATTTGCATGCCTTCAATACTATTGTAGTATACAATTTTATTTGTTGGACATTTCAAATTCGAGAAGAAACTTGCTGTGTCGTACTTTTTTATGGAATGGCGGTGCTAACGAGTCATCTGATAGTAAGTAACCACCGCCACCCATGGACTCCTGCCACTCAGGACATAAAATGTGTGGCAGCCCTTTGCGGTCCCTCCTCCTGATCCGGGGGTAGACCTCAGGTCACGAAAAGAATTGCTTAACAGTCAAGATCGAAAGGAAATCATTTGTTATTTTTTTTTATTTACTCATTCTAGAAGATAAAGCAGTCTTTTCCGATACTTTAAATTTGAACTCTTTCGACTCTTAAATAAAAATAAAAATTTCCCTGAAATTATAGTGATTCCCTTCACGGCTCATGCGAGAACATAAACTACACATATGTGGTGAACAGAACACGTAGTCGGGTCACCGCAACACGCTGTCCCGATGCAGTCAAAAACAGTTTAAAATTAACAAGCACGATTTATTTCCCTACTTTGTTAGTTAGTTGAACTAAACACTATTAAATATTCTGAGACAGGTTTTCAAACGCACCGTCATATAGTTAGGATCTTTTAAATTTTTATTGCTAGCTTTTTTCTTCGCTTTCTCTATATACCTTTTGATTGTTAAGTGTTATATTTTTCGGCAATTCGTGCATTTTTATGACCACGTCTAAAGATAAAAGAGTCAGCACTTAGCATTTAAGGGTTTGTAATAAAATGTTCAATAAAAATCTAGTTCAAGAGTTCGACAGCATTCGATAAGCCTTCTCTTTCCTTTTTTATCATTACGAATATGTAGGAAAGGGACGGGTTTTATTTTTTATTTTACTATTACTGTTCAGGAGTACTATAATAAAACAACGTAGAAAATGTCACACCCGGGTTCAATATTATGAAACTAAGTTTTCTAGTGATCTCAACAACGCACAATAATTTTTCATCCAGAAGTGAAACAAGAATCCTAGAACGTGGATGTTTGATCCTAGGACTCCAGTCGAACACAAACATAGGGGTTCAAACTGGTCACTGTAGAATTATATTATGTAAATATACGCTATCTCTTTTCGTGTTCGATATTCATAAAAAATAAACAGTTTAACTGACGTGTAAATTTCGAGTTTGCCTGACTAGTCCGGACACGAACGGGAACCTACATCAAACGGTGAAGCGACTGTCCATGTCATTCTCAAGTCAGGGTATGATGAGTTAAATTACTTATCTATGTACATATGTGTGTGAAAATGTAGAGTTGGTTTGTGTACCCTTAAAAAACTCAAAAAATTCTGTACTAATTGAGTTCAAATTTTGACATGTTATACAACCCGTTTCAAAGATAAATTTTATCTATTTTTATTGTCAGTTTTATTCCTGATTTCTCATTAATGTAACCACAATATGTTACAGTTACACATCAACAGCCTTTAATAGTCCGCTGCTGGACATAAGCCTCTCCTTGTAAAGGAGGTTTTGACCTACTATACCATGCTGGCCAGACGAGTTGGTGTAGGGTTTGTGTCAAGTTTTCCTTCTCTCTGCAGTGCTGTTGTTCTGCGTACAAACGCATACACAACTTAATCTACTCTGAGCTTAACTAAAAAAAATGTGCAATGCATTTTATATATTTATAACATCTACTCAAAAATTTATAGAACAATCTAGAATACTCCATTTTGAAATATAAAGAACAGAATACTAAGAAACTTGTACAGCTGTAGTTACGTTAGATGGTGCAGAGTTACAAGTAGTTTCTTCCATGACATGAATATTCCAGAAAGTTATAAAAGATTCTACAAGTTTCTGGGAATATCTAGAGGGCATTGTTGCTGTATACAAAGGCAGTTTGTAAGCGATGCGGAGACAGTACCTTGAAGCCTTCCATCTGCGTAAATTTCACGTTACAATTCAACACCAGGATTTCATATTTTTTTATGCAATTCTTTTTTTTAAAGACAACGCCCGCATTACGAAAATATCCTGTGTCACGGGGGCCTTTACAAACATACATGTAACGGACGCAAAGAACGCCAAGACTTAGAACAACAATTTGTGGATCACACAAAGTGTCGCCCCATGTGGGGATCGGACCCACAACACTCAGCGTAGTAATAAACGGCGTGGCGACCGCTTAAACCACTACGCCATCCGTGCGGCCTTTTGAAGTTTAGATTGGTTTTATGGCTGCATCGGAGACCAGTGGTGATACCAATCCTTTTTGGGATTACAATCTTTTTAAGACGAGACAAAAGAAGAATGTGAAATAGGGTTATTAAAACGGATAGGGTTAGAATGCTAGGGTAAAGAATACTTCAAGTCTCTGCAAGGGTAACGTATACACGACAAACTTAATACCTGGTTATTTGTACCAAACAACTGTGATTTGAATAAGCTATCTCCAAAGAAATTGAAACTAATAGCGCAAAATGATTTTGAAACAATGATAAATTTGAAAAAGTAAGAGAACTGGTCGCGGGTTTGATGCCGGCTCAAGTAATACATTTGTTTGCATGAACATGTTACGTTTGGTCTGGGTTTTTCTGTGTATGTTTTTCCAAAAAAAAGTATATATATCCATATATATTATGTTTTTATATCCGTTGTACCCATAGTACAAGCTCTGCTTAGAGAAGCCGCTAGGGCAACCGGCTCGTACTCCTCTCAATTGGTATGAAGCTATTATAGCGCACCTTTGTACATGACATTTCCTTGTTACTTATATATATATGTATATGTTTAGTGTGTACAATAAAGAATAAATAAATAATAAGCTTCTTATTTAAGTTTAAAAGTAAAGAAGGTATCCTAACGTTTTAATTAATCCTGTAGTCCTGTTCAAAGTAGAGAAAGAGATCTTCTATGTATACACACATGAGAAATTGTTCGTGTTATAAGAATTGCTACCCTATTATTAAAATAAGGCAGCGTTCTAATTAACAACAGACTAAGATAAAATGCATTGACACACAACGCCATCTAGTTTCAAACTAAGCAGAGCTTGTTATATGAAAATTAAATTGATTGATAGAATACTTATATACTTTATTTGTATTGGAAATACAAAAAACCAAAACTCCGAAACAAATATTTACAGGTCATACAAAGATTTGGTCTGTCCCGGGAATTAAACCCGAGACCTCAGCACAGCAGTCGCATACGTTACGTTACGTTACGTTGGACTTGTGACCTACTATCATATGACCCACCTGCTCCTTTGACCCTGACGTCATAAAAAAGTACTTGAGAAGTAGCTTTTGGCATGGCTTACACGTCTTACATTTCTTTTTTTGGAGTCGATTTGGGGACCTGCAATCACATAGCCCCGGTTCTCCCTAGAGCAGGGCACCTAAGGCTGGCTTTTAGTGGAAATACCACATACCTACTCCTGGCTCTTGTATCTCCAAGGAGCCGCAGATTCGAAGGGTTTTTCACCTCGTCACCAAAAAAAGAAAGCTATCTAAGCTAAAGTTGAACTCCTTAATGTAAAGACTAGAGGGTTTGCTAATGAAACACAATCTATCTTTTGAACTGGCTGGTTTATATTTATCACATATACAGACGACCTTTTTAAATATCGCTATGATTATATTAAGAGCACGATTGACATTAACAAATCAACGCCATCTATCGAACTCTAAGTGAAACATTAAAAAAAAACATTTTGTAGAACATCGATCCTAAACAGATACCTGCAACTCAAAAATCATTAATGCGTTTTCTCCTTTTACTTCCCTCAGAATCATGGGGGTTGGGTTCCCGTAACCTCACCCTCTCTTTTCAGCAAAGCCCTGATAACACTACGGTTGAGTTGGCCCATTTGTACCGAAGCATAGCCCTCCCGCGAAAAAAACTCGAAACAGCTTGACGGACTTTTGTGTTTAAGGTGGTTTAAGGTGGGATTTTTGTTTTTCAAGTGAAAACTTTTTTAGGTGCGTTGGGTTGTTATTTTTGAACAACCAACAAAAGAATGGATTTTTCAGATGGGAAAAACCATTGAACTCGCGACTTACCGTTACCGACACATCTGTATATAAGTATCTACATTATCTTGGCCCCGTTTACACAAGAGTTGAGTTTGGGTTGAAATACATTGATAATTTAACCATGTATAATATAAACTGTATACACATACAATATAGATATTATATTCTCTAGAAAAAACTTTACTGTTAAGTATAAGCAAATATTTTTTTGTTTTTCACTTCTGTCTGTAATTATCTTTTTTAAAACATAAGTTTTCAATCATATTGTTTGATTATCTTGAAACTAAACATGTAATATAAACATGCCTTTATGGAATCAATTTAATCTAAACCTTCGAGAATCCAAGTTGTATCTCGTTACAAGAAAACAGAGCACCGTAGAGAACGAACTAATTTACATTGCGCTAGTGATGTAGCACGTTACTGAGGATAATTAGTCGATTTGTATTTACTAATTTAGTTATTTGATTAATTAATTAATCGCTTTGAGAGGGTTGTGTATGTTTACAGAGTGCATATAATGTTTGAATATTATGTTTAAGTGGAAGAGACGTGTTTGCTTGAATAACGAAGGATTTTAACATTTAGGCTAATTAAATTACCTTTTCTAAGTTAAAATAAGTAAATTAATTATGTTAAACGTCTTTATAAAGATTTAGTTTTCTTTGCTTTTCGAAATTTTTAGGTTGTCGTTTTTTTTATTGGGACTAATCCCTCCCACACGCCCACCTCCTGTACATCAGGATCAACAGTGACCCACAAACACACCGAGTTATGATACTCGGGAAGTCCCAGGAAAAATATTAAACAGTCTTGGAATCAGCATTAATCAGAAGAAAATTGACGAAATTAGTTAGTTAGTTGATAAACGACTCAATTAAGCTTAGTTGTGATTACCAGAAGGTGTTGTTTCTGTTTTTGCGGGCTGCCTTGAGGGTGGCAGAACCCCCCAATTAATGATATTGGAACAAAAGTTATTTCTGGATTCATCTTACTTTTATGCGCTCAGTTTGTTAAATTCTTGCCTCATTTTGCTAACTGTTATTTATTTTACTCCAGATTACATAGACCAGGTACATTTAAATCTAAATACACGATATAATAGATAAATTACATCCAGACACAGAACAAATGATTATGCTCATCAGAAAATATTTGTCCTGGCTATATTCGCCAACCATTTTTTTATCTCTATCCATCTAATCTATTTAAAAAAAAGAATACACCAATATCTGGCCTGTTGGTCTAGTGGTTATCGATCCAGCCTCCTTAGTCTTATTCCCACCTAGGACAAAATTGTCTAGGTTTACTTATTTTTTTATAATCGATATATTAAAAATTTATCACATCACCACCAATATTGTTTTACGCTGTTTTACTAGCAGTTTACAGGGTGTATACTTGGTATACAGCGTGAATTGAAACACAGCCACTATAAATTAGCATAATAAACGTATTAGCTACTATAATGGGGTAGTTTTACTGAACATGGCAGGACTTGTTGGCCTAGAAAACTTTTAACCTCATTATATATTTAAATTACATATTTTTGGGTTCAAAAAGAGAAAAGGAATATAGAAAATCTGTGTTGTGGTAGCATTGTGAATGTTTTAGTCTCCGGATAGGCATTTTAATCAAGAATTGAAGTATCCTGTGATGGTATTGGATGCCAGGCCGTGACGTCATACTGTAACACATCGGGTCCAAAACTAGGCAATCATCCTTCAAAGTACTAGAGTAAAACTATCATCTTCAAATAATAGGTTTATAGGAATTATCAATAATAATAATAATATCCAACTCATCTCACACACGGCCGTCTGATCCCAAACTAGGCAGAGCCTGTACTATGGTAACCAGAATGCTGATAAACATACTTATGTTTTTCTAAATACATACATATTATAGATAATTTACACCCAGACACAGAACAAATGACCGTGCTCATCACACAATATTTGTCCTGGGTGGGAATCGAACCCACGACCTCCGGTTTAGCAGTCAGGATCACTAACGACTAGACCAAGAGGCCCGTCAATGTATGCAATAAAGTGTTTTAACTAAAAAAAATCTCTCCTACTTCACCCCCTTTACCATAAACCAAAGTGACACGTTGTTATCTATCTATATATCAAAATCTTTAAAAAAAAACTTCTCAAGTTTTTTGGTTGTCTTCGCAGTCTATGCCGATAATACAAAAAAAAACAGGTTTTATTGTGCCTAGGGAATAAATGAACACGAGCTAATGTAGCAAGTGCGTGATCCAGAACGCTGACAGACTATAAATACACGACCCTCGGCGAATAGACCGTCCCTTGTTACATCACCGTACTGTTACTTGGTCCTTTTCAGATGACGTTTAAAAAAAACTCCCGAGATTCGTTGATTTATTATTTTAATAAAATATTGGAATTGAGAACAGACCGATTTATTTATAGGCTTTATCTTAGAACAAAAATTGTTCTTATAGTTTTGAGGGCTCGGAGTCTTTTGACACTTTTGCTCGAGTTCTGCTAATATTCCATAATTCATCATGATAAGCAATGTTACCGTGGGAGAGCCATGCTTCGGCGGATACCACGGCCTCACAGGAAATCGTTGTTAAGCAATTCTTTCGTTGCCGTTCACTGAGTAAGTGAGGTTACCGGAGCCCAAATCCCCAATCAGGGACTCTAACGGCAGCAACGCACTTGTGCCTTTTGAGTTGCAGGTGTCCATGGGCAGCGGTAGTTGCTTACCATTAGGTGCCCCGTCTGCTCGTTTGCCACTTATACCATAAAAAAAAACTTTGGAATGCAATGAACCACTGCATTCTTATCGTGACCTTTTAAATTTACTCATAATTTTTCTATTAAGTCACCAAAAGCCTCGGATATTTCAGTTATAGATAAATTACGCCCAGACAGAACAGCAATGATCATACTCATCACACAATATTTGTCCTGGGTGGGAATATAACGCACGACCTCAAACCACTAGACCAGTAGGTCAGTCTATGTTTAATATGTTAAAAAACCGCTACTGAATGTTTTTCCGATATTGATGTGGCATGTTAATGTCCTGTCAATCCGTGTGGTGGCGCATTAAGAATACAGTGGCCCCACCCCTATTCATCCCGTGGGTGTCGTAGGAGCCGACTAAGGAAAAAAACTACGCAGAACAACAGCACTGCAGAGAGTAGGAATACTTGACACAAACCCTATACCAACCCGTCTGGCCAGCGTGGTATAGTAGGCCAAAACTCCTTTCCAAGGAGAGGCTTATGTCCAGCAGTGGATTATTAAAGGCTGTGTGTGATGATGTGTGATGATGTTCCTGTCCTTGTGGTCTCTGCTTCAGGACCGACATACGGGTAAAAGTGATTTCGGCCTCTATTTAATTTGTTTTCACGACTGCCTTAAAAAGGAAAGCAATAGTTTTCATGTTTGTGTATTTTAAATGCTTGTGCAGATTCTATCTTCCATCCTCACATCGTCCTGTAACCCAAACTCTTTTAATTTTTAATCTGACTATTATTGTAAATGCGTCAGTTTGGATGAGTGAGAATTGCTCCATCATGTCAAAATGACTCGTCGGATCAGGTAAAAGTTAGCTCATCATCAATCATCATCATCAACAGCCTATATTAGTCCACTGCTGGACATAGGCCTCTCCTTAGAAAGGAGGTTTTGGCCTACTATACCACGCTGGCCAGACGGGTTGGTATAGGGTTTGTTTCAAGTTTTCCTTCTCTTTGTTTTTTTCTTTCTTTTTTTTAAAGTTAGCTCAGGGATATATAATTAAAATATTCTCGAATAGCCTATTTTTATACCAGACAAACAACTAATTAACAAAATTAAAATCACTATGAGCGATGAACAAAAACATTGCAGAGGCAGCTGTTTTCTTTTGACTTTTTTTCAAAATTCGAAGCTTTCTTTTTTCTTTTCTTTTCCTAGATCATTCGTCATGACTGTCAGTCACTTCCCAGTAAATACCTACATCCATTCGAAAACTTCGACTATAAATTCCTGGTATAAAGGTTTACAGAGAAAGGCCGTTTACTAAAGGAATAACTAAACATTTACCACAGCCTTAAATGGAGTTTTTGCTTCAATAATTCACATCGAAGGGAGGCTCGCCAACATATCCATTATATATTATATCAATTACAGTCGCAACTTGTGGTCAACTGCTGGTAATAAATGTATATCAGGGACCCTTTCTTTATCAATATTGTATTTGGAGTTTAGTATAAATTATTCGAGGTAGGCGTTGTTTAAGTTTCAACGAAAGTTATACATCGAATTACGCAGATGTGAGGTTCGCTACTCTGAGATATGAATAGTAAGGGATTTGAACTGTAGGCTGGGTTTGAGATAATAGCGATTGAAGGGTGATGTGTCAATAACTCCTAATTAACGTAGTAAAAAAATTACAGAAGTTGAAAAAAATATGAATAAGAAATTGGATAAATGTGGAACGTGTTGTTACAAAAATCATCTAATTCACAAACTAGTCAAAATCGAAGTATTCAAGCTAAACTATCCTTCAATGATTTAAATTAATAGTCTTTCTAGAAAAACATATTTTTATGTAATGGTTTTTTTATCAGAATACAATTAATTTTGAACGATTATGCCTAGGTCTAGCATTCTTGTATTTACGTGCCTATGTTTTCTATATATTCTAAGTTTTAAGTTTATTTATTTCACGAAATATAAAAGCATCTACAATTCCACACTTCGTATTACTCCGTAGATGCTACGCCGGCGTTCTACAACGTCTACGAGCCGGCATCTTGTTTATGATGGTACTGCTTAATTTGTTTTCATAACTCGCTAAGATCTGTATTTTGAACTGTTAAATTTAAGATGAATACTCACCTAGCTGCTTTAAGACTCGACCATATTAAGTCTGCAAATGCCCAAATTAAAGAACATTTTATAGCAAGTATTTTAGTATTTATTAAAAGAAACAAAATGAATCAAGTACCTATAATTAGAACCAGACATATAAACATGGAAAGCTATGAAAAAAAAAGAAATGTACTGGAGGAACTAACGTATGAATATAACTTGAGAACGATGGAAATTAGGCCATCTCTAATTATTTCTTTTTTATGTTATAAGGAGGCAAACGAGCAGCCAGGTCTGATGATAAGTGACTACCGTCATCCATGGACCACCACCAGTCACAAGTGCGTTGTTACCCTTTGAGTCCCCTCCCCAGAATCTTAGGAAGAGAAGGTTGGGAACCAGTAACCTCTGTTTCAGACGGTCTGATCAAAATGAATATTGTTCGGTGTGTGTCAAAGTATGGCTCTCACACGGTTACACAACTTCATCCCACAAAAAGCACTGTTCACTGTTCATATTATCATCATCATTAACAGTATTTAATAGTCCACTGTTGGACATAGGCCTCTCCTTAGAAAAGAGCTCTTGGCCTACTATACCACGCTGGCCAGACGGGTTAGTCTAAGTTTATCTTAGCTTAACAGTGCTGATGTCCTGCGTAATTTGTTCCCTTAGTCGGCATCCACTTGATGAATAGGGGTGATGACACATCGTATTCTTATTCCGTCACCACACAGACGTTATTAATAGTAGGTAAACTTTTACAGCCATAGTTAAGTACTAGTTTCTATAAAAAGCAATTTTACATTCATAGATAAAACCCCATAAAACGACAACAGAAACTTTTTAATATGTGCACATCAAAAGAAAACTCTTTACACGACTGAAGTGTAAAAGAGCATGTTCAAAGCACTTTAATGGCTGTAGTTTTGCATTACTTTTTAGAAAGTCTGGAATAATATATTCACTAGATGAACGCATTGTAAAATTCTGAAATAAAATACTTTTTAAAGATGATAATGAAATTTCTTGGGCCGTAACATTAACTGTATAGATCACGGTTGGGAAATGTTGAGATAAGCCATTCAATAAACGGCAATTTTATTACGAGTTTGTATTAGTTAATATCTTTTACCATTTAGTTATTTTGGTTAGCAAAGGAAGAAATGAGTCTGGATACCTGATTCATTCTTCTTACTTCAAGGACCGTATGGATTAAAAATACGGATTTTCACCACCCCCATTCATCCCGCTTGTGTCGTAAGAGCTGACTAAGGGAGCAAACTATGCAGGACAACAAAACTGCAAAAGAGAAGGAAAACTTGACACAAAACCGATACCAACCCGTCTGGCCAGCGTGGTATAGTAGGCGAAAACCTCCTTTCTTGGGAGAGGCCTATGTCCAGCAGTGGACTAGTGGATAGGCTGTTGATGATGACTTCAAAGAATCTATGTACATATTATACATATTGTTTTTTTTTAATTTGTGATAATTGTTAATCAAAACAATATTATGCGATTCGTGCTTCGATGCGTCTAACGCGCTATTTAATAGGATGTGTATTTATTCCTTAATTGAAAAGGTTTCCTTGGAGGTATTTTGCTTTTAATTTAAATGGGATTAAAATTGAATTCATTTTATTCAATTTAAAAAAAAGGTATAGATATAATATTCAAGAAAAGTGTAGGGCGCCCACAGGCCAGGTGGAGTGACGATTTGAGCAAGATGACTGACAGGAGCTGGATGCGAGAAGCCAAAAATCGATCTAAGTGGCGTGCAATGGGAGAGGCCTATGTCCAGCAGTGCACTGCGATAGGCTGATGATGATTTAAGAAAAATATCAATAATAATGTATTTTTTATCAATATTTTTAAAATAGTTTAAAACAAGGGGAAGTTATCACCTAACATTACACATAACAAATCAATCAAATTGAAGAATAGTTAAAAGTTATACACACATGTTATTTATTAAAAAACAGTAATAAATTTAAAACTTACCGCTAAGAGTACCACGAACAATAAACAGCGTATCACCATGGTGTCAGAGAGCGCTCCAAGTCTCTTTACATGGCATCATATGAGTTTAACTCATTTGTACCTGTAACAACAACAAAATGTTTTATGAATATGAGTTACATAAAGAATATCAAATAAAAATAAAGAGTCATTAACGTTCTTTGGATGACTTAATCATCAACTTTTTGTTATTTTTCTAATTCTATTTAAGATGGGCACTACATGCCTTATTTTCAAAAGGCTTTTTAATGGTAAGCTACCTGATTTTATCTGAGTCTACCTATTTGAGAAAAAAAATCAGAGACCTATTTCTGTGAAGCTAGAAAGCGACCGTTGAAAGGGATTGGAAGAGCGCCAATTTCGAGCGTTTGAGACGTCCGTGGTGATATCTGTCATCGATGGAGCCGTGGGCCGCTAGAAAGTGGGGACCTCTGATGGCAGATAAGGGGCTGGATAGGCGCGGCGTCGATTAGGTGGGAATTTTAAAATTACATAGTCCGAGTTTTCCCGGAGTAGGGCGTCTGAGGCTAGCCGTAAGGCTCCTGCATCATCGTCGAAGCCGGATGTCCATTGCAATGGTAGCGTATGCAACTACTGTCCTGAGGTCATGGGTTTGATTCCCGGGTCGGACCAAATGTTTTTATTATTTGAAAATATTTGTTTCAGAGTTTGGGTGTTTCCTATGTATAACATGTATTTACGAAAAAAAAGTAAATAAGTATTCTATTAGTCAATCTAGCTTTCATAGTACAAGCTCTGCTGAGTTTGATACTAGATGGCGTTGTGTGTTAGATGTCCGAAATATTATTATTATTAATTATATTTAAGTTAAAATGACTACTTAAATTTGTTTATTTAGTTAGGTACAAGTGCAGCCAATAAAAGCGTGTTAAAAATGAAATTGTTTATTGTGTGAGCTAGAAACCATTATAATGGAAATGGTTTTCGTGCGAAAAATTTAAAAATTGAATTAATTTCTCGGACGAAGATAAAATATTGGCTAATGGAAGTAAGCGACGAGGTTACTTACAAGAATGTTCACTGAAGTTAAACTTACAAAGGGCAATAATTTTCGCGACCGCTGTTTATATGATTATTTCTTTTTATTTTCATTTGTCTATTCTCAATTTTATTTGAATCGTAATGTGTAAGAAATCCTAATAATCTTTTTTAATAACAATATTCTACCACATTCAGACAACGCCATCTAGTCCCAGACTAAGCAGAGCTTGTCTATGGCTACTAGACAACTCATATAAATACATATATACTTTTTTTTTTCTAAATATATACTTATTATACATAGAAACACACACATGCATTATGCACACAAATGTTTGAATTGAGCGGGAATCGAACCCGCGACCTTTGGTATAGCAGTCAGCACAAACCACCACGCCATTCGGTCCTCGATATCCATCGAATCGATAAAGCCATTCTTTTTATATTCAGCGTATATTACGAAAGCAAACATTTGATGAATTATATTTTAGCCCGTAATGAGTCTATTCCTTATGGTGACAGATTAAGAGTACAGAGTGTCACCACCCCTATTCATCCTGTAAGTATCGTAAAAGCTGACTCAGGAAGCAAAACTACACAGAACAACAGAACTGCGAAGAAAAACTTGAAACAAAGCCTATTCCAAGCCGTCTGGCTGGCGTGGTATATTAGGTCAAAACCTCCTGTCTAAGAAGAGGCCTACGACCAGCAGTGAACTATTAAAGGCTATTGATGAAGAGGATGATGATTTAGTCAATGAATTTATTTTAAGAAGTAAAGCACAATAAATTATTGTTTAAGTGAAACCGCTGAACTGGGATACTTCATAAGGCAAAATTCATTCAAACTACCGATGCAGGATCGCGGTATCATAAATTTTTGGACAGTAAATGAACACGCCATGACGCCTAGTCTTAAGATATCACATTTTCGTTAAGTTCGTATTATTAGAATACCACCACCACCACCAACAGCCTATAACAGTACACTGCTGGACATACATAGGCCTCTCCTTAGAAAGGAGGTTTTGGCCTACTATACCACGCTGGCCAAACGGGTTGGTATAGGGTTTATTTCAAGTTTTCCTTCTCTTAGCAGTGCTGTCGTCCTGCGTAGTTTGCTCTCTTAGTCGGCTCTTACGACACCCACGGGATGAATAGGGGTGGTGACATTCCGTATTCTTAATCCGTCACCACACGGACAATATTAGAATACATAACATGTATATTTCAGGAATAAAATAAAACATATTCTTACTAAAACTCCAAAATAACACTTTATTACATCAAATAAAGTACACAGATACAGAATAAAAAGCAAAAGGCCTAAATATGCTAAAACCACGACATTCCCAGAGCTTGCCAACCTAAACCACGTTTAAGTGCGAGCTTAGGTGATCTAGATACCGCTGACATACGGAGGTTATATCATTGTTCAGCTACATAAACTGCAGACTGAGTAAAGAAGAATAACATGGATACGAAGAACTTGGAAGAGGCTTTTTGCGATGATTCACAATAACTGTTGAAATAGTATCAAAAACTTCAAGACTTATAAAAAAAAAACACACTTATTGGTGGTAATTTTTCTTCAAATTGAAAGGGAACAAAACGAGTAGTGAAAAGAGCGTACTCCTTCCACAAGTACTAAGAACTGCTTAAAAATCCTAAACAAAAGACCTGTGGACTTTTAGAAAAGCACTAAACTTATTATGCTCATTGTCGATCCTTTTATGGCACTCGGAAAGAGTGAATGAGTTAGTACTCTAATTAATCCCTCGGAAATATTATCAGGGAGCTAATCCCACAGACAAAGCATTTGTGGAAGGAAATTCGTCTAGCACCGTCCAGATGAAGCGTTAGGAAGTCGTTGGACATAATCCATGATAGACTTATGCCACATATATTTTCTCTACATCAATGTTGCCTCGCGTGATCGTCAGCGGTGGGTAACCGTTCCTTCGCCACCGATGTAGCCTTATTGATAGCTTCCCATTACTTCTGACCTTCGAGAATATGCGGCAAAAGTATTAAGGGATACATACGTGTTACATAAGTTCGAGGTTGAAGAAAGTTTTAACAACAGTTTGATTGTTGCGTGGGAATTTAGCAAATGTTCTGTCAGTCAACGGAGTCACACATCACTCTTATTTTAACCGATTTTAAGGAAAGGTAATGATTAGTAAAACTATAATAGTCCACTGCTGGACATAGGCCTCTCGTTGGAAAGGAGGTTTTGGCCTACTATACCACGCTGGCCAGACGGGTTGGTATAGGGATTCACAATTTGGTGGTATATTCTTATTTTAAGTTTGTTATCCCAGAACTCCATCATTTGTAAACTGATAAGGATTATTTTTTATGAGGAAGAATGTTCTTTGTTTTAGTTTCATTTAAATACCTACCATCTAAGGGTGGGAAAAGAAGGGTGGAGAATAAAAATATGGTTCATTACAATTTATCATGATATAAACGATGTTCTTTACATAGTTATTACAAAAAAAAACAACTGCCATTGACTGAGCAGTAACATTATACTAGCCATTTTGATTAACTGTCAAAAGACTGTAAATCAAAACTGTTTAGGCTAAATAGAAATCTAGCTTTAGGAATTAAAGTGAAAGCAGTGAAAGTTCTATACTTACGATAAACTTTCAACAGGTTCGAATCCAGCCACTGCATTTCCGTCATCAACCCTAGCAGGCATTTAATAAAGTATCCTAGAGTCCAGTGCGCCTAAATCATAATGAATTAAAAAAATGGGAATTTTCCCTCAACTTTTAACAATCTGAAGTGAAAAGGTTTAGGAAGATTGGATTTGTTTAATAAATTCAATTACAAATAGACTTATTCGGTCACAAAGATACACAAAAAAAACTGTCGACTAGAGAACCCATTTTAAATCGGTTAAATACGTTGTTGGAACTTTGTACATAGCTAGAAATATAACCTGAAGAGTACAGAACCCATCATTTTTTATCTACAACAAAGCCCATCACTATCAAACGGTTCAATCTGAAAAAACTTTAAGGTACGATTTACCGTAGTTTGACAGGTATCCGAATAAAGGATTTTGAGTTGAACAATCTGACAAAGAAAACATTGAAATAAGAACATTATTTACTGTTGTTTGTTTTATTTTACTTCTGATCTACGAGTACTCTAAATACTACTAAAAGGTCATAAAAATAAATGTTAGGTATAATAAAACGGACCAGAGAAGTTATGTTAGAAACTTTTAAATCTGAAATTAAAACTTTGAGTTATAGTTAAGTACATTTATGCTTGAAAATTATGAACATAACTGAGCCTAAAACATCAAAAGTGTATTACTATATTAGCTTATGAAATGCTGATACGACCTTGTGAAAACATGATAAAACCGACACGCTTATAAATATATTTTTATAACTAAATTCACAAACATAAACTAAATTAATTTAATTCAAAATTAGGACGCCTGTTATTCATCTACAGAGCCGTAAAAATGTTTTACAATTAAGCGAAAGTAAATTTTTACTTTTATAATTTTCTCACAAATCCCGTCACTCTGTTGACGAATTACCTGTGATTAACATTTGAGGACACGGACATTACAAGCAAACAATTTAAAACAACATTTTCATGCCTTTTAACTTGTAATAAAATCCGAGCGCCTGGTAAATTGGACTTCTTGTGCTCACGTGTAATTTTGCTATTAAAATTGTATCAGGCGCTTACAAACAAATGAGGTTAACGTGGTTCAGTGGAGCAAAGAATTAATAACTGCAGTATTGATCGCAGGATTGTTAGTTCAATGTATGCTGAAGGCTTTTCTTCTTCATATTAAATTACTTAGAGAGTAATCATCCTTAAGATGAGTCTGTGGAAAATTTAACGGGGTAGAAAATTCCTTCGGATCGCCGGCTCCTTGGGGATATAGGAGCCAGGCGTATGTGTTTTCTTCACTAAGAACCACCCCGATGGCTAGACTTACACGTCCTGCTCTGAGGAGAACCCAGGCCATGAGCGGATTTGTGTCTACGTAGAAAATGGGAACAAAATGATTTCTTTTATATCAAAAAGACCAGAGAGTAAAAAAACGTTGTTACTTTATATGCATTGAGTGTTATAGAAAATAGTGTCTGTGTATATTGATCAATTTCGAGGGCTCGAACTTTTTAGCATAGCCAGTTACATGTATTCGATTTAGACTTGCTCAAGCTATTCCTTAACCACATCATCATCATCACATCAATAGCCTTTGACAGTCCACTGCTGTCCAAGATAGGCCTCTCCTTAGAAAGGAGGTTTGGGCCTACTATACCTCGCTGGCCAGACGGGTTGGTATAGGGTTTGTGTCAAGTTTTCAAGTTTTTCCTCTCTTTGCAGCGCTGCTGCTCTGCGTAGTTTACTCCCTTAGCCGGCACTTACGACACCCATATTCGCTGAAGCATAACTTCATCAAAGAGACTTTAGAATGTTTCCCAATACATCCAAAAAATGTTTAAAACAGATCAGCCTGTTGATAAATAACCGCTACATCGCCACTACATCAACCTCTACTGGCTTATCACTGATTTATCATAAGTGCACAAAAAACGGCCATTACGCTGTGATTGCTATGCCATGTATCACCTTATCACACAATAAACTTTACATTAATGATAACAGTTATCATCACTGATTGGCAATGCAAAGCTTTCTAAATCTGTACTGTATGTTATGATATAACTTTTGAGTTTGTTTAACACTTGTGTTGCTGTGTTAAGTAACAGTTGTATCAACAGTGTTATCTATCACTTATATCTTTATTATTAATAGCCTTTAGTAGTCCACTGCTGGACATTGGATGTTTTGGCCTACTATACCACGTTGGCTACACGGGTTGGTTTCTTTGCAGTGCTGTTGTTATTAAATTAGATATTGCAAATTCTGCCTGACACCAACCATCATGGTGTGGGTTTTTTTTTATCTTCGGATACCTGAAAAACAACGCCATCTAGTTTCAAACTAAGCATACCTTGTACTATGAAAGCTAGATTAACTGATAGAATACTTATATACTTTTTTTCTAGTAAATAAATTCTATAATACAAACCCCGAAACAAATATTTCCATATCGTACAAACATTTGATCCGACGAATTTTTTTGTTACTTTTCACCGAGGGAGTGAAATTACCGGAGCAAAATCCAAGCTTATCCAAATTTGGTGTGGGGGAAGTCAAAGAGCAGTTTTTTCATGGAAGGGGAGATGCCCCTATTTCATTAAAAATGGTGGTAAAATTACAGTTAACAAAATGTAGACGTTTAATAATACTGACTGCACGGTTGACATAGTGGTTTGATTTCTCGCCGCTGTCTACTGCGCTTAGTGTCGTGGGTTCGATTCCCACATTTGTCAACACTTGAGATGTTTTGTGTTCTTTTCATGTATGTTTATAAAGTCCCTCGAGACACAAGATATATTCCTACTGCGGGAATTGTCTTTATAAAAATAAATTGAAATCCGGTTGTCTCTCTCTGCCTACTCCTTCGACAAAAAAGACGAGAGCGTATAATTACGTATTTAAGGGCTAATGATAAAATGGTAGTATAACATATTAATAAATCTATTCACATACGACATTATATCACCAAAGTTATATAAACTTAGGTAATAAACTTACAGTAGAATAAAGGAATCGATATGAACAATTCCGTGAGTCAAATATTGATTTGGCTCTAATATAATATTCAAAGGCCAAGTTACGGGGTCATATGAATACGTTTTATTGAGTTCGCAATTTGTTAAAGTACATAATGATATCGTGTTATAGTTTTTGCCTGCGACATCGCTTATGTAAGTCGGTAATAGGCTAGTTCACTCAATTTGAAAACTTGGTTAATTATATACTTTAATATCTATTTTATCCCAAAAACCTTTATTTTAAAGAAAAAGCAAAATTTACATTACGTATTTAAAAAAAGAACAATTTAAATTTAAAAACGCTGAACAGTGTCATGGCGTCTTGAATGACGTCACAACCTGCGAAACAAAACTGTTTTCATGTGTCCAGTGTCAACTGAAACTGTATTAAGGTGGGAAAATATGCTAAAAACGAAAAACAATAAGGAGTAACCTGCTCTGTTGTATGAAACGTCAACAACAACAATGACGTTTTGCGTGGAGTGACGTAACACTTTCTGATTGGTGTTCGCTGTCACGTGACTTAATGCCTATTTAATTTTAAAAATATTAATAATCTTTAACTTTTATGAGAAATAGACTTTTTTTTTTCTTATCTGTGTCTCTAAATTTATTATTTGAAAGTATAAACCAAGCAATTTGTTATAACTGGACACAAGCGTATTCTTAATAGAAATGTCACAATCCTCACAATTGTGAGGTGAATGTGTGTCCATCCTCATGATTAAACGCTTCATACACTTTCGTTAGGGAAACAAACGAATTTATCACACTTAATGAGATACTTGAATAATTACTTGACGAAGAGTTACAAACCATGCAGGTAACTGACAGCACCTATGGCGTATTCCACGTACAATGTAAAGAGGCAGAGGCGGTCTTTGCGGGTGGCGAGTCCGGGGACTCGCACTTGCAGGGGCCTCGCGGGCGATCCAGGTAGAAAAATATGCTTTTTTGAATTTCCTACCTTATGCCTCCCATTATAAAACTCACGTCACGCTACTCGCATTATCTTGCGTGGTGTTAATGATTAACGTTCAGGGGTTACATGTTTCATTTCGCCTGTCATATTGACAGGCTGTCAAGGGCAAATGTGGTCGGTTTATGCTTTTATACGAGGCGCTATGTTAGTATGTGTTTTTGTTTCAAGTGAGTACCATCATAAGCTAAACATAGGAAGAAGGAAGGAGCAGTGGACTATTAAAGGCTGTTGATGTGATGTGATGGGAAGTACCATCACGTCCGTGTGGTGACGGATTAAGAATACGAAGTGTTACCACCCCTATTCATCCCGTGGGTGTCGTAAGAGACGACTAAGAGAAAAAACTAGGCAGGACAAGAACGCTACAAAAAGAAGGAAAACTTGACATAAACCCATACCCGTCTGGCTAGCGTGGTATAGTAGACTAAAACCTCTTTTCTGATTAGAGGCCTATGTCCAGCAGTGGACTATTAAAGGCTGATGATGATCATCATTAACACTAATTGAACAAAGACAAGGGCCCCGCTATGGTCTACTTGCCTGAGGCCTTGCAATATCCTAATACTTCAATATACTCTAACAAAAACTCAGCGACCTACGAAATTGTATAATTGTACCACTCGCGCACTAAAAGTTCTCTTGACGACTAGCATTCCCGATATCCAAATTCCATTATTCAAAATCTTTATTTGCTATGGAAGACACATACAGAGTTGATAGTTTTACAATATTTGCCGCCTGTTTAGCCGCTAAGACAGCATGCAGAAAGAGCTTGAAAACTAAAATCAAATATGGAATACTAATTAGTCAACAAACAACCGTTGGGCCGCGGCCTGCCAGGCTTGTTAACTCGCCAGGTCGAAGTCCTGACATCAAATCTTTAATAGTACTTTTTCTATTTTTTTTCAATTGAAAGATTACAAAATATTAAGTTGACTAATCTTTGTAGTTAATTAGTCACTAAGCGATGCTTATAGTTATAAAATCTTTTGTTTAAAGTTTAAAAATATAATTGCCTCTTTATACCTACTTCAGAGCATTTTTCGCTAGAATTTAATTAAGACAGGATTTTCTGGGTTATTTTTGCTTGTAACTTCTTGCATGTATAGTTCTTGTGAAAAATCAATAAGAAAGTGGATAGAATGTTATCGAAGACTTGGTTAACTAACAGTAAAAATATAAAAACCGTCTCAGTAATGTTAATTTCCTTAAAGGTATTTCTTTACTTTCCGACTTGTAAAAATATCTGAAAAGATTTACTTACAGAAATAAATATCATTTATCATTTACTGTATTAACTTAGACCCAAGATTCTAGTGTCCAGACTCTATATAATTCCCCATTTCGCTTCTGATTGAACACCATACTTCTATCATCATCAATTTCAATAGCCTTTAACAGTCCACTGCTGGACATAGGCCACTCCTTACAAAAGGAGGTTTTGGCCTACTATACCACGCTGGCCAGACGGGTTGGTATAGGGTTTGTGTCAAATTTTCCCTCTCTTTTGTTTGCTTCATTACTCGGCTCTTACGACGCCCACGGGATGAATGGGGGTGGTGACAAACCGTATTCTTAATCCGTCACTATACTTCTAACTCTAATAAAATCACCATGACAGACCCTGATACAGTAACCTGGTGTGTTAAATAACCTCCTTCTTCGTTGTCCATCACACAACTCAGTTTATTGACTTTTTCATTCAGTCTGTACTTTAATGGAATGTGTTTCTTCTGAAACCTTACTTTTATACTTAAATTTGCAACTTATTTACTGTGCTATGATAAAACCTCTCATACAAGTTACTCATAAAAAAACCAATCATATTCTACGCCAACAGCTTAACCTTAAAAATATACAAAATTATAAACTCCCCCCACGTCTTCTAATTAACTAAACATTCTAAAAATGTTATACTTTGAGAGTTTCTCACTAGAATATAATAAACAAAGGATTTTATTCTCATTTTTTGCTTGCCAAAGAAATTGCTTTTATGCAAATTTCTTGTGTGCAGATAATGTGAACGTTATATTACTCTTTAGAAATTACATTAGAATATTATACAAATACTAGCTGACTTTTCTACCATTTAAATATCGCGATTAAAAGTGGGGTAGGAGGGTGAAAAATCCATTAGAACAATTCATTAAATTCGGTCAATCCGTTTTCTGACACGAAAAAATTAAATATTGTATTTGCTAGTTCAGAAACAGAAACTAACTAAAACTACATTGAAGAAACGATAAATGGAGCCAATAAAGTTGTGTTAAGTTCGATACAACTTGAAGATAAGTAGACCAGTTTCCCATCCGAAACCCAGTTTATCCTATAAAAAAATACAAAGGCCTCCTCCAAAGGGATACCTCCCACACCCTATTCGGTTGTCAATTAACCAATTTACTTTGTTTCCCCAGTTTAGCTGGTCTAAAAATGATTACATTCATAAGAAGAGTCGGTTTCGGACAGGAGGCCGTCTGGATGTAAAACCAGCCAATAACCGTTTCCACAATAATTTTCAACAACATACACATTGCGTCGACCTGTAATAAACTTATGGAAAAGGCTAAAAATTATCATGGCTTCGTGTGCTTACGTCAAAAACCTTGTACTGAACCTTAAAAAATATCGTCACTCTATTGTCTAACTCATAATATAGTATTGTCGACTGTGCGATACCAGCACCGTACGCACATAATTTAGCCTCTAAAATGGCTGTTCATCCATACGTAGGTATACATGGTCCAAAACGGTGTCAATCACAGACTACGATCACATCTGGCGTATTGGATACCCGCCAATATTACACAAACGCTCATAGACTACCGTTTGTTGTTGAATAAGGGCTGGATCTGTTTATTAGGCATGTTTTGTCATGTATATGGCCTGCTTTGCTGTTTAATTTATAGAATGCCTAACTTGTGAAAGAGGAGACGGGGGAAATTGGCGTGTTAATCGCTCACATTTTGCTGAATATAACTTTAATCCTTGATTCTTAATTTGACTGCACGGATGGCATGATTTAAGCGGTCAACTCGCCGTTTTTACCAGTTTGTTAGTTTTGTGGGTTCGATCCCCATATAGGTCAATACTTTAGATGATCCACAAATAGTTGTTCTGAGTCTGGGTGCTCAATTTTATAGGGTTTGCTTTTAGTAGTAAGTATCCGAAAATATGCATCAGTATCATAATTATCAAAATCAATCATCATAAAGCGTGACAAAAAGTTGTCCGATGTGAAAAAATATATTAGTATCATATTAAATACAAACTTAAAGCCTTCCTCGAGATGAGAAATAGGCTGTTTTCAGAAAGTAAGTTAGGTTAGAACTAGGACCCCACAAGAAAACGAATCGCTGTCAGAAGCGAGCTGTGACCAGAATAGTAGGTTAGGTGATAAAAAAGTTCCGCTTTTCAAATAATAGCGATGCGTCACGAACTCAAATTGTTGCTGTGTAATCAGTATTTTTGATTTGGAATGAAAATTTTTGTTAATTAAAAAGGCATTCTTCTCTTGACTGCATGGATAGAAGAAGCGGTTTTGAATCCCACTTGCATTGAGAAACGTTACAGTCGAATACCGATGTTCCACAGAGGTTTAACTTTTGAATTTGTAAAATGTGTGTTTTCCTCAAGAATCAAAGTATCTCTATATCAAATTTCATCTAAATCGGTTCAGCGGTTATTGATTCCGCATTCAAACTTTAACCCCCTTTCAACCTAGAAGATTTCTGGGATAAAAACTACCCTATGTCATTTCCCGAGACTCGGACTATCTCAATGACAAATTTCATCTATATTCATCAGTTTATCTATAATGTCTTGCCAGCGCTAGTCACTTACCATGCAATAACAAAAACCAACTACTGATGTAGATGTTTAGTTTTAAAGCTTTTAAGAATGATGAAAGCTACCGTCCACTAACAAAGACGAAATGAAGTGCATTTTCTTTCCAACGACGAATTGTTCCGACGTTCTATAATCGGATTGTCTTTAATACACGCCTAGGGACTTAAAATTATTATTTCCTTTGTCTTTATTTTTGTTTTTATTATTTATGTTTTGTTCTTTCAACGACTTTATATTTACTTTGCAGAAATTCCTTTGATTATTTAGGAGTGGTCTCTGTTTATATATTACATTGAATATTTTATCGCTGTTCTAATACAGATTGTTAATAAGTTTGTTTTCGAGTATTGTGATGTAAACAGCCTTTAACCTTTCTCAAATATTAAGCTATCAAACGTGAAATCAGCTTTCTAAGGAGAGGCCTACTATCAGTGGACTACTGAAGGCTGTTGATGATGATGATGATGAAACATCAAAGTGTGTTTTCAAATCCGTATTGAAATTTCCGCAAATAAAACTCTCAAATTCTTTCAGGATACTTGTAGTAATCCCGTAAAATTAATTTTTCTAATTCGTGTCTTTATATATTTGCCTATGTCCAGCAGTGGACTGTTATAGGCTTTTGATGATGATGATGATGATGATGTATATGAACTGGCTTGTTAGCGTAGATAAGGATGATCCTGGATCCTTGCGATTTCGATTTCAACCAATGAAAAAAAATGTATTATGAGCACTATTTGTTCTGTGTTTAGGTAAAATATCTGTACTAGTATGTATGTGTTTATTTCAAATGTATTTATTTATTAGGTATCTGATTGACATAGTACAAGCTTTTCGCCTACTTCAAAATTAGACGGCCGAGTGTGAGATGTGTGAAGTTATTATTATCACAATAATTTAATCCGTAATTTTTAAATTAGTTGCATTACCCAATATATGAAAGTACATTTATAATTACTATTTAAATTGATATTGTGGCTTAATAGGAAAGTTGATTTGCAAACATTTAAGTAATCTCTCTCTCCGAAGTTTGAATGGAAAAAGTTTGGACGAAAGCAACCTTATAACCTTTGTAGATTTTGTGAAAAAAGTTTTGTTTGTTATGAAAAATATTATGTGACCTATTTATTAGAAGAAGGTTACGCCACAACCTTATTTTTGATGATGACAATGATTTATTAGATTGGGGGCCAATCGGCCAATAAGATTGTTGGTGTATTGTAGTATTTCTGATTCGATCACCAACATTATCAACAGCCTATAACAGTCCACTGCTGGACATAGGCCTTTCCTTAAAAGGAGGGTTTGGGCCTACAATACCACGCTGGCCAAATGGGTTGTATAGGGTTTGTGCTAAGATTTCCTTCTCTTTGCAGTGCTGTTGTCCTGCGTAGTTTTCTCCCTTAGACGACACCCACGGGGTGAATAGGGATGGTGACACTTCGTATTCTTAATCCGTCACCACACGGATACCTTATTTACCAGTCTGTTATTAAATCAGCCTTTCTACGAAGCCACTCATCCCTTATTACATAAAGTTACCAAAAATTAAATAAACAAAAAGAAAATTACCGATAAAAATATAACTGGCACTTCGAAATGCATTACTTGTTAAAACAGATTCAGTTTTCAGAGTATTATAAGTATTATAAACAATGTATAATTAATTGATAAATACAAAAAAATCTAAAATGTCAAATTTAGAATAATACACGACTACTATGTGTACTATGGCTGGCAGGAGCTGGATGAAAGAAGCCCATAATCTAAGTGGCGTGCAATGGGAGAGGCCTATGTCCAGCAGTGGACTGCGATAGGCTAATGGTGTGTTAATATGAATTTTAGATGATGTTGTAATAAAATAACTTTACACAAAACTCATATTTCTACAGGTTTCCGTTGAATTCAACGCAGTATATAATTTCCAGGCGCTGTCGAAGTCGCATGTGTTGCTCCCATCTATCACGCGATGGACCCGGCACGCACGGTGAATCCATGGAACACTAAGAAATAGGTCTTTTTTTTGTTGACGGGGTGGAAAATCAATTCGGATCTCCTGCTCCTCGGAATCAGGAGCCAGAAGTATGTGGTGATTTCACTAAAAACCACCTCGACGGCCGGCCTAAGGGACTGCTCTGGGTGGACCCGAACCATGTTATTTCAGGTCCTCCCCGAATTGACACCATGCCTAATCAGGCCTTATCCCAGGGGAAAACACTTCTTTCATCTTTCATCATCTTAATGCAATCAGGCTACCATTCTATCCCCTTTTTTTTTTTTTTTCTTTTTTTCCGTGCGGAAATCCCCTCGGATACCACCTGTCGGTGGCATGTCGGACTCGAACCGACTAAAACCGCACGCCGTCTCGGGTACTAATAGCCGGGGAACCAGGTATACCCTAGAAAGGAAGTCCCTGGTGCCCCGACATACCTCGGGCCATCTACAGACGAGTAGACGACCCCCCCGTGTGGGAACCCCATGTTCCCTCTGCTCCCTGGAAGCGAGCGCGCTTCGCAACGCCCTCGCCGCCACCCCGGCCTGCTTCTGCTAGGGTGACAGATGGCCTCACCTGTCACCCCCAGGCCTGCGCTTATGGAGGACGGAGGACGGAGGTCGTTCTGCGACCTCCGGCGCCTGAGTCGCCTGCGGTACCTAGCCCGTTCCCGGGCCTGGCGCGCCGGGAGAATTCTAAACCTCTCCCGGTCCCGCTCCGCCGTCTCCTTCGCGAGCATAACTTGCTCGCAGAAGGAGAACCATTCTATCCCCTAAGAAATAGGTCTAGCAATTATTTTTTCTGTTTTTTTCTATCTCACTAATAATTAAAGAGGAACGGGTGTTATGTTCCTTGAACAAAAAGGGAGGATCTTCAAACCAGGTGAGGCGCCTGGCGGGCCGTGAGAGTCCCGGCTCGTGGAGCGTGCACAGATGAACACATAGCAATGAAAATAGTTATTGTATATTCATGATTTCTTTCCTCGTGTGGAAACCTTACTAGGGTAGGTAGGGTAAACTTTCATGTTTGACTCGAATTGACTAAAACTACACAGTATTCTATTTTAAGTCAATATATTGCAGGGGATCCAAGATACCCTAACAACGAAGCTACCGAGAATCCCTACATACTGAGGGCTCCAGATATTCATATACTACTTGCATCTCCATACTTATAGGGAAGCAGGTAGCAGTTGTTGGTATGAAGATACAATTATGGGCCTAACCCCGGTCCAGATCAGAGAGGTACGCGTCGAATTTGTTTTTTTTTTCATGGAATAGGGGCCAAACGAGCAGACGGGTCACTTGATGGTCAGCGCCTACGCCATCCATTAACGAATGCAACCCTTTTTTTTAAATTTTATTTTTTATGTTAGAGGGGGCAGACGAACAGAGGGGTCACCTGATGGAAAGTGACTATCGACGCCCTTGAACGTCTGCAACTCAGGAGTCACAGGCGCGTTGCCAGCCTTTGAGGAAGGAGTACGCTCTTTTCTTTAAAGTTTGAAGTATCAAGCAAGTAAATTTATATAGATTTCGTAAAAAGTTGTTATTCCCATATAAGAAACAGGCACAGGTATTTCATTTATTTATTTGTATCGTAAATATTTTTCAATTTCTTAGAAATTGTTATTATATTTATACATACGGTCGTGAACTTCCCGCTGTTAGTGTTTGATATAAAATTGGGCTGTTCCGCACTCCGTCGCACAAAGGTTTATGATGTGAGCGTGACTTGCTTTCGGTAACTGGGAATACAGGCCGCTACTATATTCATAAGCGGCAGCGGGTACCTGCTATATTTAATTTAAACTAGTAGACTAATTAAACTAACTAACTAATAATCCAAGATAGAATCAAAATAGTCATCGTAACTAAGCTTTAAACTACAATTTACACTTTAACTACGATATTTAACAAATTAGATTGTTCTGTAACCAGATATTCTTAGGAATAGCTTGACTTATTGATTGACTTTAATTGATTTAGTCCTTCATCACTTAATCCTTAGAGTAGTTAGATCCTTAGAATGGAGTATTCAATTCAAATTTAAGTGCATCACGTTCGGATCAATATGGATTGGAAATCTTTCTTCAATATTAAATCTGTTTTAAAATTCTTTCTCATTGAAATTTTTATTAAGTTATGACGTCAGCTACTATTGTAACTTAACTGTAACTTAAGATAAACAAGTCCTTCTTTTAAAGCGACGGTGATAAAACTGCAAAAAGTGCGAAACGGACCTCCAGTTTCGTCACTGTAACACACGAGGTAGGTTGAGGTCGGAGGGGTTTAAACTTCGATTTTTATACAAAGCGACTGCCGTCAGACCTTCATACCCCAAATACTAGGCGATATCGAAGTTCTGTAGAAATACTGTTGATGAAGTTTTAGGGCTCCACCTACCCCTAACGACTGCCACAGACGTTCGTATGGCAACCAGGACCAATAACTTAACATGCTCTTCCAGGCACGGAGGGTCTCAATATATTAAGAATGGTCACCCATCCATAGACTGGCTAGGATTCCTTAACTTTGCAATGTATTAACCCACTTAGTTACCACTTAGCCACGACTCTGTCAATTATATAAATCCATATTATAAAGTAAACTCGCTTTCACTTATGACTATGTCCAGGTCTCAAGCCAGCTAAGCCAAGTTAAAGAGCAACTCACCTCCGATTTGCCATTTATCTTGCCTTGGCTGATCATTACTCCTTGTCTCGTTGATGTGATTTCATGTTACTATTCATATCAGATATCTTGGGCCAATTATTTTCTAAAGAAAATATACATCTAAAATAAGATATTTGCTTCAGAATATCACAAAAATAAAATAAAATACTATCTTAACTGAAGCTGAGCTGAATTCAGATAATTGGCACTACACCACTGTGCGCTATCAAGACAATTTAAGTCTCGCATAACCAATCTGTTGTTCTGCAACAGCACAACAACAGCACTGCAGAGAGAAGGAAAACTTGACACAAACCCTATACCAACCCGTCTGGCCAGCGTGGTATAGTAAGCCAAAATCTCCTTTCTAAGGAGAGGCTTATGTCCAGCAGTGGACTATTAAAGGCTGTTGATGATGATGATGATGATGATAACCAATCTGTGTAACAAGTTATTGTCTGTGCCATTTTCGAACCGATACAACCTTCCAATTCAAGAAAAGGGCATACTCTTTCCTAAAAGGCCGGCAACTTGCTTGTGACTCCTTAGTTGCAGGCGTTCATGGGCGACGGTAGTCACTTTTCATCAGGTGACCCGGCTGCTCGTTTACCACCTCTTCTATAAAAAAACACTGAGTATAGCACAATTATCAGCATTGGAAACCAAGCTCATATTAGCGAGCACGACCGGAATGACACTATTGCCCACAGAAAACCACTGCTTAGCAATTCTTTGGTAGCTTTTTACTGAATGAATGAAGTTACTTTCCCAATCCCTCCCAATCGACTGCATGCATAGATCTGCTGCAAAGATGCTTAAGAATTATTCTATCTGATTTTCTTCTATTATTCTTCTCTCTTTCTATTATAGTGTGACTGCACGGATTGCGTAGTGGTTTAGGCGGTCGCGACGCTGCTTCCTACTGCGCTGAGTGTTCTGGGTTCGTTCTCCATATGGGATACTACTTTGTGTGATCCACGAATTGTTGTTCAGAGTCTAGGTGTACTTTGTGTCCGTTTCATATATGTTTGTAAAGTCTCTCGCGACACGGGGATATAAGTATATTCCTATTGCGGGAGTTGTCTCTTTAAAACGAAGAAAAAAATCCCCTGCACTCCCTAAGTTTATAGGACGGGCATCCAAAAGGCGGCAATTTAATTTTATTTCTCGAATTGTGGGCGTTCATGGGCTGCGGTGCTCACTTACCATGACTACATGTAAACACTCTCAAATACTCAAGCAGCTTACTATGACTAATACTTCCTTTTTTCAAATATAAGTAAGTTAACGCAAAACCCAATGATGCAATGTTTTATGGAGACCGTATAAGGAATATTATAATTTGATGCCTTCACTAAGGGTTAAGTCGTGATGATGTAAATCTTCGTAATAAGGATTATGTATTGTTTGGATAACAAATGAGGATAGTTAGAATATTCATTTTCATCGCATTGTTCCTTAGGCTCATTATAAATATATATAATAACTCTTTATTGCAACAAGAAGTGATCACAACCTGTATGCAGCGCTGATTCCAAAACTAGAAAGAGCTGTATGTTGGGGCTCAGTTCCTTCCCAAAAATAAGTGAAATCGAATAGTTACAATCTGATTAGTAGACATATATTATTTCTTAGATACAGTAATATTTATAGCATATATACATATGTGTGTGTGTGTGTGTATGTGTGCGCTTGCGCTTGCGTGTGTGTGTGTGTGTGTTTTTTTTAATATATTACTAAGCTTACATATAGTCTGATAGGTTATACAGTGCCGCACAAAACAACTTTCGCTGTTTGTCTGTGTGAACAAAATTAATTCTCATTTTATCTACATTACATTACATGTATGTATATGTAGGTTACATTCTCACATAGTATCTAAAAGGAACTCCTTAAGCAGTCTAGAGTTTTTTCATTTTTATTTGGCTCATTCCTAATGCTTTTGTTTATATGTCTGTGTCTGTGCGTGTTACATAGGCGTCTCTGTTTCTTTAATCAATCAATTTACGATTTATAGTAATAATAATATTCTACCACATTCACACAACACCATCTAGTCCCAAACTAAGCAGAGCTTGTACTATGGCTACTAGACAGCTATTAATACATATATACCTTTTTTTTGTAAATACATACTTATCATACATAGGAACACCCAGACCAAATCAAACATTAAATGTTCATGCACACAAATGCTTGACTTGAGCGGAAATCGAACCCGCGACCTTTGGAATAGCAGCCCGATACACAAACCACTACGCCATCCGGTCGTCAGTAGTTTTTCTACCTCATCGTAACACAGAAAAGCAGCCATCTCAATAAACACATATTCACAAGTATAAGTATAGGTCTAACAAGAAGATATTGTCAATTCATTATTCGTATGTAGGAAACGGACAAAGAACTCCGTATTGTAAAGATATATCACATTAAGGAGAACATGTTGTGAACATTCTGAACATACCCCAACAAGGTATGACATGAAACCCTGGCAGGAGGCATATGATATATGAAACGCAGAAGTCATACTAAGATTTACCTTTCAGAACGAAGTTCCTTATCGACGCTCTGAGCGGCTGGGAGCGAGACCGAATAATGTGTAACAATACCTTTTTCTGACACTTCTTGCTATAGTTATTTTTCATTACCTTAATTATCCCAGTGTTTACTTTATGATATAATTTTTTAATTTTACTCGGTTAACTTGATATTTTATTATTTATAAATTATAATGATTGTATAGCAAACGTCTACGAACAAGTGAAAGGAACTTCGTTTCGACCGTGGGTCCACAGACCCCTCACGCGGTTTTTAATATTAGTAATATTATTAAGACAAAGTACATTCATTTCTTTTTGTTTTTTCGATTCAAAAAGTTTCGATATTAATATATTTCTATGTTGTACGTATATACACAAGTTAGTTATATTTTCAACAAATTTCAACCCAAACTCAACTCTCGTGTTAACGAGGCCAATATACATATGTAGCTACTTATATACAGCGGTGTCGGTAACGGTAACAGCGTCGCGAGTTCAATAGTGTTTTCCCATCTCAAAAAATACATTCTTTTGTTTGTTTTTCATAAATGCCTAGAGAAGTTATCACTTCAAAAACTATCGTTAACTTTATTATTTGTAGGTATAGGTATAACTTAATTGAAATGTCTATGCCTCTAAAGAGCTAAAGTCATACACAAGTAATTAAATACAACCACTTAGCCTAAAAACCGGACATTTAATGAAACATCTACTCTTTCATTAAATACGAGACAAATTTTTTAAGGGTTTGCTGCCTAGACTTTGTTAATTCTGAACGTATAATTGCAGACAGTCACGAGAGTGCTTGAAGCATTGCTTTTGCCCCGTGACAGAGATTTTGAAATTATTTAAAGGCTAAAATTTATAAATAATGTAACGAAAGGTCAACTTGGTATTTATGCAAGTATGTACCACTAACCCTACGCTTTAACTAAGATTTTGATAACAAAAATTTCGCCAAATTAATAGAATCGATTGAGAATGTCATGATATAATAGACAATAAAATACAAATATCGTTTGGCATAGAAATACATGTATTCATTATGAAAGAGGACTTCTCTTTAAAAAAAAAGACTTCAAACAATGCACAGGTGGTCTGAAAACTTTCCGACCTCAACACGAACATACTCGTAGCAACACTCGTGAATAAAAGCTGGTAAATTTCGCTGTTCATCTGTTGACAGTTACTCACCAAAGTTTCTGCGATTTTGGACGCGCAGTTGTTATGTAACAGTCGTTTGAGTGAGTTGATGTGAGTGTTTTTAAGAAAATGGACAAAATCGAGTATCGAGCTGTCATTAAATATTTGTTTTTGAAAGGCAATACGATTACGCAAATCAAAAATGAGGTGGATTCTGTGTATGGGAACTCTGCACCATCATTTACCACAGTGAAATTTTGGGCAGCTGAATTTAAACGTGGCCGTAAGAGCTTGGGAGACTTTGAATGCACGGGACGTCCAAAAACTGCAACTACCGCCGGAAACATCGCCAAAGTTCACCAAATGGTGCTAGACGACCGCCAAATTAAAGTGATAGAGATAGTAGAGGTTATGAACATGTCAAAAGAATGTGTTTGTCATATATTAAATCAACATTTAGACATGAGAAAGCTGTCTGCGCTTTGGGTACCGCGTTTGCTCACATTAGACCAGGAACGTGTTAGTATGAACATTTTCAACGCTCTGTTTGCGCAGTTTAGGCGCAATAAATCCGAGTTTTGGCGCCGATTAATTACTGAAGATGAAACTTAAATACACCATTACACGCCCGAAACAGAAATACAGTTCTAACAGTGGACTGCAACGGGAGAACCGGCTCCAAAAAAGGCAAGAACAGTTTTTTCAGCTGGGAAAGTGATGGGCACTGTTTTTTTGGAATAGTCATGAAGTTATTTTCATGAACCATTACAGGAGCATACTACGTATCATTACTTGATAAGCTGAAGGCAGAACTTGCGGAAAAACGGCCACATTTGCAGAAAAAGAAAATCCTGTTTCACCAAGACAACGCACCGTCTCACACCTCAGCGATTGCCATGGCGTGCCATGCCATGGTTCCGTTGTCGGTCTCCGAAACTCACCATCTGATCTACATGAAATTTAAATGAAACCATTTCGGAATAAACCCCTTTCGAACAGAAAAAGAATTTTAAAAATCCGTCTATATGTCCGAGTTCCCAAACATATTTCAAAAAATAAAATATTAATATCCGAATTGAGACCCTCTTAATTTTTGAAGTCGGTTTAAAATAGTTCTGTTAGTCTAAATCTTACACCGAACCAAAAGAACTACATTTTATATTTATAGCACAAAAGAGCTTATTAAAGTCGGAGAAACTTCAAAATTTTTTTTGTAAGACAGCGCCATGTTTTTCGAGAGTAGGTTCTTCTTCGAATTCTTCTTACTCCAGACTTGCTTGTTATTGCATATGTGGGAATGTATTTTTAGTTTCCTGCCACTTCGCTAAAATAGACTGTGTTTATACATATTTTTATGAAAACAAGCAGGTTGCTTGATGGAAAATTACTACGTCCACCCATTATAGCCTGAATTGTCCTGAATTTGTCAGAGCTTATAAAGCCCACGCTCAACTTTTTCTCTCTTTTCTCTAGTTGACAACGATACATCTGCTTTCGCACTACATCATTGCATACGTTAACAACTTAAATGTCTTTATGTCTTTAATAAATAAAAAGCAAAAGAATGAAACCAAATCTCAAACAATTTGTCAAACTAAACCAAACATGGAGTTGAACTTCTGAGCGTGAATTGTTTAGGTGCAACCCCGGACCGGAACCCGGAAGTAGCTGCGACGGCAACTTCCGGTCGACGTCACTCCACTGCCATTGTGTGAAGGCTTTTGACGAAACCGTTTTGGCTTAGCCGACTGGTTTATATATGTAGTGAGTTATAGTGGATATATCTAGTACATATCCACTATAACTCTAACTTGGAATAGGGATTTAAATTCGCATCATCATTATGAATATTTTATGTTCTATATATATTTTTTTAAATCATACGGGGGAGGAGGGGAGGTGAAAGAGCATGTGGGTCACCTGACGGTGAGTGGCTACCGCCGCCCATGGACATCTTCAACTCAAGAGTCACAAGTGTGTGTTCGACCCCTACATGGGACAACCCTTTGTGTGATCCACAAATAGTTGTTCTGAGTCAGGGTGCCCCTTTCATGTATGTTTGTAAAGTCCCCCGCAATACAGAATTTATTCCTAGTGCGGGAGTTGTCTTTAACCGCTAGTATGCCCATGTAGACTAGTGGTCTACAAAAACGAAATCCTAAAGTGCCCGTGTAGACTAGCAGTCTACAAAAATAAAAACGGAAAGTGCCCGTGTAGACTAGTAGTCTACAAAAATAAAACCGTAAAGTGCCCGTGTAGACCGGTAGTCTACATGGCTCCTGCCACAGATTAATTAGTATTTGACAGTAATTGTATTGACATAATGCTCTTTAGTAATATTTTTTCTATAGTCTGATATATTATCTATGGTATTAATCTCAGTCGAGCATGCAAACACTAGTAAAAAAAAGAATTATACGTCATAAAACTTCTGTCATTTCATCAGTCTTCGAATCGTTCCGTGCAGTGACTGTGTTGGAATTTCTTTGTGATATTATTTTGTGTGTTGGTGAAATTTAAATGTGTGTTGGTGAAATTTAAATGAAAAGGATATTAAATGTATTATAAGGCAATGTTAATGTTATTTTTGTTTTGTTTAGGATGTAGAACAAAAAACATCTGGAAAACTAAGTTATGTTACTGAGAGCATGGGAACTGTTTCAGAAATGTTCATATTATTCAAAAGTGGTGTATGTTATCCCTATTGTTTTTGATTGTAATAAAAGAATATAAGACTACTTATATAGTTATACCTTATTTATATTCCTAACAATGATATTTGTGTACGATATGCCTTGTTAAGTCTTACATAAATTATGCCGCGTGGCGGCCGATAATGGTAAGGATTTAGAGGCCTGTAAATAAATAAATATGTATGGGAGAGTATATGGTTTTATTTCATAACATATTAACTACTATCTAAACAACATAATTAAACATTAAAAACCATAGGTCATCGCTTTCATTTTTGAACTATGAGCTTCGAAGTGCAACACGAGCTTAAAAAGACGTTATCTCAATTTCAACACAGTGTAACTCAACACCAGAGCCGTAATCTGTAAATAGAAAGATAACATTGTTTAGCTAATTTCATAGGCAACTAAATAAATATAACACTTGACACCCTTTCAATACAAACTTTAGTCACAAGAACCGATTAAGTGGTACACGGCGCGCGCGTCGATAACGCAAAAAACAGTGGGGCACTTCACGGGTGGTCGGTATTTGTGCCGGGGCAATCTAGACGGTCTCGCTCGCGAGTCGCGGGCACTCTGGACGCCGCGGGCGCCATGACAGGGGCATACGAGCGGTTAAAAAAAAAAGAAATACAATGCTCTGGAAAAAGAGAAACTCACTATTGAACAGGAGCATATTGTAATATATTATTTTATTGCCTCCATATATCTTAAAAACAATATCGATTTACTTTCACCAGTAAACAATTATTCTTCCCTTTTGCTTTCTAAAACAAATAACTCGAAATTAATTACCAAATTCATTACTATCCCTTTGTTTAAATAAATCTAAAGGATTTATTGCTAACGAAACAATTCAAGAATATATAGACTCTGATATAAAATATACACAATCACAAGACGAAGGGAATCGATATCTGTCGAAGAATCTACCAATTAAATTGAGAGGGTTAACGAGCTCACACAGACCGATGCTGCGGGTAGACGCGTTGGATATATTTAAATAATGGCCCATAGGTCTGGTGGTTAACGACTCCGACTTTGGAACAGGTGGTCGTGGATTTGTATCCCTACTATATTCCACTCTACTTCAAAAGAAGACCAAAGTAATGGTTATATCTTTTTTTTTAAATCGTGATTTTTATTCATTGGAAATTCAAAATGGAATGATACACAGTCTGACAAAAAATTTACGTTAAACGATTACAATACAAAATTTCTGATTTTGTGACGCTTTTGAATTGTATTTATTATTTTTCTAAATCTTCAAATCAAAAACAAACAACGGGCGAAAGAGTAGTCGCATGTGACATGCGTGCATATGCTTATGTGTGTAATAAAACTGACGTCTTGTCTACTATTTGATGGTCAGCTCCAGCACCGAACGCGTTCATTAGTTCTGTTACACATATCCGTCCCTTTTCACGAAATCACACCCAGAGGAAATATGTTCATTATGAACAGCCTTTGACCGTCCACTGCTGGACAATGGCATTTTATTAGAAAAGAGGTTTTGGCGTACTATACCACGCTGGTCAAATGGTTTGTGTCAAATTTTCCTTTTCTTTGCAGTAAATACTCCATATTCACACATAACAAAAAGTTTCGATAAAATACAATTTAGATCATATAATATTCATGCATTTAGAGTATGAAAAAAACACCAATCAATTTATATCGAGCGATGGGAATTTCCTATGACTAGTCTACCAGTTATTAATACTATAGCGCACATTCATCAAACGTGGTAACAATTCTAGCTACTAATTAAAATAGATGACCCATTTACATACTTATGGAGATTCAGTGCTATTGTAACATGAACGATTTACTGTTATTATAATAGTGGATATGAATAAGTGTTCTTCGAACAGTATGGCCGTGGTTCTCGTAAAAATATTAACTATCACAGGGCTGTCAAAATTAATCCTGTGAAAAATTATTCAACTTGTTGAATGTACGAAGAAATATGTTGTAGTATTTATTTAATAAGTTGGAGATACGTATAGTCACATATGTTGTGGTGAGTAGTCCTGAATGCTAAGTCAGAGCTAGGGTTCGACCAATATCATCGCTTATAATAAAATTGGGTGGTGATCGAAGTAGTTCTTTGGTCTGGATGGATTTATTTATAACATGTATTCATCATAATCATCACCAGTCTTTACTAGTCTACTGCTGGACATAGGCCTCTCCTTAGAAAGGAGGTTTTGGCCTACTATACCATATACCAGTTTTCCTTCTCTTTGCAGAGCTGATGTCCTCCGTAGTTTACTCCCTTAGTCGGCTCTTACGACAACCACGGGATGAAGTGACAATCTGTATTCTTAATCCGTCACCACACGGTAACATGTATTAAAGTATGTTTATCAACGGGTTGTTTAAGGTATCTCAACCTATTATTAAAACTATATTTACATTTTTAAAGACAACTTCTCTAAGTTTTATCTCTGTTTTATTATTAAATTATTGTTTCTAATATTAGGGGAGTCCATGATGCTAAATGTGGATTTCCTCGAGCGTCATGGGGACCTATTGCATTTGAAGGATTAGGTAATAGAATGAATAAAAGTTATATAATGCATCCATTTTCAGCTTTTGTAAAAGGTACTTTTACAGGTTTTCAAATGTCAGGGGAAGAAATCGAAAAAAGGAATCATCAGATATTTTGGGGATATGTTGTTTGGATGCCAAAAATGCTCCCATTGAAAGGTCTGACGATTTTAAAGTGACACAAGCTCGTAAGGAATTATCGAAAATGCAAACTGCAAATTTTGAAAATCACCATTTCGAAATACCTGAGCGTGTTAGATTTCAGGAAGACAGGTGGTTCAGCTTGATGTTCCTCTCATACTAGCTAAAAATCTGAATAATAATTTTGCAAGGTATTTTAAATCTGACGATAAGGTGTATTTTGATTTTTTATAAAATGTGACAAATAAAGTCACGAAAAGTTATGTAGACATTCAAGAAGAAGATTTCTTGCATAGTTCACTTCAAAATAAAGAAAATTAGTCAAGGTCATGAGTTTTTTTGGTACTTTGTGATCCTCCCACTGCTTTATGTCACGCTCAAATCGTCAGTTTTTTTTTAAATACACACTAATGTGTATGTAATTGACTCAACTTACCTTAATCTTATACGCTCGAGTATTTCTGGCCATCGATTTTTTTTAAATAATCTGATGGGCTGCCCTAGACGTTCCCCCCTATGTGTAGGGCTCATGTATGGTGGAGGTACCTACTCAACTGGGTGTAAGGTATTCCTTCTATCTTAATCTGACACGCTCGAATAAATCCCTTTACTATAGAGGTTAACAACAACCATAAGTGCCTCAAAACCTTTTTTGTTATTTCTGTTGTTGTTTGTGGAAATGAAATCCAGTTTTGAGATACCTATACAATATTAATTTATTGAAACTCAATTATTTTTAAGAGTGAAGAATACCTTTCATGTAAATCAGAAACAGTATTTTCACTTAAAAGTTTAAAATGTAGAACTGAGCAATGAATAATTTAAGCTGAAGTGTGAATCGTGGGCGTCCGTGGGCGTCTGTAATTGGCGTCCTGATAATTATCGTACAAAACAAAGGGCAAACGCTATATATTACTTAAAACAAATTATTATTTTTGGTAATTTATTTAATTTAAAACGATTTAAATCATCGTTAAATCACAAGACAGGTAAATCTGTGCAGAGCAGATTGTCCAAACCAGTCCTATAGGCATATAGTTCTTATAGGAACTGTAATACTTAGTACCATAAACATTATATTAACCGTATTCCGACTTAGCTGTATTTTTATTTTTTCATCCCTAGAGATTAAATAATTTCTAAATTCACCTTTAGTAATATCATTGAATTAAGACAGCACCGATAACGTAGTAGTTTAAGCGGCCACCTCGCCGCTTCCTACTGCGCTAAGTGTTGTGGGTTTAATCCCCACATTTTTCTTATGGAAGAGGATACACATGGGCAAGCGAACAGCCTGGGTGTTGTTTTGTGTCCGTATCATGTATGATTGCAAAGTCCCCCGCGACACAGGATTATATTCTTAGTGCAAGAATTGCCTTTAAATTTTTTTATTTGAAAACAGATCTATTGAAATTTGTGCAAGAGTGATGCTTCGACACATATGGACTGACTCCACCAGAGTGACGCTACGGCGTTACAGAAAACCGGAGTTGAGCAATTAGTCTGGAAATAGATGGTGTTTTATGTCATATCTCCGAAAAAAATATTATTAATTGTCTTGTCACATTTCACCGAGTGAGTGACGTTACTGGAGGTCTAACTCCCTCTTTCCATCTGAGGGCAATCAATACTCGTTAACCCCATAAGAAAAAAACCCTTTTCAAAGTTGCTTAAACGCAAATAAAAGTTACATCGAGCAAAGAAAGTTAATTAATTTAACCTATTTCAATATTAATCATTTAACTCATTATAGATGACAATACAATGATAACAACACGTCAGTGATAATTAATTAAATTAAAAAATTAAGCGCATTCTTTACAGATACGGGCTGAGCCGTGATCACTGATTGGTATAATTGGGCCCTTGTTATACAATCGATTTTATTTTTAGATATACGATGAAGGATTATTTGGTATGTATGTGAGCTGTAATCTTACTACTACTATGAACGTAAATCTTCAGATGAATGTTATTAACTCTCGTCAAAACAGCTTGACAGATCTGGATGTAATTTGGAATACAGATTGGAGTATTGGAGTATGTAGTAAAGATATAGAAAATATCGCCATTAACTGAAATGCTAGTTATTTTTTTTTTATCGATAGTTGAATAATGAATATAATCACATCATCATCAACAGTCTATAATAGTCCACTGTTGGACATAGGCCTCTCCTTAGAAAGGAGGTTTTGGCCTACTATACCACGCTAGCCAGACGGGTTGGTATAGGGTTTGTTTCAAGTTTTCCTTCTTTTTGCAGTGCTGTTGTTCTGTGCAGTTTGCTCCTTTAGTCGGCTCTTACGACACCCACAGGATGATTGGGGGTGGTGACAATCCGTATTCTTAATCCGTCACCACACGGTATCGGAAACTAATTTCCTGTAAATACATTTTTTACTGACTTTCGCCCACGGTCTTGTTCAAATTCTTAAACTTCTTGTATATGCAGAGACGCACTTACAACCATTTTCCTGTATCACATTACTAACTAGAATAAGCCTTCGGCATCTTAATGATCAAATGTTATTTCACTATTCACTATGTTATTTTTTGTTCTCCTGACAACTTTTAGGAGTTTTTTTATCATAATCGGTTTCGTAGATTACTAATTCAGTGTAAGTACCGTTTCCCATGTAAATTTACCTTATTTTTTATTTCTTTGTCTTTTACGATCGTTGGTAAAGGGAAAGAATAGGATAGAAAAGGAAAGGAAAAAACAGAAAAATTGTACCACTATATATCCGATATTCTTATTTGTATTTGTTGTTTACGTGTTTACATAAACATTTTTACAACAGACATTTTTACAAGCTTTTTCAACAATATTTACAACCCATTTGTATTTTGTAGCCCAATTACAGCTGGCAACCAATTAAAACTCTATTTATCTTCGGTGGCAGGTTCATAAGTCAACGCTCGAAACTGAGTCGTAATGACGGTATGACACAACATGCCACGCTATTACTAGCTATGTCGAGAGATGCCACGCCACAAATGTCAAAAATTATACTAAGTACAGATTAAATATTCAACAATAATGTATCAAAATATTTTGGAATTGGGAATCTGTTAAATTGAATATGTTTTTTTTTCAGTTCGATAGTATGTAGTCTGCTACGTCGAATTTAAGTCCTTTTAATAGCTGATTGCCGTGAATATCAAATAATCTATAGTGTTGTCACCAGATCAGTGTGGTCAGATCGATCTTCAAATATATATTTTTCGAGTAAAGACTACCCAGACCGTTTATTTTAAACTAGTAAAGTTAGAGTATTACAGCATTAAGTTTGATTCGACGAGTTCTTCTCAAGGTTAGTAAAGACTAAATCTATAAGCAATAACAGGCAATGGTTCAATTCAAACCCAGGACAAATAGTTGTGTGATGAGCACGATCATTTGTTTTATGTTTGGTGTAATTTATCTATAATATGTATGTATTTAGAAATAGTTAAGTATGTTTATCGGCAGTGTGGTTACTGGCAGTGGGTCTGAAAAGAACTATTTGTAATTTAAAGTCAATGATCTTTCATAATTGTGTATTTAAATAATGCGCCACACTCTAGGCACCTTTACTTGTACAAATATGAGACACAAGATCGTTTTGTTCCTATCAAGAAAATAAAAAATAATAATACGTAAAATTGACAAACTAGGTTCTCAGTTTTACTATTATTTATTTTGTTTTATTTAAAACTTACTACACATATTGTACAAAGGCGAAATTAATGCCATGAGGAATACTCTCCCAGTCAACCTTCAGGTGATGTACAAATAAGATGCGGTAGGTGCAAACAAAAAAATATTTCATTTTAACTAAATTATTAAAACAACAGCTTATCGCCATAAATCATGATTTAGGTGTATTAGTCATTAATAATTCAATAGATATAAGTTAATGTGGCGTAGCAAACTTATAGAGATGCTGCGATGGCCATCTGTAGGACATCGCCTTTATATTTAACATGCGTAAAATTACGCTAGCACCATAACAACATCTTTTTACACTGCAGAAACACAATTAATTATATACACATAAACCACACACATTTACAAGATAAAATAAATTAATTATGGTATGTCAAGCAAGCAATTAAAAGTAATAGTTTTTAATATTATTTCCTTGCGTCCTTTTATTTAAAAGGACAACACTATGTATTTATGTAGACCGCACACTAACAGCCGTCCCTTTAAGTGTGTGCACTTGATTTCCGTTTCCAATTTTTGATTTCAAAAATGTAGAGTCGTTCTTGTTAGATAGAGAGTTCCTTAGATGGCTAGTGGTGCACTCTTTATTTGACAGTCTGTTTACTTACACATAAGACAAATTACCTTATGACTAAAAACATTGTGAAACTGAGAAATGAAATGTGAAATTTTACACACATTTTGCTATGTTTCTGTACTATAAGTTCTATCGGGACCGCCGATAATTATCAATTATAATTGAAATATTAAACATAACTTGACACATGTCACGCACGCCTGTTTTATGATAATCAGAATGCGTATAAATGTACTTATATATTTCTGTAGATACATTTTATTGATAAACTAGCAGGTACCCGCAACTTCGTTCGTGTGGAATTTCAAAACATAGTGGTGTAGTACGGTACGCGGCTGCAGTCCATGAGGCCTCGGGATCGATTTCCAGACCGGGCAAAATTTCATAGGGTTCTTCTAAGAGGATAAATAGTCTAAGTTACTCCTTAAAATCGGCCCCCCGGCGTTTCGAGGATTACCCAGAACAAACCGACAGACAGACAAAAATATTGAAACTGGTTTTTAGGCATAGGCATTGTGCAAATAACAGTGTAAGCATGAAAAAAACCTATTATTTTGACATCACCAAATGACTTCAATTTTATTTATTTGTATAGATTACACCCAAACACAGAAGAAATGAACGACCTCATCAAACAAGTATTTATCGAGGGTAGAAATCAAATGAACTCTGACTTAGCAGTCAATACCACTTAACACAACAACAGGCCAGTTATAACACTAAAATTCTAAATTTATAACAAACTTTGTAATTGTTCCAATTAGAAATCAACGCTCTGGTCCAAAACTGATATTTATACAAACTCTAAAGTACAGAGTGTTGCCAGTAAATCAGATTCAAGCGCAGCCGACTGTTGTATATTTGAAACACGCCTGTAATGTCAGGTCAGTAGGCCAACTCGACACCGTTAGACACAACTAATAGGGGTAAATTGTTCCTAGTTGTGGTGGTAAGCGAACTGTTTATGCTATTATGACAATTGTTTACATGTTTATAAGGTACAAGTTAGTGATTGTTACAACTTTGGTAGTTAGGTCCTTATGAGATTTATCATCATCATCATTATCATCATCAACAGGCGTTATTAGTCTACTGCTGAACATAGACCTCTCCATAAAAAGGAGGTTTTGGCCTACTATACCACCAGGGTTTGTTTCAAGTTTACTTTGCTGTGTGCGAATTAAATATGTTGATTTGTATAATAATGTACTTGTGGGCTCTTTTTTCTTTTTTATTTTATAGACAACTCCCGCATTAAGAATATATCCTGTGTCGCGGGGGACTTTACAAACATACATGAAACGGACACAAAGAACACCCAGACTCAGAACAGCAATTTCTGGATCACACAAAGTGTCGTCCCTTGTGGGGTTTGAATCCACAACACTCGACGCAGTAGGAAGCGGCGTGTCGATCGCTGAAGCCACTAGCCATCCGTGCAGTCAATATTACACATCAACATCATCAATAATAGCCTTTAATAGTCAACTGCTGGTCGTAAGCATCTCCTTAGAAAAGAGGGTTTGACCCACTATACCAAGCTGGCCAGACGGGTTGGTATAGGATTTGTGTCAAGTTTTATTTCTCTTTACAGTGCTGTTTTCCTGTGTAGTTTGCTCCCTTAGTCGGCTCTTACGACACCCACGGGATGAATAGGGATGGCAACACTCCGTATTCTTAATCCGTCACCACACGGACCACGAATAATAATACAATGGCTTATCTGTAATAACATAATTATATATTAACATTAGTAATATAAGTAAAAACTCCACTATAAATCCTTTGCTTATCTCCCATGCATAAATCATGATAAAATCTCAAAGTGTACCGATAGCAAAGCAAGTTAATTTATTTTAAACAAACAGACCTGTATAGTTCAGTAGCTAATATATTTAAATAAATGACCAAAAAGTAAATGGTACTTATTTTATCTGTGGTGTTACTGTATGGTTAATTGATGTCCCTGTTCAACTCGCCTCGCCATCCACGGGCCGTCACCGTCTAGTGAGTGTCGGAATCGGACCGACTAAAACCACACGATGTGCCACTTCGCGCCTATGATAGGAAGGCTCCGAGAACTGCTGTTAATAAGACATCCGGGCCCCTCCTAGCGCCTGCCCACAACTCTTCGCCATCTTAGTATGGCCATACAGGTAAGCGACCCTGGCCTTTTTGAGCTACAGCAGTCTCAAAGTCTCACCTTGGGATAGCCATGTTTCGGCAGATAATGGGCCGGCTCGAACGGAGTTATACGATGGCCTTACAAGAAACCGGTGTTAGGTATTCTTTTCGTTGCTGTTCACTAAGTTCTTTAAGTTACCCAAGGCTCATCTCGACCCGAGGCAACGCACGTCACTTATTATCAGGTGACCCGTCTGATCGCTTATATCAAGAGAAACGTCTATTTCCCAGGCCAGGACTTGCCTTCATTGCCTCAATTGACCTTTTTCATGTGCCGGTTCGGGAAAAGATGACATTTCTAAGGATCTTTTGAAAAGAAACCAGGCAAAATCTTTTGTAATGTTACACGTTGCGCCAAAGTATCCTAAGAAGAGCGACTCGAAGCATCGATAGTCAGAAGATCTTCAACCGGCTCGGAGCAAGATGCAGCTTCGCTATGTATTCTCTATCGTATATATCATGGAGAGTGCTCCAAGGAATTGTTTGGACTAATACCATCCCCAACTTTCCGCCATCGTTCCACACTGCAAAATTTTCATCCCTACCAATCAAGACACTTTTTGCCTCGCACAACCAACCTGTGGAACAAATTAACGTCTGCGGTATTTCCGGACCGTTACGACCCTTAAACCTTCAAGAAGAGGCCGTACTCCTTCCTCAAAGGCCTTCAACTCGCTTATGACTCCTGAGTTAAAGGCGTTCATTAGCGGCGGTAGCCGTTTTCGATCAGGTGACCCATCTGCTCATTTGACTTCTTCCATAAAAAAAATCGAATAATATTTCTAGCAGATACAAAGTTACCATTTCAATATAGTTTTTTTTGCATCGTGGGCAAACAAACACACCTGAGTTCCATCTCCTAGAATCAGTGGAAAATGGGGGGAGGATTTGGACTCCGGTACCCTTATTCTCTCGGTAAAAAGCACCAAAAGAGTTGCTTAACACCGTTTTTCTATGAGGCCGTGGTATCACTCCGGTAGAGCTCGTTCATGTCTGCCGAAGCATGACGATCCACGACTTACTGAAAGCGGCTCTTATGTCTTGAATATTCTGTATTCCGGTGATCCTTTTGTTCGAGTAACATAAAAAAATATTCATTTCAAGTTACAATATAATACAGTAATATGTGCGGCATCCATGCCAAAAAATTTCGTACATTTTTCATTGAGAGATCAAAGAGATTAGTTATAACAGAGAACAAAAGAGTAACTTGATATAGCAACACAGGGTTATGGCCGTTTTCCAACAAAATGCGGAGTTCGCGTGTATCGCAAACATTTGATTCCCACATCACGAACCAAAGCGTTTGAGACGGCCTCTGCAAATCATTGTGCTTTACACACGCCGATATCGTGTTATATTTTTGTTGATGCCTTATGAGGAAAAGACTATGTATATATTGTCTTGGAATTATGTTCAATATTGGGAAAGGTTTTATATAAGGTATTTTTGTTTCAGATTTCAACAGAGACCGCGATGACTTTTTTGTTCAGAAAATACCATTCATCTATACTTTTAGAATTAAGTGGTAATAGTTTTTTTTTTTATGGAACTATTGGTTGAATTCGGATATTTCTTTTAGTATTGGATTTAGAATGTATTAAAGAATAATATAAAGCATGAAACATTATACTTCAATCCTTAGGAACGAAGCAGTGACCATAAACACACGTGAAAATGTGATGAACGGCAACTATCAATATCCAAACTAATATTATAAATGCGAAAGTGTCTGTCTGTCTGTCTATCTGTCTGTTACCTCTTCACGCTTAAACCGCTGAACCGATTTAGGTGAAACTAGATATAGAAATAGTTTGAGTCCCGGGAAAGGACATGGGATAGTTTTTATCCCAGAAATCATCGTTTGAAGGGTTGAAGTTTTTATGGGGAATCAATAACCGCTGAAGCGATTTAGATGTAAAATGTCATGGAGATAGTTTGATTCTTGAGGAAGGACATACGCTACTTTTGCATAGACATAGAGCCGCGGGCAAGAGCTAGTAAGATATAAAAATAAAGATTGCACTGTTTTTGGAATTCTTCTTGTATATTCTTACTAGTAGATACAGCAAACTCAGTATCACGTAAAATATATTATATTATATTTAAAAAAATGAATCCTGAAATAAACCTAAAACTATACATCTAGAACATAAACATTGTCATGTTTTATGCAACTAAGATATCACATATAAAAGCCCGTCTGGGGCTAAATATCGTATCTCACCTACACTAGCTTATTTTTTTTATTACATATTCATTTCTTTATTAAATAAGGAATCAGCTTAAAATTATACAAAAAAGGACTTGATATTTCGGTTATTATTTCCACTATTCCAACTAATATTAAAGCGAAAATAACTCTGTCTGTCTGTTATGCTTTTACAGCTAAACCGCTGAACCGTTTTTAATGAAATTTGAAATGGAAATACTTTGACTCTTGAAGAAGGACATAGGTCACTTCCTACCGCGGTAACCAACGTATACGCAGGTGAAGCCACGGGTAAAAGCTTTTATTTATGAAAGAGAGTGAGGACAGACGTACCCAAACGCAATTATAAATCATCAAACCCGATGTGTGACGTGTGGTGACGGATTAAGAATACGGAATGTCACCACCCCTATTCATCCCGTGGGTGTCGTAAGAGCCGACTAAGGGAACAAACTGCACAGGACAACAGCACTGCAAAAAGAAGGAAAACTTGAAACAAACCCTATACCAACCCGTCTGGCCAGCGTGGTATAGTAGGCCAAAGCCTCCTTTCTAAGGAGAGGCCAATGTATAGCAGTGGACTGTTAAAGGCTGTTGATGAAGATTACTCCTGCACTGAAATGGTGGTTACACGTATTCATTATTAAATAGTTAAGTGTTAACATGCAATTAAATTAATTAACATTATAATTATATCAATACAATATTATTATTGTTATTATTATGCCGCAGTTATTGAATTGTAACCTACTGCTAAATTTCTTCAATACAGAACCTCAAAACAAAAACACAAAACACACAATAAAACGTACCAACTTTATTGCAAAGCAAATAACTTTTTTTATCAAATCGCCGAACTTATTTCCAAATGCGAAATGCGATCGACATCATATATTGGAAAAAAACTGTCAAACAAAAGTCACGAAACGATAAAATGGGGGAGATTTATGTGTTTGCAAAGGCGATGTGCAATAACAAAATGTTATGTAGTTCAGTTATTGTATTGTGAGAACACGCTAAGGTGAATTTGAATGTGCGATGTCACAAAGAACCTGCAAATACATTTCTTTGACTTAAGTGGCATAAAAAATCTTTGCGAAAAAAACAATTACAATTTATATTCAATCTAGTTTTATATATACTTATTTTATCGTTACTTTGTTAGGTATAAGAATGGATGGTTGCTAATTTTTTTCTTTTCTTTTATTAGCAACCGAAATTACTAGTATTCCCGTTAATCCCTTCAGCTAAGCTAAATTGTTTGTGTTAGGAGTGGGTTCACGTCGGTAGTGTACTGGTCAGGATTCGAACCCACGACCTCTTGATCGCAAGTCCAATGCCTTAACCACTAGGCCACTATGTTTGAGTTTTGCAGTCTATACAAAGGTTACCGGTTATAAAAAACTGCCATTAGATGTTATTATCAGAGTAAATCATGCTTCAACATTTGATAACCTTTTTCTGTGTGTTTTTGAAGTCGGTTAAATACAGGCTGTATTCTATTCACGGTACCATATTTCCCTGCTCTGGAACCTCACCTCTATGCGCATAATATAAAACGTAAACTGTCTCAAATTTCCGGCTTTTCAGACTTACTAACACAAACCTTCGGGAATTTTTCAAGGCGAAAATATTACACGATATCAGGGTTATGCCAATGAAAATTCTGATAGTGGTGGCATTTTTGTGTAATGTATCAATGATCAGCCTAATACAGTTTTAGCTTAAGATTTCGGCTTGAAATTGATTGCACATAACATTTTTCTTTTCTTTTGCTTGTTTATTTCTTTTTTATGGAGTAGAGGGCAAACGAGCAGACGGGTCACCTGATGGAAAACGACTACCGCCGCCCATGAAAGCCTGCAACTCAGGAGTCCCAAGCGCGTTGCCAGCTTTTAAGGAAGGAGTACGTTCTTTTCTTGAAGGCTTGAAGGTCGTATCGGTCCGGCAATACCGCAGACGATAACTTGTTCCACAGGTTGGTAGTGCGAGGCAAAAAAGTGTCTTGAAAAGCGCACAGTGGTGGAGCGCCAATTATCCAATTGGTGGGGATGAACATTTTGCCGTTAACTACCATACTAGAAATATATCGTGTGTTGCGGGGGTCGTTACACATATTTATAGAATAGACACAAAGAAAAAGAACACACAGACTCAGAACAGCAATTTGTGGATCACACAAAGTGTTTTCCTATGTGGGAATCGAACCCACAACACTCAGCGCAGTAGGAAACGGCGTTTCAATCACTACGCCATCCACGCACTCGAAAGCTATGTATGCTTAGGTATAATAAAATAATTAAAAACATTAATACTCAAGAATATAATAATAATCATCGTCATTTCAGTCATGGCACGTCCATGCTTCTGCTCGCCATAGGCCTCCCACAACGACTTTAAAAAAAATCGGGGGGAATTGCCGACACTCACCAATAATTTGTGATCTTTATAAGGTATTTGTCCACTTTTCTGGTAGAGGTTCTACTCTACGCTTACTGTATAAATAAATATAACAGAATAATAAACATTAATCGATCGATAATTGGTGTAAACGAGTTCTTGAGTGGAGACCGCGTCTAGGTAAACGTAGTCTAGGATACCCACATGACAGGTAGAGTGACGATCTGCGCAAGATGGCTGGCAGGAGCTGGATGCGAGAACCCGAAAATCGATCTAGGTAGCGTGCAATGGGAGAGGCCTATGTTCAGCAGTGGAATGCGATAGGCCGATGATGATGATACACTATCAATGTCGTGGGAGAGCCACATACCGGAGTGGTGCCACGGTCTCTCAGAAAACTGCTGTTAAGCAACTTCTTTTATTGCTTTTCACAAAGTATCTGAAGTTACCGGATCAATCTCTCTCTTCCTCTGTTACGTGGGAGAGGGCACTCAGAGGGCGGCAACGCACCTGCGTCTTATGAGCCATGGGCGGCTGTAGTCACTTACCATCAGAGGCCCAAGTGCGAGTTTACTTCACATCTACTCGATCGTCACGGTGAGCGCGTTCGGCGCTGCGATTGGCCTGCACCGAAATCTTAACCAATCACAACGCCGATCGCGCTCGCTGTCGAGAGCGAGTTGATGTGAAATACACTCGCACTTGGCCCCCAGGTGACCCTTCTGCTGGTTTACCCCTATACCATAAATAAAGTTTGTTTTCAACAAACAAAAAGGGTTTTTCTGTACTACTACTACTGTTTACTAACTATTGATTTTCATTCTTATTTTAGATATATCTTAAAGCTTATTTGCAAGTTTTTCAAATAAAATAAAACGCAAACTAAAAGTGTACGAAACTGCGGGTCAGAAGTGAAGATAAGATATCATCGATTGAGTTTTTACTGCAGAGTGCCGTGTTCAGTCACGGCAGTGACGTCAATGCAATAAATAGGTGCTTATTTTGTTTATTTCAGCGTGTTCAATTTATTGGCGTGTTTTACAAAATTATGGTACTTAAAGTAAAGAAAATATTCCTTGAATAAAATTTACTGAGCATAAACTATTTCACGCCATAAGGTGAAGAATATAGTTGGCCAGTGTGTTTGTGGTAGTGACACAGTTGTGTTTTTAAATTTAATACAATAGGGGAATACCGCGTGGGTAAAATAAATTGTCTATATTCATAGTCAAACTGTTGGAGAGCTGATCTTCAGTACAAAGGGTTCGGCTTGACCGGAGTGATACCACCGCCTCACAGAAACCCGGTGTAATTCAGTTTTTTCGTTGCATTTCACCCAGTTAGTAAGTTAACCCGAGATCCAACTTCCTCTTAGTAAATTCTGGGTGAGACTCTCAAAGACCGGCAACTGTCGTGATTTTAAGTCCAAGTGTCCACTGGCAGGACCTGTATCGGTTTCTGGAGTTTACTCCCGGCGATGGCTTATCCCCGTTGAGACATACATAAAGAACGACAGACGGAATACCTTATTTTACAACATATAATCAAATTAAATGTTCAGATTTGCCTACCCTACAATGTGTACTGGCAGCATAACACTTAAGTATAAACGTAAACATTGATAATGATCTCGGACGTGAGCATTTTGCAGCGTCAGCAAATATGAGTAATGTAGGACATTACAGACGATAGTGAATACAGATATTCATTTTAATTATTATTATAAGTGTTGTTGAGAAAGTATGTGCAATAAATCTTCAATACACCATTATAGTTGCAAATAAGTATATCATCATCCTTTAATAATCCACTGCTGGACATAGGACTCTCCTCAGAAAGGAAGCCAGAAGGGTTAGTATAGGGTTTGTGTCAAGTTTTCATTCTCTTTGCAGTGCTGTTGTCCTGCGTAGTTTGCTCTCTTAGTCCATTATATTTAAGGATATAATATATCTAAATAAAGAAAGCGTAAAAAAATGGTACTTTTTATAAAGACCCAGATAATTCTGTAAGTGACACAAAAGTTTGTGATAAAAATAATAATTAAAGAAGAAGTTTAAAAGTTTTATGAATCTTTTTATGAGTTTTCGATTGGATCCACAGATTTTGTATAGCAAGGATTTCAAACTTCACATGATTACTCTAATAGGCTAAAATAGCTTAAATAATTATATTGCCTGTGCTTTCTTGAACCTTCAGACAGTCGTAATTATGAATCCTAACGCTACATTTACTAACCAACTTCAAAACAGGAGGTCCTAAATCGGCTGTTTTTTTTATATTTGTTACCTCAGAGAGCCTTCATTTATGACCGATTTGAACGTTGACAATGTCGCATCATCTGCCAAAGCAAAACACTGTAAATGCATATGCTGATTTCCTACCTTTATGGTTCAAACACTCTACTCGTATCTTACATCCTTCGTACCATATAAAACAAGCCATTTCGACAGTCTCTTTGAATTATAGTGAAATTGAAATCGTAATTAACACTCTCTCTTTCAAATTGCTTCCTTATATCTTCAACAATAAGATACAAAATGCAATGAATGATGTAAAGGGGTGACCTGTTTGAACCCACAACACGTATTAAGTGTAAAGAACATTATATCCTCGGTCGGGACATCAAAACAATGAGAAGTTGTTAAGTGTAAGTCGCGTTTAGAGATTGGGTTCCGCTTGTTTAGAATTAGTAATATGACAATGATAATTATTTTTAACTGACTTCAAAAAGTAGGTTATCAATTCGGCTGGTTTTTTTTTATGTATGTTTGGGCATAACTCAGTCATAAATATACGGATTTTCTGCTGGACTTGCAGCATAATACCTACCTATGTGCCAGGTTAGGTATTGGTTCATCTCATTGTGTTCGTTGTTTTTATTATTAACCAACATAAGCTAGCTATAAGTCAAATTGTTACTAACACTAAGTTTTGTCACTCGATTGGCAATGAATAAATTAAATTTAAAAAATAAAAACTCAGCACTTGTAAGATAGTTGTTATCACTGATTAAAATCCCATACAGTACCCATAAACTGCAAATCATTATCTGCATAAAAACATTAACCTGCGGGCCCCTAAATCACCAAGTCCTTTACGGTAACAGCAAGGGGTCCCACCGGGGCGCCCGACGTGTGTAAAAAATAAATTGGACCCCATCCTAAATTAACGCGGTTAAACGCTCAGCACCGTGTAATTTTGAATAATGTGTGTAGTCGGCTTTTGTTTTACTTTTTATTATTATATTTTTAAACATGTTTTTAAATATGATTAAACGCGTGATTAAACGCATTGGTATTATGGCTCACTTGAATTTTTTCTAAAATATTTTTAACGTCATTTAAAATCGAAATGCTTACTCAAATTGAAATTACACAGAGAATAAACGTGCAGACTGCTCATCTGATGGTAAGTAACTATCACATCAACAGCCTTAAATAGTCCACTGCTGAACATAAGCCTCTCCTTAGAAAGGAGGTTTTGGCCTATTATAACACGCTATCCAGACGGGTTGATATAGGGTTTCTTTCAAGATTGCCTACTCTTTGCTGTTGTCCTGCATAGTCTGCTCCCTTAGTCGGCTCCTATGGTACCCATGGGCTGAATAAAGATAGTGACACTCCGTATTCTTGATCCCTCATCACACAGACTTCGCCAGCCGTAGATACATGCAACTCAATTGCAATTAGTGCGATGCCAGCGTTGGAGGTGGGAGTACACACGTTTCTTGAAGGTCGTACAGTCTAGAAATACCGCAGGCGACAATTTGTTCCATAGGTTCCAAAAATTTAGTGCAATTTTTAGTCATAGAGTTACTTACTACGGTTAGTTGGTAATTTGTTTACTAGTAACTTTACAACGATTTAGTAACTTGTTTACTAACTTACTGTATTTAGTAGCTTGTTCACGAGTAACTTGTTTACTAACTTACTGTAGTTAGTAGCTCTACAACTAATAACTATTCTCCATCAAACAGATCGTGTACTTGTTTGAGAACTTAGTAGTTGAAAACGGCATGCCGCCTTCATTGAATCATCAACTATCAAACGAATGTGTAAGTGCGGTAAGTGTATTGTCAAAAACGGCACGTTTGCTTAAAGTAATTTTTAAGCATTGTGGTTCTCAAAGTTCCAATAGAAGTTACATTATTTTTCAACTTAATTTTTTTTTAACTTAATAAAACTAATATATACTTATCCGCTGAAACTTTAATATAGTAACTTAGGGTATATACAGCTAAGTAAATTAATAAACTTAATATAAATCAATAAAATATCTTGTTCTCTCTTGCACCTACCATATCATTTTTCTACATCACCCGAAGGTCGACTGACAGAGAATGCCCTTGGCATTAAGTCCGCCTGTGTACAACTTGTGCATTAAGTTATTATAAATAAAATAAATAAACAAATAAGTAAACGACCAAAGTTAATTTATAAAAACTACTATTACTTTAGCCAAGAAGATAAGAAAGAAATAGAAAAGCTAGTCAAAATTTATAATGAAATTCTTACCCTAAATAAACCTAAAATTACCTAAATCATAATCATGACATGTTCTTCCTCCAGAATCAAAGTACCTCCATGCCAAAATTTCAAATTTAAATCGGTTGAGGGGTTTAGTTGTGAAAGCGTTTAACAGACAGACAGATTTCCTTACGAATTTATAATATTAGTAGGGATTATAGTTATCAATTTAAATAAAATCCACTGTCCATTTCCTTAGTCCATCATTATAGCATAGTTCCTAAGCTCAATCTGTTGGAGTAGTTAAAACGACCTACTAGCTCAGCTAATATAAATCATTTGGTAAGTACTACTGTCCCGTAGTATTAATAACTCCTCTTTCCAATATTCACAAAATATTTTAAATAAACCAGACAAACTGACCACAGTAGAAATATTGCCCAGCCAGAATATCCAACCAGCAATAACAGCCATTAATATTATGAAATCTCTAATCCTATAAAAATGTCTGGAAAGACGGAGCAAGTTGTACAAAGGTACTACTCGATATCCAATGCCTTTGTACGTTCGCTTTGTTAAAAGTTAACTGGAGTTAAAACCGCTCCTTGTGGCACTCCTCACAATTGTTGATTCATTATAATGGTTACTTCCTTTATACATTGTAAAGTCATTTTTACAGACTTCAATAATGAGGAGTTTCTGGTTTCGTTTGAAGGTAAAATTAGTTTTGTGTGTGTGTTACGAATTATCTTCGACATTAATGTTTGGCCAATTTTTATTTTTTTATTTCTTCTGTTCTTCTTCGTCTCAGGTTAGAGACGTTCGATGCTGGACATAGGCCTCCTCAAATTTTTGCCACAATAATCGGCCTTGTGTTGCCTGCTTACAACAGTTTCCTGCCACCTTTTTTATTTGAATAAAGCAAATTATTAAAACAATTTTCTTAAAATTGTGACTAGTTATTTAATTCAAAATTGTAGAAGAAGACTTGTAAAATTGGAGATATAATAAATCTGGACTTTTAGGAACGGAGAAGTACATACGAGAGAATAAGAATTGTAAATAATTATGTAAGATGTATGTAAATAGATGTATGTATATAGATGTAGGTGTATATATTATTTTAAAGCATTTATTTAAACGAATTTCACTTAAATTTGATTTTGCAATGGTACATAAATAAAACGATCATTTTTTGATAAGATCTTCCAAAACTGTCAAGACTGTCCAAGACTATTAAAACGAGTTCACCATCAATAAAACGAAGCTACGAAAATATTGAGAACCACAACTAGCAACGAACGTTTCCAAATCATAACACAGGATTTGTTTAACATATCTATGCAGAAGTTACACGTCGTGTATCGTTAAGTGTTACGCTATCGATGATTACATTTTTAATTAGTTTTACTACAATGCTACTTAATACTAAAATGCTTGCAGTGTTTGTGTTACTATTTACTATTGTGAGTGTTGAGTCTAAGGTTATTGCTGGAAAAGGTTTGTGAGCTTTGTTATTTTTGTTTATAGTAGAGGTCAAAGGAGCAGACGGGTCTCGTGATGGTAAGTGCTAGTGCGATACCATCCTTTGAACGCCCAAGAATTAAGCCAGAATTAAGTTAAAAGGATTCTCTGTATCACCCAACCGGATTGAAAGGGAACACTTGTTCCTAACACCAGTATTATTGTTATCGTTTTTGACATTGTGGTTGTTGAGGGCACAGGTCAACTACTTTTGACCTTCACACTTGCGTAAAACTGAAAAGAATTACGCTACTGATAAAACTAGAAGAAAACTAATTTGGTACTCTATTATATTTTTGTTTTTCATCATCTTTATTAACATCTTTCTACTAATTCTATTCGAAGCCGGCACAATTTCTAAAATTGCAATTGTTTTGGCTTGTTTGTCTATGGAGTCCTTACCTGACAGAAAATGTTCTTGGAAATGCTTGATAAATAGTAAGGGAGTCAGGGATATCGCAAATCTTGAATGGAAAATGAGATCAGGATCGGGAATGTTAAATAATATTATTGCAATGTCTAAATGTTCATTTATGTTTTGAGCTAAAAGGTATTTACACATGATTCTGAAATATGCGTCGTTAGAGGATGTTTATAATGGAATGTGTCAGAACAGCATTCAACGAGAAATATTGATAAATGATTTATATTGTAAGAATTTGGATTTTGGTGTAATATGTTACATAGGTATATATGGTTTGTTGAGTGAAATGGCAGATTCAAAGACCTCTTAGTTCATCGCCTAAAATTATTATATATTTTTTAATATGTATGTATATATATATATATATGTATGTGTGTGTATGTGTATGCACGTTTATATATGTATGTGTGTGGTATTCAGATGTATACACCAAATACTAAAATAGTTGGTTTTTAAGAAAACCTCTATCTTTTATTCAGTCTGTCTGTCGACTAGCAAAGAATACTTAGGCATTAAGTCCGCCAATGCATATACTTGGGCAAAAATATATAAAATAAATAAATATGTTGACTACTCTAAAATAGGTGACGTGTAATAAAAAGTCTGACCTGTAGTTCTAGTGGTCAGTGATTTAACCGCTTGATCTTGGGCTATTGCTGTCATTCCCACCAATACAGATATCAGTATGAAGACCAGAATCATTTCTCCGGGTCTGGATGTTATTCAACTGTAATCTATATCTATATAAGAAGATACTGACAGACTGGTTCAGTGACTGATCGATCAACGCACAGTGGAAACCGCTGGTTCCAGCAGTATGAAATTTTGCACAAATGTTCCGTAAGTGACGTAAGTGTGGTTTAAAAGGGATTTTTTTTTAAATTACCCCTAAAAATGCAAAATAGCGATTGGAAATTTATTTGAAACTTCGTTATTTTTAGTAGTTTTCAAGCTCACAGTAAATACTCTTTATTAGAAGTAATACCTGGTCTGTGGTGTGGTGGCCAGGCCAGGTGGAGTGACGATTTGCGCAAGATGGCTGGCAGGAGTTGCTCGAGCTGAAGCTGCAGAGCTGGGAGGATCTAAGTGGCGTGCAATGGGAGAGTCCTATGTCCAGCAGTGGACTGCGATAGGCTGATGATGATGATGAGAAGTAATAAAAAACAATCTACCTAATTTTTCAAAATTACCCTTAAAAGGGGTTCCTCTAATTGTTGGGTTATTCCTCTGATGTCAACTACCACGCGGACGAACTCGCGTGCAAAAGATAGTTTATAATTATAAGTATATATATTCATCATAACTCATCATCCTCTTAGCCTTTTTCCAAACTTCTGACTGCAGTCGCTCCACGTTTTTACGTGGAGCGACTGCAGTTAGATCTCCACAATCCAAAAGAAGGGCGCAAAACAACGCAGGAAACCAGCACTGCAAAAGGAAGGAAAATTTGACACAAACCCTATACCAACCCGTCTGGCCAGCGTGGTGTAGTAGACCAAAACCTCCTTTCTAAGGAGAGGCCTCTGTCCAGCAGTGGACTATTAAATACTGTTGATGATGAATACCCTTAACGATTGCAACAGATTGCACTGGGACCGAGATAGACCTGGCTAGGCTGAGCTCAACTTTGCAATGTATTTTTTTTTTTATTTATTCATTTCTCATCGAGTAACAAAACTCATAGTGTTAGTAACAATTTGACTTATAACTATGTTAGTAAATGAAAAATAAAAACACAACGAAACACAATGAACCTCCTTTCTAAGGAGAGGCCTATGTCCAGCAGTGGACTATTAAAGGCTGTTGATGTGATGTGATGTGAAACACAATGACATGAACCGGCACCTAACATAGCACATACATGGGCATTATGCTGCAGGTCCAGCAGAGAGTCTGCAACGCCGGCATGGCACCGGCCTGCATGCATTCGGCTAGCGATCATTTTAGAATGCTGTTGGTGCTGCCCCGCACCCTGCGTACCAGGGACGCGCATCTCTTACGCATTACTGTATAAAAGCAATCAACGCGGGCTTCTGCAAACATCCCTGAAGCACTACAGAAACGTGGCAACCCCACCAGCACCCTAAACGCGTTGTTATATTGAACTCGAAGGGCGCTGTATGCTTTTAACCTTCTTTGTCACCACTTAGCCACTTTACCTTTATCCATCATAACTATAAGTCTTAAAAAGAAAAAAAAACATGGTTAACCAGCAAGGAGTCTGGAAATCGTGCTAGATTGAAGATAAGTAACACGCTTAGAACCACTGTTGATATCAGTGCTATTTTAAATAGAAGGAATGTAAGCTGAAAAAAGAAAGAAAGAAAACAATTTATTCGTGGACGTAAGAAAATACAATATAAAGGAAACTTAATACAAGGCTTAAAAATTTAACATACGTAATAACGTCTTATAAATTTCTAAATAAATACCCGTACCTATCTATATATCGACACCTCCTAAGTATAATGAGTCAACTGACATTGTAGTAATTTTACAGGAGAGCGATTTGAAGGCAAATCGTTATATATTTTAATGAAATTAAACCTGTTCGTAATAAATTAAATGTTTTTTTAATAAGGAATGGAAGCTCTTCCTTTGGTATAAAATGATTTTGCTGATTTTGGTTTTTAAATGATATTTTATGTACTTGACTGGGTATACGCCGGCGGGACTCAACAGTAAAATGGTTTAACTACCAGTTATATTCATGTACGTTGTACATCAAAATCTATGGCTTACCCCAATATATTATGAAATATGATTGTCATTTTGATAACGTCATCCTACTTTTGGTTGTTTTCGGTATTTTCTGTCTCACTTAATAATAAAATGTTGAAATTACATCACTTGACTCATTATACTAGGAAAGTACTTAACTATGTTAGCATTTGAAACCTCAACGTATACTGGACTAACATAATTCACCGAGACTTTTTAATTACTCATTTGATTTCTATTATAATATCTATACATAAAAATTATGGGTTTATTCAACTTCAATATATAAGTATAATCAAAAACAAGGTGAGGTGACGATTATAGCCTGGTGGTAGAACGTTCGACTGCCATGTCGTGAGTTTCATCCCTGGGCGTCGTTATTGGGAAGTCAGTGCCTTCTATCTAATATCCTGACAACCGGTCTAACCATACGAATATCGGTATCCCTTTGGGTTACGAAGGTCAGATGGCAGTCGATCCGTAGAAAAATGATATTCAGCTAATAACCGGTTAGACCAGCGGCCGACCTTACGAAATGTGGAATCAATAAAGGCTAGAAAGAAGCAGAAGAATCATAAACACAAACAACTCTTTTTATAAAATTACAATGCATTTTTCTTCGCTACAATTAGGTAGGAACATATTTTGAACATTATTTAGCCTTAGTAAAGAGTAAAGATACAAGAACAAATCAACAAAAACCAATTATCAATCTTGTCTCATTAAATTTACAGAAAAAGAAACAACAAACAATCAATAAAATAAGAAACTAATGTAGATACTTCAACTAAATATAGTAACTTACGTTAAACAATATTCATAACAGGAAGATTTTAGAACTTTTAGATATTTATGTTATTCGTTCCTAGGCACTTCTAATGCTCAATAAACAGCTGTAAGGTTTAACAAAATAAATGAAAATCTTAAAGGTTTAATAAATTAAAAGTCACTGTCTGAATCGCTGTCATCAGCTATGTGAGAGCCATTAGGGTTAGTTGAAATCAAATTATTAAAAAATAAATGATACTCCTAGATAATGATAGACTAGCGTCTTACAAAGATCCATCAAGTTTTGTGCTTATTTGGTCAATAGGAATGGGTGTCTGATAAGTTAAAGAAATATTATCTATATCAATATACAACTCTCCTCGATTTCGTGTAGCTTTAGGTTTCTTTACATAACCTATCTACTTGTAAGCATCACCTTGGTAACTCGTTTTATAAAATACCCTAAATGCTGTTTTAACTACTACTTCCGTTACTTTATTCCAAGGCATTTTAGATCCATCATTAGTAGTTGTCCAGTTGTTTATAGGTATTAGCTTTGATTGGAAGTGTTTTATTAAATGCTGATACACTTCTATTGAATTTGTATGGCTTTTCATCGGATTTGGTATACGATTGATCAGTTGTACAAAGCATTTTATCTTTTGTCTGCATTTCAATTAAAGCGCGCATACTCTCGCTTAGTTTTGATTGTGACCCACTAGCAGAAAGCGATGGCTAATATCGTACTTAACTTTGAACTAGCTAACATAAACACTAAGAAAACAATTCTGTTTCTAGTTTGGCCTCCACAGTTGTCTGACCAGAACCGGTAATCTTTGACAACTTCACCCACCGTATCATCTATAAACTGAAAAACACAGCTGGAAACTTCTTTTGCACCTCTCTTTGTTGTCCTCTTTGTTGCTCTCAAGATATTTTATACTTGATTTTTTGAGAGTGTAATGTGATCCTACTGTGGAAAATACCTCAACGTAATCTACAACACTGGGAACGACATCTTCATTGATAATCTTTAGATAATTACTTTGCCTACCACGCTGATCTGTTTCAATAAATCTATCTTCTTTATCGGACTTTCCTAAAGCCGTATAAACAAAATTAAAACCAATAAAAAGGGTTCTTAAGAACATAGTTAAACTACGCAGGACAACAGTACTGCAAAAAGAAGGAAAACTTGAAACAAACCCTATACCAACCTGTCTCGCCAGCGTGGTATAGTAGGCCAAAACCTCATTTCTAAGGAGAGGCCTATGTCCAGCAGTGAACTGATAAAGGCTGTTGATGAAGAACATGGTTTTGCAATACATATTAATATATTTTGGTACTCTCAATTTTATCCCCTTAACTGCTTGAAGGGTAATAAAAAAATAGCGTGAGGACGTTTTATATTATCTTTATCCAGTGTTTATATTTCTTTTTAGCTCTTACAGCATACCTTACCAAAAAATTGTCTTGTGTGGTCTCCAATACTCCAAAACATGTCAAAATTCTTTGCCGAATATCTTCTGTTAATTTCCCATTACATTTTTGCCAACAATTTACGGGGCAAGAAGTTTTTATAACTCTTATACCATGTACTCTTCCGTTTCTTCTGACATCTTCCAACCCTCTATTAACATTATATTTCCTCTCCCGATCCTACCATTTTATAAAAACGTTCCCTTAGCTTTATTTTATCTTTTTTAGCAATTGAAAGCCGCCTACAACGTATGACGTTCTTTATTAATTACGTATTAATTACTTAGAGCATTTTCTATGACTGATGGCAATCGAACTTCTTTTTGAATTTCGATAAACGAGCAAGGAGTATTATAATCAGGGAATAATATTATGGAAGCGTTGGAAGGGATATTCTACAATACATCTATGCTATCATTCAAATCAATTTCATCAGTATTGACAGCTCCTCTTCTGTAAAATTTGTATCAGGTGGCAAAGGAAACTCTAAAACAAACAATAATTTAAATTAAAAACAGAAGAATTCATATTTTTGTGTTGAACATGTCAATAACAAGTAACAAAGTATATAACAGATAAAAAAATGTGTATTATAACACAATTAATACAAAAATATCAAAAGTTTAATTAGTATATTATTATAGCCAGATGAGTCAAGTGTCTTCTTTATAACGTTATTTCGCCGTATACTAGTGTAACTAAAGTTGTATCAGTATACGGCGTACTAAGCAACATGAACAACAATTATCAAACAGAAATTACAAAATCACACTAATACACGTAAAATAAAGATAACTTACCATTTTCATCCCTGTTTTGCATTGTATCACCGATTCCGGAGTTATTTTATTGTTTTATTGGTATTATTCACATTGTCGTTGAGTAAATTACAAAAAAATCACTCCCCCCACACGTCCGGCGTACACTGGTACGACATCATTTGGATCAGTATACAATGTACGATTTTAACTGATGTTGAAATTGATTTAGTATACGTGAAAATATCTCGGTAATTCTTGTTCTTTTTTATTTATTTTTAACACTAACATCAAGATCATGGTTTAGTATGTCCGTTTATGTAAAAATATTAAAATACCTAAATTTGTTAGATGACTCAGTATACTTAGGAGGTATCGATATATTCTGGATTTAATACCCTGACACCGAACATAAGAACATGCTTACTACATAATTATCTATCCTGAATGGAAATCCACCCACGACCTTGGTTTAGTAATTAAGATTACTAACTAGTAGAATGGGAAAACTATCAAAACATAATAAATTACAACTAACAAAATCGCTTAATTTTCAGCCAGACAGAAGTGTTTTATTTTGTAAGTGAATCTGAACTCAATTACATACATAAACAGTTGTTATTAATCTAAATGTAAAAAAGACTTACTACCTATCTAAACTGCGAGGAAAACACTTCTGTGAACCTAAGAAGATTTTCTCAAAACAAAAATATAAGTTATCGTACGTAATTTTTTGTGTAAACAGTAATTCCAATCCGCTTATAGTGTTTGTTTCTTTACGATGGGAAAACTTTATGTTTGTGATATTGTAATCCAACTCGACTTTATAAGTACTATTTTATTTACCTGCTATCGTGGGAGACTATACGCGGAAAAGGGTACCACGGTAACAGGTGGTCTACACCCGTTACCGTGGAGTACGGAAACCTTAAACCCCTCCAGATCAGAGCAACATAAAAAAGGTCCCCGCCTACTTTTCAACATTCACAATTATTTTAATGATTTCATCCTGAAATATTACCATTGTTGAATTACCTTGAAAAACCTTTTTAAATTCATTCAGATTTTGAGAGAAAGAAAATTGAATGCATATATTTAGGACCCAATAGTTTACCCAGTGACACTCGGTCAATAAAGAAAAAATTAATAAAAATAATATATAATAATATATAATAATAATAATATATAATAATGTTAAATTAATAATAATAATAATAATGTTAAATTTGCATGCTATCTTTATGGCTAAATGGGCCTGTTCGCAATATATTGAACCTTTAATACCACAACATGTACCACCCCATTTATAGCAAATATATGATTTGAATTTGAATTTGAATTTAACGACATAAAACAGTCATTAAAATCCGAAGATTGACATTTAAATATTTAATTTACTTTTCATAATTTATTTGTAAAGGATTAATGAACATTAATTAATCAATTAATGATAAGTAAGTCTAAAAAAGACATTACATTAATTTAATATCCTAAATTATTTTTATTTAACTTTATAGTGTTTCAGTGTCAATCTTGATTCTGATTTTGATAAACTACACTGTATAATTTTGCATGCCTTACGGTAGGAACACTTCAAACATGTAATTTTCTAACACTATCGTAACAGTGTTTTCTGCAAAAATAAATAATTTTATTTTGGTATTATCATTAAATAGACAGAGAGACAGCCACCAGCCACAGTACACAAGTAAAAAATAAACAGTATCTGGTCAAACAACTGGCAGAATCAACTTGCTAGTGTTTTCTATCGAATTGTTATTAGTATCTATATACATATGTATTTTAATGTATATACTTATGTATAATATGTGTAGGTTTACTATTTAATAGGGTTGTATATATGTAGAATTAGATATATATATGTGATTTTGTATTCAGTATACATTGTTAAATTTTGTTTGCATAAAATCAACTGTAAACAAAATGCACCTTCATACTTCCTGCTTTCCAGAGAATACAGACATACATCACCCAATGCACTGCACAGATGCCGTAGTGGTTCCTACTGCGCTGAGTGTTGTGGGTTCCACGATACAGGATTATATTCCTAGTATGCATCAAATGTGCGTGATGTGTAAATAAATAAATTATCTTCAAAGTCACTTGTTGCAGAGTGACAAAGCCCAAGCACAGAAAACCGGTGTTAAGCAATTCTTTCGTTGCCTTGAGTGAGTGAGTGAGGTTACCGGAGCCCAAATCCTCCCGTTGACTCCAGTGGGAGGGACTCCAAGGGCGGCAACGTACTTGTGACTTTTGAGTTCCAGGTGTCCATTGGCGGCGGTAGTTGCTTACCATCAGGTGACCCGTCTGCTCCTTTGCCCCCTTATACCATAAAAAAAAACAAGAGAAAACTATTAACTATCTTATATTATATATTAATTATATATATATAAACTCTTCAACGTTCGAAACGACTTAAACCAAATAAGAAGCTGTCAAAACGTTAAATTCAACTTTTTGACAATGAAATCGTAGACCTCTGTGTGCCTTTAGCCGTCCGAAGAAAACATGGTGACATTTTGAGAAGTTTCTCAGTTTGATTTTGCTTTTGTAGAAATAATTCACTACACATTAAAAGCCATCCATCAGCTAAATACCCCTTTGCGTGTGTGGTCGGATCCTTTACCACGCTTTCCTTTTCTACCCTAGTGATGGTTAATTCTACGTACTTTATTATCTGTTGATTTCCTTTTATCTCAGTAATGGAATACCTTTTACTATGGTCTAATTGGACCATAAGGAAGGCCTTCGTTCATCAGTGGACTTTTCTCTTTTTGAAACATCCTATCCCAAACTTTTTAGATTACTTTGAACCTGATATAATTGAGGTGATTGTGTATTTGGATTACAATAATTACAAGCTATGTCTGTAAGTGATAGCAGACTGTGATAAGACTACCCATTGCAGTTATGATACCAAATATTAATTATGTTCTATTTTTGTATTCTATTTTTGGTATGCATCATATGTGGTATTGGTGGTGGTGTATTTTTTTATGTTAGAGGGGGCAGACGAGCAGACGTGTCACCTGATGGAAAGTGACCAACGCCGCCCATCAACGTCTGCAACTCAGGAGTCACAAACGCGTTGCCGGCCTTTTAGGAAGGAGTGCGCTCTTTTCTTGAAGGTAACCCTGGATGGATGATTTTGCTTATTTAGAATATTTGTATAAAGAGCAAAATCATCTTGATTTTTAATGTTTTACTGTCTCGTTTCCACGCCTTAAACACTTAAAAGAGCATCGTAAAATTTTATATACCCATTAGGAACACTGAAAGCACATACGGCTAAATAATGTTCTCGACAAAAAGTACAGTTTCAAAAAAAATCTTTATTTTCTCTTCTCAAAAAAGAAATCTTTCTTTTCTCAAGATTTGTTTCTGTACATAAAGAAATCTTGAGCAGAACTAGTAATCTCATAAATATAAAAGATTTTATCATAGTTAATTTACTTGTTTTTTTTTATTCAACAATGGCTGCGAATTTTGAGGTTCTAAAAAATTTAATACACATGTCTGTTTACGATATTATACTTAATTCCTGGGAAGACACTAACGTCTGATATACAGGCTAGGCCTAGATTAGACGTCATGGATTTTCGATTCTTATAAACACCCAGTTCATGAGTACATCATAACTATTTAAATTGAATGTATTATTGTGGTGTTGGTATTAGTATTTTTGGCAGAGGAAATAGTTACCTAATCCTAGGTGAGCTCCAAACAATGATAATGTTTATGCATTACATCACCTATATCAATAGTTTGTAGCAAAACAAACAATAACAACCTTTGATTCAAAATCATTATATCATGATTAGTCAGAGGTATGTTTTAGAAAAGTATTTAGTGATCAGTTTAGATGATTCGAGCTCAGTGTCTTTAGTAGCTTTAACAGCGGGTGTAGTCTTCATAAGTGAATAGACTACTTTTTAGCTAATACAAAAATTGTTGTGTGTGTAGGCAGTTTATAACAAAGCTTCTGACAGTCTGTAAACTTCATTCGATTCGTTGGAAAATATCAGTTCAAAGTTACAATGGACTTCGATCAATTTCTTCAATATATTGTTATATGTAAGTTAAAGTAGAAAATACTGCAAACCTATAGTATGTTTTTGTGCTCTTTGTGCAATTTATGTATCTTTATTTAATATTTATTATATTCTTCTTAGCTACCAGTGCATCAAAGATTCCAGTTGTTTCGTCATCATTACAATTTACCTGTCTTATTCCTAATTGTCTTATTCGCTGGTGCGAGAAGCCCAAAAGCGATCTAAGTGGCGTGCAATGGGAGAGGCCTATGTCCAGCAGTGGACTGCGATAGGCTGATGATGATGATGAAGATGATGATGATGATTCCTAATTTCAGTTAATCCTATAATTGGATAGTTACTAGGCAATAGACGTCAACGTTTTCACCTGTTAACACTCGAAGATTTTATTAAATTTTCTGTATTGATAAAAGTTAATAATGTGTTAATTTATTTCAGCGTTTCTCTGTCGGGATCCAGACACTGGCAAGCTTCATACAGTTAATTCAACATGGCCGTCAAGCACCTTCTGCGGCAACTATCATTGTAAACTTCGAAAGAAAAATATGACTGAAAATGATTTGGAGCCCGTGAGACAAATTAATTTTACAAATTTCGATAAAGATACCGATATACCTAAAATTGAATTACTTCTAAATGACGATGACTATCTACGAAAAAATAAAAATATTAATGTAATAGGTATTAACCCAGCAACAGATCCAAAGACTAATTTAACGCCTGGAAAATTACCTTCTAAATCTGGAAATGGTGACAGATACTTGACAGATAGTGAAATCAAAACGATATCGGCAATATTGCATACAGTGAAAAAAAGTGACTTGGAAGCAATAGTGGAAATTTATCAATTGGCTCAAAATATTTACGATGAAATTGATAAAACCAACCCCGAGGTCTTAATACAAGAAACTGTAAATGACTTAAACTTAAAAATTCCCACGACAATCAAAGGCAAACTGTTGAATGCGGATGAAACGAAACATGTTTCTTACTGGTACGATCCCATTTCAAATAATAATAAACCCCAATCACTACATATTGTAAAACCGAATTCTAAATCGAACGGTAAGGTGTTTAAAACTGAAAAGCTAACAACAGTAAAGTCCATAAATCCGCCAAATGATTTCGGAAGAACAATCAGTTATTTCGACGGAGCTCTAACAACAAAAGATTTTGGTAGATTACCTTATTATTATCCTTTATCATTATTCCAAAGAGCTTCATCTTATATACATCAACCTTTAGTTGTTTCTAATACACCGTACGTGTCTACTACAGATAGGAATAAAATAACTCGAACGACTCAAACACCGGCTGCAAAATACAATAGAGGTCAAAAACCGGCTATATACTTACCATATCCATTTTTCAACGTACCCCACAATTACAATTTGACGTCCCCTAAAACTTTGTACCACAGTAAGAATTACGTTGATCGCTATGAAATGAGTTTGGATAAAGCCAAAGAGCAAAGCAAAAATGTTGTTTTAATAAACCCTGATTTAGAAAATATACAGGAACTTGGTGTAAAACGCGAGAAACTGGGAAGAAGTATATCGAAGATAATGAAACCCGATAAGAGCAAAGAACAGAAAACTACTCATGATTGGCAAACTGATCCAATATCTAGAACGATTTTAGACGAAGTGAGAGCGCATTTGGATAAGACGAGGTTCCTCAAGCCCTTGTCTTTAAGAAAGAAAATAAAACTGGAGAAGGTAGGGAGAGTGGTCAAATTAGATGAGTCTAATAAGAGAAATAAGAGGAGTTCTAAGGTGAAGGATGAAGCGGCGGATTTAGAGTTTTATGAAGTTTATCTTGATAAAACTACGTAAGTATACTTTTTAAATTATTTAGTTTCTTTAATAATTTTACTAATCCTGGTTGGTGAGCGAAAGGTTTTGGATTCAGTTTCCATACGGAACAAATAACGGTGTGTATTATTATATATTTATATGTGTATTTTATTATATATTATTATCAGTAGTGTATATTATTATATATTATAATGCCCCCCCCCCCCTCGACCTCCTAGAATCAAGAGCGGGGGCTTTGGGGGTTATAAAGCAACGAAAGAATTGCTTAAATACCGGTATTTTGTGAGGCCTTCGTATCACTCCGATCGAGCTGGCCCAAATGTGCTGAAACACGCCTTATTTACGATTAAAATTCAATTCTACTTATATACTATATATTTAATTATATATATTATATATTTAATTAATGTAATCTTTAAAAATTCTCTGAATTCATTCATAGACAAACTGATACTTTTACTTATCACGGCTTAAAATAAATATTCAAAAAAAAACAACCCATTCCTTTACAAACACAAACGTTAAGAACACCATGACTAAAAAACTTGACAAATTAGTAAAAAAAACATTGTCACAGGAATTCCGTCCCTTGTTAAAACATCCCTTACTAGGTGGCACGTTTTATCAAACAGGGTGAGCGATTTATCTGTGGTTACTTCCCATAGTTAAGGGGCATTAATAAATTAAAAAATACAGTAAATTTATACGCGGCTGAGCCAGAATATGATATAGGGTTTGTATTTTTCGTATATGTCTAAACAGTTTGATGAAATTTAGCTTGGGAGGTACCGTTTTATTCATCTTAATTATAAGTGACATTGAGTATTTGAAAATACTAAAAATAAAATGTTCTGCGACCTCCGGCGCCTGAGTCGTCTGCGGTACCTGACCCGTTCGCGGATCTGGCGGACCGGAAGAGTTCTAAATCTTCCACTGCGCCGTCTACTGCAGAGTTTCTCTCGCTCCGTACCATGACCGCATCCGCAATCATGTTACTCTCCGATGGCCGCCACGAGGTCACGCCTCTGCTAGACCCACGCCGGGCATTCTGCCAGCGTGTTAAGCACCAGAACCGTGTTCACGGTCCGGCCATCGCAGTGGTGACACCCAGGAGTTGGCTCCTTGTGGAGGTTACTTTTACCTAAACAATTGTTTAACTACATTACTTTGCGTTGGTTGAATTTTATTGCAAAGCTACGCATAAGTCAATTTATTTCTTTCTTTTGTCAGTAATTTTAATTCCATCTACTCGTAAAATAATTTAGTTTAAAACACACCTGTGGTTAAATTTAACCCATCGCGCTGCACTTCAGTCAATACACAATAATTAAAACTTTAACTCTAAAAGTTGAACGCTTCCCAGTTATCAGTTGTGAGCCAAAAACCTATTACAATTAAATTAAACTGACTCATTAAATTAACTCAAATTGAATTCATTTCAACAATGTAACGGTTATAACCAGTGGGAGCAGAATTGGTGTTGTGCCAACAATTGGGTACCTTTTTCACTCTAGGATAACACTGTTGTTTTTTTATATAAAAGATTTATGTGCAATACGTAAAAATGTACATAAAACTCGTATCTAAACTATTTTTAATGTTTTAAATATTGATAAAGTTGATCAAAAGCCTTTTATATATGCGGTTTTTAATAGAGCCAGGCGGTTTTCTAATTGTCACGATTTTCAATTTTTTGTCTGTCAATCAATTAAATAAAAGATGGCTGTCCTGGGTCCGGGGTGGGATTTGAATCCACGCCCTCTGACTTAGCAGTCAGGATTACTAACCATCGACCAATAGCTCAGTCAAATAAATATTACGGGATACGATTTGAAAACTGTAAATGCTAAATTATTTTTGCTCACCACAAGGGCTATGGTGAAAATCCTGGAGAACTTCTTAAAAAGTTATGACCTCCATCGTACAAAACAATATTTTTGTAAATAGCGCCGAGCAGTATACGTTAAGCATTTGTATCTCAAACTGATTCCACCTCTAAGGATGTAAAACTTGTTATAACTTATAATTATTTAGAGACACTGATCTCTCATGCATTTAAAAACTGTATTTTTTTTTTCAGATGCAAATCAGATTATTCTATCCCTGGATTCTTCAGATACGGTAATTTAAGTCAACCATTTCCCCAATGTTGCCCACAAAGAATAAAAGATTAATTTATTAATAATTATATAGCGCTAAATTGTACATACTGTAATAATTTATAAACAAATAAGAAATTTAACATAAGAATTACTTAACTGTACTAAAGATGTTAAGTTTTAAAAAGTATTTTTATTTTAATAAAGAAAAACTATGTTTTAACCTTAAAATACGTGTTGAAATTGAGACCAGCACGGTCATAAGTGCCTAGGACTTATTTGGACTATCATCTTCATAACTGACCAGAAGCGGTGCAATTCAGTCGAATAAAAACGGCATAAAAACCTTTTACATATTACTGCAAACCAAAGTTAAGATTTTAAAAACAATTGTTTGTAAGAAGTATTTAATAAAATGGTTACCTATTTATTGTTCCATGAATTCATATAACTATGTAAATATATGTTATTTGTAATAATCAAAAGATTGACTAGGTATTTGATAAGCATTTCTTTATAAGCCCTAATATAACATTTCTAATGCCACTGTATTTTTATTTTAAATCAGTTAACTGTTTATAATACATTCATTCCTATTAAGATGGTTCACAAAATTAACACACATTTTAAAACCGTTTAATTAACCGACTTCAAAAAGGTCCTATATTCTACTGTGTGTATTTTTTATGTATGTTCACTGATTATTCCGTCAATAAAATTGTAGACCGATTTTCAAATATTTTTTTAACTAATATATGGAGTTTTTAAATAAAAATAATATAGTTCCGTTTATATAAATGAAAATAAATCTAAACAATTATAGATATGTTTTAATAGTCAGGAGACAGAGCCAAAAATAAGACTGTCGTGAAGTTAGTTATTGTTCGATTTAAACGATTACAGTAAAAACAGTATAAAGTATGAACGTATTTTTTGTTGCTTGCGGTATTTCTGGACCGATACGTCCAAGTTACGTTACGTTACGTTACGTTACAGATGGTTACAAGAAAAGATCATACTCCCACACAGATTACCTCCCACCTCGACGGCCAGCAAAGCACTTGTGTCAATTTTTGAATTGCAGGTGTCCATGGGTCGCGTCTGCTCGGTTGCCCCCTATCTATTCCATAGAAAAAAACTATAATTATTTTGATGTGATTTTGACTACAATGGTAAAATTAAATGAGTTTGCAGTTGTCCATTATTTTAATTTCTTTATAAAATTCTTATCAAGTATTCAAGAGTCTATATCTATAATACAAAATATTTAGGTACATTAGTGTCAGAACGATTTTGCGGGATTGCAGAAATGAATAACTTCAACAATCTGTGCTTGTTTTATTTTGCTGTAGTAATATTCTTTCTTGCAACGAACGTAAACTACAAAAAACAATGCAGTTTTTGCAGACAGACTAAGCAATTTTAAGAAGTTATTTTATGTTATTTTTGAAGAAAAATTGTAGCTGTAAATTTAATACGATAATTTGGAGATAATCTATCTGTATCTCTATATAAGTGAAGAGAATTCTTTCATTTAAAACACACACACACACACAAATAAAAAATTTAAAGTACTAAAAAGTTATCTGAAGAAGAATTGTAATCAGCTAATTATATTCAACAAAGTGTGGATATATTTTGACCTGTCATCTATACAAATAAATAAAACTGGAGTGTCTTTTGTTTGTAATATTAAAATAACCGCAACTAAATGCATATGTATGTTAACACGGAACATATGCCAAAATATCATTTTTTATAATTTTTGTCTGTCTGTCTGTCTTGTAATCTCTGGAACGTCTTCTGGATTTCGACGGAACTTTCACTGGCAGATAGCTGATGATATAAGGAGTTGCTTATGCTACTTTTTTTAAGACTAGCTTCGGCCCGCGGTTATAACAACAAACGCGGGTAATACCGCGGGTCTCAGCTAGTTAAACAAAAATCTACATGGACAGTTCAAATTATATTGATGACACAAAAAACATTAAAAACAATTGCAAAACATTTTTTGATACTACGTTTTGATCAAAACATTCCGAACGTGTCATAGGCGGAGATTTAGCGAAAGCTACAAGGATAAAATGATTATCTTATTAATAATAACATAATCATATATTATTATCCCTGTAGCTTCCGCTAAATCGGATTTATCTCTGTAGTTATACATTTCTTTACACAATTGTATTTAATTATTTATTGTATTTATTTTACTTCGTATGAATGTAACCCCTCTTTATACAACTCTATAAGTATCTATAAGCAGTAATCATAACTACAATAGTGCTCTTCTGACCGTACACACTTATGTGTGATTGTATATTATTGGGTTTTGTAAATCGTGTAGTGACTGATTAAGAATATAGAGTGGCAACGCCCCTATTCATGGCGTGGGTATCTCAAGAGCCGACTCAGGAAGCAAATTACACAGGACAACATCACTGCAAAGAGGAGGACAAACTTGAAACAAACCCTATAAGGACTTATCTAGCCAGCGTAGTATAGTAGGCCAAAACCTCCTTTCTAAGGAGATAAATTGACTATGCTATGATTTTATTATTTTTCAAAGATAGGAATGTTATCTGTATTACATAAACGTATTCAATTTAGTTTATAAGATTTTATAACATGTTTGTGAATATTACAAATTTTCTAATGAATGTTTGGATCTAAAGTATTGGAACGAAGTTCCTTATCGCGCGTTGTGAAAGGGGACTAATTTCTCATGAAAAGTTGTAACGTCACTTTTTTATTTTGAATTGTCACTTGTCAGTCATTCAGCGCCATCTATAAATGTATAAATTGTTTTAATTAGAAACCAACTGAAAAATATGTAGGTAATAGCCGCTTTCATAGATGCCGTTGTAATTAAAATCGTGTCGAATCAGTTTTACTCGATCGTCACAACTTCGTCCCTATCGGGTGTCCCACGACACCACACGGCTCTTTTTTATACTTCTTTAAAGACTCAAGTTATTTTCAAAATTAATTAACCTTTGAAGTAGATTTAAAATAGAACCAAATAAACTAAAAGGGGGCTGCTAAGTAAAGCTGTGTAACACTCGTATACACACAAATTACACGCATTGAAAACCTCTTACTGTTAGAACAAGAAGAAAAATTCTAACGTATGCCAATGTGTTTTTAACGACGTGACCCACTCGTCAATCATTTTTCTGGAATGTAAATCTATCATTTTATGTGTTTGTTCGTGTTCTGATCTAATTTTGCACAAAGTTGTCTAAACAGGACACAGAAGTGATGGATTGGACAGATAACGAATGTTTTTTATCAAACACCTTTTTTATTATGAGTTGTTAGCCTTTCGGGCACGGCTGCTTCGGGATCTACCTGCACAATGCCGCTAGGAGGGAATTGAGTCCCGCTTGTCACCACTGACTGCACGGATGGCGTAGTGGCTTAAGCGGTCACCACGCCGCTTACTGCTACTCTAAGTGCTATGGGTCCAATCCCCACATGGGACTACACTTTGTGTGATCCACAAATTGTTGTTCTGAGTCTGGATGTTTTTTGTGTCCGTTTCATGTATGTTCGTAAAGTCCTCCGAGACACAGGATATACTTATTCCTAATGCGGGAGTTGTCTTTTTTAAAAATAAAAAACAAATAACTGCGTTTACAGTGAGGACTCAGTTCAGCACAAAATTTGCGTGGTTTGGGCATTTCAGTCATCGGAGAGGATCTCTCGTTGCCGGTCATCATACGTTCCATGGCCGGTAGCAACAGATTTTTTACAAGAATAATGTGATGTCAATTGCATAAAAAAATCATGAGAAACCGAACACCGCAGCTAGTAATCAGATAAACGTAACAATTCTTCACACAATATTATTTAAACACAACATATTGATAAAGTACGTAACACAACTCTTTCACCATAAATTATAAACTTTTTCGTATAAAAACATTCAACAAAAACTCTTTTGATTGTCGATGTGGACCATAGACTACATGTGGGGGCGACCTGATTTATAGAGTCACTTTTTGTTGATTAATTCAAAATTAGGGGCTATCTCACTTTACTGAAGTTAATTGGGACTGACTAATGTGTTTTTAACAAATGTATCTATGGTGTTTTTTAAAACACTTTATACTTTTTTGGGTTTTAAAGCAGAAGGGAGTTTAAGTGTCTCAAATACTAAGTGCGGCTTCGATAAAAGAGTTGATCGTCCAATTAGAATTTTAATATTACAGATTATTCAGAGTGTTTACTTTTTTTACGTTGCGTTGTCTGGTGTAACTAGGCAGTGCCTGCACTACGACAATTAGATTGCTTATGAAAATATTGATATATTCCAGAATACATACATATTTTGGTGACGGATTAAGAGATCTGTGTGGTGACGGATTAAGAATACGGAGTGTCACCACCCTCATTTATCCCGTGGGTATAGTAAGAGCTGACTGAGGGAGAAAACTATGCAAAACAAAAGCACTATAAAGAGGCGAAAAACTTGACACAAACCCATATAACCCTTAGTATAGTAGGCTAAAAACTCATTTCTAAGGAGATGCCTACCTCCAGCAGTGGACTATTAAAGGCTGTTGGTGTGAAGTGATATATTTTGTAGACAAATACACCCTGACACAGACAAATACTGTTGTTGATCAAACCAACGATTTCTAGCTCAGCGTTTATAATAGATAAACAGGCTTTTCAATAAAAGACTTACCGCATTTAATTTAATTTACTTTTATTAGCTCCATTAAAGAAAAACACTGTAGTGTCACACTTTCTATATTCGCCAATGTATACATAAAAATATATTCTGTCTGTTTTAAGACCTTGTTCAAAAGATTTGAAGCTTGTAGAAGAGGAATAAAATGGCAAATATGTTTTGGCCAATGTTCGAGCTAAGCACTGAGACGTGATATGGTCTCCCCAGCGGTTCCTGCCTCAGCTTAAGTTAGGAACAAGTATTCTCAACGATTTCAATACCTGAGGATTATTCACGACAACAAATTCCTTGAAGAATTTCTTTCCTTCAGAAGTATTTTTTTGTAATTCATCAAGTAACAAACATAGTTGGCAAAATAAACGGAAGTGTAATGGTTTGGACTTCGAATTGCAATCGTTTGGTATCATGTTTTAATCCTTTCCGTAAATGCTCTGCAATTGAACTCATTCCCAACAACGAGTTTAGCTTAGTTAGTAGAAAACTTAATAGTATAAAACTTACAAGACTCACAGCAAATACTCTTTTACTCCCTTAGTGCTGGAATAATTTCTTCATCAAGTACCTTGAGTAGAACCAAATTAAATTATAAAAGTATTGTTGAAATCGGTTCACAAATAGCGAAGAAGCACGTTTAATACATACGAAAAAATATTCAGTATAATAATAAAAAATACTACATATAGACCTTAAACCTTATAAAATATTAAAAGAGAAACTCACATAAAAAGGATGATATTCATGGTGGCGGAAGTATATCTCTCAAATATAAATTATAGATGGCGTACCAAGTGACGCATCAATAGCCACTCAACTGACACTTGTTAAATCTGACGAGCTGTCAAAGTTGTCAGATATTTGCCGCATTTCTGTCGCGCTGTCAAAACGCATGTGAGTATACTATTTTCGTGATATTGGTTTATTTGATGGAAGTAAAGAATTTTATTGGTATGGGATTCAGGAAACCATTTCGTTTTATGAGAGGTTGTGATGTTATGAGCTTGTGGAGTGCGAAATAGGGGTATTCTGTTAGAATTTGTTACGACTTAAGTATGTTGATTTGTATAATAATGTACTTGTGGCCTATTACACATGAACATCATCAATAGCCTTTAATAGTCCAATGACCAGACGGGTTGGTATAGGGTTTGCGTTAAGTTTTTGTTCTCTTTGCAGTGCTGTATAAATATTAATAGATTAATTGTAATAAACTAAAATAAATGACCTGAATTCTATACCATTTTCACAAACAGCCTGTAACAGTCCACTGCTGAACATAGGCCTCTCCTTAGAAAGGAGGTTTTGACCTACTATACCACGCTGGCAAGACGGGTTGGTATAGAGTTTGCGTCAAGTTTTCCTTCTCTTTGCAATGCTGTTGTCCTGTCCTGCGTAGTTTGGTCCCTTAGTCGGCTCTTACGACACCCACGGGATCAATAGGTGACACTTTATATTCTTAATTCGTCACCACCCTATTTTAGTTATCTTAAAAGGCCACTACTCACAAAATTCGGCCGATAAACCGCGAACTCTAACATCAAACCATTTGTAACAATAATACGTTATGTCCCCACAATTTTTTTAACAATCAAAACGAACACAGAACCTAACCATTTACCAAAAAACAATCATTGAACCGACCAAGCAAAACCCATAACATTCTAACATAACATTTTCGACAAAAAAAGTTTCTTAACTTCGTGGGGTTCACTTAAAAAAGCATTTACCCAACGACGGTTCCGTGACTTATAGCCGTACGGTAAAAGAGACAGATTTATACACTTCCTCCCAAGAGCAAGCGAGAGGGTAATATGCGTCAGAAATATTTAAATTAAGTTCTCCCTTAATGTCTGACATTATTTTTTTATCGGCGTGTCCAAATAAAGATATGTAGTCAACTAGATATCTTTTTCCTTCTTTTTAAAGAAAATGTTTTCCTTTCAAGGGAAATTGTGAGATGCTAGATTCGGCCATTTTCTTGATGGTCTCTGAATTATACTTTTTTTGTGTCTACATTGCTAAATTAAGTTTTTTGGGACATTGAAGATTTAGGAAATGGCGGGATTTCGGCGTTCCGAGTTGAGAATTTTGAGTTTTGTACCAATAACTGTTGGTCTCTTTTATTTAATAGTTTTAATTTATAAGAAACTTAATAACTATTTATCTTTATCTAAAACAAAATATAATACTTCGTAGTATACGATACGATGTATGTTTTTAAAGTCCTCCGCGACACAGGACATACGAGTATAATTCTAATGCGAAAGTTGGCTTTAAAAAAATTATACTCTCCCCCTCCCCTCCCCTTTGCTACATAATTAAATAAATACTCTTAATGAACACTCATTACCGTTCACTATGTATTTCACCATTAGTACAAATTTCAACAGCCCTTACTAGTTTTTCCATTAATTATACCCTTCCGTTATCTCTTAGTTTTAACAAACACCGGTGTGTCTTACCTGGAAACACCTTCGACAAAAACAGCCCGTATTAGACCCCTTTTAAGGTAAGGGATTATATGGTTAGAACGAGATATTTGTTCAAGTACACACGGTAAACGAAATACCTGGTTGGTGGTATGAATTAGTTATGATTTTTTCAGAATAGTTTTGAAATAATAATAATTAACAAATCTAAGAGTAAAGAAACGAGTTATTTTAAGTTAACAAACACATGTAAACCTGACCAGGTATTTTGTTTGCATAATTTATACTCTCGATTGTCGGCACCTGCTACAAGTTTTTCATGGGGGCAATCGATTAGACGTTTCACCCGATAGTAAGCAACTACCGCCGCCCATGGACGCCTGCAACTCAAAAGTCACAAGTGCGTAGCTGCCCTTGGAGTCCTTCCCGCTTGTGTCAGCGGGAATAGGGATTTGAGCTAGGGTAACCTCACTCACTCAGTGAAAGGCAACGAAAGAGTTGCTTAACATCGGTTTTCTGTGAGGCCGTGGTATCACTCCAGTCAAGCCGGCCCATTCGTGCCGAAGCATGGCTCTCCCACGGTAAAACATTATGAAAACAAACTCACTTGTACTTATGTTTCACTATTCAATTAAGCTTTAGCTTAATTTAATAGTCAAAATAGGCGAAACGGTCTGTTCAACTTGACTGGTTTCGCCTTATGACGTTATCAAGTTTTATTATGATCATATACATGGCATTAGTAACGTGATAATGTCATAAGGCTAAACCGGTCAGGTCGAGCTTAATTAAATAGTGGGATATAAGTACAGGTAAGTTTGTTTTTAAAATGTATTTTGTTTGCCGTGCGTACTTACATGATAAAATATTTTACCTGGAGGATTATTAAGTTTGTCGGAACTGTTATGTTTGGAAACCAAATGATAATCTGTCGTGTTGATTCTTTGTTAATCGTGTGTAAGTATTTAAAATTAAAATATTTTTGGGAGGTTTGAACAAAGAAAAAAATAAGTGTATGCTTTTAGTTTGTTCTTTTTCATGACTTAGGGGGCAAAATAACCGACGACGACGAGCTGACTACCATCACCCAAGTGCATGGCTACCCTTTAAGTCCCCCCCCCCTCAAATTCAGTGAGAGGGGTGTTTCAGGGTACCAGGAATTTCCTTTCTAGGGTACACCTGGTTTTTCGAGAACTGGGACCTGAGACGGCGTGCGGTTTTTGGTCGGTTCGAAGTCGACATAACCATCCCACCGGTGAGTGGTGTGCAGGGTAAATGCCGCACAGAAAACAAAAATATATTGTCTAAATATCTGAGCTTATTTTTTTTTCCATTTTAATTATTTTTATTAGAATAACAATGTCGTCATTATCATCGTCTACCTTTTTCATTAGGGGGTATACGCGTAAATAATTCCCCTGACGGTAAATGAAAACCATCGCTTAGGGACACCTGCAACTTCAAGTGGCCTGTTGAGTTTGAGTGGAAAATAAAGAATCATTGTTATTTAAAAAATATTTAGGCTATATCCTATATAGGCTATATATGATTTTCAAACCTTCAAGAAAAGAGCATACTTCTGCCTCAAAGACCAGACTGCAGACGTGGGCAGATGACACGTCGGCTCGTTTGCCCCCTCTTTCATAAAAAAACTATTTGAAAGAAGTAAACATAAATATAATATAAAAGAAATGACAATATACTCGTAAATTAAGATAGTTCTATTTAAAAATGGTCCAGATATAATAAATTAATTACATGTTTTTATAACTGACCGCACGGATGGCGTAGTGTTTTAATCAGTCGCCACGCCGCTCACTACTACGCTGAGTGTTGTGGGTCCGATCCCCACATGGGACGACACTTTGTGTAATCCACAAATTGTTTTTCTGAGTCTAGGTGTTCTTTGTGTCCGTTTCATGTGTTTATAAAGTCCTCCGCGACACAGGATATATTCCTAATGCGGGAGTTGTCTTTTTTTTTTAAATAACGATCCTACAGAAGTATTGACCGCAACAGAGTAGGTCAAGTATCTAGGAGTTAAATATTTTTGTATTACAGCTGGGACGGCGAATACCAGGAGAACAGAATTGACTAGCAAATGCCCCATATTTTACGAACAAAGCACCAGTAATCAAAAACTCATTGAGCATCTGCTCATGCAGTATCCCCACCGTTTGCAGATTTTATAGGTATTTTTGTCAAGAAACCTCTACTTTTTTTATTATAAAACTTGTTAGGCTACCTTTGACAAAGTGTTGGAATAAAAAGCATGTCTAAATTTATAATAATAAAATTCAAGGCAATGAATTAAGGTCACACTATTTGAAAATCACGGAAGCTAAAGTGGCGACTCCTACATACGAAGAAACAGAAACATACTACAGCGCCATCTAATGAAGACACACCGAACTACGGAGTCCTGTATCACGATATGAAGAATTCTCTCGCCGATTAGTATATATACAACTGCCCAACAACAACCGTTGGGCCGCGGCCCACCAGGCATGATCACCTCGCCGGGTTGGAGGACGGAGGATCCATTTGTGTTGGAGGGACATGACACCTGTTCCTCCATACTAAGAATGCTAACTTAGTGAAATACATTGTATTAAGAAGTAATTTAAAAATAATTCTTTAAATTTATCTCTCACCTGATAAAGCTGTTATACAATGAAAAAGAAAATATTAATTTTGGTTAATTTTTTTCTTTATCCTGTCTTCTTCTATTTTTATTTAAATACCGTCCATCAGGACTTCTCGACCGGAGAGATATCACAGCATCACAGAAAACCGGTGTTAAAGAATTCTTTCGTTGGTTTCCACCGAGTGAGTGAGGTTACAGGAGTCAAAGCTTACCCCAATTCCATCCCCCCCTATTTCTGGGAAGAGGAACTCAAAGGGTGGCAAAACACTTTTGACTCTGGAGCTGCAAGCGTCCATGCGGTTTTTTTAAAAGACGTCAGGAATACATTCGGCGTCGAGGGGGACATACTTGAAACGGACACAAACAACACCCAGACTTAGAACAACAATTTGTGGATCACACAGTGTCATCCCATGTGGGGATCGAACTCACAACACTCAGCGTAGTAGTAAGCAGCGTGGCGACCGCTTAAACCACAACGCCATCCGTGCAGTCGACGATGGCGGTAATGAGTTGCCATCGGTTAACTCGTCTGCTCGTAAGTTTGCTCAATATACTTTATAAAAAAAACCTGCGTATGCTGCCATTAATGTGCTGGTTTAGCATTCTGTAGTATCAAATGTAACATTTTCCCGTTGCCCTCGAATAATGATCAAGGAAGAGTTTCATTGTTTCACACATCATTTGGAGTGAAGTGAAGTCCGGTCTGCGTGCTGGTCCCTTCATAAAATAAATATTCACCTTCAAGGTTATTCATAGTCTGACCCGGATACATTACTCTTTAGTTTATATGAGTATCAAAGCGCTATTTATTACTATTAATGGTGAATTAAGTCTGTCAAGCGACTCTCGAAATTCAAATTTTCGTCAATTATACTTCAAGTTACGCCTACCGTCACTTTGCTATGACAGAAGGTCCTTCAGTAGATTTAAATTAATTATAGAATCAAGTTTGTATTAACAAATCATTTTCAACAAATTGAATCTTAAGTTACACTTTCTTACTAAGTTTTAATACAAAATAGACTTAAATATATATTATTCTGAACGTTTTCAATTCACTAATTAAATATTTTTGTCAGAATCCTTATATAACGGAAATTGTATTTAAATCGTGTAGTAGGTATCTTCGCGTAGCTTTATAAAAGATTATACGTTTAGAAAGATATACCACTCATTTTTTTTATGGAATAGGGGGCAAATGAGTAGACGGGACACCTGATGGAAAGCGACTACCGTCGCCCATGAACGCCTGCAACTCAGGAGTCACAAGCGCGTTGCCAGCCTTTAAGAAAGGAGTACGATCTTTTCTTGAAGATTTGAAGGTTGTATTTATCAGATAGGCAGACTTTTTGTTCGCACAACCAGTCTTTAGAACAAATTCTAGCATGCGGTAATTCCGGACCGATACTTTTAAGTATAAGTCACTTACTATTAGGTGACGTAAGAAACTGTCAAAATAATTGAACACTGAAATAATTCATTTTCTCATACATTGTGTATGTTACACGAATAAATATTAGAGCTGTGACTTAAAACGCATATGGAACTTCTAAGAAATACTATCACCATCATCATCAACAGCCTATACTAGTCCACTGCTGGACATAGGCCTCTCCTTAGATTTTGGCCTACTATACCACGCTGGCCAGACGGGTTGGTATAGGGTTTGTTTCAAGTTTTCCTTCTCTTTGCAGTGCTGTTGTCCTGCTTAGTTTGCTCCCTTAGTCGGCTCTTACGACACCCACGGGATGAATTGGGGTGCTGACAATTTGTATTCTTAATCCGTCACCACACGGACTAGAGAAGAACTAGAGAAGAAATACTAGTTATGTATAAATAAATGAGCAAATACTGTTCTGGTACTGAGAAAGCACCAGCGGTGTACTGCGGTAGTTCGCAGTCATGAAGAAACCGCATTGTTACGAGTAATACAACGTTTACCATCTATAGTCGTTAGAGACACTGCACTCAAAATCTCGACCTCGCCACAGTCACGATATGTTACAATGTCGGGAGTAACAAAGCCTTCATTTTGTAACTGCATATATCATCTTCCATGTCCACGTAGAACGGGAGATATGTGTCACTGTTATATTAAAATGGAGATAATGTAACGTAACAATGATGAATGATGTAGAAGGATATTAGGTATTGAATTATTACGTGGAGAGACCTATGTCCAGCAGTGGACTACTAAAGGCTGTTGATGAAGATTACTTTAAGCACGACAATATAAGTGACTGACTGCACGGATAGCGTAGTGGTTTAAGCGGTCACCTTGTCTTTCTACTGAGCTTCGTGTTTTGAGTTCGATCCCCACATAGGACAATACTTTGTGTGACTCAGAAAGTGTTGTTCTGAGGTTGGCTGTTCTTTGTGTCCGTTTTATGAATATTTGTAAAGTCCGGCCGCAACACAAGATTTATTTCTTGTGCAGGAATTGTCCTTTAAATAAAATTAACAAAATAGTAGTTTAGAAATTTTGACCAAAATCGGACACAATGTTTGAAACTGGCCCTCTCATGGTTAAGTGTAGCATAGAAACGAACCTGTAATTTGTTTTGGCAGCCATTTTCTGCAGGATATCATGTTTCATTATCCTATTAATGTGTTAAAAAGTAAAAACATACCTACTACCTTTCTGGTAAGCGGGTACCAATGACCTTTTAAGTATATATTTCATATTTATCATTTTGTTTTATAACGGTATTTTGTAATCAAGTGATCCTTTTGTAACCTAGTTTTAGCGATTTGAAGAATTTAATAACCGCCTAATAAGCCTTAAATAAAAGTATTCATTACGAATCACGAGGAAGTTTATTAACTAATAAATTTTTACTCCACCGAAAATATGAAATTAAAAAAATATTTAAAAAAATATTTAATTAGATCCCAGCGCCTGCACTAAGTTTGTAGGTCGGTGTTAATGAAATGCCCCCTTGCTATAATCATGGCCATTATACCTAGTTAAATCCTATTGTGTTATCAAACAATGGTTGCTTTTTAATTTATGACACCTTTTCGTTTTGGTCGACTAATGTTTTTTTGGTGAAACGAGTTTGTTCGGTTTAAGTAGAATAGAAGTAAGTTAACTCATTGTAAAAAATAATCTAACACTTGTTCCGTAGAAGGCATTTTAAAATATACTACTACGTTACGTTACGTTATAAATTATACAAGACAGTAAGTACACGTTAGCAGTTTTTATTGAAATAATTACTAAGTAAGTTGCTAATTACATGTAAATTTACGAGTATATTTATAAAAGAAGACACTGAAAGACTGATTCAATGGCTGCTCGAATAATGCATAGCTGAAACCGCTAGGTTTAGAAGCATGAAATTCTGCACAAAAGTTCCATAGGTGACGTAGGTGTACACTAAGAAAGGATTTTTTTAATTTAAGGGTCCGAAATGGGGGTTGGAAATTTATCTGAAACTTCGTTATTTTGATAGTAGCGTTTTCAAATTCACAGTCAATACTCTTTATTAAAGGGAACGAAAAACGTTATTAATTTTTCAAACTTACCCTTAAAAAAGGGCGCAAGTTTGTACGGTACATATCCCTATAATCTTGATTCATTGTATCCTCTACGATGTCTGATGTCGACCACAACGTGGACGAAGTTGGGGCAAAAGCTAGTATTTTTTTTATATATTCACGTAAAAAATACACCAATATTTGAAATCTCTGAGTTTTGAGTTAAGCTCTTGGCATGTGTACAGAAGTCAGTGTATTCTCCCATTATGATCTCTCAGTATGATAGTATATATATATTATGTGAATTGATCAACAAACGTGACAAGTTATTTATCAACGAATTTGAATTGAACTGAATTACCCAAGTCGTACTAAAATTATAGTTTACGGACAGAAAGAACACCCAGACTCCCAGACTCAGAACAACAATTTGTGTATCACACAAAGTGTCGTCTCATGTGGGCATTGAACTCACAACACTCAGCGTAGAAGGTGAGCGGCGTGGCCACCGTGCAGTCCAATCTTAAAAAGTTTATGCAAAATATATGCATTTAATATGCCTCTGACCTAACCCTCCAGGGTAAAGGAGTATGTATGAGAAAATACCATTCCCCGCTCAAAGAAATGATGTAATACGAAGGACATAGAATCGATTTCCACGTACAGTAAATATTGGAAAACATGTTGTATTTGTTCCGTCTCTAGATGTTTGTGGATGCCACAGGAAGTGCCAGTGAGGAATTGTGAAAGAACAGGTGTATATCGAAATATCGTTCTTGTAAGGAGTGGCCACAGGATAAGTGGTAATGAACCCTTTATTAATGTGTGGTAGGGCTTTATGTCAGAATCGAACTGACTAAAATCACACGGTGACATTCTACGCTTGAAATAGAAGTGATCCAAAAACAGCTGTTATTAGGATATATGGACCTTTCCTAAGAAGCAATTATAAATCTCGGTTATTTGATATGCGTTGTGAAGACTGCACGGATGGCATAGTGGTTAAAGTGGTTACCTCGCCGCTTCTACTGCTACTGTGTTGTGGGTTCGATTCCCGCATTCAACACTTTGTGTGATCCACAAATTGTTGGTCTGGGTGTTATTTGTATCCGTGCCATGCAAGAATACCGGAGAGAAAAAAGCGAACTGGTCAAATTAATAATATCTCACAACAGGCAAAAATGATTCTTATTTGGATTGTGAATAAAATTAAATAAAAAGAAGTAAAAAATTATGTAGATAATGTACTAAAACCTAACAATCTATTAGGCAGGGACTAGGTACCTCACACTTCTCCTCACATCAATCTAGGGCATTAATCAGACCCAAAAATTAAATCTAGTTTTTTTTTAGACAGATTATAAATACAATTAATGTTTGATAATGTATCATTAATTTTTCATTTCTGATAAGTTTCCGTATGAGATCATTTTTATCTAATACATGGTCAACTAATAAATAAAGAATTCTTAGTTGGAATGACTTTTTGTCTTTTATTGATATTTTATATATCTAACTAGAGGACCCGACAGACGTTGTCCTGTCAAATTTGACACTGCGATGGTAGCGCCGTCTGTCTGATCCAATGTAAAACATTCCAAAATCAACAACTACTAATAAATAAAAAAATAATTAAAAAAACATTGTCCAGCGGACAAAATTATGAATCTAAACCATTCCCAGATCCCCTTGAATACACACAAAAAATTTCATCAAAATCGGTCCAGTCGTTTGAGAAAAGTTCAGTGACATACACACTCACAGAAGAATTATATATATAAAGATAGAACGAAAGTGGTTACAAAACGAAACTTTTAAAACCTGCAAAACAAATGCTTTCCATTCATGCTTATAATACTTTCTGCTAAAAACTAGTTTATATAGTATTATTGAATGAAAGCAAACTACTAAATTTTATAATATCCAAATTATTTTAATGTGATTATCGGCTCCTGTACCGAATTATAATTCTATAGTGTTATATGTGTGTTCATTTCTATAATATTTGTTTCGGAGTTTGGGTATTTTCTATGTATAATATGTACGTATTTTCATGAGTCTTGTGGGTTCAAACCCCACATGGGACAACACTTTGTGTGATCCACAAATTGTTGTTCTGAGTCTGGGTGTTCTTTGTGTCCGTTTCATGTATGTTTGTGAAGTCCCCCGCGACAGGAATATATATTCCTAATGCGGGCGTTGTCTTTTAAAAAAAAAACGAAAAAAACAATATATGACGTATAAAAGTTACAATAGAAACATTACAAACCCAAGCACATAAATTTCATTGATAAACTTGTAAGACTACCCTCATTTTTCGATGTCAAGGATTAAAAACAATCACACACATCTCATCAGACCAAAAACTTTCGGTTTTGAAATATCTTACAAGCCCTAAAAGGCAAGAAATAAATTCATAAATCCGTCAGACACACAGGTGGGACAATGCGTAAAGTAAACATAAAAGACAAACAGACAGACGGGTTTTGTTTATCGAAGTATTTTGTAACGAAACGTTCGTTGGGGAATCAACGTGTGTCATTGCACGATAGTGGGTTAAGCTTCGTTTTTAGTATAGTTGAGACGAAAAGTGAATTAAGAATTTAAGTGAAGTAATAATAATGCTGATCACGTCAGTTTAAAGCAAACTGGAACTGAGTATAACTCTCATCAGACACAGTGTAGTGTAGAGTAAACGTATGTTACAGATACAAGTTTTATTTGTGTGTTCTTAATATTTTTAAGCTCTATATATTTAGGTACATCCTAATAAATAGATAGTACTGTCCCATCTGTCTTTTGTTTGATTTATCTCTTTCCAACGCGTGCTACTGGTACGGATATACCGTACCAGTAGCGCGCGAGTCGTAGATTTTACAATTACAGTTGATATTGTTACATTTTAGTCGAGATATCTCGATCTTACCAAACTAAGAATGACGTCTTCCTGGTCCAGAAAGCTGCAATGGCTGGGAATAGGTAAATTTATAAGAAGAAGAATAAACGTATTTAGATCCACTTTTCTAAACAAAGGAACAAACAAATTCAAGAAGACAATTTAAAAAGGTTGGACAATTAAAAAGGCCTTGGAAGGTGTAAGTAAAAGTAATTTTTTTATTTTATTTTTTTTAAAAGACAACTCCCGCATTAGGAATAAATCCTGTGTCGCGGGGGACTTTACAAACATACATGAAACAGACACAAAGAACACCCAGACTCAGAACAACAATTTGTGGATCACACAAAGTGTCGTCCCATGTGGGGTTTGAACCCACAACACTCGGCGTAGTAGGAAGCGGCGTGGCGACCGCTTAAACCACTACGCCATCCGTGCAGCAATTATTAGGAACAAGCTTATGAAGAGTATTAAACACTCATATTTTTCCACATTGTGATCTTGCGTAATAGGGCGCCTGCCAATTGCTTTCAAGTGTATATAGATTGGATAGTGTAACCGATAGCTCTAGAAGGTCAGGGTCACGTACCGGGGTAATCCCAAGGGTTTTTCTATTATAGACTACAACTCAAGTACTATCCGATTAATACAGTTAATTGAACAGGGAAACACAATTGTCGTGTCTCAAGGAATTCTGACAATATCCTTCAATTCACACGAATTCTTTTCTTTCTGTGTCATAACCCCAAAGTCAAGTTTTCGATTAAAACTCTATGGTGCACCATATTTCCCTACCTACAAAAGCAAAGGAACCACCTTTTGGTTTTTTACTTCGCTCCTTTAAGGCCCTAATCTCTATGAGGCTATGTAAATATCTTTTTCCAAAAGCTTTTACTCTTCACAGCCCCGATAAGCCTTCATTCTTATCCTTCCACCTGTAATAGATGCATAGCATCACTCAAATATAATAATAAATACACACAAATATGTCAAAAGACTGAGTTATGACACTTCAATTGTCACAAAATAATGGGTGATATATTTTTTCTTTCTTAATATCGTGTGTATAAAAACGTCACTGGATAGACACTCTATTTTTATCAACAAGAGCGACCATTATTGAGACTGCTGTCACCCATGTTTTGGATAATTACATTTTACAAAACTTTGATAGTATATCAGTTTGATGTGGGAGCCTAATAGCGTGTTGGTATTACAAATAAATTATTGGAAGTGTTCTGTTTCGAAGTTTGAAATTTCTTTGGGATTAGTTTTTTTTTTTTGTTGAGCCAGTGATTTTGTCGAGTTACTGAAACTTTTTGGTTTCCGTGGGATTATTTATTAGTGATTTATTGCCAATTAATATGGTTTGTGGTTGGGTCTATTCTTTAAAAGGTCTAGATAGAAGTTTATAACTTTTTGATAGTGTTCTCTTTCTTTTAATTTTAATATGTCTAATGATATGATCATCATCATCAGCCTATCACAGTCCACTGCTGGACATAGGCCAGGCCCATTGGGCTTCTCGCATAAATAAATGACTGATAAATGGTATCTTTTAAAATATGAAACTTTTTGGTATTGGATTTGTTTTTAGTGAATTTTATCTAGCCAGTGATTCGGTATAGTTTTTGAATGTGTTCTGTTTAAAAGCTTGAAACTTTTTGTTTGTTAGTTTTTCTTTTTTTTGATTTGGTGAGGCCAGTGATGCAGTCAAGCTGTTAAAATTGTTCTGTTTCACAGTTTTAAACTTTTTGGATGTCTATTGTTTCTTTTTTTTTGCTCTAGCCAGTGATTCAGCCATGTTTTGGAAACTGTTCTTTTCTTAAATTTCAAAGTTTTTATAAAATTTGTTACTTTTTTTGCCAACTAACTACTAAATACAGAGAGACAAATAACTAGGTACGATAACATATATCCATATCTAATATAGAAAGGTATAATTATGAAGAAGATCGCAGTAGGATAAACGAAGTTAAAAATAATTAACTAATGAACTAACTAAAACTCGAGCTCCAATTTATCCAAAAATCAACAACTCCTTACCTCCTCCATTTAAACATTAATCCTCAACCCCAGATTATCAACGACGAAACTAACAAATCCTACTTTACGAGAATGTCATAATTAAAATATACCAAACAAGGACAGAATACGGTCCATAAACCACACAAGCAAAATATAATTCAAGCTTAAACAAGCCCATTATTTAGTCCCTAAAATCTTTCCCATTAAAATAATGCTGTAAGTACGCCACCCATTTATTCCTATCGTAAACCCATGCATTACTTATGGGCCATAATAATCCATTAGGGTCTTTCATAGGGGAAAGTTTTTATGTCATATTTTAACGTATCTAAACAATTTCATTCACTCGAGTATGACTCATGTCGAACGAGCTTATACAAATTCCATAATATAAAAGAAATCTTGACACTTTTGAATACCTTTTTACCCCAGTAGTTATACGATAAAACTGTGGCCATAAAATCTGCTGTACATACGGCTAATGTTAGAAATAAATCGCTTTCAATTTACGAGCCTAAAAGATTTTTTAGTTTTTGGGTACAGCACTAGTCTCTTTGTACACCATAGGGAAAAGTTTTTCTTTTTTTTTGTCAGAAAGGATTTTAGTAATAATAAGTAGGTAAATTTAAACCTCCTTTCTAAGGAGAGGCCTATGTCCAGCAGTGGACTAGTATAGGCTGTTGATGATGATGATGAAGTAGGTAAATTTATTGGAACATTCGTGTTGACGGATTAAGAATACGGTGTCACCACCCTTATTCATCCCGTAGGTGTCGTAATAGTCGACTAAGGGAGCAAACTATGCTAAATAAATTATATGATTTTATCTTTAACTATCTAAGAGACCACTTGAATAATTTGCTAAGCCTAACTTTTTTCTTGCATAGATATGATTTCTTAATTTGGATATGTTGTATATTTATATATTTAGCGTAAGAGCCGACTAAGGGAGCAAACTACGCAGGACAACAGCACTGCAAAGAGAAGGAAAACTTGACGCAAACCCTGTACCAACCCGTCTGGCCAGGAAGATATAATAGGCCAAAATCTCCTTCATAAGGAGCACCTTCCTATGTCCAGCAGTGGACTGTTAAAGGCTCTTGATGATGAAATAAATTGTCCGTGTTTTGACGTATTAAGAATACCTAATGTCACCACCCCTACTACGTGGACGACGACTTAAAGAGCAAACTCTACAGGACAAAGAGTACTGCAAAAAGAAGGAACAAATCCTATACCAACCCGTCTGACCAGCGCGGTATAATAGGCTAAGATCTTCTTTCTATGGAGAGGCCTATGTCCGACAGTGGACTATGAAATGCTTGTGAAGTTGCTGATGAAGCAGGTAAAACATATTTTGCCACTCGTTTCGTATCAATTTTAAGGTAATTAACACTGGTACTTAAGGTACTCATGGAGTACGCTAATAAAGTGCCACACGATACAATAATTAAGAATGAAATGGCTTTTTAAACGCTATAGTATATTGTAATATCTAATAATGGATATTGTTGGACATATAATGGCAATTTGTGGATTAGATAAGTGGATTATATTTTTAATGTTTTAGTTAATTTGTTACAAGTGCTTCAAATGTTTAGCAAATAGTTTCATTGTACGCTATCTATTTAAAAGTTACGGTTAATTACGTAATATATACAATATTGATTGCTGTACGGATAGTGTACGAGTAGTGTACGGATAGTGGTTTAAGGGGTCACCTCACCTCTTTCTACTGCACTGAGTGTTGTGGATTCGATCCCCACATAGGACAACACTTTGTGTTATCCAGAAATTGTTGTTTTGAGTCCGGATGTTCTTTGTGTCTGGTTAAAGTCCCCCGCGACAAAGGATATAGTCTTAGTGAGGCAGTTGTCCTTTAAAAAAATAATTAAATATCTAATACTTGATGTAACCGTAAGATCTTAGGGAGCCTTAGTCTAACTTGGAGGTTGTGAGTTCAATTCCCAGGACAGTCAGGTCAGGACAAATAATTGTGAGATGAGCAAATACATTTGTTCTATCTCTGGATATAATATATCTATAATATGTATGTCATCATCGTCATCAACAGCCCATAATAGTCCACTGCTTGACAGGACTGCCCGACTGCTGTAGAAAGAAAGAAAACTTGACACAAACCCTATACCAACCCGGTTTTTTTATTATGGTTATTATATACCTATATACAGGTTCACATAGCAGACAATTTACCACTATTTACACTTGTAACTAAAGGGTCACAAGTTGCTGGCATTTAAATTTACAATACGCCATTCTTAAATCTTTGAAGATAAACTTAAAATAAAATCTGCAGTGATAAACAAAATGAATGACCCATTTAAGACGGTATACCCGTTGTTTCCTCCGCTGTTATCGTGGCCACACAATCTCCATCTAATGACCGCGGCTCGGTCACTCCTTACGTGCTTTGTGCACGTTTCACATACCTATATAGTCTACGTGTACACTGTTCTTAGTTCTACGGTGCTCTTCAATTTTTATACCACAGTGTAATTACATTACCAGTAAGATAACATAGAGATTAGCGGTTATTGTAAAAAAAAAAAAAAAAATCTGCTCCATCTATAACTAAGATTAGGTGTATCTATAATTTATTCTGATATACGATATATTCCTGTGCAAATATTCATATACATTATTTTGATGGTTAGATATTTAATCGTACATTTAATGATATTTATTTGTTGTGCATTCTATACCGTCTTAGGTGTAGCGGTAACGGGTCCACCTGGTTCCCCACTGATACCCGAGACAGCGTGCGGTTTTTAGTCGGTTCAAGTCTGACAAGGGGATTTTTTCATAGAAAAAAAGTTTAGCTGTAGATTACAATTCAATTTAAGGAAATAACATTTGTTGTTTTGTTAAATATCTAGAAAAAAAAAATAGAAACTAAAATATTTATTCTATTGCACACACACACACTAAGGCGCTACGATAAAAAAATAATGTAAAGTACCAAACAATTGAAGCGATGGTAATGACCTTGAGATGCCCTTGGAAGTTTGAGCCTTCGGTAACTTAAATAAAGTCAAATTTACTTAACACCAGTTTCTGTTGAGGACTTGACTAATGCTAAATCACTGTAGTCAAGCCGCCCTATCTATGCCGAAGCATGGCTCTCCAACGATAATACACACCATGCTCCAGAAATAACTACATCGAAACCATTTAAAATCAAATTCTTAAAAGGGTACTACCTACTTCATTTCAATGGCTCCCAAAACTTTCCATTGACATTATCGCAGCGAACGCTTCAGTCCCGAGCGTACAGGCCCGTATTAAACATTCAGTAGGCGGCTAATGAAACCTGGGCCTGATTCTCAAATATTAATGCCCAATTCGCCGGCTTGTCATTTATACATTTACGTATTGCAAATAACGTTTGTATATTTCAAAGGTTGCCACGAATTATCTATATATATTAATAGATATGTAAAACAATTCTTTGTACCAACTCTCAAACAAATATGGCGCACGGAATCATATTATATGAATACTTAATTGTTTCTATGAAGAAGAAATACACAAAGTTCATTTTTTTAACAAAATATCATATTAAGTGAAATTAAAAAATAAACTTTAAGGGTCCAGTTTTTTTTACTGTTTTTAACCACTATTACTGTTATTTAATAAAGTATATTTATTTCACTAGTAATTCCCTGTAGAAACTAGATGTTAAACGTTCTTGACTTATACATGGTCTAATTCATCTTTATTTTGTTTAATAAGATTATTAAATCAATCATAACTGGTGACCCGTCTGCTCGACTGCCCCCTCTAACATAAAACAAAAAAACCTATTTGTTTTGGCAAGAAAAGGTTTGTTGGGTCCACTGGTATAACAATTAAAAACATACATATATTTTGAGTAACCACTTCTCCAAGGAACATCAAGAAACACCAGAAAATATGACGACGACTAAAATACATTTCATTTCAAAAAGACAACTTTGGACCAGAAAAATATCCCGTCTTGCGGGAGACTTTACAAACATTCATTAAACGGACACACAGAACACCTAGACTCAGAACAACAATTTTTAGATCACACAAAATGTAATCCCATGTGGGATTTCAACCGACAATACTCGGCGCGGTAGGACCGCAGTACGCTTAAACCATTATGCCATCTGTGCAGTTCCTTCTTTCTTCGGAGTAGGCAGAGACAAAAGTTTATTATGTGCTTATATCCTTCAACAACGAGCTCCCTTCACCGTCATTAAACATTTCACAGACGCTCGACGGTTTATGGTCAATCAATAATTGATACAACGGTAGTATGTATTGAAAACGTTTTCACCTCTAAAAGAAAATAAATATCAGAGAAGACAACATTGATTTTTGTATTGCTTTTATATATTTATTTTAGTTTAAATGGTCTAAGGAAAATCTTACCTCATCAGTTAAAAAGGTATTTATGTTACAATTTATTTGCTCTGAAGTCACTTTGTGCATAACTTAAAATTGTTTAAAGTAAGTAAGTGCTTGAAGTAAGTTAAAATTGACTTAAATGATTTATTCACATAATCGGTGGGAAGTGTTACGTTTTAAATATGTTTTTATTTTTTAAACTTGGCTTATAAATTCAATGTTTAAGTAGAGGAACATTCGGCCTGTGAAAAGTTTGTTCAATAACAAAAAAAACGACAGTACACTGCATAATTAAATAATAAAAATAAAAAACCCTAGACACACCTCTTGGATTTGAAATTTGACATTTATTTGTTATAGTCATAGTACGAGTATTATACTAGTCAAGCCACTTTGATACCCATATTGTTGAAGTGTGTGTTTGTGTGGAAGTTGTGAAAAAATATGTAATATGTGGCGGCGGCCATCTTGGAACGATTTGAATGAAACATAGCTAAGAACACTCCCGAAGAAGTCACCTTTCTTTTCTATGAAGAATATTTCATAAATGGTGAAGAAATAATATTCTTTCGACGACAATTTCTTCAGACATAGCTGCGTGGATGAGTTAGTTAATAATAAAATAAATTTAATGTGTTTGATAGCTTTCATTTGTATTTATTTTTTTTATAGTATTGAACTAAATTTTGTATTATCACAAAAACAACAGCGATGTCAAGTATTAACTTTAGATACCAAGAACCTTGCAGGCCCCGTAACATAGTTTCAAAAGACAAAAAGAATCTATAAATCTCAATTTCGTAAGTAAACCCAAGTTCGTAATAGAAATACTTACAGTTAATTCGGAGCAAAGCGCCCAGATTGACCTGAAATAGAGAATGTATATAAATTAAACTTACTCCATTAAAGGTAGAATAGAAGGGAGAATTGGAAATGTACTATTGAAGTAAAATTGTTCCTGAACAATAATTACTTTTATATATTATACAAGATGGTACCCGCGACTGCGTTCGTGTAAAATTTGAAAAGCACTGCCTTAGTGGTGTCGATTCCCCGGACCAGGCAAAATACTGAGAGAAAAATAGCCTAAGTTACTCCTTAATATTATCAAATTCGGTGCAGCCGTTTTACAGATTACACGGAACAAAGAGACACAAAAAGTATTTAAACTGGTTTTTAGGGATAGGTATCGTGCAAATTACTGTGTAAGCAAGAAAAAACCTATTATTTTGACATTACAAACAGACACTTCAGTTTTATTTTGGAATTATTTAGGCTAGTTTTTCTCCCAAAAAACCCTGTAAAATTTTGACCTGTCCGGGCATCGAACCTACAACGCAGCGCTTTTCAAATCCCACGCGAACGAAGTCGCGGGCACCAGTTAGTTATCAATGAACATCTTATGTTATGTTCTAATAAAAATGATGAACAGTTTTAACACCAATAAAATACATAAAGTTGACTCAAAAGAACAATATCAATACAAACAACTAAAATAAAATAAACGTTTAAAACCACGTTGCTCAAACACGCTTCCGCTCAATCAATTAATAGATTGAAAAACCTAACTTTTATTTGAGCTCGCAACACACACCGGTGTGTGATTTATGAATCACTGAGATTCAGACTGAACGTAGTTAACAAAACAGCTTTTTTTAATGCAACGGTCGAATAACCAAAATAACGTTAAAAAAAAGTTTTAAAATGTTTCAAACTTAAGCGTACTCCTTCCTAAAAGGCCGGCAGCAAGTTTGAAACTCCTGAGTTGCAGACGTTCATGGGCGGCGATAGTCACTTTCCTTCAGGTGACCCGTCTGCTCGTCTGCCCCCTCTAACATAAAAAAAACTTATTTATTTTGAAGCTTTCGCGAAAGAATAAACAATTAAGTAAGTACAATAATTAAGATCAAGATTTTCATCTTAAATAATGAAAATAAATTGACACACCTCACAAATGACCGTCTGATCCCAACTAGACAGAGACTGTAACCAGACTGTTGATAAACATACTTATATCTAGAAAATAATCGTGCTCATTACACATTTTTTGTCCTTGGTGAGAATTGAAACCACGTCCTCTATAGGGTTTGTGTCAAGTTTTCCTTCTCTCTGCAGTGCTGTTGTCCTGCGGAGTTCGCTCCCTTAGTCGGCTCTAACGACACCCGCGGGATGAATAGGGGTGGTGACACTCTGTATTCTTAATCCGTCACCACGCACTCATCGTTAACATCACATAATCGAACAAAATAACTTACGATTAAGCGGGTTTCATTGGATTTATTCTTTTTTTCAGATAAATTAAGCCCACTTTTATGAAAAACTATAATATTTACTTTCTTTTTTAAATATATTTGCTTGCTTTTTAATAACGATATTCAATATAAACACCACCAGTAGCAATAACCAAGTGCCAACAAAGTTATAACAAAATTTATTACAGTCAGTAAATTCATATTGTTTCAAATCTACCCTCAACGACGTTCAATTAGATACTATAATCATACTCATATTGCCTGTGTATTTGTGTGGTATACGTGAATAGAGGAAAATCGTAAGTCCCAACTAGTTATTATGCTATAACCTCGTAAAAGTACTACTGGACTCATGACCGCAACCGTATACTTCGCCAACCATTATTTTAGCCCCAGTTACGTAATATGGGGCAAGGCTATCACTGAAGTACGTAGTCTGTACATAAGTACATATACTAATCTCATTTATTTAATAAAGATCGAGCAGCGAATGTAAAAACTTAAGCAATAGGAAGTACATTAAAACAAAGGCTAAAAGTATCTGCAAGCTAACTAAGAAATACAAAAGGACTGTTCCTCGTATCTTTGAATCTCTTAAACGCCCCCCAAAACGGTAATATAAACTTTGAAAGATAAAATGTTAATTACTTAAAGTTAAGTTTTGTCACAATCTTTGTTCCTCTTTCACTTTAAGGGTTAAAGTAACTTGATCTTAACTGTCACGACTTTTTTACTTGATTAGTGGGGCGTGTTTGTGAGTATCCACTTACCTTAATATTTATTTCAAAGTAAATAATTACAGAAAACATGGATACTAGTAATTATAGTACTACTACATGGAACTAGTAATTAAATACGACTGCACGGATGGCGTAGTGGTTTAACTGGTCGCCACGCCGCTTAGTACGGGTTCAAACCCCACATGGGACGACACTTTGTGTGATCCACAAATTGTTTTTCCCAGTCTGGGTGTTGTTTGTGTCCGATTCATGTATGTTTGTAAAGTCCCCCGCGACACAGGAATATATTTCTAATGCGGGCGTTGTCTTTTAAAAACAAAAAAAAAAAACAAAAATAGTAGTAGTAAGTATTTTATTTATTTTATAACGCGTAAAAACCCTCTGTTCGTGTGGTGACGGATAAGGTATACGGAGTCTCACAACCCCAATTCATCCCGTGGGTGTTGTAAGAGCCGACTAAGGGAGCAAATTACGTAGGACAACAGCACTGCAAAAAGAAGGAAAACTTGACACAAAGCTTATACCAACCCGTCTGGCCAGCGTGGTATAGTAGGCCAAAACCTTCTTTCTAAGGCGTGGCCTATGTTCAGCAGTGGACTATGAAAGGCTGTTGATGTGAAACCCTTACTGATAGGTTAAAAGCGTCCTTGAGTTGTACGTTTGTTACGGTTTAATTACTTTAATGATTACTATATAATTTGGTGACGGGTATTTAACCAAATATACAGCAACGCTAGGAATCCGTGGCCAAAAGTACTTAAAGCCGGTAACATACTATTCGCTGTTGTCAGTGAGTTATAGTCACTAAGCATCAGGTGATCAGCCTTCTCTTCTGCCCCTATCTATATTCTATATTTCTTGACTGCTTTTATTCTGATCATCATAGCTGTAAATCCTCCATAGTTTGTAATAAATAAAAAAAAAATAATTTGAAATGTCTGTTTGTAATGTCAAAATAAAATGTGCTTACACGTTTGTTTGCACGATACCTATGCCTAAAAACCAGTTTAAATATTTTTTGTCTGTCTGTTTGTACCGGGCAAACTTCAAAACGGCTGGAGTGATTCTGATAATATTTTACTACCATGTAACTGTCTGTATAAGGAGTAACTTAGGCTATTTTTCCTCTCTATGGACTGCAATCACGTACCGTACTACACCTCTAGGGCAGCGGTTATCAAATTCCACGCAAATATGTAAGAACATGGTCTCAACAGTTGCTGTAACAATTAACATTGTGCGCTGAATTGACACTGTGATATCTTCTATAGTCAAATAAGTAATCCTGCTGAGAAATAAATAAAACAAAATTACATTATAAACTTTCACTATAAGCTCCTTAAAGTCCAAAATTGTACTTAAAGCATAATGGATCTTCATAACGTTACCTGGAAGTGATACATTATTAATTACCTACCACGTCATCAACATACACATTACACTGGCATATTTATTTAGAAACAAGCCAGACATAATAAAAAATTTAAACGACGGTGTATCCCAAAATATCGTCGGACCTGAAAAGGGGAAGCCACGAACAATTTCTAATTATTTGCCATCAGAAGCGTGGACCGTCCTGGCGTGAAAAGGGCATTTGATGGTACCCTTAATGTCGGTCCTCGGACCAAATAGAGACCTCTCCAGCCTCAAACGAAGTTCGAATTACAAATTAAAGTGACCTTTGTCACACCGAAACGTAAGTTGAAAGCATTTTGTATTAATGTTTAATGTTTTATATAATGTGTCTTGTTGTCAAGTCGTTTCTGAACTCCATTTTAGTGTATTTAATTTAAGCGTTTGGATGTAACTTTGGTAATATTGTAGGTTCTCGTTACTGATATTACTGTCAAAGAGAAACGACGTTTACTAGTAAACATAGACATAGTTATGTACACTTTCTGTGATCCACGAATTGTTGTTCTAAGTCTGGGTGTTCTTTGTATCTGTTTCATGTATGTTTTTAAATTATATTATCCTCCGCGACACATTAAATATTCTTAGTGCGGGAGTGGTCTTTTTTAAGAAGACAACTCCCGCTCCCTGCTCCATTCCTCAAGAAATTCAGCGGTATTTACAGAGGTACAAATATCATTATTATATAAACATATCAGTATTTTTATTTATTCATGAACTGTCCTCTGTCCAATTTTTCATATGAATCACATACAAATCTGCTCTGTAACCTATAGAATACAAAAAATTATATTTACGAGAACTAAACTAAAAGCGAATACTAGTAAACGTAATAGTTAAAACCCAAGTCACTTTTAATATGAAGTTATGATCAGTATTTTCAATTTCTCGAAATACCAAATTACCTACATAAAATTAAACTAGACTTATCAGAATTCAGACCAAAACAGTTGACAAGGTACTTCTGCAGGAAAACTTGAAACAAACAGCTAATTTCTAAATTTTCGCTGTACATATCAGCACCTTCTTTATAGATTAGAGGGTAGTTACCGTTATTTATAAATGTGCTATAGTTAAACCGCCGTAAGCTTGGCCCTCCTGATGGTTTGGGGGACGCGGGGCGGTGGTGCATTTAACCAATTAGCTAGTGCGTCGCTGTTCGCCGGCAGTGACTGACGTGAAAGCATGGTTGTACGTGTTATTTTTCTTAAGACTGCTACACACGGTATTATTTTGCAACATTATCCATGTTGCAAAATAATATCTGCCGACTCTGCGTCACAAAAAGATTAAAAGACTTGAAGTTCGACTTACAGAGGTTCTACTGTTAAAGTTCTAATAAAGAATATTAATTAATTTACTTAATTTTAAATTGTATCTGAATATAATTTACATGATGAAGATAAGGTGATTTTATTAAATTATTTTACAGTATTACATTTTACAATTAATCATAAAAACTTACAATACACTGACATTATAATACATGGAAATAAATTTGATTTTTATTAAATCGTGTGTAGATTAAATCTCAAACAAATAAATCTAAAGATAATAATATAATATAATATAATATAATTGTTTCTATGTATAATATGTATGTATTTACAAAAAAAAAAAAGTATATATGTATTTATATCAGTTGTCTAGTACCCATAGTACAAGCTCTGCTTAGTTTGGGACTAGATGGCGTTGTGTGTATGTGGTAGAATATATTATATTATTATATTATATTATAATATAATATAGTAGTAGTAGTCATGTATAGCCGAGCGCATCACCCGCCCCGCGTCCCGCAAACCATCAGGAGGGCCAAGCTTACGGCGGTTTAACTATAGCTAGTGGGCTAGAAATAAATTTTCATTTGCAATCCAGTTCAAACTGAAAAGGCTCTCCTAATTCCACTTTAGTTTAAGCAAACCTAAAATAGAAAGAGACTGCGCCAAATATGTCTCATCGTCGAAACAATGTAAGTGTTTGCCGAATGCACGTACAGGTTACAGCGGATTACCAAAACTATTTAAGTACTGCTTGATTGTATTATCAAGAGGAGCCAGAGATTTAAGATAAGCAAAAGACAAGTGACACTACAATCATAAATATTAATGATCGCGGTTTTTCATTGAATGTTACAAAATGGTTATCAAAATTTGCTCCTTTTATTTAATAGGTAATGTAGGCCAAAACCTCCTTTCTAAGGAGAGGCTTATTATGTCCAACAGTAGACTATTAAAGGCTGTTGATGATGATGATGATTTAAGAAAATTTTGCTATATTCAAGACAGGTAAATAAGACATTTTATCAATAAGGCTATCTTATGTCTATTTTATTATAAACTAACTTTTGCCCGTAGCTCCGCTAGCATGTATGTCTGCTATCATGGTAAAAAGTAGCCTATGTTATTTGCTTATAATGGAGCTTTCCTTTGGTGAAAGAATTTTTAGAATCGGTTAAGTTGTTTAGGCGTGAAAGCGTAACAAACAAATAAACTTACTTTCACATTTATAATATAACTAGCTGAGACCCGCGGTGTTACCCGCGTTTGGTGTTATAACCGCGGGCAACGCCGCGGGGAGAAGCTAGTCTAAAAAAAGTAGCCTAAGTTACTCCTTATGTCATCAGCCATCTGCCAGTGAAAGTCCCGTCGAAATCGGTCCAGCCGTTCCAGAGATTACCCGGAACAAACAGACAGACAGACAAAAATTGTAAAAAATGTTATTTTCGCCCTATCTGAGACCCGCGGTGTTACCCGGGTTTGTTGTTATAACCGTTTGTTGTAAAAAGTGGTTATTTTAATATTACAAACATTCACTCCAATTTTATTTATTTGTATAGATGTATGAACTAAGTTTTTACCGCGGCTCCGCTAGCGTGTATGTCGGTAATCGCGGTGATAAGTAGCATATGTTACTCGCTGTAATGTAGCTTATCCATTGAATAAATAATTTTTAAAATGGGTTTAGTGGTTTAGGTGGGACATCGTTACAAACAACAACAAACAATCTGACTTTCACATTTATAATATAACTAGCTGACCCGGCAAACGTATTGCAAAACAAACAAAAATTAGGGATGGGTCACCCTTACCATTTAGGGTATGAAAAATAGATGTTGGCCGATTCTCAGACCTACCCGATGTGAACACAAAATTTCATTAGAATCGGTCAAACCGTTTCGGAGGAGTACGGGAACGAACATTGTGACACGAGAATTTTATATATAAGATTATGGGAGTATATATACCTAATCGTTGATGTTTATTAACACGTGGAACACGGGCTTTGTATTCTAAATAAGCTGTGTCACAAAAACCATTTGATTATACAGTAACTCGCGTAGCCAATTTCAAGCACGGTTAATAGCATTTCTAGTCTCACATGTCAGGACCAAATCTGCTTTAAATTTTCTGAACATATGTTCGTTTATATCAGTTAAATTTAAGGGAAAACTATTTAATTTTTTTTTGTACCATTAATTGAGTTTTTTCTGGTAGAACTTAATATCATAACTAATTAAGTTTCTCACTAATAAAGTTTTAAGCCTCTGTGAACGTCGTTGAGACATAGTTCCCAAGAATTTCAAGTTGTTGAGGTTCGAATGGATACTCCAATTTCAACGAACAATATCAAAGAAAATGAATTCAATTCAAAGTGCCAAGTGGTGTTCATCGTTCTTGGAGCTGAGCAAGATATTGCAATAGAAAATGGAGGTAAAATAATTGAATACTAGGGAACATCGACAAATAATACAATTATTATTTTTTCTCTGAAGAGTTTCTTGCAATGATTGCACGGATGGTGTAGTGGTTTAAACGGTCGCCACGCCGCTGCCTGCTACGCCGAGTGTTGTGGGATCAAACCGCACATGGAACGACACTTTGTGTGATCCACAAATTGTTGTTCTGAGTCTGGGTGTTCTTTGTATCCGTTTCATGTATGTTTGTAAAGTCTCCCGCGACACAGGATATATTCCCCATAACACTCAGCGTAGTAGTAAGGGGCGTGGCGACCGCTGAAACCACTACGCCATCCGCGCAGTGAAAATATCGGCATAGAACACACTTAAATGGAGTTAAAACTACCGAGCGACTATTTAACCTACATTCCGCAATGAAAATTCTCGTATCAATTAGTACCTATATACCTTTCTAAGATCAATCGCCGTGCCGTTGCCCTCCAGGTCTGATTATCTTATATATGTTGGAGGGATATAACACCCGTTCCTTCTCAAATCTAAATATCAGAATACAGGGCGTAGTGGTTTGTGTAACGGACTGCTATTCCAAAGGTCGCGGGTTCGATTCCCGCTCAAGTCAAACATTTGTGTGCATAAACATTTAATGTTTGATTTGGTCTGGGTGTTTCTATGTATAATATGTATGTATTTACAAAAAAAAAGTATATATGTATTTATATCAGTTGTCTAGTACCCATAGTACAAGCTCTGCTTAGTTTGGGACTAGATGGCGTTGTGTGAATGTGGTACAATATTATTATTATATTATCTCTCCGCTAATTTCTTTTAATGCTCAAAATTTATATTTTTATATTTTCTTACTAAACTTACTTTGTTAGTAAATGGTTGAACGAGCGGTACTTAACCTCAAAATGCTTACAAAGCGGTGAAAGATACCGCCAAAGCGGACCACTTAGATAATTGAGGGACGATTAAAATTAATTCTGCGGAAATTATTTTTGCTCCAAAAGAAAGTCAATTAGTCGACATGTTTAATTTAATTTAACAAACATTAGGGTCTTATTAGTGGCTCAAGGGTCCACTAACTTCCTTTGTGATTTAATTGGGTCGTAATTGAGATCATTGTTTTATCATTCTCCAGACCACCGTCATTGCCGATGTCAAGAGTCGTCGCTGGGAGAAATTAGTTTTTTAGACAATACTAGGTATGGTTAAAGTTACTACTAAATTGAAAGCGATATAAAATGTCAAACGTTAAAATATTTTCAAAACTTTTGCAGCATTATGTAAAATTCCGTGTGGTGATGGATTAAGAATACAGAGTGTCACCACCCCTATTCATCCCGTGGGTGTCGTAAGAGACGACTAAGGGAGAAAACTACGCAGAACAACAGCACTGCAGAGAGAAGGAAAACTTGACACAAACCCTATACCAACCCGTCTGGCCAGCGTGGTATAGTAGGCCAAAACCTCCTTTCTAAGGAGAGGCTTATGTCCAGCAGTGGACTATTAAAAGCTGTTGAGAATGATGATTAATATCTGACCGTCTCTCACAGTCTGCTCTTTGAATGCATGATCTGAATTGGTTGATTTAAAACAGACTAGTAAATATAGTATATACACTATATTATAATAAAGAAAACACATCTGCAACAAATGACAAGTCTGTAATCAGCCTAACACTAATCCCGATAATCGTAGACAATCAAGTGCGACGCTAATAGACGAGTGAGATTACACGCGGCATATAATTAATTTGTTTGAACACACCCTGTATTTGTGTAGGCTGTTCAGAGGGTTCACGGCATGGTGTAAGTTTCTATAGAGTACTCAAATTAGTTTCATCAAGGTATTCACATGAAAGTATTACTAGATATGTTGATGACCAAAGTGTCGCGTACAGGGATGCGTACCTGTTATTCGGACTAGCTATTGCTACTCAAAATCTCTTTATTTCATAAAAAAATTAAAAATTGCTTGAAATCGTCTTTATGTAGACTCTAAAGTCATAGATCAACACACACACACACACACACACGCTAACAACAATCTCTGTTTTGTCAAATATAAAGAACTGTACCGATCTACAATCTACATAAATTATTGTTCTAGATGTCACTAAATTTAATTTGATATAAGTATAAATCAGTGAGTGTTTATCCATGCTGAGGAATCCATAGTACAAGCTTTGCATACGTTGAGTCTAATCATGGAATAAAATTAGAATAACCTATGATAAATCATATAATCACACCTATGATTAATTTACAAAACCACTGCTACTTATTATTATTATTACGATAGCGCCAGACTCGCGAAAGGTGTTAATCTAAAAAAAAGATCGTACTCGAATTGTGATTGATTTTAATGGCATTTATCTTTGTTTATGACCAAATCAAAGGTGAAATCACAGTGACTAAAGCCAATAATTTCATCAAATGAATACGAATTTCAAATAGCAATAATTGTCAAAAATGTCTAGTTGAGTTCAAAAACAAATATTTGATAAGTTCAATATTATTTCTCTCATATCAAACAGAACCAGTGCCCGATCAAAATGTTTAAGATTCAATTCAGAGGTTAAGAAAATGATTATTAGGTTTCTTTATAAAATATACAGGAGCAAGACAATCATTGATTCATTCAAAATAGTAGAAAGAATGAGGTTTCAGGAGAAAGTTTGGAAAGATCTAATAATATTAAATGTTTACCACAAACAATCTCAATCTTGGTAGGCTGCTGGGATATAATAACTAATTTCTAAGTATATAGTTCAAAGTTTGTGTGTAAAACAAAAATAAATTTAATGCCGTATGAATACGTATACGGAGGACGCTTTTTTCGAACTTTTTCTAAGACTCTTTCAATCAAGTGTTGACGTACCAATCTGCAGTCACTGTCTTTTGATGTTCAACCAATACTGTAGTGTAATATCCTGATTTGCCAAAAAAAGAAGCAACCATGTTTTTACCAATGCTTCGATTTTTCTTAACTTTTATCGGCAAATCTACAAAAGGAAAGATCCACTGCCGACTGGCTTTTTCTTTTGTTTATAACATCTATAGGAGCAAGACACTTATCAATTCATTCAAAATTAAAACAAAATAGTAGAAAGTATGAGCTTTAAAAAGCTGAGAAAGTTTAGTAAGATAATATTAAATATTTAGAAGAAACGGTCTCAATGTTGGTAGGCTTCTGGAACATAATAACTAATTTCCAAGTATATAGTTCAAAGTTTTCGTGTAATACAAAACTTAATTTAATTCCGTATGAAGAATTAAAAAAAAAATGAATCATTTTAAGAAGATCCTTTGCGCGTTGTTGAAACTTTAATCAAGGCACTATTGGTTCAACACACAACAGACACTGAAAAATGAAAAAATATTTATTTAGAAACACCAAGAAATTAAATTACAGGAGTGCTTAACAAGACATACAATAAGTGTAGCAGATCTTATCAAATAAATATTTAACGCGGTTCCCACACTAGGCAAGCCTATATCGTGGAGTCCCAGCCAAACATATCCCACACATCTCACACACGGCCGTATGATCCCAAACTAGGCAGAGCCTGTACAATGGTAACCAGACTGCTGATACTTATATATTTATAAATACATACATATTATAGATAAGTTACACCCAGACACAGAACCAATGACCGTGCTCATCACACAATATTTGTCCTGGGTGGGAATCGAACCAACGACCTGGCTTAGTAGTCAGGGTCAGTAACCACTAGACCAGCAGGCCCGTCATAATATTTATCAACACATTTATTATTTACATTAACTATACAACGCATTGATAAATTATCCTCGTCTTCACCTATGACCTACTTATCATCTCGATTTTGAAGACAAATGAAATGCAGAGAATCTATCTCAGAAACTACACAATGAGAATGGACGTCCACAAAATTGGATTGTCCGCGGACGTACCGCTCCGACAATCAAAGGAGTATTACCAATCGCAGTCCGGAACCGATCTCGTTAATTGCTGCCGCTTGGTCAACTCCCTGCGAATAATTGTTCGGATTGGAATAATGATTGACGAAGGAGCATATGCGGAAAATTTTAGCGGTACATTGGATGTAAGAGGAAACAATAAGAATATAATGGGACGTTACTATAATACGCCAATTATCGTTCATGATAAAATAAATACGCTATATTGAGCTGAATTCGGAAGTAGAATTAATAAAACCTTGCCACATCTCACACATGGTTGTCTGTTCACAAATTAGGCCGAAGCCTGTACTATGTACCTGTACATATCCATACTAATATTAATAATTAATATTATAAATATTGTGTAAAGAAAGTGTCTCTGTCTATCTGTCTGTTACCTCTTCACGTTTAAACTGCTAAACCGATTTAGATATAGTTTGAGTCCCGGGTAAGGATATCTTTTATCCTTGCCCGGGACTCAAACTATATCTAACTAAACTAAACTAGTTTTCATTCCAGAAGTCATCTTTCGAACTAGAAACGGGGTAACAAAATAATAAAGATTTAAATTATGCAATGTAATAGAACGGTCATTGCCGTGAGTTTGTTTGCCCTTTCTTCTCATGAGGCTCAACCCCTTGAAAATCGGTGGTTGTAGTTATTCACAAGCATATAAGAGATAAGTATATATTTGGTTTGCTAAATATTTGACAAAACAGAGATTGTTGCTATTGTGTGTGTTGATCTATGACTTTAGAGTCTATGCAAGGGACGATTTCAAATTTTTTTAACTAGCTGACCCGGTAAACGTTGTTTTGCCATATATATTAATTTTAAAAAAATGACAAAAAATAATAATTATTGGTTTGAAAAATAGATGTTGGCCAATTCTCAGACTTACCCGATATGCACACAAAATTTCACGAAAATCGGTCGAGCCGTTTCGGAGGAGTTCAACCATGCACACCGTGACGTGAGAATTTTATATATTACAAGATGTTTGAGTTTGAATGTTAATAGATATTAATAAAATATAACACTGGACGACAAATATCTATTGTCCCATATTTGCCATACCTGACGGCAATTCCGATAGAATTGGCAGTGGCCGAAGCAGCCAATAATGGCCAATAATTCATGTTGGCAGTGCTATCACAATGCCCTAGGAACAATTAAGGCATGTTTATGTTCAAAATGTTTGATCAGTGATATATTGTTCGGAAAATAGGGTTGTTTGGAGTTTGCAAATACGCTTCTTTGTTTTCAAAAAAGATTTTGATATATCTATTAAAGTGAAATGGAGAATCATACAGAGCAACAGACCAACAACAACAGACAAATTACTACAGCAAATTTACTTCGGCACTTGAAAATTGCTGTTGAGACCTTTCTTATCGTGTGAATGTTAAATTATTTGTTCTAACTATAGAAAACTACTCCACTGTAATATCTAGTATAAAGTGTAGTATAAACTGTGATATCTCTAGATTGTAGCTTGTATTCATTTATACATTGATTGGTCAATTATTTTGGATATGGATACAATACATTCGCTTTCTTTCATTTTCTTTCTTTTGAAGATAACTCCTGAATTATGATTATATCCTGTGTCGCAGTGGACTTTGTAAACACACATGAAAGGGACACAAAGAACACCTAAACTCAGAACGACAATTTGTAGATCACACAAAGTGTCGTCCCATGTGGGTATCGGACCCACAACACAACGTAGTAGGAAGCGGCGTGGCAACCCCTTTCCACTAAGCCATCCGTGCAGTCAACCCACTCATTCACATTAATTCTATTACATTCACATAATTGTTTGTTACAAATAACAAATTACTACAGCAAAATTACTTCGGCACTTGAAAATTGCTGTTAATCGAGTGAGTACAATCATTGTCACTCAAGGTCTGAAGGTCTACCCCGTGACCCTGTCAGAGACCTAGATTTCACTGCCATTGGAGTAAACAAAAACACTTCTTATCGCTGTTTTTGATTCTTATGCTAGGACCATTGGCAAGAAAGATGGATTAGTATCATAATAAAATCCATTATTTGACGACCGGATGGCATAGTGGTTTGTGTAACGGACTGCTATTCCAAAGGTCGCGGGTTCGATTCCCGCTCAAGTCAAACATTTGTGTGCATGAACATTTAATGTTTGATTTGGTCTGGGTGTTTCTATGTATAATATGTATGTATTTACAAAAAAAAAGTATGTATGTATTTATATCAGTTGCCTAGTACCCATAGTACAAGCTCTACTTAGTTTGGGACTAGATAACGTTGTGTGAATGTGGTAGAATATATTATTATAAATTATTATTATCTCAAACATATCCGCGTAGTAAAAATTTTGCTTAAACACAGGTTAATAAAATTTATTTTACAATATACCTAACGGCCGTCCCTTGTCAGTTCCATAGCATAATCAAGATATCAATACTCGTTACAACAGGTCTATCCTAAGTTAACGATCCAATTCAAATGGCAAGCTTTTGTAGATGCCCAATGTGAATGGGCTTGATGGGGACGACGTGGTTTTGAAACGATATAATCGTTTGTGTTTTATTTTTATAAAAGGCACATTAATATCTGACGTAAGAGCCGACTTAGGGCGCAAAACAACGCAGGACACCAGCACCTCAGAAAGACGGAAAACTTGGCACAAACCCTATACCAACCCGTCTGGCCAGCGTGGTATAGTAGGCCAAAACCTCCTTTCTAAGGAGAGGCCTATGTCCAGCAGTGGACTGTTAAAAGCTGTTGATGATGATGAATATCTGACCGTCTCTCACAGTCTGTTTTTTGAATACATTATCTAAAATGGTTAATTTAAAACAGGCTAAAGTGGTCTTCACGGCTGATAAAAAGGAATAAATAAATTTGAATTTAATTGATTTTAAGCCTTAAACATTTGATTTTTTCATTGATTTATATAGAGACAACGCCCGCATTAGGAATATATATTCCTGTGTCGCGGGGAACTTTACAAACATACATGAAACGGACACAAAGAACACCCAGACTCAGAACAACAATTTGTGGATCACACAAAGTGTCGTCCCATGTGGGGTTTGAACCCACAACACTGGGCGTAGTAGGAAGCGGCGTGGCGACCACTTAAACCACTACGCCATCCATGCAGTCAGCATTATTTTAAAAGAATCCCAAACACCATATTCTAGTAAAATCCAATACGCCTTCAACATCCTGTACACGAGTAAGGTGCCAAAAAGCATGAAAGATACATTTTGTTGAGTTCTGAAAAGATTAAAATACTTTATAACCTAAAAAGGCAATAAACACCAATAGCAATTAGATGATATATATGAAAATACGTGATTTGTAGACCGGGTTTTAAAATTGTATTTTATTTTAAACAACAAAATAAAACAATATTTAAAAAAACTAATCTCTGCACTCATCTTGATCAATTGCAAAAGGTTAAAAGAAAAAACAAATTAAATATCCATTTTTGTCGTTTATGTCTACATCTATAAAAATATTATTACTAGAAACTTCAGAGAAGAAATTAAGAACGCATTCAGGCCAAAACATATTTCAAAGCAGACTGTTTTAAAAAAAGAAACCAACTCATGTAAACCAAGCACACTGTTAAAAGCCACAAAGTAAATTCCGTACACAAAAAACTGTTTACCATTTGACTGTTTGTGCTGGCACTATTATTGTTGTTGTCTCGTTCACCGAAAAAGCTCATCGATTGAAGTAATTCCATAGCAAATTACTGAATCGTATAGCTTGGAACAATGTTACTCGTTCAATATAGTTTCTACCGCTATCACTACGATAATATAAGAGAAAGAAGGAGATAGAGCTATACAATAGACTCTAATTAATTGAAATATTTTGCTTGTTTTAGATACAATTCTAAATAGAAATAAGGACAATGGAATTCCGGTACAAATTCGATCCTTAGAAGTACCTACTCTAAATGCCAGAGTTCAGAAAGATATTTACGAGTGTTTCATATCATCTGGTTAAAATAGCAGGGTCATGTTTTCAGGGTTCAAGTATGTATGTAGAGTTTCTTTATTCTACTATAAGTAAGAGAAGTATTCTGGATTCTTGTTTATTTCATAACGTGTAATGAAAAAAAAAATGTTCCCTTACTAAAAAACAAGCGAAATAAATATTTTTTGTTTTGATGTAAGGGGTAAAAGTGGTAAACGAACAGACGGGTTACCTGATGATAAGTGTCTATTGCACTAATGATGCCCTCCACAGTCCCCTTCAATCAGAAGGAAGGATGTTAAAAATGATGTAGGTATTTTTTTTCAAGTAAACATTTTTGTGATTATAATTAAATAATAATAAAATTTTCAGACATTGACACACAACGCCATCTAGTTTCAAACTAAGCAGAGCTTGTACTATTAAAGTTTGATGGACTGTTATTACACTTATATAATTCTTTTATAAATACATACATATTGAACATAGAAAACACCCAAACTCTGAAACAAATATTTGCAGATCATACAAACATTTGGTGCGACCCCGGAATCGAACCCGAGACCTCAGCACAGCAGTCGCATAAGCTACCACTGCACCACCGAGGCTGACAAAAAAAATGACGTCAATATGGACACATTATGATTAATTTGTAAAATACTGTAGTTTTTTTTTACTCTTAGAGAATTTTTGTAATGATCTATGAAAAAAACGAGATATTCAAAATTATCAAAATTCAATAACCACGATCTCTTGTTATTAAAATTGTGCTCTATGAGCTGGCTCCATTATTTTTTATTTTATTTAAAAAAAAGACAACTCCCGCATTAGGAATTTTATTATTCCAATATTCAACTAGTATTTTTCATTTTTCGTTAAGCACCTCTATTTGGACAATGTTCTTCCAAATCACGTATGCACATCGACTTTATTTGTTCCCGTACCTGCAATTTGAATCAGTGTGTTCCAAATGGCAAATAGAATATTTCTCGTATGTAGAAAGATCTGAAATTATATGTGGGTTTAAATGTGCATATTTTTGTGCGTAGTTGTGTTTTAGTTAATAATAGGTCTTTACCTATGAAATTGCCGTTTTGTATGCAATAAGTGAAAGTACTTATTTTTTCAAACTTTTTTATTTCTGTTATTCGAAGTAATCACCCATGCAATCGACGCATCTTTGCCAACGCATTGGCAGTTTATTGATGCCCTTCTTGTAAAAATCAGCTGGACGGGAGGCAACAAACTCTTCAAAGGCATTTTGTACTGCCTCTCGGGAATTGAATTTTTTACCCACTAAAAAGTTGTCTAAATTTTGGAAAAAGTAATAGTCGGTAGGTGCAAGGTCTGGTAAGTATGGCGGATGAGGGAGAGCTTCCAACCCCAGCAGCAATGATTTAACGAATAGAAACGTGTTCGCTTGACGACCTGTATGAAGCAAGGCTAAACGCCATTCGCGTCACCGAGCACTGGGCCAAAACCGTATAAAATGTTGCCATCGACACGATTAGTAAATAAGTATTAGAAATAAAACAAACTCCAATGTATTCATAAATAAATTACTTCTAGAGAAATGTTATTACAGCATCAGCGAACACCTGAACGATAAAAATCGCAACCAGTAAATGAAGTACATAAATAACTAACGTATTATTGTTGTTATTCATTTGAATTATCTCTTCCTCTCATCTATTGCTGTGCCCGACGGGTTCCATGATGATCTGATCTCATATTTGTGAGTTATCACCTTATGGAGTGCAATAAACGTATTAAGTATTGAGTAGAATAAAAACTAATGATAAACGAATCATCATCAACAGCCTTTAAAAGTCCACAGCTGGACATAAGCATCTCCTTAGAAAGGAGGTTTGGGCCTACTATAACACGCTGGCCAGATGGGTTCGTATAGGGTTTGTGTCAAGTGTTCCTTCTCTCTGCAGTGCTGTGTTCTGCATAGTTTTTTCCCTTAGTCGGCTCTTACGACACCCACGGGATGAATAGGGGTGTTGACACTCTGTATTTTTAATCCGTCACCACACGGACCCACATTGATAAGCGAATATCAACTTATAAACTCTTGCAAAATAATAGAGATCTCATGACCCCATCAGTAAATCAATAATAGCCCTATGCTAGCAATTCTGTTCCAAAACGATTGTCTTCTGTAGTGTAAAGGAACTTACTAATTCCAAGTCGACTTCAAGTCGAGCTGAAATTAGAGGAATTCCTTTTCGCTATCGTAATTGTATTATCATTTATTTATAAGATACGAATACGATAAGCTAAGAAAATTAAGGCTAAAATTCTTAATCTAAGTATAAAATGCTTTAAATTTGACATAAGAATGCTTAGTAATATAGAATGGGTTAAAAAATACGCCACTGGCATGTTTAAACACTATCAAATTCTTCTCCTCAAACCACGGAGACATAGCAACACATTTTTTTTTTATGGTATAAGGGGGCAAATGAGCAGACGGGTCACCTGATGGTAAGCAACTATTGCCCCCCATGGACACCAGCCACTGAAAACTCAAAAAACACAGGTGCGATGCTGCCCTTGGAGTACCTCCCGCTCGGGTCAGCGGGAGGGGGGATTTGGGCTCCGGTTACCTCAGTCACTCAGTAAAAGTCAAGGAAAGAATTGCGTAATAGCGGTTTTCTGTGAGGCCGTGTTATCACTCCGATCGAGCCGTCCCATTCGTGCCGAAGCATGGCTCTCCCACGGTCCTATTCACCAGTATCAATAACGTTAATAGTAAAGTTGTTCCACCTGACAAGTTTTAAGAAGACTCGAATACAATCAAAAATTTTCCTCTATCTCTTTTAACATTCACCTAGCTAATGACTAATATGTAATATTTTTTTGAAAATTTGCAGATCATACAAACATTTGGTCCACCCCGGGAATCGAACTTGAGACCTCAGCACAGCAGTCGCATACGCTTCCACTGCACCACCGTGGCATTCGAAGACTATCCCAAAGCGCAAATATAATTCCATCACTAAATATTTGCACACGATTTGTTATAACAAAACCATACATACAATTTACTTTAAGATATAGATAGTTCTACTCAGTTGTGCGCGCGGCCCTATGTGTGCGTGGGCTTGTAAATATACAACTTTCATACGTGTGCAGTCGTCGTCTGAGCACCGCGTCACTGCCACACGAATGAAAGTTGTATATTTACAAGCCCACGCACACATAGGGCCGCGCGCACAACTGAGTTGAACCATCTATAAACAAATGTAACGAAAGCAAAAAAAAAATCCAAACCAGTCAATATATATTTCAAATACCCTCCAATCCACATCCAAACAAAAAAAAGTTAAACAAAAAACATTCGTGATCGCACCAAGTGTAAAAATAAATGACGGAAATAACCGAACCGTCACGATGTTGCCCGAAAACAACCGGGTGACAAATGCAAGGGTCACCCAACTGACAGGTGGTGAGCGGACTAAAAAGAAAAATGGCGGATACAAAATGGCGCTGGTACGTGTCCTGCATGATTATGGAACTTTCAGTTAACATAAGCGGGTAGCTAAGTAATTTGTGTTTAGCTATTATTTGAGAGTTTAAGGTGTGTTATAAGATTAAATGAAATTATAATGTTATTTTCATGTATTATTAATTATACAGATTATTAAATAACACACATTATGCATAAAATTTGAATGTAAAATTATCGAGATCTTAAACAAGGCAGTTAAATCAACAACTAAATGTGCTGCGCTTATGAGTGAGATACACAGAGTTTTGAAACAATATTGACGACCGAATGGCGTAGTGGTTTGTGTAACGGACTGCTATTCCAAAGGTCGCGGGTTCGATTCCTGCTCAAGTCAAACATTTGTGTGTATGAACTTTAAATGTTTGATTTGGTCTAAAAGTATAAATGTAATTATATCAGTTGTCTAGTACCCATAGTACAAGCTCTGCTTAGTTTGGGACTAGATGGCGTTGTGTCAATGTGGAAGAATATATTATATTATCATTGCGATGGAAACAAATTTTATTACAAAAGTACCATTCTTCAATAAAATAATCCGACAACTGTTAATAAATAAAATTATTTAACTTAAATAAGTTAAACTAGTACTATTGAACTTGACTCTCAAGTAAATAGCATAAGACAACACTTTTTTGTCTTCTATCTCTTGCCGCATTTTCTGTGATAAACGCCAAATTTGCAGATATTTTACTTATTACCTCAAGTTTTAAACATCCCATCATAAAAGCGTAATAAACACATGAATATAGGCGCACCGACAACTATGTGTGCGTGAAAAGGATGATTAATCCAACACCACACCAAGCAGATAAATAAATATCCGTACCCCAACAATTTTACGAAAATGTTATCCATTAGCGCCACATCAAACCTCATTCCGTTGAAATTAGAAATTAACACGAGGCGTATTTGAACAAATTAGGTTACTACGATCTCGGGGTTCTATCCTGTGACATTAATAAAGGTCCAGATGTTAGGAGCAGAGGCCGAATACTGATTATCGGAAGGAATAAATGAATTAATTTTAGTAATTAGGTACGAGGGAAAAATGTTAAAATGGCGTCGACCTGGTGAACAGGGATTTTCGTCCGGATCATTAAGTTTTATGTAATTTGATTTATGACTGTTTTACGGAACATAATTTGCATATTGGGTTAATTGTTTTGTTAAAGTGTGTTTTATATTAAGGGGCTGAGTTGGGATGTCCTATTTGGGAAATTAATTGAATCGTCTTGTTCAGCTAGAAATTTAATTAGATTTTCTTGTAAGTTCATCCGCTAAAGCGTAGAGTAAATAATAATAATTTGAGACACCTCTCACGCGGGCCTTCTGATCACAATTTGTACAGAACATGTAACTACATCAACGAGACGGCTATTATAGTCCATCTAATCTAATCACAATTTCAATAACCTTTTTTCGTAAAACCATGGAGTTATGTAGATATTTTTATTTTTTCGCAAGAAATTAAATTCTTAATGAATAAATTTAAATCTAAATTAAAACAAAGCAAAATAACCAAATGATACACAGTAGATGTTTTTTTTTCAAACTGCATTTCAAAGTCACGTAGTTAGGTCCATTACCGTACTGTTGCGGCTCTTCAAACTCACTTGAATAATACGAATAATCGTACATAAACACATACATATTTAAAATAAAAAGTACTCGTATTTAGGTCAATGTAATTTTAAATAAATCTTTCTAGGCAAAAGTCGCTCGTGTCTAGTGTATACTAAGATTTACTAGTAAAATCTATAACGTGTCTTTACACGGGCTTTTATAACTTTAACATAATTTTGCAAAACTGTTATCGATTAGTACATACTAATAAATGATATCGAAATCTCTTAAGAATCATATATTTCAGTAATCGTTTTCCTTGGCCCCATCGCTATAATTCAATCTGTCAGAACTGTCAAAATAAATATACTTATACATTACTAAGTGTGTGTACGTTATTGATAAATTACTTATCATTTTCATACCGTTTTTTAACAAATTTTTTTGGAGTCGGCGCCATGAGTTTTCTTCTTCCCATTCTCTTCTATCACTCGTCAGTTTTCTGATTACTCTTCTTCTAGTCATACCTTCTTATACACAGTCCATCTACCTTATCTTTGGTTGACCTCTACTCTTATATCCGTCAACTTACATACATAATATTTTTTCTACATTTTGGTCATCTCTACGCATCATTATTGATAAATTACTATTAAAAAATAATTTTAGTTAAATAATAATAATATTTTCGGCCATCTGACACACAACGCCATCTAATTTCCAATTAGGCGGTGCTTGTACTATGATAACTAGATCCACTAATAGAATACTTATGTCCTTTTGTTTTTGTAAATAAATACATATTATACAGAGAAACAACCAAAATCCGAAACAAATATTTGCAGATCAAACTCACATTTTAGTCGAGCCAGGAATCGGACATCGGAGACCTCAGGACAGTAGTGGCATACATTACCACTGCACTACGAAGGCAGTCGTTAATAACCATCCTGAATTAATAATCTGTCCATTACACAAATCAATATTCGAATCTGACCAGTAGCTTTAGAGATCAGAGCCTTTCAACAAATAAAAAATCCTTTATAAAAAGTTCATCTTTCACCATCACAACGTTAGATCAAAATAATCCAATTATATTTACAATGCTCTACCCCAGCCCGGCGGCATACAAATTTATTGGGAAAACAAAGTTAAGCTAATCCCCGACATCGTGACGAGGGGTAAGGACACACAAATCTGATGTTGTCGTATATTCAAAATCCTTGTTATTAAGTGTGGCTACTCGAATAATAGGTAATATTTAGCTCACTGCTTAATCTTTATATCGTAGAACGAATTATATATGTTACAAATCTGTTTCGCCGTCTCAGGAACCAGTAGTCGGGGAACCAGGTGTAACCTAGAAAGGAAATCCCTGGTGCCCCGAGATATCTCGGGCCATCCACGGCGGGTAGACGACCCCTCCTGTGTGGAAACCCCCATGTTCCCTCTGTGCTCCCCCACCTGTCACCCCTACCGGCGACTGAGTCGTCTGCGGTACCTGGCCCGTTCCCGAGCCTGGCGGGCCGGAAGAGTTCTGAACCTCTCTTGGTCCCGCTCCGCTATCTCCTTCGCAAGCACAACTTGCTCGCAGAAGGAGACGGCAGAGTTTCACGCACTCTCGCTCCGCACGATAGCCGCAATCAGGTTATCGAGTGAGAGAACTCCCACTCTGATGGCCGCTACGAGGTCTCGTCTCTGTTCCATCCACGCCGGGCATTCTGCCAGCGTGTGGAGCGACGTGTCTACGGTTCGACCATCTCAGTGGTGGCACTCAGGTGTTGGCTCCTAACGGAACAGACACAGGTGATCCCCGAAACATACTTTCCCAGTGATCACCTGCGTCAGTCGGTATGAGAGGATCCCGTGATGCCTCTCGAGCCAATCCTCCATAACGGGTCTTACCGCCGCGATGACGGCGTGCCCGAAATCTGTTTCGCCTATGTTTTTCTAAATGTCTAAATATAACGGGTTTCAAATCTGAATCATAACCTAAATGTTTTATCCTATAATGAATATTTTGGTCTAAAAATAAAAGCGAACGAAACCATTTCAGTGAATCACTGCGAAGTTAAATAATTAAAATTCTCAATTTAGCTCATGATTTTATTAAATTTGTCTTTGTATCTATTTCTACTTAATTGTGTCCTGAATTAGAAAAACGTTTGTGACCTTATGTGACTAGTAAACTATTTACTTTAAGTTTAGAAAATATAAATAAATAAATAAAATAAACTTTATTCTGCAAGAGAACAGCATACAACTTAATATTACATGTACAACTTAATATGACATGTTTATCGATAGTAATATACTTTGTGTTGATGTCTTTAACGAACGAAATAATAATAATAATAGCCTCCCACATCTCACATACGGCCGTGTGATCTCCACCACTCTGTACCATAATAACCAGACTGTTGTTAAACATATAAATATATAGATATATTTGACTGCATGGATGGCGTAGTGGTATAAGCGGTCGCCACGCCGCTTCCTACTCAAACTCAAACTCAAACTCAAACTTTCTTTATTTCATAAAATTTTCAAAATTGTTTGAAATCGTCTTCCATGTAGACTCTAAAGTCATAGATCAACACACACAAAAGCAACAATCTCTGTTTTGTCAAATAGTTACCAAATAAATTTAACAAAATCAAACCCATACAAAATCTATGATATGCCTGTGCCGATCTACAACCGCCCGTTTCCAAGGGGTTGAGCCTTATGAGAAGAAAGGGCAAACAAACTCATGGCCACTCTTTTGCAATTCACAAGTAGATACAATGGCACTATTAAATATATCACAACATTGTTTTGATGTGTGCTAGTATGTCCGTTATTAAGGACTTAAAGGTGAAAAAACAACGAAGAGAAAACAAGATTAAGAAGAACAAACGAATACAAGAGAAAATGAAGTGAAACATAAAAAATAGAAAAAATAATAAAAAACATACTAGCCACACCACATTTTTACTTAAGAAAGAAATAGCCTGCGCTAATTAATCCCAAGCATTCTTGTCCTCCATGTAATCCACAATCGAGTAGTAGGCCCTCTGGCACAAGCCACGTTTTATTGCGGATTTAAATTTGTTAATACTCAACTCCTGAATATTATTTGGGATTTTATTATAAAATCGGACACATTGACCTCGAAAAGACTTGTTTATCTTTTGGAGCCTAGAGGCGGGTACAACAAATTTATTTTTATTTCTGGTATTTATGGCATGTACATCACTTTTTTTCAAAAAGCTATCTTTATTTTTGTGAACATATATTACATTTTCATAAATATATTGACTTGCCACTGTCATTATATTTATTTCTTTAAATTTCTGCCTCAATGAACAACGATTGCCTAAATTATAAAGTGCTCGAATAGCTCTCTTTTGCAGCACAAAAATAGTTTGAATGTCGGCAGCATTCCCCCACAGCAGAATACCGTACGACATTATGCTATGAAAGTAACTGAAGTAAACAAGTCGTGCTGTATCAACATCAGTCAACTCTCGGATTTTCCTTACTGCGTATGCTGCTGAGCTGTGTCTACTCGACAATTTATCAATATGTGGGCCCCACTGTAGCTTAGCATCTAGTGTTATACCTAAAAATGTCGTAGTGTCCACAAGGTCCAGCCCGACATCCTTAATTATCACAGTAGTTTTTACTGGCTTGACGTTTGGCATAGTGAAACGTATACACTTAGTTTTTTGTTCATTTAATAGTAAATTGTTGACATCAAACCAATGAACCACTTTCGAAATGGCGCTGTTTACAAATGTGAAATCAGAAAGTGTCCGTTTTAGTCTAAATAATAGTGATGTATCATCTGCAAACAACACAATCTCGAGATTGTCCTTGACAAAGTGAGGTAAGTCGTTAATATATACTAAAAACAAAAAAGGGCCGAGAATAGAACCCTGTGGAACGCCCATTTCTATCACAGAGCCTGGAGACCGCTCACCATTAATATCAACTTTTTGAATCCTATTACATAGATATGAGGCAAGTAGTTCCAGGGCTTTATTTTTGATACCATAGTGCTGTACTTTCCTGATCAGCGTTTCATGAACAACACAATCAAAAGCCTTAGATAAATCGCAAAAGATACCTAGAGAATCGTGGGCATCCTCCCAGGCATCAAATATATGTTTTACTAGCTCAACACTAGCATCAGTTGTGGAGCGACCCCTTGTAAAACCAAATTGTCTATTGTGCAATAAATTATTATTATTAAAAAAACTGTGCAATTGATCATACATAATTTTTTCAAAAATTTTACTAAATACTGGTAGTACTGAGATAGGTCTAAAGTTAGTTGGGTCAGATGTACTACCAGATTTGAATAAGGGAATAATTTTACTAGACTTCATAAGATCAGGAAATACACCACTATCAACACATTGATTAAATGTAAATGACAATTGATTAGCCACAAGAGATATAATTGTCTTAGTAATTAAAACAGAATTTCCCCATAGGTCGGTTGTTTTTACACGTTTTTGTAATACTACGCCGAGTGTTGTGGGTTCCAACCCCAAATGGGACGAGCACTTTGAGCGATTCATAAATTGTTGTTCTGAGTCTTTGTGTTCTTAGTGTCCGTTTCGTGTATATTTGTAAAGTACCTCGCTACCCAGCTGTCTTTAAAAAAAAAAAGATAGACACCAGATACAGAACCAATGATCGTGCTCATCATACAATAATTTGTCCTATGTGGGAATCGTGCTCACGACAACTGGCTTGGCAGTCGACTAAAAGCCACTGGGAGAACAGGCTAGTCAAAAGAAGAAAAATAAGTAATAATATGAAAAATCCAAAATATATAAAAAAAAGTTTAAATACCTTAGAACGGCAACCAAAATCTTGTTAATTATTTACCAATGACTTTTGATTCCCCCTAATAACCATCATTGTGATGGTAGATAAAACTATGTCCATAATTCAGTGTGACACCTGACAACGTCTTAGCAGGACTTCTTGAAAAAGGACTCACATTGGAGCTATAACTATTTAGGCGTCCTTAAAAAGCCTCCATCATCCATCATCAGCCTATCGCAGTCCACTGCTGGACATAGGCCTCTCCCATTGCACGCCACTTAGATCGATTTTGGGCTTCTCACATCCAGCTCCTGCCAGCCATCTTGCGCAAATCGTCACTCCACCTGGCCTGTGGGCGTCCTACACTACTACAAAAGCCCAATGATAGCAAAACCGTGGTATCGTGGTAGAGCCATGCTTCGATACAAATGGGCCACGCTCGACCGGACTGATACCGCAACCTCACAAACCCTCCTTATGTATTAAAGGGAGGTGTTGAGCCTCCGGTAGTATACACTCGGTGAAGAAGAAGAAAGAATCAAAAATAATTACCCAACACCGATTTTCTGCGAAGTCTATCACTACAGTCGAGTCGAATCATTTTATTTGCGAAGCATAGCCCTCCCACGGTTATAATCAATATTTCCTAAATCGCTCCCGCTTATCAAACAACATCCCTTATTCTTTTCTATAACATAATGAATAACACGTCAACACCAACGGCCACAGTGAGAAATTAATTCTGTTCCTTCTTTGTGATCGTAGGTCCGTCAATCGTTCATAATTGAGCCTCACAAAAACACGTTGTTTTTCAAACAACTCTGTTATAAAAAGACTATTTTTCACTTACCGTAAACAAGCTTTTGGATTAATACGGTGATTTTTCATTTCATGACTTTATTTAAAATTTTGCGCAGAACAAAAGGTTTAGAATATGTTAAATTCAGCAGTCATTTCCAGTTGTATATACATTATGTTAAGATGAAATTTTGGTTAGACTATAACTAGGTTGCAGGTACCTTTTGCAAACTGTTCACAAGAATTGTTTCTTATAAGTAGGGTTGACATCTGTTTCTGTACATAACGGTTCAGAAACAGACGTCAAGCCAACAAAAAAAATCGTCAACCTTAAAAAACCGGTGTTAAATAATTCATTCGCTGCATTTCACCGAGTGGGCGGCTCTCTAAAATCGACAACGCACGTGTAACTTTTAAGCTACATGTTTGGTTTGTTTGGTAATAGTCACCTACCTACAATCAGGTGACCGATCTACTCTATTGCCCTCTAAATCATAAACAATATTTAAAAAAAGATTTTCGTCGTCTTTATAAACATAATATAATTAAGAATTTTTTATTACTTCTTACTAAGATTTGCCTCGATAGTGCAGTGTATGCGATTGCTGTGTTGAGGTTCGATGCCCGTGAAATCGTGCTCACAACAACTAGCTTAGCAGTTAACTAAGGTGTTGTATTTTTTAAAAAAGAGAAAAAAAGTTGCGGTAGAAAGAGAGGTAAAATTTTACACTTTATAAACAACATAACAAGACATAAAAACGCCTTAATACACCTATACACTATGTCTTAACCATACCAGAAAAAGTCCCTAAGATCTAAACAGATTTCAATCAACATCAATTACTGTTATTTATATTCAAACATGGCTCCCACATTAGTTGTTACAACGAACAACGAGATTTTAAGAATATAAATGTGCAGATTAGAGGTTTTTACAAGATTCAGTGGAAATAAAAAGAAATTATACACAGTTAATACTGCTATGGTGGTCGTTTATATAGATTTACATGGCTGGTAATTGCATAAGGTATGGTGGACGTGTATTGGAAAACTGCTATTTGAAATTTATTAGACTGCTATAATTCTACCGAACTCGATAGTAAAATTCCCATGCAGTATGTTATATTTTGAACGAGTTTTCGTCCGCTGCTAATAAAAAGTAATCGCAGTAAAAAGTTGCCTATGTTACTCGCTGATAATATGGCTTTTTATTGGTGGAAGAATTTTTTAAATAAGTTCAGTGGTTTAGGCGTGAAATCGTAACATACAAACAAACTCATTGTCATAATAAAAGTATGGAAGTATAGATTGGATACTCGTAAATACAGCTAAGTATGAATCGTAAAATACGTAGAGTGTTGTTAGGTAAGTTTTCTTCAGACAGATATTTGAATTTAAAAAAAATACATACAGTGGATCATAGAACCTTCTCCTTTTTTGAAGTCGGTTAAAAATAAAACAACTGATTTGGATTAAAATTGCAGAAGAGATAATATGCAAATAGAATAATATATTAAGACACACGGCCGTTTGTATTTAATGGTGGCTTAAGTAGGAATAACAAAAGGATATTTAACGATTATTTATGAAACTTAAAACTAGGCTTGCAACGAATATTCGGTTACTATTCGGTATTCGGCCTATTCGGCTGCTTTTATTATATTCGGCCGAATACCGAATATCTACATATTATTCGGCCGAATACCGAATACTTAAATAATATATTTTGTCATTGAGAAATAATTGGTAAAATGAAAAATTAAAATCGATTGATTACGTATATATTAATATTTTCATTTCTGTTATAATCATTTAAGTAGTCATTGGTGCATAACACAGGTACATAATCATCTTCTGAATTGGAAAAATGGAGGATTCTATGTATTTGAATTATTGTGGTAATCAAAATTTAGAAGGGTAAGGTTCTCATTTCTTTTATAATCATTTATTAAGTAGTCATTGGTACATAAAACAGGTACATAATTTAATTCACGTCTGTACAAGTTTTTGGCGCTAAAATCCAGCCGAATACTTTTGCCTAATATTCGGCTATTCGGTCAGGTGCCTCGCCGAATATTCGGTATTCGGTATACTGCCGAATATACTATTCGTTGCAAGTCTACTTAAAACATTATAATAATGTGTTGAGACATGTCATACACCTGAAAAATGTCTACACATGACCTGAAATTATTGTTATACATTTCTAAATTTTTGCATATTATAAATAAATTACTCCTGCATACAAAACAAATGGTCGTAGGCCTCACTATACCAACAGCTCAGTGTGGTGAAGATTAATAATACGGAGTGTCACTATCCTTATTCATCCTCTGGGTGTCCTTAGAACCGCCTAAAGGAGCAAACTAAACAAGACAACAGCACTGCAAAGAGAAGCATAATTTCAAACAAACCCTATACCAACCTGTCTGACCAGTGGTATTGTAAGCCAAAACCTCCTTTCCAAGGAGAGGCCTATGTCTAGCAGTTGGCTAGTAAAGGCTGTTGATGATAATGATGATACACTGACGCATGTAGTAAGCCAAAACTTCCTTTCTAAGGAGAGGCCTATGTCTAGCATTTGACTAGTAAAGGCTGTTGATGATAATGATAATACACTGACGCATGTAGTAAGCCAAAACCTCCTTTCTAAGGATTGGCCTATGTCTAGCAGTTGGCTAGTAAAGGCTGTTGATGATAATGATAATACACTGACGCATGTAGTAAGCCAAAACCTCCTTTCTAAGGATTGGCCTATGTCTAGCAGTTGGCTAGTAAAGGCTGTTGATGATAATGATAATACACTGACGCATGTAGTAAGACAAAACCTCCTTTCTAAGGATTGGCCTATGTCTAGCAGTTGGCTAGTAAAGGCTGTTGATGATAATGATGATACACTGACGCATGTAGTAAGCCAAAACTTCCTTTCTAAGGAGAGGCCTATGTCCAGCAGTTGGCTATTAAAGGCTGGAGGAAGATGATAAACAGCTCAGTAAAAAATTAGGTTCAGTGAAATTTAATATCGATATGTAAAATAATAAACAGTCGTTCGTAACTTACAAAAAAAAAACAACTCAATAAACAAGACGCAAGAAAATCGAACTCTTATGGCAAAACAAAAAAAAACCCTAATAAACCAGATAAAATACACAAGAATAGTTCCACAGCTTCAAACACAAAATACTCAGAATTCGACGACATAAAAATTACATCAAACGATAATTGGAAACATTAGCTTACACCACTTTTCTCCACTTTGCCTTATACGAGCTACCCCATCAATTAAAGCGATAAACACCCCATCTTATGGACCCCATAACAATTGTAATAAAAGCTAAGAGGATCATGCATAATTTTTCTATATGTTTTTGAATTAACCTTGCATACCACAGGGTGAGATAGGGCGTTATGTAAACGGTGATTTGGGTCAGTTCTAAGTGGTATTTAAAATTGGGTAGTAAAACTAGTGGTAGGTAGTTTAATTTTAAGGGTTTATTAATAAGAATTTTTGTAAATATACGCGTTAAGTAATTATGGAAAAGAGTAAATATATAACAAGCATATTTTCTTCGGTATTTGTCAATTATTTCTTCAATATTTAACTCTCATTGGTGAGATAAAAAATATGAAGTCATAAAATTTATTTGCAGAATCAGAATAAGATATAGATATTTTTAAGATAGAAATATATTTTAGATTTACATCTTACTGTCATTAGTTTATTATATAAAGTTTGTTACTAAAGCTAACATAAAACTAGTATATGACTATTCCAAAACGTGTGTGGCGACTCCCACATACAGAAAAAAGAAACATAGTACAACGCCATCCAATGAAGACACACCGAACTACGGAGTAACTACTAAAATAAGAATTGCTAATCCTGTATCGCGATATAAAGAATTCCCTCGCCGATTAGCATATATACAACTTCCCAACATCAACCGTTGGGCCGCGGCCCGCCAGGCATGATCACCTCGCCTGGTCGGAAGATCCTCCCTTTGTGTTGGAGGGACATGACACCCGTTCCTCCACACGTGTAACAGTGAATAGGTGGTAATATCAAAATATTACTAATTCTTTTGCAAATGGCCTGAGCGAGGTGTGTGACCTGTATTTAACAGTAATAATTTATTTCGTAAAATATAACCTATTACATTATAGTCCTAGACGTTCTAGCTAGGCTATTTAAATAGCCTGTATTAAGAACAATCCATTGCCGAGTTCCATAACATTAAGCAAAAAGAACATAGCACATAAAATTTGAAATAAGGATATTTTTTTTATTTTTTATTTATTTACACTTTATGCACAAATGTGTCAACCGTAGGGCAGAGCTAAAACAAGGTGTTTGTAAAATGTTTTTAAAGTTTGGCGAGTTTTTGCTATCCTGATCTCGAGAGGGAGCGCATTCCATAACAGAACAGATTGTACCTGGAAAGTATCATGTGCAAAGTCAGAGCGGAGAGTGGGACACTGAAGAAGTAGGATGCTTGAAGATCTAAGGGTTTCAGCGTGGTTTGCACCTAAATATTGAAGTTACATGGAGAAAAGAGTAAAGAACATAGGGTAGTTATTGCCCGTGTCTGTCTGCGTTGGTGAGTTGGAAGCCACTTCAAAAAGGAGCGATGCTGAGACACGTGATCATATTTGCGTAAATTGAAAACGAATCGAATTTTAGTTCAAGCAGTGTGTAAAGTGCTACTAATTTACTCGTATTCACCTTCATCTATATTTTGATCTAGTGCCAAGTATATACGCTTTTACGATAAATTACCAACCATCATTTCATCCATTAACCTTATTAGGTACTCGCGATGGAGTAAACAAACCATGTAATGATTATATTACCCTAATCACTATATTATGTACACTATATTACTTTACTACATTAATTAAGGAAATATAAAAGTAATCACTTTTAGCATTTAATAAACATTACTTTGACTTATGTTCCAGAAAAAAAGGAGGACGGGCAAAGAAGTCCTATTCTAATTAGGAGTAATTTAAAAAAAGGTTTTCGTAACATTTGTGATTGGCATGTAATGGTATTAGCCTTATTTTTAATGAAGAGTAATAACCATAGGCCTACCGGTATCCAACGATTACCACCTTCTTGTCTTAAAGGTGTCTTGGTTGCTATTGCTATCATATGGCCGAGAGTTTGTTTGGTTGTTGATCGGCACAGGCATATAATAGATTTTCGATAAGTTTTTATTTATTTTGCTCAATATTTAACATAACAGGGATTGTTGCT